>CAJGYO010000002.1:103582996-104857041 GCA_904845875.1 Miscanthus lutarioriparius | reverse complement strand
TTCATATTTAGACAAATCTAATCTAATCTAACATTAGTAATAGCCAAATCATATTTGGAAATTGAGAAAAATAGCATTTTGCACATATTTAATTACTGAGAATTCTTCTTTGAAGCGATCATTTTGCGATCATCCCTTCTCCATCTTCGACAATATCATGGTGAGCCCATTTCTTTGCAAAATACTTGTTTGAACGACTCTCTTCAATCATAGAAGGGTATTCATGCTTGAGCGGTCTTGTGTGACTTGACTAGCAATCCCCATGTCCTTGCCGGTGAGTAACATACAAACTCAAATTGCCTACAATCACAAGTTGTAGTCCCACACCACAATATTAAAAAAATCAGCAATGATATATATTTGAGGTACAACCATGCTTAGAAAAAATTAGCGGTATATCTCGAGGTTCATTTTCGGACTTAAGGTTACATCAATATCACAAGAATGTGTCTCTAAAACATGCTACTAAAATATGCACTAATTAGTGATCCAATACAACTATTTCCTAATGCATATATATATAAGTATAGTTTCATATAGGCCACAAAAAATATATTTGCCTCTGCATGCTTCTAATAAGGCTAAGTTCTAATCTATATATCATATTTATATTGACTAACTAATCAACTAGCTTAGCTTGTATTGTCTTTATAATGTGCAAAAAGGCAGTGGAGAAACAGAACAAAATTCATGTGTTCTCACACTAATTGCGAGTTGTGCCATTTCTCGCTAATGATTCATTCCTACACCGGTGAACATATATTGCAGACATATAGTTAGATTTTCCTAACCATATACAACAGAATGAAACATATATTTCACAATGCACACGAATGCTTTGGTAAAATGAAGAAAAATGCAAGGGGATGTATAATCACCTCTAGGGGTTCAAGGAAACTCCTTCCTTTGCCTTTCTTGCTCTTCCTTGACCTCTTGCAGTGGGATCTTCTTCTCACCTTGTGGCGAGAAAACCTCCAGCTCCTCCTTAAACCCGGCAGCATGGATCTGCTCTCTTCTTGTGGCCTCCGACTTCTGTCAAGGTGCGTGAGAACGATGTTGTGAGTGGATTTGCTCTTGTGGCCTCCGACTTCTTTGTTGGGAGGTGCTGGCGTCTGTAAAGACCGAGGGGTGGCGAGGAGGGAGGCGATGGCGGATGGAGAGGAGGGGAGGGCGGCGGATGGAGAGAAGGGAAGGGTGGCGGCGGTGGATCCGGTGAGTCAAGTAAACGAGGGGATGGGGTGGAGCCAGCGGATCACGAGGGAGGGTGGTGGCGAGATGAAGAGGAGGGAAGGCGGTGGCGGCGGATCTAGAGGTGAGTCCATGGCGTAGGTGGTGGGGGCGTGGCGGATCACGGTGAAGGGGCGGTGGCGTCAGTGGTGAGCCCGCATTGAAGCCGAAAAGGTGATAGTGTCGGATGGAGACATGGGCAGTGGTAGGCAAGTGGGCTTAGGGTTTTGGGGTTTATTTATATACTATTCCAATTCGTCGATGGGTGAAAAAAAATAGCACAGGATTTCTTGGCTTAAGGCTTCTCACGCATACCTTGAACAAGAATGACGAGGTGTTTTTTGGGACCGAGGTCTCCTGTCGACTTTGTTACCCGGGGAACTAAATCCTCTTGGTTCAAGTAAATCGTCGGAGTACTATTTGGTTTCTGACAGGTTTTGAAAGCCGACATGAATCCACTAAGTGTTTCACAGTCGGTTTTTTTTAACCAAACAGGAGTTATCCTTATTCTCGTCGATTTTTAAAACCGAGCAGAATTTTTAGAAACGACAGAATTCTCCTGACTGGTAGTGTTAGTGGGTTCCATTTGTATAGGTTACTACAAGCATACCCCGCGTGTTGCTGTGGGAATTGTGGATTAGTGGATTGTGTGGCGTCATGACGTCGACAATGGCTTATGGGTGACGTGGACATTAAAATTGCATGTGCTAGGGGTTTTAATTGTATGTGATAGTATATTGTCTAGTAGGACAGCTTGCATGTTGAGATAAATAGCTAGTGAGGTTTATTAGGACTATAAGAGATAGAGATATAGATGTCGACAACTCTCCTATCCGATTCGTTTAGAAAAAAAATAGTACTTGGATTCGTTAACAAGTTTTGTTTCTCGGCGGTGCTAGCGCTTGGGACATCCGGGACGGGCGCCCACGTCTGGATGCTCCCTCACACTCTGTCTCCTCTGGTGCACTGCATCCCCACCCACCTACACAGGGCCTGCACTTAGCTCGACCCGCCATTGCCGTGGGAGTCCCTTCGCGCCTCGCCCGCTTCTCACGCGCATGCACACGGCCCGAAGAAGCTGCAGCTAAGTAGGTGACTACGATGAGGTGGCTACACCAGCATTCAAAAGAGGGGGAGGGGGCCATGGATGCCCAGATGGTGCGGGGAGGTAAGCCGGGCAAAATACCGTTACCCAATACTCGAACCCATACCCAAAGTACGAACCCGAATTACCCGATCACAACCCGGATAGCAACTCGAAAACCCGAAATTATTTTGGATAGTTCGAGTAATGTTTCCCGGTACCCGAACTAATCAATATACCCAATTTGCACTATGGCCTGTAGCCCACTCTCAACCTTCATGGACATAGCCTAGCCCACCAAGCACCTTATATTAAAAAAAATCTACACGTCCCTACTGGCCCGCTAGCCATCTCCTTGACCACTGACGTAATGAGGGCTTCAATTTCCTCTTGCTCCGACGCCTTGCCCGCCCCATTATGGGAGCAAGGTTCACCAAACACCGCCCTCACACGCGCTTGACGGTGACCGATAACTCGCAACTCACATGACCGGCGGAGTACCCATGTCCACACGCGCGGCGCTTTCGACCATGGACCGGACCCAAAGCGGAGCACCTCCCCAAATCCACTGGCGATAGATCGACTTGAAAGTCTGTTGGATAGCAATGTATAGATTTCTTTGGTTTTTATTTACGTGAATTTCGGGTAGATCGGGAATATCAAACCTAAACCCGAAATTATGGGTACCGGAAATTGAATGGTCTTGATATTCGAGGCTAAAATCAGGTAGCATTTTCTATTACCCAAATTTCGTATTACTCGAATTACACGACCGAAAAATTCGGGTAACCCGAATGCCCAGGGCTAAGGAGGAGAAGGAAGAGACACCAAAGGCGAAGGTGAGGCAATAGAAAAGCGAAAACAGGGGATGCAACACCGATCTACTTTTGAAATATTTGGATGCAACACTTGCAACATATATACTGAAGGCGAGATGAAACACATGAAACATGCATCTGAAACACTAGCTGTAACACTAGATCTACTTTTGAAACATCCAGATGATACACTTGCAACATATGTACGAACTGCTGAAACACTCAAAACATGTGTATGATACACTTGCAAACACTATGTCAATTGCACTTCACTTTGGCTCAAAATACCCCCATCATCTGCTTTGGATTTTGAACCGGCACAACCCTCTGCAAAGCGATGATGGGTAAGCTATCACTGTCGGTTCCTACAAACCGGCGGTGTTCTTCAACTTCACTTCGGTTCTTTACACAACCAAGCGAGTTTGGTTCCACCAACTGCTGCGGTTCATAAGACCACTCGGTAGAGTTCATTTCCACCAACAACTGACCGGTTTGTATGCGAACCGAGCGGTGTTATCGCCTAAATCACTGCCGGTTTGTGGCTCCATTTGGTAGTGCCATCAACATCCGGTTTGTTGCTAACGGCAATGATGTTTACGACAACCTTGTCGGTTTTACGCTAACTAAAGCAGTGATGTCACATTCACATTTTATTGTTTTATAATTTATTTTAATTTTTTGTGGAATCGGATTTTACGCTCTATATACGCTACTTAGGCGACAGGTCCATCAATATTAAACTTTACAAATGTTACGATTTATAGTTCAAATGTTCTTATCAAGATCTCGATCCCTCAAAATAAAAAAGAAATGTTCTCCGACTTCATAGATTGTGCAATGCTTCTCGGACTTCTTACAATAATCTGGCGAGCCGCTAAATATCTTGGTCCTTGAACTTCATGGATTGTGCAATGAAAAATACTCCATGTTTTTCCAATACCTCGGCTAAGATGAATTTTGCGACTCCGATTGCGGTCATGACGATCTCCATGTCTAATGACCTTTCATGGTTATATTTCTTATCATTTGTCAAAAAGATGATATCAAAGAGAAATCGAGTAAATCATTTTGTTGAATGGTTAATGAGACATAAATGAAATGGGGATTATACACACCAACTTATCGGCTTCTTCCGATTTCCCTTGATGTAGTGAAGCATTGTCCACATTACATAAAACCCGCATTCATTGTTTCTACCATTTTGTTTTAGGTACTTCCCTCCATTTCGACAACCTTGAATGGGACATCGTCCCACCGATATATCTTCTTCGGACAGCGAGCAACATTAAAAGGAGAAAGCGTTAGAAAGCGGTATGTGTGATTAGAAAATAATATGTTATTAGGATAAACGCTAATTGACAAGATTGCCACCGGTGCATCCAGATGATGAAATGTTTTTCTTTGAGTCCCACACCTCGATCAGATTTTTGGCAAGATTAACACAAATAAAGACCAAATGGTGGTTGCAATCACGAGAATCCTAATTATCGAATAATCTTAACGAAAAGAATCATAAAATTAAAAGCCGAGAACACATACTCATGGTTGTAGGCTAGAAGTATGTGGGTTTTGTTCTTCATCTTGAATTCATCAGCTTGACAATCAATCTCTATTTCAGGTATTCCACGTCACATCCATGGAGGCCTAGACATGTCTTCTCATTGACTCATAAGAGGTCCAAGAAGCCTATGTTATCCCATTTGCTTTTTAGAATACAAAATTTTGCTATACACCTACATAAAATCATGGGAAGTGCTCAAAAGTTAACAATTTATGTCCCGAGAGAGTAGTTAATTGTAATATAAATGCGTGTAGGGTACTTACATAGTTCTAGCGTCAACATTTGTGTATCGAGAAGAGTGTTTCTGGTATAGCTGGAACAAGCACTCCCACTCGACATCGAATTTCTCTTCTTTAGGATAATTAAAAACATATGGCGAATGGATAATAACCTCAAAACCAAAGTCCTCCGTCTTTGTTGTTTGAGCCATGTAATATTCATGCATCTGGCGCATATATGTTGTCAAATTTTTATACTCATGACCGGGAACCAAAAGATTGCCCCTTTCATACATCATTGCCGGTGTTGCCGTCCCTTGTACACCATAATAGATGGTCGCGGCCTCTTTCATGGTTAATTCGGGGTTGTCTTCGATGAACTTCTGTATCTTAAATCTTCATTATGTATTTCATGGGCTCTTGTTGTAGCGTACTGATTCTGTGTTTGCCTTTTGAATTCGGACTTCAACAAAAACGGAGGCAGTGAGGCATAGAGATTGAAGAAACTAATACAATCTTCCTTCAAGATGTGTGCTGTAAATTTTTCTTCCATCAAGTTTGTAACGCTGCCACTGAACGGTCTTTTTCTTTTTTGTTGGTCCACTTTGGGAGCATTAGCGACCGAATCCAAGGACCTTTTCTGCGACTACGAGGATGCCTTTGATCTTGTTTTGGGCTGAGGTGGAGGAGGAGGAGGATGACGATGAGAATTCTATTTTCCCGGGGCTGATGAAGATGGAGGAGGAGGAGTCTTCTCTTTTCTTAGGGCTGATGAAGATGGAGTCAGACGAGGAGGAATAGAAGGAGACCTCTGTCTTCTCAGGGGTGATGGCAAGGGATGAGGAGGGGAGTGATCTCTGTTGGGAGATGGTGAGTGATCATCGTGGGTGGGCGAAGACTCGTAATCGTCCTCATCATTAGAGGACAATTGGTGGTCAAGCTTAATGAAGCGCTTGTGCCAGGCCACTTGAGAGCCCTTGTTATGACCATGTTTTGGCCTATCTTCCGCTACGAGGTACTCAATGTGTATCTTGTTATACTTCTTATTAAGTATTCTGTCAATGGTGACACGAGCGTACCCCTGTGGAATTGGGCGGCCATTAATGGTCCCGTCTCTCGTAGGCCAGGCCTGGCCGAGCGCCACCTTGTCCTTTGTCCATTCCTGATGGATGTACAACTTGACATTGACGGGTTCAGTGATGTCATCCACCGGATAAGGCACATTCGCATCTTCTTCGTCGAGCGGGGTCGATCCGCAGCTACAGCGACCCCTAAATTGTGGGCTAAAGGAAGTAGGAGTAGGGTTTTGTGGTACTCCTGACCCCTTGGATAGCAAAATTTGCTGGACTTGTGCTTCAACAGTTGCCTCAATCCATGCGTCCATTCTTTCTTCCATCTCTTTTAGTCGCCTCAAATACTCTGCCTCCTGATTCGCTCTACTCCTCGAGTGGCTCCGGTAAGTGTTAGATTCTTGGGGGAATGCTAGTTTTCAAGGAACAACACCGGTTCCTCTAGTGCGACCATGGTGCTCCTTGGTTCCGAGTGCTTGGGTGAGCACGTCTTTCTCCCTATTAGAAGTGTAGTCCCTTGCCTCACCTCCTCAGTTACCTGGGAGATCCTATGGATGAGTTCGCTCATGGGTTGATTTGTGGAGCTAAAGCTCCCATCCTCTGCATGGTGTACATTCCTCCCCATACAGTATATTACCGATCTTGGCTCCCAATCGACGATCTCAACCTAAACGCCTTCCTCAGCAAGGCGATCTATCTTTTCAAGTTCTACTTCAAATTCTAGCATCTTTTTGGCGTAGCCACGAGAGCCGAGATGATGAGGATTCGTCGCTTTCTGCGAGTTCTCCTTATTCTTCCTGCTCAGTTCTAAGTACTCCTCGGATAACCTGTATTCCTTGAAATCCTGTCAGAAGTCCTTCTGCTTGCTAAACTGTCCACCATCGAAATCTAGCTCTTTATTTTGGAGGACAAAATTCTTGTACAATGTCCCCTTGAAATTCTTGAAGCATGTCCCCATGATTTCTTTTGTTTTTTTCTTAACTAACTCCTTGTCATACTCCATTGGAAAAGTGAAATACTTTGGGATCTTGATATCCCATATGTAATCCTTCTCACTTTTGGGAACCCTTCACGGGTCATCATCTTTCCCAATCCACTTCATGTACCTAATCGAGATGAAGTCCCTAACAAGTAACCCGAGGATAGTCTTGTATTTGGTCAAAGCTATAGGCGGTGAGAGTGGATCCCCGAATTTATCGAACTCAGTAATGTGCCAGTGTGCATTCCTACCAACAGGAATCTTTGACATGCCTCGCTTGGATCTGGCCTTCCTGCTACCCGAACCCTCTGGCTCCTCGGCCGGCGAAGGCTCCTGCTAGAGACACAAGTAAGCTATGCCACTCTCAATTGATTAGCGTGTGTGGCTACAAAGTCACATGATACCAAAGTTACCTGGCCATCTTGGTCATTTTGACCCAGATCGAGTAGGCCGGATGGGGTCCATGGCTGCTCATTCTCACCATCTTGATTGACACCATCACCATTTGTCGGATCATGCGGCTCTCCCGTCCCAGTGATATCAGTCGCTTCTTGTTGCCGATCTGTTCCTCGGCGACGGGGTAACATGCGACGATGAATCATGGTTGTGACACGATCATGGTTAGTTTTGGCTACGGATGACTACTAATAGCATATGTTATATATATAATATGTTTAATGCAAAGTCTAATAATAAGTCCACATACAACAAAGTCAAATAATAGCATATGTTCACCTAGAACAAATTCATTGTTTGATGGACCACATACAACAAAGTCCACCTACTGTTCTACGAAACTAAGCCTACACAACTTCCAAATAAGAAAAACAATGACCATAGCCATAAATAAAAGCATGACATCTTTCCAAGACCAAGGAGCAATTCTCCTAATCTTCACATCTCCGGCGGGTGGCTTCTCTTCAATCTCCAGTGCCAGCGGATGACCATGGTTTGCATTCATTGGACCATAGTAGGCCGGTTGCCCATGGTTTGCAAGGTAGGCCAAATGACTATAGTAGGCCCTCAAAGCTTCAGCTTCTGTGTTGTACTTTTTGTGCAAATTACCAGGGTAGCGATTAACTTGGGCATAACAATCTTCCCAAGTTTGATAAATCCCAGGCATGTGACCAACATGCACTACATACCATGCCATGGTTTCCTATACATTTAAGCAAATTAGGCATGTGGTAAGTGGTAATGGTAACTCACTGAACAAGAGTTATTATTCAAGTTATATGGCCAAACTAAATCTATTTAATGTTCTTTATCCTTGACATGATAAAAAATTACCTCAATAATAGGACTGTTTATTATTCGGAGATCAATGTGGTTTAGTAATCATACTTGCTAGCATGCAACATCATATGTCATTGGTTAATAGTTAGCAACAGGGGTGCTCATGTGAATTTCTCAAGTAAGCAAGCATACTTTACTTTGGACAGGCATGGACACCCTAGCCTGTAACAAACAAAACATTGAAGTAGGTTGCTAGGAATGCAAATAAAAGCATGTTACTCATCCTCCAAGCAATCCAGGTTACATTTCAAATGAAAATTTTGTAGGGCTGCAAAGTCTATTTTACTAAATCACATAATGCACATAAAATACTCACTTTGCAATCATTGATCATGAGAGAAAGTAAAACAGCTTATTATGTGCATTGATTCGCTACTACAACAGTTGAGAGATGCTTTTCGGGAATGAAGATTGTCAAAACAACTTTGTCTAATCACATGGGTGATCAACACTTGAGTCATAGACTTATTTGCTATCTAGAGAAAGAAGAAATGAAGAAAGTGACCAATGAGGCCGTGGTTCGACGTTTCATGACAATGGAAGGAAAAGGGCATAAATATGATCTCTGATAGGTAATGCAATTCATATACTATTAATGGAAAATTCTACAGTTTATTTGCAAAATAACTGACATATCTGTTTTCTTTCCTTTTAGGCTAGTGGGATCTTCATCATGGTCCCCTGGATCACATATTTTGCTAAATGGGGCATGTTTTGTCTATGATTTTGGGATTCTATCAATGATGACTACACTAAAGTGATCAATGCTGTCTTCTTTTTGTTAAATGGTGAGTGTTATGTTTGGACACATCAATGACTTTTTTTGAGATCGTGTTGAAGAACGAGCAAAGCTTTATGATTGGGGCACGGACCTTTGTGGGAAGGATACCACGCAGGGCAACAGGGAGTAGCTGAGTCATAATGACATGACAATCATGGGCCTTCATAGGGCCATAGTTGAACTTGAGCTCTCTCATGTTCACTAGCCTCTTCGGGTTCGCACAGTAGCCCGTCGGGACTTTGAGTTCATTGAAGAAAGAAATAAGCGCACGCTTTTCTTCCTTCTTCAATGTCCATGACGCAATCGAAAGTTTGAATTGGCCATTCTCTAGCTCCATGGGATGCAGCTCCTTCCTGATTCCCAAGTGTTGCATGTCCAGGCGTGTGGCTAGTGAATCCTTTGATGTCCCCCTGGTGTCCATCAAGGTGTTAAGAGTGTTAGCGCACACGTTTTTAGTGATGTGCATGGGATCAAGATAGTGGCGTACACTAAGAAATGGCCAGTAAGGTAGTTTCCAGAAAACCAATTTTTTCTTCCAAACGCTCCCATCAGGCGCTGTTACTGCATTGTGCCCCTTCCCAACGACAACCTCCAGTTTGTTGAGTTCTCGAAGTATCGCAGGCCTGTCTCGATATTTTGAAGCTAAGCATTTCTCAATAGTACCGTTGAAATCTTTTCTGTTCCTGCGGTAAGGGTGATCCTTAGGTAGGAACCTATGGTGTCCCATATAAACTATATTTGAGTTATTTGGCAGATTTACCGCATCGGTGTCGTCCAAGCACTCGACACATCCAGTATAGCCTTTTGTCTTCTCTCCGGACAATGAACCTCGACCTGGCAGGTCGGTGATTGTAGCGATAAGTACTCCCTTGATCATGACATGTTCCTTTTTGTACTCGTCCCAAACATCCGGCACACCCTTTTCAAACATCTCCACTAGTTCATCGATCACTGGTTCCAGAAACACATCGATGTCATTCCCAGGTTGTCTTGGCCCTTGGATCAGTAGTGGCATCTAGATGTACGACCGCTTCATACATACCCAAGGTGGAAGGTTGTATATACAAAGCGTCACTGGTCAGGTGCTATGATTGCTTCTAACCTGGTCGAAAGGATTCATCCCATCTGTGCTCAAAGCAAACCAAAGGTGCCTTACCTCTCCACCGATGTCCTTATAGAACATAGTATTGATAGTCCTCCACTCATGCCCATCGGCAGGGTGCCTCATCATTGTATCTTTCTTACGCTCTTCGCCATGCAGCGCAAACAGCTTGGCTGACTTTGCACATGCAAACAGCCTATGCACCCGGAGAGCTATAGGGAAATACCAAACGACCTTTACGGGACCTCCTCTGGTCTTGGTACCCTCATCTGACGGCCCTTCCTTGTACTGTGGAGCTTCACACTTGGGGCACTTGTCCAAGTCTTTGTATTTTTCTCCATGGTACAATATGCAATTATTAAAACACGCGTGGATTTTTTTAACTTTGAGGCCAATGGGGCAGATCATTTGCTTGGCCAAGTATGTCTTTTCTAGCAACTTGTATTTTTCTGGAAACATTTTTCTTATTATACCTAACAACTGATCGAAGCCTTTATCACTCAATCCGTTTGTCGATTTGAACTCTAACAGCATGATGTCGGCTTTCGGTTTGCTCATTGGACAATTCCTATACAATGGTGTTTTGCCATCTTGTCTTATTTTCTCTAGCTTTCTTAGCTGTCTTTCACTAAGACATCCGGTCTCTACATTACGTAGCAGCTGAAAAATGCTATCTTTATCCTCGATGTCGTCAGCTAGCGTGTTCCTAAACACATTATTAACTAAGATCATAGGTTCCGTATTGACACCGGGTTCCTCGTCAGCATCGTGGATGGCTACATCAGGCATGCCCACATCATCATCGTTTTCCTGTAGAACATTCACACCAACCTCACCATGCATAGTCCATATCGTATAGTTTGGCATGAACCCCCTGGTAATAAGTGCGATCGTATAGACTCAATATGACGAAAGTTCCTATGATTCTTGCAATCTTTGCATGGGTAGAAGACAGGGTTCTCATTCTCAGTATGGGCTTTGGCATCGGTGATAAACTGGCTGACGCCATGCATGTACCGCTTGTCCGTTTAAGACAGATGTATCCACTCTCGATCCATCTTTGCACAAAAAAATACTGAGAGAATAATTACGAAGAATTAATAAAAAATCGAGCTTCGTGAACAATAATTTTAGCTCGAAAGTACCATTTTTGGAAAATATTATTGTACACTAATTATTGAAAAATTGAAATTTGTAGTCCTGGCTCTGTAAATTGAAAATCGTAGTAAAAAATAATTATTGCGCAATAATAAAGAACATCTATTCTACTCTACTTTTAAGAACTAATTATAGCATCACATACTAACAATGATGATCTTGACCACTATGAAATAATTAGCTAGAAATTTAAATGTGTTCATAGACACCAACCGTTTGGATGATGGATTCACCACAATTTGAGCCTTGCACAAATGTCCAATTGAAAAAGTGCTCTCTAGAATAGAGAAAGAACTAGAATGAGAATCAAGCAATGTAGCCATCAAAACGAAGCTAATTAAGCAACAAAATCAAAGGAGTGAGTGTTTGTTACTAACCTTAAAGCAAAAAGATCAGACCATTCTTTAAAATCCTAGCACTAGCTTCATGGTGAAGAATAGCCACAACAATGGAGGGAAGGGTCCAAACGCGCGTCTATGTTGTCGGGATGGAAGAGAGGAGGAAGGAGAGGATGGCTGCAGCCTTTTTGTATTGTAAGCTTATCACCGTCGGTTCTTAGCTAGAACCGACAGTGATAGAACCCAATCACTGTCGGCTCTTGGCTTAAATTGGCAGTGATGAGTGACCGCCAAAACACTGCCGGTTCAAGCCACACACCGACAGTGATGTGGTCCTTCACTGTCGGTTTTAGCCCAGTCCCAATCATTTTTTCATTTTCAAGCTCATAACCGACAGTGAAGGTACATCATAGCCGGTTCTAACAAATCCAACAGTGATGATGCCGGCAGTGATGTGCAAATCTGGCGTAGTGAAAAAACACCTGAAAACACTTTATATGTGTGAAAACATATGCAACATCCAGATCGAAACGCTTGCAACATACGTATGGAAACAGATAAAACAGTTTGAACAAACCTTTGCAACATGCCTCTGAAACACTTGCAACATAAGCAACATATGCAATCTCCCCAAGTCTACTTTCGCAACATCCATATGAAACTATTGCAACATGCCTCTGAAATATCTAAAACAATTGAAACGTATATTTGTAACATAGGGGGAAGAGAGGCATGGGTCGATCAATTTCGGCCAACGGGGTGGGAGCCAGTGGCGAACGGCTGCGCGTGAGCACCACCCGGCACCAGTACCAGTGGCGCGCGCAAGCACCACCACCACCAGCGCTAACAGCATCGGGCTTGGCTCGGTGGAGACAGTGGGGATGGGGGGCGGGGAGCGCCATGGCCACTGGGGTGGGGGGGGGAGCTCGGTCGTTGGGGTGAGAGAGGGCGCCGCACCGGGGTGAGGGAGAGCCGCCGACTCCCCTGCAACACCACCGCGCCACCTCGATGGATCTTGCTCGTACTCCATGGATCTCGGCGGGTGGGGAGAGGCCATCGGATCCGCAGGTATTGGGCGCTCTTTGTGGGTGAGGACGACGCTGAGGTGGGGCGGGCGCCCGCCGGGTGGGGAGGAGGATGCGGGGTGAGGGAGCGCCACGCCTTGAGTGTAGGGAAGGGGCGCCCGCCGGGTGGGGAGGAGGACGCTTGAGGTGAGGGAGCGCGCACGCCAGGGTGGGTGAGGGCGCCGTCGCCGGCCAGAGAGGCAGCCATGGACGCGCGTCAAGGTGGGGCAAGGCGCGAGCGCGGAAGAAATAAGGATGGAAAGGAGGATGCGAGGAATAAGATTTTATTCGGTAGCAAGCGGCGCGTGCGGGAGTGGGCGGTGGGAGGCGTTGTATCATTATCATTTTTTTTTTCCAGGCCGTCACGTTTTGCGTAAATGGGTCATTCTCTGCGGTGTGGACGCGTACACGTTCCTTTCCGTTTCTTTCTAGAGCAGTGGAGCGCCTGCGGACTACGTAAATCCAGAGAGACGTCTCAGTTTTTCTGCGTCTTCCTTCCGGTTTCACCGTTTCAGCCTCTCACACTTTCGGGGTTGCCCCCAAAGCGCCGTCGACTAGCTTCCAGCCGGCAGCTCCCCAGCCCATGCTTCTTTAGCTTTCGCAAGTCCGTGTCAAAACAGCCACAGAACCTAAATATCTTGGGGACAGAATCTACTTGCTGCACGTAAAAACCCTGACATTAGTGCAGGACTTCGACAGCTTCACAGCATCAAAACCGTCAACTCGACAATGGCAAATCGAGATTGACTGAAGACGGATCTCAGCAGGGTTCAGATACAAAAATAAGCTCTGTTGTTCTGACTGGCTTAGCAGAGCTAGCAATTTCCGTCATTCACAGGTGAAGCCACAACCTGGACAGCCTCTCTGATGATGATTGATCAACTGTAACTCTCGACAGTATTCTGAACCTCATCTAGCACATCCCTATCCCTAAATAAGAAATACCAGAACAATCTTCTAATGGATTGTAATTATAGGCAACTAGTTTTCAATGTCAGTTTGGAATACAAAATACTATGGAAAAGAAATGTTCATCGCGAACTTGCCGATTACAAAGTAACTAATCAGGAAAGACTCAAGACACATTCATCGACACCTCATTTATCTGGGAGCAGCTGTGTTCGTACCAATGGAATTACAGCGCTAGTGATTTCATTCATTTACAAAACGAATCATCTATAGTCTTCATCAAGATGAATCCAAGCAGGAAAACATTATAATATATAGACTCTGTGACTCACTCTGCTAATGGAACTAAGCAATAACCCGAAAGTTTAACCAATCCTTTCAAAGCCATCATAAACTTCTTATTTCTCGAGAATTTTGAATGAAGGGCTCAACAATGAATCAAGAGCATCTGAGGATAGATGCATCAACAGTTTAAGTTTTCAGAAGAGCAGCTCTGTTGTTTATAATTGGCATAGTTTTGCTAATGATTTTCCATATTCACAAGCCATCCAAGATCAACACGAAGATGAAACTACCCAATGAACGTTACAATCTCTACCGATTAATTATTGAAGAACCGTAACTTTTAACAGATACAAGAAACCATACAATAGAATGGTAAAGTAGTTCTAGTTCAAATGAGACCTCCTAAGCACAAGGAGCGGGCGTAGCGGCTTCTTCATGACGACAGTGAACTCGTTCTTCTCGGCGAAGTCCACCTCGTCGCCGGGCACCTCCTTCCACTCGTACTCCAGCACCATGTTGGCAACGAAGTACTCCAGGTGCAGCATGGCGATGCCAAGCCCAGCACAGATCCTCCGGCCCACGCTGAACGGCATCATCCTGATCGCCTTGGTGCCCGTCACGTCCACGCCCTCGCCGTCTCCGCCGGGGAGTAACCGCTCCGGCGAGAACTGCATCGGGTTCTTCCATTCCTGCTCGTCCCGGCCCATCTCAGCGACCATGAAGTTCACCGTTGTGCCCTGGGGGATCAGGTACCCACCAATATCCATGTCTTCCGCCGCCTTGTGAAGCAGCACGAAGTGGCCCGGCGGGTGCTTCCGGAGGGCCTCGAGGATCACCGCCTTGAGGTATGGCATCTTGTGGACGTCCTCCTCTGAGACCTCTTCCTTGTCGTCGTCCGTGGCGGCCTTGACCTCGTTGTAGAGCTTCTCCTGGATGGCTGGGTTTTTGACAAGCTCGGCCATGACCCACGTACTGGAGCCCTGTCGACGTGGTGTCCGTGCCGGCGTTGAGGAACTCGCAGCATAGGCGGATAATCTCATCATCTGTGAGCGGGCGTTCGCCGTCCTCTTCAAGCTTGATGTCGAGCATGGTGTCCACGTACGAGTGCTCGAACGTGGTTTCCCCTTTCGGCTCGCCTCCCCGCTTCTTGTATTCCCGACGCGCGTTGATAAGCGGAAGAAGGAGCTCCTTGACGCGCCGCCGCAGCGCCAGCGCTTTGTCGAGCCGCGCGCGGAAGAGGTGCTGGTGACGGCAGGGAAGAAGGCGAAGATTTGCATGTTCTTGGAGCGGTAGATGATTGCTTCCCGCTGCGCAGTAGCGATCGCGCGCACCGCGGGCTCGTCGAGGCGCTCGCCAAAGCACATAAGCACGAGGAGGCAGAACATAGCGTACTGGAACGTCTCCACGACGCGGGGCGGCGTAGCGTCGGGTCCGGGCTCCCCGAGTCCCCGAGCTTCTCGACGAGCACGCGGCGCACCCACGTGCGCGCCGGCGCGAAGAGCTTCACCCGCGACGGGTGCAGCGTCTCGGCGACGAGGTTGCGGCGCTGGAGCCTGGAGGCGCCACACGGGTGTTGGGACCGGCGATCACTGCCGGAGCCAGGATCCTACCGGCGCGCGATCACCGCGAACATGACGTCGAGACAGGAGATAACACACGCGAGAAAGAAGAGAGTTTCAGTGCAACTGGCGTAGCTTTTTTTCTTGATGCATTTGCTTGTATTAAACACGGGCTCGATCCGACATCCCCGCCACGACTTACAGCTGCACGGTGCGCCGTCATTTGCGGACGCCCATGCGACATGCACGGCGTGCACGCCATGGCGGAGTCAGCCCCCTGGACGCGGTCATGACGCAGTGGTGTGCAGTCTCCGCCCCTGCCCACGATTCTACACGAATTACAAACGTGTTCAGAACATAATTGAACTACCTAATGCACCTAACGTGCTGATACAAACTGTCACGATTACAAGAGGCTAAATCAACAATTCACCCCCTTAATCGTGACACACATTGCCGACGCCCAACTGTTGACGCATCTCGACGAATTTGATCCTCCCAAGTGGCTTCGTCAGGATGTCTACAAGCTGTCTGTCGGTGCTAATGTGCTCAACTTCTGCAATGCCATCACTGATACATTGTCTGATGTAATGATACCGTGTATCAATGTGTTTGCTTCTCTCTTGATACACTGGATTCTTGCTCAATTCCAGAGCCGATTTGCTGTCCATTAGAAGCCTGAATCTCTGCACACCTCTTCCTGTCAGGTCTGCAATGAGCCTGCTTAGCCAAACCCCTTGACATGCTGCTGAAGCTGCTACAATATAAGCTAGACAGTGACACCACCCTTTGCTTCTGTGAAGTCCATGTCACCACATTGCCATTCAGGAAAAACACAACTCCAGAGGTACTCTTTCTCTTCTCAAGGTCACCAGTATGATCACTGTCAGAATATCCCACACAACTCCAGAGGTACTCTTTCTCTTCTCAAGGTCACCAGCATGATCACTGTCAGAATATCCCAACAGTTTCAGGTCTGAAGAGGATCTACTCACATATCTGCACCCATATTCAGTAGTGCCTGCTATGTATCTAACAATCCTCTTTATAGCAGCCCAATGTTCTAATAATCCTCTTTATAGCAGCCCAATGTTGAGTAGTGCGAGACTCCATGAAGCTACTAACCATGCCCACTGAAAAGGCAATGTCTGGTCTAGTATTCACTAAATACTCCTTAATTTTGTCACATCTCTTGCCAGATCAGGCCTCCTAGGTAACAGTTTACTGTTTTGTTCCATTGGAATGTCCACTGGATTGCAGCCTGTCATGCCACATTGCTCAACAATCTTTGCTGCATATGCTCTTTGGCAGATAGTAATCTCTCCAGGTCTCTGTCTCACTTCCATTCCCAGATAATAGCTCAATAAGCCCAAGTCACTCATACTAAAGGTCTTGCTCATCTATTGTTTGAATTCAGCAAGCTTGTTGTTATCAGGCCCACAGATGATGAGATCATCAACATACACTCCTAGCAATAACAGTGAGTTACCACTGCCTCTTTTGTAGACTACATGTTCCTCCTCGCTTCTACAAAACCCCAGCTTGACAAGCTCTTGATCTTATTTAGCATTCCAGGCCCTGGGTGTTGGCCCACAGGATCACCGGCTCAGGTGAGTCGACCACTCACCAATCTTGACGACCACAACAAACGTTGTCCGACCACACACTATGGCTAGAGGTAGAAGAAGTGAGGGAGAACAGAGTATACACACACAGTAGAGACACCAGCGTTTGCCGGAGCTCTGTATAGAAGATGGCAAATCTGAACTCTCTGTTTACTGAGTTACAGTGGCAAACTATTTATACAACTCTATCTATCTAGTCCTAGTATAGTTGTCATGCTGCTACAGTGACTAGATGTGACAGCAGAGCTGCCTCTGGCGCCTGCTCCTGTTGTGGCTACAGTGAGGTGGGTGAGCCGTTTGGTGCCTGCCCCTGCAGCGGCTACAGTACCACAGCAGGGAGCCTTTTCCGCGCCGCCTTCCCCTATCGTGTGTTCACACAAGGAAGCAGTAGATTATCTAACAATTCTTCCCCTAATCCTACTGCTAACCCTTGAACTCCCTCCATGCTGATCATCTGCTTCAGCTCCATGAGTCGAAGACGGCCGAGCGTCTTGGTGAGGACGTCCACGAGTTGCTAACCAGTTTCAACGAACTCGATGACGATCTACCCTCCATCGACACAGTCCCTGAGGAAGTGGAACTTAACGTCGATGTGCTTGCTCCGGTCATGGAGAACCGGATTCTTCGCGAGGGCGATGGCGGGTTGGTTGTCCACCATCAGTGCTGGTGGGTGAGCTTCTGCACTGGTCGGCTCGCCCAATAGCCGGCGCAGCCACACAACTTGGCACGCCACTGTGGCCGCCGCTACATACTCTGCCTCGCACGTAGATAGCGCCATCACCTTCTGTTTCAGCGATAGCCACACAACTTGGCACGCCGCTATGGCCGCCGCTACATACCAGAGGAAGACGAGCACGCTAGAGGTGCTCCGCCGTCCATCGATGTCCCCCACCATGTCTGCATCTTTGAACACAGTGAGCTGCAACCTACTTAGGCCGATCTTGGGGAAGACGATCCCCTGATCCACCGTCCCCTTGATGTAGCGCAGTAGCTGCTTCACTACAGCCCAGTGATCTTCTCTGGGATCCTCCATGAAGCGACTGACGTAGCCCACGGCGAACGCAATGTCCGGCCATGTGTGGACTAGGTAGCGTAGACCGCCGATGATGCTCCGGTAGAGTGTTGCATCTACGTTCGCCGCGGTACTGGCATTCGACAGCTTCAGTCGCTCCTCCATCGGAGTCATGCATGGCTTACACTCAGCCATGCCGCTCCACTCCAACAGCTTCGAGGCATATGGACTCTGACCGAGCATGAGTGCCTCCTTCCCTTGTCTCACCTCGATGGCGAGGTAGTAGGAGAGCGCCCCGAGATCGCTCATTCAAAAACGAGCCGCCATCTCATGCTTGAAGCTGTCGATGTCCTCCGCATGCGCACTGGTGACGAGCAAGTCGTCCACATACACGCCGACGATGAGCTCCTCCTTCCCCCGTCACCGCGTGTAGAGCGCATGCTCGGTTGCACACCTCGTGAATGAAACGACCTGATTTTCGCGAAGGGAAATCCACAGAGTCGAAGTGTATTATGACCGTTGTAGATCATATTACCCAAATTACAGTCGAATACCACATCCATACAACGATAATATCAGAGTACAAATAGTGCGAAATTACATAAATTATTACATCGCTGCATTGGCGGAATCAAAAGTAGCATTCATTCAGAACAGCTTGAAGATAAGATCGCCAAACTCGAGCGTAGGAACGAACCCCTCAACTATCAAACTCCTCAGAGCTATACTCCTCAGCAGAACCTGTGTGCCAAAATTTATCAGTACGATTTGTACTGGCCACTCCCACCCTATGAGCTATGCTTTGTGGAAATTGGATGCAAGTTGGATATAATCAGAAGGAACCTATAAGGCTGCGGTTTCCTATCTATTAGCATATCAAGTATATAATAGTATAGTCAAGTTTTAACACCATTCCCACACACATTCCACCCCATTTCCGTCCAGAGTCAGGTTTTGATCCTGGGATTGATATACCACCATCTCCATATCATCACCACACCATCGCTCAGTTGACAGGCCAACTCCCTCTTGGCACTGTCTCATGGCCCGTAGCCCCTGGCTACGACTGACACTCTCTCACGGGGGAAGAAGAGAAGGACTCATCTCGCTATCTAGTTTAAGCGAAACCCAGAAAAGGTCCATAGCCGACAAGTCGGCATATGTATCGATCGATCAACCATACACTTTGCAGAGGTTTTACATAACCACAAGATCCGCCTTCCTCGCTGACCGTCATCAACTGGGCTGATTCCGACCGCTTGCTAGCCTAGGATAATGCCACCCTACCATTCAGCCATGGTACACCCTAAGTCTAGTCTGGGGTGGCTGGAACTATGAGTCACGAGTCGGGTCCACAAGGTCTCCATGAAGTCTCGGAAGGGTGTGTGGGGGGGTGAATCCTCCGTGCCCCGTACCTCCTTGCACTGTCCGCTATCAACCTAGCAGTAGTGGCAATATCCTACCAAGTAGTCCGGCCATCCCGCACCATATAGGGCGAGTGGTACGTAAGGCTTCCCGGTGAATCTGAGTACTAGTAAGTCCTTAGGGATGACCAAGCCAGAATGTCTTCATTAGGGTTTCCATTTACCGTGCCACCACAGCACCTCCACCCTGGGCTCCTCCCATCATAGGTTCACACCCAGGGCCCCCTCATATACTATTTACCCACCATAGGTATCCATTTCCAGGGGTGCCCAGGTAGCACCCCGTGGCAAGACTTGCCCCAGGCTCATCGTATATTCCAACTTGGTCGACACAACCGTCACCCTCCACGCACCCAAGTCACACATGCAGCACTCTCCCCATAGTCCAGATAACACCAGTTTCCACCACGCATCAATGTAGTACAAGCGTAGTAGAAGTATTAAGCAATGAAATATAGGAGCAAGCATGTGTCTAGCCTAATAGCAGGGTAAGAAGGGGTAAGGTTGCGTCAAGGTATAGGCCATCAAGTAAGCATACTACCATGCAAGTCCTATCTTAGTGTGAATATAACAATAAAGTAAAGCAATAGCAGTTCTATATTAGCCATGCGTAATAGGTGCTACGAGGTTGGGTGGGATGTGGCACCTTCAGTGTAGTCGTCTCTATACTCCTCACGGTACTCTCAGTCCTCGTCCGTCTGGTTCTCCTCTGAGTCTGCAAACGATCGCATTATAGTCGCGTTAGCGACGTCTATAGAATAGCACAAAAAGCAATGAAAATTCAAAAGAGCCAAATGCACTCAAACATGGGTTCATTGCGTAGAGCTCGATTTTAGATGAATTTTGGTCCTAATCTTGTATTTTTCTGAGTTCGTATGAAATAGTTATGAATTTCCGAAGTTTCAAGCATTTCTGAAAATGGGAAAAGGCTGAATTAATATCGTGCTGACACGAGTCACGCTCCTGTTGGTCCACGTGGCATGCTGACGTCAGCAGCATGACGTCAGCATGACATCATCGTCTCGGTTCTAGTACTGACAGGTGGGGTCCAGCTGACATCATCATGACGTCATCTCGGCTGTTTCATCCTCTGACAAGTGGGTCCCGCATGGCGGTGTCACTGACATGTGGCCCTGGTCAACGGTCAATGTTGACCGGTCAATGGTCAATATAGGCCGGGCCTCGACTGGACTGGTTGGGCCTAGATTTGGGCCAGGCTTGGCCCACCACGTGGCACGCGTTGGTGCGACCACGTCACGACCCTGGGCCTCTACTAGGCTCTGGTCCACCGATCCGGTGCATGGTGGACTGTGCGGTGTTGCTTCACAGACCGCAGACACGGTCTACGTAGTCTGGGTCCACTAATCCTTCTCCTCCGTTTGGTTCACCAGGACCGGGTGCACGCGTACGTGAACCAGGCAGGGAGAATTCCCCATCTTCCCCGACGCTCCCGCCGGCGGTGAGCTCATCGGTGAGCCTCTCGGGCGGTACTGGTGCGCGATTAAGGTAGGCAAAAGCATCGCTAAGCCTCAGCGAGTGCAGTGGTGGGGTCAAGGTGGTGGCTGGGGCTTCCTAGGTTTTCGGCCACGATGAACGGCGACGTGGGTTTGTCGGCGTGCACGGACAGGGTTGCAGTGGTAGCGAGAGCCCAGTTGGAGGAGCATGTGAGCTCCATGGTGCTTATACGGCCATGGTAGACATGTTGAAGGAGCTCCTGGTGCTCCTAGTGGCTCCAGCCACGGTGGTGGGGGAAAAGCAGAGGCGGTGGCGCTCCGACAAGGTGCGGTGCGGCAACGCAGGGCTCCGGTGGGCTTCTTCCTCGGCTAAGGTGAGCGCGGTGTGTCTCTCATCATGGCGGAGCCAGTCAAGGTGTCAACATCGCCTTTACCACGACATAGAAGACGCGGTGGTCTCACCATGGTTGTGCTCTTGGCCATGGTGAGCGTGCCCGTGCATGTGCGCTCCTGCTCCGATGTACAACATCATGGCTAGGGTCCTCCTTTTGGCTGATGGCAGCACGCACGGCGCGTCCTGGGTCTCGACAAGTGTGGCCATGGTGGTCTCCCTAGCTAACTAGTTGGGCTAGGCCAGAGCTCGAAGCTTCAGCAAGGGTTCGATCGTGGCGGTGCACGTTCCATTTGGCTAGGGAGGTGGTCTCAGCAAGATGGCTCACCGCGAGGAGCTCGAAGGCGATGGTGGTGGTGCGGTGTCGATGGTGTAGCAGAGCCGAGCCGGGACAGAGGTACTCGCCATCTTCCGCGCCGGTGGCTCCTCCCTTCTTGCTCCAGCAGCGGCGTCCTTCTCCGTGCCTCTCCTTCTCCTCTCGTCCCTCGGCTTAGTGTGTTGGTTCGAACTGCACGGCGGCGGTGAGGTGTGGTGAGGTGCTAGGGTTCCGGGCTCCTCCTTTTATAGGCGAAGCTCTAGGCTTCTCCAATGGCGGTTGATCGGGCGGTGGTGATGCACGATGCACATCAGATGGCTCACGGGCGCGGGGCAGTTGTCGTGGGGGTCCGTGAGCGCTACGCCAAGGGGACAGGGTCATGCTCTTTGCGTGACCCCGGGCCCGTGCCTACTGCTCCGGTCGGTTCCTGGTCGAGGGAGAGGTCGGCGTGGGGAGGAAGAAGACCATGTTGCTATGTGACTGACGACGGGGGCCCACCCGTCAGTTTGTCCTAGAGCGGGGAAGGCTACAGCTGCTGCGCTGTGCTGCTGGGCTGCGGTGTTGGGTCGGCCTGCTCTGGCTGGCGCGCGAGGGAGTGAGAGGGAGGGGCCCTCGGCTGAGCTGGGCAAGCCGTTTGGGCCAAAATGGCCTTTGCCATTTTCTGGTATTTCTTGAAGGCTTTTCTATTTTCTATTTTTAGCAATTAGTTACTAAGTCAAGGTTTAGTCAAGGTGTCTTAGGTTTTATTAGCTTGATGGTGGTTTACAAGGGTCATACATGGTGGTTTTTACCTTTCCCATATATTAGGGATATTATTGACTATTTTTGTTATACAAAAATAGTTGTGGTTTTTATTAAGGCATTTTTTTTCAAAATCTGGATAATGATTTAATTCATGGAATTTAACAATTGTTATGAGGGTTTATTTACTCATCACATAAATCAATAAAATCCAAATCACATATTGAATTAAGATGCATGCAAGATTCTATTTCATGGGAGTTTCAAATACACATGTGACAATGCATCATGCTCTGCTTATGATATAACCTAGTTGGGTTGCACCTAATGCAAAACTAGGGTTTGGGTTCCACAAATGTCACTTAACAATACATAGGTTTTTAAACAAAAATTTTTCAGTTGGAATTTTTGGTGTGTGGATTTTTGGGTTGTTACAGTCCTACCCCCTTAACATAATCTCGTCCTCGAGATTAAAGCGGAATGTACCCTTCGAAGAGATAAGGATATTGTAGCCGGAGGTCAGACTCTTTCTCCCATGTTGCTTCCCTCTCAGTGTGATTGCTCCATTGGATCTTGCACATAGGAATAGTTTTGCTTCGGGTCTCTTTAGTATCTCTACCTAGAATTCGGATAGGATGTTCTTTATACTCAAGAGTATCTTGAATGTCAAGTGTATCAGTTGGAACTACTTCATCGGGCAGTCTCAAACACTTGCGTAGCTGTGAGACATGGAATACGGGATGTACACCTGCCAATTCCTCGGGTAGCTCAAGTTTGTAGGCGAGCTTTCCAATCCTTTTGCAAATCTTGTATGGGCCAACAAATCTAGGGGCAAGCTTTCCTTTCACATGGAATCTGACAGTTCCACGTAGCGGGGATACCTTGAGATAGACGAAATCTCCCACATTGAACTCAAGTTCTCTTCTTCTTTTGTCAGCATAGCTCTTGTATCGACTTTGAGCAATTCTCAAATTCTCTTTTACTTGAGCAACTCCTTTTTTGGCATCTTGAATCTTAGCAGAGTCAAAGAACGATCTTTCCCCCGGTTGAGACCACATCAAAGGTGTCTTACAAGGTCTGCCATACAGAGCTTCAAATGGCGACATCTTGATACTGGCTTGGTAGCTGTTGTTGTAAGAGAATTCTACATAGGGTAGGCATTTCTTCCAATCAGAGCCATAATTCAGTACACTAGCGCGAAGCATGTCTTATAAGATCTAATTTACTCGTTTAGTCTGTCCATCTATCTGTGGGTGATAAGCGGTACTGAAATCAAGTTTGGTTCCGATGGACTTGTGCAGAGCTTCCCAGAATCGGGACATAAACTGAGGACCACGATCAGATACAATATTAGAGGGAGCTCCATGCAGTCTGAGGATATGCTCAACATATAGATCTGCTAACTTTTCGGCATTGGTCTTGGTCTTAACGGGTACAAAGTGAGCAACCTTGGTCAAACGATCTACAATCACCCAAATGGAATCATTGCCTTTCTGTGAACGGGGCAACCCGACTATGAAATCCATGGATATGCTCTCCCATTTCCGCTTGAGAATGTCAAGAGGCTTCAGCAATCCTGTAGGCCTTTGATGTTCAGCCTTGACTCTATTACAGGTGTCACATCGTGCCACATGTCCTGCAATGTCTGTCTTCATGCCTTTCCACCAAAAGTGTTTCTTCAAGTCTTGATACATCTTTGAACCTCCAGGGTGAATACAGTACTTAGAATCATGAGCTTCTAATAGAATTTCCTCTCATAGTGCTGGATCAGAAGGTACACAGATTCTGTCCTTGAACCAGATGGTTCCTTGTTCATCTTCATGGTGGTTGGTCTTGTAGCCTAGTTTCATCAGACCATGGAGATACCCATTTTCTTCATAATTTTTCTGAGCTTGACGGATGCGATCTGTGAGATCATACTGTATGCAGAGCTCATTCAACAAGCCATGCGGTAGTATCTCAAGTTGGAAATCATCAATCTCTTCCTTGAGTTCAGGTGGTACGGATTCTGTGATCAAGGTGTGACAGTAGCTCTTGCGACTGAGGGCATCTACGACTCTATTAGCTTTTCCCGGATGATAGTGAATTTCCAGGTCATAGTCCTTGATCAACTCTAGCCATCGGCGTTGTCTCATATTCAGATCTTCCTGAGTGAAAAAGTACTTCAAGCTCTTGTGATCGGTATAGATATCACACTTGCTGCCTATCAAGTAGTGCCTCCAGATCTTCAATGCATGTACAACTGCTGCTAACTCAAGATCATGAGTGGGGTAATGGTTCTCATGTTCTTTCAACTGTCGAGAAGCATAAGCTATGACTCTCCCACCTTGCATCAATACATAGCCAAGTCCTTGACGGGATGCATCACAGTAGACCACGAAATCTTTACTGATATCAGGCAATGCTAGCACATGAGTTGTGGTAAGCTTCTGTTTCAATTCTTGGAAGCTTCGCTCGCACTCGGGCATCCATTCAAACTCCTTGGTCTTCTTCAGAAGGTTGGTCATCGGACGGGCTATTTTCTAGAAGTTTTTAATGAATCGGCGATAATATCCAGCCAATCCCAAAAAACTTCTGACTTCTGTCACATTACGGGGTTGATCCCACTTTTTCACAGCTTCAATCTTGGCTGGGTCAACTGTGACACCTTCAGCTGATAGTACATGGCCTAGGAAGGCAACTTTTTGTAGCCAAAATTCGCATTTGCTGAACTTTGCGTAGAGCTGATGTTGGGCTAGTTTCTCAAGCATAGTTCTCAGATGATGTTCATGTTCTTCAGCGGTGGGTGAATAGACAAGGATGTCATCAATGAATACTACCACGAACTTATCCAGTTCATCCATGAAAACCTTATTCATCATGTTCATGAAGTATGCGGGAGCATTCGTGAGTCTAAAGGACACCACAGTGAACTCAAACTGCCCATACCTAGTCACGAAAGCTGTCTTTGGGATGTCACTCTCTCTAATCTTCATCTAATGATAGCCAGATCTGTGATCAATCTTGGAGAAATACTTGGCACCTCGAAGCTAATCAAGCAGATCATCGATTCTTGGCAGAGGGTACTTGTTCTTGATGGTGACTGCGTTCAAGTTCCGGTAGTCAATGCACATTCTCATTGAGCCATCCTTCTTCTTAACAGAACAGGGGATCCCCAGGGTGAAGCACTGGGTCTGATATACCCCTTTGAGATGAGCTCATCAAGCTGTTTCTTGAGCTTGGCTAGTTCGTCAACTGACATGCGATAGGGTCTCTTGGCAATGGGTCCTATTCCCGGCAAAAGATCAATGATGAACTCTACATCACGGTCTGGTGGCATACCCGGTAATTCTTTAGGGAATACATCGGGATAGTCTCTGACCACAGGCACATCATGAATTGTCTTCTCCTCTTTTTGTGATTCTGAACTGGCTTTAAGGGCACATAGGATAGAAGTGGACTTTCCGGACTGGGGTTCACATCTAATAACTTGGCCTGATGGGTGGGTCACTTGGACGTATCTAGGTGAACATGATATGATACCTCGGTGAATGGTTAGCCAATCCATACCTAAGATGACATCTAGGCTCGTGGAAGGTAACAGGGTTAGGTCGGCTTCAAATATAAGACCCTCAATGGTAAGACTCACTCCCTTACAGATGTGGGTGCACTTTAGGTCTCCTAAAGGTGAGCTGGTGATGATAGGCTTTCCATGTGGGGTTACAGGTAGGTCATTCTCTCGTGCAAACTTGGATGATATGTAAGAACAAGTTGCTCTAGAGTCAAATAGAACTGATGCAGTATTGCCATTAACTAAAAACATACCGTACACAACGTCAGGGGCAGCCTGTGCTTCCTCGGCGTCCAGATGGTTGAGACATCCATGAGTAGCAGATCCCTTGAACTGAGACTTCTGAGCAGCTGAGTTCTAAGGGCACTCAGCGGCTTTGTGACTCGGTTGGCCACAAGCGAAGCAGGTGAAAGGCGCACCGCCTGTAGGGGTTGGCGCGGGTGCCTTCCAGTTTCCAATGCTTGGTGCAGAGCGGTTCTGTGCTGGGTGATCATTCGCTGAGCGGGAACGGTTGGAATGGTCCTGAGTGTTGCGGTCCTGAGCATAACGGTCCTGGGTGTAACGATCCTAAGCAGGGCGGGAGTATTTGGTGGTGTAGCCTCCACCACCCCTACTCGATCCAGGGTTGTCTTCCCTGTTGTGGCGAGAGCGTTCCATGGATGGTGCATCTCTACGGAACCTCTTGCGATCACGGCCACGGAAGGACTCCTCAGGCCTACACTTCCTCTCCCTATACTCCTCTCCAGCTTCAGCACGGTCCTTCTCAATTTGGATGCAGCGATCCACCAGAGCATGTAGCGTGCTACTCTCAATACCGCCAAACTTCAGCTTGATGTGCGGGTTAAGTCCCTTGCGGTAATAGTACAGCTTCTCCTTCTCAGAGTTCACAACATAGGAAGGTGCATAGCGTAGAAGGTTGGTGAAGCGAGTGGTGTACTCAGTCACCCTGTCCTTTCCCATCTTGATGTTGCGGAACTCCTCGGCTTTGGCCTCCATGATACCCTTGGGA
This sequence comes from Miscanthus lutarioriparius, assembly GCA_904845875.1. Lineage (NCBI taxonomy): Eukaryota > Viridiplantae > Streptophyta > Magnoliopsida > Poales > Poaceae > Miscanthus > Miscanthus lutarioriparius. The sequence continues at coordinate 104,830,070 of CAJGYO010000002.1, read as the reverse complement.
ATGTGATACTCAGTGAATGCTTCGGCGAACTCATCCCACGAGATGTTGGCAGGGTCCTCATGGGAATCACTAAAACTGTCCCACCAGGCACGTGCTGCACCTGTGAGCTAGTCTGTGGCAGCTCCAACACACTCATCATCGGTGAAGGTGGTGAGGTCGAGCTTCTTTTCCACCTCCTTGAGCCTGTCATCGGCTACAAGCAGGTCAGGGTCGGTGCCATCATAGGTAGGTGGCCTCAGCTTCAGAAATCCCTCCAGCTTCCTTTGGAAGTCATTCTGCTGACCTCCCTGGTGACGGTTTGCTCCGTCTACAAGAGCTACAAGAAGCTGGGCCTGTTGCGCCATCACTTCTACCAGGTTCGGTGGTGGTGGTGGCGGAATGTTCTCCTCAACAGGCGGCGGGGTATTCTCCAGGTTGAAGGGTATCCCTCTATGTCCACGGCCACAGCCACGGTTGTTGCCACCACGCCCCCCGTTTGGTTCGACTGGTTTGGGGGTGGGCGCACGTCCACGGTTCATTAGGCGAGCAGATCGGTGGTTCGGCGTCTGCAACACGGATCGTAGGAATTTTAGTGTTTGTGCCATAAGTGCTTATAATTCAGTATGGTTACATGATTTTGATGATTTAAAGAAAAACATTTATACTACCCAACACTCATTACAAAGAAGCAATAAGATCCATAAGATGCAATAAGATCCAAAACATTCATTACATGGGTTTTATTACATGTCATCGTCTCCAGTAGCTACACTTGAAGACTCGCGAGAATCGTACTATGCATGGAGTCTCATATTACATCTCATAAGGGGTACATCATGGGGTACAACTTATGGAAGCCACTGACATGACTCCTAACCATGCAGGGTCATCTACTCTAACTTGTACACCGCAGCTGGGATACGACTGTTCTTGATCTCGATCTCCTCGTTAGACTTGTGAAGTCGGGACACGTACTTCAAGGCCTCGGCGAGCTCCTCAGTAGGCTTGGCTCCAAGTAGGGTAGGGCAGGCGTCTAGGTTGAGGCGAGTCGAGGCTAACTCAAACTTCTCTATCCTAGGCTTCGTCTTGCTACGAATCTCCTTGGGTAGCTGATCCCACATACCCTTTATCTCCCTGAGGCGCTTCTTGTCACACTTCTACCAAGCCTGCCAAGTCCTCTCACACTTGTCCTATAGGTACTCGTTCTGCCTGAGTGCCTCGATCAGGTGACCCTAGTTGTGAATGGCCTTCTTGCTGGACTCCTCTAGCTCCTAAGTCATGGTCTTGTTCTTAGATTAGATTTTTAGCATATCAATCCCCTTGGACCTCTCTCTGTCTCCTCTGCGGTTGAACTCAGCCTTCTTATCGTCCAACTCTCGCTGCAACTCCAAGACCTTGCTGTCGAGGTAGCAGTTCCTGTTGCCTAGGTCGGCGGCTTTGTCCTGTAAGTCAGCGACCTCGGCTCTATGGACTTCTTCACGACGGTTGAGCTCGTCCTGTAGCTTGGCAACTGTCTCAAGCAGACTAGCTCACTCCTGTGCTCCCTACGAGTCTCGCTCCTGGTACTCCCACAGAAGGGCCTGGTCTTGACATCTCCTCTGCTAAAGCTAGGTCATGTACCTGTCCTGCTCTAGTAGGTGGATAGCCAAGATGCGAAGGCATCTGTCCTCCTCGACAAAGATAACTCTGCCGGCTGCGAAACTCTGCTCACTAGGGGTAAGGCTGAGGTTGAGGGCCTGGGGAAGTAGACGGAACTCTGTCGTCTTTAGGTGCTCGTAGTGGTCCCTCATTACTCTACGAAGTGCCTTGTGTGAGACAGCTCGCAGTCCCCCCTCAACTGTGTCCTCTATAGTCAACTCGATGAAAGCTGGGACAGAAGGTAAGGTAGTGCTAGCTGGGAACTCGACTGAGGTGACAACCGGTCCTACGATTCCTCCTTCCTGAGCTGACTTCCCAGTGTAGGTGACCTTGACAAGCTCGTCAGGGACTCCTAACATGACGAGAACTCAGCAGAGGGCCTGTGCAAAACCCCCCAGCTCATGTAGGTCGAAGGTAAGCTTGGCGTGGTCCAGAGATAGCGGTCCTAGAGGCGGCCATTCGACGTTCGTTGCCATCTGCATGTTTTAAGGAAACATGTGTTAGCAGGTTAATAAATAGATAAGCCTTGCATGAAAGTAAATGCAAGGTCGGTATATAACTGAAAGAAGGGCTATTCACGTCCTATTCTATCGTCCATTTCTGAGGGTTTCGTCCTAGGGTCAAGTATGACTCTGATACCAACTGAAACGACCTGATTTCTGTGAAGGGAAATCCACAGAGTCGAAGTGTATTATGACTGTTGTAGATCATATTACCCAAATTCCAGTCGAATACCACATCCATACAACGATAATATCATAGTACAAATAGTGCGGAATTACATAAATTATTACATCGCCACATTGGCAGAATCAAAAGTAGCATTCATTCAGAATAGCTTGAAGATAAGATCACCAAACTCGAGCGTAGGAATGAACCCCTCAACCATCAAACTCCTCAGAGCTATACTCCTCAGCAGAACCTGTGTGCCAAAATTTATCAGTACGATTTGTACTGGCCACTCCCACCCTATGAGCTATGCTTTGTGGAAATTGGATGCAAATTGGATATAATTAGAAGGAACCTATAAGGCTGCGGTTTCCTATATATTAGCATATCAAGTATATAATAGTATAGTCAAGTTTTAACACCATTCCCACACACATTCCACCCAATTTCCGTCTAGAGCCAGGTTTCGATCCTGGGATTGATATACCACCATCTCCATATCATCACCACACCATCGCTCAGTCGACAGGCCAACTCCCTCTCGGCACCGTCTCATGGCCCATAGCCCCTAGCTACGACCGACACTCTCTCACGGGGGAAGAAGAGACGGACTCATCTCGCTATCTAGTTTAAGCGAAACCCAGGAAAGGTCCATAGCCAACAAGTCGGCACATGTATCGATCGATCAACCATACACTTTGAAGAGGTTTTACATAACCACAAGATCCGCCTTCCTCGCTGACCGTCGTCGACTGGGATGATTCCGGCCGCTTGCTAGCCTAGGATAATGCCACCCTACCATTTAGCCCAAGTACACCCCAAGTCTAGTCTGGGGTGGCTGAAACTATGAGTCACGAGCTGGGTCCACAAGGTCTCCATGAAGTCTCAGAAGGGTGTGGGGGGGGGGGAGGAATCCTCCGTGCCCCGTACCTCCTCGCACTGTCCGCTATCAACCTAGCAGTAGTGGCAATATCCTACCAAGTAGTCCGGCCATCCCGCACCATATAGGGCGAGTGGTATGTAAGGCTTCCCTATGAATCTGAGTACTAGTAAGTCCTTAGGGATGACCAAGCCAGAATGTCTTCATTAGGGTTTCCATTTACCGTGCCACCACAGCACCTCCACCCTGGGCTCCTCCCATCATAGGTTCACACCCAGGGCCCCCTCATATACCGTTTACCCACCACTGGTATCCATTTCCAGGGGTGCCCAGGTAGCACCCCGCGGCAATACTTGCCCCAGGCTCGTCATATATTCCAACTTGGTCAACACAACCCTCACCCTCCACGCACCCAAGTCACACACGCAGCACTCTCCCCATAGTGCAGATAACACCAGTTTCCACCACGCATCAATGTAGTACAAACGTAGTAGAAGTATTAAGCAATGAAATATAGCAGCAAGCATGTGTCTAGCCTAATAGCAGGGTAAGCAGGGGTAAGGTTGCATCAAGGTATAGGCCATCAAGTAAGCATACTACCATGCAAGTCCTCTCTTTGTGTGAATATAACAATAAAGTAAAGCAATAGCAGTTCTATATTAGCCATGCGTAATAGGTGCTATGAGGTTGGGTGGTATGTGGCACCTTCAGTGTAGTCGTCTCTGTACTCCTCATGGTACTATCGGTCCTCATCCGTCTGGTTCTCCTCCGAGTCTGCAAACGATCGCATTATAGTCGCGTTAGCGACGTCTATAGAATAGCACAAAAAGCAATGAAAATTTAAAAGAGCCAAATGCACTCAAACATGGGTTCATTGCGTAGAGCTTGATTTTAGATGAATTTTGGTCCTGGTCTTGTATTTTTCTGAGTTTGTATGAATTAGTTATGAATTTCTGAAGTTTCAAGCATTTCTGAAAATGGGAAAAGGCTAAATTAATATCGGGCTGACACGGGTCACGCTCCTGTTGGTCCACGTGGCATGCTGACGTCATCGTCTCGGTTCTGGTACTGACAGGTGGGGTCCCGCTGACATCATCATGACGTCAGCATGATGTCATCTCGGCTGTTTCATCCTCTGACAAGTGGTTCCCGCATGGAGGTGTCACTGACATGTGGCCCCGGTCAACGGCAACGTTGACCGGTCAATGGTCAATATAGGCCAGGCCTCGACTAGGCTGGTTGGGCCACGTGGCACGACCCTGGGCCTCTACTGGGCTCTGGTCCACCGATCCGGTGCATGGTGGACTGCGCGGTGTTGGTTCACGGACCATAGACATGGTCTACGTAGTCCGGGTCCACCGATCCTTCTCCTCCGTTTGGTTCACCAGGACCGGGTGCACGCGTACGTGAACCAGGCGGGGAGAATTCCCCATCGTCCCCGACGCTCCCGCCGGTGGTGAGCTCGCCGGTGAGCCTCTCGGGTGGTACTGGCGCGTGATTAAGGTAGGCAAAAGCGTCGCCAAGCCTCGGTGAGTGCAGTGGTGGGGTCAAGGTGGCGGCTGGGGCTTCCTAGGTTTTCGGCCATGGTGAACGGCGGTGTGAGTTCGTCGGCGTGCATGGACAGGGCTGCAGTGGTAGCGAGAGCCCTATTGGAGGAGCGTGTGAGCTCCACGGTGCTTCTACAGCCATGGTAGGTGTGTTGAAGGAGCTCCTGGTGCTCCCAGTGGCTTCGACCACGGTGGTGGGGGCAAAGCGGAGGCGGTGGCACTCAGACGAGGTGTGGTGCGGCAACATAGGGCTCCGGTGGGCTTCTTCCTCGACTAAGGTGAGCGCTATGTGTCTCTCGTCATGGCAGAGCTAGTCGGGGTGTCAACGTCACCTTTACCGCAACGTAGAAGACACAGTGGTCTCGCCATGGTTGTGCTCTCGGCCATGGTGAGCGTGCCCGTGCATGTGCGCTCCTGCTCTGATGTACAACATCATGGCTGGGGTCCTCCTTTTGGCTGATGGCAGCGCGCACGACGCGTCCTGAGTCTCGACAAGCATGGCCATGGCGGTCTCCCTAGCTAACCAGTTGGGCTAGGCCAGAGCTCAAAGCTTCAGCAAGGTTTCGATCGTGGTGGTGCACGTTCCATTTGGCTAGGGAGGTGGTCTCAGCAAGATGGCTCACCGCGGGGAGCTCAAAGGCGATGGTGGTGGTGCGGTGTCAACAGTGTAGCAGAGCCGAGCCGGGACAGAGGTACTCGCCGTCTTCCGTGCCGGCGGCTCCTCCCTTCTTGCGTCGGCAGCGGCGTCCTTCTCCACGCCTCTCCTTCTCCTCTCGTCCCTTGGCTTAGTGTGTTGGTGCGAACCACACGGCGGCGGCGAGGTGTGGTGAGGTGCTAGGGTTCCAGGCTCCTCCTTTTATAGGCGAAGCTCCAGGCTTCTCCAATGGTGGTTGATCGGGAGGCGGTGATGCGCGATGCGCATCAGACGGCTCATGGGCGCGGGGCAGTTGTCGTGGGGGTTGCATGAGCGCTATGCCAAGGGGATAGGGTCATGCTCTTTGTGTGACCCCAGGCCCGCGCCTGCTGCTCCGATCGGTTCCCGGTCGAGTGAGAGGTCGGCGTGGGGAGGAAGAAGACCCTGTTGCTGTGTGACTGACGACGAGGGCCCACCCGTCAGTTTGTCCTGGAGCGGGGAAGGCTGCAGCTGCTGCGTTGTGCTGCTGGGCCACGGTGTTGGGCCGACCCGCTCTGGCTGGCGCGCGGGGGAGTGAGAGGGTGGGGCCCTCGGCTGGGCTGGGCAGGCCGTTTGGGCCAAAATGGCCTTTGCCATTTTCTGGTATTTCTTGAAGGCTTTTCTATTTTCTGTTTTCAGCAATTAGTTACTAAGTCAAGGTTTAGTCAAAGTGTCTTAGGTTTTATTAGCTTGATGGTGGTTTACAAGGGTCATACATGGTGGTTTTTACCTTACCCATATATTAGGGACATTATTGACTATTTTTGTTATACAAAAATAGTTGTTGTTTTTATTAAGGCATTTTTTCCAAAATCTGGATATTGATTTAATTCACGGAATTTAACAATTGTTATGAGGGTTTATTTACTCATCACATAAATCAATAAAATCCAAATCACATATTGAATTAAGATGCATGCAAGATTCTATTTCATGGGAGTTTCAAATACACATGTGACAATGCATCATGCTCTGCTTATGATATAACCTAGTTGGGTGGCACCTAATGCAAAACTAGGGTTTGGGTTCCACACATGTCACTTAACAATACATAGGTTTTTAAACAAAAAATTTTCAGTTGGAATTTTTGGTGTGTGGATTTTTAGGTTGTTACAGTGAACCCAAGCTTGCCCAGTGTGGAGTCAAGCTTGGTGTTCCATGCTCGTGGGGTCTGCCGTAGCCCATAGAGCACCTTCCGTAGTTAGAGCACCCTGTGCTCTGCTCCCTTGAAGGCGAAACCCAGAGGTTGTCTGATGAAGACCGTCTCCGCTAGCTCATTGTTGAGGAAGGCCGTTTTTATGTCCAGATGATGGACGCGCCAGTCCTTTGCTGCTGCCAAGGCTAGTAGCAAACGGACAGACTCCATGAGCGCTACTGGCACAAAGACTTCTTTGAAGTCGATGCCCTCGCACTGAACAAAGCCTTGGGAGACAAGGCATGCCTTGTGCTTGACAATGGCGCCGTGCTCATCCCGCTTGACTTTGTACACCCACTTCAGACTGATCGAACGACATCCTAGAGGTGGACCGACGAGCTCGCAAGTCTCGTTTTCCTCGATCACCTTCATCTCCTCCAGCATCGCCCGTCGCCAATTTCCATTGTGCTCGGCCAGCGCGAACGTGGGTGGTTCCTCCTGCACTGACGAGCAGCAGCTCTGGGTCATTGAGCAGCCTACCCACTAGGCTAGAGGGCCCTATGCCACCGACAATGTCGTCCAGTCTATGGAACCGCACCTCCTCACCTTCGTGGAAGGCATCCACAAATTCAGCGATGTCACTTGGAGGTGAGGCGAACTTGGTCGACGTCGATGGAGTTCTCGTAACAATTCATCATGGATCGAGCCATGCCAACCATCGTCTGGTTCCGTCGCTCCACCATGCCATTTGCTGTGGCGAGTACAGTGCGGTGTGGTGTCGCACCACACCCTGATCCACGCAGTACATAGCGAACTCCACCGAAGTGAATTCGCCACCATGATCAGTCCTCAGCACGCGGAGCTACTTGCCGCTCTCGGCCTCCACGCGCATCTTGAACTTCTTGATCACCGCCACCGCTTCGTCCTTGCTCATTAGGAGTTGTAGCCACATGTAGCGGCTATAATCATCCAAGAGCAGAAGAAAGTACCGTCGACCACCATTTGTGGCTGGCATGATTGGCCCGTAAACGTCACCGTGGATGAGCTCAAGAGCACCCGCCGCACGATACTTGGCCACCTTTGGGAATGGCAGCCTCCTCTGCTTCCTAGCCAGGCAGCTGTCACATAGCTCGCCTTCGTGCTTGATGTGGGGCAGCCCTCGGACCATCTTCTCCAGCCGACCAAGCACGTCGAAGCTGAGATGGCTGAATCGAGCATGCCACAGCCATGGCTCCTCGGTGTGCCTTGCCACCAGGCACACCGGCTACTCCACCTTCAAGTCGGGCAAGTACAATCGGTTCTAGGACCTCTTCACCATGGTGAGAAGTCGCTGCTCCCGGTCCCTGATCCTAAGGACTCCGTCCTTGATCAGTACCTCGCTACCGCGCTCATCCAGCTGGCCAATGCTGATGATGCTTGAACGCAGCTACGGGATATAATATACATCCGTTAGCGCGTGATGCTCACCGTTCTAGCACCTAAAGATGATGGTGCCGCACCCTTGGATTGCCACCCTTGAGCCATCACCAAACTTCACCGTGCCGGTCACATCGTCATCGAGCTCGGAGAAGGCTGCCTTGGAGCCCATCATGTGGTTGCTGGCGCCAGAGTCCAGATACCACCACTGCTCCTACTCGCCGCCCACACATCTGAGGTGGACTTGGGCGCGCGGTTCGTTGAGGTTGACAGCTTTTAGGGCCTTCCCAGGTCCTTCCACCGTCATCACCTCTCCCTTCTCCTCGGCCTCGATGTCATGCAGTGCACAGAACATCGCCATCCGGATAGCGGCCTCATCATCATCATCAGCTTGCGCCAGATAAGCCTTAACCTTCTTCTCCTGCTTGCGATTTGGGCACTCCCGTGCCCAATGGCCCATCTTCTCGCAGCGCCGGCAGGCGTTGGGGTCGACCTGCTTCTTCTTCTTCGAAGAAGCATTGCCACAGCGCTTGCCATCGCCACCGCGGCTAGAGGAGGCTATGTCGAAGTTCCTCCGAGCAGCCCACTCCTCTGTCAGAAGTAGTTTACCGCTGTCCTTCATTGCTATCGCCTCCAGGAGCTCATCCATCGCCCGCAGATAGCCTGTCACATCCTCAATGGTGAGGGTGGACAAGTCCAGCATCGTCTCTATGGAGAGAGCGATCTGGATGTACTTTGCCAGCATGGAGTGAAGGTACTTGGAGACTGCCTGCTCTTAGTTGATGGTGACATCATGGCTCTTTAGCTTGCTAATGAGCGTCTGCAGGTGGAGGGAGAAATCCTCCACCGATTCACCATCCTTGAACTTAAGGTTGGCATACTCCTGCTTCAAAAGCTAGGCCGTCGCTTTCTTTGCGCGGTTGGAACCGACATGCATCACTGCAATAGCCTCCCATGCCTCCTTAGCAGAGCTTTTCACCTGCAATGGCTCCCTATACTCTGCTGGTACAGCAGCGAGGATAGCCTCCAATGCTGACATGTCATCTTCCTCATTATCGGTGCCCTTGTCAATAGCATTCTAGAGCCGTCGGGCTCTGAGCTTGACCTTCATGGTCACCGACCACTCTCTATAGTTGGTGCGAGTCAGCGTCGGCCAACTAGTGCCGCTGACCTCCCGCACCATGCGAACAACGACCTCCTATCGTGGTTGGGCAGCCACAGCAGTGCCACTGTTGTTGCCCATTTCCAAACTATCCGTCATCGCTAGTGGTTAGTCCGACAACGACGCTTGTATGGCTCCAATACCACTTGTTGGCTCACAGGATCACCGGCTCAAGTGAGTCAACCACTCACCAGTCTTGCCGACCACGACAAATGTTGTTCGACCACACACTATGGCTAGAGGTAGAAGAAGTAAGGGAGAACAGAGCATACACACACAACAGAGACACTAGCGTTAGCCGAAGCTCTGTATAGGAGATGGTAAATCTAAACTCTGTTTACTGAGTTCTAGTGGCAAACTATTTATACAACTCTATCCATCTAGTCCTAGTATAGCTACCATGCTGCTACAGTGACTAGATGTGACAGCAGGGCTGACTCTGGCACCTGCTTCTGCTGTGGCTACAATGAGGCGGGTGAGCCATTCGGCGCCTGCCCCTACAGTGCTACAGTACCACAACAGGGACCCTTTTTGGTGCCACCTTCCCCTACCATGTGTTCACACAAGGAAGCAGTAGATTATCTAACACTGGTGCCTGTTTCAGACCACACAGGGCTTTCTTCAGTTTCAACACCTTCCCTGGATGCCTTGGATTCATGAAACCTGGAGGTTGGTGCACATATACTTCTTCCTATAATTACCATTCAAGAAAGCAGATTTTACATCCATGCGATGCACCTCCCACTTTCCATGAGTAGCTAGAGCTAGCATCAACCTGATAGTTTCTAGCCTAGCAACAGGAGCAAATACTTCTTCATAATCCACCCCCTGCCTCTGAGTATAACCTTTTGCAACAAGCCTAGCCTTGTGCTTGACAATGTTACTCCCTGGATCCCTCTTCACTTTATACCCACTTCAAACCTATTGCTTTTTGACCTTTTGGAAGATCTGCATAACACCATGTATTATTTTCCTGAATTGACTGCAGCTCACTCTTCATTGCTTCCATCCAGCACTCTTCTTCCAATGCTTCATCCACTCCAATTGGTTCATCAGCTGCCAGCATACACACACCACTAAACTCATGGTCCAGAATCTCATCAGTGGAATCAAACAAGTTTTTTTTTGAAAGCGTGCATTTGCACGTGCTTCATTAAGGGAAGTGAGAAAAGTTTCAACTCCCGTGGTCTGTGACAGTGAGATGCTGCAGCAAGCCAACAGAACGAACGCAGATAGAGATCACTGGCTTGAATGGTGGTGTTAATCGCTAAACGGATGTAGTAAGAGATAAACAAATTGCGCGACAGGTAAGGAATCAAACAAGTCATTCAAAGTTCTGAATCTTAGTGGTCAACCATATGTGTCTTCAGAGTTATGACTTGGTGGAGTTGCCCACACCACAGCTGGTGCTTGGCTGGAGCTTGGAGTGTTAGAGGGGCCGGGTGTTACTTCATTAGGACCCATAACACCCCCTTGATCATTAGAGTCTTCCCCCTCTTCTTCTATTGCAGGATTTTTTGTTGTTTGGTCTGTTTGGTCTATTGTCGGTTCTGCTATAGTACTCTAAAAATGCACGGCAAAGGTTTCAGTCTCTTCCACTGGACTGATAGAGCTGCTAGCTGCATTGGTCCAATCCCAGGCTTGATTTTCTTCAAAAATAATATCTCTGCTGATCACAAGACGACCAACAGATGGATCATACAGCCCATGTTCTTTTGTGCCTGATTCATAGCCTATGAAAACCATCTTGGATGATCTGTCTGACAGCTTGTTCAGGCCTGAACCAACATGCTTCACATGTGCTACATAGCCAAATGTCCTAAGATGACTGACCTTGGGTTTCCTTTTATGCCAAGCTTCAAATGGGGTCATGTTGTTCAAACTTTTAGTAGGTGACCTATTCAGAACATACACTGCAGTCAAAACTACCTCACCCCAAAATTTTGCAGGGACCCTCATTGCCTTCAACATGCACCTAGCCATCTCCACCACTGTCTGATTTTGACGCTCTACTACTCCATTTTGCTGGGGAGAATAGGGAGTAGTAGTATAGTGCTTGATCCCTTGCTCATCACAGAAACTTGAGATCAGATTGGATGTGAACTCTCCCCCCTATCTGTTCTCAGGGCTTTTCAACTTATTGTCAGACTCTACTTCAGCTCTCTTCATTATTTTTTTGAAAAAATCTAGAGCCTGGTCTTTTGATTTCAGCATCTCCACCCACATGTATCTGCTACAGTCATCAACCACTAGCAAAAAATATGAGCAACCCCCTAGAATTTTTGGAGTAATATGACCACACAAGTCTGCATGTACTAGCTATAAACCCTTATCTGCCCTATAATTTGAAGCTTGAGGAAAAGGAACTCTATGTTGTTTACCAAGAACACAGCCATCACATACTTGTTCTACTCTATTCACTATTGGCATACCCTCTACCATGCCCTTGCAGCTAAGATTCCTCAAAGCTATAAATTTCATGTGGCCAAATCTTGCATGCCAACGCCATGCTTCATCATCAGACTTTGCTAACAGGCATACTAGTGAAACTAAACCAAACTTGATAGTATACAACCTATTAGCAGTTCTAGGAGAAGAAATCAACGGAGCACGTTCTTGATCAAATACACATAGCTTGCCATCTTCCAGAGTGACCTTAAACCCCTTCTCTTCTAACTGACCCAAACTCACAATATTGCTTTTCAGTTTACGGATGTAGTAGACGTCAGTTAGTACCTTGTGTTGCTGTTGGCGACCTTGCATCACCACTGATCCAACACCATGGATCTCAACGCGTGAGCCATCGCCAGAGCGCACAGTCCCGCGCACTCCTTCATCCAGTTGAGTCAGCGCCATGCGTGTCCCCATCATGTGATTGCTGGCGCCGGTGTCCAGCACCCACTGTTGCAGAACCGTTTAATCTAATGCCTCCTAGGAGTACTTGTCTTCCATTAGACACCAAGTAATCAAGGGAGGAAACTAAATTACGTGGTTTCATCGAGCACACCCCAAGGGAGAACCCAAAAATCCACATTTTTCCATCAGGATCATAAATGAGAGAATAAAGCTTACAACATTCTTAGCCATCTCTTACATCACTTTACATGCAACATCAGAGCATAATATTTATTGTTTATAACAGTGGAATATGACCATGTTATCAGAGTTTCAGCAGAAATAAAATCATTTACTGACAAGCTAAACATTAAAATGATGGTCCATTATATACATCATAACAAGTTATAAGTTTTTCCGTTGTAAAACATGTTGGGTGGAAGTTTCAAATAAACTCTATGTCCGCAACGTAAAGGAAATCCTCGCTGAGCCCACCAGAAGGTTTCCACACACAAGTGTTAGCTCCACATGTTCCTGTCACCTGCAACAGGGTAGAACAAACCTTGAGTACTCAATTGTACTCCACAAGACTTACCCATCAGGAGGAAAGAAAAGACTCCAAGGATATGCAAGGCTATCTGGCTTGTGGGTTATTGCATCTGCAGGAAGTATTACTAAGCGTGCGTCCTTATATTCAATTTCATTAGCAGTCATCATTAGTTCATTAGCTAACCATTCTATGTAAGCACCTGTGCTACTTTCAAGCGGGTGGTAAGCAATCAGAACTAGTTTTACCATCTTTTATAATTCAGTTCTTTCAACAGTGCTAGATTGTAGACAAGTCGTACCGCATTTCGTGCCAATTCGCGAATCAAAGTAGCCCAGCTAGGTACCCCGAAACACACTCCCCGCTTGTACCCCAGGCACAAGCAGGACTAACCCACCACTCTCCTATCAAGGGGTCTAGGTCCCTATCCAAACTTGGACTCCAAGCCCCCACACCTGAGTCCTAGACTTAGTGTGGTGCTTAGACCTCCACCATTCCCGCCTCCAATCAGTCGGTCCAGAAAGAGCCGAAACCCACGACAAGAGAGCAACGAGCCTTCCCTACTCCCATAAACAAGTATGTGCTCAGGATAATAAGTCTGTGACCTGACTAGAATCCAATGTAATGGCCGGTCCTTAACCGACACAGGCAGAACAAGTGCAATCCGAGCATCGCTCGAATGCCTAACCAAGTCCAGATCCAAAATACCATTCCGCCCGGTCTCCAATTATCATTTATATATATTCTATGTGATAGTAATATAATAACAACAAAAATATCTTGTAGCATAGCAATCTACACGATCCTGTCATACTAGTAAGACTCATAGGATAGGATATATATATGAAAGTGGGTTTCATTCAACTCCTTAAACTTAATGCACAAGCATAAAATAAAGTGCAGTATAATAGGGGTTATGCATCGGGGCTTGCCTGTGTAAGATATAACCAAAAGTTAGCATTCCATCATGGTGACACGATCATCAGGCACCATCTTTTCTGCTACTTCGGTCATCTTCACGATCCATCGTTCTTCCTATTATGATATACGTGGATGCAACGTAGAGACGCAATTAATCAATGGTAACTGCAACTCTATAATATGATTACGCTCCGGGAGCTAATGAGCTACCTTAATGACTAATGTACTAGTCTATGTATCCACGTCGCCAAGTAAGGCTTGTTCCGGAAAATGTTTTCGTTCTACAAACCCCCAATTATTTTTAACATTTGACTGATTAAATATATATTTTTGTACTAGGGCTCATTTAGATACCTTAACAAACTAATTCCTATGGAGCTACAAAAATCATAGTGAGCAACTAATATTGTTAGGAATTTACTGTAAAAATTTTAGGGCCAGTACTACTACCAATTTATCACAATAATTCCTACAAGTTCATGTTTTATCCATTTTAAGTGCTTCAAATTAATTAGTCTACTCTTGAAAAATCTATGAAACTATGTGAATAAAATACAGTATAAGATAGATCATGATTTTAGGAACCTAACTAAATAAGTTTCACAATTTTTGGTTAGCTACACAAATTGGTATTGAATTTACAAGTTTGGCTTAGAAACTAAATTAGCAAATACTTGGAAAAAGAAAAGGGCCGACCTTAACCCATCTGGCCCGCCGGTCTAGCACGGGGCGCGAGCGCGGGTGTGCCGCGGCGGCCCAATACGGCCCAAGGCGGGGGAAGCCCGCGCTCGTGGCACTTTGCAAAAGAGGACTCAGTTTTTAGGATAATCAGACAGAGCAACAGAGTACTATTACTGTAGACTCACATTTTGTATTAAAGTCCCTGGAATGTGTTGCCTTCGCAACAGGGCGGTCCTCGGCGCTCCCGTGTGTGGCAGCGTGGCACACCGACGGCGATAACAGTTACGTCGTACGTGCTAGACCTACTGCGATGGCACTAACGGATCGACCACCATCTACGACTAAACCCACAGCGATGGGCGGTGGTTGGGCACTCAGCGACGCCTTGTCATGGTCTATCACGGTGAGCGGCGATCCACGTCGGTGGCGAGCTTGTTCCAACGAAACTACATGTGTTTAGCGGAGTACAAAAGGTGGATGAGTATCAGTGGCTCACCATGGTGTCCGCAGCTCTGGAGAATGAAGCAGGGAAACACGGTGGTAGTCTGGACATGTGCGACCGAGCGGGACAGCGGTGCTCCATCAAAGACACAAGCATGTCACCACGCCATCGATGAATGCTTTGGCCATAATAACACGAGCACCGAATAGGGGAAGTCAAACCGAGTTAGGGATCGCAAGCAATTGAACCCTCGAGCCTTACCTACCTCTTATCGGCTACGGCGACGCTCATGGCCCGCAGTGAGCGAAGCACCAAATTGCCAGCCGGTAGGGCTTGCCAGCGTCAGGGAGGGGGTCAGATTGCTAGCTAGTTGCTATATCTATCTCCTGGAGTGCAGAAGCGGAGGGCGGCTATGGACGGCGTGAAATCACGAAAATGGCGTGGCTCCAATGGTGACAAGGTAGGCGACGATGGCTATACGTGGCTCGGCCAGCTCGGCCGAGGCCACGATAAATATGTGAGGACGTGCGTGCGGCGTGACTCGGAGGGAGCAGTCATGAGGTACCAGGATGGGACGGCTCATCCAGGTGGACTCGGTTGGCGGCAGCGAAACAGAGGCCACGTGCTAAGCTACCGCGTGGAGCCAAGGCGCAACGTGACGCAAGAGAGGGCAGTGACATCACGACCAGGTCGTAAGTGTGACGTGACTACGGAAGCAGGCAACATCTCGGTGCATAGGTGGTTTGAGCGGTGGAACGAGTGCCACGTCAGCTAGACGGCGGCTGCCACGGTGTCGGCTCGGCCCGCTCATGGCCTCGCCAGCAGTGACCCCAGCCCAGTCCCATGGAGACGAGCGCAGCCCACCCCAGCCCAATGTGCGGCCAGCTGCCAGTGAAGTTGGCCAGCGAAGCAGCAGCCATGGCCAGGAGCGATCGGGCAGCCACAACGCCATGCTCATGTGGTGACCGTGACCACGGAAGCCCAACGGCCAAAATGGTAACACGCACGAAATTTAAAGCTCAACCAAAATGATTAATTACCCCACCTAAGGCTCAACCGCTCACCCCATCCATTGGTCACGCTACCCAGTTCCTAGCGAAACCATGGTTATGATCAACGAGCCGCTGAGGAGGAAGATCAACGAGTGCCAAGATTAGTTCGTTGTGGAAACGTTGGTTCACGAACAAAGCACCAACCACATAGTTCATAGCGCATTCTTACGAAGTTCAAACAATTTTAAAGAGAGCAACGTAACACCCAACACCACTACGACCTATACCATTCTCAAATGCTCACTTAGATGCAATCAACAATACCAAAACATGCGGCTAGTGTCTAAACGTTTCTGTTAGAAAGCAAATGTCAAGATTGCATTGTCTACCACCTTTCCATACTTAGAAAATCATATATTTCTATTTTGAACTAACATCCACTAGCGTGTTTGCCTTAATTTTTAAAAGGTCTAAACCTTGCCGAATTCAACTAATAATTGTACCATGACCTAGTCCATACTTCGTACTAACTCATAGGAGCAAGGTATTTAAGCACTATTTAATTATTTTGCTCAATATAATTCACCCAAAATGGTACTTTAAACATAAATTCAAGTGTTTGCCGATTTAACAAAAAGAGCTTATCTTAACGTCAAGTTAGATTTTAGAGCTCCCACAACACTAGTTAACAACATCTATTTTCCAAAAGTTAATGTTGCATTTCCATCTACTAAACTTGTACTTCAATTTTTATTTAAGTACTAAATACAAGTTATGTTTTATTCTTGTTTATAGAAATTGCTTTTCATGCCAAACAATTAAAACTACTTTTCCTATTTTCTTGTTAGGATTTCATTAGCGCATTTAAGTAAACTAACTCACTATATTTATAGATCTACCTCTCAGGCCATAATCTCAGTGCTTAGCGAGCTCGTAACACCAGAGGTGTTACAACCAACCCCCCTTAAAAAGAATCTCGCCCCGAGATTCAGGGCAAGAACCAAAAAGGGAACAACATGATTACACTTCGTAGATTAGAAATTACATGAAAGATTACACGGCTTCGAATACTAAACCACATGGGGATTTAGGGATACATGGTTAAGAGCAACCTAGTACAACCAAGGCTTAATCCAGAAGTCGAGATAGACGAGGACAATGGAGAAACAACAAGAAAATGATTATCCAAAACATGGCGTATGTCCAACAGATCCAGAAACAGGAGACTAAGAAGTCCAAATAGTGAACCCTAAGACCAAGCTAACCAAAAGGGGATTTGAACTTCCTTGCTAGAAATTCGGATCCCTTCTTCTTCATGGATTACGTCATCACCTCTGACTGACAACCTAGTTCTTCGGATGACGACTGGATCTCATAGCTATGCTTTGAATGAGAGGGGGGGATGGGGATGAAGAAGAAGAGCAAGGATCAAGGGCATCTTATAGTGGCGAACGGAGGTGGGGTGTAGCGCACCAAAAGTGGAGACGTCGTGGATGGGATACACTGATGGTTCATGCTGAAGTCGGCCATGGTGCGCTCCCTACGCGAGCGAGCGGAGGGAGGATAAGAGAGGGGAGGGGATTCGCTCGGCGGGGAAGGCGTGCGGGCGACTGTGTCCCCAAAAGAAGCAAAAGGAGGGAGGGGTCCGATACGGGGACGAGGCCATGGGATCGAAAGTCGATAGGAAGGGAAGGGCACAGTACACGAGGATGGCGAGTGCAGCACAATGCCGCAGCCATGCCAGAACAGGCTGCTAACGGGCCCGACACAGACGGCATCCGTAGAGCACGCGGTAATAGTGACCGATGTGCACAACGTGGCCTAGCTGGACACAGAGCTTGGGACTTGACATCCACTCTGGCTTTTCCTAGCACTCCCTACTACCCAAGGCTATCTTTTCCCTGGTGTTCTTCTTTCCTTCCCTTCCTTGTCCACAATATGCGCCAACCTTTGTATGAACTGAGATCACAATATACATGCTTCCTCCAAAACCACATCCTCTTGTTTACTTTGAGAGAACACTATTTCATCAACCCATTGTGGATTTCCTGTCCGAACACCCGAATATTTCTAAGAAGAATATTTGTATCAAAAGCGGTGTGGCGGAGTAACTTGGTAAAGGTACTTGGTCAACAACCTCGATACCAGCGCATGCCGAGCAGCGTCACCTTTTGGTAGCTATTCCACAGGGGCCCTCGTTTTCGTCGTGGCACCATAAGCTATTAACCAGGCCACTTTACCAACTTACATGCAGTGAAAACAGTGGGGTCATAGACCACAGAAATAAAGGAGTCTTGTAAGGGAAGATTCAAACAACAAGGGTTCCTTTCGCAACAAGGGACAAGGAATTCAAATCGAACAACGGATTTGATTTAAAAAGATTCAAGTGTTCTGCTGGGACTTCCACAATTAGTCAATACAGTGGTCTATGTTATCCAATCATGGCTAGTCTGCTGGCATCTGAATGGTAACTTCTCTTGTAACCCACTTAACATTGTCTTTGAAAACTGTAAGCACGTCTAACGAGACTTAAGGGTAGATGGACACAATAAACACAGCGAAATAAATAAAATGCACATTCCAACGACCTCATACTAGTACAACATACATGCACTCACTCTCCCATTCTCAACACATCATTCACCTTCCCTACAATCAGACGATCTCAACAACTACGGACGAAATACAACGGAAAGATTACAATACTGGAGGACAGCGACAAAAGACACCACTAACTACGGGTACATCTTCCCAAGGCAACTAATCTACTTTGTCGGACCACACATCTTCATTCCCGGGCTTGGCGGATTCTTTTACCGCCCTGGCTAAGGATCTGCCTCCTCTCTTGGCAGTGACTGAGTGAGTGGAAGCAGGCTTTCTACTTCTGACACTTCTAAGGGTGAGGGTGCTGGCGGTACTACAACACCGGTCCTCCTTCTTTCTGATGGGTGGACAGGGATTCCCTCCAAGATCAAGGGATCCTGCCTTTCTACAACCAGCGTCCTCCGCTTGGCCCTGGTGACGAGGTAGGCCTCTCCCAACTAATGGTCATGCCGATCTTCAGCCTCCTTTAGGGCTTCCAACATGGCAGTTTCCCGACTCTCTGTGGTTGCCGCACTAGCATGCGCTTTGGCAAGCTGCACCTGGAGCATCCTAGAGAAGATCTCGGCTTCCTCAGCTCACAGGAGGCACTTCCTCAGCTCTGAGGCTTATCGGACATACTGCTCATCCAGAGCAAGTAGGTACATGGTTAAGTGCACCATGTTTGGACTGTCTTCTTATGCATCTCGCCATTGCAAAGCCTCCATGCGAGCCCTCCATGCCCATCAATTCTTTTCCAAAGGTGGAAAGAACCTCATGGGGGTACGATCAATGGGCTCTTCATAGATCTGGCAAAGGTACCGCAAGGCTTTGCGGACCACAACCTGGTAGGTGTCGATGAAGTAAAACCTGGTTGAGGTCACATTCTAGGCTTTAGTGATGCCGAGGAACTCCTCACTCTTCCCAATGTAGACGGTAACTTCACACCGCTCAGTGCCATGCTTTCCATACTCTCGGCCCTTATACTCGGGACGATCCTTGACTCCGAGCTTTTGTAGGGTGGCATATAGGATTTTGGGAAAACCCTCAGTGTTCAGGCAGTAACTACTAACCCAGGCTCCTGCCATCCCTGGCAGTGGTTGCAAGGAAGGACTGAGCGAAAAGCTTGCTCAAAACAAAAAGCTAGGCGAGCTAAAGTGCACCGAGTGGTGGTACCAATGGCTAGGCCAGACCCTGCTTATAATGGCAGAGTGGTCAGTGGTCCTGGCGCAGTCCACCAAGGTTCCTACGTGGGCCACTTCAAATGAATTGATCGATTTTTCCGCACATCCCGAGGCTAGCGATGTCCGAGGCCATTAATGACTAGTATGACTGCAGGGCAAGGGCCGACAAGAGCACCAAAAAGAGTACGGGGAGACATGGGTCACGGTAGGCGTGAACCACAGGTGAACGCGGAGCATGAAGTCACAATGCAGTAATAACTCTGGAACAAGGATGGGCCAGTCATGTACAATACGACGCGCGTGACATCTATGAAGGGCGCATCTACCAGCAATACGGTCACGACGACTAAGGCATTACTAGCGTGACTGACTTAAAGGTCGTATACTACGCGAGAGTTAGTCCATCAGAGAAAGCCTAGTTAGACCTATTTTGAATACTTAACTATAACAATAGGGCCACTTATATATTTCGTAGTTAAACGCCCTAACTTTTTGCAAAAATAGGTTGTCAAATTTTAGTTTAGAAAAGGATTTTGAAGCTTTATTTCCTCACTTATGCTCTGATACCACCTGTGGCAGAACCGCCTAATCTAATGCCTCCTAGGAGTACTTGTCTTCCATTAGACACTAAGTAATCAAGGGAGAACACTAAATTACGTGGTTCCATCGAGCACACCCCAAGGGAGAACCCAAAAATCCATATTTTAACATCAAGATCACAAATAAGAGAATAAAGCTTACAACATTCTTAGCCATCTCTTACATCACTTTCCATGCAACATCAGAGCATAATATTTATTGTTTATAACAGCAGAATATGACCATGTTATCAGAGTTTCAGCGGAAATAAAATCATTTACTAACAAACTAAACATTAAAATGATGGTCCATTATATACATCATAACAAGTTATAAGTTTTTCCATTGTAAAACATGTTGGGAGGAAGTTTCAAATAAACTCTATGTCCGCAACATAAAGGAAATCCTCGCTGAGCCCACCAGGAGGTTTCCACACACAAGTGTCAGCTCCACATGTTCCTATCACCTACAACAGGGTAGAGCAAACCCTGAGTAATCAATTGTACTCCGCAAGACTTACCCGTCAGGAGGAAAGAAAAGACTCCAAGGATATGCAAGGCTATCTGGCTTGTGGGTTATTGCATCTGTAGGAAGTATTACTAAGCATGCGTCCTTATATTCAATTTCATTAGTAGTCATCATTAGTTCATTAGCTAACCATTCTATGTAAGCACCTGTGCTACTTTCAAATGGGTGGTAAGCAATCAGAACTAGTTTTACCATCTTTCATAATCTAGTTCTTTCTACGGTGCTAGATTGTAGACAAGTCGTACTACATTTCATGACGATTAATGAATCAATGTAGCCCAGCTGGGTACCTCGAAATACATGCCCCGCTTGTACCCTAGGCACAAGCAGGACCAACCCACCACTCTCCTGTCAAGGGATCTAGGTCCTCGTCCAAACTTGGACTCCAAGCCCCCAAACCTGAGTCTCGAACTCAGTGTGGTACTTAGACCTCCACCATTCCCGCCTCCAATTAGTCTGTCCAGAAAGAGCCAGAACCCACGACAAGAGAGCAACGAGCCTTCCCTGCTCCCATAAACAAGTATGTGCTCAGGATAATAAGTCTGTGACCTAACTAGAATCCAATGCAACGGCCGGTCCTTAACCGACACAAGCGGAACAAGTGCAATCCGAGCCTCGCTCGAATGCCTAACCAAGTCCAGATCCAAAATATCATTCCACCCGGTCTCCAATTATCATTTATATATATTCCATGTGATAGTAATATAATAACAACAATAATATCTTTTATATCTCTCACGAGTGATAGGCAATCACTCGACTTCTATCGGAGTCCTATAGCATAGCAGTCTACATGATCCTGTCATACTAGTAAGACTCATAGGATAGGATATATATATGAAAGTGGGTTTCATTCAACTCCTTAAACTTAAAGCACACTCATAAAATAAAGTGCAGTATAATAGGGGTTATGCATCGGGGCTTGCCTAGGAAAGATATAACCAAAAGTTAGCATTCCATCGTGGTGACACGATCATCAGGCACCATCTTTTCCGCTACTTCGGTCATCTTCACGATTCATCGTTTGTCCCTATTATGATATACGTGGATGCAATGCAGAGACGCAATTAATCAATGGTAACTGCAACTCTATAATATGATTACGCTCCGCGAGCTAATGAGCTAGCTTAATGACTAACGTACTAGTCTACGTATCCAAGTCACCAAGTAAGGCTTGTTCTGGAAAATGTTTTCGTTCTACAAACCCCCAATTATTTTTGACATTTGACTGATTAAATATATATTTTTGTACTAGGACTCATTTAGTTACCTTAACAAACTAATTCGTATGGAGCTACAAAAATTACAGTGAGCACCTAATATTGTTAGGAATCTACTGTAAAAAGTTTAGGGCCAGTACTACTACCAATTCATCACAATAATTCCTACAAGTTCATGTTTTACCCATTTTAAGTGCTTCAAATTAATTAGTCTACTCTTGAAAATTCTATGAAACTATGTGAATAAAATACACTATAAGATATATCATGATTTTAGGAACCTAACTAAATAAGTTTCATAATTTTTGGTTAGCTACACAAATTGGTATTGAATTTACAAGTTTGGCTTAGAAACTAAATTAGCAAGTACTTGGAAAAAGAAAAGGGCCAACCTTAACCCATCTGGCCTGCCGGCCCAGCACGGGGCGCGGGCGCGTGCGTGCCACGGCGGCCCAATACGGCCCAAGGCGGGGGAAGCCCGCGCGCGCGGCACTTTGCAAAAGAGAACTCGGTTTTTAGGATAATCAGACAGAGCAACAGAGCACTATTACTACATACTCACATTTTGTATTAAAGTCCCTGGAATGTGTTGCCTTCGCAACGGGGCGGTCCTCGGCGCGCCCTCGTGTGGTGGCGCGGCACACCGGCGGCGATAGCGGTTACGCCAAACATGCTAGACCTACTGCGATGGCACTAAAGGATCGACCACCATCTATGACTAAACCCGCAATGATGGGCGGCGATTGGGCACTCGACGACGCCCTATCGCGGTCTGCCATGGTGGGCGGCGATCCGCATCGGCGGCGAGCCTGTTTCGATGAAACTACGCGTGTTCAGCGGAGTACAAAAGATGGATGAGTATTAGTGGCTCCCCATGGTGTCCGCTGCTCTAGAGATTGAAACAGGGAAACACGGTGGTGGTCGGGCCACTTGCGACCGAGCGGGATGGCAGTGCTCCGCTGCAGACACTAGCGTGTCACCATGCCATCGACGAATGCTCTGGCCATAATAACACGAGCACCGAATAGGGGAAGCCAAACCGAGTTAGGGATCGCAAGCAATTGAACCCTCGGGCCTTACCTACCTCTTACCGGCTACGGCGGCGCTCATGGCCCGCGGTGAGCGAAGCACCAAATTGCCAGCCGGTAGGGCTTGCCAGCATTAGGAAAGGCGTCGGATTGCTAGCTGGTTGCTAAGTCTATTTGCTGGAGTGTTGAAGCGGAGGGCGGCTACGGACGGTGTGAAATCATGAAAACAGCATGGCTCCAATGGTGACAAGGTAGGCGATGATGACAATACATGGCTCGGCCAGCCCTGGCCGACGCCGCGATAAATACGTGAGGACATGTGTGCGGCGCGACTCGAAGGGAGCAGTCTTGAGGTACCGTGATGGGACGGCTCGTCCAGGTGGACTCGATCAGCGACAGCGAAATAGAGGCCACACGCTAAGCTATCGTGTGGAGCCAAGGCACAACACGACATGAGAGAGGGCAGTGACATCGTGACCAGGTCGTAAGCGCGATGTGACTACGGAAGCAGGCAACATCTCGGTGCATAGGTGGTTCGAGCGGCGGAATGAGTGCCATGTTGGCTAGACGGCGGCTGCCACGGTGTCGGCTCGGCCCGCTCATGGCCTTGCCAGCAGCGACCCCAGCCCGGTCCCATGGAGATGAGCGCGGCCCACCTCGGCTCGATGTGCGGCCAGCTACCAGTGAAGTTGGCTAGCGGAGCAGCGGCCACAGCTAGGAGCGGCCGGGCAGCCGTGGCGCCATGCTCATGTGGTGACCACGACCACAAAAGCCCAACGGCCGAAACAGCAACATGCATGAAATTTAAAGCTCAACCAAAATGACTAATTACCCCACCTAAGGCTCAACCGCTCACCCCATCCATAGTTCACGCTACCTAGTTCCTAGCGAAACCATGGTTATGATCAACGAGCCACTGAGGAGGAAGATCAATGAGTGCCAAGATCAATTTGTTGTGGAAACGTCGGTTCGCGAATAGAGCACCAACCACATAGTTCACAGCGCGTTCTTATGAAGTTCGAGCAATTTTAAAGAGAGCAACATAAAACCCAACACCACTACGACCTATACCATTCTCAAATGCTCACTTAGATGCAATCAACAATACCAAAACATGCGGCTAGTGTCTAAACGTTTTTGTTAGAAATCAAATGTCAAGATTGCATTGTCTACCACCTTTCCATACTTAGAAAATCATATATTTCTGTTTTGAACTAACATCCACTAGCGCGTTTGCCTTAATTTTTAAAAGGTCTAAACCTTGTCGGATTCAACTAACAATTGTACCATGACCTAGTCCATACTTCGTACTAACTCATAGGAGCAAGGTATTTAAGCACTATTTAACTATTTTGCTCAATATAATTTGCCCAAAATGGTACTTTAAACATAAATTCGAGTGTTTGCCGATTTAACGAAAAGAGCTTATCTTAACGTCAAGTTAGATTTTAGAGCTCCCACAACACTAGTTAACAACATCTATTTTCCAAAAGTTAATGTTGCATTTCCATCTACTAAACTTGTACTTCAATTTTTATTTAACTACTAAATATAAGTTATGTTTTATTCTTGTTTATAGAAATTGCTTTTCGTGCCAAACAATTAAAACTACTTTTCCTATTTTCTTGTTAGGATTTCATTAGCGCATTTAAGTAAACTAACTCACTATATTTATAGATCTACCTCTCAGGCCATAATCTCAGTGCTTAGTGAGCTCGTAATACCAGAGGTGTTACAACTAACCCCCCTTAAAAAGAATCTCACCCCGAGATTCGGGGCAAGAACCAAAAAGGGAACAACAAGATTGCACTTCGTAGATCAAAAATTATACGAAAGATTACACGACTTTGAATACTAAACCACACGGGGATTTAGGGATACATGGTTAAGAGCAACCTAGTACAACCAAGGCGTAATCCAGAAGTCGAGATAGACGAGGACAATGGATAAACAACAAGAAAATGATTATCCAAACCATGGCGTATGTCCAACAGATCCAGAAACAGGAGACTGAGAAGTCTAACATCGTAAACCCTGAGACCAAACTAACCAAAAGGGGACTTGAACTTCCTTGCCAGAAATCCAGATCCCTTCTTCCCGAATTACGTCATCACCTCTGACTGACGACCTAGTTCTTCGGATGACTACTGGATCTCATAGCTATGCTTCGAATGAGAGGGGGGATGGGGATGAAGAAGAAGAGCAAGGATCAAGGGCATCTTATAGTGGTGAATGGAGGTGGGGCGCAACGCACCGGAAGTGGAGACGGCGTGGATGGGATACACTGATGGTTCATGCTGTGGGAATAAAGTCGGCCATGGTGCGCTCCCTGCGTGGGCGAGCGGAGGGAGGATAGGAGAGAGGGGAGGGGATTCGCTCGGTGGGGAAGGCATGTGGGCAACCTTGTCCCCAAAAGAAGCAAAAGGAGGGAGGGGGTCCGGTACAGGGACGAGGGCATGGGATCAAGAGCCGACAGGAAGGGAAGCGCACAGTACACGAGGACGGCGAGTGCGGCATGATGCCATGGCCACGCGAGAATAGGCTGCTAATGGGCCCATGGAGGTCAGTTTGACTGCTCCCAAGTCGTCGCCATCTGAGCGCATTGCCGCCTTCCCCTTCGAGTGGCTTCCACTGGCACCGCCGCCTCCCTCCTATGAACAGGCATGAAAACGGTGCTTGTGTTTCTCAAGCCAGTCCTCTTCCACGAGTAGAAGGCACCCTGCCTTGTCGACGATCTGCTCGACCTTATCGTCGAGTCAGTCCTCCGCCGCCCACAGACACCCCACTAGCTCGTCCACCGTCATCTTCTTCACATCGCAGAACATCTCGATGGAAACCACCACTTGATTGAAACGGGGAGGTACCACGTGCAAGAATTTGTTAACCATGCGGGCATCATCTACTATTTCACCAAGCGTCTTGAGGTTGGCGACGAGGTTGGTGATCCGCATGCCCAAGTCGTCGATCGTCTCACCCTTCTTGAACCCGATGTTCTCAAATTCCTTCAGCAGCTTTTGGGCGTTGACCTCCTTCACTCGATCAGTGTCAAGACGCATGGTCTGGACTGTCTCCCATGCCTCCTTCACCGTCTTGCGGCCACCGAGCGACTGCCACATGTCCTTTGGTACTGGACGCAGGAGCGTGCTCACGGCTTGTCGATCTTGCGATCGCTTGATGTTGGTGCCTGGATTGATCACGTGCCAGATCTCCATCGCCTCGAGATTGCACTGCATTAGCATCACCCACTTTGTGTTGTTTGATCGATCCAGCATCGGCAATCCAGTATCGGCCACATTAATGAGCTCTCACGGACGCCGGACATGGTGTTCATCGACGCGTTGTCACCCATCTTCCTCTTCACCGATTTCTTGTGAACCGCCTTGAACTTCTTCAACGCCGGTGATCATGGTGGACTAATGGAACCGCTATAGAACTTAGACCGGCTCCGATACCAAAGTGTTGGGATCGGCGATCACCGCCGGAGCCAGGATCCTACCGGCGTGCTGCGGAGCTCAGCGCGCGATCACCGCGAACACGACATCGAGACAGGAGAGAACACACGTGAGAGAGAAGAGAGTTTCACTGCAACTGGCAGAGCTTTTTTCTGATGCATTTGCTTGTATTAAACACAGGCTCGATCCGACATCCCCACCACGACTTGCAGCTACACGGTGCACCGTCATTTGCGGACGCCCATGCGACATGCACGGCGTGCATGTCGTGGCGAAGTCAGCCCCCTGGACGTGGTCATGATGCAGCGGCGGGTAGTCTCTGCCCTTGCCCACGATTCTACGTGAATTACAAACATGTTCAGAACATAATTGAACTACCTAATGCACCTAACATGCTGATACAAACTATCACGATTACAAGAGGCTAAATCAACAACGGGCCCAAAGCTGGCGCTGGTCCGCCAGCGCTGCGCCACGGCCGACGAGCACCTCATGCGTGATGCTTCGGTCGGCGACGAAGACAGAGAAACGTGCCCCGATGTGGAGCGCCACGACGGGGCCGTAACGCTTGAAGAGGCGCCGTAGCATAGGCTCGGTCTCGGCGGGCGAGTTGGTGAGCCACACCACGCTGCCGAGCAGCGGCAGCGACGGGCGGACTGTGGGGAGGCGATGCCTGCCCCGCGCACAGAGCAGGAGGATTGCGCCGGGGAGGAGGAGCGCGCCAAGGAAGAGTCGCGTCGCGTCCATTGGTCGAATCAGAGTGTACCGGGGGCCGGCGCTGGAACGTGTGGCTTGGTGCGGGTGGATGGAGGCAGCTTGCGGGTGTCAATTTATATGGGAAGTTCCACGTGGGGGTGATTGGTGAGAGATCGCGTCCATGCTGATAATTCAAAATGAGGCATGAAAGAAAATAAAAAACCTACAATAGTATTTATCTAACTCTTTTTTAGCCGTCGCTTTCTAATCAGAGATATCAAATATGATTGTCTTTGTTATAAAAAAAAGAATAGAAGCAATGTCTTCGCTTCTCTTCATAAAAAGTGAACCATTCTAAAAACAAAGCAATGTAAATCACATGCGATCGGGATGATAGAATCATAGTTGATAGAATTGCATGATGTAGTATGCTACGATTATAAAACATATATACATGATATATGAATATCTGATACTGATGTTTGGTGATAACACAAATAATGATAAGTAATCATGATGCTCTCAATGATATACACAAACTAAAGATAGGTAATTAATTAGAAAAAATTCTTATAAACTTAATAAGATCAAATCAAGAAAATTTGTTAGAAAACTAATGAGAGCGGAACGGCAACGAATTCCCTTTCCTGAATATTTTTTTTTATTTTTTATTGATTATATTTTCTATTTAATTGTTATCAGTTATTTTTCTACATATTTTCATTCCTTTTTTGTATCCACGTTCTTAGGGTGAAATTCACTTGAACTATTTCTTCAAGATTGTTCTCGTAACATTTATGAGGTATATTCGATGTTCCCATACTATTCCTTACATTTTCCATGACATATTTCGATTTCCCCTAAAGTATTTGTTGGTGGTGCTTAACTCACATAATTAACCATCAACACTTGCATAAAATCCTAGCATACAAACACCAAACTTAAACATAGGGCTTTAGAACAAACAATTCCAACAAGTTTTGGTGTTTGACCATTTGCAGGAGGACATTTATAGAATACATGGAAAATACATTCAAAATGCGTAAAGAAACAAAGCATAACACAATATTGTGTAAAGTAATATGAGCATAAGGCCTTGTTTAGATGCAT
Organism: Miscanthus lutarioriparius; assembly: GCA_904845875.1. Classification (NCBI taxonomy): domain Eukaryota; kingdom Viridiplantae; phylum Streptophyta; class Magnoliopsida; order Poales; family Poaceae; genus Miscanthus; species Miscanthus lutarioriparius. Next base: position 104,802,176 of record CAJGYO010000002.1, on the reverse strand, counting down.
GTGTATCCACTTCAATCCACATGTGTTGGAGTGGATTGAAATGGAACTTAGTTTAATTTCACTCCAATCCACTTCAACACATGTGGATTGAGATGAATACATGTGCATCCAAACAAGACCTAAGGGGGAGCAGGCCCATTACCAGACAAATCAGGGCCTAGACAAAGAGGGGAACAAGCCAAAACCGAAGCATAACAACTCAACTATGCGTCAAACACCGACATGTCCACACTAGAACAAAGAATATCTCCCGACAAAATTGGACTCAAGGTGGCCCACCTAGGGTGCGGCCACACCCTCGCCTCGGGCCCAACCTTGTCAGGGCAGTGCATTAATGGCTAGGGAAGTCAATTCAGGAGGTTTGGCGCTGCAATTAATACAGTGGAGGGTGGTTTGCTCTTTCCATGAGGGAATAGGAATATTCCCTAGTATCCTTCCCCCTCCACCTTTAAAAGGAGGCCACCCCTCCTCATTCAACAACACCTTAAGGAGAAAGAGCTACCTCACTTAGAATAAGAATTCCATTCTATGGGCTTAAACCCTAGCCAGCTATCAAGAGCAAGTAGTTGGAGAGATGTGAGGGAGAGCTTGGGGAAGCGCCGAACTTGTTGGTGTCTCCCTGTCTTGTACCTCAACAAACACCTACGCTATACTTCGTTGGGTTCTCCCTCTAAGTAAGTGTTCGTGGTTCTTTTGGTTATAAAGTCTTTGATTAGTTAAACTTTACTCTTACTTGTTTGTGGGTTCGTTGCCTGTCTCCGTGGTGGATACTCTAGTAGATGGCGCCCGATAAAGACGGATCACCCTATACGACGCTAGAATAGTAGTCAATAGTGTAGACGTGGTGTCTAGGCTAGAGGCTACCTTCGTTTGCCTCGTGCCCCATGGTTGAGGGGTAGGCGACAGGTGGTGATAGCCCTGTACGTTCCTTGTAATCCCCCACGTCCGGGTAGCCGGCATTGCTTAGCAGACCAGGTGATAGCCGGTGCCCGAACTAAGTGAGTAATAGTAGAGTTTATCTATCCTTAGACCATAAACTATAGGAATACATCTCAACCTCCACCAACTCTACCCTTGTGTTGTCCTTGGACAAACTAGCTAGAAGAAATACCTTTGTTCCCTATAGAAAATACGATACCCTGAATATTTTCGGGTGAAATGCTACAACAGTAATTCCGTGCGCTTACGGATTATTTCTATATGCGTTAAGAAATACCAACAATATTCATGCATGTTCCATCCATGGTGCATTTTATAATGTTCTTGTAGTACTCATGACATATTAAACGATTAATTATGGGTCATTAACATAGTATTTATGAGATTTTCTATGATGTGTTTTTCGATTGTTCAAGCTGTACCAATGAGATGTTCTATTATGTATTTTAGGTTGTTTGAATAGTATACGCAGGATGTTCAATTCTTCTTTATTTTTATCAATTATGTGGCTTTCTCTTTTTATTTCATGTTTCTTTCTATTTTTTCTTTCCTTTCTATTTTTATTTCCTTTATCATTATTTTTCATATTTAATTGTTGTTATTTAATTATTTATTTATTTTTATCTTTTTGTTGTGTGTCTCGTAGCATTTTTTTTGCGGTAATATTAACTTAACTATTTCTTCCCTAATAAAATAAGACAATTCTCATAGTATTTATGATGTGTATTTTCAGTTATCATTATATTATTCATGTGATGTTTCATGATTGTTTTTATAGTATTTTGGAGATATTCTATGATGTATTTTGAATTTTCCCCGAATGTTCATGTTCCATACATGGTATATTTTTTGTAATGTTCTTATAGTATCCATGAGACGTTTCATAGTGTCTTGGGTTGTTCACGTGTAGTTGTCCCTGTATTGAGATATCCCAAATGTTGTCCTCGATCGAAGTTTAAGACAATTGGTTGACAAAATGGAATATGGAATACTATGGAGTTGTTGTTTAATGGTGGAGTTGTTGTTTTCAGTATGGAATATTGTGTCCTCTTCATTCCTGTGGGGCGCTACTTATAGTGTCGAGATTACAACAGAAGGACCCAAAATGCCCTACTCTAAAGCTAGATTCTAGTGATACTCCTAACATGTAGGGACATTTTGGTCCTTTCGTAATATACCAGTACAAGAGTCCAAGTCCAATTTTGACTTCCTATGTTGACGGTCGTTCACTGCACGACTTCGAGCCTTGCGCTACTCCTGACACCTCCGACACCTGGTCTCCTTGGACTTTGCAAAATGTCCTTTGTGGAGCCCTCAAGGTCTCCGAATGTAACCATTTTGGCTCTGCGAATGACCCCGCCAGGTTCCTCAAGAGTCAGGACAATTTTGTGCTCATCCTTTTGGGGACCCTGCGAGGGTATCTTCGCTAGGGGTCATTGCCACCACGGTCCGTGCAATAGTCAACGCTTTGAGAAGCCATGAATGCGAATTTTTATTTTTAAGTTATTAGCAGCGGGAGAGCAGGGGGGCCTGCCCCCTAACGTTGCATTGTTTTAACTACTATTTTTTATTACTTCTCACTTTTCTAATGTTAGATTACTTTTCTCAAAGACATCTCTTGATTATCTAATGTTAAGTGGCTAAATAAAATAAATATGTGATGTGCATTGTTGATCTACGAAGAATGGCCCATCAATTTAGATATTTACTTTCTCCGTCCTGTAATATAGTGCATTCAAAAAAAATTAGACAACTTAAGGGAATCCTTAAATGGTGCAAACCAATAGATTTGACTCAACAAAGATCCCCAATTAAGATATTTCTTCTCAAATTATGGTATCCTTTTTTTAACAAACTTTGCCAAATCTAAGCATTGACACCATGTAGAATGCATTATATTTTAGTACAAAATTTGAAATTTATAATGCACTGTATATTCCAGGGTGGGAGTAGCATTTTTCTAAGATGAAGAGAGATTAAAGATGATTTATTATAGTTTTTTTAAAACCAACATCAAATTCCATAATTTTTTAAGCCAGCGACACTTAGTGAGCGTCCACCCTCCCCCCTATATCTAAATCCTGGCTCCGCCCCTGGTTATTAGTTAGAGAGATGTGAGAAAGGGGAACCCTACAAATGGTACAGGTCCCCAATATTATTCAAGCAAACCAAGCCACTATTGAGACTAGACCATGCCATTTCTTTTTGTCTTATTTTTGTTTTATCAATTTTCTTGCCTTTTCTTCATTTGAGATATGACATGAGTTTGATAGTGATCATTTGTAATGAAACCTATTCAAAGTTCATCAAACTCGTTTGTCCTTTAATTTTTTATCATTCAATCACCAAAACCTACTAGAGGGCCTATATGAGGGCCTATATGCAATTTATAAGCTGCTTAGGGACAAAGTAAGCTAAAACAGAAGCCTGGCGGCATGTTTTTCTGTAGCTTTTTCTGATCATGTCTCTCCCCACTGCCCCCATTTATACTGAGAGCAAGTAGAACAGTTGTCTTATAGCCAAGCTAGTCAGCATTTTTGGTGAAGTGGTCATGTGGATAAAAGAAGGGAGGAGAGAGAAAAGAGCTTGGCTCTCATACAAGCAACAAGCTGAACATAGAAGCATAGACAGTAGTGGGTCCCAATAGAAATGTATGTGATAAGGAATAGAGAAGAGAATGAAAACATATAATAATAAAGAAATTTTATAGACAAATAGAAGACTAGCTATTGTATAGCTTGGCTCTTATAATTTGACTTATAGCTAAGCACTTGACTCTATTATTGATCTTGCTCTAACCAGTTACCAGGGAAGCTGTACCAAACAAAAACCATGGAGGTGAGCTTAGAAACCGTTTGAAATAGAACCTTGGAATATAGACAGTACAAGTAGAACCATATCTGGTTGGGAAAAATATAACTGTTGCAAAAAATAACATTTGAAGCGTAGCTCTTGAACATAATATCGTACATATAAAATGGTTAATTTGTTAGCTAGTATAAGATATAAATAAAGAGGTTAGTGAAAGCAGAGAAGCAAATATGAGGGATTTGTTAGAGTGTACAAAGAAGTAGTAGCTAGATCTGAATAAAGAAGCCTTACTTAGAGGGATAAAGCATCAATATTTGAATGGTCTCTTAGAATTATTGCTCTTACAGTACTCCTCCATTTCTTGTTGTTTTCTTGTGTAATATGGAATTGTTGTTTGCTCAATTTAGGTCTTTTTAATTAATATTGACAGCTCCCTGTCCGGTTCCTTTAGAAAAAATAGTACTCTGATCTATCAACAAGTTTTTTTTTAATGTCACGGGGGGATATTTCCCCACCTAAATTTTATTTGGCCCCACACGGCCCGTAATATTGTTTACAAGATCTTTACACCGTTTTAGAAATGGAGTTTACATGCCACTTCAATTAACATGTTTTTCATTTCCTAGCTGTCACGCTATAGTGTGAATGGGTCGTTCTCTGGGGTGTGGTCGTGTGGACGCGTACACGTTCCTTTCAGTTTCTTTCTAGAACAGTGGAACGCCTGCGGACAACGTGAATCGAGAGAGACATCTCAGTTTTTCTGCGTCTTCTTCCGGTTTCAGCCACTCACACTTTCGGGGTTGCCCCAAAGCGCCGTCGACAACCTTCCAGCCGGCAGCTCCCCAGCGGCCCAGCCCATGCTTCTGTAGCCTTCGCACGTCCGTGTCGAAACTCGAAACAGCCGCATGTGTAATCTAAATATCTGGGGGGACAGAACTGCTTGCTGCACGTAAAAACCCTGACACTAGTGCAGGACTTCGATCGCTTCACTGCATCAAAACTGTCAACACGACAATGGCAAATCTAGATTGACTGAAGACGGATCTCAGCAGGGTTCAGTGTAACGATACAACTATGGGTACTACGATGAATCTGATTTAGAACCAGATAGTCCGCCTGTTTGCTAGGTCATATTTGTCTTATAAGTTATGGTTTATCAGTCAACGAATAGTATTTTTCTCTCATATCAAATCAGTCAACAGTACTTTCAGTCATGGCTTATCAGGCAAACAAGAACAAGGCGAGTATCTCCGGTGGGCAAGGTTGCCGTCAGCCATCTCGAGCCGCAGCTCGCCGCCAACTACTCCGGCAACAACCCACTCCCCCTCGATTCGTTCTCTCCCCTCACCGTTGTAGCCATTACAGCTGTTGTCTCACAGCGTACACCAGCGCAGCTGGGCTTGGACTCATTTACGCCGTTCTGGACCGGATACTCTTGGATCGGGCTTCCTTGGCCTCTTGCTCGTTGGCGCCTTCCTTGAAGCTGGGCCGGACTCCACGTCCATAACGTCCCATACCATGACATTCAGATACACAATAAGCTCTGCTGTTCTGACTGGCTTAGCTGTGCTAGCAATTTCGGTCATTCACAGGTGAAGCCACAACCTGGACTGCCTCTCTGATGATGATTGATCAACCGTAACTCTTGACAGTATTCTGAATCCTCATCTAGTACATCCCTAAACAAGAAATGCCAGAACCAATCTTCTAATGGATTGCAATTATAGGCAACTAGTTCTCTGTGTCAGTTTGGAATACAAAATACTACGGAAAAGACATGTTCATCGCCAACATGCTGATTACAAGTAACTAATCAGGAAAAACTCAAGACACATTCATCAATATCTCATTTATCTGGGAGTAACTCTGTTCGTACCAATGGAATTACAGCACTAGTGATTCCAATCATTTACAAATTAAAACGAATCATCTATAGTCTTCATCAAGATGAATCCAAGCAGGAAACATTTGTAATATATGGACTCACTCTGCTAATGGAACTAAGCAATAACCCGAAAGTTTAACCAATCCTTTCAAAGCCGTCGCAAACTTGTTATTTCTCGAGAATTTTGAATGAAGGGCTAAACAATGAATCAAGCGCATCTGAAGACAGACGCATCACAGTTTTAAGTTATCAGAAGAGCAGCTCTGATGTTTATAATTGGCATAGTTTTGCTAATGGTTTTCCATATTCACAAGCCATCCACGGTCAACACGAAGATGAAACTACCCAATGAACGTTACAATCTTCGCCGTTTAATTATTAACCGTAATTTTTGACAGCCATGAATAGTACACTGATGTTTATATACATCACAAAACAAGAAACCATAGAATAGAGCAGTAAAGTAGTTCTAGTTCAAGTGAGACCTCCTAGGCACAAGGCGCGGGCGTAGCGGCTTCTTCATGACGACAGTGAACTCATTCTTCTCGGCGAAGTCCACCTCGTGGCCGGGCACCTCCTTCCACTCGTACTCCAGCACCATGTTGGCAACGAAGTACTCCAGGTGCAGCATGGCGATGCCAAGCCCCGCGCAGATCCTCCGGCCCACGCCGAACGGCATCATCCTGATCGCCTTGGTGCCCGTCACGTCCACGCCCTCGCCGTCGCCGCCGGGGAGGAACCGCTCCGGCGAGAACTGCATCGGGTTCTTCCATTCCTGCTCGTCCCGGCCCATCTCAGCGACCATGAAGTTCACCGTTGTGCCCTGGGGGATCAGGTACCCACCAATTTCCATGTCTTCCGCCGCCTTGTGCGGCAGCACGAAGTGGCCCGGCGGGTGCTTCCGGAGGGCCTCGAGGATCACCGCCTTGAGGTATGGCATCTTGTGGACGTCCTCCTCTGAGATCCCTTCCTTGTCGTCGTCGGTGGCGGCCTTGATCTCGTTGTAGAGCTTCTCCTGGATGGCTGGATTTTTTACAAGCTCGGCCATGATCCACTGCAGCCCTGTGGACGTGGTGTCCGTACCGGCGTCGAGGAACTCGGAACATAGGATGCAAACCTCATCATCGGTGAGCGGGCGATCGCCGTCCTCGTGAAGCTTGATGTCGAGCAGCGTGTCCACGTACGAGTGCTCGAACGTGGTTTCCCCTTTCGGCTCGCCTGCTTGCTTCTTGTACTCCCGGCGCGCGTTGATAAGCGGAAGAAAGAGCTCCTTGACGCGCCGCCGCAGCTCCCGTGCTTTATCGAGCCGAGCACGGAAGAGGTGCTTGGTGACGGCCGGCAAGAAGGCAAAGACCACCATGTTCTTAGAGCGGTAGATGAGTCCCTCCCGCTGCGCAGAAGCGATGGCGCGCACCGCGGGCTCGTCGAGGCGCTCGCCGAAGCACATGAGCACGAGGAGGCAGAACATGGCGTACTGGAACGTCTCCACGACGCGCGGAGGCGCGGCGTCGGGCCAGGCTCCCCGAGCTTCTCGAGGAGCACGCGGCGCACCCACGCGCGGGCCGGCGCGAAGAGCTTCACCCGCGACGGGTGCAGCGTCTCGGCGACGAGGTTGCGGCGCAGGAGGCGCCACACGGGCCCGTAGCTGGCGCCGGTGATGGTGTTGTCGTTCTCGCCGAGTAACCTGACCGACGCGAGCGCCGGGCGGTCCGCCAGCGCCGCGCCGCGGTCGACGAGCGCCTCGTGCGCGATGCGGCGGTCCGCGACGAAGACGAAGAGGCGCGCCCGATGCGGAGCGCCACGACGGGGCCGTACCGCTCGAAGAGGCGCCGCAGCAGGGGCTCGATCTCGGCGGGCGAGTTGGTGAGCCACACCACGCTGCCGAGCAGCGGCAGCGACGGCGGGCCAGGGGAGGCGGCGCCGGCCCCGCGCGCGGAGCAGGAGGAGGAGCGCGGCGGGGAGGAGGAGGAGCGCGCCAAGGAAGAGTCGCGTCGCGTCCATTGGTCGGTTCAGTCGCGCCGCGTCCATTGGTCTGATTTGGATCAGAGTGTATCGGCGGCCGGCGGTGGAGACGGGGGTGGGTGGATGGAGGCGGATTGGAGGTGTCGATTTATACGGGAATTGGGGAGTGTTCCACGTGGGGGGTGATTAGCGGTGCTTGGGGTTCTCATTTCTTCATCAGCAAGTTGCAAGTACAGAATTGGGGCCCGGCCATTTGGATCAAGCATCGCTGACGTCGGGAGTGATGGATTGACTCGTAGAAGGTTCCGTAACTGATTAGCTGTTCAATTGTTCGATGGATCGTCAGTTATATATATATATATATATATATATATATATATATATATATATATATATATATATGAATGAATGAATGTCAACAGTCAACACGTTTAATAAAATTCATTCAAGCATCGCCTTCACGCCGTGTGTGTGGACTTTCGTGGCAATTGTTCGATGGATCGTCAGTTCATTTGAATATATATATATATATATATATATATATATATATATATATATATATATATATATATATATATATATGAGTAGTTTTGTTTAGAAGAAGTACCACGAAATCATTCAGGTCAAATTTTTTTTTTTTTGGTTGCATTCAGGTCAATATTAGTTTTAGCAGCAGTCACTAATAAAATAAAGGCAGGTGTTGCTCTATTAAACTTGAGCATATCATGGCTATTTACACGAATCTATGAAGCAAACCATACCATCGTAGTATCAATCCATGGCTAGTAGGTGACAATCGACAGTTGGAGACGCCTTGTTGGGCCTGTGATCCACTGTGCAGTAAATAGTATTCTCCATTGCCTCTAATCGTACCTCTATAGCAGCTAAAACAGAAGCTGATAGGCCATAATCGGCACTTCAGGGCAAACACTTAGCACTGAATGGTCAATGCAATCAAAAGCACTGAATGGTCAATGCAATCAAAAGTACAGGGTACAAATAGGGATTATAGGCCTGGTATCAACCTCTGATAGCAGCTTGGCTGGTCGCTGTTTTGATTTTATTTGGCGAGTCTCTGCATGTAACCTCTGCTCTAATATGCTTGTTTGAGCCTTCTTCGACCCTTTTTATTCTTCTTAATATAACAGTTGATACGCACCTCAAATGGGTGTTGAAGAAAAAACAAATGTTGCAGTTGCAGCTAGCTACAACAAAAGGGGTGTCTAGAAGCAGAACTGGACTGTTAAATTCTAAATTCTGAAGATGTGTCATGCCTGAACATTAGTGGGAGGGTATGCTATCTTCGCTTACCTTGCCAAGCACCCGGCAATAAGAATCAAAGTGCGGTGGTGGTTTTGAATTGCTAAATAGATGTATGCATGGAAAAAAGAAATGATCAAAGCTAGTGGCTAGCTTGTTTCCACAGGAAGTATTTGCCGTCAAAATGTCATTGATAATATGGAACTGTTAGTCTAAGAAGATAAAAAGAGAAGCTGACCAGGTGTAAACTTATGCAAGAATGTGTTTTGTTGCTGCAGAAGTATTTTCCATGGACCACATGACCTAATATTGAGAAGGAAACCAGGCACTGTACCTAGGATTTATTAGATGTAAAGATGTAAACATACAAAACAGAGAGCAGAACATAAGCGCCAAGAGAGGAACCATTTTAAGGTATTAATTAATAGGCAACGCTGTATAGGAAGAACAGATCGTCACTTTTTAACTTTTTGGCTAAAAATAGTAGGATAATCCAGTACAATATAAGGCATATATTGATTACAATTGTTGATTTATTGGCCATTTTAAGGATGTTCTGATGACAACATTGTTGTAGCAATCTACTACACTAAATCCAATTTGGTAGGAAGCTTTAAATTTCAAAGGCATGCAGTGGTCCTCGCTGGTAGGTTTTTTTTTTTTGTTTTTTGAAAGGGTCCTAGTAGCTGGTAAGTTGAACCCACATTTTCTTGGGTGAGCTGCATATATGTACTTTACTGCCAATACCATGGACGTTTTTATTTTGTGCAGGCAGAGAGGCCTTCTGTGAATTGTGATCAGTGTGAGGTTGAAGCAATCCTTGGCAGACAGATAAACAGTGAACAACTAATTCAGGGCGAACGAAGGAATAGAAAACAAAGGAATAGGAAAAAATTTAGGAAAGGAAGGTAAGCAAAGTGGCAAAACAAAGGAAAGGAAAACCATAGGAAAAAATAGGAAGAGACGTTTTAAACATAGGAATTTGTAACACAGGAATTACAAAGCATATGATTGATCAAAGACACTTCGCACATAATGACGTTTTGAACATACAAATTTGTAACACATGCATTTGTTTTTATTCTTACTTTTTAAAGGGTAGGACCTGCTATCCATGAGTTATATAGCTTGCAGTAGTATGGCTGCATACGTCAGTGAGAGCAAAGCTACCATTGCATGGTGACACGGCTTGGCTAATCATTTGTCCCCCAGCTGTGTTAGCGCCTTAACGGCAGCATGCTGCCTCGGACTTCCGCGAAGAGCAGAAAACCAGAGCATGGAGTGGATTTTTTCATTCCTGTGAAAACGCGAAGGGACTACAATATTCCATAGGAAAGGGAGGGGTGTTTTCCTGTGTTCCAAACAGCATGGTTGCTTCCCTTTCCTCTGTTTTGGTTTCCTTTGAATTTCCTACAAAAATCCTGTGATTCAAACAGCCCCTCAGCAGGTAGAACTCTAGATGACAACATATAGCTTACCTTGTGGCCAAAGTTTGGAACATCGATCTGGCTTGTGTGCAGTCAAATTGAAGAGCGGCGAGGATCATGCGATCTAGAGCAACAATCAGGATGCTGAGTGCATGAATCGAGCAAGGCGATGATCCCAGGGGTCGAGGGTTGATGGTTGGTTGCTTCGGAATGGTTGACGAGGCAGCACCTGTCGTGGGATGTTAAATCTAGGAGAGGCAGAGGAGCTTGAGACAGACTTTTTTCCGCCTTGTATTCCCCACGGTAGAAAGCCAGGAAGGAGCGTGTGGGGTGAGGCCAAGTCGGGGAGGAGTAGGACTGCAGGAGAAGGTGAGGCCGTTGAAGTGCGTCTTCTTGCGGGTCGTTGGTGGTAACGTATCGAGAGGAACTTGTTGGAGACAGGGGGCCATCGTGTCCAGGGCTGCGAGGAGGTGCCTAGCATCGCTAACGATTGGGCCAGTACAAGCAATCATGAACCGAAGGGGAGGGCCATGCCAGAGCACAAGTGAACCACGGAGGCCTTCCTTGCAACATCGGACCCCTCCGCCATGGCGTGTATATTTGCTGAGCCGATGTGTCCTGGCAGGCCCAATCAACCCCAACTCTAAACGATGCAGACACACTGGAGAGGCATGGCAGCCAACGCGAACCGAGAAGGGCTGTCGGGGTCACGGAGGTACGTTTATGGCACACACCTTGGTAGTAAAGGGACGCACATATGTACGGTGATAGCAATAGGTATACTGATAGCAATCGGAGAAGTAAAAATAGAAGCACTGTTGACAACCAAAATTGTCCATGTTTTTAAGTTGTCAAAATGTGAAACTGACTATATCATTGTGTTCCTCTCGTCGAGATGGTCAAAAAACACATATGGAACGTCCAATTCGAAGTCCGGATGAAGAAGTTATACCCCCGGGAAGATTACTCCGTTGCTGGAAGTTCCGACCCAAGTCGGAAGTTCCGACAGGTGTCAGAACTTCCGGAAAGCCTGAAAGAACCTGCTCGGGTGCCTGGGGTTATCCACACGTCGGGAGTTCCGACAAAGGTCGGAAGTTCCGACTCCCGGAAGTTTCGGCGGTGGTCAAAACTTCCGGCATACCTAATTAAAAACCTTGTTCGGATCTGACCTTTTGAATTCCGATCCGAACTATTCCAAACTCGTGGGAAACTTAAAAAATAAGTCTTGGAGAGGTTTTCTACTGGGATAAGACCACCCTCTCTATATATATGAGATGATCATGGCCGATTGAGTTCCCATCTATCCGATTGTCAAACAAATCAATCTACTACCTCTACTCCAACTCTTTTTACCCTCTTCTCCAGTCCTCATGTTGTTCATCCCTTGATCCGACGACCAAAGATGACGCCCTAGGCTTGCCGGTCGACCTAAGGCAACCCGGCGATGTCCTTGCCCTGATGGGGTCCCTCTTGGGCGAGAGCTTCGACCGTTTCTTTGCTAGTTTGCCTGAAAACTAGCCGGTTCTTTATCACGAAAGCACGTGGTTATCCTTTGGTAGTTTGCTTGTAAACCTCTTCGTTCTTCACCATGAAAATGTGACATCTTGCTGCATTCTTTGGTCCATAGCGGCCCGTGCGTCCAAGGCCCTGTTGGTGTTTAATTCGGATCACTTCCAACGTTAACACACTTTTTGGCGACTCCGTTGGGGAAGATTGGTTCGGCTATCTTTTATAGCCGATCTCTCTGACCTAGCCTTACTCCTTGCTGATCTATCTTCTTGAGCTCGCCATTATCATTGCATTTGGCCCAAAAGGTTGATCGCATCTGGTTTTTACCCCTTATGATCCCGTTTGCTATTCTACAACGTGTTGTGCTTGCTATTGGAAAATTCAGCAAGGCGGTCAAGTTCTAAATCATGGAGTACCAAGGTGGTTTATCATAAAACTACTACAATTACCCCGAGGTACAGCTTGCAAATGCATCTTATGGTTCTAATAATTATTTTGTAAGTTCTATGAGCTCTCATGTTGGTGTTGCTAGCTGTAATGATACTAAATATGTTACATCGGCTAATACTTTTGTTAATGCTCCTCATAATACGCATCATGACTATGAATATTATGATCAAGAGCCAATACATGTTGTAAATTTTTTGACTTTTGATGCTACTAGCAACATACAACATGTAAATCGTTATTCATCAGCTATAAGTTCACAATATGTGGTTTCACCACAAGACATGCCGATGAATGAGAGAATTGGCTATAACAATGCTAATTATTTAGCCAATTGCTCTCAAAATTCGTCACCATATGTCAATGCTCCTATTTATAATTCAGATTCATGTGTTACTCCCAACTCAAGTTGAAATAATGAAAATTCAGCAAGGTATTTAAGTGCTAATACTCATGATTCGGCTTCACGTGTTACTAGTAACCATAGCTGAATCAATGAAAATTCAGCACCTTATGCAAAGATCAATACCCATAATTTGACTTCATATTTTGCTCATGACCATAGCCAAATTAGTGAAAGTTAAGCAAGACATTCGAGTGCTAAAACTCATGATTCGGCTCCACGTATTGCTAATAATTATAGTCAAATCAATGAAAATTCAGCAATCTGTGCACATACAAACAGTCATGATTCGGATTTATATGTTGCTATCAAATCAAGGCGAATCGATGAAGATTTAGCCCATACTAGAAATCCATATGGCTTCTCTAAATGGAAGGTACCCGCATATCAAAGACCGTATTGATTACTTAAAAACTCCTAATGGTTGGTGGGTACCTGATTTTTATGAATTTACTGATGAAGATGATAAGACCGCTGTGGAACACATTAGTATATATCTCTCACAACTGGGTTTTGCCAGTAAAGAAGATTATATGAGAATATGAAATTTTTCTTTATCCCTCACCGGTATTGCCTTTGCATGGTTTCCATCTTTGCTCCGATATACTATTGGTTCATGGTCTCAATTAGAGGAGAAATTCTATGAATATTTTAGAAAGACCAATGAGAAAAGGTCGATCATAGTTGAGTCATCGGCTAAAATAGGATTGTTAGTGGGTATGAAAGAAAGAATTGATTTGGTTGTAAGCAAATGTTCGGCTACAGAAGCCGAACAATACAATATCCTTTCCGAATCAATCACATCTCAAAAAATAAGTCTTGCTATAGAAAAGCATGGAAAGCACCAGAAAATAGCTAGACTTGATTTTTCAGGAGCTAAGGGGGTTGTACATTTATCTAGTGATTATTACATCATTGATGGAGATCAAATCACTACAAGTAAGAAAGGAGGGTTGCCTGCCTACTCAAAATCGACTGAGCCGACTTTAAGCCGATTGATGCCTGCCCTGAGTTGGCTAGGCTGACTGCCTCTGCCGCCTACCCTAAGTCGGCTAGGACAAGTTCCTAGTCGGCTAGGCCAACTACCCATGCTGGTGCCCAAGTTGGCCTAGCCGATTTCCAGTCGGCTAAGCCGACTTTCTCGGTTCCAGCAGTCGCCGATGCATCTTCGGATGATTTGGCACCTATTGTTGATCGTTCTCTAGAGATGAAGTGTAACATCATTCAAATCAAGGACGTGCACTTCTCCAACATGATCAACAAGGTACAAAACACAAATATTTTGCTCAAATTCCAATCCGGTCATATTATTTTAATTTTTGCATCTCTTAGAGATATCCTTGCTAATAGTTGTAAAAGACCGATTGAGAATGGCATTTTATTTGTTGATGATAAAACAAATTCAGATTCTATCGGCCAACACATTGTGCCATATGGCAAGGCCGATAGTGCTAGTTTGTCAAAGCTAACGCTTCTCAAAAACAGCTGCAAAGGTGTGGCCGAATGGATTGATGTCAAATCTGTTCCATTCGTTTGACTAGCTTTAAAGCCGACTCCACAAAAGAATCAGCTAAAGAAATCAAAGTACACCTTTGACTTTACTTTTTGTGATCATGTCTTTGATATCTTGCTCAAAGGTTAACCACCGGGGGCTGCACAACCACTTGCGTGCCGTGTACCCGGGGGTTGAGATGTGGGCTTCGCTTTTATTAGAATCATTGATCACAATGCTTTGCCATCTGTTAAAAAAATAGAAGAGCTTATATATTGCAAATGGCACAATTCTTTTGATCATAATACCTCTAGTTGCAATATGTTTCATCGGGTTATCCAACCGGCCATTGATAAAGGATGATTGAGATTTTCTAAAGCTCGACAAACAGACCAATTGGATTCAATTGGTCTTGAAGACAAACAAGTTTCGAATCGGCTTGCATTAGCCGATTCATTGAAAGCTCAAGGCTTGAATGCCCAAGAGAGAGATGTGGAACCCTCAAGTGAAGACAAGGTTGTTGTCCATGAATTGAAAATAGAAGATATTCTAAAGGATAACAAAGTTATCACAGTTCCAGAAGACACTGGGGCAGGTGAAATCTCTCCAACTAAAACAAAAGCCGATTGATCCAGTTAAGCAAGGGGAATCGGCTAAGGATCCTCCTTTGGAGCATGTCTTTCAAGATGGGAAGAAGGAGGATGCCCATAAAGTTGATGGAGGTAAAGGTCATAACAAACAAAGAAGTAGAAGGCCGAAGCTTAGCTTCGAGAAACTTCTAGCTTAATATGAGAAGGTAGCAGAAGAAAATGTCACCAATCGGCTAAACAAAGTCCAATCATCAAGAATGCCTCCAAAGCATGAGTCTCAAGAGTGGAATTAGCAAGGAGATAGATCTCATGCAGCAGCAACATATTCTCCTTTTGAGCAGCCAATTTCCATGTCATATAGACCACAACCCACATATTTTTATCCTTAATCATCTTGTGGCTGGTTTGATCAAGAGGCACATGTTCCACCATATTTAGGGCCACAATATATAGAGTATGCAGCTCCTAGGCATTTAGAGAGATTATCATCTTATGAAGACAGTTTAATCAAAATTGGTCCGGAGCTCAACCAAAGAAGAAAGTGGTAAAGCAAATTTACCGTGTAAAGTATGATGGCCGAAAGGAGAAAAGTTTAGATCTGAATTCAACTATTGAAAAGCTGATTACATTGCTTAAAAATCTGGCTATTGGTGGCAAAGAAGTGGGGAAATCATTTATTGATATTCTAGATACCAAATCTAAATAAAAGAAGGTGAGAGTGCCCAAAATCTAGAAAGAATTGCTGCTGTCCAAAACAGAAATAAAACCGATATGCTCAATCGGTTTACCAAGGTGGCAAGAAAAGAAGTTACAGAAGCTTAGTGCAGAGAAGCTAAAAGAAAAGGGCTTGGCATGGGTTCCTAAAACAAGTATTCATGCTCAGAAGGATGATGCTCAAGCAAGTGGTGCAACAAAGGTAAAGGAGAAGGAGATTCAAGAAACAATTGCCAAGTTGGAGGTTTGCACCAAATCATCAAAATCATTGGTCATGGCATCATCTGTATTCTCTGCCTATGCCTATGTGGAATTCATCCCCTAGTATGCATGTTTATCCTTCAACTCCTTATTTTGATCCTTGGTATGGATCTTTTTATTATGGAGGGTTATCAAATTATTTTGCTTACCGATGATCAAGAGCTGAAATATTTGTTTCGGTTATACATACTTTTGTGGATGAATTCGTATGGCCGATATTTTGATATCACCCTTAGTGTAAAATATAGCTGATAAATGCTTGCAATCATCATGATATTAGAAATCCCCCCATGGAATTCACTTTGATGGCTTTTAGGCCCGAGGGGCATGATATATGTGTTGGTGTTTTTTATCGGTAGATATTCAGTTCTTGGATGAATTGGCTTAATGCAGAGAGCAACCATAGTCGGGACACAAGATTTATACTGGTTTAGGCCCTCGAGAAGCGAGTAAAAGTCGTATGTCCAGTTGCTACTTGTTTGTATTACGATCTCATCGAATAGCGAGATGGCGTTTACAACATGGCTATGCCTATGAGAGTTTCGATGGTTACAACAAGGCGGATAGCTAGCTATTTATATTCGAGGCCTACTTGCCCTACAAGTTACATAGTCATGCCCTAGTCAGAGTCTTGGCGTGATCTCCAGATATCCTTCCTTGAATAGGCGAGTCGTGAACCTTTGGGTCTTCTTCGGTACAGATTCGGTAGCTAGCATATCCGGTGGTCAAGAATCTTGGGAGCATGCCACCGTCAGGAGCCCCCGAGCTTGTCGGCCAAGTGAGACTCGGTAACCTTCCTGTACTCGGGCCCTTCAAGGGTGTTCGAAATCGAGACTTTTACTAAAAAAGGTCCGACCTTTACCCAAGGCTATTCAGGTTGAAGTTGCAAAGTCGCATTGTTGGTGATGAGCTGTTGAATAAAATAAGCCATACTCAGGAGTTGTCTTGTCTAATCAACGCGGTCTTTTCCCAAGTCAGGCGGCGGTTGCAGGCTCTCAAGTGGCTGCGCCGGCTTGACTTTCGAGGATTACGCGTGTCCTGTGATTAATGCGCCGCTTCGGTTCGTGAGTGATGATTGGCTTGCCATCCCAATCACCCCAGCCTTGGCTTTATAAGCGGGCATCTGAGTGCTGGGTTTAGATCCACTTAGTGTCTCCATGTTTGCAATCATGAGGACAAAAACCGTCGGTCGTTGTCGCAAGATCCCTCGCTTGCTACTCGGGGGTTCGCCCGAGTGGTCCGCCGGGGTCTTGCCTCAGTCATCCCCCTCGGCGTCATCGTCTCCGCCTCCGATGTCACTTGCCGCACCTGCCCCTACTTCATCCTTAGCTCCGGTGCTCTCCCAAGGGGAGGCTATGATCGTGAAGAAGGAGAAGGGAGAGGCCTCGGCGAGCACCGAGGAGATCGCCGCCCCGGTCCTGGGGGTGCCGGAGGATAGTGTGCCGCCGTAGGGAGTAATCGAGCTCTCCGATGATGATTCAGATGGTTTGGTTGCCTCCATTGTTGCCACCGCCAGTGCTAGTCCCTCTAAAGCCGGCCCATCTACTCCTCGAGTCGCCGCCATACCTGATACGAGCAGCGACTGGGAGTTTGCCTAGAAGCTCTTTGTCGAGCTGAACCGGGAAGCCATCAGAATCCCTGGCGATGGGGCCTTGGTGGACCTGGTGAGCGATGATGAAGGCGTCGCAGCAGCCGACACCGGTGAGGAGAAGGAGGTCGCCTCAAGCAATGAGGAGGAGGGCGCCGCGACAGATGATGGGCCGCCGGAGCAAGCCGTCGTGCCTCCCAGTCCTCCACCAAGCGCCTGAGCTTGGTGACGGTTAACTTGATCGGGCCATTCTATCCCTGTACCGCAAGGAACTCGTCGTCCTTGCGGATCAGGATTTGTTGTGACCTGACTTGGTGATCGGTCTAGGAGTAGTTAATTAGGGCTTTGAGGATACCTCTTTTTATAAATCCGTGCTTCAGCGAAGTTTATTAGAAAAGAAAAAATCTTTTGTCAGTCTTATTTTTGTATTTTAATGTTTGCACATTGTCTGCATAGTAATAGGCTGATAACGACTCATGTCGCGAGTTGATCTGTTTGTCCTGAATTGATCAGGTTTTAGTAAATTTTTGTTTGTTAACCGAAGATGTCACTATTTTTCCCTTTGCACATAGGCCATGGGTTTATATATCTCCCAACACTTATGTGGATTCAGGCAAGTTAGCGTTGCATGAGCGAAAAAAAATTCAGACTAGTGAATATGTATATGGTAGCACCTGACTCTTTATCTGGATTGGGATTCAGATGAAGAGTAAAGACTAGTAGATAAATTTTAGCAGCTTTGTTGCTCTTTATGTGAACATTTGGACAAAATTCTAGATAAAGAGCAATGATCCGCTTGAATAACATTCAAATAATCAACCAAGGTAGCCCCCGAGCCTTTGGCTGAGTTTTCAACGGGCTCGCATGACGCTACCGGTAGGCTCCAGCCCCTGAGCATGCAAATTACGGAGGGGCAAGATATTAAACCGTACATGTAGAAGAAATGTTGACTGAACAGTGCAAAATTTGAAGTAAAACTTATCTTTAGGCATAGAAACGCCATAGTTGATCCATATTCCATGTATTCGGGAGTATGTCACCGTCGATTTCAGCCAATCTGTAAGCCCCCAGGCGGGCTATCTCAACCACAATATACGGTCCTGGCCAAGGAGAAGACAATTTTGTTTTATCCTTTGTACGTTGGTCATTTTTTAGTACTAAATCCCGATGTTTAGAGCTCGACTGCGCACACCATGGTTGTGATATTTCCGAAGAGATTGCTGATATCGATGTACTCGGTAAGCGGCTCTATCACGCTCTTCTTCGAGCAGGATTAAGTCGAGATCATGACGCTCAGGCTCTTCTTCGAAAAACATCAATACTCGTGGTGACTTAAGTCATATGTCTGGTGGGAGTATTGCCTTGGCACCATACACAAGGAAGAATGGGGTTTCCCCCGTAGCGTGGCTAGATGTCGTGCACATTGACCATAATACTAATACTGTCGGGACTTCTTGTGCCCACTTTTTGTCATAGGCTTTAAGCCTATCAAAAAATTAGGTCTTAATCCCTTGCAGTATTATACCATTTGCTCGTTTGACATTTCCGTTGGTCATCGGGTGGTTTACTGAAGACCGAGGATGTTTTATTCCATAGGCAGCACAGAAATTTTTAAACGTCTTGCTTATAAACTGTGTTCCGTTGTTCGATATTAATCGGTTGGGTACACCAAAGCGCATTACTATGCCATGCAAGAATTTGACTGTGTTTTCCTTGGTGATACGTCCGACTGGCTCTGCCTTAACCCATTTGGTAAAAGTATCAATGGCAACGATCAGGAACTTGTATCCTCCTCGGGCCTTTGAAAATAGTCCTAGTATATCAATACCCCATGTGGTGAATGGCCAAGATAGTGGAATGGTGTTCAACGCTTGAGCCGGCTGGTGTATCTACTTCACGAAAAATTGGCATGATTCGCAAGTTCTGACCAAGTTGGCGGCGTCTTGAAGAGCTGTTGGCGGCGTCTTGAAGAGCTGTTGGCCAATAAAATCCTTGTCAAAAGGCTTTACCGACCAAAGCCCGATGAGAGATATGGGACCCATAGGCCATAGATTCCTCTATGGATATCATGGAGCAAACTAATGCCCTCGATCTGTGTGATGCATTTGAGAAGAACCCCATTATGGGCCCATTTGTAGAGGATGTCATTGACCATTGTATAGAGCATGGCTTTACGGCTGGTTCATTCCATATCTGCACCATCGACCAGAGTATCCTGGTTTGTGAGGTACGCCCGGAGTGGATCCATCCAGTTCTCCCCGTTTCCAACTAGAGCGGCAGCACGAGCCGGATCGCCCAGCATAGACTTCCCAAGGAATTCACTGAGTATTGCCTCATCGCTTGATGGATCAAGCGTGGGGTTTGGACTCGACTTTGAGATCGGGATAGAGGGTTTTTCAAGCACTTCGACCAGGACGTCTCCTGGCAGGTGCTGTCGTGAAGCTGCCTGACTGGCTAAGGAGTCAACAACTGTAACACCCTAAAATTTTGACCTAGTTTAAAAATCACTAAAAATTTGAACTTTTTAAAAATTTGCATAGGAACTAGAACATATAACCGACATAGGTAATATTTACAAAATAAAGTAGCATAGGAAAACAAAACTTGATGTGTGAAATTTTGCGTGTGAATGTTTGCTTGACTTGTTGAACTTATGGTGGTACACTTTTGCGTACTCGTGCATTCAAAATTTGAATTCAAATCATATAAAGATATGCGTATATATAATCTAGGAAATAGAAAAGAGAAAGCAAAATAAGAAAAACTCTTGGGCTCAATCTCTCCTCTCTCTCTCCCTTTCAGCCCATAGCAGCAGCCCATTCCCTCCCCTCTCCCCTTTCCTTCTCCCATGTGAGTCGGCCCAACCAGCGCCACAGCCGTCGTGGCCCAGTTCTGGCCCAATGTGCGCCCACGCCCCTCCCTTCCCCCTCTCCTTCTCGCTGACACCCGGGCCCCGCATGTCAGCTTCGTCGTCCACCTTTGAAGCCGACAGCCGTACGTGGCACAGCGCCACATGTCAACACTCCGCCAGCACCACCTCGGTGCCAGTGGAGGTAAACAGTGACATGATGCGACCACGGGACCCCATGGCATCTTCTTTTCTCCTCCTCTCCCCTCTTCTCCCTCATTGTGAGCTCGTCAACACCGACACCATGGTCGTCTCCGTGCCGAGCCGCTAGAGTAGCCACCAAGGCATTTTACCTTGCGCATGGGCAAGCACCAGCTATGGCAAAGTGACCGATGAGGTCAACCACGAACGCACATGGTGGATAAGAGCAGTCGGGAAAATATCTCACCACCGGGACACCGACCAAGCTGGCCTATAAATAGGCCCGGCCGACGACGCTCTTGCCTCGCCCTCTCCACCTTTTGCTCCACCGAGGGTGGGAACACACCGTCTCCCCCTCTCTTCCACCTCTCCACCTTTCCTGATTTCCCCAATTCGGGAGTTCGCCAGCGCCATTAGCGCCACCTCCCCTCTTCTTCTTCTCCGCTGTGCCCTTGGCCGATTAGAGTGACCAGTGAGTCCCTAAGCTTCTCCTCTTCCTATTGTTGTAGCTAGTTGATAGTCTATGTCTCTGTGTCATGCTACCACCGTGCGTCCTGCTCCGCCGAGCCGTCATGGCCGACGGCCATCATCGGCAAGGCCACCCATGGCACTACACCACCACCACTACACTCCGCACTCACTCACACACACATACACATAGTTAGTTGTTTAGGTTAAGGCCTCTAGGGACAAGTCCACCGCACGGTGCCACCGCAACCTCTCCGATGAGACGCCCCCACCACCGTGGGCACCTGCTGCCATCGATGACCCTAACACCGGCTACGGCGTGACCACGCTAACACCATCCACCACTCGACCATCACCACCGAGGGTTGACACCATCGGCGTAACCCACTCTGGCGAGCTCAGCGCCTCCTCCCCTATTTCCGTCACTGGCACGGCCAATGCCCATCTCCGTTCCCCTCTCCCCTGTCCCCTCTCTCGCTGTCACATGGGGCCAGGTGGGAACGGTGTTGTCGTCACCCCTCCGTCCCCGTCCGTCACCTCCCTCCCCCTTTCTTCCTCTATCGCATGGGCCCGAGGCCATAATGCTGACGCCACCGTCTTCTGCTGACATGGCGGGCTGGCCCACCTATCACACACACACACCACACACACAACGCAGGGTACACTTTAGAAAATGCGGGGTACACTCGGCTAGTGTACACAAGAGCTAAAAATACATCTTCCTAGCTTAGAAAAATTCCTAGAAAATTTGTAAATAAACTAGATGCATTAGGGAATATAATCTTGTAGTTTGCACATATTTTCATGCACCAGAAAATGAACATAAATTTCTACCTAGTTAAATAGCTATAGAATAAACTTCTAAAATATATAAATATTAAACCCTAACTCCTTTTCACATGAAACCACCTCTAGAATTCATCTAAAATCCAACCCTATCATTGCACCTAGTACCGCCATATTGTTCTATGCTTGTTTTTTCCCTTTTCTTTTGTGGTTAGCCATAGTCTTATTCGATCAATACGTCGACAAACGATGGTAATCATCAGGAGGATGAGGACCCAAATTTCGTAGACATGCCAGAAGGTGACAACGATGAAGGCAAGTCCTAGCTCCCCTCCCTACCATCTTGCTTTAAACCACTGAAATGCTAAATCATGACTATAACATTATTACCCTAGAATATGAGCTCGATCATCACGTTATGATTATTGCTAGATTAAGATAAATGGTGATCTTGTTATTTTGTGAGCTCCACGCTATGAATAGATTTAAGGATAATAATGGAACTTAAAATTGTTAAACCTAAAACTAAACCTCGACATGGGGGTGGTGGTGGTAAACTATGGATGTAGTTTACCATGACAGGGATGCCTGGAGAGGATTCCTATGGAAGATACTTGCCTCGGTCACATAAGGATCGGTTCGTAGTCCCTCTCGCCTAGTGAGATATTACGTACATCCACATGTCTATATGGGTAGGCTTGATCTCACACCTCGTTAGATAGAAGTATAATTTCTACTAGGAGGCCGGTGTAGGCAGCGGAATATCAGGACCGAGGTTTTCTTCTGTGGTCCGGTTGGCATGGATGCTATGTGATCTTCCACGTTAAGCTTTTGGTTTTTGGCCACATTCGAGCCCTTGGTTTCCTTGGCCGTGTTCGAACCATGTTTTCTTTGGTGATGATTTGGTATCATCACATTGGGGGGATTTGGTATGTTCCCGGTTTTTGTGTTTCCAACCCCTAAGAAGCCGTAGTAGAGTTATATGGACATCTAAGGTCACGTACATTTGGGTACAAGGTCTCGTTAGGTCTATTTCATCCACTGATAATGGATGAGGTTGCACCTATCATGTGGGGAAATTTGTACACCTCTATAGAGTTACTTAAACCTATTCGAATAGCCATGTCCTTGGAATGGGCAAATGCTAGGATGGGATACTATGATTAGTTTTACTTTTATGTGTAATCAAACTGATTATGGAATTGATGCTAATTCGGGTACTAGTGGGAATGGTAATACTCTGCTAGGATCCAACCCTTCATTATAATCACCACTACACTTCTATTTCCACCCTATGGTTAGGGATTGCTGAGTACGTATGTACTCACCCATTGTTGACACATAGGCCTTGACACAGAAGAAGACTATGACTTCGACAAGGAAGTGTACCACGAGGATTAGGATTCACGTAAGAAGATACATTTGTAGGAGTATGACATCGAGGCTAGGGTTTTGGCCGTGCTCAAGTTGCCTGTGGAATAGGACACCGCTTCGCTGTATAATAATCCTGCTCCAGAGACCACCAATAAAACCATTTCAGGGCCATAGTCTTCTGCTAGATATGTAGCCTATGACCATGCCCCTTTGGGCCACCGTTGTAAGACCTTATTTCTAGATATCAATAAAGCTCAGAACCTTTTATTATATATATGTGTACCTCTTGTGATTTGTGTGTATTTGTGTCTGATCCTAGCGCAAATATGGATACACTTAGGACTCTCAAATTAAGGGGCCAACAGCATCGGTATTATATATTCATGGAATGAACTGGACTTCAAGTCCATCAAATTTTGACTCTAACCGTCGATATGCTTGTAGATATGATGTCATGTTCTCGTCTATTGCTCAATATCCTTTGGATGTTTGTTGGGCAACTACTTATGAATCCCCTTTCACAAGTAGCCTCTGAATTCCCAAGGATATGGCGATTCGCAAACCAGCTAACACGCCTTCATACTCAGCCCCCGTGTCATTTTTACATTTTTCACTGTTGTAAAACATGAGCCAATGCTCGGGGTTTTGTGCTGCCTCTTCAGGTTCGGAGTTTGTCCACTCTACAATGAAATCAGCTAGAGCCTACGATTTGATCGTAGTATGAGGTACAAATTGTATGTCGTATTGTCCTAGCTCTATAGACCACTAGGCGATTCTACCGACAGCATCTCGATTATGGATAATGGTGCCGAGCGGGTGAGAAGAAACCACCTTGATCTTATGACTTAAGAAATAATGCTTAAGCTTATGAGAGTACATTAGTATGGCATACAACAATTTCTAAATGTTGGGGTACCTAGATCGAGCGTAATGGAGGACTTCACTTACGAAATAGACCGGGTGCTGCTTTGTGGATTTTTCCACCTGACGCTCGACCACTAGGACCGTGCTTACAACTTTTGGGGTTGCTGCCATGTATAAGAGCATGACTTCATCTTCCTTTGGGTGTACAAGGATCGGTAATTGCTTCAGGTATTGCTTGAATTCCTAAAACGCTTCCTCGGCCTATTCATTCCATTAGAAACCATTATGTTTATGTAGCAATCTATAAAATGTCATACCTCATTCGCCTGACTTGGATACGAATCAACTTAGGGCTGCCATCATGCCAGCTAGTTTTTGGACTTCCTTGTGACTACGTGGAGACTGCATATCTTTGATAGCCTTGACCTTCTTGGGATTTGCTTCAACGCCGCGTTGAGACACCAAATCCCCGAGTAGCTTACCTAAAGAAACGCCGAACGTGCATTTATCGAGATTGAGCATAATTTTGTTCTTACGTAGGTTGCTAAAAGTTTCCTTTAAGTCGATGATTAAATCACCTCTGGATTTGCTTTTAACAACTATATCGTCAATATATGCTTCGACATTGTGGCCAATTTGGTCTTCAAGTACAATATGAACACACTTTTGATAGATAGAACCAGCATTCTTTAGGGCAAAAGGCATCTTAACATATCAGTATACAACGAAAGGAGTTACAAATGTAGTTTTTTCCACATCATCTATGCCCATGCTAATTTGGTGATACCCCGAATAGGCATCCAGAAAACATAGCAATTCGCATCCTGAGGTTGAATCTATAATTGGATCTATCCTCGGAAGGGGATATTCATCCTTTGGGCATGCTTTATTCAAGTTGGTGTAGTCCACGCACATCCACCATGTGCCATTAGGCTTCTTTACCATGACGGGGTTCGCTAGCCACTTTGGGAAAGGGACCTCTCATATGAATCCTGCCTTCAACAGATGGTTAATTTTGTCACGTATGGCAGCTTGTTTTATGGGGTGCAGCGTCTTTGCTTCTGTCTGACTGGTCAGGCGCCAGCTGGTAGACCAAGTTTGTGCTCAATTACTTCTCTGGGGATCCCAGGCATATCAAACGGCTCCCAAGCGAACACATCTTTATTTTCCTGAAGAAAAGCAATGAGCTCGAGTTCCTATTGAGGATCTAGGTTTGACCCGATGTTGGTTGTTTTAGCTAGATCTTAGGGGTCCAGTGGGGCTTTCTTTGTTGATTCATTGTCCTGGGTCTCCTTCGCTTGAGGAGTAGAATTAGGAGCCTTTGCCAACTCATCATCTGCTTTGTGACTTTCACTAGCGGTCACTACCGACTCCTGAGCTAGTGGTGCCAGGCCTTAGCCAGGGCAGCTGCTGCTTTGGAGCACTCAAGGTTGCCACCACAGTGGTCTTCTGCTGCTTGACTGGTGGTTCTTTTGGGTCTACCGGGACCTGTGCATACTACCTGCTCATGTCAAGGGTAATCATATCACAGGTGACGGCACCCTTTTGGTCACCACGTATGGTCATTGGGCTACGAGGGCCGAGTACTTTGAGCACTGAGTAGGCAAAATGGGCAACTACCATGAACTTCTTCAGGAACGGTTGACCCAGGATGTAGTTGTACGCCGAATCAAAATCTACGACCTCAAATGTGAGGAATTTGGACCTAGTGTTCTTACCTTCTCTGAGGGTAACTTGTAGGTCGATTCTCCTAAGAGGGTATGCTGACATGCCCAGCATTATCCCGTAGAAGGGCTCTTTGATCGGGAGGAGACGCTTCCTGGGCAAGCCCAGGTTGTCATATGTGTTGGCGAAGAGGAGATTGAAGCCACTGCCACTGTTAATTAAGGTTCGACCAACCTTGTAATTCCTAATGTAGGGCTTTATGATCAGTGGGAGCAATGGACCGTCGTATAGATTCATGGGATGGTCCCAAATATCGAACTGAATCGGCACCTCTGACCATTTAAGACTTTTGTCCGAGGACTGTCACTACTACATTCAGACCTATCACAAGCGGTTCGTAAAGCCCATCACTAGTGCTTTTCGATCTCGGCAGTAAGTTGTCGGTGGTGATGACATTCTCATCACAGGCGATTTGCAACCGGCGGTGATAATAGTTTATCATAGTCGGTTTGTATTACCAACCGGCGGTGATTTGAATTTTCAAAATTCCTAAAAATAGGCCAAAAAAAGCATTTGTTTCAATCCTGGGAAGCCCCCCACTAGCTCCAGCTTCATGGTACCGGGAAGCTGCTCTAGCTCCAACTCCACGCTATTTTTCATGGTACACCAAGAAGTTGCTCCAGCTCAAACTCCACGCTATTTTTCATGGTACGCGGTGCTTGGATTCGAACATGAGACCTTTGTCCTTTGCTCCTCTAACCACTCCACCCCTAAGTCACTTGTGTCTATATAGCATATCCATTCCCCTAGTATTCACTTTTTAGGATTTAAAGTGAATATTTAGAATCCTAAATGGATATAGATAAAAAAGTTATAAACCACAAATTTGTTATTCTAATCGAGATCTACAACTTTGATTTTGGTTGTTTCGCCATCCGAGGTCATTTAACAAATTTGAATTTCAAAACTTCAAAACTTCAGCCAAACTTTTGGGACCTCAAATGATTTCAACTGAAAAACTCATCAACTACAAAGTTGTTATTTTCAAGATCTACAACTTTGGTTTTGGTCGATTTTCCATCCAAGGTTGTTTGAAAATTTTGGTTTTTAAAATTTTAAAACATCAGATACAAATTTGAGACTATAAATGATTTCTAATAAAACAGTTGTCAACTACAAAGTTGTATATCTCATCAAGATCTACAACATTGGTTTTGGTCATTTTGCATCCAAGGTTGTTTGTACAATTCAAAAAATTTGAATTTCAAAATTTGAGTGCTTCAAAAAGAATTCTAGGACCGCAAATGGTTTCGAATGGAAATTCGTCAACTATAAAGTTGTAGATCTCTTGATATAATTTTGTTTCCATCCGACTTTATTTGAAAAAGTTATGAATTTTATTATGCTACAGCATGGTTATCTCCGCCGTATCATACAACGAGCTGGCGGTGAAAAACGTCTTCACTACCAGTTCATATGGCGAGGCGACAGTGATGAGGAGCACATCATCACCACCGGTTGGTGGTGCAAACCGGCTGTGACGATGGACTATCACCACCGGTTGGTAAGACAAAGCGGCGATGATAGTTATGAACCAGGATGTTCTTACAAACCAGCGGTGATAGTCTTATCACCAATGGTTCGTATTACGAACAGTTAGTCATAAAAATCAGCAACGGTTTAATGATATCGGCCATGATAGAGGCATTGGTGACAGGTCAATCTATAGTAGTGTGGGTGTTGTTCACCTGGCGTCGACCTGCTTTAACTTGGTCTTGGAGGCTGGTGTAGCCGTGCCGCCATAGATTATGGCGATTTCATTTTCCACCAAGGTGATTGGATCGTCGTCGTTATGGGGGTCGGCTCGACGTCTAGGTGGCTCTTGCTTGATAGGACCCTCGGGCTTACGTGACTGTTCTTCCTCCTGCTTCTGCTTCTTGTAGACCAAGCAGTCTACAAAGTTGTGCTTGGTAGAACGGTGAGCATGACAATAAATGGGAAGGTCTTCAGGTTTACCTTGTCATCGCGGCAGAGCCTTTCCTTTCCCTGTGATAAGGACTTCAGCTTGTTTTTGTCTTCCACATCGAACTGACCGTGCACTCATGCTCGGGCAACAACAGCCTTTGTCGTTGCATCGAGGATTTTATAGAGTTCGGCAACTGTTTTTAGGTTCTTGGTAGCAAGCTTCTCCGTAGTACGCTCGTCCTTGCTCCCTTGCTTGAAGGCCATGATCACCCGACCTTCACTCATGTCAGGGATCATGTTATGAATCTCGCTGAATCTACGGATAAAATCCCAAAGATACTCATCGGTTTTCTGAACACATGCGAACAGATCGTCCTCATTGCTAGGATGACTATAGGTTGCATGAAAGTTGGCTTTGAATAGCTAGCGCAGATGGCTCCAAGGTTGGACTTTGCACTCGGGCAAATTCATCAGCCAAGTTTGGGCAGATCCTTGAAGGACAGTCGGTAGGAAATTTGCTTTTACATAGTCATATCATGCTGCTGCCTCGATCACCATCTCATAGATCTGAATCCACTCCTTAAGGTTGGTAGTCCCATCGTACTTCTCAATGGGTCCAGGACGAAACTTGTCGGGCCATATCACTTGACGCAATCTATGCACAAATGCTTAATAGGGGATGACCGAATAGTTCCTGTGCTGGGCCATGTTGATATTGATGGTTTCTCGAGCATCGTGATTTCTACGATGCGTCTCAAGTTCGGGCCGTAGATCTCGGCCTCGCCTTGGTTGATAGCGGTTTCCTACTAATCGATTAGATCTCTTGGGAGGAAGATTACAACCGCTAGATTGAGATCATGATTTGGCTGCTTTGGCATCCAAACACTGCTTTGTCTGGTCAGCCAAAATTTGTGCTTGCTCGATGATTTTTGCCAAAGGTGTGCCCTCTTCTGCTAGGGCCCCCATAGTGCCTAGGAGCGTTTGGAGCTATATGTTGTCTTCTTGGGCAGCTTGGAAGTCAGAACTTAGATTCCTCGAAGCCAAGGTTGACTGAGTCGGTGCTCGGGGCATAGCTATATTGAGCATTGGAGTGCTGCTAAGGTGTGGAAGTGGTCGGGTAGCCGATGACCTAGCCTCATCCGCCGGAGTCTGATCACAACTAGCCATACAGATTCGACGACTTTTGAAGGGATCTAACTCACTTTGTGAGTCCTCAAAGTCTAGGTCCAGTTGAGCGGTTTTGTCATTCTTCTCATCCTTGGTTGGATGTGCCCAGGAGGTGAAAACCTCACACCTGATGTGGGTCAGATCGGGATCATCGATTCCCGTCCAATTGAGATTGAAGTCACCATCATGCTCGAATACCAAGCTTCCAAAGTGGATAGTTGGTGGCATGTTGTTGGATGGTGAGTAGATCTGAGGTCCTAAGTGGTAGTCACCCAAGATCTCTGACTGACTGAAGTTAGCAACACCTCGACGTTGAAACACGTCGGATCGGCGTACCAAACTCCACTGATGATCGGCATGATCACTATTTGCACAAAATCCCCCTACCTGGCGCGCCTCTCTCAGTGTTTTTTACCAGCAGATATTTAGTTCTTGGAGGAATTCTCTTGATGCAGAGAGCAACCATAGTAGGGGCATGAGATTTATACTGGTTTGGGCCCTCGAGAAGCGAGTAAAAGCCATTCATCCAGTTGCTACATGTTTGTATTACGATCTCGTCGAATAGTGAGATGGCGTTTACAAGATGGCTATGCCTATGAGAATTTCGATGGTTACAACAGGGCGGATAGCTAGCTATTTATATCCGAGGCCTACTTGCCCTACAAGTTACATAGTTATGCCCAAGTCAGAGTCTTAGCGTGATCTCCAGATATCCTTCCTTGAATAGGCAAGTCGTGATCCTTCGGGCCTTCTTCGGTACGGATTCGGTAGCCAGCATATCTGGTAGCTGGGAATCCTAGGAGTATGGCACCGTCAATATGAATTTTGATTTACTTCATGGATGTGACAATATGATTAATTGGCTTGCAAATAAGGCCAAGGTGTTGGCACAATCATTATTTCTCACAATGGTGCTATTTGAGACATCAAGCCGATTAAACTTATATTTGCACCAACATTTGAGCCGAACGTGAAGTTTTCTTATTTGGCTTGGCCATATTGCAATCCATGGGGTATGACATGTTGAGGCCTTTGGTGTTTCCTTGCTAGTGGCACAGCAAGTAATTCATGAGTTTCTATGTCTAGAAGGATCATTTAATGGTCGTCTTGATATGTGCCTTGAGATAATTGCTTCTTTTTTGCCAAATTTCAAATTTGGCATATATTTTGAGGCATGAAAATCAAAAGGCCAACATGTTAGCTCAATAAGCATCTGGCTATGATGTCGATGGGCGTAATTTTCATATTCAAGAACAGCCGATGCATGAAAATTTAAAATTTTCCCATGCAGGTGCAGACCAGTCGGCTAAGCCGATTGCCCCAGTCAGCTCAGTCGACTCCCTCTTTGTAGCAGCCTAATTGGCCAGGCTGACTCCTCCAAGTTGGCTCAGCCGACTGACTTAGTCGGCTAAGCCGACTCCCCTATGGCTAGCTCGGTCATTTTGCCTGAGAAGCTCCCAAATTGGCCCGACTTAACTTCTAGTGAAGTTGGGGCCGATTTAGAAGATTGGAGGACTCCCTTGTTGTGATATTTACGTGATCCAAGTGCTATAATTGATAAAAGTGTTTGGCGGAGCACTTTTAAGTATGTGTTGCATAATGATGAGCTGTATCAGAGAACCGTCGAAGATTTATTGCTTAAGTGCTTAGGATCTGATCAAGCAAGAGTGGCTATGGGAGAAGTCCATGAAGACATTTGTGGTACACCTCAATCAGCCCTAAAGATGAAGTGGCTATTGCGTAGAGCCAGTTTCTATGGGCCTACTATGATGGCCATTTGTTTTCGTTACTACAAAGGATGCGAAGAGTGCTAGAAGTTTGAGAATATTCAGCTTGTGCCTGCTGCTATGCTTTATCCTATCATCAAACCATGGCCTTTTCGTGGTTAGGGGCTAGACTTCATTGGCCAAATATATCCCCCATCTTCAAAGGGACATCATTTTGTGTTGGTTGCTACGGATTACTTTACAAAGTGGACCGAGACAGTTCCTTTGAAGAATATGACACATAAGGATGTAATTGAGTTCATCACTTAGTATATTATCCATAGATTTGGCATCCCTCAAACGTTAACTATAAATCAGGGGACATCATTTGTGTCTAAGGAAGTGGGGGAATTTGTTGAATTATATAAGATTAAGTTGCTCAATTCATCTCCATACTATGCTCAACCTAATGACCAGACTGAGTTTAGTAGTAGGACTTTGATCAAGCTTATCAAGAAGAAGATTGAGGAAAATTGTCAGAGATATGGGCTAGGGGTACCTGCACCACCCGTATATATGACCATCGCCAAGCTATCGGCCCAGCAGCCGTCAAGGAGGAGGCCCGCAAGGGCTAACACGGTCGACCAACATGGAGATCAAGGCAAACCATGGCGGGCATATTTGGAAGATAGCTAGGATCAATCTATTGTAACAAACTAGGAATACAATATGTTAGCCCGATTATCCTCTCTATAACCCTACCTCTTCTGGTTATATAAAGGAGGGTAGAGACCTTGGGCACGAGATCCATCTTCCACCTATTTCATCTACCTCGTAGCTAGGAGCAACAACCCCTGTAATTGAGCATACGAATACAAGAGCAGCCGCACCACTGGAGTAGGGATTAGAGCACACCGCACCTCAAACCAGTATAAATCTTTGTGTCTCATGTGCTACCATCTGATTCTATCTACACAATCATGTTGCTGGATATTGCCAGAGCAAAACAATCCGACAGTTGGTAAGCCAGGTAGGGGCCTTTCGCATTCAGATTTGTTTTTGTGTTTTAGATGGGAATCGTCTTTGACTTCAGCAACGAACCAGAGAAGATGGAGCTAGGCACGAGGATTGTCTTTGGCAAGCTCGACTTCATCGTCGACCAGTTTGGTGACCTGCGCCTGTGGGAACCCGAGCCAACCGAACCGAAGGAGGAGTCCCTCTAGATCCGAGCTTTCACCGCCGGACTGGAGGAGGTTATCAACGGAGGACCGCTCGCCATCGCCCGTCATCTAACCCACCACGATTAGCTTTTCGCCGAAGCTGGCCAAGAGCCTAGACTCAACGCCACTCTTTTCCTTCACAAGATCAGGGATCTAGTCCCAACAACGAATGTGATACCCGATCCAATTCATTCCCGACCCTCGGGGGTACTAACACACGCGGCGATGACTAGCTCTATCCAGCTTCTTCAAGCTATCACACCACCTTTTGGATCTCCCATGGAGAATTCGAAGAACCCACGTCATACTAATCAGGATGATGGTGATGACGGCCTCGACTCGAACCTAGCCGGGGTCATCATCCACAATCTTAGTCAGGGCGGCACTGTCTTGGAACAATTGGACCACTCAGATGAGAGCGATCGGCTGCACTACACTGGAGCCGCTGAACTCATTAACACCACGGCTTCACGCCTTTCTCTCTACGACCGCTACCGGCCACATGGAGTTAACCACACAGATGTTGACGATGATGACATCATCTCGCATTTGCGCAGTTGCTATCTCGGTGCAAATGATTACAAGGGGAATGGGTACATCACCCGCGAATGTTCCCCCTACGATCATATCGATTTTGATTATGCAGCACCCTACGAGACCAGCCAGCAGGTCTATCATCTGCTTAATCACAACGACATGTTAGCAGATGAAAATCAGAAACTCCGATGTCAGCTCCAATAGTAGAATGTAGCTCGGGGCTGATAGGCCCACAACGACATTCTACGAGTAGCTCTGGTGTTTTTTAACACTGAGCAAAACTTGGCTAAGGCCATGAGGGAAGCAGTCGTGATGCCGTAGTCATCCATAGAAGAGGGCCGATAGGCTTTCCAAAGGATTCAAGAGCTGATAGAGGCCACGGCCGGCCGCATACCAGCACCTAGTGATGCGTCTGCTACACGTAGCCGCGCACCCTGAGACTTGGGGGCTCAACAGCCGCACCGATATAACAAATCCCCATGCCACAATCCCAAACGACGCAAAGGTCCTGCCCCGCAACCGGGCGACAATGGTGGCGGCCAGGGAGGTGGTAGGCGAGATGGTGGTGGCGGAGGGCACTATGCCAATGGAGGGAGTCACGAAGGTGATGGGGCTAACAATGATTCAGGGAGTAGTTACAACTCTAATGGTGGGGGTGGTACCCATCATGATGGGAGAAATCCTAGGAACCGACCCGAGCCGACGCCACGCGCCGCTTAGGGTGATCCCTGTGACTTGGTAGGGTCCCCCCGCATTTGGATACCGAATCCGATCATCTCCAACGCCTCGCAGGTTTCATCCTCTGAACATTGAGAAATATGACGGTGAGATAGACCCAAAGATTTGGCTAGCAAACTACCAACTCACCATGAAAGCGACATCCGCACCGGACACATTTTTCATGATTCAATATATTCCGATCTACCTCACTGATTCTGCCAGAAACTGGCTAAACAACCTTCGGGAAGGCACGATCAAGTGATGGACTGGCCTCGAGAAGGCATTCTGTAATCACTTTGAGGGAGCTTACACTAAGCTAGGCACCTTGTGGAACCTCCTGGGATGCAAATGCAAGACCGGCGAGAGTCTCCGTGATTACATAAAGCGCTTTACACAGTGCAAGAATAAACTCGATGATGTCCCCGATGCTAGCATCATCACCGTCATTACCGCCGGCATCGACAGCAAACCCCTTATTCGGGACATTGGGCGAAGGAAGAACATCAGTCTCTGCAACATGTTTGCCTTAGCCCATGAGCACACCGATGGCGAAGATTGCTTTAACGCTAGTAATGGCAAATATAAATCGTGGCTCACTGACGACGCGGACCAATCCCCATCGATAAAGAAGGATCATAAGCATAGAGGTGATCTCGTGGCCAACACCGAGAAACAAGAAGGCAATAAATCCAAACAAAGCCAAGGAGGCCATGCAAAATTCAACGAGATCATGAACCAGACATGTCAAAATCATGGCTTCCTGGTGAATCACTTGGCCAGGGATGCCATACTTACAAACATGAGATCATCGAAGCTGGCAAAGACAAGACGAAGGGCGGCCGCTCGAAGAAAGCAAAGGATGGCGCCAATGAGGATGACAAAAGCGGCTACCCCAACATCGAGGGTGTCATGATCATCTTTGGGGGCCCACAGGCCTACGAGGACCACCATCGCAAGAAGGTAACCCGACGTCCCATCTTTGCCACTCCACCTGCAGTTCCTGTTTATTTGAGATGGTCGAAGAGCATGATCACGTTCAATAGGGACAACCACCCCGATCATGTCATCGAGGCCAGTCGATTCCCTCTGGTGGTCAGTGCAGTCGTTGGAGGCATAAAAATGACCAAAGTCCTTATGGACGGAGGAAGCGGCATAAACATCCTTTACAAGGGTGCATTCAAAAAGCTAAACATCAAGGCAAGCAAACTATGTATCTCGCATTCTCCATTCCATGGGATCATCCCCGGACAACAGGTTATGCCCCTCGGCACGATCACTCTGTCTATCACGTTCGGTGACCAGGTACACTACCGCAAGACGACACTCTCCTTTGAAGTCGTAGATTTCGAGGGTCCTTACCATGCCATCCTCGGGAGACCCTGCTACACCAAATTCACGGCAATCCCCAGTTACGCCTACCTTAAGCTCAAAATACCAGGCCCCCGCGGTGTCATCACCATTGTGGGAAGCTTTCAAGATGCATACGAGTGCGAGAGGCTAGCTGTAGAATAGGCCTAACGGGATCTGATTCTGGATGAGCCAAAACACGCTGATAAGGACAAACAAAAGGCGAGTTCGGGAACGCCCCGACACTTGCACCGGTCCCTAGAGCACTAGCTCATGCTAGAAACCCCAGCCAGCATTTTACCTCCTGGTTCTATGGTTTCCGCTTCACCGGCAACACCGGTGCCACCAGAGGCACCCGATCTGCCCAAGGAAGCAAAGCCAGAAGAAGAGAAAAATGACTCGGTTGTTGGGGAGGACCCCATGACCGAGGCCTAGAGCACCAACGGTGCATATCGCAATAAACCTCGGGTTAGTCTCGAGTAGAGGAGGGACAAAGACAACAGGGCAAACCCTGCCAGTGCTATTAATACGCACTAACCGTTGACTTCCCCCTTTTTTCAAAAAAAACAAACAACAAAAAATATGGTTGCTATGCATGAAAGGATTTTATGCCTCATACAGCCAGGGAAACACCTTCCTAAAGAATGGATCGGGGGCTACGTCCTAAGTGCTATGCAACGACACCTCCCGAGTAAGGCCATACTAGCTAGTCGACATTTGGTTTGGTACGCTCGGGGGCTTTGTACTGACAAGGCAATGCCAAAATAGTTGCAGTGGTATGTGTGGTCTCGGCACTCAGACATGTTATACTAACCTGCCCGAGTGCTCGGGGGCTACTACTACAATCACACAACTACCGATCTGCAAAGCAAAATTTTATTCAGATAACATTTTACACAAAAGCAAACCAACAGGACCTGGCCTCAATGAGGAGTGTCCTTGATGACATGCTCTACATTTACAACTGCCACAATGGCACTGGTGGCAGCACCGAAGTCGGCTATCAGCCGCCTGACGTCGACGTCCTCGGGCACCTCCATTCGCGATGGAAACCCAAGCTCTACCGCATGCAGGTCCACCTCTGGTTGAAGACGAAGGTGAGCGGCGGCAAGAGCTGCCATGGCACCATGGCAAACGCCATGTGCTATCACTTCCCTGATTAGCGCTGGGAGACTAAGAACTTAATCGCGAAGGCTTGACCCTATCAATTGTACCAACTCAACGACGGCTTCCACTGCCCTCTCCAATGCCACGCAACGATTGCTATTGTTTTGCGCCATGGCGGCACCGCCACCCGCCCAATCAGTTCACTCATCACACAAATGAGTCACTTCCACCAGCCTACTGGCCAGCTCCTCATTGGCTCGGCGAAGATCTGCCGCTTCTGCCAGGACAGTGCCTAGCTGCTCTTGTATCGCTGAGAAGTGCGGAGGATCAAAGTCAAGATGGAAAACAATTCTACAAAAGAAACAAAGAAGTTCAACTCACCGATGAGCTCAGTGCGGGTCACCGCATCGGCAGCCCTAGCATCAGCAGCCTACCCATCCATGGCGCCAAGCGTGGTCTTGGCCGCTACAAGGCACTCCTTCAACTGTTCCACATCTCGACACCCATTTCGGAGGGATTGCCCAGCCATGGCCAGCTCCCCTCATACGGTATGGATGACGTGCTCGTCTCCTTCGGCCTCCTCACCATCAAAGGAGGAAGGCGAGGCCGACAGTAGCACGGTCTGCATTGCCAGGGGACATGATGGAGACAAGGCCTCCCGGACGGTGGAAGGCTACGGCATCGAGCGCGCCGATGAGAAACCACTACATCAAGAAACGCATCAGATTTATCCCCAACAAAGTCAACAACAGATCTATCCTTACCTGAACCTCACCAAGCCTAGATGGAAGGCCTGAGCAGAGGGAGGCACGCCCTTCTCGACAAATCCCTCCTCGAACTCCTCCCACTGATGCTTTTCTCCGGCCATGGATGGAAGGCAAGATCTGACGACTACACGAGATGCGACGAGCAAAGGAAGGTGAGCATGCAAAGGCTACTACGAAGATGTACTAACTCCTCTCCTCTATTCCTCTATTTTATAGGCAGGGGACACACACGGTCGATGAAATCCCAGCAGTCTCCATGGGAAAAGCGGGAGTTAAGGCCTGGCTACGCCCCCATGATCTCCGAGAGGCACAGCTTCCAAGATAGACGTGTGGGGAAATGAGCCACCGAAACAAACGCCTTAGCTTCATAGAGAAGGAACCCATCTGCATAACCACGGAGGCCGTGGGACCAAATGGTCTAAAATCCAATGCACCATCACTCGAGCCGGTGTAGGCGAGTGATTTGACACTCAGATTGGGTACTCGGCCTGGCTCACCCCCTCAGCAGGTGTAAGCGGTAACGATTTATTTGCTCCTGACCCTACCCCTCTAGAGTTAGGGGGTATTCGGGAGAGTCACCAGTCTGATCCTAAAACCTCTAACACTTGGTGTCACAAAAATCTCCTAATACCCGGACGAGCTCGAAGTTCCTTATTTCAGCAGATGTGTGCCCCTTCGAGGGAAACCGGAAAACTGGTTGGCCCATGGCCGTAACCAAAGTACGAGCTCCTAGAATCTAGAAAAAGAGTTTTATGACATGCGCCCGCTGGTCAGGCTTTGTCCTGTCGCTTCCTTTCAGTGGTAGCGGACATTCACTTGTTCTACTAGTTACCAGCTCGAAGAGTAATAAGCGCAACTACCGACAGCTGCTCATGCGTTCATTACTCGCCCATAGTGGTGCCCAACCCGGGACACTATTATATTGGCCTCGGGGCTCCAAGACAACGTCCTCGCTCTTCCACTAATGAGGCTCATGAAAATTCAAATCATGTTACTTGATGGATCTCTAAGAAAAATGTGATGCCCTTAGTGCTTGTTAACAAACGACCTACAACAGGTCACTCTAAAAATCAACTAGTTTAGTGACGCGCGGGCGATGGAGGTGCACCTACCCAATCCTCATTATTGTTTTACGACAAGGACTTAATGATGCGCAACCACTATTTACACAACGGAATACGTCGGGGCCAACTTCTCGAGTACATCGGTATTTTTACCCTAACATGGCATCTACGATGTCCTAGAAGCTACGCTTCCGGTTATCGGGTACACCACCCGACACACTGACATTAACAACGTCCCGAGGGGCTATGCCCAGGAAACTACATTTCCCGATGTTGGGTGTACCACCCAAGCCATGCACTTACAGCTGTCAGGGAACAACGTTTCTTGATTTACGGTGTACCACCGCCTCACTCGATGCTTGAAGAAGATTCTCGCTACCCGAGAAATGCTCTTGGTACTCGAATGGCAACATACTGGCTCCCCAATACTTGGGAACATCCAAGCGCACTGCTCAGAGCTTTGACACTCGAAGATACTCACTATGTACTTACAGTATGTAGAACTTAAAGGGGAGATTGCGACGTCCCGAGGGCTTAAAGCTACGTGCTAGCTTATCATTAAGTCCTACGGGGGCTACTATCAGAGATATGGGCTAGGGGTACCTACACCGCCCGTAAATATGACCATCGCCAAGCTATCGGCCCAGCAGCCATCAAGGATGAGGCCCGTAAGGGCTAACACGGTCGACCAACATGGAGATCAAGGCAAACCATGGCGGGCGTATCTGGACGATAGCTAGGATCAATCTGTTGTAATAAACTAGGAATACAATTTGTTAGCTCGATCGCCCTCTCTGTAATTCTACATGTCCTGCCTATATAAAGGAGGGTAGAGATCTCGGGCACAGGATCCATCTTCCACCTATTCCATCTACCTCGTAGCTAGGAGCAAAAACCCCTGTAATTGAGCATATGAATACAAGAGTAGCTGCACCACTAAAGTATGGATTAGCGTGTACTACGCCCCAAACCAGTATAAATCTTTGTCTCGTGTGCTATCATCTGATTCTGTCTATGCGATCACATTGCTGGATATTGCCGGAGCAAAACAATCCGACAAAAACCCACGGGGGTGGCATGAAGTTTTGTCTGAAGCTCCATGGGCACATCGCATTTCAAGGCATGGTGCTACAAAAGTTACTCCTTTTGAGTTGATATATGGTCAAGAGGTCGTGTTACCCGTTGAAGTGAATTTGAATGCATACAGGCTTGCTAAACAAAAATGATTTATCTGCTCTTGTGTATCATGACTTGATGATGGATAATATCGATGTGGTGACTAATGTGAGATTAAAAGCTCTCATGGAAATAGAGAAAGACAAGGATCGAGTTGCCAAGGCATATAACAAGAAAGTCAAGAGCAAATCCTTCCAAGTGGGAGAATTAGTGTGGAAAACCATACTTCCAATTGGATCGAAGAGCAATTAGTTTGGCAAGTGGTCACCAAATTGGGAGGGTCCTTACAAGGTGATCAAAGTCATATTCGGTAATTCCTATCTGCTAGAGACATTGCAAGGTGAATGTCTCACAAGAGCAATCAACGGGAGGTATTTTAAAAAGCACTTTCCAATTGTTTGGCAAGAAGTCTAAGTGCTCTCCAAGCAATGGCCGATACATGTATCGCCCTTAGAACAAAAATAGTCGATGTATACATCGCCCTTAGTCGCTGAGCAGCTGATGAGACGGGTATCGTCGTTGTTCGGTTTTGTTTGATTAAGTGTTTTCAGGTTCATGCATCATTCACCTGAAAACAGGGGGGCATATGTTGACAACCAAAATTGTCCATTTTGTGAATTTGTCAAAATGTGAAACGGACTACATCATTTCATTCCTCTCATCGAGATGGTCAAAAAACATATATGGAATGTCCAATTAGAAGTCCGGATGAAGGAGTTATGCCCCCGGGAAAATTACTCCGTTGCCGGAAGTTCTGACCCAAGTCGGAAGTTTCAACTCCCGGAAGTTCTGGCAGAGGTCAGAACTTTCGGTAGACCTAATTCAAAACCCTGTTCGGATCTAGCCTTTTGGATTCCGATCCAAACTATTCCAAACTCATGGGAAACTTGGAAAATAAGTCTTGAAGAGGTTTCCTACTGGGATAAGACCACCCTCCCTGTATATATATGAGATGATCATGGCCGATTGAGTTCCCATCTATCCAATCGTCAAACAAATTAATCTACTACCTCTACTCCAATCCTTTTTACCCTCTTCTCCAACTCCCATGCTGTTCATCCCTTGATCCGACGACCAAGGATGATGCCCTAGGCTTGCCGGCCGACCTAGGGCAACTCGGCGACGTCCTTGCCCTGACGGGCATGAGCGGCGGTAGGGGTATGCCCCTATATTCCTTGGGATACCAAAGATTTGGCCAAAAAATAAATATGTATACAGTTTTATATAGAGTATGTTGCAAAAAAAACTCAATACACCAACCAGTTCTGGCAGCCCATAAAGAAACGAAGCCAGAAAGACAGAAACCATCCTATTCGTCGCTCGCGAGTCGTAAGTTCCTCTGCATCGAGGCGGAACGCAGATGCAGAAGCTCGGGCATCGCGCATTCGGCCGTAGGCATTCACCCTCCATGGCTCCACCCGCCAGCCACCACTGCGGTAGGCCAGCAGCCAGCACCTCCCCCACTCTGACCCCCTCGATAACTCGACTCAGCTCGTTCTCGTCCCCTCGCTGAGCTGCCGTCTTGCTCCGATGCCCCCAGCCCATTTCCCTGCTGCCTCCTCCCAGCGCGAAGGAGCCAGCCACCGGTGGCCAGGCGGCAGCGGTGGCACCCCTTCTGCAGCACCCCTCCGGCGTCCGTCTCCCACCGACCGGCCCTCGCCTCGGCGGTTTCAAGCAAGGTGAGCAGAACACCTAGAACCATTCTGCAGTGTATGAATTTAAACTTTGAAGATTACTTTTTCCAATTTTTTGAGTGTATTTTTAATTCTTGTAATGTAGATGATGAATAAGGGTGTTAGCATATTTACATTGTGGGAGAAAGATGCAAAGGCAAAAAAAAAGCCACCACATGCACATCAAATGCTCGTTTCTGTTGAGATTGAAAGCAATATGCAGTTGGCACTTGTGCAAGCACAAAATGATGGTAAAGCAAATCATGAGGTTCTCCAACTTGTGCGAGCACATAACTTATGGTCTATTATGTTTCATATTTGCTTTGAAATTTTCTATTTGGCATACCCAGCTGTAAATTCCTGGCTCCACCACTACTGACGGGGTCCCTCCCGGGCGAGAGCGTCGACTGTTTCTTTGCTAGTTTGCCTGAAAACTAGCCGGTTCTTCATCATGTAAGCACGTTGGTTATCCTTTGGTGGTTTGCTTATAAACCTCTCTGTTCTTCACCGCGAAAGTGTGACATCTTGCTGCATTTTTTGGTCCGTAGCGGCCTAGGCGTCTAAGGCCCTGTTAGTGTTTGATTCGGATCACTTCCGACGTCAAAATTCTAACATCACTGTGGCTTTCCATTTTAGGAAAATAAGTATTCCCGCTTTCTTTTTATGGTTGGTGAGCGTGCGCCTATTGGCGGTCCTTACCGATCAAATCCGACCACCAATTAAGACATAAAAAGAGGATAAATTGGCAAAGTTAAAACACATATGCATTTACTATTAACCAAGTTCCACATGTATTTGGAGAACATTATTTTGCAGGTCGCAAACACAAATACATGGAATAATTCACCGAGAGGCACTTTCCGACGCTAATTTGCGCAAAGGAACAAGGGAGACACCCATCAAATCAATTCCACTAGGGCAAAGCACCACCGGGGCTGATCCAAGCCTAGCCCAGAGCCTGCCACGCGAAGGCGGTGGCGAGGTGGCACGGTCAAGGGGCGCCTGACCCCCTGTCGACGCTCCTCTGCCTCTCCTTGCTCAGGCGGTAGCATGCTCCCATGCTGAGGCGGTGCAGCTCCTGCTTCACGCCAAATATAGCTCGTAGCACCGCCTTGAACCCTGTATAAATAGAGGGGTACCCCCCTCTCTCAACACATTTCACTTGAGCAATACCTCACTCTCTTTAGTTCTCTTTTACATTTTAGTAGTTGTATTAGAGCAAGGCAAAGCTACCTTGGAGAGCTTGGCTCCTTGGAAGAAGAGACCTTTGGGTATGAATAGAAATATGAGTTCTTCTAAAGTCATGCTATCATCTTAGATTTATAGTCATACTTATGAACTAGAGTATAGTTATTGTGTTATAATCTTGATATATGAACTAGTCTATAGTTTATGTGTCATGAGAGTAGCACACTTAACTTCATGCTTAAACACTCATATAACTTATATAATCAGGATTAGAGCAAAGTTGAGGTGGCGGTTCATCGTGTCATTAGGTGTGCCCAAGTTCTTTACCTGTCGATCCGTAGGCTCAGGGACCCGGGGGAATTTGGATAGTTTCTGTATACGCAAGCGTGGTGCTTGGGTATGGAGAGATAGGTGAATGCATTGTCGCTTTCCACGGTTGAGGGGTAGGCGGCAGGTGGTGACAGCCGTGTCCGTCCCTTGTAATCTCCCACATTCGACTGGGTGTAGGAGTCTAAATTGTCACATGAGGTTGCTGGCAGACCAGTACTCGGTCGCCTCACGACCTGCTTTACACTTAGCCCTAAAACTAATAATGTAATTTATATGATCATTAACTAATCTTTGTATGACTATACTAGACCAATGTCTGCTCGTTTTAGGATTATTCTTTTATTCGTTCTTGTCTATTTTATCCTTTGAGGAATACCAAGTGTGTGTCCACTATCTTGAAATCATTGTCTTTACCCTTGCTATAAACATTGGTGTACTTGCAAGCATTATTATTCAAGTTCATATCCATACTAGACTCTTAATCAAATGCCTTCCTTTACGAAAATATAAATAATGATACCATGAATACTTCTGGGTGAAATGCTACAATGATAGCTCCGTGCGCTTGCGGATAAATATCTAAAATTGTTAAGGAACTATCAAGGCTATTACTTAGTGGCATTGCTAATTATTAGTGATGACGCTAAGAAATACCAACAAGTACTTCTGCAGCAGTTGCTGGGGATACAAACCTAATAGCTACGCTAAGAAATGTCAATAGCGCCTCCCTCACAGTCCTCCGCTCCCTTTCTCTAACGGTGACATCAATGTGATGCAGGTACAATAAAAGTGAAATATTTATTTTCAAAATGTTATAGCTTTTAAATGGTGTATCTATTTTTAATTTTGTCTGCACCGCTATATTTTACGCGACGAGGCGAACAAAACTAGACCCCACTTGCATATGTTTTGAAGAAACTTTTTCTAGTAACAATTTATGTATATTAACTTACAACATATAACTTATATGCCAAAACTTATATATATAAGTTATTATACACAACTTATGTACAAAAGTTATTAAACACAAAGGAACGAATTAACTTATAACTTATGTTAAAACTTGGAAACACAAAAGTTATTAAACACAAAGGAACGAATTAACTTATAACTTATACCAAAACTTGAAAACACAAAAGTTATAAAACACAACTTATGTACAAAAGTTATTAAACACAACTTGTCGGGTCATAACCCCATGGTGTCTCAAGGCACCGATTAGTTAGCAGGCCACGCGGCCCACAATACACCAGCTAGCGAAGGCCCGAATGAATGAGGCCCAGCTAAGACAAGTGAACCAGGCCAGACGCTAAGGCCAGGGTCAGCCACGACCCATTCCTTCTGCCTTAGCCACACAGCACTCGAGAGGCGCACGACCTCTTCCCTGTCACGACCCTTGAGAGGAACAGGGAGAGGTCGGGCCCGGCCAAACGTGCCTGCTCTGACAAGAACAAACACACCGCACTAACCCTGCAAGGACCGAGGGGACAGCAATCACCTCGGTCCGGTCAGACCCCATCCCTGTGCCATGCTGCATAGACAAGACAACACCGCCCAAGGCGATGACGACTGGTACGATAACCACCGGACAAATACGGCACGGCAAGACGCGTGTACGATTCCACCCACTACGGGATGGGATCAACGACGAACGCCTTGACTTAGAGGCCATCCAGACCGGTGGAAGCCACGACCCCAACAATCGGGATCGTGGCCCTCAGCTCCTCCTGCCAATAAGGCGATCGACGACCTGAGGACGGCTACCAACTCCTGTACGACCCCTAGGAAGCCATGAGGCAATGACAAAGACCATGGTGGAGACCACGTCGCACAGGACAGCTAGCGAACCTCCACCGTGCCAATAGTGCCACCACGGTTAGCACAGTAGCACCACGCAACACCATGTCACGACGTGGCTACAAGACCGTGACGGCAACCACACCCGGATGTGTACCACAAGGCGGCATAGCTTGCAAACCAAGTTAGCTAGGACCTCCCTCAGGCTCACGACCCTTCGATCGGGAGAACCTCCGTCTCTGTACACGCCCTGGCCCCAAACTCTATATAACGGCAACCAGGGCACCCTCTCCAAACATTCGGATCCTCTACCATTTCACTCATTCTCCTTCGTAGCAGGGCTCTTGAAGCCCCCCTCCGAGCAGTCCATCTCCTAGCTCTAGCTCTTCTTCCTCTTTTCACCCCTCATTGTAAGAACTTCAGAGTATTCAAGCAAGGAACACGCACTCGATCATCTCTGAAACTAGACATAGGGTCCGACCTGAACCAGTATAAATTCTCGTGTCTTTTGGATGCTACCATCGTCTTCTTAGTACAGCGCGGCAATCTTATAAATT
Source organism: Miscanthus lutarioriparius (assembly GCA_904845875.1). Classification (NCBI taxonomy): domain Eukaryota; kingdom Viridiplantae; phylum Streptophyta; class Magnoliopsida; order Poales; family Poaceae; genus Miscanthus; species Miscanthus lutarioriparius. The sequence goes on along the minus strand of CAJGYO010000002.1, from coordinate 104,758,361 downwards.
TACTAGTCCGATTTACAAAACACCGACACAACTTGTGTACATAAAGTTATTCTATACCACTTATGCACATAAGTTATTCTATAACTTATCAACGCCGCCAAAAAGTTATTAGAAAGAAAAAATATATAAAAGAAGGGTAAAAAGTACAAAAAATAAAAATAATACTAAAACACACATAAAACAAAACACAAAGGAACGTGATTAAGTTATAACTTATACTAAAACTTAGAAACACAAAAAAAATATGAAACACAACTTATTTACAAAAAGTTATCAAACACAACTTGTGTACCTAAGTTATTTTATACAACTTATGTATATAAGTTATTCTATAAAACTTGCCAACAATGCTAAAAAGAAATAAAAAAAGAAAAATAAATAAAGTACTTGGATTACGAGAGAAAAATGGGGGGAAAAAAAGAAACATCCATCCGGTATTCACATGTCGTGGAACAAACCGGACCCATAGGCACCGAATGGCTCGACTCGAGTGGTAGAAGAAAAAGAAGGAAAAAGAAAAAGAAATGCACGCCACTAATTTAAGTCCGGTCGATCCGCACGGACGGTGTCACTCATTCGTTCGCTGAGCAAGAATGTAGTGAACGATCGTGATATTGGAATTTGGGCTAGAGGTAGGACTAGGATGACAGCCAAAGCGAGCAGGATGGTTGATGGTTCTTAGCCTTTAGCCCTGTTTATTTTGTCTCAAAACTAAAGGCCTGTTTGGAATTACCCCTCTAAACTTTAGAGGTAGAGTCTCTAAAATATGTGGTTTAAAGTTGGCTTCAAATTTTAGCTCATCTCACATTAGATCTTTAGAGCTCAAAACTGAGCTAAAGTGCTCTAAAGTTTATCTCTCTCCGGGTGGGTCCATTCGTTAACACAAGCAACCCACCAAGACGCCATATTAGCGTATTGTAAACAAACTATTTCTATCTTAATATAAAGACGTATAAATATTTTGCATTATAAAAAAAAAGTACTCTATAGTTTAGAAGAGGGGATCCATACAGGGTCTAAGAAGATTGGGAGGGATTAAATCCCCTGCAAGCAAAATCCTCCTGGATCCAATCCCCTCATCTAGGGATGAAACGAAAATGCCTCAATGTGATGGGCTATCAATCGCCATTCAAAAAGTGGTTCTGCGCACCAGCTGCGCGCGGAGCGGTTTCTTCATGACGGTGGTGAACTCGCGCGTCTCAGCCAAATCCACCTGGTCACCTTGCACCTCTTTCCATTCGAATTCCCTGACCAAGTAGGCCACGAAGTACTCCAAGTGAAGCATGGCGATTCCGAGCCCGGCGCAAATTCGGCGCCCGGCGCCGAAGGGCATCATCTTGATCTCCCTGCTGCCAGTCACGTCCACGCCCTCACCGTCGCCGCCTGCCAGGAACCGCTCCGGCACGAACTCCATGGGCCTTGTCCCACTCCCGCTCGTCCCATCCCATCTCTGCCACCGTGAAGTTCACCGTCGCGCCCTTCGGGATCAGGTACCCGCCGACCTCCATGTCCTCCGCCGCCTTGTGCGACAGCACGAAGTGTGCAGGTGGGTGCCGGCGCAGTCCCTCGAGGACGACGGCCTTGAGGTACGGCATCTTGTGCGTGTCCTCCTCGGTGACCTCCCCTTGCTCGTCGCCGCACGTCGCCTTGATCTCGCTGTAGAGCTTCTCCTGTGCGTCCGGGTTCTTGACCAGCTCGGCCATGATCCACTGCAGCGCGGTGGACGTCGTGTCGGTGCCGGCGGTGAGGAACTCGGAGCAGAGGTTGGACATCTCGTCGTCAGTGAGCTCGCGGTCCCCCTCTTCGGGGAGCCTGATGTCGAGCAGCGTGTCCACATACGAGTGCTCGAACGTGGTCGCCTCCTCTTCTGGCGCCACCGCGGCACCACCTTGGTTCTTGACCTGCTGCTGCTTGCGCACTCGGCACGCGTCGATCAGTGGCACGAAGAGCTCCTTCTGCCGCTGTCGAGCGGCAAGCCCCTCCTGGAGGCGGCCGCGGAAGACGATCCTAGTAAGTGCCGGCCAGAACGCGAACACGCTCGTGTTCTTAGCCACGAACACGCTCGTGTTCTTAGCCACGAACATGAGCCAGCCGTACTGTGCGGACGCGATGGCGCGCACCGCGGGCTCGTCCAGCCGCTCGCCGAAGCACATGAGCACCAGGAGGCAGAACATGGCGTACCGGAACGCCTCCATCACGGGGGGCGGCGCCTGTTCTTTCGCCTGAGCCTCCTCGGCCTCCCGCCCGAGCTTCTCCGCGAGCACGCGGCGCACCCACGCGCGCGCCGGCGCGAACAGCTTCACCCGCGACGGGTGCAGCGTCTCGGCGACGAGGTTGCGGCACAGGAGGCGCCACACGGGCCCGTAGCTGGACCGCGAGATGGTGCTGCCTGTCTCCCCCAGGAGCGCGCGCGTGACCGCGGGGCGGTCGGCGAGCGCGACCCCGCTCTCGACCAGCGCCGCGTGCGCGATGTGGCGGTCAGTGACGAAGATCGTCAGGTTCGACCCTGCCCGCAGAGATACGAGTATTGCCTCAGCAACAGCAGGTTGCCGAGGAACGGCAGACCTGGTGGGCCCGGAGGGAGCCGGGCGCCGTTCTTGCCCTTACGGTGCCCGTGCTGCTTTCCAAGCAGGAGGGCGGCGAGGACTAGGAGCTGTGTGGCCATGGCCAAGTCTTCTTGCTCTGCTTTGCCTCGTCGGTGGTCGGTCTAATCTGTGGTCTGTACCGAGCTGGAGAGGAAGGGAAACCTCACTCTCACAGTGCCTATCGACGTCATGGCTGATGGAAATTGATTCTTTTGGCATCTTTTTCTTGAACGAGTAGAGGAGACGACACCGGCATATGGAGTCTGCACCAAAACAAGATAGCGTTGGAAATTGATTCTTTTGGCATCTTTTTCTTGAACGAGTAGAGGAGACGACAACGGTCGGAAATCCGCACCAAAACAAGATAGCGTTGTTTACTTAAAATGGTGTGAACAATGAGCAGTCCTCATTTCAAAAAAAGAAAAAAGAAAACAGTCCCATGCATACAAGAACATGGATCAGATCGTCGTGTACGTGTACCCACCGGAAAATCTCTCACAGGAATAATTTACTACTAGTATTTTGGGCGGAGATGAAGGGAACTTTGACAGAGCTGAGATCTCTAAACTTTCACCAGTCAACAGGTATAGGGCATGCTAATCACATTTCGCAGCAACCTCAAGTGCAAGGGTCTAATAAAGGCAGTTCGATTCCTGCAAAAGTCGTATGCATTCCTCCTTGTTTCAAAAAGCAAACAGTGGCTACAATGAAAGTTGTACATACCAGTTTAGGTCATCCAACAACAGACAGACAAGGATCAACAATTTGCAACTCATTTTCATCTCCGTTACCAGCACACGCGAGCATACATAGAGTAGCTCTACTCCAGATGATGTACATTCCAACACCACCAACTCAACAACACTCTAGTTCCTACTTAACAAAAAAGGCTAGTTCCTACTTACCGACAACACTCTAGGTCGAACAAGACGGCAACATGATGTACAAGTACATAGAAAGTTGTACATAGCAGTTTAGGTTATCCAACAAACAGACAAGGATCAGCATTTTGCAACTCATTTTCATCTCGATTACCAGCACACATGAGCATACATACAGTTGCTCTACTCCAGATGTTGTACATTCCACTTCCACCGACACCAACTTAACACTATTTACTCAACAACACTCTAGTTCCTACTTACCAAAAAGGGAAGCTATATAAGCTTTTGCACAGCACAGCTAGGGGCACATGATTATGCACAATGCTTCTGAGACCTGGGCCCGGCTTAGTGTTGGTGGGGCTCAGCAGGGGCCAGAAGTCAGAAGCACCACGCATAAGGATGGGCTGCTGAGATTACATGGCACAAACATGAGATAGCATATTAAGACCTGACCTCTGCAGCAACCTTGCCCCCGTCTGAAATCCTGAGGTTGCAAAGTAGTGCATCACGCCCTGTAAGCACGATCTGGAAGAAGTCACCCACCCGCTTCGACAGCGAGTCCAACCCCAACCGAAGCCTTTCAGCGCATTTCGACATGCTGGAGATGCAGTTCAGCAGCTCCTCTCTCCTTTCCAAGCAATTGATCTCAGTGCCAACACCAGTGGCCTGCTTTGTGTTATCATCTCGGTTTCCTCTGTCACTTGTTTTCTCAGGCACCATCACTTCTTTTGTATGGCCCATAGTCTTGGCATCCTCCTTGATGTCAGCTGTATCCATTCCTCCTTCTGTAGTAATACTTTGCAGTGTGATCACTTCATGCTGACAGCTAGTGTCCTCAGCCATCTTAAGATTATCCACATGGCCTCCTTCCTGGGCTGGCAGGACCACTTCCTTTGAATGACTAACAGCATGAGCCAGGCTGGAATTCTCCTCTTCAAGCTGAGCAGCACAAGTCAATGTATGCAGCTGTCTAGCACATACCTCAACATCCTCCAGCTCTTTTACAGCTGTAACACTACCTCTGGATAGTTGACTGCTAAGTTCCCCACTTATGGCCTTATGAAGATCAATGAAGGCCGTAGACCAACCAAATTTCTCAGGGACATCAAACTCCACCAGTGGCTTGAATCTACCTGACAGAACGGCTACAAGGACGCTGCAGATTAAGACTGTAACGGCCTCGATTCCATACAATGCCCGCATGAGCACTTTCCCCTTAGCAGAATGCTTAACCTTCATCAGGCAAAGGTTCCCAGAAAGCTCCTGTAGCGCTGCCAAGCAGCTATCAAGCCTCAGAGACCTTTCACTTGCTCGCTCGATCCATTCCTTAAGCGACACCTCAGCTTTCTTGAGCTGCTCCTGGGATGGCATGTCGCTCCCAGAGTCCAAGACATTCAGGAGATATCGCACAAGCAGCTGCCCTTGATCCAACCGAGAGAGCTCTGAGCTCAGCGCAATGCAGATGTCCAGCAGCTTCACACTGCTGTTCAGGTAAATGTCCACCCACTTCTCGTCCCAGTCAGATAAGGGCAGCTCAAGCTCAGTAATCAGGGTGGCTATATTGGTGTGCAGCTCCGATAAGCAGTCCACTGCGAGCTTCATCCATGATAGTGTGAGCACCTCTGAGGTGTCCTCTGGCTTGAGCTTCCTCAAGCTCGAGGCCAGGCCATCCTCGTACGAAGCGAGGAGCTCGGTGAGCTTCGGCGACAGGTGGGCTCCTCTTGGGAAAATCATCCTGAATGGATTCCCCACGGGAAAGAAGGACCTGTTGCCATCGTGCGCGTGACTCATCTCCTCTATAATCAAAGCAAGGCCCAGATTAGGAATTCACGTCACAAACACAACCAGACATAAGGAAATCCTTACAGTAGAAAATAACACGATTGCTATACATGGTATTGATAATAGACACTACACGTGATGGTAATAGGCTAATAGCACTCCGCTCCGCAGAGAGAAAACTGCACACGCTTCGTATCTTTTCTGGAAGAATATTTCTCGATTCAATTCAGGGACAAGCCTTCACCCAAAAGCTACAATACCATAGTGATACTCCCAGCACACTGGACCGCACTACATCATCAAGCGCGGTACTCCTGGAAGTTTGCTACAGTGTTTCTGATGCACCGCGTCCGCGCTCATACCCTAAACGCACTAGACTAGCAAAAAAAAAAAATTGGGGAATATCAGAAACGCCGCTTACACCACATGACGATAGACAGCATCAGAACCGCAGAATCCATTGACATAGGCGCAGCAATCGAACAAATTAGAAGCTACTGCGAACATACTGCCCACAGATTCCCTCGAGGCCTCTACTTATTACCCCCAAAATTTGGGCGAAATCGACCCCCAAGACCCCAGCAAGCATCAGATCGGGAGTTAAAGCTACAGCATGAGTAAATGGATCCACATACCTCGATTTGGGGACGCGCGCGGGCTCGATTCGAGGTTGATGAAGAGGGGGTTTGCGTGGCTGTGTGCGCTTGAAGCCTTCGCCTTTCGGTGAGGGTGCGACTTGCGAGAGGGCAGGCTGGTGAATGTAGAGAGAAAAGGGGAAAGCTAATGTGAACGCTGGAAAGTTCGAGACGGGCGTTGGTAGGAGATATTGCTGGGTTGGGTTGGGTTGGGCCCCGATTGTAGCGACCCTTTGGGCTTCGATTTTTTTCGCCGCGGGGCCACCAGGATCCGGGATCCGGGTTGGGCGGCAGCTAGACTGCTGGTTGTGTTTCAAAAAAAAAAAAAAAAAAAAAAAAAAACTGGACGGCTGGTTACCATTTGGTCGGCGTGTTTAGGTCCATTGTTTATGGTGTTTCGCGCAGTGGCAAGTCATTTTCTCGCCGTGATTTGGTGACGTGTCCCCGCTTAATTTCTCGGCTGATACATTCGAGCCCCGAGATTGTCTGAATTTAAAGAGAGACTGGCATTTGTGTACCTTGATTTTGAAGCCTTGTTTTTTTAAAACACTGTTCTTTTTTCTTGCGCACGTATGTTTCTTCCCATGCTACTATCAGGCCAATCTCAATCGAATTTTATTAGAGTTTCATAGATATTAAATATGCTGACACGACACTGTATTGATAAAGAGAGATGATGAGAATTTCGTAAGAATATATAACTCGTTCGGCTGGTAAGTAGAACAGTAGATTTTGGATTTTTTTGGATGATTGAATAGTATTCTGTGAGAGAGAACAAGCTGGAAGTAGTATAGATAATTTTATGGGGATGAAACTATTCTGTATTGTTTTCAAAAGGATCTGTCTAGGTGACATTCAGTTATTTTGACTTCTCCTGTCAACAGAATTTTTCTCATACACTTATACTGTCTTCAAGCTATATTTACACTGACTTATTACTATATTTATATGGACTTCTTCAGTGTAATTTATTGTACGTAGAGGTGTAATTTGAGGATAATACAAATATATGCTAAAAATTTCAAAAAAAATTACAAATTATTTCTATAGATTCCATATATATATGTATCAGAGAAATATATGTCAAATTATTCACAAATATTATTAAATTGTTCATAAATTATTCACAAATTAAAAAAAACTCGCAGCTACGGGGTTGTATTGTGCATGGTACAGGAAGTACGACACGTCAGGCGTTGCTTGGCCTTGTGTTAATTCTCGAGTCTCGATCGTACGTACTCCTAAGCAGCACGGCAGATGGATTCGGAAGACGGCAACAGGCACGCATGTACACGTACGTCAGCAGTGTGAGCACTCAACACAGCACGTACGCCGCCCTAGAAATCGGTTGACAGAAAAGCCTAAATCACCCCGTTGACATATAGCAATACTGTTTCAAAATATTAATGCGTAAGAAACTGGGCCATAAAAGCTCCATTGACACTGTCCTCATCTCTACCAGACAATGGCGGACTACGGCGGTGAGAGTATAACGACACTATAGTGGTTAAGTGTAACTCTCCACTAAATACTATAACATGAAATTTAAAACATTCTTCAAAGTAACTTTGTGAACCTCGATTGTAATCTTTCTTTCTTTTTTTTCTTTTTGAATGTGGAACCATTACGAGTATTCTCATTATGAGAAAATTGTATATTTGGGACTTCCATCATAACGCATCGCAGTCTTATGACTCCGATCGTCGATTTCATAAAAATGACCCTCAAAACATTGGACTCTTGATTTTCATAACATTATGTGTATTTTATATCTTTTCTATTATGTATACCTGTATTTGGCACCTCAATGGACTATTTTGCCCTTCTGCCTTTCCCTGCGTGCATGGATACGAAAACACCGAGACCGACGTTTTGTTTCCGCCCGACGGTTCGTGCCGCCGCCAGTCGCGACTCTTGCCCTAGACGCACCGGCCTTCATGGAGCCGCCGGACCTGACGGCCAGCCACCCGACCTGGCCGTGGCCGCCGACGGCCCGACCGCAGCCGCCCAAGTCCTGGCTGCGCCGGTCGCCGAGGGCATGGCCACGCCGATCGCCTAGAGCCTGGCCGCGCCGGATGGAGGCCTGGGCGCGCCGGCTGGAGGGCTGGCCGCACCGGACATGGACGGCCAGGTCGCTTCCGGCTGTGGCCTGGCCGAGCCCGACGCCATGCCCACTATTTTCAAGGCGGCGGCGCCCGGCCAGCCAGCCCGCCCAGGGGCAGCGCGCGGCGGCCTGCTTGCCTGCCTGCCAAGGCGGCGAGCGTCAGGCATACGTATGAGCACGTACCTATACCGCCTGCTTGCCTGCCTGCACGTATGTAACAGCAACCAACAAGTACCGAGCGGCACGAACGAGCACGGTCGACGTACGAGCGGCCGAATTTTTTGTTTTTCAGCTTTTTTATTAAAGATTTTCATAAATACACCTATAACAGTATCCTTTCAAAAAAAATAGACCCTGACGTCGGCGCCGTGACAATTGGCATCAAGCTTACACGTCTCGGCGCCAAAGCAATTGGCGCCGAGGTCCAGGGTCATTTTTTGCGTGTCGTTGGCGTGGCTGCTTGCGTGGCGCGGACGTGGCATGAGCTCGGCGCCGTGGATCTTAGCACCGAGCTCGGCGCCGTAGATCTTAGCGTGCAGGGGACCAGTCGGCCCGTCGAAGGCCGACATGTAAGTGGATTGGGAATGTCACTGTGCTCATGCCACATCTATCCACGCAAGGTCAAGGAGGATGGTTGTGCTGTAGCAGGACGAATGGCTGTGCTGTGTGCTGCTGCATCTATCCGCGCAAGGTCAAGGAGGATGGCATGGCAAGATGCAATGCCTATGCTGACGTGCCTCCCTCGGTGGATGACAAAACCACCCACTTCCACTTGTGGTAAGAAATATCACTGTCTCATTTGGGAACGAAGGGCCTCTTCCCACACCGCAATCTACAGCGTCTATGGTCAAAAGGTTGCGCACGAGCAGGAGCAGCACAAATCGACATCCACCGGGCCACAATAGATTCGTGGTGATAAATGATGATGGCCATGACCCCCATCTTGGTGGGCACAAGCGCAAGCGTACAGTGCGGTGCAGCAGATCAGATCAGATGGATGCGGATGCGGCAATGGCAGGCGGGCAGCGTTACAGGTAGCCAAGAGTGTGTTCGGCTGGGAAAAAACGGCTGGCTAGTTGCCTTTTTTTCAGCTGGAATAGTGTTTTTCTCTCACAAAATTTCAGCATAAACGGTATTTTCAGCATGAACAGATTCATCCCAGGCGAACACTCTGCAAGTGCCCTGGCTCTGGTTGTGGCTGACTGGTTCGCGAGCAAACGAATTTGTTTGCTGAGCCCGGGTTTGTGGGGCGTGGTCTGCCGTTCCAAGGCCGCGTTTGGAGCCTTGGACCGTGGCCCGTGTGTGGGATGGATGGAGTGGAATCCCCTCCCCTCCCCTCCCCTCCCCTCGACCCCGACACACTTCGGCCGTTTGGCTCGTGACCTGGCCGGCGGCAGCTCAACTCACGAGCAACTGCCGAGTGCCATCTATGCGACGTGCTGTGCGATCTTGGAAGAAGGGCTTGTGGTATTCGAGGATTTGTAGTTTGCAAAGGAAAGATTAGTTACGAATGTGTTCAATGAGCGGTTTGGGAGAAGTCAGAGCTGCGTGTGCGTGAGGTGTTGTTTGCGTTGGCTATTTTTTCAGTTACTGTAAAATAACAAATGCGTCATTGATGTATGCATTCACTGATAAACGTATAAATGAAGAAACAAATTCATGAAAGGAGCTGGTTTGGTACTGCTGTTAATTTTCCCCTTCCCTGCTTCTCTTGGGTCATTGATATAAGGTGTGACGCTCCAGGACATTAGAGATTTTTTCGCATGAAAATTTTGAAAAATTGAACGCATCAACACAAAATCATATGTCGGCCGTACAACAAGGATCCCATGCTGTCGTGCATAAACAGAGATCAGATAACACAGGATGCAGTAAACTGAAGTAGTGGAAAAGCGTTGCAAAACTACACTATTTGTGAGGGCATCTAACATAGCATTCAATTCATACAGTCAAAAATTATCTACTATCATATTAGCATTTATAAGCACAAAATGAAATATGCCTTGGCTACTAACTGTTTGTATGATCTAAGCCTACCACCAACCTGCTGGCACCTTTACATCAGGAAGGACATCAGTTACAAAGAATAAGCACTCTAGGCAATTTAAATTACCTAGAGCACAAAGAATTGGTCTAAGAAATATAATTGAAAAGAAAAGGATAAACCATACACCACTATTTGTTGTTCACGGGTTTAAATTGCACTCCTGTAGAAACACTTGATCGTCGGGTGTTAGTTGATCCCATCCCTCATGGGTTTTCCCCACCAATGGGTCAGCTGGCACACTTCGACCCTTCCATCCCAGAACCTGATATTGATGTGGAGGTACGCATCTACCACGGCCACACTAAACCCAGCGCAAATCAGCAGTTTATAATGCTGCAATCTAGAATTTCTTCTCTGGACAGTTTACTCAACAAATGTTCTTGGCAATCAAACATAGAATTATATAAATGTATGATCATATATAAAAAGGAAAATATACAAAAAGCTACCGCATTGTGATATTACATATAGCCACTTTGAGTAAAATAACACTTCTTTCTCTGATTTGAACAAGTTAGTAGTACATAGTCCTATTTGCTAGTTTAACTTAATCCCTGTTATTGTTCTTATAAAGCACATCGTAGTGGTCATATAAAGCACCATAACTTTCTTACAACCGCGCTTTGTCTTGCCTGCTTCATGCTATAGGCCTTCATTGAGGACGTGTGATACCATTCCCATTTGCTCAACACCTGAGTCCTGAAATGGCAGTCAGCTTAAGAATATTGCAAAGCAAGTGAAGTATCAAAGCTAAAAGTGTTCCATGAGAAGTAGAATATTTGTTTGTATTAAGGCAACACATTACAAGCAGTTATACAAGTTGATTGTAACATGGTGGGGAGGTAAAATGGAAAGCAAAATAAGCTTATTTCAGCACTGCACTGCAGTTTCTCTAGACAAACACATCTAGAGGTAACAGTGGCATTTTCTTACTCATCTTTAGAAACCCCAATCCTGAAAATTCCCATCTTTCCGAAAGAAGACATAAATATATCGTAGTTACAACCCAACGCGCCTCTCTTCTAATCGCCAAGATTACAGACATATTAGCTAGTGATGTAACGATTAGGCATTTCTCAATTCATTGGGAAGCAAAATGATGAAAGAAAAAAAAATCTGATAGCACTTTCAAACTCATTAACATGTTACCAGGTTACCATTGGTCTGGAAATGAAAAGAGAGTTGAGGTGCTGCTAGACTGACATACTGAAAAACAAAACAGAGAAATCATGAGGTACTGTTGGAGACTGAACAGAGAAAACTGCAGATCGATCTATTTAATAAAAAATATCTCTGTTATAGTTCCGTTGGTGGTAGTAGGCCTATCTAATTATGTCAAGTGCTGACAGTAAAAGGGAGCAAATAAGAACAACAGCTAAAACCAAACACAAGGTGCAGATCAAATAGAGGCAGTCCTACGGCACATGATCATGTCAACAACCACCAAGCTAGTGAGATGCATGGTTAAACAAGGTAACCACTGACAACACTAACACAAACGCTATCCTGCCTTATTTCACATGTGCTAATTTACTAACAGAAGCACTAACACAAATCAGAGCTACTAATACAATTTTGCCTGAACAAAAATAATGATCATATTCACCTGAAGGATAAAGGCAAGGTTCCAAAATAGTCCAATTTACCATTTTCAGATTGTAGTAGTTCTGATTTGCTCCGAGATTTAGCCTCATCAAATAGATCTACCAATAAAACAACCTTAGTACTGCAGGTTCGGAACTGCTTGCCATCTGAACCAAGAACAAGACCAAATCCAACCTGGCATGTTTTCGGAAACCTCTCTTCACTTGGATCTGGGAGCCAACCAGCCATCCTTACAGCATGTAGAAAGACAACAGAAAATTCAATAAAATAAAAAGGAAAAAAACAGAACAATCTTTATTTCTTGGCAGGTTGATAATTCAAGTAGCAATAGAATTTCTTGACCAATTTCCAATATGTAACCTTTATTTGTAGACAGTAGACAGTATCATGGTACAACACATGAAAAAAAAAATGAATCACCATGTTCTCGATGTAGAGAAGAAGAGATTCGGGGTCTCAATCAGCCTTCGATTTTTCTCGTTATTCACTTCTTGTTTCTCTGCAAAGAAACACAGCACCATCGGTCCATCACAAAAAAAAAAAGCCCAGCGAGAAAAAAAACGGGATAATGAGTGCATCGCAGTTGAGACAGAGAAGACAGGGAGGAGGAGCCGGGACGCCACGCCGCCGACCGCGGAAGGGTGGGCATACCTGTTGGGTGCTCGTCGCCGGTGAAGGGCCCAATGAAGATCTAGCGAAGGGATCGACGAAGACACCAGCTCCTGGCGTGCTACAGCAGCGGCACCAAGCGGCGTCGGCGGAGACCTGTACGACGCGACGCGAGGTGATGGCGACGGTGGCGTTGGCGCGAGAGACGTCGACGAGAGTCGTCGGCGGCCGAGGCTCGAGGCTGAGCGGGCCGCAGCCAGCCACGGTCCGGCGGAGGCGCGGAGCTCCGGAGCCGCGACGCCGCGCGATGGCTGGGCAGGGGCGCAGGACGGGGGCTTGGGAGGCGCGCGTGAAACAGAAGCAGCTGCGGTTGTGCGAGCGGGAGGGAAGGGCGGGCAATAGAAGGCCGCGGGGTGAGCTGCCGGCTCGGTGGTAGGATGTATGGCGCCAAACTCTGCGTCTCAAGACGTGTAAGTTCTATATCATCAACCATGACGCTAAGTTAAGGTCTAGATTTTAAAAATATACCTATACACATATTTATGAAAAACTTTCAAAAAAAAAAAGAACCATAAAATAAAAAAAATTCGGTACGAGCGGCACGGTCACGTACGCATGAGCGGCAAAGTCACGTACATACGAGCGGCACGGCAAAACAACTAAAGGGCAAAAAGTCCATTCAGTGACAAATACACGGAGAAATACAACAAAAGGGAGAAAATACACATAATGTTATGAAAATCAAGAGTCCAATATTTAGAGGGTAATTTTTGCAAAGTCAACGATTGAAGTCCTAAAACAATGAAGCGCGACGATTAGAGTCCTGAATATACAATTTTCTCATTCTATAAGCTCCAACTCGTCAGAATTAGAATTTTTGAAGAAAAAAAAATCAGTGATAACGAACAGCATGTTTCGATTGGAGGTTGATCCCATCAAGCATGATTCGCTTTGGAATGGGCTCACCCGGTACCTTTCTGTGGAATGACCTGGTCCCCATGATCGCCTTTAATTAACACTGAGATCTTCCGCAACGCTACACCGTGGCAGGGAGTCTCAATGTCCACGTAGACACGTAGTTGTCGAGCGTCCAAATCAGCGTGGGTAGTGGTTTCGCAGAGGTGCATGGTATCGTGCAGAAGAACCAGCGCTTCATGTGACACAAAGGCTGGGGCTCTCATCCTAGACATGTTGTAGCCAAGAGAACAACTGCCCTCATAATTTCCATCTAACAAAAAGCTAGGGCACGTTTAGTTCGGCACCTGCAAACTTTATATAGTGCACGATTCTCCACTGTAGCATTTCGTTTGTATTTGTGAATTATTGTCCAAACATTGACTAATTAGGCTTAAAAGATTCGTCTCGCAAAGTTAAAGCAAACTGTGCAATTAGTTTTTGATTTCATCTATATTTAGTATTCCATGCATGTACCATAAATTTAATATGACAGAAAATCTTCTTTTTACATAGTACACTTTTGGAGAACTAAACAAGGGTCTAACTGATGTTTCAAAAGCAAGATATACCGATATGTCCGCACAAAAGTGACAACTATTGCCTACGGTGTGAGATTAACGACCTCAACTTCTATGTGCATAAGTGGTGTGGTGTTTTTTTGTTGACACCACTGCTTATGTATGCCTCTGTTGGGGAAGCCCGAAGTAGAGCCATCTAATGACGGACAGTATGACTCCACGTCACGAACCAAACAACATTCTCACCTTTCGGTTTTAGGATCGGACGATCGATTCCAGATCACTTCACGCCACAAACCAGACACCAAACATGCAGCAAGTGATTTAGCATGGGGAAGTGTTGTAGATTATCTGCAAACTTCAAATATTCCAACAATCTTTTGCGAAGGAGAGCACCAAAGAAAAAGGTGCCCCTTCTTGAGAAGCTACTTTCCCTTGTAGCCATCTCTACTCTAAAAAGCGCTAAAAACAAGAGCCTTTTATTTATGTGCCATTAAAAAATTTTATAATTACACGTAAACTATTAAAAAAGTTAACTACACACAGGCGCCACTGCTCTAAATTTCTTTGTCTTACAAGCAATTCCGTCCAAATGCAGCGCTAACTGTGGCAAACGGATGGAGAAAAAGACAAGCATGTCCTCATAAAGAAGATGATATCTGATGGTGCTTTAGTTAATTTGAGTACAGTAATGATATATATGTGTTATGATTTTAGTTAATTTGAGTATGAGTTAGGCTCGAATGCTCTGACCTTTAACTAAGTTTCGTAACAAATATTGATCTTGTATACTTTTCTTCTCATCTGGTGATGTCCATGGCCAATAATCTGACCTCCTTAGGCATATTTATCAGGATCCGGCTCTGACCAACCACCTTTCTCTCAGATGATTATGTGGATTCTAGAAAGAAAAATCTGGAAATCAATTGGTCTGGACTTGGGAATTTTTTTATTGATTTATGTTTATTGAGTGAAATGAGATCCAAAAGATACCGAATGGGTTAGGATTAAATAAACAATCTAGGTATCTGAGTGTGTATATATATATATATATATATATATATATATATATATATATATATATATAAACTCAATCCATCTCCTGGAACTGAAACTCAATCCATCTCTGCGACAGAGCAAACTTTCAATGTGCACAGCATACAATCTACTGGGCTGTCGATGTTTCACCACCGATAGCCTGCCACAGGGGTACCGTGGCAGTATTGTTCGGGCTTCGGCGTATGCTGAACTCGATGGTAAACGCAAGAGACAGTCGATTTATCCTGGTTCAGGCCCTCGATTGTAGATCGAGTAACGACCCTACGTCCAGTCGGCGTTGGCCTTTTGCGTTGGATTGATTTGAAGTGTTATGTTGTACAATTGTCCTGTCTTTCAGGAGCCCTGCCCTCCTTTATATTGTCAGGAGGCCGGAATCGGTTTACAATGAGATTTCCTAGTAAGATTACTTAGTAGTTCTACTATTAAGATTGTATGGGAAGAATCCTAGTTGAACTAGATCTTTTATCTCTCTTGCGGGGTATCCTGTGGGTCCCGCATCGACAAGCCCCCGAGCACTTCATGGTTGCGCTCTGAAAGTCTCGCTTTGCTCCTTCAGGTCTTGTTAGGTAGGAACAAAATGTTATTCGAGTGCTTTCTGGAGTGAAACCTTGTAGCGCTTCTTGGGACCTTCGAGTGGTGAGTGTTTTGTGAAGAAAAAGTACATCCATCTGGTTGTAGCCCCCGAGCCTCTTGCTATTTGGAACAAGGAGCTGGAGGATCTTTTCTTGAAGTTGCTCTGATTGTTCGCTGAAGTTTTGTCAAAAAGAACTCGAATATGGCTCGTCCCGGGTTCTTTTTGTCGCAATGTCTTGAAGTGGTCTGCGTTGAGGAAGTCTTTTGGTGACGTGCGTTTTTTCGAAGAAAAAGTGCACTCACTGAGTGTAGCCCCCGAGCCTCTTGCTATTTGGAACAAAAAGTTGGAGGGTCTTGATCCTTTATGTTGTTTGAAAATCTGTGTTCTGAAGTAGTCCCCGAGACTTGAATTATGTCATCATCCGAGTAGTTTTTGTGGTATCTTTTCGAAGCGGCCCTTTAGTCTTGGATTAAACCATCATCCGAGTAGTTTCGCGGCATGCAGCCTCCGAGCCTATGTCCGGGTTCTTTTTGGTGGGTGCAATTTTTCATAAAAATTGCACTCACTGAGTGTAGCCCCCGAGCCTCTTGCTTTTGCTTGCAAAAGTTGGAGGGTCCAGATTCCTGTCTTCAAAAAATTCTAGGGCTATGTATCCCGCAGCCTCGTGCTTTCTCTGAGTTTTTCTCTTTTGGAAAAGAAGTCGGATGAAGAGTCTTGATGCGTCGTCGTCGTTGTAGTCTTGAGTTTCTTGTACTTTTTGTCTTTTGTCTTTGGTTCTGAGCCCCCGAGCGTATATCCGTGTTGTTTTGTTCAGGAAGAACTCGGATGCGAGGTCTTGGCGTACTCTTTGATAGTCTCTTCTTTGTCATCGGATGTAGTTGTATGGTGGTGGTTGAGTGTAAATGCCTTTTGTTCACGGGTTGTACTGTGCTGGTATATTCTTCTGAATATGCCCGTCTTTGAGTACTGTTTTCTCTCTTCTGAGTCATCCATTATTGAGTCCTGTCCTTTCACTGTGTCCTTTGTTAGGCTTATTTCATTGGTACTCCTAGTCCATGTGCGCCGCTCCTTTGGTCTATAAATACTGTCCCGGAGTGCTTGTTTTCATCTATTGGATATTCCGTTGAAATCTTCATGGTCATGAACATGGTAGTTTGTGAAGTAGAGCAGCCCCCGGGCATATTTTGTAGTTCCTGTGTGTCTTGTCGTAGCTGGAGGAAGTCTTGTGATAGGGATTAGAGGTAGGCTAATCCCGCGACAGCATTGTGCTAGGATGTACGTGGTGGTAGCTGAAGGAAGTCTTGTGATGTGGGCTTCGTTTCTTCATCTGGCAGTTCTAGGTTGATCCTCATCGCCTGTCTTGAGACTGTCCGGTGCAGATCAACACCATATGCAGCATCACATCGGTCTTGGGTAGACAGATGCCCGCCGGCCTTCTCTGCTCCATGTTGTCTTGCCGTGCTGCCGATTTCCGCCTTGAGTGCACTACGTCCGTCCTTTGAAGAAAACAGTGTAGCTGATGGCGGTTTGTCCTTCCGAGTAGCAATTTGGGACACATAGTCGTTCCAGAGCCTAGCCGTGTCCGCGTTCCTCTTTGCTACCTTGCTTTTCGTGGTGCCGAGTTCGTTGGGTCTTGTAAGATTTGTAATCTTCTATTTTTGAAGTCGCTTGTAATGTAACGAATCTTGTCTTTAAGATTTGTAATCTTCTATTTTTGAAGTCGCTTGTAATGTAACGAATCTTGTCTTCTGAGTTGTCTTTTACTTTTCTGTTGTGATCCCTATTGTTCATGAGATTACCGAGTTTTTTATTAAATAACCAGGTTCTTTTGTTCCTTGTGAGGTAGCCCTTTCTTCTTCTTTCTTTCTTCTTGTTTTGACAAGTTGTTCTTGTAGCGATCCGATACCCCTGCCGTGGTGCTGGACGGATAAGTCTGAAATCTGCCCGTTGGTTTGTACTGTTGTGTGGATCTGTGCCCTCCGTCGTTTTAGCTGCGTCGGTAAATGGACCGTCGCGTTCCCACACTGTGTTTTATCGGGCCTTGTGGGCCGTTTGTATCACTGAGAAATCTATTTAAAGACCCTTGCTGCCCAACTCTTGCCTTTAAACCCTAGCTTTCAGAAATCCGCTGCCGTCACCGTCGCCGTAACCCGAGCACCATCATCCTAGCTTTATTTTCCTTAGTGCCTTTTTTGCTTCCGCCAGTTCATGGGAAAGAAGAAAACCGCAAGCAAGTCTCAGGCGACCTTCGTAGACGAGGAGTCATCCCTTTCTTTGATCAAAAACCAGGAGTTCGTGGCTATGAGGGCTGCTCAGAAGGTTTGGTCGGCTCCAACAACAAGCGAAGACCAGTGCCATGAGCTTCGTTAGCGATGGCTTGATCCAAAGCAAAGTCATCGCTGAATGGAGAGTTCCGGGCGAGCATCGGGTTCCAGCTCCGGGTCCTGGTGAGATTGTCCTCTTCGTTTCCTTTGTCCGCGCCGGATTTTGCCTTCCTGCTTCCGCTTTCCTTCATTAGTTTCTTGGTTATTTCGGGATTAGTCTGAACCACCTAACCCCCAATGCCATTCTCCATCTTTCTGTTTTCGTTCATCTTTGCGAAGCTTTCCTTGGAATCCCTCATTCTCTGTCTCTTTTTCGCTTTTTCTTTCGTTTGAAACCTCAACCCCGCCGTGAAGAAACCAGCGTTCTTGGCGGTTGCGGGATTCAGTTTCATCAGGGTCTCAAAATTAAGTTTTTTGACAATGACCTGGTCGATTCTGTAAAAGATTGGCGTGCCGAGTGGTTTTACGCTGCCAATTTGATCCCTTCCCTTGCCATCCATCCCGGATCTGGTCCTGTGGTGAATGACCGATGGGACAAGAAGCTTGAATCGCCTGCTGAGATTCAAGTGATCCAGCCACTCCTTGATAGGATTAACATCTTTGAAAGCAATGAGGTTTGATCGGCTTTGGTATTGTTTGAGCTTTCTTCGTCGTCGGGTTCGACCTTTGAAAGAGCGGGAGCATCTTGGCTTTGAGTATTACGGGGTGAGGATCCTTCATGCATGGTCCTAGCTCTTGAGCTGACGGTGAGGAGGTACTGAGGCGTCTCAGAAGATCTTTGAAAGGAGTGAGCGTCATTCCTCCCTGCTGTCACCGAGTTCTTAGCCAACAACCCGCCCCCAGCTGTGAGTTGTCTATCTTTTTGTTTGAGTACCTTATGCACTCTAGCTGCATCCGTTCTTGCTTAGCTTTTCTTTGTCTCGGTGTTTTATCCTTTTTCGCAGGAGCTTGGGCGGAACTTTGTCGACCCGGTCTCTCTTGACGTTTTCTCATTGCGTATGAGATCGGGGATAGACTTGCTGGAACTTCTGCAATTAGTAAGTCCCAAACCTCTACCGCCCTTCCTGGGGTTTCTTCCGGATTTGTTGATGTATATGAAGAATATGTTCCTCGTCTAGTCCCTCGTGGTCCTCGTAGTGTCCCGAAGAGGGGGCGAACGGATGGGTCTTCATCTGGCCTACCTGTCTCTAAGAAGCCTCGCAAACCAAGTACTCTCTCAGGTACTCCAGTTGTTGCTAGCATGCTCTTAGGTGAGAACATTTAATACTCTTTGTTCTTTTATTTTCCTGTTTCTCTCATGATCTGATTACTTTTTATCCTCTTTTCAGCAGGTGCTCTGGTTTTCTTGGCTGAGGAGGAAGAAGATGATGAAGTACCCCTCATCATGCGGCGGTGAGTTGCTTTTCATATTCCTGTTGCATTGAATTTCTCTTCTTTGTCTTGACTTTTAGTCTTGAACTTTTTGAAGTAATCGGAGGCGGGTGTGAGTTCTTCCGAGGCTCCCGTGCCGACTTCTTCTTCAAGCTCGGTGTCGAGTTCCTTGGTAGCCCGGTGCATCGAGCTCTACCGCTCTCCAAAGTCTGAGTTCTTCCACGCTCTCGGCCCGGCTCCTTCCGCGGCTCCGTTGTCGGCTATTCCGCTCTCGTCATTTGGGTGGCGGGACGTTTTCATTGTCGTGGTTCCTCCCCTGCGAGGCCTTCTCTTGGCTTTGCGAAGAAGAAAGTGGTTGGGTGAGTAGATTCTCGCTTTATCTTTTTGGCTTCTATTTTCCTTCCTCTGGTTCTTATCGGTGCTTCCTTTTATCACTTTTCAGTGTTTCGTCTTCTCTCATTCCCTCATCGACTTCTTCTCCGCCTCCCCGCCGTGCCAACGAGTTCCGAGCCTCGGGACTCACAAGATTCTCATTGATGAAGTTCTTTGTGGGGGCTTGAGAGCTACTGGTGAATTTGCGGTCTTGGCCGCTCGGAGGTGACTGTGGTCGTCCGCACGGGTCCTTCGAGGGTTTGGCTCCGGCTTCCTGGAGGTTGCTTTGGTCGCTCCTTCGCGCCCCCATCCGCCTCTCCTTCCCTTCTCTTGCTTCCGGCGGTCCTTCTTTTTCCGATGACGTGGTGCAA
Organism: Miscanthus lutarioriparius; assembly: GCA_904845875.1. Lineage (NCBI taxonomy): Eukaryota > Viridiplantae > Streptophyta > Magnoliopsida > Poales > Poaceae > Miscanthus > Miscanthus lutarioriparius. The sequence goes on along the minus strand of CAJGYO010000002.1, from coordinate 104,738,564 downwards.
CAGTTCGATGTCACCCATCGATTGTCGGAGCTGACCGCAGCCTGGGGGAGCTTGTCGACCCTCACGACTTCTTTTGGTGAAAAGCTCTAGGTAGGTTTAACTGCCGCTCCTCTTTTGCATGCTCGTTTTTCTTCTGTCCTTACGCCTTGTTTCTCTTTGCCTTTTTTCGCTCAGTCTTTCTCTCGCGATCATTCTGGCTTCTTTTTCTCATCTGAAAATGAGAGAAAGTTGTCTTCTAAGGTGGACGCTCTGAAAGCCGATCTCGTCCTTCTCCGGGCTGAGTTGGAGACAGAGCGTCAAATGCACCAAAAGGAGGAGAAGACCCTTCGTGCCCGGGTAGTGGAGACGGAGAAGCAGAGAGATGCCGCGGTGGAGTCTGCGAAGAATGAATGCAAAGGTGCCGCGGGTTCTGCCTGTTTTTTTCTTATATTTTGACTTCTTTTTTCGCCGACTTGTTCTTGGGTGTCTTGTCTAGTTCTCCGAGCTAAGAAGCAGAAGCTCTCGGAGAGTATCGATGAAATGAAGGCTCTTGTCCGCTCTAGTCATAATAAGGCTGAGGAGGTAATTACTCATGCTGAGGAAGAACTCGCCCTTGCTAAGTCTGATTAAGCGTGAGTCGACAGAGATCTTGTGCGGAGCCCAAAAACTATTGAAAGCTGGTCCGGAAGTCATGGACTGCCTCTTGAAAATTGGAACGTTTTGTAGAAATCTTTTCGTTCAGTAGCCGATGTTCTCCGAACTCCAGCGGATGACGGGCAATCTTGGGCGCAGTTCATTCCCTGGATTCCGACTCGTTTCCAAGAGTTCGCGAAGAAGTGTGCCCAAGTATGTACCAAGAATGTGCTAGCCCAGGTCCGGGTCCTTGCTCCAGAGGCGCCTCTGTCCAAGATAGCAGAGGAACCTGAAAGCCAAGAATATCTTGACGCCGTTGAGAGGATGGAGCCTGAGGTCGAAGGTTTAGCCAGTAGGGTTGTAGACAATCTAAATATTGACATTTCCCTTCCTGATGACAATGCCTGATCCGATTGACCAGCTTCTTGTAATATTACACTCCTCTTTAAATGAAGATTTTTTGTTTTCATTGATGTATTCTTTGTCTGGGTGTGGTCGAAGTTACTTGACTTGCTGAGTACTTTGTCCCATTTTCGTTTCTGCTCCACAAAACAACTCTGTGTGTTATCCTGACGAGACCCCTCGATTTGTCGAGTACTTTTCTTTTCTTCCTCTTTTGTGATCCGTCGAGTGCTTTGTCCACGCTGTGACTTGTTAGATGTAAATCTTTGTGTTGACACCGCGCTATGTAAAAACGACTCGGCATAGAATGTCGCCTTTTGAGTGGCGATTGTACTTTTCTGAGGAAAAAAGTATTCCTATCTTGATGTAGCCCCCGAGCCTCTTGCTTTTCGGAACGAAGAGCTGGAGGGTCTTTTGAAGTTCAATTTCGATTGACTAGTTTTGGGTGTTAGCTTTTAGCTACCCTCATCTATGCGGGCTCAAGCGTGTTTTCAGCTATTTTGCTCTCGGCCGGGATGCTCGTGCATGTTTTCACCATTTTGCTTTTTTTTTTTGGTGTTAGCTTTTAGCTACCCTCATCGGCGGGCTCAAGCGTGTTTCGACTATTTTGCTCTCTACCGGGATGCTCGTGCATGTTTTCACCATTTTGCTTTTTGTTTTGGGTGTTAGCTTTTAGCTACCCTCATCGGGCGAGCTCAAGCGTGTTTTCAGCTATTTTGCTCTCTACCGGGATGCTCGTGCATGTTTTTAGCCATTTTGCTTTTTGTTTGGTGTTAGCTTTTAGCTACCCTCATCGGGCGTGGCTCAAGCGTGTTTTCAGCTATTTTGCTCTCGGCCGGGATGCTCGTGCATGTTTTCACCATTTTGCTTTTTGTTTGGAAAACAACTCTTTGGAAGTTATGACAAGACATCTTTGTGGATGAATATCATCTTTATTGATCATGAATATGAACTAATACATATGTTGTCGAAGAATATCGTCTTTTCGTCGATTGTGAATGTTGGTCCCTTGTGGCTTGCATATCTGTTTTATCTTGAGTTGTTTTTATGCGTAGAATCTTCTTAGTGGTCGATGTGCCATGTATTGTTGACTTCTTTTCCATCTTGGTTATTAACTTGTATGTACTGGTCCGGTGACTTTTGTGACAATGAACGGACCTTCCATGGACCCGAGAAGCTTATGTCGTCCGTCAGTCTTTTGTATTCTTCTTAGCACTAAGTCTCCAACTTGTAGTGATCGAGGATGTGTACTCTTGTTGTAGTGCCGTCTTAAACCTTGTAGGTATCTGGCTGATTGGAGGGTAGCGTTTACTCTGACTTCTTCTGAGCTATCGAGTTCTAATCTTCTTGTGTGTTCTGCTTCTCCTTCGTCGTATTGTTCTATCTTTGGTGATGTCCAGATCAAGTCGGTGAGCGATCTGACCTCGACCCATAAACTAGGAAGAAGGGTGAGTGGCCTGTTGCTCTGCTTATTTGAGTTCGTAGCCCCCATACTACTTTTGGTAATTCTTCAATCCACTTGGACCCATAGTCCACTAGTTCTTCGTATAACCTTGGTTTTAATTCGGCTAGTATGAGTCCATTGGCCCTTTCTACTTGTCCGTTGGCTTCTGGATGTGCAACAGATGCATAGTCTATACTGAAACCACAGTCTTGTGTGCCCACTTTCCAATTCTCAGAGGCGTGAAGGGGAGCCTAGATCTGTGATGATCCGATTGGGCATGCCAAAGCGGTGCGTAATTTCTTGGATGAATTCGACTGCTTTGGTTGCGCTGTACTTCACGAGTGGTTTGTATTCAATCCACTTTGTGAACTTGTCGATTGCTACAAAGATGTACTCGAAGCCGCCTTTTGCTTTCTTCAGGGGTCCCACTTGATCCATTGAAAGCAGAAAAAAAGGCCAAGCGGGTGGGATCTGAGATAAGATTGTGAGCTGGCACATGGGCTTGTCTTGCAAACATTTGGCAACCTTTGCATTTTCTGACAAGTTCTTCTGCGTCTTTCAAAGCGGTTGGCCAATAGAATCCGGTGCGAAATGCTTTGCCAACCAGTGTCCTTGAAGCAAAGATGATTTCGCATGACAACTTTGAGTGTATCTCGTCTAGGATCTCTTTGCCTTCTTCAAATGAGACACATTTCAGAGTACCCCGATGATCTTTGCTCTTCCGTAAAGTCTATCTCCTACTAAAACGTAGTTTTTTTGCTTCGCGAACAACTTGGGTGGCTTCTGCTTTATTTTCTGGTAATTTATTTTCTTTGATATAGTCGATGAAAACTTGGCTCCATGAGGTGTTGATTACCAAGATCTGAGCGCCTTTAGCCTGAATTTCATGGGCCGTCTCTCCGGGTTGTTTGATAGAGGGAACTGATAGCTCTTCTATGAATACACCGGGTGGAACTTTTGCTCTGTCTGATCCGAGCTTGGCAAGGACATCTACGGCAATGTTGGAATCGCGCAGGACGTGTAAAATTTCTAATCCTTGGAAATGTTTTTCAAGTTTCCGTATTTCAGCACAGTAAGCACCCATGTTTTCTTTTGTGCAATCCCAATCTTTGTTTACTTGGTTGATGACTACTGTCGAATCGCCATATACGAGTAATCTCTTTATTCCAAGGGTAATTGCCACTCGTAGCCTGTGGATGAGGGCTTCATATTCTGCTTCGTTATTTGTAGCTTGCCATAATATCTGAAGGACGTACTTGAGTTGTTTTCCTTCTGGAGAAATGAGGAGAACGCCTGCACCGGCTCCGCCTAGTTTGAGTGACCCATTAAAGTACATCTTCCAGTGGTCAAGGATTGTATCTGATAAAGGCTGCTGAATCTCTGTCCACTCGGCCACAAAATCGGCAAGGGCTTGAGATTTGATTGCTTTCCGTGGGGTGAAGTCGATGTTAAGAGCTCTAAGTTCAACTGCCCACTTTGATATGCGTCCCGTCGCATCTCTGTTGTGTAAGATGTCTCCGAGCGGGAAGTCTGTCACTACGGTAATCTTGTGGCTTTCGAAATAGTGGCGAAGCTTGCGTGAGGTGATAAGTAGGGCGTAGAGTAGTTTTTGTACATGCGGGTACCGGATTTTTGATTCAGATAATACTTCGCTGATGTAGTACACGGGTCGTTGTACTTTATACACACGTCCTTCTTCTTCTCTTTCTATGACCATTGTCGTGCTGACTACAGTAGTAGTCGCCGCAATGTATAGCATCATGTCTTCGTCTTTCCTTGGGGGTGTGAGAATTGGTGAGGATGTGAGATATACCTTAAGTTTCTTGAAAGCTTCGTCGGCCTCCTTTGTCCATTCAAACTTGTCTGTCTTCTTTAGTAGTTTAAAGAAGGGTAACCCCTTTTCGCCGAGTCTTGATATGAAACGGTTGATGGCCGCCATGCATCTGTTAGTTTACGTACATCTTTGATACTTCTAGGTTGTCCCATTTCGTTATAGCTCGAATTTGCTTGGTCTTTGGCTTCAATCCATGTTGATTGACCAAAAATCCGAGTAGTTGCCCTGAAGGAACTCCGAATACATATTTATTTGGGTTCAATTTCCATCTCCATCTCTTCAAGTTTTCGAATGTTTGCTCTAAATCTTCAATCATAGTTTCTGGGTTTTCTGTTTTCACCACTACATCATCCATGTATGCCTCCACATTTTCACCGATTTGATCTCCAAGGCAAGTTTGGATAGCTCTTTGGTATGTGGCACCGGCGTTCTTTAGTCCAAACGACATGGTCTTGTAACAGTAAGCACCGAACGGAGTAATAAAAGATGTCTTGCTCTGGTCTTGTTCTTTTAATGCGATCTAGTGATACCCTGAATAGCAATCGAGCAAGGATAATAGTGTAGACCCCGCTGTTGAGTCGACTATCTGGTCAATGTGTGGTAGCCCGAACGGATCTTTTGGGCAATGTTTGTTGAGATCCGTAGTAGTCGGCTTTTATACGCCACACTCGTCTGTGTTCTTTTTCTGCACAAGGACCGGGTTTGCTAGCCAGTCCGGATGAAGGATTTCTCTGATGAATCTGGCTGCCATCAGTTTTGTGATTTCTTTTTTAATCGTTGTCTTTTTGTTGGGTGAGAATCGTCGTAGCCGTTGCTTTATAGGCTTGGAGTTTTCATTAACATCAATCTGTGCTCAGCCAATTCTCTTGGGACACCTGGCATGTTGGCCGGCTTCCAAGCGAAGATATCTTTGTTGTCCCGAAGAAAGTTGGTGAGCGCGAGTTCCTATTTTTGCCTTGAGAGGTGAGCACCGATGGTTCTTTGTCTTGGAGGTATCGCCGGTGCCCAAATCGATTTGCTTGATGTCGGCTTCTTTTGGTGGTGTGATGATCTTTGGGCTTTTTAGCCGGTATTTCTAATCCTTCTTGGCTCATCTCCAGCAGCGATTGTGGCTATTTCTTTTCTTCCATTGTCGGTTTGTGCTTTGGCGCAATTTGGATTACTGAACGTCGTGATCAAAAGCACGCTTCAAATTGTTTCGAAGAGAAAGGATACCGTTGGGTCCTGGCATCTTAAGCAATAAGTACGGATAATGTGGTATTGCCATGAATTTTGCCAGTGCTGGGCGTCCGAGGATCGCGTGATATGACGAATCGAAGTCTGCGACCTCAAATTTGATAAACTATGTTCGATAGTTCGAAGGAGTTTCAAAAGTGACGGGTAAAGTAACTTGTCCGAGCGGCATGGCTGCTTTGCCGGGTACTATTCTGTAAAAAGGAGTGCTTGTTGGTGTAATCATCCCGGCGAGTTGTAGTCCCATCTTCCTTAGTGTTTCTGAAAAGATGATGTTGAGTCCAGCTCCCCCGTCGATTAGTACTTTGGTGACAGTCATACCGACAATAGTTGGGTCTAAAACTAGTGGGTATTGGCATGCGTTCCCTACGCTAATCCATTGGTCTTCTCTTGAAAATTGGATTGGATATTGTGACCAATTGAGATATCTTGGTGTAGCCAGTTCTGCCGTCATGATAGTCCGTAGTGCTAGTTTTTCTTGACGCGTTTGCTTGTGCAATCTGGAGCCCCGAGAAGATCCACGCCATCGTTCCCTGGGTTTTGAAATCCTTTGTCCTCGTGGTTGTCTTCATCTTTCTTGTGATTGTCCTCTTTGGTGTTCTCCTTACTATCTTTTCTTGTGTATCGATCATTGAAAGTGTAGCGAGTTTCGATGGTGTGTCTCCGTTAGGGTGTAATGGGCAACGCATGTTTTCAATGTCATCATATCTTACGGGTTTGGAAAACTTCTTTGATTTGTCGGCCATTGCCATGGTATTGTCTGGTCTACGCTTTCTTTCTTGATGTCTGCTATTTTGATGATTTTGCCTATCCGGGTTGTCTTGGTTGCTTCTATCCGGGAACCTTTCTCATGTTTTTTCTTCTGCAGTAATCATTTTTTCTATTGTTCGTTCGAACTCTTCATTGTTTCTCGGATTTTCTTTGCGTAAGTCTTGAAATTGCCACCTAGCCATGATTTCGTGAGAGAAAGCTTCAATTACTTCTCGTTCGGTGATGTCATGCACTTGAGCCCATGATTCGCGAATCGTCGATAGTAATTTTCGAGACTTTTCGCCCCTTTTGCTTGAGTCCTTTTCGATTCTGCATGAGTGATTGGGTGTGTGATGATACCGCGAAATTTTCACGAAAGCTCTTTGCAAGTCTTCCCAAGTTACGATCGATCACAGGTTCAATTTATCGAACCATTGGAGGGGCATTGCTTCCATGCCATGGAAAGAACAAGGTTTTGATATCATCGTCTCCTCCGGCTAGTTCAATTGATTGTGAATATATTCTGGAGCCATTGTCTTGGTTCGGTTTTGCCATCATACTTGGAGTGGTTAGACGGTTTGAATTTGTGAGGTAATCGTCTACTGATGCCAACCTATTTGCAAAACAGGGAATCGTCATGCGTTCCGCTTCCTTGAATTCGGATTCGGCTCCTTCTTCTGGCCAAGTGTTGTTTTGATGAGAATAAGTCTGCGAGGCTGTCTGGGTAGGCACTCTACTCCTGGTCTTCTTCGGTTGTTCAAATTGGTGGCCCCGACTATGTTCCCTCCTACTTTCTCCGTTATGGCTTCCGTCTGGCCCAAGTCTTTCAAAAGCGGACTTCCTTTGATTTTGATCTTCTTGCCTGCGGGTTGTTGATCTGGCGGGTAGTCTTGATCGGGCTCTCTCTTCATGCGTTCTTGGGATCGTCGACCGGAGTAAGTCCTGGAGCTGTTCGTACTTCTCTCCGTGATGTGAAGTTGCCCTGAGTTCTTCTAATGCTTCTCGAATCTTATCGTAAGGCGTATTCACTGTGCGTCTTTCTTGGCTTCTTGTTGTGATTTTCTTTTGTCGTATTCACCAACTCGACTCGATGTCTGGTCCGAGCTTCTCTCTGTTTGTCGAAGCGGTGTTGGCGCCTTGCTTCAACTTGTTTTTCCTTTCTCTAGCTTTGTCTCTCGACTCTCGGTTTCTCCATCGTAGCCCAGGCAAAGGGTGATATGTTGGACTCGATTCATCGATGACCGACATCGGGTGCTTCGGGGTTTAATGGTGACCGAGGACGTCGAACCATGAGCACTTCCGTGCGTGAGCCGCTCTGTTATTGGTGTTAGTTTTCATCTTGTCGGAATTCTTGATGACTTGGTGAGGCGCCTCGACGCCGCAGATCGAGTCTCCTTCTTGGTAAGGTAGAATAACTGTTGTTGTTGTGCCAACTAGTTGGGTTCCGCTATCCTCAGGAGCGGAACCTGGCCAGTGGATGATACAGTCTCGCGATGTTATCGTTAGCACGAGACCCTCCTGAGCTCCTGTCAGTGGTATCCCAAGCGTTGGATTGAAAGACCTTTCAAACTGTCCCTGATAGGATTTTGTCGTGTTGTTGAGCCCAAATGGAAAAGAACTCGGCCTTTTGAAAGAACTCTGAGGATAATCCGAGTTGTTTTGGGTTGTGCTCTAGAATCTTGCCAAAAAAGAACTCGGTTTCTTGGAAGCACTCGAATAAGACTTCATCTCGGATACGGAACTTGAATTCGAGTCGGATGCGTGTAGCCGTGGAATCTTATTCGAATCGGGTATTATGGGCTGCGCGAATCTTCTGGTGAGCTGATCCGTCGTAGTTGTCGAAATAGGAAATTCTTCATGATGATCCGGATCTTTGAGGAGATGGCTTTAAAGCTTGTCGTAGTTGTCCGCCTCGCAGATCCATGAGCCGAAGATGAAAATCGATCTCGTCGGGAAAATCATGTTATTGAGGTACATCGAGCTCTCGGATGCAAAGTCGCCGAAATCCCCTACTGGCGCAGCGCCCATTGTCGATGTTCACCATCGATAGCCCGCCACGGGGTACCAAAGTGGCGATGATCGTTCGAGCCGGCGTATCTTTGAACTCGATGGTAAACGCAAGAGACAGTCGATTTATCCTGGTTCAGGCCCTCGATTGTAGATCGAGTAACGACCCTACGTCCAGTCGGCGTTGGCCTTTTACGTTGGATTGATTTGAAGTGTTATGTTGTACAATTGTCCTGTCTTTCAGGAGCCCTGCCCTCCTTTATATTGTCAGGAGGCCAGAGCCCTAGTCGGTTTACAATGAGATTTTCTAGTAGGATTACTTAGTAGTTCTACTATTAAGATTACATGGGAAGAATCCTAGTTGAACTAGATCTTTTATCTCTCTTGCGGGGTATCCAGTGGGTCCCGCATCGACATGGGCTTAAAAGAACTGAAAATTTCACATAAGCTAGGTCTCAACGTTAGCTACATCTTTCTAGTTGAATTTGTGCACGAAGAACGACGGGATTGAACTTACCTACAACAATTCTCTTTCAGGGTGTTCGGCTGGTCATGGTAGGGATTGTTTCAGTTTGTTTCAGCTTATTCTCTCTTACAAAATACTATTGAATTATCCAAATCATTCAAAATCTACTATGCAGTCTACCCGCCAAACACACAGGGAATGTAGCACAGGCATAGTAGCAGCAGCAGTAAGTAGAGACAATCTGCAGCATGGAGGCCGAGTAGGGAACAGGCGGGGGTGCGGTGGCGTCATGTCACGTGAATCGAGTCATTTGGTATGGACCACGAGGCGGCGCGGTGAGCTTCGGCTCGGCGTGTGGAGGGCGGAGTAGGTCCGGCGTTGTTACTTGCACGCACATAACGACGTCGGGTCCGGCCGAACAGCCCGGCCTGGCGCCCGGCCGCATGGGAGCACGCATGGTCGGCGTGTAGCCAAGGCGGCCTGAAGCGCGGACCCCACGGTGCGGGAGGTGCATCCCCCAAGCACGCGAGGGTCGCGATGCGATCGCGATACGCGCGGACCCCATGGTGGGTGGGAAGCGGGCGTCGCCGGTCCACGTCGCTTGGCGAGGCCCCGACGTCTTTGCTCCGGTTCGTTCTCTTTCTTGTGGTCGAGCCCCCCGCCATGGCATGGCGGACCCGCTCCCCCAGGTGGCGACGCGATGGCCTGGCCGCCGCCGGCCATGGCAGGGCGAGGCGCCCTCAGCCACCGGAGCGGCGGCATGGTGGCCCCGGCGTGGGAGTGGCCAGCTATCCGGTGCGGTCAATGTTAGTAAACACGGTCTTCACCACCCAGGGCAACATGGGCAGTCCACATGTAAGGAATACGGATAGGGTGGCTTTAACTTTTTTTTAATGATTTGTATGTAACGAACCTTTTTAATGGCACACGAGTAAAAAGCTCTTAAAAACAATCGTTCACCCGGCAGACCCATCCCCTTCTCCGTGAAAAAGTTTCCCACCGCAGACGGAACGAGATCCTCTACAGTTGCCCGGATGGACTTGTGTCTGTAGTTAAGCATCTGAGCCGTCCGTTTCAGATCCAACCGCGAGCCCACAAAACGCCAGAACCAAACTAGTCTTGGAAACCTGCAGCCGGCCCATCTCAGCCCAGCCACGTGAAGGATACCCGGGCGACTCGTACCGGTCCTGGACTCTGCCGTTGCAGCCGAAATCGTCGCAGCCGTAGCCGGCATCGACGGGCGCGGCCATGGCGGACTCCTCCTCCTCGTTGATCTCGTCACGCCGTCGACGCCGCTCACAGGGACCTTGGCGAACGTGGCGGCAGCACCGACAAGCTTGGAGCCGAAGACGTGCACCTTGATGTCAGCGGCGACGTCGGCGTCGTCCTTGGCGAAAAGCCCGTCGCCGGAGGCTGGCATGTCGAAGGTCGTGGCGTCCCTGCGTGCGGCCTCGCATGACAGGTCGAGCGAGTTCGCTAGGCAGGTGACTGTGGCAGCGGTGACATTGCTTCCCACGACACCGCACGCACGCACGAGCTCGCCATGGACGACTATCGGTCCTTCAACTCCGCCGCCGTCTTTCTCGTGCATAACTGAGTAACTGACCTCGAGCTGCTACTCTCCCGCGAACTCGTGCGTTAGACCGTCCAGGTGCCTCGGAGGACTCCGTCTTGCCCGCCGCCCACGCAGCTGCCGGACGTGTGCCTGCCCATGGGTGCTCAGGCCCTGCTCGTCGGTGAGATGCGCATGTCTTCTTCGTCCGTGACCTCGCAAGCTGCTTCGTGCGTGCGGTGTCGTGACAACAATCATGCGTGCGTGCGGTGTCGTGGGAAGCGATGTCACCGCTGCCACAGCCGCGTGCCTCGCGAATTCGCTCGACCTTGCCGCCGCGCTGACGTATGGCTCCAATGACGAGACCGCGGTGGCCGCGGCTTCCGCGCCCGCCGCCGTCGCGCTCGCGGCGCTGATGGACTACCGCGCCGCTGGCCTCGTCGCCGCGCTGTCGTACGAGGCCACGCGCAGGGACGCCACGACCTTCGACATGCCAGCCTCCGGCGACATGCTCTCCACCAAGGACGAGGCCGATGTCGCCGCCGACATCAAGGTGCTCGTCTTCGGCTCCAAGCTTGTCGGCGCTGCCGCCACGTTGGCCAAGGTCCCTGTGAGCGGCGTCGACGGCGTGACGAGATCAACGAGGAGGAGGAGTCCGCCATGGCCGCGCCTGTCGATGCCGGCTACGGCTGCGACGATTTCGGCTGCAACGGCGGAGTCCAGGACTGGTACGAGTCGCCCGGGTATCCTTCACGTGGCTGGGCTGAGATGGGCCGGCTGCAGGCTTCCAATACTAGTTTGGTTCTGGCGTTTTGTGGGCTTGCGGTTGGATCTGAAACGGACGGCTCAGATACTTAACTGCATACACAAGTCCATCCGGGCAACTGTAGAGGATCTCGTTCCCCGCAGACCCATCCTCCCTCGAGAAAACCTCCCGCCCGTGGAATACAAACGCCCGGAACCTCTGCCTCCTTCGACTTCCTCCGCGCCGCCCTCACCCATCGCTACTCCCTACGTGCCGTCGGCCGTCGCCCTCCGCGCCGCCCGGGCACCTCCCTCCGGCCGTCGCCTACCGCGCCGGTGACATGGCTCCTCGCGGACGAAAGAAACGGCGGGCGGAACCGCCGGCTCTTGCGACTTCCTCCGTGCCGCCCTCCCCTATCGTGACTCCCTACGCGCCGCCCGGGTGCCTCCCTCTGGCCGCCGCACTCCGCACCGCCCGGGGCACCTCCCTCCGGCCGCCGCACTCCTCGCCGGATCTGTCGCAACCGCGGCGACGAGGACCACCTACTACGGTACCTGTGCGCCTGCAGTGGCAGCAACAAGTTCGTGCACCAGGACTGCCTCCTCTAGTGGAACGACCATAGCAACGCGCGCCAGTGCAAGGTAAAACCGCCCCCGCCCCCGCCCCTGACCTCACTCAGCGGATGGGGATGCCGCTGGATCGTTGCTTTGGGGATTGATTGGTCCGATTGCGTGGTGGAATCGATCGATTGAATGTTGAGCTGGTGCTACGGCTGCTGTTTCTTTGATACGACATAGAATGGTTCACAGCTATGTTAATAGGCGTCGATAATGGATTAGGCTATTATTTATGCCTTTTCAGTTGCTAGAATTAAGGGATTAGGGTTGAGAATCAGGACGATTGGATAGTTTTTATGATTATTCAGCTACCAAATGAATTTTCATAATGCTCCAGTACTGTTGTGGTTTGGGAGTATTTTCAGAGAAGCACGAGCGGAACACTGCGGCGAGGAAGCAATTGTTCACTGTCCTCTTGTTGAAACTAAGTAATCTTACCAATGGTGCTACTAATTTATGATTGAGCACATATAAATTTTCCCCGTTCTATTCAGTCATAGGTATCTCCAACATGAGTTTCAGATATAGCTAGCTAGATTTACTTAGCTGATTGTGTATATTCTGCTATTTGTATTTGCAGGTCCTGCTGCTGCTAAATTAACGGGCCTAAAAAAGTTTTGGTAAGCTTACCTTGCTACTCTGTTGTATATTACTAGATAATTAACTTGTTCAATTCAGTGGGTCATGATCCTTTCAAATCAAAATTAAGAACTGTATTATGCCTTTAAGGCAAAATCTGTAGCATTCAGTCTCCAACCTACATATTTTTGTATATTAGGTGGTGCGGACAAATATTGTCAAATGGAGTACTAAACTGATTCCCCACCGGAGTGGGTTCTAACACTAATCTTTCTTGAATTCCAATTTTGAGGTCTGGTCCATACTAAAAAATAGATGTTTTTAAGAGGTTTTATTAGCACTCTGATTTTACTAAAAAGAATACGCCAAAAGGGTGATTGTAACTCATGAGTGAAGTAAGTAATTTCATCGAGAGCTATTTTGCTTTGATTGACAATCTGAGTAGCAGATCGAAGTCTCCCGGATAGCTGTCGAACTGGAATCTCCCATAGTAACTAAAGCTCTAGAACTTTCCATTACCTTTCCAACGAGTATTTAAACGCATTTTTTCGTTGAGTACTATGGGAGATATCGCGTTCTGAATATTACTGCCAGTTTCTCTCCGAGTACATATTCAATTTCAACCATCAGTTTTGGGTGTCAATTTAGGAGTTCGTCGAGGCCGAATTGGTCCAGTGTGCTATGGAGGTTTTATAATACTTTGTATGATCTTCCTGTTGAGTATTTTAACTCTGTTTTTGGTTGTATGGATTGGAAGATATGATTTTTTTCCCTCAAAAACAGTGTCGCTGCTGCTAATAAACAAAGCATGTCTGTACCTTGGTAGGTTGTTTTAGAAACGGAATATGGAAGTGCGAAACAAAAACCATCAACACTTTTTTTCTTTTACATCAATGCAAAATCATAAAGTATGTGCAGGCTACTAATTATGATATCTTTGCCATTTACATTTTTTCATGCTATTTTGCTTTGATTGACAATCTGGTAATAGTGACTATTATGGCTTTTAATTTAAATCTTGTCAATGGGTAGTTTTACTGACCATATATTAATTATCCGCTATGAATTTAAAGTTAGGAAAATAGGAATGAAAGGATACATGTCTTCCAAACTGCGCCCAATATCAAATTGGTATATTGATATACGTCTGGGTGAAACCTGCGTTGCTTTCTCAGATGAGTGACCATTTTGAAAGATATACTGATTTTCCATCTCTATCAGATTATCCCACACAATTTTCCTTGACATGCACATGCTGGTAATCATATTTGTTTGGTTCTCAGCAGTCACATGCTCTGTCTATAAGATGTATTCTTTTTTGTCATCAGTTAACTAGGTCTGAAATAACCTTCGAAATTTATTATTACTTGAGGATTCTGTCATGTCAAAAAGTAATACCATGATAATTCTAATTTAAATGTGCTATATTATTAACAAACAAAAAATTTCAAGATATGAAATTATGAAGGGTCCATTGTAGTCCTCATACAAGATCCAGTGCAAGTGATGTTATTCTGTAATGCAGTCAGAGTTTCCTTGAGATCATTTGACTGCCAGAGTAATTTTGTGGGAGTCCATACAAATTTACAGAGTAATTTGCACCTAAGCATTTTAAATATAATTGGCAGTTTCATCTAACCACATGAGATATGCTTTCAGCTGGTTGTGTAGTTACTACTGCACTTAGCCTGGTGCAGCATGAATGATATGGTAACTTATTTTTTTGTCTATGTCATTTCGAGGTAATTTGCACCATGAGTATCTGGGGTGATTGCCTTCAACTTAAATAGGTTCAAGCTGATACTGAATAATCTTATTTCCTTTACTCTCCCCCCTTGAATGTGTGAGCTTCTTCCAAATGTGTGATCACCATAAACCTTGTTTATTGTTGCAGCATGAGAACCCCCAGTGATTACCAATGTTTTTAAGGCGTCGCTTTGGCGTCGCCTAATCGGCAAGGCGCTACAGGCGGGACGACTTGGCGGACGACTCGCCTTAGATTGGTATGGCGTCCGCCTTACTACCATGGCGTCCGGAAGTCGTCGATTTGGCGTCCGATTCGTCGAAATCGAGCAGGGCGGGCGCCATACGAGGATGGCCACGGTAGGAAAACGTGGGCGTGGGAGAAAGGACGGGGAAAGTGCAGGCGCGCGGGAGATTAGGCGCGCGGGGAGAGAGGAGCGCAGGAGAAATCAGAGAGCAGAGAGAGGAGCGCTCGCAGGGAAGACGGACCTACATGCTCGCCCGCGCGAACGCGTTCGCCCGCGCCGCACGTAGAAGCTGCTGCTGCCGAGGCTCCGCCTCCCCCTCCCTTGTTCCCCATCCGCGCGAGGAGCAGCCGCCGGCGGGCTGCTGTTTCCCCGTCGCCTCTTCTGGTCCTCCATTGAGCAGGACACGAGCCGCTTCGCCTCTCCCTTCCCTCTTCCCCACCTGCGCGAGGAGCAGCCGTCGGCGGACTGCTGTTTCCCCACCGCCTCCTCTGGTGAACATCGAGCAGGAGCAGGACCCGAGCCGCCTCCTCCAGTCTTCCCTCGAGCAGGGGCAGGACCCGAGCCGCCGCCTCCAGTCTTCCCTCGAGCAGGAGTAGGACCCGAGCCGCCTCCTCCAGTCTTCCCCCGAGCCAGGTACTATGCTCCTGCTCTGTATTTTTCTAGCGAGCTGCACAGGAGAGGACAACACCAAGGTATGACATGCTTCCAGTTCTCTAGTCTATACTACTGTTGGATGGCCGTAAGGCGTCGCCTCGCCTTACGCCTTACTCGCTTTAGCGTAAGGCGGTAGTTGGTCGCCTCGCCTCGCTTTACCGCCTTAAAAACCTTGGTGATTACATGCGCAATCAGTCAGAGTTTGGCCCAAAAATGCTGGGCATAAGAGGGATTTTGGCTTTTCACTTCGCTCAAAGATCAAGCGCACTGAAGGCAGTCAAAGGAAGCAAAAATATATATAAATTGATGGTAGCTTTCCCTCCCTGTTATCATCCAGTATCTTGTCAAATTTAGAGTCGTAGCAGGTGCACAATCAGAATTTATTTTTGACCAAAATAATCAGATATTATTTGTAGTTGAATCACTTTAAAATCACCTCAGTTTCTATTGGTACCTATACTGATTACTTGGCCACCTCTCAGCTTTGCACATACAATTGTGACTTGAGTTTATTATTTTAGATCCTGAGGGTCATTTATTAACATAACTATGTCCTCTTCCTCCCTATGGTGGTGGCTACATGGGAGATCCATATGGTGCTTATATATGGTGGCAGGCTGTGTAACAGAACCGTCCAATTTATACAAGATCAAGTACGGCTGTCCCCACTAACACGTTGACACACACATACTTTCACTCATATAAACCTGGTAGTCCGCCGAGTGTCCCAAAAGACCTCGGTAAATCAACATCACAACCAAGATCACGTGATTAAGCAAATACACATCACATACGCAGGGTTGCAGTAGAAAATAATATTACAAATGAATTCACAAATAATAGTACAAGTTTGGGTTTCAAAACCGATTAGTGAAAACAACATAGCTTTCAAAAGATTACATTAATATATGCTCCAAATACATTGCTAGCCTAAGTGACATCATCCGACAAAAGCATATAGATGAGAAGTAACTATAGAATTTCCGAGCCACCGGCGGTTAGCCACCATCTTCACAGGCCGAGAACTTCACCTGCAACATGGTGGGATAAACCCTGAGTACTCGAATGTACTCAGCCAGACTTTCCCGTCGAAAACCAAAACAAATGACACCAAGGGTCATGCAAGGCTTATGAGGTGGGCTAGCTTGACACTTTTGCATAAAAGAGCTTATGAGCATAGTAACCAATTTAAACTTAGCATCAAGCTTATCATCATTTACCTGTCCACTAGATTAGCACATGTACTAGAGCACTCACTTATTAGGAGCAATCAATATTAACCATAGCAGGTATAATAAGGCTATCATCATCATATCATCATTTCCGAACCATTATGTTATTTAGTGTGTCTACATTGGAGATAAGCCCGTCAAGTTCTCACTAACCGGAGAGAGCGGTGACTCGAATCAAATTACAACTCGGTGAGGGGTATTCCTAACTCTCACCACAGCATACTTGGCAAGGGTAGTTGTGGGTCACCTTTGGAACAACTCAGGGAATCAAATTCGCGGGTTCGATCAACGCCCAAGACTCTCGGGGATTACCCTTCCGCCGGACGATCGGGACTTTTAAATCACCGCCCTTGGACTCACGCCACGGCTCCCTTCCGAGGCGTGCATTTTATACTTATCGACTCCTACCGAGGTGAGCTACTCGGCCATGGTCGATCATCGGACCTGACCAACTAAGAGAGAGGCATGCGTTCAACATGAACAGAAAGGCTTTAAGATTTAGTCCTTAATAATCATTACTGCACGGAGTCACTACAAACCCAAGCAAGCCTCGTCCGGTCTTCATTTCAAATTAAGACCGGTTCTTTTCCACGATAGCAAATATAGTCAACCGTGCCATATGTATCTTCCTATATCTCGCGGTGACAGGAAATCACCGACTTCTACCGTGTTTTAAGCAGGGCTAAGCACTACACGAGCCCTGAGCTACATAGTATTCGTGGTATCAATATCTGGACAAGGATTTGCATAACCAATGCAAACAAGTGTTTGCATCCAACACCTAAACTTAATGCAACAATATATATATATATGTAACAATAATATCATGAATCGCATTTGAAAATTAGGAGGCTTAATATGCTCAAAGGGCTTGCCTAGGATCCGACACAAGTCGATTCGGTTAGCTTGCAAATCTGGTGACATCTCGTGTCCTAGCACTTGCTTAGTCCTTCCATCTTCGGGATAGATCCACCATACACCGTCTTCGAGTTCGGCTCCAACATCGCATCCTTCACGTGGTGCATCTAGCGTACCTAGATGAGATGCAATATGCAAGTGTATGAATACATGGAAGTGCAATAGACAATGCATCGAATGCCGTAAGTAAGACAAGCACAAGGTTACATTAATCATGCACAAGCACTTCGCATTGCCTACTTTACATATCGCACAATTTATCATCCCACGATAGCAAAGAAGATGACAACACCAAGCATGACACAAGTTTCCCAAGATCTCAGGTACTCTAACTCAACCATCATCAAAGGTTTGAGCCACACTTAGCAATATATAAGCAAACAACTATAATTGGAATCTGTCAATTTCTAGACATGCAAACAGTAGCTACAAGATTTAGCTATAACTGGAGTTACACAATTCCAAATGACTTGCAAGAAGACATTTTGGAAAGCTTATGAAATTATCTACATTTCATCTGTAACCATCATAGCATGATTCACAAGTTAAGTAGGTCGAAATTATACATTTACAGAAACTGGTCCACAATTGACAGAGAGCAGCCATTTCTGAAACCCAACTTTAAACAGGCATAACTCACAAACTACTTGGCCAAATGACACCAAATTTTAACAGAAGCTAGATACATGAATTATCTACAACTTTTATATAAACAAGTTTCACAACAAAGCATATTATCATGAAGAACTTTGCTAAGTTTCCAGATCTGTCCAGAAACCATATTTGCAAAAAAATAAATATTAACTTATGTTGCAAACACATAATTAGGCAAAACCAACTTTACCAACATGTCACACATGACTAAAGAACACCAGAAAAACTAGTGTCCATGACCAAATAAATTCATTTAATGCATTTCTTAATTTATTTTAGATAACAAGGTGACTTAATGAACATATACCAAAAGTATACAATAAATCCTACAAAAATTACAGTGGCTCACATATCCTCTCAATAGTCTACTGTACAAATTTCACTCCATTTGAATATGTATAGCGACCTCTATAAAAAAGACAAGTTGCTAAAGCAAGAAATCATGTGAGAGCAAGATAAACCAATAACTCACTCATACTTCATCCAATACTCATGAAATTTTTACCACATATCAACTATCACATGATTAGCATGCCACAAAAATTTCACTTCATTTGGAGCCCTAGATCTACAGTTATGAAAAAAGACAAATACCACTAGCATTACAAACCTAGCTGCATAAATATATTTTTACAGCTAAAACTTTAAAGTAAAACATGTAATATTATAGATCTATTGCATAGAGAATTTCACAAGGATTCTAAAAAGTCCTTATTTGCTATTTTACGAATTTTCTATGAATTACTATGAATTTCCAAAGATTCGGCAAATTTACTGCAAATAGGTCCTTATCGGCACTATTCATTTGAGTCTTGACTTGCAGATTAGACCCTTGACTTTCGTCGAATTGTCGCGTGAGGTCCTCGACGTCGATTTGCTGTGGAGGTCGCCGGGTCTCGCTGCTCTGGCCGGAGGAGGCCATGCCGGAGGCGGCCGAGGGGTGGGGAGCACCAGGGGGCTTGCTTGCGCCCATGGGTCGCTTCGGCTTAGCCCAAAGTGGCCCATGGCGGCAGCCCTGTGTGGGCCCGGCGACCGAGCTTCCACAGTTAGGGTGGCGGGTTGCGATGACAGCGAGCACGAAGCACGGCGTGAAGGAGATGGCGGCTGTTGAGGGTGGTGCTCGTGGGGAGTGAGAAAAGCCGGGAGCGGCGAGAACGGCTGCATGGCGGAAGCTACTGCTTTCGACCATCAATGGCGACGCGAGAGCGAGGCGAGAGAGAGAGAGGCAAGAGAGCGGCGGTGGGAAGCGGAGCGTCTCTGGGAGCGGCTCAGCGTCCACAAAACGCGAGGAGGAGGCAAGGCACTTGGCGGCAGGAGGTGGGGCGCTCGGCTCGCGCCATGGTTGCACGCCACAGCCGCGCGTCGGCATTTTTTGGCAGTGGTGAGCGCGATCCGGTAGCGTCTTGGAAGCCGTTTTGGGCTGGTTCGGTTGGGAATTTGATGGTGGGCCTTTAACGAAGTTTGATCTCCATCCAATGCTCTACAAATTTCGTTAAAGGTTCATAGCCATTAGAGCAAAGGATTAAGAGATAATTAGGCCCTAATTTGACACTTGTCAATGAATTAATGTCGATCAAAGTAAAGCTCGGTTTTTTGTTCATTTTGGGAAGTCAAACTTGGTCCAATTGATCCCATCTTTGGGTATCCTCTTCTCCAAATAATTATCTCCATATTTTATTTTGCAACCCAAACATGTTTCTTACAAAATTTTGGAGAACGCGGAATGTCATCGTCGATGCCCAAGATTTCAGACTTAGGTCTACAACACAGCAAAGCATTTCGATCTTGTAACCTCTGTTTGCATCATCTACAAACTGAACTAGGGCATACTCCAAAAACAAACTATGTTGTACTCAAAACAAAGAACAACTTTTATTAAAGGATCAAGGTCTGGATCAGCTCGGTTTGCAAGATATAAAGCTCCAAAGTAG
This sequence comes from Miscanthus lutarioriparius, assembly GCA_904845875.1. Classification (NCBI taxonomy): domain Eukaryota; kingdom Viridiplantae; phylum Streptophyta; class Magnoliopsida; order Poales; family Poaceae; genus Miscanthus; species Miscanthus lutarioriparius. Next base: position 104,718,943 of record CAJGYO010000002.1, on the reverse strand, counting down.
GGTACCCGTAGTTCAACCTCAGTTAGGACTTAGCCAAATTCATGTGCTCCAAAACAACACTGTATTGAATCTTGTGAGTTCCATTTGACTAGGTTAGAGGCCAAACTAACTCTTGACCATTAAACAAAGTTTGTTCTACACAAGATGAACTACAACTTTTGTTAAAGGTCAAACCTCATAACTGGTACAGAACCTACTGTTCTACTTTGACCAAAATAGGATCACGATGAAGCTTAAATTATTCTTTTTGATCCATTGGAGCATTTTCTGGCCACCTGCTCAACATGAACCCTTCATAACATTTGTTCATGAGTGCAAGTAGAGTTGTTTAAGCAAGGTACAAAGGTTTGGTTGACTTCATAGGTTTCCATCCACTTGATAAAGCAATTCATGCAAAGATATGACTTATCATTTCATGTGACTTTTTTATTCCAAACTTCATGAAACTTTTCCACGGGTCTAGATGGATGCATGTGGATGTAATGTACATGGAATAAGCATGTTTAACATTACTCTTGCATAATCTTAACAAGGGTCCATATGTAAGCAATTGTGCATGGCCCAAGTTTAAGTTGGAGCTCCATCATGTAGATTTGATCTTGACACCTTCATTACCACTCGACATGTCATGTTTGAGCTCAAACCCATTGCTTAACTGGTGACAAACACCTGGGGTGTTACAGGCTGGCAGCAGTCCTGCTTACAACCAGGTGATCCAACCTAACCTTTCAGACAATCACAAATCACATATCTGTGACTGCAATGCATTATTTTTCTTTATTAGTGTAATATTTTTTGGCAGCCAATGATATATGGCAGATGACCTGCACCGGCAAGAATGAGGATGATGCCAATGGTGCTTCACGATGGTCGCCTTGACTATGCCCTGTAAGACCATTTCTCTACAATATCATCGAAGCCCAATGTATGTTGAGCACATATCTGCACTTTGTGACAGCATGGTTTGCTGTTGACAGGCAACAGCCTGGTGGAATGCCACCTCTGCCTCCACTGTGGAGGGGTGTCGACCGAAGAGATAGTGGCAGAGGTGGCGAAGGGCACAGTTGGCGATATCGCCCTTACTAGCTTTTCCCTTGTGCGCTCTACTCCCATCACTCCATGTGAAGCATTTGTATGAGATGAGATAGGAGCATGTGTTTTTGTCCTAGTATAAGGCCTGCAATGGGAGGATGCTTGTACCATATGTTTTTTTTTGGTAACTTATTTTATCATGCAGTGCATGTGACTTGAAAGTGTGATAGCCTAGTATTGCTTGCTGCCTTCTGGCACCTATAGTAATGAACTGATCAACAAAGTACATATAGACTCTGAAGCTTCGCATGGGATAAATACATAAGGACTCTATGAAGCTTTGTGTTAAAATGCTTATTTTGCGAGATTTTGTGCAACTTAAGATTGGAGCGTTGTTGGCCTTATTTCACAATAGAGAATTCTTGACGAGTTGAGCGTTCTTGTACTGAAATTTGGTTTTTGTGATAAAACCTCTTGTTGACAGATGATTTATGGATAGAACATAATAAATTGAAGCCCAAAGGAAATAAGAATCGTTGATCACACGGAGACAAAAAAAAATGGTTTTTTTTTCTGAAGACAAAAAAGATAATGGTATTTTTTTCCGTTGCAACGCACGAGCGTTTACCTAGTGTATCAATATACATGTTCCACACTTTTAAAAAAAATGTTCCACGGATCTCCTGCCGACCTTTATTTTTAAAAAAATGCTTCCTGACAAGAGTATATAACACAGACTGTGGCTATAGCTTGGAATCTCCGTACTCGTAATGGATGATGATCCTTTTTGCATTTGTCAGCAGCACAGGATTTCCCTTATAATACAGGACCGCTTGGGTTTGGCCCGTTGGGCACCCGAGTTTAAGATTAGCTCAGGCCCACTTCGCGTTTCTCGCTGTCGTACTGGCGTTGGGTCGTTGATTACATTTGGATTGGGCTAAAGTTTTTCTTTCAATAGTTGGGCCACGCCAGATAGGTAGCCGGGCCCGTAAAAATCTAGCTACGGAGTCCAGCCCACCGTATATAGAAATCAGATTCGGCACAGTAAAGTAGTGTAGTACCTACGGCGTTATACACTTATACGACGCATTTGTTTGGTTTGGTTCATCATTATATATATATATATATATATATATATATATATCTGCAGACCTTATTCAAAAAAGAAAAAAAGTTCCGATCTCATGTGTTGGTTGCCAGGTGTACAAAGTGAAGAATTCGATTTCACAATCAGCCTATATCCGCTCCTTTTGTGGCTGGCGTGGCCACTGAACTTGAGACAACTTGACCACCACAAAGTCCACTGCCCACCGCCATGATCACGGCAGAGAACAGTGTCCGACTAGCACATTCCAATTGATCGCCGGCAATCCGGCGCTGCAGAGTGAGAGTCGTGCACGCGCCCGCACTCACTGGCTTTCAAACCTGCATGATGACGATGATGATGATCCCGTTGGCCCCGTTCGATCGCCAAACCGGTGATAAATCTCGTGGCTCGCATCAAATCACCCCCGCCCCGCCGGCGATCCCAGTCCGATTGATCGATCGAAGCTTCACGATCACGTAGAGTCCTAGACTAAGGCCCCGTTTAGATCCAAAAAATTTTGAATTTTGGCTAGCATTTCGTTTGTATTTCGTAATTAGTGTCTAATTATGAACTAATTAGGTTTAAAAGTTTCGTCTCGCGATTTCTCACCCAACTGTATAATTAGTTTTTTTTTTCATCTATATTTAGTACTACATATATATACCGTAAGATTCGATGTGACAGATACTACATAATTTTTTTGGAATCTAAACATGCCCTAATAAAGCAGCTAGCTCTAGCTGCCTCACCCGGGCTAGCTACACTACGCTCCAGCTGGCCGTCCGGCACGGACTCACTAGACTCGACCCGCCGTCACGTCGCCCGGCCGGTCGCCACGCGTGCGTACACACACAGCAAACTGCAATGCGACGAATGAACCAGTACCAGCTAGTGCTGACCCTGACGCTTGCACAGGCAAGCTAGCTAGGCCGGGCTGGTGCTGGTGCCTCGTCGTCGTTTCATGATCGCGGAATCTTGCGCTCTCGCCCTGTTCGATCACGCCAGCCGACGGACTGCGGCAACTGTAGAGCGGCGATCTGATCGATCTTACCCGCCCATGTTGGCAGCTTTCCACGCTGAAGTGAATGCATGATTGATGATGTGCGCGCGAAAGGTAAAGCAGTCACAGTTGGTGCCATCAGATGGTGATTTAAAGGCCTTGACTTCTAACTTCACTGAAAATTAGAGGTAGCGTGGCATAGTAGAATGTTAGAAAAATTCTAAATCGATCAATGTCATACAGCCTGTTCGCTTATTGGTTCCAGCCAGCCAACAGTATTTTTCTCTCACAAAAAACCAGCACCAGTCAGCCCAAACCAGCACCAGTCAGCCCAAACCAGCACCAGCACTAACCAGCGAACAGGCCCATAGAAGAATCTTAGTTTGCATTGTTGGGCTGCCGTGCGTGCACTCAACTTTACCACCAGTCGACCACCGCCGGCAACCCAACGTCCCAACTCCCAACCTGACCAAAGCAGACGACGCACTACACCCGCATCCTCGCTCGCCGTGCATTCGCGCACCAAGAGGCGATCGCCGCGGTTTGGGACGACGCCCGGCCATGGGCAGCCTCTCTTCCCCTCACTGGCCCACTCCGACCTAGCTAGCGCCGGCCGGAGCGGACCGGGCCTCCAGGGCCCGAACCCGACCGGATCGGAGGCTTTGGCAACGGCGCCTGCGGGCAGGTCGCGAGAGACGCAATGGCGCGGGTTCGAGGCAATGCATGGCCGTCGTGTTGGAGTCTTCAATTGAGGAGAGTGCTAGACTCCAAGTCTCCATGCCGAGTTGCCAACACGACGGGCATGCATGCCATGGCCGATTCACTCGATTGGTTTTCAATTCCACGTTGACAACGCCGGTAGTGCACACAGCAGCAGTATTGTCGCTGGAGCCGTGCAGTACTCTCCTCGCCCCCCTGTCTCCCACTACCACCGCCCGACGATCATATCAGATATCCGCCGCATGCCGACCGCATGCACGCCAAGGAGAGAGTAAAAGCCCCGGCACCCGGCGACCAATGGCGAGCAAAAGGGAAATCCAGAGGCCAGCGTCGCTCGCTCCAAACCCCGGCCCTAGCTAGCTTGCCAGCTAGCTTTTTTTCACCACCAAGCGATGCCACCGCCTTCCCCGGCCTCAAGTTTTCCGCTTTGCGCTGTCGCGTACTCATGCTTCGTTTCGGTGTCAAACTGACGTGCCTGCGAGCGACAGTGCGTGCACATGTGCCTGATGGAGCCGATCGAGCTGCCGAGAACAGATGCTTTGTGCTGCTCGATCGGCTGGATGATGATCCATCATCATCCAGCCTCTTTACATCTCTTTCGATCGACTCTTCATGGCCCACGATTGCACGCACAGGCACCATGTACAGCTAGCTGGTGCTTTACTATTTCGGGCTTCGGAAAATGCCGCCGTGCGTGCGTTTTAGCCTCTCCCGCTCCAGCTCTCCGCGCACAGTGGCCGCGCGCACCACCTCTCGTCGCCTGTCGCGTGTCGCCCCGTCGCCTGACTACGCTTTCCCGTGAGAAAAGCTACAGGCGGTGCGGTACACCGTGCTGTCCTGTTCAATGAATCTCCTCGTCAGCAAATCCAAACGCGTCCGCGTGTGGATCAGATCACAATGACTGGACACTCACCAATGCAACCCCTTCTCCTTAACCGGATCATCAGTTAGCGCCAAATCGCAACATGAGTGTGTTAAAACCAAGCAATCATGTTGCAGCACCGTCAGTAATGATCATTCTAGCTCTGCACCACATTCCATGCGCCTCCTGGTGGAGTGGAACACCAGGAGTACAACAACATTTCCTGCAGTCCTGCCTGTGCCTGACCGCCGCAGCGAGCAAGCATCTGGGCATCTGCCCCCTACCCCTGCCCAGGCCCTGGCGCCCACGACGAGAACAAATTCTCGCGTCCTTTTCCCTTTTTTCCCCCACGGCCATCATTGGCCCGCGGAAGAAGATTGATTGCAGATGACTATTTGCGAGACCCTCTTGTTATTTCCCTTTATCGGCGACTTTCGGGTGGCTGGCATCGGCTATTTCGTCGTCGCCGGCCCGCTCTCGCTTTTCGTCAGCCGACCTGCTAGATCCGTCGCCATCGGACATTTGACGAGTGATAATAAAGGCCAAAGCAAGCTCAGCTCTTTTCATAATTGCCTCGGTTCTTATTTACATGCTTGCTGTTAGTACAATGAAGAAGTGAAGAAGAAGAAGAATGGCCGCAACACATGTCAATTATTGTCCTGATACTGATGCGTCCTCCTGAACTGCCGAATGAAGCAGACAAGATGGCGCGACAGATTGAACAATTAGGCCTTGCTTCATGGCCTGAAAGCAAAGATTTCACAGTGTCGCATAGTCGCATCTCGCCGATATAGGTCTCTCGTCGAGTCTATGATCGCCACGACTAAAGAGAAGCTACGCTTAGGTAGCCGTGTCCGTTTCCATGGCCGCCGATCCCCTCGCGCTGCCAAATCCCAAATGCCAACCGGGAAAAAGGCCGCGCCTTTTCACTGCTCAGAACACAAGAGCAGCAGGCCCCAACGCTTCCGTGCTCGATTGTTCGCTTGGCATCTGGAGTGCCGATCGATGTTCGATGGCGCATCATTTCACTCATTCCCCTGCGGCCAGTGCCAGCGGCCTCCATGCATGCATGCGGATGCGGGCACAACTCAGCGGACGGCCTCAAAGAAACGCGCGCCTCCCGCCACACACTTCGCGCCGGGGGCCCTCCGCCGGGGACACGCTGCGCTGCCTCGGGGAATTGCTGACGGACGGACGGTTCGATCGGTTGGTCGTTCGTTCCCCAGGGGAGGCAGAGGCAGCGATTGCTTTCCAACGTGTGTTGACTCTGGGTGAGTTGGTGATCGATCGGTTCCATGAGGCGATCAGGCATGAAGGAATTTGTCATGAGTGAGTGGCCACAGGAGTGCTGAACGGTGAAATGAAACCTACCGTACCGACGGGGTAAAGCGGAGGAGCCTCGAGGTTCTCCGCTCCTTTCCGGCGTGGGACTGATGGCCGACGACGAAAGGCCTGCTGGGCAGCGTCAGCTGCTGCTGCAGGAACAGATTGGACAGAAGAAGAGTGGCTTCTTTAAGGAACAGATTGGACAGAAGAAGAGTGGCTTCTTTGATGAGCTTTTTCCTGTGTGCTATTATTAAAGATACTCCGTACCCACGTGCCCCTGAAAACTTCAAACACATTATGATGCCATAACGTTTTACTTTTTTTTTTATCTCCCAAACCATTCAGTCGGTCTCCCGTCTGGTTTTTGCCGTTTAACAACCTGACACGTGAGTCCGGTCAAAGAAAACGTCCAAAATACATTGTCTCTCTCCCTTCTCTATCCTGTGGCCGGCAAGCACTGCAGGACGAGGTCTCTCTTCCCTCTCATGTGTCATGGACGCCAATCGCCAAACGTTTGTCAGATCGAATCGAAGTAAATGCAGGCTTATTAATAATCACCGGCACCAGGTACGGTAGTGGCTGGTAGCAGACACGCGCACGGTGCACCTGCTGGTAGGCGTAGGCGTAGGCGAGCGCCCGCTCCCGGCGTGCGGCGGCGTCGTGCCGGCGCGCGCCCTCGGCCCTGGCGTCCTCCAGGGTGCGGCTACTGCTGTCCCAGGCGCCGGAAGGGCTCCTCCCGCCGCCGTTATCCTCGCCTCTTCCGAACCTGCCTCTGCTTCTGCTTCTCTGCCGCAGCAGCAGGTCTGCCACCTCGCCGTCGTCACTGAAGTCGTGGTCGCCCTGCAATGCCAGCTCGACGCATGGTGGACGCCCCGCTGCTCCTAGCACGGTGGAGCGGCTGGCTGGCGGTGTCGGCGGCGGGAGGAGGAGGAGCGGGTGTTCGGTGACGAAATCTCCTCTACTCTTTGTCGACGACGAAGTCAGTAACTAAAGGTACTACGACTGCCACCGGCCGCGCCCCCGCACGCCCCGTCCCGGCCGCGCGCCCTGCCGCCGGCGAGCAGAGCTCGCAGCGAACGCTCGCGAGCTCCGCGACCTCCCCGCCGTCGCCGCGCTTCCCTTCGCCAAGCAGGAGGCAGCGCCTGGGGAAGCCACCTGCCGCCCGCCGGGATCTAGGCTGGGAGAGCCGTCGTGCCCTCCGGCCTCACGGTGGAGACGGCCGCGGCTGCGGAGGGCGCTCGCAGCGCAGGCGCGGAACTCCGGGTTGCGGCGCGCGGTCCGCCGGCGGCTCGGGACGGGGTGGAGCGGCTCAACGCCGGTGAGGCGGTAATGGAGGCGGCGAGGTGGAGGACGCGCAGTCCTGCTGCTTCTAGAGCTCCCCGTCAGGCCTCACGGTCGCCGACGGGGACACGAGGGTATTTTGTACTGTTTTCACGTTTCTTGCATCAGAGGTAGGAGTGGACGGAATGGGGTGGGAGAGAAAAAAAGTAAAGTGTTATGGTACCAAGATTTGTTTGAACTTATTAGCGATATATAGACCTGAAACATCTTTTGTAATGACGTACAGGAAAGACTCTTCTTTAATCCGTCCACCCCGTGCTACAGAGCTACAGCCGAGTGCAGGTGGCAAAAGTTGTAAAGCTGTGTAGTATTGAGTTGTAGACGAACGCACGTAAGGTAGAGTAGTAGCTGAACTTTGTTCACCGTCACGGCAAACACATCGGCAGAGCTCGCATGAGGCAAAGAATCTGATCTGTGTTGCTGTGTACCCATCTTCTTCAGTAACCAGTGACACCTGTGTGTCAGTTAGGGTCACTTGCAACGTGGGCGATCCTGTTGCTGCCAACATACCGTCTCAAAGCAAAGCAGGTCGTAGCTATACTCAGGCCTCTCATGCAGGCGGCTGCTCAAGGAAGGCAAGGCATCAGCGACCCAAAGTGCCACCGGCACCATTGTCTCTTCGCACTAGCAGCAGGTGCAGGCCTCTGCATCCTCTCGGCCTCGCCGTTGTGAAATAGAAGGGACCAGGAAGAACGAAGAAGAAGAACGATTGAGTGGCACGGCCATGATAGAGGATCAAGATCTTTGATTGGACGGAACAAAATTATACGGAGTACGTACTAGGTACTACCTAGTATCGCATTTCGTGATCTCTCGGTGGCATATGATGCGGCAGTTTAGCGGCGTCTAGGGGCGCCGCGGAAAAGCACTTTTTTGCCCCCATTTTTTGTTTCCCGGGCGCAGACGCCACACGGCCAAGATGCCTCGGCTCGGTTCACTGAACTTCTTTTTTCTAGAACACGACTTTACGTGTATTTCATTAAGGGGTTCACTGAACTTTCCGGTGGCGTTTGGTTCCTCGGCTCAGGTGTAAAGCACGGATGCATCAGTGGGGCAAACTGTTGTGCCACATTGTGAGCATAATCTTTTCAATCGCAGTGTTAGCAGCTAACCTAGTGCAAACTGTTGTGCCACGTTGTGAGCATAATCTTTTCAATCGCAGTGTTAGGTTGGTGCAGTTGTGCTGATGACGCCTGGCTCGAGGACAAGCTGTGGCGAATCAGGTCGGCCGCTTAGGGCCTGTTCGGCTGGTATTAAAGTCGGCTGATAAGCCGACTGAAACTGAGAAAAATATTGTAGATTCTAGCTGATAAGCCGGCTGATAAGTTCAAACGAACATGGCACCGGACTGATAAACCGACTAAAGCTGTTTTGTTGTGAGAAAAAATAATATAGATTCTAGCTGATAAGCCGACTGGTATTAAAGCCAGGTGATAAGACTGGCTGAGAAGTTGAAACGAACTACGACGCATCGATGACGAACTACGACGCATCGATGATTCTCCTGCCATAGCGATCAGACCACGGGATGAATGAATGATTGGTGCTGGCAAGGAGACATCAGACCAGACGTGGCGTTTGCTTTGCTTTGGCATAGGAGCATAGCTACAAGCTACTGCTGATCAAACTGGACGCTCTCTGCATTCAGAATTCAGACCGAGACAGAGAGGGATGCGTCTGCGCCATTCGTGTGTCGAGCGGCTTGCCAAGCCAGAAGTTGAGCATGCATCTCCCGTTACTAGCACCGGTGCTCATCAGCCATGAATGCAGGTTTCCATCGGTGGGCCCTAGCTATTCACGACCTCAGGGCAGTCCCAATGCATAGTTTCTGTAGAGCATTTTTTTATCCAATCACCTACATTCTCTCTCTATTCTTTACCAATCATATCCCTTTATGTTTTGGTTTTCGTGTAAACATAGTTTCTAACTTAGACCCGATTTCTATGTTTTTTTTTCTCTCTCTCCTCAATAACTACCTTGCCACGTCACCAAAATGTTTAGCTGGCCGTACAATTAATTTCCATACCGCCCTTATCGGTGTGCTCGGCCCGGAAGCTTGGATGGAGAGAGACTTGGAGCCGGACTGTGCGAGAACACAGCGGGTCTGACCCGACCACAGAGAGTTCAGAACCACAAGATTGCAAAGCAAGTACTCCTGGCTACGTAGCATGGATCAGTCAGTGCAGGTACAGGTACAGTACACCTGCAAGACCAGCACACCACACTTGATAGAGAATGACGGGGGGCGGGGGGGAGGTCAGGATCAAGAGGAAGTGGGGCTCAGAATCTACAGGCCAGTAGTAGTGGCAGTGGACGTAACGGCACGGACCAAAATGATAGTAGCGCTCTGATTCATTGCAGAGGCCAGAGAGAGGAACATCAGAGTCCTGGCTTCACAGGCATGAGCAGCAAGCTCACAACGAGGGTCCGATTCCTCCGAAGATCTTGCGAACAATCGGTCACCGACACGTGGGCCCTATGATGCCATGAGAGTCCAGTGTTATTGTTTCTATACATACATGCAAGGCCTTGATTAGATACCCTCAAAATTCTAAGTTTTTTCACTCTCTCTCCATCACATCAATTTTTAGCCATTTGCATGGAGCATTAAATGTAGGTAAAAAAATAACTAATTGCACAGTTTAGTTGGAAATTACGAAATGAATCTTTTGAGCTTAGTTGGTCCACGATTGGACAATATTTACCAAATAAGATGAAAGTGCTACTATTCATCGGGTTGAAATTTTTTTCAATCTAAACAAGGCCCAGCTCTGGTTTGTTACTCGGTCAGGTGTATGCTGATCGACAGCCTGACAAACGAAATTTTATAGTATTACGTTCTTGCTACATAGGACACGCCACCCGATGTTCGGAATCTTCGGATGGGCTTGTCCCTAGTTCCGACTTTCCATGCCATGAGAACATCTTCTATTATTTCTCCCAGAAAAATCTATCCCATGCATCTTCTTCCATTATTGCACACTTCAGATATTTTACAGAATGACGCAAAAGAGGGGGAAAAAACTCTGAAGCTAGCCCACTATCAATAATTTACACTAAGAGCATTCAGATATTTTGTCTTGTTTTTGAGACAATTTATTTTTCCAAGAAGAGAACAATATCTGATGAGGTGGCAAACCTTGTCAATGCTATTAAAATTTCGCACCTTATCGGTGCGAAGAATTTCGCAGGGCTCAGTATTAGTTCATTCGGAATTCTTATTCAAATTATTCTTACCTCATGAAAAAAAAAACTGACCCCGCACACAGAGCGTGCTACTGTAAATATTCCGGACAGCTAGCTTATCCACCGTTTTATTTTGTCACAAGCTTTGCTTAAACAAGCTACTTCGAAGCACTCCTTAACTGAGATGATGCCGTTCCATTTCCACTGCTATCTTTTAGTTTGCATTATCATCGAGAGCTGTTGGGAGATGCTGCCTCAAGTGGAGGGATGCCATTGACCTCGATCCATCCCCCCTCATGTGCGTTCGCAGCCTATATACACAGCCCCACGCACCCACACCAATACACCATCTCGCCCTCCAAACCCATCATCACCCACCTGCCCATTTCCATTTGCTTCTTCCTCCTCTCGTCACCTCGCCACCGTTCTTGCATTCTCCATTGTTGCGTCTGTTGCTCGCAGTTCTTGCTGCTATCTAGCTCGTCCGCATGCGTCTCTCTCCATTCTCCCAATCCTAGTAAGCCAAAGAGACTGTTCTTGTGAGAGAGCTGGACACCATCTCCCCACCCATTACGCCGTAGCCAAACCTGGAGAAAAACCTGTGGAGCATGTAAGTCCAGTCCCTGTCAAAAATCCAAACCCAAGCCCCAAAAAAATCACAAAAAAAGCCACTTCCAAGATCTCCAAAAGCATCGGCGTTGCGAAGCGAGGCGTAAGTTGGTAGGCTGGATACGTCCCCACTAATTCCTTAGCACAAACTCAACAAAAGCCTCCGGATCATGTAAATTTCGCCATCATCTTTGCTCGCCGCCCAGCTGAAAAAAAAAACAAAAAAAAGCAAGACCATCCAGCAGCATGCATCGCTAGTAGTAGCCATACATCAATCGTAGTCTAGCGATCGGCCTGCTGGAGCCCATGCGGCCATTATCGTAGCATCACCTCAGCAAAAACCATCAAATCATGTAATTGATACTCCCGTGTCCTATTTCTGCTGCACTGCCGGCAGTCCAAAAAAAACCAAAAAAAAAAAAGATTGTCTTTGAGAGTGAGAGAGCAAGCAAAGAGGGAAAGCACAGCTAGCAGCAATGGCGGAGCCGGGGTCGACGCCCCCGAACGTGTCCGCGCCGGCGACGCCTGGTACGCCGGCGCCGCTGTTCTCCGGCGGGCCGCGGGTGGACTCGCTGTCGTACGAGCGCAAGTCGATGCCGCGGTGCAAGTGCCTGCCGGCGGTGGAGGGGTGGGGCATTGCGACGCACACCTGCGTCGTCGAGATCCCCGCGCCGGACGTCTCGCTCACCCGCAAGGTACGCCACCTTCCACATGCTCGTGCACCTGCACGTTCTTCATCTCGCATTTCTTCTTTCTTCTTCTCGTTCTTGAGAGGGCCATGGGCCATATTTCGTTCTCTCCGTGATTTATTTTTCTAAAGTGCGCGGTTTATTTTTCTTATATCCATACGTCTGATCTTTTGGAATTGTTTTTGTGTTTGTATATTCTGCTATTATTACTTGAGGGTACATACATGCATCCTCATATTTTATACTGTGTGTAGGTCAAAACTAACGTTACAACAGTCATGTGTCTGAAAGGCTGTAATGACACAGCCCTGACAGTACTGTACTTTTTTTTAGAAAAATAAAGAAAATGTCGGCGTGATCGATGTCATAAGTTGTTGACTGTTGAAAATTGATCCCTTACAGGAGGTAATCACTGATCATTTCTGTGATCTTATATATATTGCTCAATTTGGCTCTTTACATCGTTCTTGAAATCTCTCGATTTTGCATGCTGATGAGAGACACTTCGAACTTGAAGCAGTTGTGATTGTGCTCCATAGGACAAATCAATTCAGATTCTTTCTAGGCATGCACAAGCTAGTTCTTTATTTGGCGCCCTGTAAACTAAGGACTACAAGTGGCCAGGCTAACTGTACGAGACAAAAGAGCTCGATCACACTAACATGCATGGTTTCAGCAGTTTCGTCTGGAAGCAGTGGTGAATGGCGGTCAACTCCTCTTTCCGTTTCAAATTATAAGTTGTTCTACCTTTTTTTTCTATTCTAGATGCATAGTTTTATATGTGCACTAGATAGGTATTATGTGTAGATACAAAACTATGTATATAGGAAAGCTAGGACGATTTACAATTTGAAATAGCAGGTGTACCGATTGACTATGAACTTACTAGTATCAGCTACTGCATAATTTGCTTCGGTAGTGGGTAGTACAGTAGCTTTGCAAGCCAGAATAACTTGTATTTTGACGAAAGATTCCTATCTACAGTACCAGTTGCTAGTGGTAGTACAGTAGCTTTGCAAGCCAGAATAATTTGCTTTGGGATTAGCGGCGGCGAGAAACCGACGAGGCGAGGACGTTGGATCTGATGCAGGTGGTCAGGAAGAACGCCTTGTTCAGGCATCTAGTAGATAGGAATCTTTCGTCGACAAGCACGCATGAATCTATTAGAAAACCATTTAGCATTATCAACTCTAGCGGGTGTAAATAGAGAGAGGATGACCCTAAACCAATACATCAGCAGGACTTTAGACGTCTAAAAAGGTTGCACATAACCTGCAACGCAGCAAGAACGTGGCGTAATCGATTAAACCAATCTAAAGACCGGTGAGACCGATATAGAGTTTGTTCTTCACCGGAAAAGCTCCCGAACTTCTCCCGGGAAGACCCGTCAGGGAGGAGCACGTGGAGGATCTCCTAAGACCAACAAGGCCGCCTAGGATGCCGCTGAATCTCACCGGAAAACTCAACGGATAGTAAGAGGGGTTGAGAGAGGGGAATTATGGCATAAGGAGTTGATAGATTGGTTTGTATGACGATTGGATAGATGGAAACTCAATCGGCCATGATCCTCTCATATATATAGAGGGGGTGGTCTTATCCCAGTAAGAAACCTCTCCAGGCCTTATTTTCCAAGTTTTCCACGAGTTTGGAACAGTTCAGATCGGAATCCAAAAGGCCAGATCCGAACAGGATTTTTAGTTAGGTATGTCAGAAGTCCCGACTTGGGTCGGAACTCCCGACAGTCGAAACTTCCGACTTTTGTCGGAATTCCCGACATAGGGATAACCCCAGACACCCGAGCAGATTTCTTCAGGCTTCCTGGAAGTCCCGACACCCGTCGAAACTTCCTACAGTCGGAAGTCCCGACTTGGGTCGGAACTCCCGACAACGAGACATCTTTTCGAGGGCATAACTTCATCCGGACTTCGAATTAGACGTTCCATATATGTTTTTTTACTGTCTCGACGAGAGGAACACAATGGTGAAGTCCATTTCACATTTTGACAACTTCACAAAATGGACATTCTTTTGTTGTCAACATATGCCCCCTGTTTTCAGGTGAATGATGCATGAACCTGAAAACACTTATTCAAAACCAAACAGCAACGATACCCATCTCATCGGCTGCTTAGTGACTAAGGGCGATGTATACATCGGTCATTTTTTCTAAGGGCGATACATGTATCGGCCATTGTTTGGAGAGCACTTAGGCTTTTTGCCAAACACTTGGAAAGTACCCTTTCAAGTACCTCCCATTGAATGCTCTCGTGAGACATTCACCTTGCAATGTCTCTAGCACATATGAATTTCCGAATATAACTTTGACCACTTTGTAAGGACCTTCCCAATTCGGTGACCAGTTGCCAAACTGATTGCTCTTCGATCCAATTGGTAGTATGGTTTTCCATACCAATTCTTCCACTTGGAAGAATTTGCTCCTGACTTTCTTGTTGTATGCTTTGGCAACCTGAGCTTTATCTTTCTCTATTTCCTTGAGAGCTTTTAATCTCACATCAGTCACCTCATCGATATTATCCATCATCAAATCATGATACACAACAACTGATAAATCATTTTGTTTAGCAAGCCTGTATGCATCCAAATTCATTTCGATAGGCAACACGGCCTCTTGGTCATATACTAACTCAAAAGGAGTAACCTTTGTAGCACCATGCCTTGAAATGCGATGTGCCCATAGAGCCTCAGACAAAACTTCATGCCATCTCCTTGGATTCTCTTCAATTTTCTTTTTGATGAGCTTGATCAAAGTCTTATTACTAGACTCAGCTTGGCCATTGGCTTGAGCATAGTATGGAGATGAATTGAGCAACTTGATCTTATATAATTCGACAAATTCCCTCACCTCTTTAGACACAAACGATGTCCCTTGATCTGTAGTTAATGTTTGAGGGATGCCAAATCTATGAATAATATGCTCAGTAATGAACTCAATTACTTCCTTGTGTATCATATTCTTCAAAGGAACTCTCTTGGTCCACTTAGTAAAGTAATCCGTAGCAACTAACACAAATCGGTGTCCCTTCGAAGATGGGGATATATTTAGTCAATGAAGTCTAACCCCAACCACAAAAAGGCCACGGTTTGATGATAGGGTCAAGCACAGCAGCAGGCACAAGCTAAATATTTCCAAACTTCTAGCACTCTTCGTAACCTTTGTAGTAGCGAAAACAATCGGCCATCATAGTAGGCCAATAGAAACCAGCTCTACGCAATAACCACTTCATCTTCGGGGCCGATTGATGCATACCACAAATGCCTTCATGGACTTCTCCCATAGCCACTCTTGTCTGATCTGATCCTAAGCACTTAAGCAGCAAATCTTTGGTGGTTCTTTGATAGAGCTCATCATTATGCAATACATATTTGAAAGCGCTCCGTCGAACACTTTTATCAATTTTGGCACTTGGATCACGTAAATATCTCAACAAGTGAGTCCTCCAATCTTCTAAATCGGCCCCAACATCACTGGAAGTTATATCGGACCGATTTGATAGCTTCTCGGGCGAATTGACCGGGCTGGTCACAGGGGAGTCGGCTGAGCCAACTAGGCCGGTAGGCTTAGCCGATTTGGAGGTGTCGGCTTGGCCGACTAGGGCAGTTGTCTTAGCCAACTTGGCCACAGCAGAAGAGTAGTCGGCTGAGCCGACTTGGTCAGTCGACTTAGCCGATTGGTCTGTATCTACACAGGAAAAATTAAAATCTTCATGCATCGACTGTTCTTGAATATGGAAATTATGTCCACTGACATCATAGCCAGATGCTTGTTGAGCTAACATGTTGGCCTTTTGATTTTCATGCCTCGAAATATGCCGAATTTGAAATTCGGTAAAATAATCAATAACCTCAAGGCAAGCATCAAGACAAGCTCTTAGTGATCCTTCTAAACATTGAAATTCACAAGCAACTTGCTGTACTACCAACAAAGAATCACCATAAGCTTTAACATAGTTTACTTCCATAGACCGCAACATGATCAACCCGAATAATAGAGCTCCATATTCGGTTTGATTGTTGATACAAGAGAAATCTAATCGGCTTGACATTCCAATTTCAGCACCATTAGAAGAAATAAGAATAATACCAACACCTTGGCCATCTTTACAAACCGATCCATCAAAGTATAATTTCCATGGAGTAAAAGTAAGGTAATTGACTTCATCATCTAAATCAATACCATGCTCAACAATAAAATCAGCAAGAACTTGACCTCTTAATGTTTTCAATGGTTCAAAAGTCAAGTTATATTCTATTAGTGCGTATGCCCATTTGCCTATCCTTCCACGAAGAATTGGCTGATATAACATGTGCTTTATCACATCGGCCTGGCAAGCAACAACACATGTACTAGACAAAAGATAATGTCTCATCTTAGCACAAGCATAGTACAGTAATACGCATAATTTTTCTATATGGGCGTACCTTGTCTTGGGATCAAAAAGACGACGACCAAGATAAGCAATCACATATTCTTTACCTTCATCTTCTTGAGTCAAAACAGCCCCTATTACCTTCTCTTCGGCAGCAATATATAACTTAAAAGGAACTCCTCTCCTAGGTGCACGAAGAACCGGTGGTGTTGACAAATATTCCTTTATCTTTTCGAATGCCTCTTGTTGTTTTGCCCCCCCCCCAAGTGAATTCAGATTCATCCTTCAATTTCAATATAGGGGTGAAAGGAATAATTTTCCCGGATAAGTTAACAATAAATCTTCTCAAGTAGTTCACTTTTCCCAAGAACTTTTGCAAGTCCTTCTTGCACGTAGGTGCCTTAACTTTCTTGATCTTCTCTATCCTCTTGGGATCAAACTCTATGCCCTTATCATGAATTATGAAGCCTAAAAACTTTCCAGCCGATACTCCAAAAGCATATTTGAATGGGTTCATCTTCAATCCATAGCGGCACATCCTCTCAAAAGCAAGACGCAAATCGGCCAAATGAGATTTATGGGCGACCGATTTGATCACAATATCATCAATGTACACCTCCATAATCACCCCAATTAAATCATGGAAAATCAAATTTATAGCTCTTTGATAAGTAGCACCTGCATTCTTCAGCCCAAATGTCATCACAACCCACTCAAAAAGACCAACAAACCCAGGACATATGAAGGTCGTCTTAGACATATCTTCCTCGGCCATGAAAATCTAATTATAACCGGTGTTACCATCAAGAAAGCTAATAACCCGGTGTCTTGAAGCATCATTGATAAGCATATCGGCTATAGGCATAGGATACTCATCTTTCGGAGTAACTCTATTCAGATCTCTAAAATCAATACATACTCTGATCTTTCCAGAATCCTTCTTCTCAATAGGCATAATATTAGAGACCCACTCCGCATACCTGCATGGCTGTATAAACCCCGCTTACAACATCCGATTAATCTCTTCTTTAATACTATCATAAATAGTAGAATTTAATCGATGGGGTTTTTGCTTGAAAGGCCTGAATCCTTTCTTAATAGGGAGTCGATGCTCAACAAGCTCTCGGCTCAATCCAGGCATCTCTGTATAATCCCATGCAAAACAATCAACATATTCCTTGAGAAGCACGATTAACTCAACTTTGTAATCGGTTTCCAAATTTTGATTAATAAACGTCGGCCGGGGCACAGAGCCCTCCCCAATATCAACTTGTTCCAAAGGGTCGGCCGACGTAAAACCTTGGCCCAACTTATCGAGCTCATCAAAATATTCAATAGCCTCACATGCATCGGTCTTATTAGTCCGATATTGTTCAACACGATGTTTTAACCATTCAACGTTAGCATCCATTATAATAATGATTACATGATGATATTGAGTCGATTATCAATCGGCTTCAAGGACACAGGAACAAAACCTTGCCTGGTAACACTAACAAATTCAAAACTAAAAAGATCTCTACCAGATAAGCAAGCAATAGCATCATGCCCCCCGAGTATAGGAGCATCGGCTGTAGCAACACCAGCCGATGAATCTGAATGCACGACTTCAACAGCATCTCCCACCCATTGGATGAGAAATTGGTGCAAGCTAGATGGCACGCAGCGATTGGCATGGATCCAATCACGCCCAAGTATCAAGTTATAGCTACCTTGCACGTCGGCGACGAAGAACGCCGTGGCCAAAGTCTTGCTTCCAATGGTGAGCTCCATGTTAGCAACTCCTCTAGCCGAAATAGGAGCACCTCCTCCGACACCACTGATCGTCATGTTGGTCTTGATCAGCTCCTCATCAGTGCCACCGAGCTTCTTGTAAAGCGGATATGGCATCAAGTTCACTATCGCCCCACTGTCCACTAACATGCTATGGACCGGTGTGCCATTGATATGGCCCTTCACATGTAGAGGCTTGAGATGGTTGATGGAGTCATCTGGTTTCTAAAATACAACGCTTTCCGTTGCAAAATTAAATTCTGTCGCCGTGGAGTCATTTGCCACGATATAGTAATCAGTAGATAAAACAACTACATTGACCTCCACTCTCTCTGGAGTAGCCTCATAGTCAACCATCTCCTCGTCGGGAACCTCAGGAACCTCCATGCCAACCAGAGCAGCAACGGTAGTAGCGAAATCATCAGAGGACACCTCAGAGGCACCCGGGACAGCAGGAGTCAGCTTAGCTGACTCGAAAGTCGACTTAGCTGACTCTGGAGCTTCCAAAGCAGTAAGGGCAAGCAAAGTTGGCTCAGCTGACTCAGGAGTTGGCTTAGCTGACTGGCTCAACATAGGAGTCCACTTAGCCGACTCTAGAGTCGACTTAGCCGACTGGCCAGCAGCAGTAGCGGCGTTTCGACCTTCTAGAGGGATTTCGACATGTACAGGGTTGAGGATTTCATTCTCCATCTTGGCAAGCTTCTCCCTCTTCTGTTGCTTATGTCGAGCACGCTGCAATTTACGTCGTTGAGTTTTATTCAACCCACGAGGACACCATACGGGTTGCCGGTACTTGGAATCTCATTCGACGCGTTTCTTCTCTTCAATTCCAAAAACATCTTTAGGAGCTTGATCTTGCTTAGATGCTAGAATTTCTTTGATTACAATCAGCCCATCATGATTAGTGATGGGAGCTTCCATGGAGCCAATTGTGATAACCGATTGAGGCCTAGCTCTTGGTGGGGGAACGACAGGAATCTCAACCTTCTTAGGCACATAAACTTGCTGCATTGGTGCCTTTCCCGACTCTTGTGGAGTCAAAGTCCTAGAGGTAATCACACAATCTTGACTTGTACCGCTAGAGCTCGATTGACAATTGTTCAATCAGCTAAAGACGGAGGGTCTTGAAACTGAACCAGCAGGATCTCCCCACCTTTGTTGGCTATGCACGGGTGCTGCCGGAGGATATGGCACCCAAACTCCATAAGGACCCCATTGTGGTGTAACCGGAGGCGAAATCGGGGGACCCCAGCGAGAAACACGAGGAACAACTCTCTGAGACGGAGTTGTTGATTGCACCACCGCCAATTGCTTGATCTTGTCATCTTCCCACTTAGGCGGAGTAGACTCTCTTTTTTTAAACGGCCAATTCTAGGAATCGGCCTTTTGTTGCTTATACTTGGCCATGAGCCTGTCAAAGGTGCATTGCTTCTTCACGAACTCTCCCTAGTTCTTCCCATTGGTCTTTCAGGTGCCAATCTCCGGTCGCTGTGGAACAAATGTACGCAAAACACGAACACCGGAGGCGCCGGAGCTGTTGGAACCAGGAGAGTTGGCTAAGCCGACTGGCGCAGTCGGCTCAGCTGACTTGGCTAAGGTGGTGGTAGAGTCAGCTAAGATGACTCCTTGAGTCGGTTGAGCCAACTAGCCCTGCTGTGTACTGGAGTCGGCTTTACCAACTGGTGGAGTTGGCCTAGCCAGCCTCTGCTATGCCACTGTTGTTTCATACCACCGCTGCCTTTTCAAATATTGCATTGATCCAGCGGTGATCTTCAACTTGTTCTTGCCTTCATCATCCTTCTCAAGCACCACTTTGCGCCCCGAATTCATTTCAACATTCGGTGCTACACGTGGTTCACCGATAATCATGTTCTTGCCTTGGGCTTTATCGGCTTGCTCTGGACGAATCAAAACAGCGGGCGCCCCTACTTCAACCATGTGCATGGGAAAAGGGGTCTTATCAACTTGCATTTCAGTAAGACTCAATTGTCCCTCATTAAGGGCCGATTGGACCTGCCGACGAAAAACATTGCAATCATTAGTGGCATGAGAAAAAGAATTATGATATTTACAATAAGCCCTTCTCTTTAACTCATCAGCTGAAGATAATGTATAATTGATTCTAATATAACCGAATTTCAACAATTCATCAAAGATTCGGTCACATTTAGAGAAATCAAAAGTAAATTTCATTTTCTCATTCCGATTTTTATGAATCGGCTTGAGAGAAGGACAAGTAACCAATTTATTCTCTGCTGACCATTTAATTTCAACAGCTAAACATTCTTTATTATCATCGTCAGAATCATCGGAACAATCACCAACAAAATGCATATTCTGACGATGAGATTTATAAGCATCACGAGACTCTTTAAAGCGCGGTTCAATTGAAACGGCCTTTTGCATAAGTTGATTAACATTGTGAAACTCATAATGCTCAAGCTTTTCTCTAATACTAGAACGTAAACCAGCAAAGCATAAATCAGTTAAATCTCTTTAAGAAATATTTAAATGGAAACATCGGTTCTTAATCTCTCTAAATCGTTTGAAAAAATCATGGACGGACTCATCACGCCCTTGACGAACCGATGCAAGATGAGACAATCTTGTTTTATGAGCACCGCTATAAAAGTGATTATGAAATTTCTCTTCTAATTTAGCCCATGAACCAATCGAACAAGATGGTAATGAAGTAAACCATGCAAAAGCTGTGCCAGTAAAAGATAAAGGAAAATTATGAACTTTCATAAAATCATAAGCACTAGCTTCACCCAATTGTGCAAGAAACATGCTAATATGTTCCATGGTTGATTTACTATCATCACCACTAAATTTCTGAAAGTTAGGTACCCTCCACCCATCAGGTGTTTTCATGAAATCATAAGTAAAAGGGTACGACTTTTGATAATTATTCCTACTAGATTTAAGTTGCACTCCTAAACTACTCTCAAGAGATTTAGCCAATTCATCCTTAAACCGATTCAAAACATCATCAAAATCGGTAGTAGGAGTACTAGGAGTAACATTAAATGTAGGAATTTGACTAGGTGACTTCGGTGGGTTTGCTAAAACATTATGCCCCGCTGAAGCTCTATTTGTTGATGCTCCATAATCGGTTCGAAGAGCTCGACCCGAACTTTGTGCACCAACACCTGTACGTGTAGATATGCTAACACCAGGTTGACCGGCCTTATCGGTTTCAGATGCCGAAGGGGCCGATTGAAATTGGCTAGCGGAAGCATGAGAGGTTTGATTTTCATAAAAATTCAAAGGCATACCGAACTGAGGCTGCTGCACGGCACCGGATTGATCATAATCGGTTGTCTTGCCCTCTAACTTATCCATACGTGCTTGAAGTAGATTAGAAAGATACTGAAGGTTATTACTATGCAATTTTCTTTCATCTATCAACATCTGAACAAAATTGGCATGAGTAGGATAAGCATCAGTATTTACCTCCTCGTCATACTTAGCTTTTCCATTGCCCTTCTCCTCGGCGCCTGAAGATTCAGAAGCGGTAGCATCGCCGTAGGAGGGTTCATGGAACTGAGTGACCTTGTCGTGCCGATTCTTGGTGTAGCTCTCCAAGAAAGCCTTGACATCGGCATCGAGCTTGGCCTGAAGCTTCTGGCGCAACTCATCTGGAAGCTCGTCCATGGATTGAGGAAAGATCATGTTAGCCTCATTGAAGGGGCTGGTCTTGTCACCCTTGTCGATGGCAGCACCATCGTTGCCTCCCATGTTGCTAGTAGATTGATTCTTGATTCGCTTCGCTTTCCCCAGCGGAGTCGCCAAAAAGTATGTTGATGTTGAGAATGACCCCAAACCAACACACCAGCAGGGCCTTGGACGTCCAAATAGGTTGCACACAACCTACAACGCAGCAAGAACACGACGTAATCGATTAAACCAATCTAAAGATCGGTGAGCCCGATGTAGAGCTTGTTCTTGGCTAGAAAAGTTCCCGAACTTCTCCCGGGAAGACCCGTCAGGGAGCAGCACGTGGAGGATCTCCTAGGACCAGCAAGGCCGCCTAGGATGCCGCTGAATCTCACCGGGAAACTCAACGAACAGCAAGAGGGGTTGAGAGAGGGAAATTATGGCATAAGGAGTTGATAGATTGGTTTGTATGACGATTGGATAGATGAAAACTTAACCGGTCATGATCCTCTCATATATATAGAGGGGGTGGTCTTATCCCAGTAGAAAACCTCTCCAAGCCTTATTTTTTAAGTTTCCCACGAGTTTGGAACAGTTCGGGTCGGAATCCAAAAGGTCAGATCTGAACAGGATTTTTCTGTTAGGTATGTCGGAAGTCCCGACTTGGGTCGGAACTTCCGATATAGGGATAACCCTAGACACCCGAACAGATTTCTTCAGGGTTCTCGGAAGTCCCGACACCCGTCGGAACTTCCGACAGTCGGAAGTCCCGACTTGGGTTGGAACTCCTGACAACGAGGCATCTTTTCGAGGGCAAAACTTCTTCATCCAAACTTCGAATTAGACGTTCCATTTTTTTTTGACCGTCTCGACGAGAGGAACGCAATGGTGAAGTCCATTTCACATTTTGACAACTTCGTAAAATGGACATTTTTGATTGTCAACTGTTGTAATTGTTCTTTTCCTTTTTTAAAATTTATCAACTCTAGTACGAGCAAATTTTGCGGATCGCCTTGCTAGTATGCTGGTAACAACGACATGAGAAGAAAACGCCACTAAAAATCACTAGCGAATATTATTGTACCTAGTATAGAACTAGAAGTAGCATAGCTGGGTGTGATGGGCTGATCGATCTCCACGCCGCCTGCTGCCTGCATCACGCGTGCTGTTGTGCGCCTGCAAGTACACCCAAGTGTCTGGAATTTCTGGCTTGGCTAGGCGGCGCCCACCCTGTGCGACGACCACACGTACGAAACGGGCCGGAGAGGCAGGTATAACCACTCCCGGGAAATGATACGCTTGTTTGAATTTTGTATTGGGTTGATGAATTTCAAATTGCTGGATTTGGGTTCCTTGATTGACCCCCGAGGAGAAGTCCAAAGAACAAATCAGTTACTTGGTCAAAAATCAGTGACCCCATACGTACAAATAAATATTTTTTTTTCTGTATTTCGCTATGTTGCTTTCATACTTAATTCCTCCCTGCTTAATGGATAGGTACGTACAGCTGATGTCTTATCCCCAAAAACATTTATTTCAATAATGGAAATGGTTTTGGCCTATAAACTACTTTGGTATCTAGAGATGCATTAGACTTTCGATCATTGTTGCAGCACCACAATTGAGTACTACTGCTTGTTTTTAGGCAATAAATAGAGTGTACTGTCAAAAAGTGACGTTCTGAAACGTGACAATAAACTGCGTCTACTCCATGTACTTCTGAATTAGAGCTCATGAGGAAGAATTGCACATGTGTACTAAATGGGGTAGCCTGTCACGTTCCTCAGCTTTGAATTGAAAATACACGGGCCTAAAACAGCCTGTTATCCGTGTCAGTCTCAACTTGTTTCAGCTTTCTCTCTCATATAATACTATTGAATCAGCCGAAATCAGTTCCAAACTGGATCAGCCGAACAAACAAGCTACGTACAGTGTTTTCAGAACAAAGAAAATGGTACCCCAACTCCAATTATTTCGTGATAAGGTACGGTTCTTGGACGTGACACGTCCCAAACTCAAGTTGAACCGGCGATGGATCCAGGCGTCCGTGACCGGAGTGGTTGCATGCGTTGTTTTGGCTCTCTCTCGCGCCGGTCACGTCCATCGATCCCAATCTCAATCTGTCCATGGGTTGACAAGATCGCTGAATTATTGGCCCCTGGCCTAATATCGGTGCAGTTTCTGAAAAGTTGCGGCTGAATAAATAATAAAAAATAATGTCTGTTCAGTTGGATTTTTTTTTGGGGTGGGGGGATCGTCTGTTCAATTGGATGTTGTTTTGGTCAATTCTAGCTAGATTCATGTCGTTTGGAATTTGGAAACAGTGTAGTTCCTACTGTATCTGATGGGCATGCATGCATGTCGCGTGTGGTGGCCGCATGCAGCTCGGCGCCGAGTTCGTGGGCACGTTCATCCTCATCTTCTTCGCGACGGCGGCGCCGATCGTGAACCAGAAATACGGCGGCGCGATCAGTCCCTTCGGGAACGCGGCGTGCGCGGGGCTGGCGGTGGCCATCATCATCCTGTCGACGGGTCACATCTCCGGGGCGCACCTCAACCCGTCGCTCACCATCGCGTTCGCGGCGCTGCGCCACTTCCCCTGGCTGCAGGTGCCCGCGTACGTGGCCGTCCAGGTGCTGGGCTCCATCTGCGCCAGCTTCGCGCTCAAGGGCGTCTTCCACCCGTTCCTCTCCGGCGGCGTCACCGTGCCCGACGTCACCATCTCCACCGCCCAGGCTTTCTTCACCGAGTTCATCATCTCCTTCAACCTCCTCTTCGTCGTCACCGCCGTCGCCACCGACACACGCGCCGTACGTACGCGTGCACGCAGTCAAACGCTGCACCCTCAGTGCCGTGACATCGATTCAGCTCTGAATTGTTCTGCTCTGGATCTGTTCTTGCATGCAGGTGGGTGAACTCGCCGGGATCGCGGTCGGAGCGGCCGTAACGCTGAACATCCTCGTCGCCGGGTAAGTCCGCTTGCTTATATGCAGCAGTAGTAGCACGTGATGTCATGATCAACATGCTTGCATGGCTGAGCTGAGCTGACCTGATGAGCGCGCGCGCGCGCGTCTCTGGGCAGGCCGACGACGGGCGGGTCCATGAACCCGGTGAGGACGCTGGGTCCGGCGGTGGCGGCGGGGAACTACCGGCAGCTGTGGATCTACCTGCTGGCCCCGACGCTGGGCGCGTTGGCGGGGGCCGGCGTGTACACGGCGGTGAAGCTCAGGGACGAGAACGGCGAGACGCCGCGCACGCCGCGCAGCTTCCGCCGCTGACCCGCGCGCACGGGCCGCGCGGGCGAGGTATTGTCCGGCCATGTCACGCCCTCGCATCCTCCTCCGCGTACGTAACGCACGGCCACGCGGCCACGCCGCGTACCGTGTCAAGTGTATCGTGTCGGTACACGTACTGTGTCTGTGTGTAGCAATAAGCCCCGTTTTGCTTCGTCCGGAACGGCCGGCGGCGTCCAGTGCTCTTATGTGGTTTGTGTCGTGGATTATTAATTCTGGGTCGGCAAGAGTCGTGTGTTTTGAACAAGTCTTTTGGGTGTCGGGTCTGATGCGATCCATCATCGTGTCCGAATAAAAGCCACGCCGATGCGCCGGATGACGGGCATCAGCTCGATGTGTGATTTCTAGACTTAGCCCTGTTCACTTCAGCTTATCAGTCTTGGTACTGTGTTTTTCTCTCAAAAAAACCAGCTTCGGCTTATCAACCACAGAAACCATCATCTTTGCTTTGCTTTCCGCGTCACTCCTGTGCTTGGCGCCCTCTCGCTTCCCGGGCAGTTTTTCCTTGAGTTAAACGCACCGAGTGTTTGTTCATTTACAGACTTTTCATTTAGATTCATTAACTTCAAAAAAGATGATTTTATTTAGATTCATAATTTTATAAGTTATTTATCGTAGTTTCATATTTCAAAATAACTGTCACATCTACACACACGGCGCCGCTAAGACGTTTTGTATCAAACATTCTCTCTACTTAATACAACGACGTGCAAACCTTTTACGTGTTCGAGAAAAAAAACTGTCACATCTAGACAACCACAGCTTAACATTATCATTTATCATCACCAATAAATTGAGGAAAAGTGAGCTTAGCCAACTTCCGACTCAGATTACCTGCAATAGGAAGAAACCCATCAGGAGAACTAGGACTTGGAATCTAAGGTGCAACGAAAAAGCCAGGGGTGAACGAGGGTCGTGATGATCCCATAGCTGTAACAACCCATCCAAAACCCTACATCTAAAAATCTGATCTTTTCATTTTCTTTCTAAAAGGAACATGTATGGTGATGTGCCATGTAGATGCCTGAGGTTATTAAGGCTAATCTCATAACTTATATCTAATTTAATTGTGAACTAAACCCTAGGTCGTACCTTGCATGTAATATAAAAACTCTAAGTGATTGCTTCTTATAGGGCTTTGGATTGGTTTATGGTTTGTTTGGTTGAGTTGTGAGCTGTGAAAAAACCGCTATAAGTTTTGAGTTGAGGAAACGTTGTTGTGAGCTATAAGATGTGAAAAACTGTAAGATGTTTGATTAAAACAGCTATAAAATTTATTCTCTTTTTTTTACTTCCCTTGAAATACCTGCAAAACCTCGCTCTATTATTTTCACCCATTTAGAAAACAAGAAAACCAAAAGTAGGGTCTGAGGTGCTATGAAAAATGTACTACGCAAAAGCAATTGTTTCTATACTAACAACTTCTTGTTCTACCCATTTGGTTTATATTCTGTTTTTTTTTTGCAGCGAAAGCACTTTTTCAGAAGCTAAACCAAACACGGCCTTAACATTGAAACATTTTCTTTAAAAAAATAAACCCTAATAATGTATATGTATATGTATATATAGTTAAAAAGCATGTGTATACATAACCACATGTATGTATATTCGTGTGTATGGCCAAGTAAAATTATGCATATGCTTAGATGACTTGGGGAAAAACTCTTATGGCTGTTTGGATCTTTTTTTTTGAAGAAGAAAAAGAATTGAAATCTACTTAATGGATTAGGCTATTTGGCATGGAATTTAACATTCCACAACTTTACCAAGCTCACAAATGAGTTCTGTAGATCACCATGCTATATTTCTACTCTCCAACTTATAGTACACTCTTCAACTCACTCTTCTACAATAGAAATACAACATATAAGTATGTACCTTGTATGACTAACAATAATATACAAATATATTTCATATATAACCATGTCGGTGTTTCGGACCGGGGGGTCCTCAATCCACTAGTAAATGTGAACTGCGTGCTCCTAGTCCCGGATGGTGATGCAAAGAGACACAAGGTTTATACTGGTTCAAGCAATCGGCGCCCTACGTCCAGTCTAGGAGATCGATCTTGTATTCCTTGCACCGAAGTGCTTGTAGTAGGGGGTTACAAGCTGGATGAGAGAGGGAGCTAGTCCCAGGTCTCGGCGTGGAGTGGTGCGGGCTGCTTGAGTCGTTGCTCTCAGGCAGCGTGGGAGCGCGCGTGAATTGAGTGAGTGCGTTTTTGCATGAGGGCTGGTGTGGTTTTTTTCGATCCCTAGAAACGGCCCTGGCTGCTTCCTTTTATAGCCACAAGCAGGGAGCCAGGAGTACATGAGAGAGCTACACGTGGAGTCTTAGCGAGAAAGGAGGATCCAGTACTGTGGCCTATTCCTGTAGCAACACAGTGTCGGGAATGGTAATTGGTACTTGATCACTGGTGCGTCACGCAGGCCATGCCCGAGGCTGTTGAAGTCGTAAGGGTCCTTGTTGACGTCTAGTCAGTATGGCCTCCACTGTAGGTGACATGCCGTGCCTGGTGGACTCTTGTCCTGGTGGAGTGCCGAGGCCTAGCGGGTGCTGGAGCTGATCGTGCCGAGGCCTTCTTTGCCGAGGCCTCGGAGGTGACACGTGTAATGCGGCGCAGGGTCTCGGTGGTCTCGTGTAAATGCCGATTCCGGTGAAAAAGTGCGGAATGGGCGTCCGCAGGGAGCCGTAGTCTCGCACTGCCAATCAGCGGGGATGGTAAAAAAGGTGATTTGACCGCCGCCCCATCGCCTTTTTGCCATACACCGCCAATCGTGGTACGACGAGGCGTAACTAGGGATACTTACACGGATGGGACGGCCCGCCAGAGGGGCAATTGAGGCGGAGGCGACGAGAATGCGGGACGAGCCCGGCCTCGGCCGAGGCGGAGAAGGAATGGCGCGTCCGAGGCCTTAAAGGGGTCTCGGACGAGGCGAGACCGAAAGCATTTGGGCTCTCCTGCCATTTCCGAGGCTACTGAGGACATGGACTCGACCTTCCATGCCGCTTTGTCCTTGGCGCAGGGGTTAGGTAGCACATGGCGATATAAGTGTCGGGGAGGGAGGGCGGTGGTGAGTATAGTGGCGGGTAACCCTGCTGTGCCGGTTCCCTGTTCTGTCTTGTCGGTTATTACGCAAGACTCTTGTACTGCGCGGCTGGCCGACGTTCATGGGAGTGGTTGGGTGCATTTAATCCGGACGTGACGTTTTGGCAGAGGAGTTCGGTCGAGACGGAGGTTATGAGTACATCCGCCGAGCCCGGCCTCGAGCGAATCGGAGAAGTGGAGATCCGTCCGAGGCCTTTCGGGGCGAGGCTTTGGCGAGAGGGTCTCGCGAGAGAGGGCCTCGGACGGACGTTTTTAAAACTGTTCGCATGAGGCCTTGGCGCAAGGCCTCGGGCGAATCGGAGAATTCTGCTGAAACCTTGCAGTAGTCTTTTGGCTTTGATTTTAGCAAGGCTTAAGCAATATTCTTGGATCTTGCTTTGGGTATCCCTTCTTGTGGTATCCGACAAACTATATTAGCTTAATTAATCTATATCTAAATTATAATTATTAGAATGAATTCAATTCCATACATCCAGCTGTTCTGCCTCCTTTGGCGGGCCATCACCAGCATGTTGGCTGCCCCGTGC
Source organism: Miscanthus lutarioriparius (assembly GCA_904845875.1). NCBI lineage: Eukaryota > Viridiplantae > Streptophyta > Magnoliopsida > Poales > Poaceae > Miscanthus > Miscanthus lutarioriparius. The sequence continues at coordinate 104,690,341 of CAJGYO010000002.1, read as the reverse complement.
GCGTGCGGCCGTGCAGCAGTACTGAGCAGATTTGACGGTGAATCAGCGTCTGCTGCACCGCTAATCCGCTATCCATTCGGCATTCCCCTCGGAAGCTAGAATCAAGTTTTAATCAATGGGCCTGAATCTACAATGCACGGAAGATCTGGCCTTCGTTGCACGGAAAATACAGTTTTTGCGGGCCGTCCGCTCCGGTAGCATGAAAGAAGCCCATCTACTACATGCCATGGAAACTGGTGACTGGGCTGATAAGACAGACACCGCCGTACCGGAAGGCTCTTGTTTGACGACGTGAGCTAAGTGTGTGTTGGCGCCTTGGCGGTGCAACCACTCACATTTGACAGATTAATTAAGCACGGCCTGAACGGAGCATGTATACAATGCAACGGGCAAATGCTATGCACGGAAGGGAATCTATGACCGACCTCTTCAGCCGGAGTGCTTGAGAAGGACGGGTTTTGTTGCCTTCCACGTCCGGCAGTGGCTCGGGAAAGTGACGGGGCACTGCACGTAGGAGAAATGGATCCAACAGCCCGTGACCACGCTTTCATGGCTTCGTATGCTTCCGGTCAGAGAAGCAGTGGATCGACTCGTTGGGCCTCCTCGTCTTTATTTCTTCGTCCCCTGTCTGTTATTCATTTATTCTGCTTTGGCCTATGGCACCTCCTTGCTTCAGGATTCCCGTATGCTGGGGATGTACGCAGGCATGTGGCTGCTTTTGCTTGACGGCTGACGATGTTATTAACCCCTAAATACCCGTAGGGCTTCTCCATAGAACACCGCTTCACGTCATCCCAAAATCCTGCTGCCGTCGGATCTCCAATCGTGTGGTTCTGAGTGTTTGGAGCGGATTCTGCGGACAGCGGCTTCTCGTCGTTTTCTCTAGCTTCTACGGCTACTCCACTGCATACCTTTGGCTTCCCCAGTTTCTCCTTCCCTTGACTTCTCCTTCCCTCCTCTCTCTCTCGCTCTCTCTCTCCCCCCCTCACGATGCGGCAAGGCGGCCACCGGTGCGTTGGGGCGCCTTGCTGCCGCCATCGCCTCTCCCCCCACCTGGGGCGCCAGGCGACTAAGCCCGCGGCGATTGCGCATGCGCAGCCTCACCCGACTCAGCCTTCTCCCGCTAGTCCGCGTGCGCTACACGAAACCCTAGCTGCCTGTGCTTGACGGCTGCGTCGCGAGCTACCCTTGACGGCGCGACCACAAGACCTGATGTGGCAGCCCGTGGCCCGGCAAGAACGCTGGCAAGACGGCTCTCCCAGCGGGCAGCCCCTACGGAGAAGCACTCTGGCCGCGGCTGCCCGGCCGCGTCAGTCTGCGTTTACTCCTCTAGGTACGCCCACCCTTTCTCTTCCCTTCCTGTGTGCCTACTAATCTAAGTGTTGTTTGAGTTCAGTTGTTATGTGTGCTATTGCTTAGGGATTAATATGCATGCAATTCACAGTACTGACTAGGGATCAACTATACATGCAGTTCACAGTACGGGAAAAAACGCAAAAGATCGGAGAAAACAAAGATGAACAGATATAATATGTGTACAGAGGGCTCATTTGGAGACTAAAGCAAATTCAGATATGGTCTTTTGAAAACCAAGATGATAGTGGAGGTTTTCCTAGTGGAGTAAAAATCCTAAATGAAAGGTGACTGGTTCTCACCATTTATTGCATTGGTAAGTTTGTCTTCTACCTCTTGGTTAGTATACTTAATTTGCTCAATAATAAATTGTGAAAGGTGCTTTGTCTCTTGTGCATTGATAAGAATAGACTGTGATGACGCTTCATGGTAGAATGTGTTGGATACTAAATAACCTCTCATTCTAAATGAAAAAACAATTACTTGATGTCCTTCTTGATTGATTGCTCTATGACTATCTTTTGTAGTTTGGGGCTAAAGCAAAGTAAGGTCCAGCTTTTAAAAACAGGGCCGTTGTGGAAGGTTTCTCACTAGCAAAGTGAAAATCTTGAAATGAAGCTTGTGTGCTTCTTTGCACTGATTATATTTTGATGCTGCTTCTGCTTTTACTTAATTAGGATTGCAGAGTAATTGAAAAGGTGCTACCAAGTATGCATACTCTGTATATATCTTTCAGCTTTTGTTCTTATCCATTTTTTATTGTGCTTTCTGTGCATCGGGTTTCTAGCTCAATGTCAACACCTTGCACATTCCAATATCTGAAATCTTGGAAATATGAGCAAAAGCATTAATAGATAGCTGACATTAGAAGTGGATCAAATGACAGTATATATGCAATTTTGAGATCCGAAGGCCTGTAATCTATCATACAAAGTATTATTTGCTGAGAGAAATGTATGTACCCAGAGCATTTGTTGTCCACTCATTGCAACCAATATGTTTGGGTCAGAGCTTCTTTTTAATGCTTTGCTTCCCACTCATACATTCTTGTCACTTAGTTCTGTTTGTGGCAATTTTATTTTGTTCATTACAAATGATCTGATGTTCCTCTACTTTCATACATCAAAGATCACAGCCATCCTGATATGTCTTGAATCAGTAAAGTTCTTTTGGTTTGGTAGTGTCACATTCCAAGCTAGAAATACTGATTGCTTTCCTCCTCCATGTGCCGTGCCCAGTTGGTGTTTAGTAGTGATACAACTAATAAATGGTCCTTCTACAAGCCATTACCTCTGGGTGAGTACATTATTTTTTTCCTTTTTCGTTACCTTCCTATTCACGTGTTTCCTCTCATTTGACATTCTAGCGATCCTATTTTGCTTATTAACAAAGTTTATCGCCTTTGCCAACAAATTGATTGATGGTATATTGCAGTGGTTACCACACCTTTGACATGGAAATAGGAAATGCATAAAATCAATATGGAAAAAGCCTATAGGGTGATAGTAGTTGTGTCCGCTATGACGTCAATTCGATAAATGAGTTACTATATAGCATTTGTAGCGATCATTTAGATGTGAGGTTATTTTCCTGGTTCGTCGACACTTCTTTGAAAGGCCTTCTTATCCCTTGTTACAATAATAGCACATTGATTCTCTATTATTTGTTCTAACAGGAACAATGAAATTTATGAATTGCACTAAGTTGTGCCTGCGGTGTGTAGTGGCTTGGCGGGCCTTACAAGCAATTTCTTTACGTTGTGGATGCGCCCACGATCTGTATACTTGTCATGTGCTCAGGGAGTAGCCAATTTCTCTGGTGCGTGCTCTCTTTGCCAGTGCAGGGGCCGGGTACGTGTGTGGATCTAGCTCGTCGGCCTTCATCGCTGGAGGAGCCCCACACTGGCACATCTGCCCTATTGTGCATGACGGAGGGGCGCTCTCTCCCCTTCTCCCCCTTCCCTTCCCTCAGCTCCCTCTCCTCACTGCGAGGATCTTGGCCACCCTCCCCTAGGAGGTCGTTTGCTCCTGCGCTTCTCTTGTCTTTAAATACGCTGATCATGTGCAGAACCGATATCCTTCATTGTACAATGATGATTAGTTGTTTCATTCTGCATTATTTACTGAGGTTCTGGGGTTGTGGGATGATAAACTTTTTTAGACTAAGACAATGGAATTGTGCAATGATGGTTAGTTCTTTCATTCTTCCATGATTTTTGCTATTTTCATTAGTTTTGTGATGACTATGTCATTGTATCTTAGCAATTCGCTTTTGCATGTGTTATTTTGTTTTCATTAATTGCTATATTTTGTGCAGTCGTTGCTGACCATAGGTCCATTGTCAGTGATGTCTTTACTTCACATAATTTATTCGTTGTTCTATTACTGACCACACCTCAGTGCCAATGATGTATTTATTCCTATCCATCTCTGTTCACTTTCTTGCAAATCCTCTTTCTTGCAGGTCTGGAACATCTGGACCTAAGGTCCTGTCGATTAGCTGCATTCGATCTTTGTACTGAATTGGTTATGCTTCTGATTTTTCAGTACATACACTTGCTTGCAAATCCACTTGCTTATGACAGTGATTTTTCAGTACATATATTATTGCCGTTGCGGTGAATTTAAAAATGCTCCATACATGTGATCAGTTCCACTTCGATCTTTGCACTGAATTGGTCCTGTTTAGAGGCCTCTGTTACCCTATTCATTATTGTTTTTTTTTCACTTTATTACCCTTCTGTTTTTACAGCCCTTTGCACCGGTGTCTGTCGATCATCTAGATTTGATCTTTGCACTGAACTGGTTATGGTTGATATTTTATGCTAATCAGAAAGCTACCGAAGATTCCCTTATAGTACTATCTTTGTTTCGATAGTTTTTTCTTTGCCTTCGTCTCTCTCATTGAGAGGTCTCCTAGTTTTTGGCGTGGCTGCTGGACATATCATATATGACATATCTTCGGTAACTACTCTGATGCTTGCTATTTGTTTAGTAGGCTACAGCTACAGCCAAAACCATGAACCTTGTTGCTTTTAATATTTTACTGTATGTTGCGAAAAAGTTTATCTTTCAGAGATTAATATAAGCTTCGACCGCCCTTGCATCTGTGTTGCGTCATTCGTCTCTAGAACCTGTTGTCCGTGCTTCAGTGCTTCTCTTAGTTTCTACGTTCATGAGACTTTGCAGGTTTCCTGTTTTCCTTTGCTGGTTGCTGATGCTTATATTATGCAAGGTGATCAAGGAAGACAGGGGGTTCTTTCTAGAAATCTGTTCGTGCAGCCTAACAAAATCCGAGGTGACCTGGTCCTTTCTTTCGATTGTTCTATGTTCTTATTCTTTTAGATTTCCTATGTGGTATCTGCTGATGTGTGTCTGGCATCAGATTGCTTATAGTTGTTGGTCTTTACAAGTCTCAATTTGATTATCTCGATCTGAATTTCTGTGGATGCTTCGCGCCCCAGGGGCTCCTAGGATTGGTTAGTGACTTCATGTCTCCTGAAATATATGTTTAATACTATTGTTTGTGCCATTGTTAGTTTCCTCTTAGATTACCTACTCATTTTTTTGTTTTTACCCGATATGGTGCCATTGCTAGCTTACTCTTAGAATAACTATGTATTCTGGTTTTATGTATAGGGAGATCATGTATTTTGTATGATGGGTTTTCTTCTATGTGCTTTCCAATTCATACTTTGTTCATTTCAATAAAGGTCACAGACAGTTTATGATTCAAACCTAATCAAAGCACATGTTGAATGCGTCCATTACTGTGTTAATTCATTAGCGGTGCCTCCTCTACCCTGAATATTTGGGCGAGTGCCTTCAAGATTCTTTATGAAATGTACACGTGGATGCACTGCCCAGTTGGCATTCCTCGAGTAATCAGGTGCTGCATCTTGCCATATATGATTTGCCCGTGGATTAGTGATGATGTAGAAAAAGTAAGAAGCCAACAATGTTTCTTCATCCTAGTTTTTTTTGCAAAATTTAAAAATATAGTGCTTCTTTCTTATTTTAGTCAATATATATAAGATAATGCTCTCATATTATACCTGTCTTGTGACGCAGACAAGGCTTTCTGATGGGTTAAGAGCTTTATAACCGTGAAATAGTCCTTTATTTCCTTGGGTCTTACAAGATCAGCTTCAAAATATATGGCCATATTTTAATGCTTCTAAATCCTTCTTTATATTTGTAGAGCACTTTTGGCAAGCCACAAAATCCTGGAGCACCATATTATTAACCGAGAGCCTAATATTGCATGCACTAATATCTCCAGCTGGTAATGTTAGAAACAATAATGTACAACGTAGACATCATTCATAAACAATGAAGATGTCGAACAAGCACTGTCTTGTGCAACATGTTTGCCAAAATAGTGAGCCACTGCCTAACCTGCCAATAAAAATCAGAATATTTTGAATGCAATGTTTTGCATATTGTGATCGGATTGTTTTGTTTCTCTTAAGTATATACTCATGATTAACTGTTGAGACTTCAAATGTTTATGGATCACCATATAATTCTCTGCATTTTCATGACTTGCTTACGAATTTGTGACTTCGGCCAAGATAAGAAGTGTGTTACTCTTTTCGTTCTTCTACAGCTATTTACCAGAATACCCATGACTGAAGAAAGATATATGATTGCTCGGTCTTTATTGTTTGCTTCACAGATTAAATAAACCATTTGGCCATTCACATAAAACACCCATAATGCTGACACAGATAGATGTAGCATAGCCCTCTGTATGATCTTTTATTTTGATCTAATGTACCTCCTAAACCTTCATATATGTCTTATTTTATTTACACATGCATTTATATAGCTATTTTCTTCTAGATTCCTATGCTGAATTGTAAGTGAAAATAGCTCGAACTAATGTTTTGGTGCGCTAACCAGCAGTCAGTTACAGTCGACGCGTGCGGCGGTGGCAGCGCCCTCCCATTCAGCTCATCTCAGATTTTTAGCTCTAGCTAAATACAGATCAGGGCAACATACTGATGCACTATGCATGAAATTATTCGAAGGTCAAAGCTATTGCCCAAGAGGTAAGCCAATGTCACGTCTTTAATCAATTTTACTTACAACCCTTAGCTCAAAACAAAAAAGGTCATCTATATCCTTCTGCTGCTTTAGAAACTCGCACCAACTGCCGCTACATCTGTCCATTTGGTGGTCTGTTGCCGATCGATTTTTGTGCTTCCTCTCATATGTGTTGGTCTGTTGCTGTTTTTCTCTATGTAGGATACCCTGCCTGTTGATCGAGGAAAAAAAAGATTCTATCAAGCATTGCCAATCCAAAGCACATGTAATTTCTTCTACATGTTAAGCTATTGTATTTACTAAAATTTGTCTAGACCAGTGAAAGCAATGCATTCTTTTTAGATAAAACATGTCTCAAGATAAATTTATAGAAAGTACTCTTTTAGCTATATTTCTCGTCCCGTTTTATTCTATCTTACCATCCATTGCTCCTGGATCCTCATAGCAATATTAAGCAGTCCATGTATCATCTACCTCCCTCCGTTTGCTGCTATTTTTTAATTCCAGTTCACAGACTGTATGTGACAAATATTTACAAATAGATAGTTTTAGGCTATACTCAATTCATATTATGTAGTACTCTAGACCAGTAGGTCATACATAGACATGTGCGGTTTTATTCTAAAGTTCTAAGTGTCACTCTAGCACAGTGTATGTCCATAAAAAATCCAACTAGACCCCTTTGCTCTCGCGCGTGGGGGCGTGCGCATTCCACTAGTTAGCTAGCGTTCTCGGGGCTGTTGGCGGTCATGGCGCCGCCGCAATAAGGCAACGCTGACACCGTGCGGGCGAGAGCGACGAGTGGCAAAGAGGGCGGTGAAGCAGGTTAGCACTGACTCCAGCAGATGGTACAAGACAGTTAACGGCGGGACCAAGAGAGCGAGGCAGTTACAAAGTGCAATAAAGGCTGTATTTAGTTCGTGAAATTTAGGAATTTGGCTACTGTAGCACTTTTATTTTTATTTGGCATTTAGTGTTCAATCATGGGCTAATTAGGCTCAAAACGTTCGTCTCGTGATTTCCAACCAAACTGTGCAATTAGTTTTTTTTCGTCTACATTTAATGCTCCACGCACGTATCGTAAGATTCGATATGATGACTACTGTATCACTTTTTGGGAAACTTTTTGGGAACTAAACACAGCCAAAATGTGTGTGCCCACTGAACAGATCATTGATACTCGATGGGCAAGTCTCAACATAATTTTACTGCAATATAACAATGGAAAACAACACGAGTACCTACGTACAGTCACAGGTAGAGAAGAATAAGTTACCAATCATGTAAGCATGCATTATGACCGCAGCAAGGTACACCACGTTATTTAGAGCCGTTTGGCAAGGGATTTAGGCCGTGTTTGGCATGGCTGCCAGGGGCTTCAGCTTCTCCTTAAAATCACTACAGCGACACTGTAGCATGGAGCCGTTTCGGATTTCGAGGTAAAAATAAACTGAGAATAGGAGAAGCCGGTGGAGCCATGATTTGGAGCTTCTCCGGCTCCTCGCTACAGTGCATGAGCCGGAGCCCCTAAGAGCTGTGACAAACACGCTCTTAGTAGCTCCAGATTCACCATTTTCAGCTCCACTCCACTAAAAATTTGCGAAATAGTCCAGATCCACCAAAATGGTGGAGCTCCTCACGGGGTGCTCTACCAAATCAAGTTTGGTGGAGTTGGAGAAAATTACTCACCTATGCCGGTGGTTACACAATACCGGTTCGATCTAAATTTTTTCCGTCCTTTCTTCCTCCGACGGTTAATGCTACTGTACAAACTTTACCTCTAAGGAGGTAATATCTCAAATCAATCTGAGCCATTGATTTATTTGGATTTTATGAATTAGTTGAATAAATAAATAACTTAGGAAAAGAAGAAAACATCCCTGTCGTTGTTTCGGACCGGGGGTACTCAACCAACCAGTGAATTTGAACTGTGTGCCCCTAATCCCGGATGGTGATGCAAAGAGACACAAGGTTTATACTGGTTCAGGCAATTGGCGCCCTACGTCCAGTCTGAGAGGTCGATCTTATATTCCTTGCACCGAAGTGCTTGTGGTAGGGGGTTACAAGCTGGGTGAGAGAGGGAGCTAGTCCCAGGTCTCGGCGTGGAACAATGCGGGCTGCTTGAGACGTTGCTCTCAGGCAGCTTGGGGGAGCGTGTGTTACAGAGTGTTGTTTGTGCGTGTGTGAGAGCGCGGTTCTTCCATATGTTTTTCTTGTCCCCTGCCTCATCCTATCCCTGGCTGCTTCCTTTTATAACCGTAAGGAGGGAGCCAGGAGTACATGAGTGAGCTACACGTGGAGCCTACTGCAGTTCAGTCCTATAGCAGCATGGCATTGGGAATGGCGATCGGTACTTGACTGACGCGCCGTGCTGGCCAGGCTTGAGGTTGTTGAGGTCATGGGGGTCCTTGTTGATATCTAGTCAGTATGGCCTCCACGGTAGGAGACATGCCGTGCCTCATGGATTCTTGATTTGGTGGAGTGCCGAGGCCTAGCGGGTGTTGTAGCTGATCGCGCCGAGGCCTGCTTTGCCGAGGCTCGGAGGTGACCGGTGTATGGTGCGGGGGTCTCGGTGGTCCGCGTCGTACCCGGTTCAGGTGGAAAAGCGCGGAGTGGATGTCCACAGGGCACGGTAATCCCTACACCGTCAGTAGGGGATGGTAAAAGGAGATTTGACCGCCCCCCATCGCCTTCTGTTCGCTTGTACCGCCCATCGTGGGCTGTCGTAGTAGGTGTGACCAGGCGCACTTACGGATGGGACGGCTCGCCGGAGGAGCGATTGAGGCGAGAGAGCAGCGAGGATGAGGGACGAGCCCGGCCTCGGTCCAGCGGAGAAGGAAAAATACGTCCCGAGGGCCTGCTGTGGGTCTCGGACGAGGCGGAGGACGAGCGGTTGGGCTTTTTCTGCTTGTTTCCGAGACTACTGAGGATATGGACTTGACCTTCCACGCCGCTTTGTCCTTGGCGCAGGGTCGAGGTAGCCACAGGCGTCTGGGTGTCGTTAGGGGGCACGATGATGAGCACACGATGGCGAGTAACCCCTCTGCGCCCGGTCCCCGTCCCATCGATCGCTTCTGCCCGAATCGTATGCGATGTGTGGCCGACGTTGCGGGAGTAGTTGGACGATTAATACGGGCGTGACGTTTTGTCGAGGGGTCGATCAGGGTGGAGGTCACGAGGTTGTTGCCGAGCCCAGCCTCGGGTGAATCGAAGAATTGGCATCCCGTCCGAGGCCTTGCGGGGCGGGGCCTCGGCGGGGCGGAGGGCTTTGGCCTTTCATCTGAGGCCTCGGCGTAAGCCTCGGGCGAATCGGAGAATTGGCCGAGACCTCGTGGTTGTCCTTGGCTTTGATTTTTGCAAGGCTTAAGCAATATTTTCGGTTCTTGCTTAGGGTACCCCTTCTTGTGGTATCAAGCAAGAGTCCCCGAGCCTCGGGAGGTCGCGAGCACTTTCACGAGGTTTTGACGAGACTTGGCTCAGCAGCTCCCATCGGGATTGTGTTTTGTACTTAGTGGTTCCGGTGGAGTGCTGAAGCGCACCTGGCCGGTGAGTGTAGCCCGAGGCCCCGGAGGAGTGGGTTTACTCTTCCGGGGCTTTTTTCTCCATTGAGCAAGGAGTTTTATCGTGTTTGCCGGGCCCGTGTGAATGCGAGTTGGTCATTTGGGACTTAGCCTAGTTGCGGGGAAGAACCCCGAGCCTCCGTATGGAGCAAGAGGCGTCGATGGTTTCTGTGTTTTTTGGCCCTCACGCATCCTTTTCGCTCGGAAGGAGGGGTTTGTTTGCCGAGCCCCTCGAGTATGAACCTAGGTCGCTGGGTCTTGACAAGGTTTGCAGGGAGAGCCCTCGAGCCTCCACACGAAGCGAGAGGGCGGTCAGGAGTTCCCTTGGCTTTTTGTGCGACCCTCGCGCATCCTTTTCGCTCGGAAGGAGGGGTGGAATATGCCAAGCTACCCTCGATGGGCGCGAGCGGTGACACTTCCGGTGAGCTGCTATTGGGTAGGTCCGAGTGGAGGCCCGTGCCCCATTCGATAGGGGTCGGCTAGTGGTCTAGAGACGCACTCCAAAAGTACCAGAGGGCTTCTCTAGTGGGTCCCAGGGCCGTTCGATTGGCCCCAGGGGCTCGGCGCTTCCCTATGGTGGGATCCCATTCGGAGAACTCCCTGCTTGTCTCGGACACGACTTAGGGCATCCCGAGCGATCGCTTGCTCGAGCCTCAGCCATGTACAGGCTCGCCCATAGCTGTCCCTGACTCTGTTGTCCTGGGGCGGCTGTCGAAACCTTTGGGGGGTCCAGCCTTCGAACCCCTGTACCGTAACGGGCTCGGTGCCCTTTTTGTCATGTTTTTCTGAAACTCCGAGTGCGAGCTTGGGTGGCTTGCTTTCGTTTTGGGTGCAGTAAGAGCCCTCGAGCCTCCGCACGGAGCGAGAGTGCGATCAGGAGTTCCTCTGGTTCTTTAAGCGACCCTCGCGCATCCTTTTCGTTCAGAAGGAGGGGTTGTTTGCCGAGCCCCCTCGAGTGCGAGCATAGGTCGCTGGGTCTCGGCAAGGTTTGCAGGGAGAGCCCTTGAGCCTCCGCACGGAGTGAGAGGGCGGTCAGGAGTTCCCCTGGCTTTTTATGCGACCCTCACGCGTCCTTTTCGCTCGAAAGGAGGGGTGTGTTTGCCGAGCCCCCTTGAGTGCGAGCCTAGGTCACTGGGTCTCAGCAAGGTTTGCAGGGAGAGCCCCCGAGCCTCCGCATGGAGCGAGAGGGCGGTCAGGAGTTCCCCTGACTTTTTGTGCGACCCTCGCGCATCCTTTTCGCTCGGAAGGAGGGGTTGTTTGCCGAGCCCCTCGAGTGCGAGCCTAGGTCGCTAGGTCTCGGCAAGGTTTGCAGGGAGAGCCCCCGAGCCTCCGCATGGAGCGAGAGGGTGGTCAGGAGTTCCCCTGGCTTTTTATGTGACCCTCGCGCATCCTTTTCGCTCGGAAGGAGGGGGGGAATATGCCAGGCTACCCTCGGTGGGCGCGAGCGGTGACACTTCCGGTGACCTGCTATCGGGTAAGTCCGAGTGGGGGCCCATGCCCCATTCGATAGGGGTCGGCTAGTGGTCCAAAGACGCACTCCAAAAGTACTAGAGGGCTTCTCTAGTGGGTCCCAGAGCCGTTCGATTGGTCCCAGGGGCTCGGCGCCTCCCTACGTTGGGATCCCATTCGGAGAACTCCCTGCTGGTCTCGAACACGACTTAGGGCATCCCAAGCAATCGCTTGCTCGGGCCTCGGCCATGTACGGGCTCGCCCATAGCTGTCCCTGACTCTGTTGTCCTGGGGCGGCTGTCGAAACCCTTCGGGGGTCCAGCCTTCGAACCCCTGGACCGTAACGGGCTCGGCGCCCAGTTCCTTAGTCTAAGGAATCGGCTGGGGGGAATATTCCCCTCCTATCAGCTGACAACGGCAGGTGCGCCTTTTGAGGCAGTTTCTCGGGGCCTGCTGTTGCTGCGGTTGGAAGCAACGTGGTGTCAGCGGTCAGGACATAACCATCTGTGCGATTAATGAGGAAAAGGCGGGCGCGTGGGCGATGAAATTGGATCTAGATTAGCTGTGCCTGGACTCGAGGGAGACTTCCCTGATTTCGTCGCCTGACCATTTTGTCCTTTCCCTGCATAAATACGAAACGAGTCTCACCCCTCCCCTCCTTACCTTTCCCATACTTGCCTTTTCCGCCTTCGAGCCGTTGCCAAGAACAGAGAGCGCCGAGGAGAAGAAGGGAGAAGAGCGAGCGAGAGAGAGAGAGAGAGACTTACCATCGTAGCCCTCATTCTCCATCACGCAATGGCCGACAGCCCTCCTGTCATCCTCCCGGTGGATCCTTGGGAGGCCATCCGACGTGTCCGTGGAGGTGCTGCAATCGCTCATCGACGACGGCCTTCTCCGCCCGGTCACCAACCCTGATAGGCCGGAGTGGATCGCCCCGTTGGGCGAGCCGGAGCCAAGGCCGCGCGAAGGGTACGTCGTGAGCTCCGTATCTTTCCACGAGGGTGGTCTCGGCGTGCCAGTGGACCGATTCATGCGGGCGCTCCCGCATTACTACGGGGTGGAGCTACACAACTTCAACCCCAACTCCATCGCTCAGGCGGCTATTTTCGTCGCCGTCTGCGAGGGGTATCTAGGGATTGCTCCTCATTGGGAGCTGTGGCTCCATCTCTTCCGAGCAGGGCATACCACCAAGTCGGCGGGTACGACGAGTACGAGGAAGATGGTGAGGGCCGACGGCTGCACTCTTCAGGTGCACCAAGATCGGCAGCACCTTTACATCCCGGCCCAGCTCGCGTCGTCCAATCGCCACTGGTACACCAGCTGGTTCTACCTCCGCAACGACGACAACGGACTTTCCCCCTACACCGGGCGGATTGTGGAGGACTGTCCGGAGAAGTGGAGGTATGGCGTGCCTAGGGAGGAGCAGCCCAAGCTGCAGCCACTCCTGGAGGGGCTGGAGAGGCTGCGGGGCCGCTGCCTTACGGCGGCTGCGATCGTGGCGGCCTTCCACCACCGGAGGGTGCTGCCGCTGATGGATCGACGGCGGCGCCTGTTTGATATGAGACCGGATGAGCCGATCGAGGGCATCCGGATGTCTGCCGCCGCCCTCTCCGATGAGGTGGTTCTACGTCGAGTGAGGGAGATGGTGAATGGGAAGCTGAAGAGCGGTGGTCTGACCCCCATCGTCATGCGCCCGTCATGGAGGTATCTCTCCCTGGTAGGTCACGTGCCACTGCAGCTCCCGAGGCCTCCTCGTTCCTCACCGTTTTCCCGTTTCCTTACTTGCGTTCGCCGTTCCTATAGGGAATGAGGGATGTGCGAGACTCTCCGCCACTCGTTCCCGAGGACGCAAGGCGGCAGGCGGCGAACCGAGCACATGTCGAGGCGTAGAAGAAGAAGAAGGATGCCAAGGAGGCAAGGCGCAATTAGAAGATACTCGAGCGCGAAGCGCTGGAGAAACACCGCCGGCGTCAAAAGCAGGACGGTCTCCCGGTGGAGTTGTCTCCGTCGTCGTCGCTATCCGAGGATTCTGAAGATGACGGGTTCGATAGGGGGCGAGGTCCCCTGGACCATCTCCCCGATGTCGGGGAGACAGTGATCGGGCGTCGGCGAGTAGCCTGGCTCTTCTAGGGGCAGGAGGAGATGGCGCCCAGGTCGCAATCGCTCACCCGCGTCCGAAGCCGTCGCACGCCTGCACACGCCTTTGGGGAAGCGTCTGCGTCGGCCGACAGGCTCGACGGTAGTGGTGGGAGCAGCGGCGATGAGGGCAACATAAGCCCTTGCAGAGGGTCGAGGGTGCCGAGTCCGACGAGGGTGGTGGCACCGATGGATCTGGGGCCGTGCCTCGCCACCGCCGCCACCGTTGCAGAGGAGAGTCGCGGTGCCAAAGCGGCTACAACCCCGCTCGAGGTGAGTGTTTTTTCAGCGACGTTCGCATCGTCTCCTGCTTGCTTCATGGTCATATGCTGACCAAGTGGGTGTTTTGTCTTCAGTCGGAAGCGTCGGGTGGAGGTGCCAGCCTTGGCGCCGTGCAAGGCACTCAAAGTGAGTGCCAGTCCCACTGCTCAATAGGCGGCAGAGGCGCAAGCCACCGTGTAGCGTGGTGCGGCGTCGGCCGGGGCCGACCTGGAGGGGCCGGTCGTTCAGGAAGAGGCTCCTGGGGCGGCCACGGAGCAGATGGAGGAGGAAGGGCCTACGCCGTGCGTTGTCGAGGCCCATGAGTCCGATGGGGCCGGGGCGCCCCTAGTTGCCGAGGCCAGGAGTTAAGCCGAGGCCCCTGGGACCTCCGAGGCCGAGATGGTTGAGGCGAGTGCGGTGGGCCCGGCGGACCGAGATTTGGAGATGGAGGTGGGGCAACCTTTGGTGCTGCCCCTGGCCCAAGGCCTGCTGCCGCCGCAGGAGAGCGCCCGAGAGGTTCAGGCGACCTCTCCCACGAATACTTCCCAGGGGAAGGAGGCGGCGGATGCCGAGGCGGCCAGCACCACCGAGCAGCCAATTCCGACTTCTGGCGAGGGAGACTCGGCCCTCGCGTGGGTGCGACCCGAGCCCCGCGGGTGGAATCACCCGCGTGTATCGTGGTTGAGCTGGGATGACCCAGAGGGGGAGCCTCTATTCGCCCTCGAGGATGCGGTCGAGGGGGGGCGCTGGAGCTCCTTCGAGCAATATCGCCGGCTAGCGGTGCAGTCACTGCGAACGGCACTGTCCGTCATGGATGATGATCTACCCGGTGTCGCCCAGGTACATGTCTTCTTTTCTCGTGCGGTGTCGTCTTGTTCTGAGTCTTTTCGCAATGCATGACCCTTGTTCTACCTATCCAGGAGCTCGAGGCCCGGTCTCTCGGGAAGTCGTTGTTCCTCCATCAGGAGAGGGACGTCTGGGACCAGCTCGGGCAGCAAAAGGACCTGCTCGCCAACGCCAATAGGCTCTTGTCGGCACGGAGCGCGGAGGTGGAGGACCTCCGCATTCGCTGTGCAGATATGAAGGCTGAGGCGGTCACGGCTCGAGAGCAGGTCGCCCCTTTGGTGGCGCGAGTCAAGGAGCTAGAGGAGGGGCTGACTCGGGCTGCCGGCGAGCGGGACATCCTCTCATCCCGGGCTGACGAGGCCCTCAAGGTGGCCGAGGCCTCTCGGGTCGATGCCTTGGCCTAGAAGGGGAAGTACGAGGGTGAGTTCTGTTCCCTTTATTTTGCTTGTTTTTTCCCACGCTCGGCCCCTAACTCCTCAGTGTGGTACAGAGCTGGAGAAGGAAGCTTCCAAGGCGGCCGAGTCCTCATAGGTCGAGGTCCAGCGC
Organism: Miscanthus lutarioriparius; assembly: GCA_904845875.1. Taxonomy (NCBI): domain Eukaryota; kingdom Viridiplantae; phylum Streptophyta; class Magnoliopsida; order Poales; family Poaceae; genus Miscanthus; species Miscanthus lutarioriparius. Next base: position 104,675,142 of record CAJGYO010000002.1, on the reverse strand, counting down.
TTGAAAGAGAAAGCCGAGGGTGAGTCCCATAAGCCTTTGCCCCTGTTTGACTTGTTCTTCTTTCGCGCTTAACCGCATCCTGCTCGTTTTTGCGCAGGGTTGGAGAAGGAGGTTTTCCGGGTGGCAGAGGCCTCTGTCGCAGTGCAGGCGACGCTCGAGGCCGAGATCGGGGAGCATGACGCACTGCAGGCCGCCGCTCGTACCGTCTGCGAGGCCCTAGCTGTTGAGGGGGCTCAGTCGGGTAGCTCCCTCAGGAGCCGCCTGGCTACATTGAGTGGCCAAGTGCGGGAGCGACTTCGGGCGGCATTGCATACGGGCGTCAAGCATGCCCTGGCCGTCGTCTCCTCGCACTACGCCGTCAACCTCGAGGCCATCAGCGACGGTTACATCTTGCCTAATGATGACGAGGAGGCTGATGAGGTCACCAAGCTGATGGAGGCGACTGAGATCCCTGGTGTGGCGCTAGCCAGTCTGTTTGAAGAAGAGGTATTTCCCCCCGCGCCAGCCGTCGATGCAGGAGATCCTGAGCCTTGACCTGGGCCAGAGGGGGCCATGTAAACGAATTGAGTTATTATCGTGTCGTGACATTTATGGCTGTCGAGGCCTTTGAAGTACTCATGCGTACGCTTTTTTCATCGGTTTATATTGTTTTTCCAAGCCTCTACCCTCTGCCCTGTTTCGAGACAAGTCCTTTGCAAACAACTTCCTCGGAACCTGAGTTGCCCCTCTAGCGAAAGGTGGTGAGGGAGTTGCCGTAGCCCAGAGGCATAGGCAGTCTCGCGGCTCAGCCGGCCTTTTGCCCTCGAGGCGCGCTTTTGGTCCTTAGATTTTTTACAATCGACCTGTCAGAGTACGCGAGAGAGTTTGGCACGGAAATTTATTCAAAAAAACGATTAAAAAATAGTGCCTGGGACTTAGGGGGTTCCCCCTGCTTCTAGCCCCCGAGGGAGGCTTGGTTCTGCAGAGGCAGAGCCGAGCCTCGCTCATAGCGTTATAGCAACGTCGATCCCCCGTCGAGGGGGGGTCTCGAAATATTAGAACAACTAAAGAACGCTTCTTTAATATATTTCGAGAAAAGATGTATACAATGCTTGGAAGTTTAAGGGTAGAAACAACGTAGCTGTTCTATGTTCCAAGCGTTGGTGAAGATTCCGCCCTTCTCGTTGGCCAGCTTGTAGGTCCCGGGTTTTAGCACTTGGGCGACGATGTACGGCCCTTCCCATGGTGGGGTCAACTTGTGGCGGCCCTTGTTGCTCTGCCTTAGTCTCAGCACCAGGTCGCCCACCTTCAGGTCTTGGCTTTGGATGCGCCAGGCTTGATAGCGTCGTAGGGCTTGCTGGTACTTCGCTGAATGTAGCAGCGCAACGTCTCGGGCTTCCTCCAGTTGGTCGAGGGCGTCCTCGCGGGTAGTGCGGTTGCTTTGCTCGTTGTAAGCCTGCAGCCTTGGGGAGCCGTACTCCAAGTTAGTGGGGAGGATGGCTTCGGCTCCATAGACCAGGAAGAACGACGTGAACCCTGTGGCTCGGCTCGGTGTATTCCTCAGGCTCCAGATGACCGACGGGAGTTCGACCAGCCATTTCTTGCCGAATTTCTTCAACCGGCTGTATATCCTTGCCTTGAGGCATTGTAGAATCATGTCGTTGGCACGTTCTACTTGGCCGTTCGTCCTAGGGTGTCCTACGGCCGATCAGACCACACGAATGTGGTGGTCATCACAGAACGTCAGAAATTTATGTCCGGTGAATTGTGTCCCATTGTCAGTGGTGATGGTGTTTGGAACCCCGAACCTGTGGATGATATCAGTGAAGAACAATACCGCTTGCTCGGATTTAATTTGAGTGATCGGGCGAGCCTCGATCCACTTAGAGAACTTGTCGATAGCTACCAACAAGTGGGTGTAGCCCCGGGGGCTTTCTGTAGAGGCCCAACCATGTCCAGTCCCCACATGGCGAACGGCCATGTGATGGGGATGGTTTGGAGGGCTTGAGCTGGGAGGTGCGTCTGCCGCGCATAATACTGACATCCCTCGCACGAGCGTACCAGCTTGGTGGCATCAGCAACTGCCATTGGCCAGTAGAACCCTTGGCGGAAGGCGTTTCCGACGAGCATCCGAGGCACAGCATGGTGCCCGTAGGCTCCCGCGTGCAAGTCCCAAAGCAGGGCTTGGCCTTCCTCGGTGGTGATGCATCGTTGGAGGACGCCAGATGAGCTTCGTCTGTATAACTCGCCGTTGCTGACGACATAAGTTTTGGCTCGTCGCGCCAGCCGTTGGGCCTCGGTCCTGTCCGCAGGAAGCACTCCTTGAGTGAGGCAATCAAGGAGGGGGCCCGCTAGTCCGCCCCTTGGTCGGCCTCAGGAGGCCCTTCATCGACTTCTATGGCCTCGGGCTCAGCTGCTGGGGTCTCGGTAACAGAGGGGGCCTCGGGCCCTGTGGTGGGCATGACCGGTGGGCCCTCTTGTGCCGCCGAGGCGTAGTCCACCGAGGGCTTGTGGAGGTCTCTGGCGAATATGTTCGGGGGGACCGGAGCCCGTGATGATGCCATCTTTGCCAGTTCGTCCGCGGCCTCGTTGAACTTCCGCGAAATGTGGTTGAGTTCGAGACCGTCGAACTTACCTTCAAGGCGACGTACCAGTTTGTAGTACGCCTCCATTTTGGGGTCGTGACAATTCGAGTCCTTCATCACTTGGTCGATGATGAGCTGTGAATCACCCCGCACATCAAGACGCCGCACTCCGAGCTCGATGGCGATCTGCAAGCCATTGACGAGAGCTTCATACTCGGCTACGTTGTTGGAGGCGGCGAAGTGGAGCCGGATTATGTAACGCACATGCACCCTAAGGGGAGAGATGAAGAGCAGACCCGCGCCTGCCCCGGTCTTCATCAGAGACCCGTCAAAGTACATGGTCTAGCATTCCGCTTGGATTTGAGCAGGGGGCAGGTGGGTGTCGGTCCATTCGGCCACAAAATCGACTAAGACCTGGGATTTAATTGCTTTCCGAGGCACAAAAGATAGGGCCTCCCCCATGAGTTCAACAGACCACTTAGCTATTCTACCCGAGGCCTCCCGGTTTTGGATTATCTCCCCTAGAGGGAAAGATGACACCACGATCACCGGGTGAGATTCGAAGTAGTGACGCAGCTTGCGCCAAGTGAAGACTATGACGTAGATTAGCTTCTGGATGTGGGGGTAGCGTGTCTTAGTTTCAGAAAGTACCTCGCTGATGAAGTAAACAGGTCATTGGACGGGTAGAGCGTGCCCCTCTTCCTGCCTCTCAACTACTACGGCCGCGCTAACTACTTGGGTCGTTGCGGCGACGTAGAGTAAGAGGGCCTCGCCCTTGGCTAGCGGTACCAGGATGGGAGGGTTGGTGAGCAGGGCTTTGAGCTTGGCGAGGGCTTCTTCGGCCTTGGGGGTCCAAGAAAAGCGTTCGGACTTTCTCAAGAGACGGTACAGAGGTAAACCTTTTTTGCCAAGGCGCGAGATGAAGCGGCTCAAGGCCGCAAGACATCCCATAACTCTCTGTACTCCCTTGAGGTCTCGGATTGGCCCCATGTTGGTCACGGCCGAGACTTTCTCCGGGTTGGCCTCGATGCCGCGCTCTGAAACTATGAACCCCAAGAGCATGCCTCGGGGGACCCCGAAGACACACTTCTCGGGATTAAGCTTGATGCACTTTCCTCTGAGGCATTTGAAAGCGATCTCTAGGTCGCCGACGAGATCACTGGCCTTTCTGGACTTGACCACGATGTCGTCTATGTAAGCCTTGACAGTTTCCCAATGTGCTCGCCGAAGACCTGGGTCATGCATCGCTGGTATGTGGCCCCTACGTTTCTGAGACCAAATGGCATGGTCACATAGCAGTACATGCCGAACAGGGTGATGAAAGAAGTCGCGAGCTGGTCGGACTCTTTCATCTTGATTTGATGATAACTGGAATATGCATCAAGGAAAGATAGGGTCTCGCATCCTGCAGTGGAATCAACGATTTGATCGATTCGAGGTAATGGAAACGGAACCTTTGGACATGCTTTATTTAAACCGGTGTAGTCTACACACATCCTCCATTTTCCATTCTTCTTCTTAACTAATACAGGATTAGCTAACCACTCTGGATGGGACACTTCCTTGATGAATCCGGCCGCCAAAAGCTTCTGCACCTCCTCGCCGATGGCCATGCGCTTCTCCTCGTCGAATCGGCGCAGGCGCTGTTTCACCGGTCTAGAGCCGGCCCGGACGTCCAAGGCGTGCTCGGCGACCTCCCTCGGTATGCCCGGCATGTCCGAGGGACTCCATGTGAACATGTCGGCATTCGCGCGGAGAAAGTCGACGAGCATGGCTTCCTATTTGCTGTCGAGGGTGGCGCTGACCCTCAACGTTCGGCCGTCGGAGCAGTTGGGGTCGACCGGGACGAGCTTGACGGTCTCTGCAGGTTCGAAAGTCCCAACACGGCGCTTGGAGTCAGGTACTTTGCTGCCGAGTTGGTCGAGGTTGACGATGAGTGCCTCGGCCTCCACGATAGCCTCGGCGTACTCGATGCATTCGACGTCGCAGTCGTATGCATGCTCGTACGTGGACTCGACGGTGATGACGCCGTTGGGGCCCGGCATTTTGAGCTTGAGGTAGGTGTAGTTCGGGACCGCCATGAACTTGGCGTAGCACGGGCGCCCTAGAATGGCGTGGTTGGTCCCCTTGAACCCAACTACTTCAAAGGTGAGGATCTCCTTGTGGTAGTTGGAGGGAGTGCCGAAGCAGACCGGCAAGTCAATGCGTCTGAGGGGTCGTGCGCGCTTCCCTAGCATGACGCCGTGAAAGGGCGTGGCACCACCTCGAAGCCGCGACTGGTCGAGCTCTAGGAGCTCCATGGTGTTGACGTAGAGGATGTTGAGGCCGCTACCTCCGTCCATCACACTTTGGTGAGTCGGGTGTTGCTGGATGATCGGGTCGACGACGAATGGTATTGCCTGGGGTTTGGGACATAGTTAGGGTGGTCTTCCCGATCGAAGGTGATCGCTTCCGAGACGGTCGAGTAATCGAGGTGTGGCCACCTCGACCGAGAAGACCTCCGGTGCTCTCTCTCTTTTTGACATTGTTGTGAGGCACTGTTGAAGGCCCACCAAAGATCATGAAGGCATTGTGCGCCGGGGAACCCGTCGTCCTTGTCATTATCTCCGTGTGGCGCTCCTTCTTCCCCTGGCATCGTCGTTGGGGAGCCCGAGCTTGGCGTAGTAGCATCGGAGCATGGTGGATTCTTCGAGGGCATGCTTCACCAGGCCCTGGTGGTAAGGACGTCTTAAGCATATCATCGAATACTCGGGGCCCTGGGCCTCGGAGATTCTTGCGATCCATGGACTCTGACGAAATCGGCCTCGGGGCCTCTTGCTTCCCCAGCGTCCCTTTTTTTTTTTCTTGGGGAAGCGGGAGGCGAGGGCCGGGGCCTCGCCCCTCCGCTTCCCTTTTTTGTGTCGCCTTCGGGGAAGATGGCCCGATGGCCTCTTCACCCGAGGCGAAGTTGGTGGCGATGTCGAGGAGCTTGGTCCACCGAGGTTGATGCGTTACGGCCTAACTCTCGGACGAGTCTCGGCAAGAGGTGCTTGGGAGAGGAAAGCTGGACCACTTCCGAAGTCGCCCGTATTTGGGCAACTCGGTACCTTTGCTGGAGAATCGCCGGATGAAGTCTCGGAGAGACTCGTTCGGCTTTTGGCGACAACTCTTGAGGTCCCAGGAGTTCCCGGGGCACACGTATGTGCCCTGGAAATTCCTGACGAAGATCTTTACCAAGTCGCGCCAGTTGTGGATCTGCAAGGGAGGGAGGTGCTCGAGCTAGGCTCACGCCAAGTCTGACAGGAATAAAGGGAGGTTGCGAATGATGAGCAGGTCATCGTTCGTGCCGCCTAACTAACAAGCCAGGCGGTAATCGACCAGCCACAACTCGGGGTTGGTCTCGCCGCTGTACTTCGCGAGGTTGGTCGGTTGTCGAAACCGGGCGGGGAACGGGGCGCCGCGGATGGCCTTGCTAAAGACTCGAGGGCCAGGTGGCCTAGAAGAAGGACTGCGGTCCTCGCCACTGTCGAAGCGGCCACCTCATTGCGGGTGGTAGCCTCGGGCGGGCCCATCGTCGTCGTGGCGTTGTCGCCTGCTGACCACATCATGGTCATCTTACACCTCGTGTCGGTCGTAGAGGCGGTCATGCACTGAAGGGGCCCTGAGGCGGTCGTGCACTAAGGGCCGTTTCGAGGTGTCCTCACGCCGTTGAGACGCAGAGCTTTTGGCCTGCTGTACCGCGGCGGTCTCGAGAAGGTCTCGGAGCTCGTTGCGAACCCGTCGCCCCTCCGTGGTAGAGGGCTCGGGCATCGCCCGAACTAGCATTACCGCTGCCGCGACGTTCTGGCTAGCGCAATTGAAGATTGGGGGTTGCTCACTCCCCTCGTCGTTGTTGATGCGGCGGTGTACGTCGTGGGCCCTTCGCCGGCCTCTTCCGCCATCACCGCGACCCTGCTGCTCCTGCTCGAGAGTGTCTTGGAGCTGCTGCAGCAGGAGTCGATCTTGGTCGATCTTTGCCTGGAGCTCACGGAGCTGCTCCAGGTCCAGGCGTCGGAGTTCCTCGGGGGAGGCGTGCACATTCCGTGCTGCCCGAAGCTCAACGAGAGGGGGTGTGGCGTCACCTGCCCTTTGTCGGAGCGGGGAGCGGTTTCCTGCCCCTTCATTCTCATTATTTGCCCCTGGCATTCCGAGCCCGATGTGGAAGCATTCTCGAGTGGGATCTTAAGTGCCTTCGTCATCGGAGTTGGAGTAGCTGAAGCAGTAGTCGCTTGCGGCCAAAAAGCGGCGCATAGCCTCAAGGTCGTGAAGCCCGGAGAAGTCCGCTCCGGCCCATGTCTCGTCCTCTTCCGAGGAGTCAGTGTGGGTGTGGGTCGAGGTTGCGGTGGAAAAGTCGAGGGCGAATCGTTGGTGGCGTCCCGAGGGCTCCGCGTGAGCGGAAGCGTAGGCGGCGGCGGCGTTTCTCAACCCGAAAGGGTATGGAGACGAAGCCATTGCTAGGCCCTGCTCCGCCGTAGTTGGCTCCTCAGGTGGTGGCGGTGCGGAACTTGACGACGGGGCGTCGCTGCGCATCACCGGTGTCTTTCCCCTACCCAAGCTTAGGCCAGACAGATCCCCAACCAAGGACCTCGTACCAACAGCCGGGCACGGGATACCGGCGGAGCGTGACGTGTCGCCCTGAGGTCGTGCGGTGTCGGGGTGGTCGCGCTCGCGCCGTGACTGGCGAGCGCGACGAGAGCGGCGGCCCGGACGCCGCCTGCGCCCAGGCTGCTGGTGCGCGACGCCGTCATCGACCAAAGGGGCTCTAGGTGGGAGGAGTACTAGGTCGTACTCACGTTCTAGAGATATGAACTCTAAGCTCCCGAACCAGATCATCGTGCCGAGACGTAGTGGGCGTATGGGGTTAGCCATCCGGAACTTGTTGGGATGATCAAGCTAACACGTAGAGGCCCCTACCTGGCGCGCCAACTGTCGGTGTTTCAGACCGAGGGGTCCTCAACCAACCAGTGAATTTGAACTACGTGCCCCTAATCTCGGATGGTGATGCAAAGAGACACAAGGTTTATACTGGTTCAGGCAATTGGCGCCCTACGTCCAGTCTGAGAGGTCGATCTTATATTCCTTGCAACGAAGTGCTTGTGGTAGGGGGTTACAAGCTGGGTGAGAGAGGGAGCTAGTCCCAGGTCTCGGCGTGGAACGGCACGGGCTGCTTGAAACATTGCTCTCAGGCAGCTTGGGGGAGCGTGTGTTACAGAGTGTTGTTTGCGCGTGTGTGAGAGCGTGGTTCTTCCGTATGTTTTTCTTGTCCCCTGCCTCATCCTATCCCTGGCTGCTTCCTTTTATAACTGCAAGGAGGGAGCCAGGAGTACATGAGTGAGCTACACGCGGAGCCTACTGCAGTTCAGTCCTGTAGTAGCATGGCGTTGGGAATGGCGATCGGTACTTGACTGACGCGCCGTGCTGGCTAGGCTTGAGGTTGTTGAGGTCATGGGAGTCCTTGTTGATGTCTAGTCAGTATGGCCTCCACGGCAGGAGACATGTCGTGCCTCGTGGATTCTTGATTTGGTGAAGTGCCGAGGCCTAGCGGGTGCTGTAGCTGATCACGCCGAGGCCTGCTTTGCCGAGGCCTCGGAGGTGACCGGTGTATGGTGTGGGGGTCTCGGTGGTCCGCGTCGTGCCCGGTTCAGGTGGAAAAGCGCGGAGTGGATGTCCACAGGGCACGGTAATCCCTGCACCGTCAGTAGGGGATGGTAAAAAGGAGATTTGACCACCGTCCCATCGCCCCTGTTGCTGTACCCTGCCCATCGTGGCTGTCGTAGTAGGTGTGACCAGGCGCACTTACACGGATGGGACGGCTCGCTAGAGGAGCAGTTGGGGCGGAGACGACGAGGATGCGGGACGAGCCCGGCCTCGGCCGAGGCGGAGAAGGAAAAGTACGTCCGAGGCCCTGCCAGGGGGTCTCGGACGAGGCGGAGGACGAGCAGTTGGGCTTTTCTGCTGTTTCCGAGACTACATGGACATGGACTTGACCTTCCACGCCGCTTTGTCCTTGGCGCAGGGGTTAGGTAGCACAGGGTAGTACGGGTGTCAGCAGGGGGCACAGTGATGAGCACAGTGGCAGGTAACCCCTGCTGCGCCCGGTCCCCTGTCCCATCAGCCGCTCTGCCCGAACTGTGCCAGTGTGCGGCTGACGTTGCGGGAGTAGTTGGGCGCATTAATCTGGACGTGACGTTTTGTCAGAGGGGCCGGTCGGGGTGGAGGTGACGAGGTTGTTGCCGAGCCCAGCCTCGGGCTAATCGAAGAATTGGTATCCCGTCCGAGGCCTTGCGGGGCGGGGCCTCGGCGAGAGGGCCTCGGCGAGGCGGAGGGCTTTGGCCTTTCGTCTGAGGCCTCGGCGCAAGCCTCGGGTGAATCGGAGAATTGGCCGAGACCTCGTGGTTGTCCTTCGATTTTGATTTTTGCAAGGCTTAAGCAATATTTTCGGTTCTTACTTAGGGTATCCCTTTTCGTGGTATCCGACAATCCCTGCAAATCCATGGTCCCTTGAGAAACGGAAGCAACCCTCCTTTATTCACGCACACCAGGAGGCACGGAAGCCTGATTCCATTTTTGTTTCATCGCTTTCCTTTTTTTTTTTGTCCTCACGTTGAAGAACTTTCATCCATCTCAAAAATATTTACTTTTTTTTGCGGGGTATCTCAAAAACATTTACGTTCAGCCACATTCGTACATGCACGTATGTTCTTTGGCTGCCAACATCGTATTATGGATTTATGTACGCGTACATGTACATGTACAAGTATATCCTCCATCAATATTTTATCATGAGTTCATGTATACAGAGGACTTATATTTGTACGCGTTCATGAGATTTGGATAAAAAAAATTAAACAACGTCGTTGTATCAGGTGTCAAAGCTATATATATAAGTGCATATGTTAACATCGATCACATGCATATGCTATGTTAACGTACGTACAAAGTGGTAAAAATGTACAAACATGTCACGTTAGTCACATTATGGTACATGAATACATGTTACATGCAAGCCTCGAATGTGTCATGGCTAAATTAAAGTTTCCAAATAAAAAGATTTGCCATACCTAACGAATCATGTATGTATCAATTAGATGTAAAGAAAGATTTTGTAATCTAAAAGTTTCCTTATTTAGTCTGTTTTATAAAATAAATAAATATATTTTAAATATTACCTCCTAAAAGATAACATGTAATCACAATCATCCAATCTAATTAAATGAATAGCTCACAGTTATTTAGTACCGTCGCAAGGCCCTCCTCCGACGCTTCTCTTCTTCCCCGCCCTCAGCCTCTCTCTCCACCGGCCGGCCATGGCCGAGGAGCACCTCCCCCGCGCGCCTCCCCGTCAGCCCCGTTGCCCCGGCCAGTCACGCCCCGCCCCCATGGCCGCGAGGCCGGGCGCGCCCCCGATGCCAATGGCTGCGCGCGCCCCTCGCCGTGCCGGCCGCGCGAGCCTCCGGGCCGGCCGCTCAGAATGCCCCTCGAGGCCTGCGTTCATGGCGAGCTCCGCGTCCTCTCCAGCCTCTCCGTGTCCTGTGCGCCCCTTCGCCAGCTGCCATCCATCCGGATCCGGCGAGCCCCCGGCCATGCGTGCCACTCCCCCCGGCCGCTGCCCACATCCCCACCATGGCCGTGTGCTCTGCTCTGCTTTGAACTGTAGGAAGGAGACGAAAGAGATGACGGGTGGGTCTGGGGAGAAGCTTCTTTAGATATTGACAGGTGAGCCCTATCCTAAGGGCAAAACAAGCAATTCCAACTAAAATGCCCTTACGCGGATCTGAAGCTGCTACAGTAGCAAAACAGTTTTGTGTAGATCCACGGTGGATCTCAGATAGCGGCGGACATAGGAGTAATTTTTAGGTGTGGCGGAATCATAAAAATCAATTAGTTAAACATGTATAGTGTAACTATACATGAGCTCACTAGAAAATTATAAAGATATATATATTAATTACTTTGTGATCAGCAAATGAAATGGAAATAAAAAAAATAAAGCATTTCACTTAAAATACCTTACTAAATAAAGATTACATAGATGATTGATCACTAATTTATCACTTCATCAGGCCCACCAGGCACAAGCCCAGCCACTAGATCCAGCCATATAGCAGCCATGTATGTGTATTTCACGTATATATACATCTATGGTGAATCCTAGATCTTAGATTCACTTTTTCCGGTGGTGAATCTCTGTCAAACCGGCCCTTATGCACCTATTAATGTTGTACTTGCTTGCACGCGGTAAAGGCCGTGCATGTTTTTTCTTCAGCTCATCTCTGTTCCACTGGTCTCAACTGGGCCCCAGGGCCCGTGGGCCCTGCCCCTGCAATAGAGGCCAGAGCACGTCGCTCGCTACTTGGTTCCAAGCCAAGGTCTCAAAGGTCCACCATGTCTCTTGCGCTGCACTCAGGGCGTGATTGGTTGCCCGAACCGGGCCGTCATATGGCCAATCCCACACCCTTTGGTGCATTTCGCCCGTGTTTGATTGCCCTACTCGCACTTTTCTCCTGCTTCCTCTTGTGCAGATGCCCTCCTCCATCCCAAATGGCACCGTCTTCTCGATCCCCACTTCCCTCTCGGCGCAAGCTCGCACGGTGCTTGGTGAGAACCTTTTCGGAGAGCGTGGGAGATGAGACCGTCCTGGCGATAAAAGCGCACGCGGTCACGGCTAGGGTTACCGCCCTCACTCTTCGCCTCTCCTTCCACCATAGCTCTGGTGCGAACTTCCCTCTAGCTCCTCCTCGACCTCGGTAGCCCTACCGAGGTGACCACCGCCGATGAATTTCTCTCGGTCCTCCGGCGCTTGACGGTATATGCCACTGCGCTCTTCCCTCCTCCTTGATGTCGATTTTGTTGATTTGTGCGTGGATTTTGCTTGCAATGCCAAGAAATTAGGGTTCTTGGTTTGACATCATCGGATATGTGCGATGATATACGGATTTACTTCCTAGCTCGAGATCTATACATGATGCTTCGTATTTGGTGTATACCTCATGTTTTCTGTAGATCTTGTACATGATGATGCCTATTTTGTTGTACACACTGAGCAAAGTGCCTAAAGGTCAGTGATGTTGATTGTGTAATAGTATACACTAGAGGAGCACCCTTTGGCGTGGTAGCCACGTCTTTCATAGTTCATTTTGTCTCGATTTTTTGCTTGCTAAGCGGTACACACCCATGTTGCATGCTCCCTTTCTAATGTTGCCCTCCATCCTGTTGGTAGATATGGCCTTTGAAGCTAGGCTAGGTTGCTGCCGCTGATGTGGTTGTTGTAGTGGCTGCTTGGTTTTTCATGTGATTTAGGAGGAGAGTTGAAGATTCCGCTCGGTCACCTATGGTCCCATGGTGAGAGGGACAAACAGAGGATGAACAACCTTAGATACATCTATGAATTTGATGATGTGCCTTTGTGTCAACCTTCTTAGAATGAAGAGCACCCTTTTTCCAACTTTATGACCTTTTCCGTAGTAGTAGAGAGCTTGTCTTTGACAAACATACATGCATCTATTGAAGAACAAGTAGCCATATTCTTGCATGTTGTTGGTCACAATGAGAGATTTAGGGTGGTTGACCTCACCTTGAGGAGGTCCATGAGAGACAATTAGTAGGTTCTTTTAGAAGGTGTTATATGTTGTAGGAGAGCTGAGGAATGAATTGATTGTCCCTCCTGCTACTAATGTCAATCCTAGGATCCTTAGGAGCAGAAGGTGGTACCCCTATTTTAAGGTTGGTATCCATAACTTGTCATACATAGGTCTCATTCATTATCAGTTTAGTGTCAATATTCACTTGCACTTATGTTTTGTTGATTTAGGACTGCATAGGAGCAATTGATGGTACTCATGTCTTAGCTAGAGTGTCTGTGAAGATGCAAGATGCCTTTAGAGGCAGGAAGCACACCATCACACAAAATGTGTTGGTAGCCATGGACTTTGACCTCAGATTCACCTATGTGCTTGCTGGTTGGGAGGGATCTACACATGACGTTCTTATCTTGTCTGATGCTCTTGAAAGAGCTGATGGCCTTAGAGTGCCACCAAGTATCATCCAAACCACAAAAAACCATTGACACTTTGCTTAATCCTAAATGAAACTACTAAAACATATCCCTATATGCTAATTTCTAGGTAAATTCTATCTTGTCGATGCTGGGTATGCAGTGAGGCCTATTTCTTGCCACCATTTCATGCCACAAGGTACCATTTGATGGAGTTTGGTTCAAACCGACCTTAAAATCAAAGAGAGCTTTTTAATCTAAGGCATTAGTCTCTTAGAGTAATAGTTAAGAGAGCTTTTGGGGCTCTAAAGAATAAATTCAGGATATTGGACAACAAGCTTTTCCACCCATACAAGACCCAAGTTAAGCTTGTTCTTGGCTGTTGTATTCTTCACAATTGGATCCTCAGGCATGGGCAGGATGAGCATGTACCTGCTGAATCCACATGGACTCCTAACATCAATGACAATGCCTCACAGCCAGATCATGTCCCTGACAATGGTACCTAGGCACAACAGAGGGAGGCATGGGCTACATAGATGTGGCAAAACAGGGGGATTTCTAGGGTGTAGTGGCATGGTGTGTGTACTATTTAGTAGCATTGATGGAACTTGTATTTTAACTAAGACCTATGGCACTTTGCAATGATGTAGTACCTATTCCTTTTCTGCCTATTTGATCTGTTGAACTTCTATTTTATATCATGCAATTTGTTTTCCTTACGTACTGGTTTGTTCAATGTTATGCTGGTTATGTATAGGAAATGAAGAATATGCTTGACCAGGTTGTTAACATTGGTGGTGAGGACAATGTGGTGGGACAAGGTGGGGTAGTTGATGTGGATGGTGGCAATCCAGCAGCCCCTCAGCCCAATGGCCCTATGCACTGGACTCCTGTCCAGTCTGGGTTCATGCTAAGGAGGTTCCATGATTTGGTGGGGCAGGGGGTCAAAACTGACAAAGAGTTCAAGGAGGTGCATGTTAGGCAGGTTGCACTCATGGTCTCTAAATTTGCTGGGGTCAATGTGACCACCCAAGAGATTTACAATCACCCGAGAAAGTGGAGACAAAGGTGGGTTAAGATTATTAGGCTCAAGGATTTGAGTGGTGCTCTGTGGGATGAGGACCACCATATGATAATACTTGATGATGAACACCTGCTTGGCCATACCAAGGTTAGGAACTGCTTGGATAACACCTAAGCTATCTCTTTTCTTTTGCTCCCCTATGTCTAATAGTTATATCTGTTTCACTAACTAGGACCACCCTGCTAATGCTAAGTTCTTGAACACACCAATAGAGAACTATGTTCGGATGGAGGCCATCTTTGGTGGTAACCAGGCCACAGGCAAGTATGCAATGGGCTCAAATGAACCTCTGGGTACTCCGGTGACATTGGCCAAGGTGATATAGATGGCGGTGAGGACATCACGACTTAGGTGGCATAGATCTTTGATTACGGAAAGAGAACTCCTTACGGTATGGAAAGCTCTAAGGGTTTTGATGCCAACGGCCAGGAGAAAAGGGGTGGCAAGAGAAGGAAGCTTGCCCAAGAGGAAATAGACCTCATGAATGGAATGATCAAGGTTGTGGAGTCTCAGAGGAGATGCCCTCAAAACTCCACGGCACAATGAGGTGCATCAAGACCTTTTATGGGCGTGTTATGGCCTACCCCAGGTACTCACAGGGAGGCACTAATGTTTGCCCTGGTTTACCTTTGAAGAACAAATTTGAGGGACTTTGCTTTGTTCAGGATGTGAGGCTCATAGGATCCCCGTGGCTTAGGACCTACCGAGCACAACCTACTTTACTTAGATGCATATGAGTTGGCCTCTCCACTTTTGCTTATAGCCATGCTAACTGTCCTATGCTGTAGAAAGTATTTTGATGTGTAGCACTGACCTCATCTGGTGCTACAAAGAACCATTTGCCGCCTGACCAAGGCTGCACCTAGTTTTGTATAGCATAGGAGCCATGGTGATGGATGTGAGGCTGTGTTGATCTGCGTGGTGTAGACATTAACACTTGGTGATGGATTGTCACTTTTGCATATATTCATGTTGCTGCTTTATTGTGTTCCACGCTTCCATGGCAGCCATGAACTTGCCTCTCCACATTTGTGTTCTTATTTGCCATCTGGGATGATTGCATATGTTCTCAAGTTTACTTATGTCATTAGAAGCTCCAAGGTCATTGTCAATGCTAAGCTCGTTGAACCGAGGTAAAGTTATCTTTGTTTCCTTCTATCGTTCTTCATTCTACAATAGCTGGTGGTAACCACACCAAAACGGTACACGGGTGCTCGCACCCCAGGCCGTGCGCCCAACTAAACACAAACGCTACCACCACTTCATACAACAAAACGATCAACGGGGGCAACCAAACAGAATCAATGTCATCCAGGACAGCTAAGCTAAACAAAACTAAACAGAGGTGGGTGAATGCTTTTATGCCGGCTAAGAAGAGACTGGACAGGGCCACCATCCCGGACCGCTGACCTCGGAGCAACCAATCACGCCGTCAATTATTTTTTTCCCCATGTTCTTCTCCTGGCCTCTCTGAAAGTGATGGATACCCAAGCCCAGTGCCAAACAAACGCTAGCGAAGAATCTCATTCCTACATGGAACAGTGTTCTTGAGATAATCTAGTTTTATTTACAGCAACCCATGCCTTTCCTTTGTTTAATCCCTTTTGACGGTTGCCTCTGTCCAGTCCATTTTGAATTTTTACAGAAGAAGAGAAGATGACCCATTGGCTGATTCTCCTAATCTGCAGCAGCATATATTTTATGGCATGATGGGCACATGTGGCTTGCAAGTCTAGCTACAGACGCCCTACAAACATGCCTCTATCAGTGGACGGGAATTTTCAGTGGGTGCAGAGACAAAACTGCCGCATGCTTCCTCCCTTGCAGGGAGGTTAAACATAACTTGCTGATTAGTATGTCATTACTCTGCTGGTTTTGTTCCAGTGTCAGTTTGAAAAAAAATTGGATGCTACTGTTGGCCTGGTTGGCAGCGAGCTCATCAGCAGCCCCATATGATTTGGTGATATGCAGTTGTCCTGGTCTACTGCTTAATTCAATATTGCGTAGGTCCTTACCTACCAGGTTAAATTAGTGTGCTACTGGAGGTTACTTAAATGGGGTGACGCAGGTGGATTATAAGGAAGGAACTCTCCAACAGAGGCTGCAGCAGTTTTTTTTTTCAGCGGTAGAGGATTGCAGAGTTTGACCAACCAGTGGTTGGCACCATGTGCCCAAGATCCATTTTTCTTTCCCCAATTTTTCATCGCTAGTGTGGAAATCGTAGTGCCAAGAATTACGCTACTATCATAATTCAGCTCCATGTCTGCACATTGTCCTGTTCAGTTGTTTACAATGAATTCTGGGGGCACACATGACGCTTATAGTTTTTGTTGGGTGAGAAGGTGAGGTGAGGTGATAACAGCTAGCAGGAGGCTGTGAGGAAATGGCCACACGTCCACACGTCTGATTGGCACAATGGCATCATCGCGTGTAGGCCACATGTCAGATATATGGCCATGTCGGGTTCTGAGCATTATTATGACTAAAGACAGAGCTTGAGTCCTGGCATTAGGACGACTCGCCAACAACCACGTTGTGTGTCGAGTTCTAATGCCTGTTTCATCCCGTTCCGTGTATATGCTTGCACTGGAATTCACTCAAGATTTAATTTTACAGTTGATTTAATGGGAACCAGTCCATTAACCCGTGCTCCCACACGGGTTGAAGATATAAGCACAAGATGATCATATTTAAATAGCTACAAGTAATAAAGAAATTATAGAAATACTGTCTAACCTCTATCTAGTTACGACGAACTTATCAGTCATTGTCTCATTGATATATGTGTTTTTCATCATATTCATAGTTTTTCCCTTTTGCATGGCACCTATGTATACCTTCAATGCCGGCCCAATCTTCAAAGATGCTCATAGGGGTAGGATTTGCGTGCGTGCGTTCATATGGGTGACTGTGCATGTGTCGTGAGTGTCTGTGTTGTACAATGTAATTCGCAAAAAAACCTTAACAGTTGTGGTGAGTATTTCTGCAACTAATGTTTCGAGAGTCGAGACTTCATGAATCTAGATTTTGATTTTTAATTTTATATCTTATTAGTTCCTGCAAACTTTTAATTTTTAAGTTAGTTGTAACTCTTATGCTTATTGTACTATCTTGTTTATTAACTCTCCTTTTATATTTTATTAAATAAGAATTTTAGTTCGTAGATTATAGTTTTTAAGTACTAATGACATCGGTCACTTAAATAAATCTACAACGTGTCACTCAAAAGCAATGGTTCTAAGTGAGCTCCAAGATAGGTTAGTGGTGCTAATTTCAAGAGAATATAGAACAAACTAGGAACTAGGAAAAAACGCAAAACATCCTGGTTCAAGTGCACGTTAGCAAAACTACTTCAACAACCTGATATCTTCATCACCGGCTTAAAAGCTAGCGCAGGTCACAAAGCACAGGCTCCTTTCATTGTCCCATTGTCCCATTATCCCAAGATTGAAATCCACCTTTCAAATCTCCTACCAGTACACGTCAACACACGAATCCAAATAAAACAAAGTCATACTAATATATTAAATTTAAACAAAGCAAAAGCTGGTAGTGCCACACCAAGAGATGACAATGCGCACAAACTTGTTGAGTTTTGCCAATCCAAATTTATGCTCCTGAACATAAAATCTGGTTGCTAAAAAAACACATGACCCACCACGGGCTTATTTATGTGTGTAGACCCATGCCTGTTCGGGTCATGGGTACCTAATAGGTCGTCCATGCCCACAACAACAGGCAAACCACGCCACTAAAGCATAGTACATATTCACAATTATCATATAGTCATGTATACATATTTAAAAGGGCACGAACGATGCCTAGAGGGGGGTGAATAGGCTTTTATAAAAATTATCCTACAAAACATAGATCAAAATGGACATTGCTGCAAAAACGGCTTAGTCGGTTTCTCGACACTACTACTAAGTACACTGCAAAACCGGCTTAGCCAGTTTCTCAGTGAAACTGCAACAAATATAGTTAGCTGCCTCTTTGGCTTTCTACCCTTCCCCTCTCAAACCCAAGGTGCGTGGTGGTGCTTTTGGGAGTTCAGTAACCTGCTCAATTGAACACCCACAAACAAACATAACTGTGTAGCCACAAGCAGAAGCTCACTATAAATATGATGAAACATATGCAATGTAGATATGAGATTAAGGCAAACCAAACAAAAAAGACGCAGGGGTTTGTTTGACCAAAGTTCAGGCCTCTAAATAAGCCATACGTCTCTATTTGTGGAAATCGTAAGTGACCCAACCAAGGTCTACTCTAGCCGGTCCAAAGTGACCTCTTTCTACACTCCGGTAAGATGATATTTTCCCTTTTTTCAGAGGAAAGGTCGAGCACAACCTTACTGAATCCAAAGCGACCTCTTTCCTCCACATCAACATGACTATGCATAGCTCGATTAGTACATCGACTCAATGCAAGTACTCTCTTCTTCACCTTAATTTGGTTCTTTGGCCATCAAGCCGTCGCTTGCCTTTCACCCTTGCTTAGTACCTGGAAACCATTTCCTTGCTATCTTTACCCTATCAAGTCATCAAGTCATATCTTGCTTTGAATCAACCTTAAGCACACATTGAATACCATTCCATTTGCATTGTTGTCTTCATCAATCTGACAACCATTCTTCATCTTGAATAGAACAAGCAAGCTTCAAAGAACGAGACCATTCCATCTGCAGTTCTCATGTGTCTCGTTTATGCTTGACACACGCTTGCCAATTCATGCATTTTTTATCAATAATAATATTAGACTCATTTATTAGTTATATAATTTTCTTTCTCGATATGAGCCCAATCACACCTGAGACTAAATACCTGCAAATCTCATGAAATACATTAGTCCCTAATCGTGTTGTCATTCGATCCACCAAAAACCACTTAGGGTCTAGATACACTGTCAATCTCCTCCCTTTAGGCGATTGATGACAATACCGATTAAAGCTTACAAATGATATCTCAAATTTAGATTTTGGGTTCAATGATATATGTGAGGCTCCCCCTTAATATGTGCATATGAATGAAATTCATAAAATGGCCTCAAATGCCACTTGCACATATTAAAACATGAAAGCCTCCCCCTAACATCCTTGCATCTGTGGGGTGCAAGTGTGTGTCAACAAATAATACATGATGCAATATGACATGATATTCACTCAACAAATGAAAGATAAACATTGCACCAAGAAAACATGCATATCACACTAACAGTAACATCCTCACACAAATGTAATGTTCATCACACACAATTGCATTCATTACATGACAGTTCTAAAAGATCGAATAGACCATCCCTATCCGCTGCCTCCCAACATCACAACAACCCCTTTTATCGTGTGCATGACACACTAGTCTGCTAGCTTGACTACCTTCCTACACCATATGTAGATCCATGGTGTAGCTTTCCCTCCCATGCGCTGTCCACGGCCTTACCACGTGCGCCACCGTTGGAGATGCCAAGCATCGAGGCGAGAAAGTTGATGAAGAGGCCGTGCCAGCACTACCTCTGTACCTCAACACGCAAGAGGGCCTAGCGGTCTAACCTCGTTGTGCGTGATTTGATTTTTTGCCAATTTGATTTGTGATATGTTTGTGGGACGCCATTGATTTATGGTATACTTAGACAGTTGAATTCAATTGTTTGCTCAATTACGATTAGATTTGGAGATTCATAGCCTATTACTGTTCGATTCGTGCTTGATTATTGTTCAATCTCTATGTAATCTTGAGTCCTAGAAATTTGTTTGGTACATCCGCTTGCTATCTAATTTGAGCTCACGAGCTACTTGAGCCGGCTCCAGCTGAAAAATGAGCCAAGCCGAGTCAAGCTTTCCGAGCGAAGCCAGCTTGATATCTCTCCCTAGCCACACCACAACGCCGGGAGCGGTCGCGGCTGGTGCCTAGTGGCTAGTGGTGCCACAACCACGCTGTGTCACCGCAGTAGCAGATCGCTGATCGCTTGCGTCTCCTGAAAAGGCGCAGGGTGCCGTGCCAGACTGCCGGTGCCACACTTGCCAACGCTCGCGTTCACCCCTCTCCACCTTTTCTTTTTTTAACTGTCGCCCTAGCTGCTTCTCTGCCCAATGGACCCCACGTTTCCCTTCAGCCTGTTCGCTGGTTGGTTTCTAGGCTGATAAACCTAGCTGATGCTGGTTTGCTGTGAGAGAAAAACACCGTTGGATGACTGATAAACCCTGATTGAAACAGCGAACATGTTCCTTAACTCAAGCAAATTTAAAATTTTCCGCAAGAAACCAGACAGGCCGCAGTTATTCCCGCCCACCACGCGCACTTCCCCACCCGTCCCTCCAGTTCAAATTACCGAGCCCACCGGCCCTCCCAGGCGTGCGGGCCCCACAACGGAGCGGGGCTCAGACGTCAGTATGACTGAGATCCGCGCAACCCCCTTCCGCCTACGGCACTACGGCAGCAGAAGGAGCAGAGGCTATAGCGCAGTGTCGCCTCCCACCTCCTGTCGACTGTCGTCTCGGTCTCGCTTTAAAATCCCGCGACGCCGTGTCCGCTCGCCTCTTTTGGAGCAGGCCATGTGAAGCCTCTGACCTCCCGATACCTTCCCCTTCCTGCAGTGCTGCAGCAGCAGAGGACAGCGCGGCGTTCGCCTCACGGGGGCGAGAAGCTTCGGCGAGATCCGTGCGCGATGTCGTCGCGGCCGTCGACGTCGTCCTCGCGGCGGAGCAGCTCGCCGTTCTCCGCGGGGCACCGCCGCCCGCCCACCGCGTCCTCCTCCTCCTCGAGCTCGTACTTCAGCTCCGGCCGCCTCATTCCGCGCTCGTCCCCGTCCTCCGTCAACTCCAGCTTCTACGGCGGCGGGGGCGGGGGCAGCACGAGGTCCACCACCCCCGGCCGGCG
This sequence comes from Miscanthus lutarioriparius, assembly GCA_904845875.1. Lineage (NCBI taxonomy): Eukaryota > Viridiplantae > Streptophyta > Magnoliopsida > Poales > Poaceae > Miscanthus > Miscanthus lutarioriparius. Next base: position 104,654,604 of record CAJGYO010000002.1, on the reverse strand, counting down.
CAGCTCATCTGTAGCGCCAGCGCCGGCGCCCGCGCCCGCGCTCGCGCCAGTGCCGTTCCCGAGCGCGGACGAGCTCGTCATCGAGGACACCTCCCGATCCGGCGACAGCATCTCCGTCACCATCCGATTCCGACCGCTCAGGTGGGGATCTCGGAAGGAATGCGCGGATCTGCTCGCGAGGGGTTGTGAGTAGGGTTGTGGGAGTGCTTGAACTGGTTTTGAGCTGGATTTGGTGTGGCTGCAGCGAGCGCGAGTTCCAGCGCGGCGACGAGATCTCGTGGTATCCAGATGGGGATCGGCTTGTGCGGTGCGAGTACAACCCGGCAACGGCTTATGCTTATGGTGAGTAGCCTTCATTCAGTTCCGCCTTCGTGCAATTGGGTAATGCAGGTGGCGGGATTGGGGATTTGGATAATTTAGCCATTGGAATTTCATCCTTGAGCATTTTTTGATTTGGGGTTTCCGAAATTGATTATTATGGATTCGAACAATTAATGCACAGCTGAAATTAGTACACGTGGCCTTTGATTGGGCTTCATGATGAAAACAAAATTTAGGTCCTGGTCTGCAATTTTGGAAAGCACCCGTTTCTGTGGAAGTCTGTAGTTAATAAACAGCGCCTGTTCTGTGGAAGTCTGTAAAAACAGTCACTGTTATGAGGTTTGCACCATTCCATGTCCTTTCAAGCATATTATAGAGGTGTGCTTTCTGCCGGTTTTTCATTGGTTAGTTATACAGCATCCCATGAGTTTTGTTATTCTGACTGCCTGAGATGATCAAGCAAACTTCATGTTGGCAGTATTGGTTCAGCTGCGGCCAGCCCAATTTGTTTTGGATTCTTAAATGTTTGAAAGTTGTGTTCACAGATGAGATGCATGCAAGTTGTTATCATGGTCTACTAGGACTCTGCCCGTTTTGTTGCTTGCAAAGGAATATGCTGGATGTGCACATACTTCAGCTCATGTTGAGTACAGTGAATAGTCTGGACTCTGGAGTATACCTTGTCCAATGTCAGGTCAGCATGAAATGAGTCAGTGCGACAACCAGACAATGCATCCAGTGGATGCCATTATTCACTGTTACACATAGCTCAGCATAGGGTTGGTCAGATCCTTCCAGTGGATGCCATTACTGGAGTGTGTGGGCATGAGCCCATGACCCCGAGATGTGGCTGTGCCAAAGTGGGTACATCAGATTCCTGTAGTTTATCGAAATTCCGAGACACTGATTGCTGGCTTGCTGCATCATGGTTTCTGTTCAAACTTTCAAGTTACCACTGAGTTTGCAAGTATGGAAATATTTCTCTGAGGAAGTATACAGAGATATTTGCAATAGTCTTTAGGTATGATCACCTGCTGGGCATTATAAGCATTGAACACTGAGTCCGAAGGTGCTACAGATGTGCCATTTGCAAAAAAAACTGTGATCTGATGGCAAGATGCAGTAAAACTTGGTAGAATCAACTAGGCTTTATGCGGTCTTCTATGGCCCTTTTGATTATCCCGTAACATGAACAGGAGACGATGGATAGGTATGAGGTGCTGAGTGAGCTGAGGCTCAAGTGCAATCGTCACAGATGGAAAGTTGATGCATGAGCTGAACAGAGGAGAAAAAAAATGGTAGCAGCATTTATTTTTGATAAGCCAATGGCTATGCCCTATAGCTGTTACTAAACATTTGCACTGATGTTTTTTAGCCCATTATAATTTATGTTCCTAATCGCAGTCAATTAATCTGACTGAATCCAGTATTTAACTTCGACATGCATATTAATTATCATATAGTCCGTGTTGTGTTCATCTGCTATATCAACTTGGTGACGCTTGGTAATTAATGCCTATTTAATTATTTACTTATTTTTTCAGATAGAGTTTTTGGGCCTTCGACAACCACTGAGGCTGTCTATGATGTTGCAGCCCGGCCTGTTGTAAAAGGTGCTATGGAGGGCATAAATGGTATGCTAGTTTTGTCTTATTTAGATCATCTTAAGTTTATGGTATGCTGCCATGCCTTATTAATCTGAAAGCACTTCTTATTGTGATTTTTCGTTTACTTATACCATACTGTATCATATATTGTGGGAATTCTATGTTCACATGTAAACATGTAATTTTACTCTTATCATTATGAACTAATGGTGCACATTTTCTTCCTAACTATTCATTTTACTCTTACCAGCATTTGTTATGAATTAATGTTTACCTTGTATAACGAGTTGTTAACTTATCAATGCATCTGCGCCATTTCTAAATGCAACTTTGTACCAACTTGTAGGGACAGTTTTTGCCTATGGCGTAACAAGTAGTGGGAAGACCCACACAATGCATGTAAGTTCTCATATTCAAAATCTGTTGAAAGAATTACCAAGCTAGTTTCATAGGAAAGTAGAAAGCCATAACTATACGAGCATGTAGTTTGTATGTCCATGTTTCCTGCTGGGATCCAGACTCCTGAATCCTCTCTATAGCACATTGCAACTTTCAAGATATTTTCTACAATTGCTACTGCAAGCAATAGCAAATATGGTTTCTGAATGCGACTTTGACATATTCATTTTCATGAATAATGTTGGTAAATATATAGTTGTCTGATTTTTGAAGGCAGCATTATTTTTCTGATCCCTTTGTTTTCCTAATCTTTTTTCAGGGTGACCAGAATTGTCCTGGAATAATCCCACTAGCCATCAAGGATGTCTTCAGCATGATCCAAGATGTATGGCAGTAAATGCTTTAGTTGAATAATACTTAGTAATCCTTTATGATTATTTTCCTAACTCAGAAGTCATAATGCCTTTATTTCAAATGAGCATGTTTCCTGTAAAATGTTTAAATGGACGGACACTTTGACACAAGAATACCTCCAAAATCTGCACTGGTGTCTTCTTCATTGCTTGTGTATTCCTGTGTGTATATCCATAATACTGAATGGTGTCATTTAGAAGCTAGAACACTGTGTATAACCCAAGCAAGGCGTGTAGTGTGTTTATGCAACTTGGAAGTGTTTCTTTGTTGCCCAAGAAACTAGAGCTTTATGTCTTGTCCTGTTTACTTGAGTGCTGGTCCTTTCTTCAGATTAGCTGCATGGGAACTTCTAGTTGGCTTTATACAAGAGATAATCTCTGGTTAGTTTTTATTCAACAAGAGGCGGGGAAACTCCTAATTTATTTGGTTAAGGGTTGTGACAGGCTGAGTAGGAAGATTGGTGTATCCCAGAAAGTTGTGGTTACAAAGTTTCATATGAGCAGACTCAATAACATACGTTCTTAAAAATCCTATTTTCTTGTAAATCTTAATGTTTTCTGAAATGTACCATGTGCTCAATTCTACCCTGTATCACATCATCTACTCTGGCTATTACTTGACTGCAACCTTTGTTTTTACTATCTTGATAAACAGAGTCCTGGAAGAGAATTTTTGCTCCGTGTGTCGTACCTTGAAATCTATAATGAGGTATGCTACTTCTACTTGTGCCAGTTTGAAAGAAAAAAAATCATTTTCATAAATTTCTTGCAAGGCATACCTTTGGTCTTACTTTATTTGATTAGTCAACGACCTTTTGTTCAACTCACCATATCTGTTCTTATCTTGAAATCTCGATTGGCCTGGTTCTTGACAAAAGGGTCCTTTTTTGATAGTTCTATCCAGAATACACTTCCACTTAGTCATATATCCCTTTTGTTTGGTTGGTTACAAAATTTTGAGCTATGCGCAATTTTTTTTTGCGAAGGGAGCTATGCGCAATTTATATTTGTTCTGCGGTTGTGCTGTACAAATACTGGCCAAGCATTTGTTTTATGGTCATATTAGTTACAACTGAGTCTCTGAGGACTAAGCAAAATATTGATGCCATATTCTATTGCAAGGGTACCTGTAATCTTATTCCCTTTCAGCTTGTACCATATGGATAGATTCAATCTGGATATCTAAATGCAGGTGATAAATGATCTACTTGATCCTACTGGCCAAAATTTGCGTGTGCGGGAGGATGCACAGGTTAATCTCTAGAATCTTTTGTTGCATTCTCATGATATACTGATATAGTGAATTGTCAAATAGTTTTAACTGAGTGTTTTAGTTGCAAACTTGCAATATATCAAAACTGATCCGAGTTGTTCTTAGATAAAATAATCTTAGTGTTTTAATCAGAATTATTATCTGATGCAGTTTGTTACCTTCCATTGGTACAAATTTGTGATCTGTGAAGTCAAAATGGATATTGTTTATAGTTGAGTGCTATTTGGTTCTGAGAGTGATTAGCTTGATATTATATTATTTTTCTGAATTATATCATAAAATGTCTTTCATATGTAACCTTCCTATGTTGTTTTTTTGTTGATTTACATTGCTCCCTTTAGTGTATGCAAAGAAAGCTCATAGCTTTATCAATTGTAGTTACTATTTTGTTTACGAGCTTATCTGATCGCTTCCTTTTTCTCTCTCTAGGGAACCTATGTAGAAGGAATAAAAGAAGAAGTAGTTCTGTCTCCAGGACACGCTCTTTCTTTTATTGCAGCGGGTGAAGGTGATTGCATTATCTTTCTCAGTTTCTAGTATGTTACTAGCGAATGATTTCAGGGGAGTTGGTTAGGTAGCTTGAGTAGTGCTCCTCAGGTCCTGAGTTCGACTCCCTGTGGGAGCGAATTTTAAGGTTAGGATTAAAAAAATCCCCTCATTGTCCTACGCCAAAGCACAGGTCTAAGGTCTAGCCCCAGTCGTGGTCGTTGTGTTTGTCCCACGCTGTCGTTGTCACATACTCACATGGGCTATGGTGCCGCTGTGTATGAGTGGGGCAGGGGTTCAGAGGTTTTCTTGACCTGCGTGAGGTCTTCTTCTTAATCCAATGCCCTGGGGCTGTCTTACCCTCCATGAGTCGAGTTTTTTTTTCTTGCTGTGGCCGTTAGAGGTGACAGTAAGTACAGTGTATTAGTATCTCATAAAATAGTTTTTAGTTCCTGTATCATCTTTATTTATGGCTTCTTTCAACATTTCTATCAACCTGTCAACTAATTGGTTTGGTTAGACTCCAGAAACATGTTTCAGTGAGATACACACTTTTAGTTATTCTGCTTTCTCTAAATTTTTAGTCTGGTTGTGAACCATATGATTTTCTTCTCTTATAAGTTCTTTGTCCTTGCCTTACAATCTTAGGTTTTGTTTAAATACCATGTTACCAATCGAAGTTCTAGCTACAAATGCAAATGCACAGTATCCTTTACTGATATGCTAATAGACTCTTTGTCTGAATATTCTCAACTATGTCTAGTACTCCCACTATTCTCAAACACAATGTGAAACTTCTTGGAAAAAAAAACAGAATTATTGTACTTTGAAAACCTAAAATCTTATTGATTTTGTGGAAGTATATACTGAAATAATACCTATTTATACTCTGATTTCTAAGGTTCTCAAGTACCACTATACTAAATTGACCATCCATGACTTATCCTTTTCCATGCTGTTATTCATTTGGTTACCTAGTTCTTTTAGTATCCAGAGCTTCATTGATGTTAACTATTGGAATGCTGTTTTCTTTTCCTGAAACATAGGACATAATTTCAGTTGTACAACAAAGTGGCGTGACCTCGTTTTTACACCATAACTAATACTATGTTACATGACAGAACATCGGCATGTTGGCTCTAACAACTTCAACTTATTTAGCAGCCGAAGTCATACTATTTTCACATTGGTGAGTTCATAATTTATTTCAGCATTTAGTGATTACTGAAGTTCTGCAAATGTTTCGCATTTGTTTTTTTTTTCTTATGCCACAAATACTCCTGAGTTCCAGGATTCACTGTGTCATATTTATTTACCACATTTGTGATATATTTCTCTCACCCTTTTTCTTAATACAAAGATATGTCGCTATCCTGCGTGTTTGAGAAAAAAACCCCCACATCTGTGATATGTTGTATTTCTTTATCACCCATAGCATATCTGTGTTCTTCTTTAGATGATTGAAAGCAGCCCCTGTGGTGATGAGTATGATGGGGTCATATATTCACAGCTAAAGACGTTGTTCTGGTCCTAAGAAACATTCTGTTTCCGCTCCAGTTTCCCTGGATTTCTAATATCATTTTTACACATTTTTCATTTTCTAGAATTTGATTGATCTAGCTGGCTCTGAGAGCTCGAAGACAGAGACTACAGGGTTAAGAAGAAGGGAAGGGTCATACATTAACAAGAGCCTTTTAACTCTTGGAACAGTAAGTTCTCATTGGCAATCACCTGTGATAATGGCTGGTTTCCCAGTTATTATCAGCAGCTTTGAAGACATTGGCCATTGTATAATTAATTATTACTTGTATCAAAATTGAAGCTGAGCTTAGGATGGAAAATAGCTGGTATAATATGTGGTGAGATTAGCTTGATTTTATTGTCGGACACAAGTGCTCATTTGCAGCTTCATTTCTTTTGGTTCAAAGGTCATTGGCAAGCTCAGCGAAGGGGAGGGCAACACATATACCCTATCGTGATTCTAAGTTGACCCGTCTGCTACAATCATCATTAAGTGGCCATGGTCATGTCTCAGTAAGTATTAACTTTTACAACTGCTTCTCTGGGAGTCATTCCTTTTGGAACTCATTCCGTTGTTCTGTTCGAGCATTGAAGTGAAGCCCTGAAACCTTCCGAAGTAGTCAGCTGATACAATTACTTTTTCTTATGCAGCTAATTTGCACAATTACCCCAGCATCAAGTAACATGGAAGAAACCCATAATACATTGAAATTTGCAAGCAGAGCAAAACGTGTTGAAATTTACGCCTCTCGCAATCGGGTAAATAGTTAGGCATAGAAAACTGATTTCCTGTACCACTATTCTAGAAAATGAAATTAAAGACATAATGATCTTGACTGCCCAGATAATTGATGAGAAATCATTGATCAAGAAGTATCAGAAAGAAATATCCTCTCTAAAGCAAGAACTTGATCAGCTAAGGAGAGGAATGATTGGTGGTGCCAGCCACGAAGAAATTATGAGTTTACGTCAGCAGGTATGTTCTGTTTGTTTGTTATAACTGCAGAATAAAGCTGTAATTAAGTTGTTATGTGCTCCTTGATTATTTTTTGCGTTGGTAAGTTGATAACTGCTTGAAAAGTACTTTTCTTTCTTTTATCTTTATAGTTGGAGGAGGGTCAGGTCAAGATGCAGTCTCGTCTGGAGGAGGAAGAGGAAGCAAAAGCTGCTCTAATGAGCAGGATACAACGCTTGACCAAGTTGATACTTGTTTCCACCAAAAACAATATTCCTGCCTTGACAGATGGTCATCAGCGGCACAATTCTGTCAGCGAGCAAGATGTAAGTATCAATTGCCCTACCATTACACATTTGTATATATTCTTCCTTCATGCTTCTGTTTCATTTGGAAATATGAATTATCTGTATTTTCAGAAGTTAAGCACTTCACAAGATAGTTCTACAGTTGTCCAAAATGAGGGCACCACAAAAGACCCCCTACCAGACTCCTTAGATGAGATCAATCAATTAAGATCTGGCAGTGGTGAACATTCTTCAGTTACTGGTTCTGCAGCAGATTCAATGCAGGTATATAACCTGCCCATTCTGCTAAATTTTGCAATATTTGTTTCCTTTTGTAAGGTGTTCTCTATTGTTGTAGTGCTATACTCAGTAGCCTCTAAAATTTTGTTGTGACTTCCTACTGAATATGGTTTTATGAAAGACAATTAATGGACAGAACAATGCATGTTAAAAAGTGGATCTTATTCTACAGCGAGCATGCTAATTCATAAATTATTATTTGTTAAAACTTGTTGTGCTTGGAATATCAGGCGGGATTCACGGCATCAGATCATATGGATCTACTGATTGAGCAAATTAAGATGCTCGCTGGGAGGTCGCATTTGGTACCAGTTCGCTAAAAGACTAATTGAACAGTCCATAGATGATCCTGAAGGGACAAAGGACCAAGTATTCAACTTACACTTCAGTTTTTTTTTTATGTACCTTCTGCTCAGTATCAATCTCATTCCATTTGAAGAGGAACCAGTGATTAACAGTGCTATATGCATTCCTGACATGCATGAAATAAGCCTTTGTGTTCAATTTCATGGCAGGCAAAATATAACATTCAACATAACTGGGTTCTGCACTCTATTTTAACATGTGTTGAACTGTTGCTCATAATATTCGCATATGTTCTTAGGACACCTTCAGTAATAGAGCCAACTTGCTAGCTCATATGAAAAGATAAAAATGGAGTAACCTGACATGCTAGTATAGAAAAACGTGTGAGCATGGACACATGAATCATAGAAAAGTGTGTGAGCTTAGCTCTTCTTGAAGAGCTACCTTATCATTCTCTCTCTTTTTAATGAATAAAAAAATTCTATGAGCTAGTTGTTTTAACACTGTTGGAGCTGCCCTTATAACAGATAGAGAATTTAGAGCGTGAAATCCAGCAAAAGAGAAGACATATGCGAGCCCTGGAAAAACAAATCATGGAAAGTGGTGAGGCATCAGTTGCTAATGCATCCATGGTGGATATGCAGCAGGTGATATGTCCAGCATATGGATGCCCCTCTTAGTGGTTCCTGCAATTTTTCTCTTCAATACTAACGCGTTTTGTTTTGTGAAAACAGACTATTACAAAACTAACTGCTCAGTGCGGTGAGAAGGCTTTTGAGTTAGAGGTAATCTTCTTGAACTTCTACTGTGATTCCATCAAACTCAAATACCTGGAAATTTTGTTTTAACAATTGTTTGTGCTTTTTCGGGACAGTTAAAGTCAGCTGATAATCGTGTTCTCCAGGAGCAGCTACAGCAGAAGGTCCTCTCTCTCCCCACTTCTATTTTCAATTTAAATTCTTCAAGATGACAAAAGTTTGATCCAAAAAGTTGTACTAATTGCAGAATGCGGAAATCAATGATTTACAAGAAAAAGTTTTTCGTCTTGAGCAACAACTCTCAGCAAAAGTGGATATATCCCCTGAGCAGGAGACTGATTGCGCACAGCAGGAGGCTATTGATTTGAAATCTAAACTTCAGTCCAAGGTTCTTTTACTAATATTGTTCTTTCACTTTGTGTATTCGATACCCTTGCGCAGTATACCTACCTGTACAATTTGGCATACTCTGCAACATAGAATATTAATGGTTTCTGCTACATCCTTCGTGAATTTCTAGTTGATAGAAATAGTATGCATGTTCTTTAGATGGCTATAAGCAACTATTTGTGTTTTATGCTTGCCTTGTTGACATTTAAGTCAACCAACTTTGCTGATGTACTTTGGCAGGAAGCTGAAATCGAAAAGCTGAAATTCGAGCATCTGAAAATTACTGAGGAACATTGTGACTTGATCAATCAGAACCATAAATTAAGTGAGGAAGCTGCATATGCAAAAGAATTGGCATCTTCAGCTGCTGTTGAACTTAAGAATTTGGCTGAAGAAGTTACAAAGCTATCTGTACTAAATGCGAAGCAAGCAAAGGAGTTATTAGTTGCTCAGGAGATGGCACATTCAAGGGTTCATGGTAGAAAGGGTCGTACAACCAGTAGGGGCAGGGATGAGGTTGGGACATGGAGCCTCGATTTAGAGGACATGAAAATGGAGCTACAGGCCAGAAGGCAGAGGGAGGCTGCTTTGGAAGCTGCTTTGGCAGAGAAGGAGTTTCTCGAAGAGGAGTACAAGAAAAAAGTTTGACGAGGCAAAGAAAAGGAACTATCTTTGGAAAACGATCTAGCAGGCATGTGGGTTCTTGTTGCTAAGTTGAAAAAGGGGCTTTAGGCATATCTGATTTGAATGTTGATGATCGAACTGTTAACCTAGCTGATATAACTAACGGCACAAAGGAAAACAAAGGTGAAAAGAATTTTGTGCTAGTTGAGAAGCAAATTTCAGACGATTCTGTTAAGTCACTGAGCACAGAAGGACATAGAAGTCCGGAGTTTGAACCACTTCTTGTTCGTCTGAAGGTATATACATTCTTTTAGTTTACATGTATATTTTGCTAGTTTTTGAAGTAGTGTATGCTATCAACTCCATATAACTTAAGTCCATCATGCAAAGCTGGCTCTGGAAATCTGAAAGTAGATTGTCGATGCTGCAGTGGTGCCTTTGTAACTAATATTAACATAACTTGGTGTACAGAAGGGAGTATGCGTATTTCAGTAGCTGTCTTGTTGCTGAATTGTAAAGCCTGAGTGTAATCTGTAGTCAGATGTAGACATCTTTTATGTTTCAATTGGTGGTGGCAACCCAGCTCTTAAGTGACAGTTGCTTCTGGATTGCTGATAGCAAGAGCTACAACCTACGTGCCACTTGTGATTTGTGAACCTAATAACTTCTTCTGTGTGCAGGCTAAAATTCAGGAGATGAAGGAAAAGGACACTGATCCCCTGAGCGAAAAAGATGGCAACTCACATGTCTGCAAAGTTTGCTTCGAATCTGCAACTGCTGCAGTATTGCTTCCTTGCCGGCATTTTTGCTGTAAGCTGCCTACTCTCCTGTGTTTACGTGCCACTTTTGCTCAACATTGATACTGCATTTTCCCCTCAAAAAAACATTGATACTGCATTTTTCGCTAACGGACGGTGTTCCTTTTCAGTGTGCAAGCCTTGCTCGCTTGCCTGTTCGGAGTGCCCTCTGTGCCGCACAAGAATAGCAGACAGGATAATCACCTTCACATGAACTGCGTGCTAGCTTCAGGTGCCAAACACTTCGCGGCTTGCATGTTGGTCTCACGCCAACGCTATCCCTATGAAATTTCCTAACGCTGTGCTGTGTATCTCAGCCAGGTCATTCTGTAGCACGCATTCTCTTGTAAAATCGCCAGTGGTATATGTTTCTCTTTTTCCTTAGCAAAGAAGGTGCCTTTTATGTTCCTTCTGTGTTGTATCGCCATTCTTTGGGTTCTCCTACATAGCTTCACCTTACGTTCTTTGTTGTATCGAGGAGTTACAAATGATGACTTCTCGCTCTGCAAATATGTATAGATATGCGACTCGACGCTGTAACACATTTTGATTGTCTGCCCCGAAGAAAAGCAGTGAACGACATGATGACGTGTGTATACTGCTTCTAGTTACCTACTCCCCTCCTGCCAAAATATTTTCTCCGTCCACTTTTAGACTTTTTGTTTGACCGTTCTGTCTTATTCAAAAATTTTATATAAATATTATTTATTTTGTTATGACTTACTTTATCGACACTTGAATAATGATTTATTTATTTTATTATTTGCATAAAAATTTAAATAAGACGAACGGTTAAATAAGAAGTCTAAAAATAAAAAACGACAAATGGGACAAAAGGAGTAAGTGTATATCTAGTATTCAAAATTTATCCTAAAATAAGTTGCCATTAGGTATGAGACAACCTAGTTTAGTAGGCTTTACCACTTTCTCTATTCTTAAAGTGTAATCATTACATGCTTCAACACCTTTTCATAGGACTCACAGATGCCAACGCACGGGAGTCTCAAAATTTTCTATCACAATAAGAGAAAAAAAAAAAAAATTGTGGGTCAAAACCAATAGATAAATAATAAAGTGTTCGCCCTATATTGCAACAACAGAAATAATGGAACAAAATATGCATAAAAGACGAATTTACATTTCATATTTAAAGAAAGTCTAAATTAGACTGGTCAAGTGTAAATAAAGAGAGACCAACTTCTTGAGGCTCTGATATGCGATGCCCAGAATTCAAGCTTGCAACTTCTTGCAACGCGAGGAACTCAAGATCGTGCTCCTGAATTCAAGCTTACAACTTCTTGAGCAACGTGCTCCTGAATTCAAGCTTACAACTTCTTGAGCCTTTGATCTGTTCCTTTCCTGAGTCCACAGATATTACAACTCCTTCAGGCTAGCAACAAAAGCCATCGTCACTCCTCTATTCTATCTGAGAAAGCCATCCCCGATAGATAGCTTGTTTCTTCAGATATTCAGCTGGTGTAGTTGTTAAATTTCTTTAGATGAAAATGATCTGCAGGTTTCATATTGACTATTGATGAAAAACTCCATCAATCTAGGAAATATTCTGCAGTCTAGAAAACTAACAGGCAATAAGCTGATTCTTTTAAACAAAATATGCAACAATGGCGTCAGTAGGAAACTGCACATTGACAAAGCTGTATGGACTACTTGCAGAACATAAAAAAAAGAAGAAAACTATTTGCTGATAGCTAAAAGTTATATAGATACAAAACAGAAGTGTAACTGGCATTGCTGCATGATGACTTGATTTTTTCAGAATCATACTTAATATGCACAATGATCTATCAGCTTATAAGTCTGTTTACTGTAGAGTGTGGAACCCTATCATGAATCATAGAATCATACATTGGCCTATCAATGAGAAATTTCATCCATTTTTCTGCATGAGTGGTGAATCTGAATTTTCAAAGTGCAGGACATCATAGGGATAGGGCTTAACTTGCTTATGCAATACCTGTTTTGCAAGCAAGGTAATTTGTTGGACAAAGTATATGGAATGGTCACAGCTACTGATTGTGTACAGATTGTTATAGGGAATAGTCATGCTAACTGACCAGCTCTTACTGTGAGGAGTTATGGAGTTTCAGAGGTTTGGAGATGCAGCTGGCTACATGATGGCAGAGGCTGCAAGCCTCCCACCTGATTAGCCAGCTGAAATTCGGAGATGGTAATAGTATAAAGGATGTGTCTGCCAAATGGACAGTAGGAGGCCAACTCAAATGTCTGTTGTGCTGAATTTTACTTTGATACGATAGCACATAACTACAATTCATAAAAACTGTAATATGAAGTAAAATACTGAGGTCGTGCTGAATGGAACTGAGGTCCCGCACACTGGTTGGTTTGTTGTGCTGTTTACCTGAAAAATGGAACCAAGCTACAGCTGCAGAAAAGTGATTGAGTAGGTGAAATGAAAATTCAGATCAAAGGCACAGCTGTAGAAGATGACACTGAACAGCAAGAGCAAACAACAGTGACGGGCTGGGCATGACATTATTGTTGGAATACTACTCCAATCTTCAAAGATAAGTGAGGCCATGGAATATGCTCCATGTGATCGGTGTGGACAAATGAGTAATGATATAACAATTATCAGACTACATATCAAAGCTAGATGGTCCTTGAGGAAGATACATAGGGGAATACAAAAATAAAAAAGTGAGAAGGGATTGATTTGCATATGACCTGAACACACAAAAGTTAATTAAACTTCACCCCAGTGGTTGTAGTCAGTGTTCCCACGGCAACCTTTCCCTGCAGCACAACAACCAAACAAAACTGTCCTTTTATTTTGCATAAAGAAAAATCAGTAGGTAACATGTTTTTGGTTCTTGCATAAAGAGTACCTTATGAGAAAGACACAACTTGCTGCTAGTTAACTCCTAAGAAAAACAGTGAAAGTTAGCAGCTGCAAGGTTAACACATTTCCGTTAAGTTCAAATAGGAGCCATGTGTCTGAGTGGCAGTGCAAAGAAACATATGCAATAACTGAATCACTCAATTTAGCAAGCATATGAGAAGAAAAGGGCTGCTGGAACTATATACCAGGGCCAAAATTATATAATAGCTAAAAGATCATTGTTTTAAATGGTTGCACATTGTTGTTGGCATCAGCACATTGCTTTAGATGGTTTCAAATGCCTTACCAAGCAGAGCAAGCAGATTGCATTAACATGACATTGTTTTTCTCTAGTTGGATACTGAGTTCACCATCAAACTCGCCAAATCAGCTTATTTCTGAATTTTATTCGAATGAACTCTAATCTGAATTTTCTTTAAGCAAGGCAACAATTACGAATTTATTGATGTTGGTGATTAATTTCTGCAGATTTGTATGGTCAATACATGAAGAATATGACTTCTAAGATCAATGCAGGCTGCCAAAAGAAGATTGTAAATACTGAACAATAAATTAATAAGCATTCACAGTGGACAGTGAGCAAATTTGATTACTTGTTAGCAAGAGCAAATTTCATAGTATTAGCTTGACTTTTCTCAAATCTTCAGGTCTGAGGACAAAGACAATACCTGGTGCTAGGTTGGAGTCGACTTGCGTCATGCACAGCAGCCGGACTGCAGGAGTCACACAGGAGTCAAGTCGCTCCTAGCCACTCGTCCGGTGTCGAGCAGCTGAGGTCAGTTGCGACTTGGGGCGAGCAGCAGTGCACCTCCCCTCTCCTCTACGGCGCCCCGGCAGCGTCTCGGACCACCTCCCTCTCCTCCAGGCTCCTAGGACGGGACTTGGACTGCAGAGGCCAGGTCGTAGCAGCATATTGGGGAGGGAGCCGTGGATCGAGTACAGGAGGTCCAAGATGCAGACGGCGAGGCGGACTCGCGGCGGCCGGACGGCGCTCCGGGTGGCAGTGACTGGGCGGGATGGGCGTCCGGGATGGAGGGCGCGGAGGGCGGTGGCCGGAGGGAGGCGCCCCCGGGCGGCGCGGAGTGCGACCTCCGTGCGGCGCGTAGGGAGTCCAGGTGGGGGAGGGCAGTGGGGCTGGCGGCGCGGAGCGAGGCGTTCGGGCGGCGCGGAGGGCTGCGCAGAGGGAGTCGCGGTGGGGCCACGGAGGGAGTCGCGGCGGGGGAGCTGAGGGAGGGAGCCTGGTCCCACCTGTCGGCGCGGGGTGAATGCGGGGAGTCGGGGCAGACCGAATTGACTGTGGACGATTCCAATTTCACCGTAAGAACAACGAGGACAGAAATACAACACCTAGATTTGGTCCAGTACAGGAAAATGTCACCATCCAAAAGTTAGCCTTCTCCAACATAACGCCCCGCCGACCCCTCCATTCTCGAGCACCCCGCCCCAGCGCCCCGCCTCTCCCTGTCGCCGGCGCCCCTCCCCTCTCCCTCCCCTTCTTCTTCCCCGGCCCTTCCGATGGCGGCCGGATCCGGCCCTCCCTCTCCCGGATCTGGTCGGTGGCGGCCGGTGGTGCGTGGTGGTGGTGGTGGTGGCCAGCGGCTGTGGTGGTGGTGGTGGCCGTCGTGCTCTGCTTCTTCCACCCGCCCCCACTGCTGCTTCCACCCGCCGCCACCCTTTGTCGGATCCGAGCGCGGCCGGAGCTGAGCTCCTCACCGCCGCCGTGCTATGCTTCTCCTCCACCTACCACTGCTATGCTTCCCCGCCGGCGCCATGGTCCCGCCTCGTTGTCGTGGAGGCGCCGCGGTCCCGGACCAGCAGCAGCTCGCGTGGAGGAAACGCAAAGGGACGGAGAGAGGACGCAAGTTTGGGTACCGTGTTGCCTCCGACGCAAAATGCCTCCCGTGTTTGGGTACTCCGTTGGAGGGTGGTTTTTTGCCGCAAAAGCACTGTGCACTATGCATTTTGGGGATGGGTCACGGTTTGCCAACACTGTTGGAGACAACCCAGGAGTAGAGATTGCATATTCGGTATTCCCGATTGAGATGTATGATCCGATTAGTTGGAGGCATGTAGCCCTCTGATCATCTATGAAATGAGGAGTGTGGGTGATTGGAAAAAGACAAATCTGTGATAAGATTTTGTATGAAACTAAAAAACATAGTTTACAAAATTGCATCGAAATTAAACTTCAGATATAGTAATTGTGTTTGTTTTTACAATAACTTGTTTAAAAAATAATTTACTTTTAAAAAAATGTTTTTCTCATGAAGCAAGAATATTTTTTATTAAATAGGGGCAATATTCAAGGTTCACATCTTCACAAAAAATGTTCTGGGCTCATGATTTAGGATAACAAAATTTTAGATTCAAAGGAATAATATTCCATAGCATTCGTGTCAAATAGTAGAAATTTAAAAAGAACATGTCAAGTATTCTGTAGTAGAAATTTAAAAAGAACATCACATGATACCGTGGCAACAATTGATATATATTGTCGAATATTTTATAGATACTATATGAACAACCTAAAATACACAATAGAACATCTTATGGGGTACGGACGAATTTAAGGGGGGCCCAAGCCCACTCTACAAGTTTGAACAAAGGTGAAGTAGAAGAAAAAGAAAAAGGAGAGGGAGAACAAAAGAGGAAGAAGAAAAGCAGAAGTGAGGTGAGGCACCCCTAGACCGCCTCCTAAGACCAGTTGGCCCAGTCCACCCTCTGTTGGGGGTGTAGGCTTTGGCCTTGATGAGGATACCCAAGACCCATGTAGTCGACATGCTCCTCCAACTTGTGCACAATCCTTTGACTCAAAAAGGAAGAAGCAAAATTTGAGCTTTCTAAAGAAGGCAATACAATATAGAGGCAAAGTAACATGACCGAGTTTGTGAAATTCCCCTTATCAGTGCACACACATAGATTACTAGTAAAGGAATGAAATGTATGAGCTAATTCTCTCATGAACTTAGAGATTGAAACTTTAAGTTCACTAGAAGATAGCTAACTAGACATGAAACACACTTTGAATTCCTTTTGATCACCATATGAGTTGTTTCAATAACACTTGACCATGATCAACTTTCTCATATTTGTGATAGTCTCCTTTGTGACGTAACGTCATGCAATGCTATACAACACTTAAAGATAAATGCATTACATTAAACGTGAGTACAAAGCTATACAACAAGAGCATGCAAGACATTGAAAATTGAACTCATGTTGCTTAACTCATGATGTGTCAACCTTTTCATACCATTATATTCTCTTTGCATTTATTAGTGTACATGGAAATTACTATACTCGCTTTCAGCAAACCTATTTACCTATTACCTTGCATCGACCATATTATATAATAAATATGGATAAGTTCTACGAGTACACCCTGTACTCACGATGTTGTCGATAAGTTGTTTGTAAATTATCAGAGTCCATGATGGTTACCCATGCAAACATAGGTACGTATGGTGGCATAAGAGGAGATAGGTTGGACATGCCTATCTTGCTTTGTAAATAAGAGATAGGAGAGTAGATTTTTAATGGAGAACTTGAGGAGTGTGTTCTTGGGGCTACTTCTTGTTCTTAAATAATAGTTTTGCAGTTAACTTGTTGTGGTGAAGGAGCACATGAGTTATATAAGCTCGATATACTTGAGTTATTTTGACAAATATGTGCTTCTTGTGTTTTGAGTTAACTTTGAGTTCTGATGTTCATTTGTGTATTATTCACAACTATGATCCTATATTTGTGCTAGTGGAGTGCAGGTGGTGCATTTCTAGGGATTCCTATGATTGATTATCTGAAGCTAAGTGGTTAAGTGGATAACACTTGGTTTAGGTTTGTTAACCTGGACGGGTCCCCAAAGTGTCCCTGGAATGTTGCCTGACAAGGCTTGGTAAGATGTCCCACTCTTGGTAGGGGTGAAAATGGTCGAGGTAAATCTTATTTCGTCCCTCTCAAATTTCTACATTCAACCCGCTCAAATTCTTATTTACAGCCATCACGATCATTTTCGCTTTTCTCATCTTTGGCAAATTTGAAATCATGATGAAAATGGTATGGTTATTTTTCTGACCATTTTCGCTTTCCCCATTTTTAACTGGGACATCCAGTTTTTACCCACACAATTAGAAAGTCCAATAGTACAACAGTCACTCACACCATACCGCAGTAATTTGGTCCATAGTGGACAAGTTGTTGTCTTGCTATATTGTAGACTTATGGTCTTACACTCGTGTACTGTTGTCATCTTATAGAAACTATGGTATGAATCAGAATTGCATATCTATTGCCATATCGAGTTAGTTAGGTCAGCATGTGGAGTCATGTTTCTTGGTTTTATGTGTTATCGTTGTTGTTTTGTAATTTTGAATCCCAACCATTTTATCGACATGTTTCCATTTGAATTAGTTCATTTTTTTAATTTGATATCCATGAATCCCATCGTGGTTCCTCGTTTTCGATCTTCTCATTTATTTTCATTTAATTATGTAATAAAATGTAAATGTGAAAACAGAAGAGGGCTTATCCCAACCAATCCTATTCATTTTAATTCCTACCTCTAGGGACCTCCGCCCTCCTTATATAGTCTTGGGGAGAGGATTATGCGTTGGTTTCCTTTCCAATTAGAATTTGTTTGCTAGTCCTATTACAATAAGATAACTCATATCTAAAGACACATCTAACTGGAGCCTTTCCTTGTAGTATACAACAAGCTAGGTTGAGTCCTGCCCTATCTCTATATGATGGATTATATCTTCCTTATGATACACTGAGTTCATATTATCAACGAAATACCCCATGGAGAGCAACTACCCTTGGCCAAAACTTTGCATTTGTAGTGATCACCAGATGATCTGCCGATCACTCAGGTCGAGCACCAAATAATATGGTTTTGAAGAAAAATTCAAAGTTTTTCAATGGCTACAGTATGGTCACTCACCAGATGATCCTCCGTGGGTCACAAAGTAGTCACCGGATTATATGGTGAACATCGATAACATTACCCATTTAACTTAGCACAATGTCATCGGATGATCCGTTGTACGCCACACATGCATCACTAGATCCTACGATGACGACCAATTGCTTCGTTAACTTCAACTTGAGTCTTCAACGGTGTCACCGGATGATCAATCATGTGCCAATAAGGAATTACTCGATTATACAGCGAACATGAGTAACTTGATCACTTCCAATAGTGTCATTGAGTCATACGCTGGTACGTAATCTTCGTCATGGGATCATACCTTGAGCATGAGTACAACATCATTAAATGATCTAGTGGACTTGATCATGCTTTGATGAACTTAAAACTTGAATTCCTAATTCGGTTGAAGTTTGATATCATCCAATCCAGTTCATTCGAGATCCTGAATGATTTCTCTATCTTCCATGGCCACTTGTGTGATAGTTAGCTCTAGCTTTCACTTGTGTTCATCTCCAAATATTGTTGGCTAAAAATTAGGTCAAGTTACTAGTCTCGATCCTTTACTTATAAGCGCCTCCAACACTAAGTTTGCAGTTAGGATCTATAGAATCCTTACAAGTGCCTCTAACAACATACTTAGAATATGAATTCTAGGGCCATTATAACCGTGTGGCCAATAGTGTGAGTGTGCCTGTGTGTGTGACTAGATCAATGCGATTATCCCTGGCAAAACACACCTACTGTGTTCCTCAATTAGCGAAACCAAAATTGAGGCCTCGATGCATTCAAGGCTAAATGTGGCTTCTACTACTACACAAATAAAATTTTTCAGGCACGATCAAAATGGAAGGTAAACGCTATCCCTCACTCGTGTGATTTGGAAGAATCCATCACTCGAATTTTCTCTTCTCTAAATCCGGCCTCTCCCCCTCTTTCTTCTCCAAGTCCAGCCGAGGAAGGTAGGGCGGCCAGGCGGTGGGATGGAGGCGGGCTGTTCGGGGCCCTGGCGGCGGTGGAGGCGGCCGGGCCAGGTCGGGGGTAGGGGAGTCGTGATCGTTCACCAGAGTTAGAGAAGAAAGTGGTGGCGAGAGAGGGGAGGGGAAGAGAGGCCGTCGCGGGCGTGGTAGGGTCTCGCCGGAGCTCCGCCGCCGCGCGTTGGGCGCTGTGCAACGGTGCGGGCGTCAGGGGGAGGAGGATGAACAGTACTAGAGAGGAGAAAAAAATTGTGTCGGCTCACACGGGTGAGCTATAGACAGATCCAAATGGGCTATAGAAGCCATGGATCTCATACGGGCAAGATGTGCACCGTACCGTGTGCAGGTGCAGGAACATGTTTCTCATCTTTTGTTCTAGTGCAGCATGGCCAAGGCGGTCTGGGCGACCGTGGCAGTCTGCATAGGGGCTACTGATATTCCTAACTCCCTAGAACAATGTTGGCTTTGGTGTGAGAAATGGCTACCCAATGGCAAAAAATTTCATGCTACTGGGATCGCTGATTTCTGTTGGGCCATCTGGAAGGCTCGGAACAAAGCTTGCTTTGATGGAAAAATGATTCAAAATCCTATCTCTATCATATGCCATGCTTGTGCGCTCACTAGTTACTGGGCAGGTTTATTTCACGAAGATGATGAAGAGCTGCTAGTTGCTGGAGCCAACACGATGCTGCAAATTGCGCTTAAGTTGCTGAACCAGAAACAGAAGCCTGCTGGGTATCAAGCGCTGGAGGACAAGGACGTGAATCATCAGAATCAGAAGGACTGAAGGGAGATCCTCCCACGACTGCCCCCCTCGTTTTTTTGGATGATCGACGTGTGATCAGGATGTTGCTTGGGGATGTTTTCTTCGTTTAGCTGTTTTGTTCTAGCCTGCTACTGTGTTCCTGTTAAACTCTTGTGTTGATGGTTGCTTCATCTGAGTCAGATGTTAGGCCTTGCAGGTTTGTTGCGCAGTGATCAGGTGGTAGTTTTTTTTGGGGTGCTCCTGTAGCGTAGCTATATCCCCTCTGATACTCTCTAAACATTTTTGTCTGGTAATGGAAATGGGGGATGTCCCTCGGTTTGAAAAAAAAAAACAAAAAGGACAAAGAGAGAGAACGCCGGAGCGGGAGCCTGACCCTGACGCCATCTCTCCTTCCTTCCTCCTCCCTGATTCAGATCTCTCATCGGCCCCCGCTCCATTCCCACCCCAACTCCGTCTCCCACCGACCAGACCCTCTCGATCGCCGCCGGCCAATGGAGGCCATCCGGAAGCAGGCCTCAAAGCTCCGGGAGCAGGTCGCTCGGCAGCAGCAGGTGAGCGCGCCACGCCGCCCCTTTCTCAAGATCTACGCCATCCGTTCCTCCGCGATCCGGCCGCGGGCTCGCACCGTCCGCCCTCCCTCCCTCCCTTTGACGCGGCTCCTCCGAGATCCGGTTGTCGTTCTCTAGGTTGGTATTGATCACTGATGATGCCGCGCCGTGCTCGCGCCCGCCCGTGTCCTGTTTCGCAGGCGGTGATGAAGCAGTTCGGGGGTGGGTACGGCGCAGACGGCGTGTTCGCGGACGAGGCCGAGGCGCAACAGCACTCCAAGCTCGAGAAGCTCTACATCTCCACGCGCGCCGCCAAGGTAAATGGTGGATGATCCCCCTCGCCGCGGTCCTTGCTTGGTACTTACTCTGTCTAGGATCTGGATCTGCTTACATAATGTGTCGCCTTGTCGTTCCTCCCAGCACTTCCAAAGGGATATTGTTCGGGGCGTCGAGGGCTACATCGTCACGGGGTCGAAGCAAGTCGAGATCGGTAGACAGCTGAACTCCCGTGTCTCTTTCATTGAACACATGAATTTGAATTTCGGAACTGTTAACGTAATGTGCTTTGTGTTGATAGGGAACAAGTTATGTGAGGATGGCAAGAAGTATGGCACTGAGAACACTTGTACCAGTGGAAGCACACTGTCGAAGGCAGCATTAAGTTTTGCTAAGGCACGGTCCATGATGGAAAAGGAAAGGGGTAACCTGCTGAAAGCCCTCGGCACACAGGTGTTGCCCATTGTTGCATTTATATCCATAATGTACGAATGCACTGGATTATGGAATTTGAGCCATATATGTGTTCTGCGTTATGCTTGCCCTAGGAAATGACACAAGGCTCTGATGTATAGCATTTTTTGTTGGACTAATCATTACTTAACACAGAATAAAACACAAGCATTTCTGTTGGCTCATCTCTTTTTTGTATCTTGGTCATCTACTAATAGGGTAGCAATGCTTATCTCTTTTTTGTTTCTTCGTCGTCTACTAATAGGATAGTAGTGTATGTTAGGGTGATTTGTACTAATTAAATAGCTTGCAAATTGCTCATGTTATATGTAAGTGTATCTAGAACTTGCAACAGTTAAATACTTGAAGTGGATTGAAACTGCCAGTCAACAGTTAAATACTGAAGTGGATTGGAAGTTCCAGTTTGAGGATCCTTTCTTAATTTCTTGTTCTTATGTTTAAAATTTTACCATGAGTGCCATAATATCCTTTCATACTTTGTACATTTTTCTTAAATCAAACCCGGACAAAACTTGATACAAGTAATGCAAACTGTCATCAGGTTGCAGAACCACTGAGGGCTATGGTTATGGGAGCTCCTTTGGAGGATGCTCGCCACCTCGCCCAAAGATACGACAGAATGCGTCAAGAAGCTGAAGCGCAGGTCATTTCAATATGTATTACACTATTGCACAATAAGTTTACCTTGTCTTTGTATCTTATGTTTCTGGTACCAAGCAGTATTTTACATGACTCTTACTGACTCAAATAGGCATGGTAATTTGGCATAATTAAAAAAAATTTAGTACACCATACATTTCTCATAGTAACTGATAAACCATTTAGAATCAAAGCATATAATTTTAGGATTTGACTAGTACCATCCCTGATGCATGAGTGTGTCATTGCTTTTTATGAGGTACTTTGGGCACTACCCTATGCAATTCGAACTCAGGTCACATAAGCCATTAATAGAAGCTATTTCTATCCATCCAGACATATCATCATCACACTTTCTTTTCTTTTTTGGCGCACTTGTGCTAGAATTATTGCTCAGCCACCTGTGTTTCCCATTTTGTTTGCAAAGCTTTTTAATTATTTCTCTTTAACTTGAAGTCACTTAGGCATACTATATAGTTCTTTTCTTTTGTTCCTGTAATAAATTGGGAAAGTTGGTTTTTTGAGTCCTGCAGGCTATTGAAGTTTCAAAACGCCAAATGAAACTAAGAGAAGCATCTGGAAATAGTGATATGGTTGCAAGGCTAGAAGCAACTGAGTTAAAGCTGCAGGAGTTGAAATCAAATATGGGGGTTTTGGGCAAAGAAGCTGTTGCAGCAATGACTGCCGTTGAAGCCCAACAGCAAAGACTGACACTGCAGCGTCTTATTGCATTGGTACATATTTGTCTAGTTGGGTCATTTGGGCGACTTGACTATTTTTTTGTTCGTCTTGAAAATTGCCTATTGTGTTTAATGACACTTTTCGACTTAATTCAAGGTTGAATCAGAGAGAAACTACCACCAAAAGGTCCTACAAATTCTTGATCAACTTGAGAGAGAGGTACTGATGTTTTCGCATTGCATCCTTTCCATGCGTGTGCTAAAGAAACTCTACATCTTCAAGAAAAATCTAGTTGGTTCTGTATCCTGATTGAGCATTCTTATTTTTCTTCTAGATGGTATCTGAGCGCCAAAGAATTGAAGGAGCACCTCCTCCAGTGGTTGAGAGTTCCATGCCTCCGCCGCCTGCATATGAAGAGGTCAATGGTATATTCATGAGGAATACAGTTGCAGAATTGGTTGAGACTGTGGAGTATTTCTTGGCTGAGGTAATTTGTTTCATCACATTGCACAAGTTTGTAGCTGCCAGGCGCTAGGTCTTGATTCTCTTGATTTTTACCTGTAATAATCTACATATGTGTTGTCATTTTTCTTTGGCAGGCAATCCAGTCATATCGAGCAGAGAGTGATACTGAGCTCAACCTTTCAGCTGGTGACTACATAGTGGTCCGAAAGGTAGTGCTTTCTCATACAGGACAGAACCTGCGCCTTACTCCTTAGCTTAGCCCAGGTGCACGGGCCATTTAGAAACTTACTAATTGCTCATATTACATACCTGCTGCGGCCAGCTTCACAAAGATTGGTTGCTCATTTCATGAGTGCCTCAATCACATTGTACTCAAACTTGATTACTGATTTTTCATTAAAAAACTTTCCTAATCAGGTGTCGAACAATGGATGGGCTGAAGGTGAATGCAGGGGGAAAGCTGGCTGGTTCCCCTACGACTACATCGAGAAACGAGAGCGTGTGCTTGCAAGTAAAGTCGCCCAAGGTTTCTAACACTTTCGCTAGCCATACATATCCTCGGGGTTGTACAATGTGTATTATGCTTGTTATCTTCAGAGGATCAGTAATTTTGCTGAAAGCTGTGCCTGTTAGATGGCTTGTTCCTGCCTGGCCGTCTGCATTGTTCAAATTCATGTGGCAGGAACTGAACATTAATGCTTATATTCATTCTTCAGTTATCCTGTCAATATATACCTATTTTTTTTTTGTTTGAAGCATACAACAAAACGAGAAGTCAAGCACCAATTATTTACCATTCACATTGAAATCGTATTCTTTATGGCAGTGCCATTTCATCCCGTCACTGGCTGAAAACACTGTTCTGGCTGAATTGTTGTGAGAGAAAAACACTGTTTCGGCTGAAAAAATAAGCCGAACAAGCCAAATTTTAAGACAAGCGAACGATGCCTATAAGCAGAAGTATGTTCAATTGGTCAAGCACTTTTGCCTTGAGATGGCCAAGATTTGTCGAGACGATGAGCTACAAACCTACAACGTAGACGAAATTTTATGAATTCTTGGTAGGAGTTCAAAATTCAAATGCAAGCTCACTCCAGTGTGAATCGGAATTTCTGTTTACTTGTACATTTTTGAGGCAGCTGTGTTTTGAATTGTAATCGGTTTAGAACCATATTGGTCACTGACTGGTGGGCCGAGTTTAATTTCTTATCCCCTTCTGCGTCTTGTTGCACTTGCAGCTTGCTATCCCCTGCCTCAGCGCTCCGCGGCATCCCGTTGAGCAACCATGGCTGCGGCGGTAACCCTCCTCCGCCTTCCTCTCGCCCGTCTCTCCTACCACCTCCGCTCCGTACCTTCCTCTCGTCTCCCGCCCCCTCGCCTCCGTATCCTCACCTCCCATCGCCTTTTCTCCTCCCTGGACCACGGCTCCGCCTCTGCCTCAGCTTCCGCGGCCGTCGCCGATGTTGTAGGCGTGCCGGACGCGGAGGAGGAGTCGGTAGAGGAGGAATCTGCGGCCGAGGCTGAGGCTGAGGCTGAGGCGCCCAGGTAGTTCGTGCTCCCACGGCTGCCGCGGCCGAAGCTGAGCGTGAAGGAGCGGAATGAACTGGCCTCGTACGCGCACGGCCTCGGCAAGAAGCTCAAATCGCAGCAGGTCGGCAAGAGCGGCGTCACACCCAACCTTGTCTCCGCCTTCAGTGACAACCTCGAGTCCAACGAGCTCCTAAAGGTATGCCCCCATTTGCCCTCTCTGATCTCTCTCCCATTGCCAAATCCATGATGCATGTGGTTTTAATCCTACAAGGAAATTGTGTGTTGTTTCTGCTTCAGCGCATGCTGAACAAACCACATCCTGAAATATACATCGGGTAAAGAAAAGGAAGTGAGACCATTGTAAGACTTCTTAGTTCATTGTTGCCACATGACAAAGGACTAGTCCAGTTCCAAGCATGGCTGTCGTATCGTATGGATAGGGTTCTGGCGCCACTGTGCTGCTGATCCAGCTAGATCTGGCAAGTTGAAGTCGGCTGGGAGTTTGGTTGAAGAAGGAAGGTCTATGAAACTTAGGCGTGACTAGTTCGGGTTTTTGTTTATACACTTTGCCATTATGTAATGCAGAAGGCGCAAATTTAGAAGCTAAATTGGCAACGAAAAATAAAAAAATGGCAAAACTTTTATCCACATGAGTTGCAACAAGTCTGAACTCTAACCCTGCAATTCTCAGGGGACTGCCAATCACCTTCCATTTAACTTTCCTTCTCTTTCCTGGCACTCGTTTTTCTTCCTCCTCGGCAATTTAGTTGACCAAGAAGCTGGCTTGGAGGTCACTCTTGTGTATGAAACTGTGAGACTGATTGTTGCAGTAAGCATCAGTCTTTATTCCTTTATGCGTTCCTGTCAAAACCCCGTAGCCCTTTTCTTTTGTATAGCTTCTTTAAGTTCTCGGTTTTGTTGGAATGAGAAGCAACTTAACCATATCATTAGGTCCCACTAAACTTGATAATATGAGTTGACGCTCATGACCAATGTACACTCATGAGTATGATGCTAGAAGATTCTATAATTAACTAAGGACTCCACTGATTATTATTCATCAATATTAGATTAAGGAGTTGGTATTGCTAACCCTAATTTCTTAAATAGGGTAGTCCAATTATCCAATGTTGGGGCTTCTATTTTGCTTAAGTGGTAAGAATGGGCAATAAATTGAACATTGTGGGCCATGGATTGTTGTGATAATGTGATGGGCTAATTTGTGTTTGTGTACGGAGATTCCACCCAATTATCAATCTTTGTATCAACACCTTTCAAGAAGCAGGGTCCTCGTGAAGAAATATGATCTGTTACTTATATGTAGTTAGATAGACAAATCATAACGTTCAAGTTTGTCATGAAAATGAAGTAGGTATAATACAGTCTAATAAAAATACTGTATTCTGACTCGCCCAAGTGTGGAAAACACATTTTTGGAATCGGGTAACTCTGTGCTTATTGGTGCCTGACAGTCTGACACTTATGATAAGGTAGTGTTTAGTTCCAGAAAATTTTGCAAAATTTTTCAAGATTCTCCGTTATATCGAATATTTGGACGCATGCATGAAGCATTAAATATAAATAAAAAATAAAACTAATTACACAGTTTAGACGAAATCCACGAGACGAATCTTTTAAGCCTAATTAGACTATGATTGGACACTAATTGCCAAATAACAACGAAAATGCTACAGTAGAATTTTGCAAAATTTTTTCGGCATCTAAACACAGCCTAAGTTGAAATTTGTTCTGTTCCAATTCACGTGCAAGAATACAATAAGACTGCAAGATTCAATTTATCTTGGGCTCTTTATTGCTTTAGTTTACATTTCCTTCTGCACTCCATTCACAGCTGTTAGGTTTTTCTCACCAAGATTCCTACGCTATAACAGCTAAAAATTCATGGGAACTGCCCTGGGAAGCTACCTGATGTGATACTTTAACTTGAGCAGTCAACAGGATCCATCGCCATTGACCAAATTGATCGCTCTGTTATTCTGTATAGGCCTAGCACCAGCAAGATGAAAAAGAAACAACAAGTTGCTGAAAATGCTAGGAGATTTTCAAGACCTGAAGAAGGAAATGCTAGGCGGTTTGTAAAATCTGAAGAATCATTTGAAGAACGCCCTAGAAACAGCTCAGGCAGATGATTTGTTGGATCTGGATCTACATTTAGGGGTCAACAGAAGAGAAGACCAATGGCATCCAAGGGGTCATCATATGGCCGAGGATAGCAGTGACATAAAACGCTATATTCTTGTTTTTCGTGTTATCTGGACTCAGGACCCTAAAGTGATCATGTAAAATTTTAGACAAACTAATTGGAATACAATGCTAGTGTTTAGTTCTAGTTTGATCAGTAAATTACAATTTCAGGTCTCATCAACTGCACAATGAAAATAGGCACAAGATACTTTGTGTGATTATTTTCTCTCATGCAAATCGAAGTCGGCAATGCCATTAAAAAAATCTGTTTTTTTTGAAAAAAAAAATCTAATTGATGCATACATCTGACCTACTCCAATAAGATTGGTGCAACATCATATTTCTCTTCCTTCCATATTCTGGAAGGGGCCCTTCAAACCTTAGCACAGGAACACGGACGGCTTTCGATGTTGACATGTTGTCCGTATACCTCTTCCATCTGGTCTTTCAAATCACAGCAGATAACCATCCATTCGACTGTTCATGCTTTTTGCGACTTTGTTGAACAGTTGTGTATGCTGATGTTGCACTGAGACTGACTGGTGCAGAGTCAGTGCTTGACATCCATATTGTCCTAAGAACACTACTAGAAAAATGCAACTTTTTAGCTACGAAGTGAGCTTTCCTAAGACAACTTAATCTTTTTAATTTCTTACTAAGCCGTTGAGTCGGTCAGCTCCAAAGCAGTCTAGACGGATGTGTGTGCACACGTGCATTTCTGTTTCTTGTAGACCGGACATACCATCGAAGAACAAATGATGTCATGAATCCACTCAAGATAGTCATAATAAAACATTCAGATACTTGATTTCATCATCAGTTTGCTCTCTTTCGGATTGTTTGCCTTTTGGGTTTCCCCTCTTATTATCGATGTCTTACTGGTTACAACACATGGTTGCTCCAATCAATGGTTGTTGGTGAGTATTCTGCTATCTTTGACTTCTATTCAGCTGTACTTGAATTACTGGTACCACGAGGTCAATTGCTACCTCCAAGTTTCAACATTATATATTTCCTCCAACATTTGTCTCTAGGTTCACATTGGTTGTTGAAATTTGAAAATTTCGTCCAAGTGTGTTTTTCGGACGGAAACCCTGCCCTGGCAGTCACCAATCGATTTTATGGGACCTCGTTTCACATTCAACTTTTGCATCCAGGACTGGGCCGCCCTCTCTTTTCAACATCGCCTTCAGCGACTACTGATCAGTGTATTATAAGGTTCTGTATGAAGCAAATAGAAACCTGTCAGGACTCAGGACTAAAGATTCCTGTAGAAATAGTCACACCATTTCCAATAAAACCCTGGTG
This sequence comes from Miscanthus lutarioriparius, assembly GCA_904845875.1. NCBI lineage: Eukaryota > Viridiplantae > Streptophyta > Magnoliopsida > Poales > Poaceae > Miscanthus > Miscanthus lutarioriparius. Next base: position 104,626,493 of record CAJGYO010000002.1, on the reverse strand, counting down.
CACCAGACAGACCCTATGAACAACCGACAGTTCAGCAGTTTCCCTCTTTGCGGATCGATGCAATGTGGAGATGCCACAAGCAGGCCCTTCGCTCGATCTAGAGAAGATGAAACCCCACCTGTTGTTAAACCTTCCTATTCTCTGCAGAACAACAACTGCTTTACCTTTTCTTGAGAAAGAACCCATGACCAGACATGCTTTGCTGCGACACCCCGACACGTCTCCGGTGCTTTCTATATACCTGCAAGGCATAACATCACAGATTAAGGACAAAGAAGCAAATGACGGTGATGAACTGAACTGATGGTTGATGATGATGTCTGGTTTGGCCTTCCATTTTGCTACCGTGGGAAGCAATGCCTAATGAGTCCCTTTTTGTGCTGACATGCTTTTAAACATACCCAGCTGCTTCCAGATTTCACTCCAGTGCACCTTTCACATAGGTGGGCTGCCATCTTCTTTTAAGCTACAGGGTCACCATGATAGTTGGTAAACGATGTGCTCATATGGGTAGGGTTTATTGCATACATGTGTTCATAGGAGGTGAGTGTACGTGCGTGTTGTGGGCGTATACGTTGTACCGTGTAATTCTAAAAAAAAACTGGAAGAGCTATATTACTTATTCAATCTCTCTCTCTCTCTCTCTATATATATATATATATAAGCGCCTGTTTGGAACACAGGATTTCACATGACTGATGCAGGAATTTAATAGTAATCGGTTCAATTTCATAGAAGAACGTAGGAACGTGAAAATTTTACCGTATTCCAAATAGGCCCTAAGACTCTAAGTGTATCAGGTGGAAACTAATGTTTTCTGTTTAAGTTCCATATAGTGGAACAAAATGGCGTGGTTGCGCCTGTCCCTCTACGCGGACAACGCGGTTATATTCTAGACGCCAACTACACGAGATGTTAAAGCTATATCAGAATCTTGGGAAAATATTGGATGTGTCAGGATTGCGCTATCCAATGCCAAGGGCTAGATCTTCAGGTGATCCTACATGCAACTAAAAAATCCACAAACTTTGCACGGCAGCAATCTCCATCACTTGGGAGATTGAATTTTTTTTTTGGGAATTGGTTTGGCTTGAGGGCACCAAGCGTTTAGAAGATCTGCAAAAGAAAGCAAAGAACGGAAACTGAAGCTTTGACAAATAGTGCTCGGGTTGCTTATATAAACATCGCTGGTATCACTTCGTTACAACACTCAGTGGAATTCACCAAGCTTTGGGGGAAATACAAGTGGTGCATGTGCGCCCTAGCACACTAGACGGGTGAGTATGCGTGCGTATTGTGGGCGTCTACGTTGTACTATGTAATTCTAAAAAAAAAAGACTCCATCCCATGGAAGTTAACAAACCATGGTGAGTACACATCACTTTCAGCTTACCTAGCTCATCAATTCATTGGGTTCATACCCACCGACATAAAACCACTCATATGTGGCACGTCTGGGCTTCACCCAAATGTGATTTTTTCACCTGGCTTGCCTCTTAAAACTTCCTGTGGACTGCCAACAGGATCCAAGACGAAACATCTTTAGTACATATCTTTGCACATTGCCGTCGTTCCAAACGAATTTGTGATCTCAACTTGTCTTGGCGTGCGGCTGACTTGCTACCTCCCCTGGAAAATGTACACAACAGCCAACGAATAATAGACACACGCTCCATGCCAAAATGCACCGACTAAAGTCTAAGGTCCTCGATCATCCTTGGTTTTTAGGAGTTATATGTAAAGAACGAAAATAAAAAATTTCCAGAAGAAAAGTGCTTCACCTATTGAGCTAGTTGCAAAGGATGAAGATTCAAGCTAGAAAGAAGAGAGTTTTCGAGTGCTAGCTTATCTAGACTAGAAATCCGCTAAGATAGGCTTTGTTCTATAGCTCTTTTGTTTTTTCATCACTTGTTTTTGATCTAGACCTTAAACTCTTTATATATTAATACGAATCGGACATGTCACATGCCAGTTTTTACGTTAAAAGAAATTAATTTCAGCCTTTTGATAGGATTGGTGTCGGTGTTTCGAGTTGCCACCGACGAGTAAATTTGTATTATTGCGCGTCTGGTCCGGATGGTGTGTTAAGAGGACAAGAGGTTTATACTGGTTTGGGCAGAATGTCCCTACGTCCAGTTCGTTGCTGCTGCTCGTGTTACTAGCACTGAAAGTTCGTAGTAGGGGTTACAAACGGTCGAGAAAGGGACGGGTCCCAAGTCTCTAGTGGTGTGTTGCGATGAGTTCCGATCGGTTCGGATTGAGTCGAGTTGAGTTCCGATGTCCCCGGTTCGGTTTCCCTGCTTTCACTTTTATAGGCTAAGGGAGAGCACGGGTTATAGTGGAGGAAGAGAAAAGAACGAGAGGAAGAAGTCCTTTAGGATCGCTGGGTCCTTCTTCTCCTTTATGTGGGTCCCACCTACCCTGTAGACTGAAGGGTCCGTGACGCCTAAGAGGGGGGGAGGTGAATTAGACAACTTAAAATTCTAACTCTAAACTATGGCCTCCTTTTCTAACCCTAGCAAAACCTATGTAATAGATAAGCTATCTAGATGTGCAACTATGGTTTTGCTAGTGTGTTGCTATCTCTACTGCAAACGTAGTAAAGTAATCAATGTAAATGCGGAAGCTAAAGAGCAAGGTAGAGATATGCAAACTCCCGTCGACGACTCCGATATTTTTACCGAGGTATCGAGAAGCGCAAGCTTCCCCCTAGTCCTCGTTGGAGCCCCTCACAAGGAATCCCTTACAAGGGCCAAGCTCCCGGTCGGGTAACTCCGTGGATAGCCTCGGGCCTTCCCCACGCGCAAGTGGGTCTCCGATGTGCCTCTCGGCAAGCCTCTCCCGGATGCTCCCCGCCGTCTTGACTATCAAGCTTCCGGCCGAAACGTGGCGGGTCTTGTTCCCTCCGGTACACGGTGGCGGCCACACCACAAACGCGATTGGTGTGATCTCGCAAGACTTCAAGCCCCTCCGATGTACAACACTTGTGCTCACAAGCACGGGGTGGCAAGAGGTATGCAAACCTCACTTAAACACTAGGCAAACACCTAGAGCAAGCGCATAAGCGGTGGTCTAATCAACCTAAGCACTTCACAAAGCACTTATGCTAATCACCTAATAAAACACTAAGCACTATGCATGTGGAGATCACTCAAATGGTGTATCAACACTCTTGGTATGTTTCCTCAGCTCCACACACTCAAATGGCCGGTTGGGGGTTGTATTTATAAGCCCCACTGAGAAAGTAGCCGTTGGGGTCGAACTCCCGCAAAACTGCTACTGACCGGACGCTGAATCGTCCTGACCGGACGCGTCCGGTCGTCCCGACCGTTGAACCGGCAAAACACTGATCGGACGCTGTCCAGCGTCCGGTCGCCTGCCACCGGACGCGTTCGGTCGCAGATATGCCGCTCTGGAACCTTACTGTACTCGATCGGACGCTACGTTCCTGCGTCCGGTCGGTTGCCACCAGCGTCCGGTCCTCGCGTCCGGTCGCCTGTCTGCCGAGTCTCCACCCAGCATCCGGTCACAGCGTCCGATCGCTTGTCCTGCGTCCGATCCAGCGTCCGGTCACCACAGTGAGCTCGTTTCTTCGCGATCTCGCATACGGCTTGGTTCCAATCTTCATGCTTGGACTTTACTTGATCTCTTGGGTCTTCTCTTGTGCTCCTAAGGTCTTGCTTTAAGGTGTTGATCATCGGATCATCACGTCGCCTTCGTCCAAGTCACGTCTTGCATCCTATTGGACTACAAAACAAACACTTGCAAATTCATTAGTCTAATTTGGTTGTGTTGGTCATCAAACACCAAAATCCAACGTAAATGGGCCAAGGGTCCATTTTCCTTACAATCTCCCCCTTTTTGATGATTGATGACAACACGACCAAAGCAAGCAAATAAGAATGTAAAATTTAAAAACTATCTACTTGCTAAGATGCAATGCAAAGGGCAAGGTTATATGATACTAAAAAGATACCAATTGATACCAATTGAAGATACAACTTGTAGGACCAATTGAAAAACTATTTAAAGCTTATCTTGCCCTTGCAAATGTCCCCATGTGGTATTATGGATTTAAGCCTTGTTCTTTATTAATTCTCCCCATTACTTAGACTAATCCATAACCCACTATCCTCCCTTTCTTGGACCATTACCATTTGTAGACACCAAATTAATGCTTGCCTTTGGTCCTCCAAATTCTCCCCCTTTGGCATCAAACATCGAAAAGGAAGACATAAGTAGCACAAGGGAGGGTCAAACTTTGTGATCCTTTGTATGTAGAATTGAATAGGTCACAAAATTTGACTCTCACATTATATAGACTAAGCTTCCCCTAAATATATGCATACATATGATGGAAGGCAAAGCATATGCATAATTGGCAAATTGTTGCACGAAGGAGTTTAATCTATATAATGCATGGAGAAAGCATATAAATATCAAAATGAAGTCAACATGATGGTACCAAATGAAGAATGATGCTTATCTCCGGGGACTCTATTTTCCTTGCAATGAGACTACTACATGATAAGCTTGAAAAGTGGTTAGTCTCAAAGCATCCATCTTGTAGATGATCCTCCCCCTAAATTTGTGCATGCAAGCGTGGAATACTTGTAGTACTCATGCACATTTGATTTTGGAATCAAAATACCACTTGAAAGATGATATTTGGGAGAAATTATCTACAATTTGGACTTTGGCACATATTAAATGAACAATTGTAAGACAAGCTATGTGCCTTGCTCCTAAACAATTTTGAACCATGTAGATTTGCTCCAAGGGTTAAAAATGAAACCGAGCAATCCTACCATAAGATATACCTATTGTATGCATGACAACAGATTTAAGAATACAAATGCAAACATAGGCATTAGAAGTAACTAGATGCTTAAAAAGATACCAATTGAAAGATAATATCAATTGAAAGCAATACTATTTGAAGAAAATACTAATTGAAAGCAATAACATCTAGTTACCTAACATGGGAAGGGGAATTTGGGTCCATAATATTCACTAACCCACTTGGCAATAACTTTGTCCATCATGATGCACCCCATGAAATTGCACCCATACTTTGCCAAGTCTCCAAATTCTCCGATGTCTGACGGACTTCTTACTTCCCTTTCGGGATCCAAACCTTCTTGGTGCTTTTCATGTTGGAAATGATTTCCTTTGGCACCCAAAAGCGTTTGACCCCATTGTTTGCTTGCTTGTTCACCTTGATGGCCACCACCTTGTTATTTTTCTTCTTCTTCAAGAGATAAGGTGTGGAGGCCTTCTTGTCCACCTTGTTGGTGTAGGTGTTGGAGAGCTTGCTTGTTTGCTTTTTCTCTTTCTTCTTTGCTCCTCCCCCATTCTTCACCTTGCACTCATAGGACTTGTGGCCTTCTTTGTGAAACACGTAGCAAACCACGGTTTGTTCTTCATCAAGCTTCTTCACTCCCTTGATGGTGTTATCTTGATGAAGTTGGGTTTGCTTCGCCTTGCCTTTCACTTGAGTCAAGTCCTTGGTGAGGCGAGCTACTTCTTGCTTGAGTTGTTCATTCTCTTTTGCAACCTCTTGTGTGCATGTATCTACAATCACTTTCTCAACACAAGCTTGGTTGCACAAAGGTGAGTCTAAATATAAATCATTGCAAGAGGTAGATGCATCCTTTTTATTTATGTCATTTCTTTTAGATGCCTTGGTAGGGGTATTTTTGACGGCCTCAAGATTAGCAACTTTATTTGTTAGCTCATCACAATGTTTGCACATGATTTCTATTTTAGCAAGCAAACTTTGATAGTCATTTTGTGAGCTAGCTAACTTTTCTTTTAATTTTTAATTTTTCTTTTCAAGTTGCTTATCATTAATTGTGCATGCACTTGTTGTTGCACTAGCCTCAAGTTGCTCAATTTTAGTAGATAGTTCAACATTGAGATTTGCAAAGTTTTCATATTGTTCAAGCAAATTCTTGTATGCTTCTTGTGAACTACCTAGCTCTTCTTTTAAACTTTTGAGCTTCTTTTGTTGACTAGTGCAAACTTTAGCATATTTAAGATTTTGTTGCACAATTGTATTGTAAGAAGGCAAATCATCATCACTATCACTCTCACTAGAGGATGAGCTTTCGTTACCTCGTGCCATAAGACACACACGAGAAGAGCTTGATGATGAATGCTTGTGACCTCGCCTCTTGTGATGGTTTTCTTCTTCACTTGAAGAATCATCCCATGACCTTATTGTTGTGAGGGCTTTGTTCTTGCACGCCTTCTTCTTTGTCTTGGGTGTGGGCTTGTTTGGACAAACTTCCACAAAGTGCCCCAACTCGCCGCATCCATAGCATCCCCTCTTTCTTTGCTCGTTTCTTTGATTAGTGAAAACGAGGTCTTGAATTTGGATGGGCACACCCTTGACATTGAGCCTTACGATCATCTTCTCCACCTTTTTGATAAGTTTGATTGATTCTTCATCAAGGTCGGAGGTGGAGGAGGAAGATTGATCATCATCACTTGATTCTTGTTCATCATCATCATCATCCTCATCTTCTTCTTCTTCACTTGAGGAGCTCGAGCTTGAGCTTGACTCAACTTTCTTGCCCTTCATCTTTTTCTTCTCGCTACAAGTGAGAGCTTTGCCTTTGCTTGATGAAGATGCTTCTCCTTGACCCATCTTATGTGATATTTCAAATGCCACTAGCTTGCCAATGACAATGCTCGGGGTCATGGTGCTCAAGTTCTCCATGTTGTGAAGGATGGTGATGATGCTTGCATATTTCTTTTGTGGTAGAACGGAGATGATCTTCCTTACGATGTCCGCATCATCTAGCTTTAATAATCCTATTGAATGGAGCTCATTGATAATTAGATTCAATCGAGAATACATATCACGAACAAGCTCATCATCATTCATAGCAAAGGAATCATAATTTTGCTTGGCTAGACAATATTTTTGCTCACGGACATTACTTATACCGTCATGGAGCTCTTGGAGTTTTAACCAAATTTCATGTGCCGTATTTAAGGTGAACACTTGGTTAAACACATCCATGCTAAAGGATTCAAACAAGCAATTCTTAGCTCTAGCATTGAAATGTATTTCTTTTTCGTCACTCTTTGTGGGTTTTTCGGGATTCTTGATGGGTTTCATCCCGTCACGAGTGACTCTCCATACACCCAAATCAACCGCCTCAAGGTGGCAAGCCGTTTTAGTTTTATAGTATGGGAAGTTAGTGCCGTCAAATTGTGGAGGCCTAGCGGTATCCATCCCAACCACTCTACAATAGCGTCGGCTCAACGGCGGTTAAGCCAAGGGTCCAAAAATGAGCCAACCGGCTCTGATACCAATTGAAGGGTCCGTGACGCCTAAGAGGGGGGGGTGAATTAGGCAACTTAAAATTCTAACTCTAAACTATGGCCTCTTTTTCTAACCCTAACAAAAGATATGTAATAGATAAGCTATCTAGATGTGCAACTATGGTTTTGCTAGTGTGTTGTTATCTCTACTGCAAACGTAGTAAAGTAATCAATGTAAATGCGGAAGCTAAAGAGCAAGGTAGAGATATGCAAACTCCCATCGACGACTCCGGTATTTTTACCGAGGTATCGAGAAGCGCGCAAGCTTCCCCCTAGTCCTCGTTGGAGCCCCTCACAAGGAATCCCTTACAAGGGCCAAGCTCCCGGTCGGGTAACTCCGTGGATAGCCTCGGGCCTTCCCCACGCGCAAGTGGGTCTCCGATGTGCCTCTCGGTAAGTCTCTCCCGGATGCTCCCTGCCGTCTTGACTATCAAGCTTCTGGCCGAAACACCGCGGGTCTTGTTCCCTCCGGTACACGGTGGCGGCCACACCACAAACGCGGTTGGTGTGATCTCGTAAGATTTTAAGCCCCTCCAATGTACAACACTTGTGCTCACAAGCACGGGGTGGCAAGAGGTATGCAAACCTCACTTAAACACTAGGCAAACACCTAGAGCAAGCGCATAAGTGGTGGTCTAATCAACCTAAGCACTTCGCAAAGCACTTATGCTAATCACCTAATAAAACACTAAGCACTATGCATGTGGAGATCACTCAAATGGTGTATCAACACTCTTGATATGTTTCCTCAGCTCCACACACTCAAATGGCCGGTTGGGGGTTGTATTTATAAGCCCCACTAAGAAAGTAGCCATTGGGGTCGAACTCCAGCAAAACTACTACTGATCGGACGTTGTCCAGCGTCCGGTCGCCTGCCACTGGACGCGTCCGGTCGCAGATATGCCGCTCTGGAACCTTACTGTACTCGATCGGACGCTGCGTTCCTATGTCCGGTCGGTTCCCACCAGCGTCCGGTCGCCTGTCTGCCGAGTCTCCACCCAGCATCCGGTCACAGCGTCCGGTCGCTTGTCCAGCGTCCGGTCCAGCGTCCGGTCACCACAGTGAGCTCGTTTCTTCGCGATCTCGCATACGGCTTGGTTCCAATCTTCATGCTTGGACGTTACTTGATCTCTTGGGTCTTCTCTTGTGCTCCTAAGGTCTTGCTTTAAGGTGTTGATCATCGGATCATCACGTCGCCTTCGTCCAAGTCACGTCTTGCACCCTATTGGACTACAAAACAGACACTTACAAATTCATTAGTCCAATTTGGTTGTGTTGGTCATCAAACACCAAAATCCAACGTAAATGGGCTAAGGGTCCATTTTCCTTACATAGACGTCAACAGGGACAGCTTCTCGTTGCGGCTCTGTCTGTTATTGGTGCCATGTGTAGGCGTCGTCTGTCGGTCATGGCACTCCACTCCGTGCTGGCGGACATCGTGGTGAACAGATGCGCCTGTCAGTGTTCGTATGGAGGTTAGGCAGAACAGTACCGGTACGCCCGACGCTGTTCCTGACGTGAACCCCCAAGTATGGCCCGTCGTGGGTCGCGGGCTACATCGAGGCGTCCCAGTCACTTCCCTAGCGCCAGAGCTTTGACCCAGGCCCATACGCTTGGATCTGGAGTGGTTGGCGGTGGTATGGGTCACCGTCGGGCGAGACAGAGCCTCAGGCCTCGGGGTCAGGCGAGGCGGAGTTCCTCCCCAGAGGCCGGGCGAGGCGGAGCGCAAACCCAAGGCTCGGTCGAGGTGGAGCTCAAACCCAAAGGGTCAAGCGAGGCGGAACCCACGGTCTTGGTGTCGGGCGAGACGGAGCCCGCCCCCAGAGGTCGGGCGGGGCGGAGTCCGCCCTCAGAGGCCGGCCGAGGCGAAGCACGGACCCAATGGTCGGGTGAGGCGGGCGCGCGGACCCAAGGTGGGCGGGGCGGAGGCGGACAAGGATCGGACAGGGGGGCGACCACGGCACTGTCAGTTGGTTGGCCAGGCTGGTTTGGGCTGGTGGTGCTGATTCTTGTGAGAGGAAAACCTGTTGAGGTGGTTTGGGGTGAAACCAACAAGCCTGAGGCGAGGCGAGGCGAGTGAGCGGACCCCTAGAGGCAGGGCGAGGCGGAGCGCGGACCTAGAGGTCGGGCGAGGCGGAGCGCGGACCCAAGGGTCGGACGAGGCGGAGCGCCGACCCTGAGGTCGGGCGGGGTGGAGTCCGTCCTCGGAGGCCGGACGAGGCGGAGCGCGGACCCAAAGATTGGGCGAGGCGGTGCTTGCGTACCTGAGGGTCGGCAAGAGTTGTAGTCGCGCTCTTGACCGCTCGGATTGGTTTCAACAACGTGACGATAATAGCCTCGTTAGATCATCAACGTGGAGTCAGACAGGCACAGTTGTACAAGTTTTGCAGTCGTTGACATTTTGAAGATAAGTGGAGTGGTTGAGCCGTAGAGGAACCTTTGTGGTCTATAATAACAATAAAAAAAAACAAGCAGGAGAAATTTTAAACGCCAGTGCGAATATATGACGAGGTTGACTGGTAAACTACTAAACTGGAACTTTTGCACTGCTGGGGTGCCATGGACTACAATTAGGATAAGTGGATAACTGCAGAGTGATGTAGAGTTTGGTTATTTTTTGTGTGTGTGCGTGTACTATGTAGAAGTCATGCGTCATGCTTAATGCAGAGCCACGCAATGGCACAACTCTATCAAAGCAAACAAACAAAAAATAACTGAAAAGAAGCTACCCCCATTGGACTTGATCTGTGATAGTGAATGCGCGAATGATGAATTGGTGATTCAGGACAGATCATCATTCTTCAGCACTGCCTGAAAAAAATTAGTGGATGAAAAGGTGAGAGATAGCTTTCTGGCCAATGCATTTCAGGGTCCCAAGTATTTTGTATGCTGGATTGCTGATGTGCAATGCTTGTGCCAAGCCGAGCAGTATCGGTTGCCCCCAGGCCTTAAGTTCGTGAGCTCATATGTTATAAACGATAGGCAATATAAATGACGAAGAACAGTAGATCAAGCACAAGGGACACGAGATTTTAACGTGGAAAACCCTCCCAAAGGGGAAGGAAAAAAATCACGGGCACCGGCCAACAAATCTTCACTATATTGGGTGAGGTTACAAACGTCGGGATTTACAACTTTTCTTATCACGAGACGACGGCTTACATGAAATATATATAGACGGAGCCCGCCCCCAGAGGTCGGGCGGGGTGGAGTCCGCCCTCAGAGGCTGGGCGAGGCGGACCGTGGACCCAAAGGTCGGGCGAGGCGGAACGCGGACCCAGAGGCCGGGCGAGGCAGAGTGCGGACCCAAGGGTCGGACGAGGCGGAGCGCAGACCCAGAGGTCGGGCGGGACGGAGTCCGTCCTCAGAGGCCAGGCGAGGCGGAGCGCAGACCCTGAGGTCGGGCGAGACGGAGCCCGCCCCCAGAGGTCGGGCGGGGTGGAGTGCGTCCTCAGAGGCCGGACGAGGCGGAGCGCGGACCCAAAGATCGGGCGAGGCGGTGCTTGCGTACCTGGGGGTCGGCAAGAGCTGTAGTCGCGCTCTTGACCGCTCGGATGAATCAACATTGATGGTTATTAGTTCCTCCTCTTCGGATACCCTAGTATTGGTCCTCGACAATTGGTTTCTTTTTTTTCACGACTGGGTCTGTACCCGTATTTTATTAGAGAGAAGAGAACTTGTACACGACATGGACAAGGTCCGGCTGTTATCGGATTGGTTTCAACAACGCGACGATAATAGCCTCGTTAGATCATCAGCGTGGAGTCAGACAGGCACAGTTGAACAAGTTTTGCAGTCGTTGACATTTTGAAGATAAGTGGAGTGGTTGAGCCGTAGAGGAAACTTTGTGGTCTATAATAACAATAAAAAAAAACAAGCAGGAGAAATTTTAAACGCCAGTGCGAATATATGACGAGGTTGACTGGTAAACTACTAAACTGGAACTTTTGCACTGCTGGGGTGCCATGGACTACAATTAGGATAAGTGGATAACTGCAGAGTGATGTAGAGTTTGGTTAATTTTTGTGTGTGTGCGTGTACTATGTACAAGTCATGCGTCATGCTTAATACAGAGGCACGCAATGGCACAACTCTATCAAAGCAAACAAACAAAAAATAACTGAAAAGAAGCTACCCCCATTGGACTTGATCTGTGATAGTGAATGCGCGAATGATGAATTGGTGATTCAGGACAGATCATCATTCTTCAGCACTGCCTGAAAAAAATTAGTGGATGAAAAGGTGAGAGATAGCTTTCTGGCCAATGCATTTCAGGGTCCCAAGTATTTTGTATGCTGGATTGCTGATGTGCAATGCTTGTGCCAAGCCGAGCAGTATCGGTTGCCCCCAGGCCTTAAGTTCGTGAGCTCATCTGTTATAAACGATAGACAATATAAATGACGAAGAACAGTAGATCAAGCATATGGGACACGAGATTTTAACGTGGAAAACCCTCCCAAAGGGAAGAGAAAAAATCACGGGCACCAGCCAGTAAATCTTCACTATATTGGGTGATGTTACAAACGTCGGGATTTACAACTTTTCTTATCACGAGACGACGGCTTACATGAAATATATATAGACGGAGCCCGCCCCCAGAGGTCGGGCGGGGCGGAGTCCGCCCTCAGAGGCTGGGCGAGGCGGACCGCGGACCCAAGGGTCGGGCGAGGCGGAACGCGGACCCAGAGGCCGGGCGAGGCGGAGTGCGGACCCAAGGGTCGGACGAGGCGGAGCGCAGATACAAAGGTCGGACGGGACGGAGTCCGTCCTCAAAGGCCAGGCGAGGCGGAGCGCGGACCCTGAGGTCGGGCGAGACGGAGCCCGCCCCCAGAGGTCGGGCGGGGTGGAGTGCGTCCTCAGAGGCCGGACGAGGCGGAGCGCGGACCCAAAGATCGGGCGAGGCGGTGCTTGCGTACCTGGGGGTCGGCAAGAGCTGTAGTCGTGCTCTTGACCGCTCGGATGAATGAACGTTGATGGTTATTAGTTCCTCCTCTTCGGATACCCTAGTATTGGTCCTCGACAATTGGTTTCTTTTTTTTCACGACTGGGTCTGTACCCGTATTTTATTAGAGAGAAGAGAACTTGTACACGACATGGACAAGGTCCGGCTGTTATCGGATTGGTTTCAACAACGCGACGATAATAGCCTCGTTAGATCATCAGCGTGGAGTCAGACAGGCACAGTTGAACAAGTTTTGCAGTCGTTGACATTTTGAAGATAAGTGGAGTGGTTGAGCCGTAGAGGAACCTTTGTGGTCTATAATAACAATAAAAAAAAAACAAGCAGGAGAAATTTTAAACGCCAGTGCGAATATATGACGAGGTTGACTGGTAAACTACTAAACTGGATCTTTTGCACTGCTGGGGTGCCATGGACTACAATTAGGATAAGTGGATAACTGCAGAGTGATGTAGAGTTTGGTTAATTTTTTTGTGTGTAAGTGTACTATGTACAAGTCATGCGTCATGCTTAATACAGAGCCACGCAATGGCACAACTCTATCAAAGCAAACAAACAAAAAATAACTGAAAAGAAGCTACCCCCATTGTTCTTGATCTGTGAAAGTGAATGCGCGAATGATGAATTGGTGATCCAGGACAGATCATCATTCTTCAGCACTGCCTGAAAAAAATTAGTGGATGAAAAGGTGAGAGATAGTTTTCTGGCCAATGCATTTCAGGGTCCCAAGTATTTTGTATGCTGGATTGCTGATGTGCTATGCTTGTGCCAAGCCGAGCAGTATCGGTTGCCCCCAGGCCTTAAGTTCGTGAGCTCTTTTGTTATAAACGATAGGCAATATAAACGACGAAGAACATTAGATCAAGCACAGGGGACACGAGATTTTAACGTGGAAAACCCTCCCAAGGAGGAAGGGAAAAAATCACGGGCATCACCCAACAAATCTTCACTATATTGGGTGAGGTTACAAGCGTCGGAGATTTACAACTTTTCTTATCACGAGACGACGGCTTACATGAAGTATATATAGACGGAGCCCGCCCCCAGAGGTCGGGCGGGGCGGAGTCCGCCCTCAGAGGCTGGGCGAGGCGGAGCGCGGACCCAAGGGTCGGGCGAGGCGGAACGCGGACCTAGAGGCCGGGCGAGGCGGAGCGCGGACCCAAAGGTCGGACGAGGCGGAGCGTAGACCCAGAGGTCGGACGGGACGGAGTCCGTCCTCAGAGGCCAGGTGAGGCGGAGCGCGGACCAAAGGGTCGGACGAGGCGGAGCGCAGACCCTGAGGTCGGGCGAGACGGAGCTCGCCCCCAGAGGTCGGACGGGGTGGAGTCCGTCCTCAGAGGCCGGACGAGGCGGAGCGCGGACCCAAAGATCGGGCGAGGCGGTGCTTGCGTACCTAGGGGTCGGCAAGAGCTGTAGTCACGCTCTTGACCACTTGGATGAATCAACGTTGATGGTTATTAATTCCTCCTTTTCGGATACTCTAGTATTGATCCTCGACAATTGGTTTTTTTTTTCACGACTGGGTCTGTACCCGTATTTTATTAAAGAGAAGAGAAATTGTACACGACATGGACAAGGTCCGGCTGTTATCGGATTGGTTTCAACAACGCGACGATAATAGCCTCGTTAGATCATCAGCGTGGAGTCAGACAGGCACAGTTGAACAAGTTTTGCAGTCGTTGACATTTTGAAGATAAGTGGAGTGGTTGAGCCGTAGAGGAACCTTTGTGGTCTATAATAACAATAAAAAAAAAACAAGCAGGAGAAATTTTAAACGCCAGTGCGAATATATGACGAGGTTGACTGGTAAACTACTAAACTGGAACTTTTGCACTGCTGGGGTGCCATGGACTACAATTAGGATAAGTGGATAACTGCAGAGTGATGTAGAGTTTGGTTAATTTTTGTGTGTGTGCGTGTACTATGTACAAGTCATGCGTCATGCTTAATACAGAGCCACGCAATGGCACAACTCTATCAAAGCAAACAAACAAAAAATAACTGAAAAGAAGCTACCCCCATTGGACTTGATCTGTGATAGTGAATGCGCAAATGATGAATTGATGATTCAGGACAGATCATCATTCATCAGCACTGCCTGAAAAAAATTAGTGGATGAAAAGGTGCGAGACGGGTCTCGCTTCGCTCCGGTAGAAATTAGCCTTTATTTTATACATAACTGAATTTGTATGACAACTCAACATCATCCACTAGCGATTCTTCAGATTTTTTTTACAAACTAAAGGGGCGCGGTAAACTCATCTCATTTTTGAAGGATTGTTGTGCTACGACTGCTCTTGATGTGACATCGTAATATTCTAGGTAATCCGGTTTATGCAAGCTTTTGCCTTTCAATGCCCCTCAGCATTTTGTTCCTAGCTCACCGGATGGTTTGGAAGAAGTGGCAGACTATGAGAGGGAGACGTACGGGATGTTTGGATACAGGTCTAAAAGTTAGTCCTGAATTTTAGATATCAATTACAAGAGCTAAACACAGGCTAATATAATATAGTGGGACTAATTTATGGTTTGATCATGGTATTAGCACTTTTTAGTCCATGATTAGTCTATGTTTAGCTTATTGTCATAATAATAATGGCTAATTTTTAGGCCTATGACCCATAGTAGTTCGTGCTATATAGCTAAGACGAGAAGTAAGGGTACGTTTGGTTGAGATGCATTTTTTTTAGAAAAGTTGTTGTGAGTTGTGGGCTATGAAAAAGCTGTTGTGGAATGTGAGTTGTGGAAAAACTGAAAGCGGTGAAACTGTTGTGGCTTTTGGGAAACACTTATGAGCGGGGCCCATATGTCTTTCGCAGTCCATCCCCGCTCAACTCTCCCTCTCTCATTGACGAGTGGACCTCCTCGTCAGCATCTTCTTGTACCTCATGGTGGTACATAGATCAATAGGAGCCTCGTCGGTGGTCAGGGCCTCGCCGACGGCGGCGGTGGAGCTCGTGCTAGCGCACCCACCCGCGACGGTGGCGGCGGGGGGAGGGAGGGAGGGATGTGGAGCTCGCGCTCGCGCTCCCGCCCGCAACGGATCTCGTGCGCGGGAGCGGCGGCGGCGCAGCTTGCATGATCGCTCGCGGCAAACCTTGCGTGCCCGTCCGCAGCGGAGAGGATGCGCCGGCAGCAACCAGTTGCGCCGAACCAGTCGACTTCACTGGGGGCTGCTCGAGAAGGTCGCCGGGGATTGGGGCATGGGGTTCGAGCTCAATGCGGCTGGACGCGGCTGGAGATCGAAAATGTATCGAGAGTGAGGAAAGAAACGAAGCGGTATGCTTCATAACGAGTGGCAGTGGGTAATTTAATCGAACTTGTACAAGCAGGAAGCCCGAGAAAACACCTCCCCACCAGCTGCCAGAAATGAACTAACTGAAAGCTGCTTTTGTGCGGAAGGAGCTGTAGTTTTTGAGCTCTTTGATTGGCTTTTGACTTTTGAGAAGCAAAAGTAGCCCTAGAAACGCCCAACCAAAGAGACCCTAAAACTACTACTGCTATGTATGAGTATCTGTGGTGTGAACAAGGTAAGTGTGGAATGACGTCCGGTTTTAGCTGTTTTCACACTGAAAATTAAACTTCAGCGTTTATGTCATTGGAAATTGATGCCACGATTACGTGGTAACGACGATGCAAAGCTGCTGTGGTTGTTCTCCATCATTTCCTACGTCCACCAACACCAAGTCTATTTTATTTTATTTTTAAAAGTCTTTCCTATTAGGGATGATCGTGACCCTCATTCATTAAGGTGGCACTGGGAGTATCTTTAGGCTCACGTGTCTCATCCGCTATTCCGCTAGGATGCCTGGGCCCAAAGGATACTCTGATTAGAGCACTAGCTTAGGTCGAGGATCCATTTGCTGGCTCTGTTTGATCCGTGGAACTAATAGTTAGTTGCTAATAATTAATTCTTTTAGCTTCAAACGGATTCGATTAATAGTTTAGTAAATCGTAAGCTAATAGTCTAATATCAAACTAACAGCTATCTTATTTGTTCGATTTAAGCCACCGTCTAAAAACAACTAACAGCTATCTTATTTGTTGGATTTAAGGCCGGACCAAGAATGGGATCCATTTGCTGGCACTGTGAGTATTAATTACTAGCTAGCTAACTATTAGTTGTTATTAGCTGGCGGCTTGTTCCAACTAGTAAGATAGTTGTTAGATAGGTATTAGCTAATAATTAGCTAGGCTATTAGCTTGATATGTTTGAATCCAACGAGCTAATTATTAGCAGCTAAATATTAGCTCTATAGATCAAACAGAGCGGCTTCACCAACCAAGATTGCTTTTTTTTTAAACAAAAGTTGAATCCTTCGGTCACGTTTTTTGTGGCAATGTGATACGCACGAAAAGAAATATCGTCTC
Organism: Miscanthus lutarioriparius; assembly: GCA_904845875.1. NCBI lineage: Eukaryota > Viridiplantae > Streptophyta > Magnoliopsida > Poales > Poaceae > Miscanthus > Miscanthus lutarioriparius. Next base: position 104,609,827 of record CAJGYO010000002.1, on the reverse strand, counting down.
ACTAGATAGAGTGTTCTCTTTAAACCCAAGAATTTTGGTGGACTAGGCGTACAAAATCTAGACATTCAAAATAGATGCCTACTGAGTAAATGGTTGTTTAGGCTCACAAATGAAGATGGAGTATGTCAAAGGCTTTTAAGAAAGAAATATTTGTCTAACAAACTCTAACACAAGTGCAGCATTGGCCAAGTGACTCCCATTCTTGGTCCGGCCTTTTGAAGGTTAAAGATGATTTTCTAGCCGGTGGGTGAGACAAACTTCTTAGATAAGTGTATCCTAATCTTTAGAATTGCAAGGAAAGAAAAGATGACACGATGGCAAATGTCCTATGGATTGTACCACTTAATGTATCATTTAGGAGAGGTTTGGTAAACACTAATATGAACTATTGGTATGACTTGGTGTCCAAAGTTGTCCCGGTCACTCTCACATCGGTAGACTTGTTCGGTGGAATGTAACAAAGAATAGCTTTTTCACGGTCGGGTCTACGTATTGGTCTATGATTAAGCAAGGAGTTATCTGCAAAAAAAACCACATTGGAAATTAAGGGTACCGTTGCAAATCAAGATTCTTTTGTGGTACTTAATAAAGGGAGTAACACTTACTTAAGACAATTTAGCATAAAGAAATTGGCAAGAAGATATCAGATGTTGTTTCTATAGTGCAGTTGAGACTATCCAATATTTATTTTTTGATTGCCATTTTGCGAGATTTGTTTGGAATGCGGTGCACACTACGTTTGGAATTCAACCACCGACTAGTTTCTCTAATATGTTTGGTTCTTGGCTGAATGGCATCGGTCCTAGGCTTCGAAACCAAATTTTGTTTGGGGCTGCAGCACTCTGTTGGGCTTTATGGTCGAATAGGAATGATGTGGTTTTTAACAAGCTTAAGTCAATATATATTTAGATACGATAGTGATCACTACTGCATAAGAAGGAGGAGCGTCCGTTGTTCAAGCGGCGTTGCATAGACTTGGAGACAATGATAATGGAAGTCTTTGCAAAGTTTGGTTGGTGCTTCCGGAATCAAATTGAAGCGTAGCTATTAGTTTCTTTTAAGTTGTTTGGACGCTCGCCTTAGATTGGTTTAAACTTTGTTGGTTTTTATTCCCCGCTTGGTTGTAAGTATGGCTGGTTTTGTAGTTGGCGCTGAGCTGTGTACTATGCCCGAACGGCAGAGGCTGAAACTTTATTCCATTATTAAAAAAAAGAAAATACTTGGAGTTAGTGTTACCGATAATGTTCCTCTATTGACTCCATGACCGCGGCAACGCCGTGAGTTTTGGTCCGTTCGAGCTTGACCAAGCTGCGACAGCGAACTCGATAAAAAAGGTGCGCCCTGCGCTAGCTTGTCGCGCATACCTTGATCGGAATCACTCGGTGCTGTTTGGTTCAGCAATATCTATGGGAACGTTAATGGAATCAGTTGCCGGCGCAAGCTGTTACATGGGAACCATTAACTGTTTGTTTGGTTGGCGGCGTGAATGGTACCTGTTCTTCTCTCTTCTTGTCTTTGGTCGTAGGAGTCGCCAGTGCCACGCCGCGGGATGAGGGGCGCCGGAGCTCGCAGGCGCGGCGAGGTCATGGGACGGACGCGGGCGGCCCCGGAGCCCCGCGGCCTTGCCGGAGCAGGGTGCGCGTGGCTGCAGCTCGCAAGCTCGCGGCCTCGCCGGGTGCGGCCACGGCAGTCGCTGCGGGGGTGGCAGATGCAGCGGCAAGCGACACGGGAGAGATTGGGGCCGAGGGCAGCTGCTAAGCAGAGGATGGCGGCGGCGGCCGTGGCGTTAATTTATTTCGTACTCATTCATCATGTATAACTTAGTTATAGATTTATTTATGATCTAATGAGTATAAAATTTTTACTAGAGTTTAAACATACAATAATTAGTCCACCATAAAAATTTCATAACAAATGGATCATAGAAACTGCAGCTATGAATTAATTACAGAAAAACATAGATCTAAAGCTACAAAAAAAAATTGTACTAAAACATACCATATTATATGTTCACTGTGTATATCTGCTCATGTGTAGTTCAATAAAATTGAATTTTCTATTTTATAATTTTATTATTATTTATTATGATTTTTCAAAGATTCAGCCGAAATAAATAAAAAAGAAAAAGACAAAATCGTCTTTGAAAACCGCTTATAACCGGCCAGGGAGGTAAAACGAACGGTTTTAAAAGTTCGGGGGAGATGGTTTACCCACTTTTATAGTACAGAGAGGAAAATCAGACTTTCGCAAAAGTTAATAAGATAATATGGATTTTTTCCTAATGTAATCCATTCACACCGTAAACTGTTGACGGGCTGAAAACGGGAAACCAAACAGCACCTCTGGAGTCTGGGTCTGGTGGAGGTTGACTTGTGAGATTCTGAGAGGCCTCCGCCGAGCACCATGTCCATTCCATATTCCTCTCGATCTCGATCGGGCAGTCAACCATTGGACTGGTATGCATATAATATAATACTCCCTCCATCCCAAATCGTAAGACATTTGACTTTTTTGACCTCAAGTTTGACCACTCGTTTTATTCAAAAAAATTGTGCAAATATAGTCAAATTTAAGTCATTCTTGAAGAATTTTTATTAATAAACCAAACCACGACGAAAGAAGTGATATTTTACACAAATTTTTGAATAAGACGAGTGGTCAAACTTGGTGTCAAAAAAGTCAAACGCCTTACAATTTGGGATGGATTGAGTAATACTCATATCAACCATGGAACGGAGTAGATCGTCGTCGTTTCCTCACTCTAACATTGCCTAGAAGGCCACTAAATGACCAAGAGGTAGCATCAGTGGCGTGGCAGTAGGTGGTATGCACCCCCGTTCCGTAGACTCTAGCAGTCGAGATCATCGGTTGGTAAATTTGTCCTACACGTACTGGTCGTATATTAGTATCATATATTCCCTCTGTCCCTAAATATTTATCTTTTTTTTTATACCGTAAGTTTGACTAGATTTATAGAAAAAACATACAACATTTATATCTTCGAATACATTTATTATGAAAATAGATTCAATAATCTATCTAATGATATTAATTATGTACTATAAATATTAATATTTTATATATATATTTAGTCAAAGTTGTTTTTGAGGAAGAGGAAACGATAGTTATTTAGGGACGAAGGAAGTATAGCATAGTCTATGGACAACCTTTGGCTATGTGTTAAGAAAGATACCTTGCGTTTCGCTATAGAACTCTTTTGTCAAAGCTGTGTGTTGAAAAAACTACTGTGAAATTGAGTTCTCTATTAATAAAGTTTTATTTAAAATAAAAATCTAGCCTCTGTAACCAGACCGTACACGCTGCTATTTACAAAAATTAAAAGAAATAAAGAAAGAAGAATGTGATCTCAAAGTAGAATCTCAGACTCAATATCAAAACCACCAATCAATCTCATTAACTACACAGAAAAGGCTTAGTTGCTCTTATTCTCTTGCACTACGATGTGAGATGGTCAAAATCCATAAAACTCCGTTGTCCTCCTAACAAAAAGGTGAAGAATAGTGCATCTAAAACAACGTCTCACATGTCTCTAATAAAGTCTCATATCCTCCATCAACCAATCAACCGGTAGCACATGACTGACAAACACAAAACGATGACGGATGCAATTGATCAAATGGCCAAGAATCCCTGAACAATTGCTAAGCTTCTTATTTCCATAAAAGCCCATTCAAATTGGAGCATATGTTCTCCCTCCTAAGCCACAAAAGCAGTACCAGATGTATGAGCTCCAGCAACGAAGATCAGCGTACTGTACACAAGGAACCAGGTGGATAGCACACATGACACCGATTTATACTCGTTCAGGCAATGGGTATCTTACGTGTAGTGGAGATTTGATCTCTTACCATGCAGGGTTTTGTTTGTAAAAATCATAACAATTACATTGGTGAAAACAAATGAAAAATCCGAAATGTGGTTTAGTAGATATTATCAGCTGCCAATTTTTTTAGAGTTGGCCAAACTTTGGCTTATAAACAATTAAACAAACAGATGCCAAATTTTTCTAGGCAGGTCTAAGATTGGCTTGGTTTACACTGGCTTGGTAGCCAAACACGCCCCCAGGAACAACCAAACGGCGTACGTGCGATTCAACAAGCAATAAATTCAGAAAGTCAGAGACAGCATCGCCAAAGCGTTAGCATTTTCTCCAGCCCTTAAGCCCTTATTTAGTTGGAGAAATTTGGATTTTGGGGCTACTGTAGCACGTTCGTTTTTATTTGGCAAATAGTGTTCAAATATGAACTAATTAGGCTCAAAACGTTCGTCTCGCAATTTCCCACCAAACTGTGCAATTAGTTTTTCTTTTCGTCTACATTTAATGCTTCATGTATGGGCCGCAAACATTCGATGTGACAGGTACTGTAGCAATTTTTTAGAAGTTGGGGTGGAACTAAACAAGGCGTAAATTATCTTTTGATTACCTCAGACTGGATGACAGTGATCGATAGATGTTCAGCATCTAGAAATCAGTGCACAGCCCAAACCCTGAACCCGAAGCAAGCAAAAGCAGTTTTCACGGCCGTTCTAGCTAAACATCAAGTCCGTTTCTGGTGGCTGAGATGAACCAGATCTCCCTGCTGCCCTGCTGTAGCAACGTCAGCATCCCGTAACAAACTGGCTGTAGCCACGTCATGCATGCATGGGCTTTGCTTTGCTAGCCATGGCTGGCCAGTGGACAGTGAATTTCAGGTTTGGTAGCTCATCTTCACAGGTTTGGAAATGCGTGACGATGCATCTTGCTTTATTTATCTGCTTGTATGTTTGGTCGACCGAACCACCATGGTGCATGAAAGTCCAACGAAAGTGCTAGTACTGCATCTTTTGTGTGAGAGTAGAAAGTATACTCTCGTGTATCTCGAAATGCTTTTGGCAGAAAAGATCTAGTACTGCACATGCATGGATGCTATTGCACACCGCACACCGCAGTTGAGTAGTAGTTGACCTTCTAAGCATTAAGCATGGTCCTTGTCCAATGCAAATTCCACCACTGGTTGGAAGGGCATCGCTTATCAAGGCCGTTCATCCAACACCACCATATCTATTAGTAGGTTCACGTACTAGCGTACTCTGTGTTTCATTGTTTTCATCGGACAGGACGAAAGTGTGACAAAGCTGTTTCTTTTTTTTTTTTTTTCTAACTTATTAATGGAACTCCGTGACGTCTTCTCTCAATAGCAGTGGTCCCGTTCACTCCTGCCGCCAGAACCTGTAGAGGCGGCTCCTCAGCCTATACAGTGGGTGTTTCCGACTGCTTCACATCACGTCTGTTAGGTTCACTCCACTTTTTTAGCCAAACAGGTTAACCTCCACGCAACTCTACTCCAGTGAAAAAGATGAAGTTGATGAGAGCACCTAAAGGAGTGCTTCACAAACTCTAGGTTTTTTTAGAGCTGCTCCATGGTGGAGTTTGTGGAGCAGTCTCAAACACCCTCGTAGAGTCGTCTCTATCTATGCGTCTCTATAAATCAACTATTTATGAGTAAATTGTAAGGTCGTCTCTAGAAATAGATTCACAGAGGCGACTGGGAAACAACCCGTCTCTACAGATCGATTTCTAAAGACGGCTCAAAATCCAGTCGCCCATAGAAATCGTTTTCTAGAAATCTCAAATTCAGCCCTAAAAATAGGAAAAAAAAACAGCACGACTGGAGAAATTCAAACTCACAACCTCAAGCCTCATGGGTACCTCCAAAGTCACTTGTATCCACTTTACTAGATCTTGAAATAAATATTTGGGATTCTAAACAAATTCAAATGAAAAATGTTTCAATTGGAAAGTTGTAGATATCATCTAGTGCTACAACTTTGGCTTTGATTATTTCTTACTACTTTGGTTTTTATCGTTTCTCTATCCGAGGTCAATCGAAAAATTTAAATTTCAAAATGTGAGGACTTCAAACTAAATTTTGGGACTATAACTTGTTTCAAATGAAGAATTTATGAACTGCAGTGTTTTAAATATTTTGAGACCTATTTGGTTTTGGTCATTTCTCCATCCGAGGTCATTTGATTTTTTCTAAAAAAAAACTAAACTTCAAAATGTGAGAACTTCAAATAAAACTTGTGTGATCAAAATGATTTCAAATAAAAAAGTCGCAACTACAATGTTGTAGTCTCTTCGAAATATAGAACTCTAGTTTAAAGTTTGTCTTCATCCGACTTCATTTGAAAAAGCGATGAATTTTACTGTGCTACACCTTTTTTTAGATGGCTCTAGATCTAGTCTCCTTTACAAATCGATTTCTAAAACCGATTCTAGATCCAACAGTTTCTAAAGATAGGGGTATTTCTAGAGGCAGCTGAGATTACTAACCACCTTTAAAATTAAATTTATAGAGGTAGGTCATTCGAGAACTATTGGCACTGAAACAAATTAGTCGTCCTCATTTGACACTCAAAAGTTCGAACTTTCTTATCTGGTACCAAGTTGAAATTTTCTTCTATAGATGGCACTACCGTCCATTTAGATTAGTAACGGTGTCGAGTGTCTGACAAAATGATATGAATGCCCTTGTTTGTAGCAGAACCATGTGGTGCCAAATAGGAAAAGAAATTTTAACTTGGTGCTGAATAAGAAAATTCGAATTTTCGAGTGCCAAATAAAAAAGATTGATTTGTTTCAGTGTCAAATATATAATTCTGTCATCGGTCTATTGCAACCATGAAGACAGTAGACCGTGGACCTTGAATGTTGGAACTTGGAACTGGCATGCAATATTTCATCAAATCTTTTATTTAAAATATCTATGGAAGAACAGGTACACGCAACCATGAAGACAGTAGCCCGTGGACCTTGAATGTTGGAACTTGGAACTGGCATGCAATATTTCATCAAATCTTTTATTTAAAATATCTATGGAAGAACAGGTACACGCACAAATACAACCTGATTGTGTCAGGAACAGATAACAAGACTACCGACAGACAATTGCATATATTTCACCGCAGTGTGCTATACATGTTCTGAAATGAAGGCTAACAGTGATGTGAATTACAGATTACACTTCTTATACAAACATAAGATCTGTGCTATATTTAATAAGAAAACCGTCAAAACTGAATCTACAACTTGATCTTTCTTTGCACGGCAATCTGTGACTTTATCTTTAATTTGTACGACTGCCTGTAAAGAAGATTAAGGGCAGTCCCAATGAAAGAAACTAGTAGTTTCTATAATATAGGATACCGCACTAAAAAAGTACTGCTTTCCAACCCATGCTTTCTATGAGTAATAATTATTTTCTCTTTCTCTCTCCCAACTCTATCTTCTTCCTCCAATGGGAGTGTGACACGAGCTCCCTAGAAACTGGTGGTTTCTCTCCAATGGCGATTTTATGGTTTCTTGGTGCATTGGGTCAAGAGTAGACCTGATTTCTTCATGAGGAAACAATTTCTATAATTTTTGCTCTCTTTCTTCATTAATTACGTTACCATGTCAGTGTTTTGCCTACGTGGCAAGTCATTTAATGGGGATAGAAACCATTATCAATACACCATTGGGACTGCCCTAACAAACATCAGACATCACTATTGTAGCATATGAATATGAACAAAATGCAGACAACCTGAATTTTATAAGAAAGTAGGCTAGCAAGATGTTGGTTCATTTAGATCTTCTTCTTTCCCTTTTTTATTCTTATTTTTGTTCCCCCTTTATTTTTTAGAGTGAATTCGTGAGGTTCCTGTTGGTTTTCATCTCTAAGTTACTACATGTTACTTGGACTAAATGGTTTGTAATCTAGCAAGATGTTACTGTCTTGGCCTAAAAAGAAAATCTAGCAAGATGTTCCTTATTAAATGATAGTATATATGTCACTATAACACAACATTGATTTGCTGCAATTTTAAATTTGTTGGACTAGATCTGATAGCCTTTACCGCCTGTGACCGGAAGGTCCCGGGTTCGAGTCGCGGTCTCCTCGCATTAGCGGGAGCTCTCTGCACTGGGTACGCCCTTTACTAGATCTGATAGCCTCATGCAACAGAAAATGAAGTATGGAACTGTTTTTTCGGACTAGGCTGGATCAAATTTTGGAGCAAATACCATTGTACAGACTATAGATGTTGGTTACAACCAGGTTGCTGTCAGTTAACATTATTTTAAGAAAAAAAAATCTTAATTCTTGAATCACAATTGGCATATACGAACTCTGTGAACAAAAAGATATTCATTGCATGCACATAAGATACTATTTGGCAAGCCTGGTGTCATCTGTTACATACCACAATGTACTCCACCACGCTTCGTGCTGGCCGGACAAACCACTTGGATCTTTGGCTGCCTCCGCCACGCTGCGTGCTGGCCGGACAAACCAAAATTCTCGAACGGGCTAGCGCTCCACTCCATATGGACAAACCAAAATGATTATATGACGCGTTTCTTTTCATGATCCATTGCCGTCAAGTATCTTGTATTAGTTATCTATTGCCGTCAAGTATATAAGTAGTCAAGTATCTTGGGCTAGCGCTATATATAGTTATCTATTGCCGTTAAGTATAGTAGTCGTACTTCCTCACATGTATATTATATATACTAGGATCATGCTCGTGCGTTGAGATGGGAACAAAATAATAGCCGAGAACTTTTAATGATATTCAAGGATTTGCTGGTTATCTGTAAAATAAATATTTTATTCAAAGAGTGCGTAGCAATGGAAAAAAAAATCAAAACAAAAAAAATGCTCAAGCAAATATCATGGGTCACGTGTCCACTATTCATCATTTGTTGAGGTTTTCCCTTCGACAATTCTAATTTAACAATAAGTAAAATGCCTAGTTGAAGGCAACATATCGTCCTTGTCCTACTTGTACGGTGAACAAACTGAGGTCTTTTACATTGTACAACTCTTGTTCAAAGCAACACAGATCATGTTACTTAATTATTTTTGTTGAGTTGTACAGCTCTTCTTCATAAACATCAGCAAAATACAACCAACAACTATCTTCGTATGTCTACATGCAGACATTATATCAACTTGCCGTAGTTATAACCCTGTTTTCTTATTAAAAAAATACAATATGATATCAATTGCCTCCTTGTAATACTGGAAGTCCAATATTGACAGGATCCCCTCCCTGCAGCCATGATCCAATGTGGTACCATAGTCCATCTCCTGTTCCGTGAGTCGCCAAGAGCACTGGCATACCAGCTTGACTATCACATCTGATCAGGATGATCCTTTCAACTGCTGCCACTGTCGAGAAGGCCCAGCAAGATGCAACACTACGCCAACAGGAACTGAAACAAAGTGGAGGATGTACCTGTTACGTCCAATCAGGAGTGGTTGCCTGCAGGAGACCAAGTCTCCACGAACGCCATAAAGAAATCCATGTATATGAAATTAGTAGGATCAAAACAAAGGTAGAAGTTTTCAATATTGATGTCTCATGTATAGATGCAAGCCTATGGAAAAATAGGAAATCAATGCCAAGATAAGCATATGGTACATATAATGCTCATTCCATAGTATTTTTCAGGTTTAGTTCACAGTAATGGATGCACGAAAATGGAAGCTACCATAGATCAACATGCTCCAAAGAAAGGTCTAGAATTGTTAGTTAAACCATTTTTAAGGTCACAGTGCAAATGAGATCTACATTATTGGTGACACTCAAACACTCATTCATACAGTTTTATAAAAAAAATCCATAATCTTTCTCCATATATGGGTCCTCAGGCATAAACTGTATTCCCATACATATAAATATTCCCTCAGGCAATGTAAATTCCTTTATGAAACACCTAAGAAATTCTGCCTATTAACTGGGATGGAAAAAATTCTGCATTGAGCAACCAAAGACTTGTGTTGATGAATAAAATTCTAGAACAATGTAAGCATATGAGATAGATTGATACTATATCGCTCAAACAGAAATTCTCAGCTAAATTCTCCCAGAAAGAAACCCCCGCGAGTTCATCATATAGCTCACCTGGAGTGACAGCTAAATCTTAGAACTGCAGTAATAACGATCTTTTTTCCAAAATTAGAAGATTTTACATTCCATCTCCTATTTATCAATGAAATCAATATAGTCTCATGACTTTTTGTTCAAGAAAAAGATTTTTCATTCAGAAAACTGCAGAAAATTTGGAAATTAAACTAATCTCAGATCGGATCAGAATTGGAATCGGGGTGCAGCAGAGAGAGATTGGTTATCATTAAATTAATCTCAGATCGGATGAGTGGCAAGCAGCAGAGAGAGATTGACTAACCAATGAGACAGCGGCGACGCAATTGTTATAAGACATTTTGGTGGATTTGAGGACTTCATTTCTAATTCGATGTCAAATTGTGAAGACGGTACCAGTTAGCAACTCTATTCGCCCTGTTCATTTGGCTTATAAGTCGTATTTTTTTAGCCAACGAACAATATTTTTCTCTCACAACAAATCAGTCAACAATACTTTCAACCATGACTTATCAGCCAAGCGAACTCGCTGAACTCTACAGAGTTGTTCCTCATAAATTCAGCCATATCCTCTCTATATTACCGGGGATTAAACAGAATACAAAAAAGGCATTAGTAAGGGTTCATCAATACAACTGTAGCATAAAACAAAAATATTACACATCATAAAGGATGGAACGAATACTATTTTGTACAAGTATTGCTCAAAAAGGTGCCTAGGCCCACTGAACTGGTAGCTTTTCACTATCTTGGATTAGTTAACTACGAGCATGAATGTGTTTAGTTCAACTGTAGCATGTTTATTATTCTTTTGGATGATCGTCGGAGACGACCTTCAGGTTGTTCGCTTGCTTGTAAACAATCGTAAATTTTCAGCCAGGAACAGTGTTTTTCTCTCACACCAAACCAGCCAGCAGTAAATAATCCACGATACGATACGGCCTCCCGAACAGGCTGCTTGTGTGCTCATCGTTGGACTAGCTCACGCCGGCACGCCGCGTCATCTTGCCGGGGCCATGCGCTTACTAAGGGCTTCTTTGGCACGGCTTATGCCGGCTTCGGCTTCATCTATTTTGCGCAAATCGAGACACTGTAGCGTGAAGTCGTTTTGTAAGCCGGGGTTAAAATGAACTAGAAGCCGGAAAAAGCCAGTTTTTCTGGCTTCACCGGTTTTAGCTTCACCGATGAAACCGTTTTAGATGAGTCGTGCCAAATAGGACTTAAAAGCAGCGCGATCTCGCTAGCTTTGTTACTCGTTTGATCTAGTCGTCAATGAGCCATTGAGGAGCGAGGTAATTTCAATGGGATTACCATCAAGGAAGGCGTGAAAAAAAGAACGTTACAAAGCGACAACTGAGCTGACACCTCGATATCTGCATTCAAGATTTCAAGTAGTGTTTTTTTAAACGATTTCAAGTAGTGTTTGGTTCACGGATGTGCCCAGGTTGCACCTGCCAACTGAACCTTCGGCCCAAGAAGACCATGCAACATTGAGCGCATAAAAACCCAAGAAAATATACTGATGCTCATATCTAAATCAAGCTAGTGAGAATAAATAACCAGGAAGAATAAGATATATAGCTGGCTAGTTAATACTAATAAGATCCTGTTTTGATCTATAGATCTAATAGTTAGCTGTTAATAATTACTCCCTCTATTTTTAAATTATAAGTTGGAAATTAAACTAATCTCAGATCGGATCAGAATTGGAATCGGGGTGCAGCAGAGAGAGAGATTGGTTATCATTAAATTAATCTCAGATCGGATGAGTGGCAAGCAGCAGAGAGAGATTGACTAACCAATGAGACAGCGGCGACGCAATTGTTATAAGACATTTTGGTGGATTTGAGGAGGACTTCATTTCTAATTCGATGTCAAATTGTGAAGACGGTACCAGTTAGCAACTCTATTCGCCCTATTCGTTTGGCTTATAAGCCGTACTTTTTCAGTCAACGAACAATATTTTTCTCTTACAATAAATCAGCAACAATACTTTCAGCCATGGCTTATCAGCCAAGCGAACAGGGCAATAGCTTTTCCTATGTAGCTAAATAAACATTATATCTAGATGCATAGTAAAAAATATGTATCTTCAAAAGGAACGACATAATTTAAAACGGAGGGAGTAGTTTTTTTGGATCTAAATAATAGTCTAGCTAATTGTTACCTGAGTATCTAACTAATAAATAGTTAGATCAAACCAACTAATAGCAGCTAATAATTAGTGAGCTAATATTAGCTAGACGCTATTAGCTAGCTAACTATTATCAGCTAATGAATCCAAACATGATCTAAATATACTAGTAGTTTACACCAGGAGTTTGTGCCTTAATTAATTTGCTAATCGCTAACATTACACACACTAAATTTCAAAGGAAAAGGTTGTGCCAAAAGAAAACTCTACCGCCTTCTTCTCAGTATCAATTGTATCGATATTACTGTTCCATTTACTCATAATCAGGGAAGGCATAATATAACCCAATTTCAAATGAAAAAAATGTAGAAACCAAGAACCTATTCCTGTCCCCCAATAATATTCAATCCTGCCAAATGAACCTTTGACCCATCTAGCGCATGCAAAAAATTAATTATTACAAAAAATCCAAGCAGATACAGTATCCTCCTAATAAATCAAGCTGGTGTGAATAATAGCCAGGAAAAATTAGATGTATAGTAGGCTAGTTAATAATATAGGTGTACTTCTAATAATCATAGCAAGTAACTGCTATTTGCAATTAACGTGTGCAATAAAAAAATAGTCTGTAATTTGACTATCTATATGAATATTATTTTCAAATGATGTTTTGAAAATTGTGTGCCTAAAGATCAATTTCAAGATTTGATAATTTTCTACATATTTTAAACATATTTATACAAACTTATCCATAGTCAAAGTAATGTTTTCCTAATCATTTTGCTGTCTAAACAAAACAAAAAAAACTTTTTGTTTGTTACGGGAAGGTGTGGGAATCAATTTTCTTAAATTGAACCTTTTAATTTGTACCTAGTAGATTCCATATGAGCTACACATTTTGAACCCACTAGTCACATTGACACAAACAAGGTTATTGTTGCCGGTTCCAATTCACATCCCCACCACCACCACTTCAATTTTTAAGACGCCAAGATTGCATCCATTGATCAGTTCATACACAATAAATTTTAGGCTTCGTTTGGATGTAGATATTGAAGGACTTGGAATTGAATTGGGTTTGAATACCAAATCAGACTAGTTTTGAAAATGGATACAATACCAAAGGTACTGTTTGGATGCAGATGAAATTGCTAGATAGAATTCAACTGAGTGGCAAATACCAATTTATGTTTGGATATCCATATTATCAAATTGGAATTGACAGACAACATCTCACCCCCTCCGCCCTCGTGGAGCGCAGCCCGCCAGCGGAGGAAGGCAGGGAGCGGTGGCAAGGCCCGCCGGCGATGGAGGTAGGGAGGGGCGGGGCGGCCCATCGGCAAAGGAGGCAGGGAGGGGCGGCGCGGCCCGCCGGTGAGGGAGGCAGGGAGCGACAGCGACGCGAGGGAGGTAGGGAGCGGTGGCGCAGCTTCTCGTGTTGAAGACGAAGGGGGTGAGAGAGAGACGCGGGGGGACGGGGCAACACAATTCCAGCGAATACGGAAGGCTCGGCTCGGTATCAAGGGTGAAGGGGTGAGAGCGGGACCAATACCGGTTGGTATTGAGTTTTATTTCCAATTCCAAATTCCATGACATCCAAACAGCGGCATTCGGAGTTAGCAATTCCAATTCGGAATTCTGAGCCTCAATACCTACTTCCAAACGCAACCTCAAGGGAAATTGTTGGCATTGGAGGAAAGGCTACTAACGTTCTACTGAGTCCATATTTTGGTGTTATGCTAGATCCATATTTTGCTACAATTAATATCCTTCTTGTCAATATCAGGCACATCGGTATTACTACTCCACCTCTTCTCATGATCAAGGAAGGCATACCATAACCTAATTTCAAATGGAAATAATAGAACAAAATGTAGAAAATGAGATCATATATTCCTATCACCAATTATCTCAACCTAATCTTCAATTCTTCCAAATGAACCTTTGATCCATCTAAAGCAAAAATCCAACAAGATACATGGATGATCATACACAAATCAAATTGGTGGGAATAAATATCCAAAAACAAGATGTATAGTTGGCTATTTAATAGTATAGCAGTACATCTAACAATCACAACAAGTAACTGTTGTTTTGGAATTGTGCAGTCAACATGTATGGAATTTGACTATCAATATCTCTATGAATATTAATTTCAAATGAAATTTTGAAAATGGTATGGCTAGATTTTCATCGGTATTAGGTTCAAAATATTATAAACTGCTATATATTATAAACATATTCATACAATATCTTCACAATTAAAGTGGTCATTTTGTTGGCTAAAACAAAAACAATATTTTGTTTGTTCACAAAAAAATCAATATTTTGTTTATTATAGGAAAGAGTGAGATTCTTTGAAATCATTTTTCTTAAATTAATCCTTTATTTTTGTGCTTATTAGATTTCCATCTGAGCTACACGTTTTGAACTAGCACAAACAAGCTTATTGCTATCGGTCCAAATTCATGATCCCACCCCTACCCTACCACCCCTTTAATTTTCAGACATAAGGAGCCCATCCCTTCATTAATTTTCTGAATACTAGCATTGTACTCTGTAAAATTTGAAGGAAAAGGTTGAAGTTAAGGCCATGTTTGGAACACATAAACTTTTTCCTATTCCTGCATTTTTCTATAAAATTGAGTAGAATCATGTAAGATTTATGTACGATCCTTGTGAAGTTCGTGCGTTCAAAAAGACCCTAAGGGATAACCGACCAATGCTCTAGTGAATCCATAGTTCGCTACAATTAATATCCTTTTCTAAGCGTCAATTGTATGAATACTCCTACCCACATCACTTTCTCATGATCAGGGAAGACATACCAATAATCTGTTTTCAAATGAAAATAAGAAAACAAAATGTAGAAAATGAGATCCTACCCCCATCCCCAATTATCTTAATCTAATCTTCAATTCTCCCAAATAAACCTTTGGCCTTGACCCATCTAGTGCATGCAACATTATTAGCTGCATAAAAATCCAAGATATGCTGATGCTCATATATAAATCAAGCTGATTGGAATAAATAGCCGGAAAAAACAAGATGTATAGTTAATAGCTGGAAAAAACAAGCTGTCTAGTTGGCTACTTAGTTAATAGCACAGTAATATTTCCAATAATCACAATAAGTAACTGTTGTTTTGCATGTATGCAGTCAACACGTCTTGAAATTGACCATCACTATGTCTATGAATATTATATTCAAAAGATTTTTGAAAATAGTCTGGCTAGATCTTTCATCAAAGTTAATTTGATATATTTTAATTTGCTATATATTTCAACTATATTTATAGAATTTCATAGCTAAAGTAGTGCCTCTGTGATCATTTCTCTGTTTATTATAGGAAAGAGTAGCATTCTAAGAAATAAAATTTTGTAAATTAAGCCTTTCTATTTGTGCCTAGTATGGATTCCACCGAATCCATCCGTTAATTAACTTGCTGCATAGTATAGCATAATACACAAAAAAACTTGAGGGGTTAAAAAGAAAACCTGCTGTGCTCTAGTAAATTAATATTTTTCTAGGATTAATTTAATATCCTTGTTCTCACTGTCAACTGTGTGAGTACTCCAACTCTATCCCTTTCTCATGATCCTAGAAGACAAACCATAACCCAATTTCAAATGCAAATAAATAAATAAATAAATATGTATTAAAAGAAATCCTATTTCTATCACCATTAGCCACAACCCAATCTGTAAGTTTTTTTTACCAAAATCTCTATTCTTAACCATCAGGAAAGATATAGAGTCTCTTGGAGTTGTGAGTATTCCTGCTCCATCTCTTTCTCATGACCTAGCAGGCGAGCCATAACTCAGTTTGAAACGAATAAAAAAAGAATAAATAAAAATGTATATGTGTATATTAAAAGAGATCCGGATCAGTGGAACCCTTATAGAGCCCCCATGAATTTTTAGGTAAAGTTCTATAGTGTAAGAGGCTGAGACTTAAGATCGAGCAGCAGTGTTGTTTAGTCCCCTAAAATATTTCCTGGATCCGCCGCTGCCATTAGCCACAACTATCTGATCCCCAATCTGTGAGTCTTCGTCCTCACCTACTCCCCCGGCTATATATAACCCGTGCTCCTCCCCTTTCTCCTCAGCTCTACTCGAAGAGCGTTCTACCACCACACCAAGTCCACAATCCAAAACGCAAACGACAAAAAGAAGGAAGGAAAAAAAAGGTGCTGCCGATCGATCATGGCGGCCGTGGCCAAGATCGCCTTGGAGTGGCTCCAAGACCCTCTGAGCTGCGTGTTCCTGGTCACGCTGGCCGTGGTGCTCCTGCACCTGCGACGACGGGGCAAAGCGCTGCTGCCGCCTGGCCCGAAGCCGCTGCCGATCGTGGGCAACATGGCGATGATGGACCAGCTGACCCACCGCGGCCTGGCGGCGCTGGCCGAGAAGTACGGCGGGCTGCTCCACCTCCGCATGGGCCGTCTGCACGCGTTCGCGGTGTCCACGCCCGAGTACGCGCGCGAGGTGCTGCAGACGCAGGACGGCGTGTTCTCGAACCGCCCGGCCACCATCGCCATAACGTACCTGACGTACGACCGCGCGGACATGGCGTTCGCGCACTACGGGCCCTTCTGGCGCCAGATGCGCAAGCTGTGCGTGATGAAGCTCTTCAGCCGGCGCCGCGCCGAGACGTGGGTGGCCGTGCGCGACGAGTGCGCGGCACTAGTCCGCGCCGTGGCGTCGTCGTCTGTCGGCGCCGGCGGCGAGGCCGTGGCCGTGAACCTGGGCGAGCGCATCTTCAACCTGACCAAGAACGTGACGTTCCGGGCCGCGTTCGGCACCCGCGACGGCGAGGACCAGGAGGAGTTCATTGCCATCCTGCAGGAGTTCTCCAAGCTGTTCGGCGCCTTCAACATCGGCGACTTCCTGCCGTGGCTGGGGTGGATGGACCTGCAGGGGATCAACCGCCGCCTCCGCGCCGCCCGGTCCGCGCTGGACCGGTTCATCGACAAGATCATCGACGAGCACGTGAGGCGAGGGAAAAGCCCCGACGACGCCGACGCCGACATGGTCGACGACATGCTCGCCTTCTTCGCCGAGGCCAAGCCGGCCGCCGTGAACGGCGGAGGCGGCGGCAAGGGTGGCGCGGCGGCCGCGAACGGCGGCGATGACCTGCAGAGCACGCTCCGACTCACGCGCGACAACATCAAGGCCATCATCATGGTACGTATACACGTCATCCCTCTGACCTCCTGGCTCCTGCTGTCACGCCAGTTTACACCCCGTCCGTCCGGCCAAAATCGTCCGTTGCTTAACTCGTCGTTTTTGCGCTTACTTATAAAGATCAATCACATGAAAATCGAGATGTGCATGACAATGAACAGTGCTAACATGCATGCGTGTGCAGGCGATAGGATTCGATATGTATATATAGAAAATCCTGAGATACAGATAAGTATATGTCTCTATAAATGGCATGCATGTGTCGTAGGAGGTGTGATTCGGTGCTTTCTCTGCTAGCTGGTGACAGAGCTGAGTGTCGTCGTCTTGTTGGTTCCTGCATATATGTGGACAATATATATCCATCTCTCTTTAATTTCCCCCGCCGCGGATCGAGCTTAGAGTACGTCAGGCCGCGCGTAAGGCGTAACCCAATATTCTTCGCCTTCTCTTTCAGTATATATTTTTCCTCTTTTGAATTCGTACTCCGGTTTCTCTTGTTCGCGTAAGGTGTACATGTGTCCTCCTTGCATTGGTGTCGGGAGACTCGTGATTTGACTAGCTAGACGTACTCCACTACGTACGTAAGCGCCGCAGTTCGGTGCACGGTCGGTATCTGCATCATTAGACACGTTTCCTCTTTTTGGTTCATACACGTAACCTATATGTAACGATATACTATGTACTATAGTATGTGGCCATGCTTGAGTCTCACTAGTACTGTACACATTTGCATTGATGGATTTGTTTCATATCACACACCACGCACTAACTTTTGTCTAGTCCGATTTTGCACATGACGGAACTCGTCGTACAAAGTTTGCGCCCTGTTCGTTTGGGCTGGTTTGACTTATAAGCCATGGCTGAAAGTACTGTTGACTGGTTTGGTGTAAGAGAAAAATACTGTTCGTTGGCTGATAAGTCATGACTTATAAGCCAAATACGACCCAGCGAACATGCTGTTGGACGCCGCCCAACTTTTGCACGTATACTAGGCTACTACCCTGCATCATTCTTTAACGTATATATACTCCATTATTATAGTATTATATATGAGTTCTTTGAAAGTAGTGATGAAAGCTTCCGAGTTTGATCGAGCCAACCATTGGAGACCATGCATGCATGTCACTTTTTGGTGCATTTTGTTTTAAGATTGGGTTAAACGAGCACTACTAGGCGATAAGCTGTGTCCACCTTGGTGGCTTGGTGCATGTCACCTTCCAAAGTAAAAAAAGAAAAGAAAGAAAAGCAGCATGTATCATTTTCTGACTAGTACCGCTCCCCTATCTTGCACCAAACGTTTTGTTTTCCAAAGTAAATAACACTAGTAATGTTTACCACCTATGACGGATATGTGATGAGATCATGAGAGTAGTAAAAACCATCACGATTTTGTACTAACTTTTGAACTGGTAAAGCACCCACACTTGTCAATTATCCGGCCAATCTCTGGTCTATATAGATTAAATATATAAATGTCGTAAGTCCTAGAATGAATGTAATAATAATCAAAGCTTCCGTCAAGGACACAACTAGCACGAGTGCATGCTGATCATGTGGTGCCGTCATATAGACGCTCCCTATTATTTGTTTTTCTTTCTGTTAGTTTGCTAGATGGATATATCGAACTAATGATGATGCGTATGTATGTATGTACGACGACGCATGCAGGACGTGATGTTTGGCGGGACGGAGACGGTGGCGTCGGCGATCGAGTGGGCGATGGCGGAGATGATGCACAGCCCCGACGACCTCCGCCGCGTGCAGCAGGAGCTCGCCGACGTCGTGGGCCT
Organism: Miscanthus lutarioriparius; assembly: GCA_904845875.1. Classification (NCBI taxonomy): domain Eukaryota; kingdom Viridiplantae; phylum Streptophyta; class Magnoliopsida; order Poales; family Poaceae; genus Miscanthus; species Miscanthus lutarioriparius. The sequence goes on along the minus strand of CAJGYO010000002.1, from coordinate 104,590,784 downwards.
GGACCGCAACGTGAACGAGTCGGACCTGGACAAGCTCCCCTTCCTCAAGTGCGTCATCAAGGAGACGCTCCGGCTGCACCCGCCGATCCCGCTGCTCCTCCACGAGACCGCCGACGACTGCGTCGTGGGCGGCTACTCCGTGCCCAAGGGCTCCCGCGTCATGATCAACGTGTGGGCCATCGGCCGCCACCGCGGGTCCTGGAAGGACGCCGACGTGTTCCGCCCGTCCCGGTTCACGCCCGAGGGCGACGCCGCGGGGCTCGACTTCAAGGGCGGCTGCTTCGAGTTCCTGCCCTTCGGCTCCGGCCGCCGGTCCTGCCCCGGCACGGCGCTGGGCCTGTACGCGCTGGAGCTTGCCGTCGCCCAGCTCGCGCACGGCTTCAACTGGTCGCTGCCCGACGGGATGAAGCCCTCGGAGCTGGACATGAGCGACATCTTCGGCCTCACCGCGCCGCGCGCCACAAGGCTCTACGCCGTGCCGACGCCCCGGCTCAACTGCCCCTTATACTGATGACGACGGCGTGCGCGGCGACTGTCATTACGCATGCATGCATGTGTTTGGTCTTTGGACTTTGGACTTTGGTGTTCATCGATCCCTGGGGACTGGACTGGAGTGGGGGGAGTTAGGAGTTTGGTGGCTTTCTCTGTCGTCTTTGTTTTTCTGTTTATTTGTTATAATTTTCCGGACCCTTCATTAAAACCATGCCTGATCGATGCTGCAGGGCCGGGTAATAATAAGGGTATTCTCATGGCTAGCTGTGCATGCCTAGGCAAGGAAGTAAAATGATCCAAGTTGTGGCTGCAAGAACTCAAATTTTTATAAAATATGCCGGACACAGATTCAGTGAGTTTTCATGTGAAATTTAATAAATACTTCTTTGGCCTCATTTGTACTGTATACACAAGTTATGTATGTCCCCATTTCTTTTTGATTTAGAGCATCTTTACTTGATCTCCTGTCTGTAACTACAAACTAGCAATTTAGAAAATACGTGGAGGTACCTCCTATCTTATCTTGTATACCTTAATACAAAGAGGATCTAATAAGTGTCCACATAAATCTTTAGTGACCTCCATAACGCTGTTAAGGCGTGTTGTATCGAATAATTTCTCTATCTTAATATAAAGATGTGTAAACCTTTTGTGTGAGCGAGAAAAAAAATCTTATCTTCTATGGCCTCGTTCGCCTGTCTTTAAACCTGGCTTGATCCGTTTCTTTTTTATTCGGAACAATGTTTTTCTCTCACAACATTTCATCCGAACTGTGTTTTTCATCAAAATTACCTCAAGCCGAACGGGGCCTAATAGTATAACTATAAGTTTTTAGAAGATCTAGAACTATCCTGCTCTTCCTCTGTCCATGAAAGAATATATAGGAGTCAAATTTCAGGTGACGCATGATTTGATCCATTTTTCTAATTCGATTTTAGATGCGCATTCATTGTTTTCATTTTTTAGCAAGCATTCATTTCTCCCATGAGTCATGACGTGCGTGCCTGATGGGCGGGCCTGACGTACTTTTTTTTTTTGAGAATGCGGGCCTGACGTACGCAGTGGCAAAGTCTCTTCATTTCTTGCAATAAGCTAAGGTCTTGTTTAGTTGGCCGAATTCGGTGCCGCTCGGATTCACTGTACGTCACTATAGCGTACTGTAGCATTTTGTTTGTATTTAGTAATAATTGTTCAATCGTTGATTAATTAGGCTCAAAACGTTCGTCTCACAAAGTACAACCTAACTGTGCAATTAGTTTTTGATTTCTTCTACATTTAGTACTCCATTCATATACCACAAGTTTGATGTGACGGGGAATTTTCTTTTTGCATAGCGCCAAAGTTGGGAGTTGGGAGCAACTAAACAAGGCCTAAGACTGTCTAAAAATTCCATTCAATTGCCTAGGCCTCGACGACATACTAAATCTATTCTAAATTATAATTCGTTTGACTTTTTTATCTTAAGTTTTGTAGGATCTCTAGTTGGTATAGAGGAGGGGTGAATAGGCCTGTCAAAACAAACACTCAAACTTTTATCAAATTTACCCTGCGGCACTGCCGTTCTGAAGGGCGGCACTGTCGGATTGCGGCTTTGTCGGACCAGAATAGCGGCAATGCCACACCTGTAGACAACTTCGAGTCACAGTTCAAAATCAGTGAACGGAAACTTAGATGAGAGAAATTTCTCAGGCTACTACAGGTATGATAGTCACAGATCAAGAGCTAGAAGTTGTAGGAACACCACACATAAGTATATCGACTAGAAACCCTAGAAATCACCTCAACCACCAATATGAAATGCAAGTAATGTAAATCAAGCACAAGTGACACAATGATTTATCTCGTGGTTCGGCTCGCCACCAAAGCTTGCCTACCTCCATGTTGTTGAGGTTAGCCACTAAGGCTTAGGGCTTTTCAACCCTTCCTCGTTCTCAAGTCAAGAGACTAAACTCTTGAGATGAGGGGTAAGTTTACTAGCTTCAAGAGATGGTTACAAACCTCTCGGGGTTGCCACACAAGTTGGCAAGCTCCACGGGCGACACTCTAGCTTGTTAGGAGCCCAGCTCCAAGAGTAACAAACACAACCGCCGACCAAGACATGAACCAAGTGCTCTTTTGAGTTGGGGAATCAATAGAGCTGCTCTCTAATCGAGTTTTGGACCCTTTTCTCTCAAGAATTGATGGGAAAATCAATGGATTTGCTTGAGGGCTTAAGGTCAATAATAGAGGGAGAGAGAGCCTCCTTTCTATTTTGGACGAGCTGGAGTGAGGAAGAAGAGACAGAGAGCCGTTGGGGAGGAAGGGGAAGGGTATAAATACCCCTTAGCCCCCAACAGTCACTTAAGTCGCGGCGGTGCCGCAGTGCCTCTCTTCAAGTGCGGCAGTGCCGCACCACGCAAGACAACAAGGGTATGCGTGAAGTGTAGATTGTCTTGATGTGAATATGAGGATGCATGTGTATGTTTGAGCACTTGGTAGCATATATTAACTTAAGCATTGTGTCCCCTTTTATAGTATGACTTTTTTTATACTAAAATTTAAAATATAAAAGAATTTAAACCTCCTTTGAGTTTAAAGCCATCAATATTTGCAATTGGGGGCTCCTCCGTTTCGTGTAGCATCCTCGAATATAAATTTTCTGCTTGTCATCTCGATAAATCTCATTAATTCTCTAATTACATGGTCATTATCACTAAAACACACAATTATGGCTTGATTACACTTTCAATCTCTCCCTTTTTGGTGATTGATGACAACCCAATTAGAGCTTACAAAACATATGAAATAAATACTGAGAGGTCATTAGAATCTATCTCAGAAAGACTAGGGAGGTCATCAAACCTCGGCGGTGACTGAACTAGAGAAAGAGGTGGCAGCCCTGCACGCTCTCTAGCCTTCCGGTTGGCTTCACGGTTCTCCAACCGGTCTTGATATGCGGTCCTTGCTGCATAGGTCCATGTGGTAAAAATAGCTTTAATCCATCTTCCAAACTTCTCCATCTTCTTTTCCTTGCGAGGCCTAGATCGGGACGACTCAGGCACGTCCTCAACTGATGGAGAGTGTCTCACTGCCTTGCTAGCACATGCCCCTTGGGTCTTCTCAATTTTATAGACGGTATAAAGACCATCTTTCTCAAATCTGTAGCCAGTGACCCTCTCAATAAACATGAGATAGGGGGCATAGGGTATCCCCTTTCTCTCATCCTCCTTGGCGTTCCTCAGCTCATGCCACATGAAGTGAGGGACATTAAACCTGTCACCTCTAGGAGCAAATCTAGCAAGTATATTCCTCACATATCCATTAAGATCAGAAGCTGCTTCATCCTTGGGATTGATAGTGTGCCTGATCAAATTATTTAGAATATAATAATAGCTCTTTAGGCCACTGACCTTCCCATCTGCACTTCTCCTGTCAATCCACATATAGGCAATATCACGGATCTTAGCTCTAGCCTCATCATGAATATAAGTGAACCCCGCTCCTCCTCTCCAAAACCAAGGATCTGGTTGAAAGTCACTAAATCAACTCTATAATGCCGTCCCTCAGTCATCCAGTGAATCTCATCAGTGTAGATGCTATAGAAGAAAATGGCATGGAACTGGGCTAGCACTTCCTCATTCTAATTATATTTGAAGCTCATAATATCAGTGAGACCAAACAACTCACAAGTCTTGATCACCTTATTGAATTCTGGCTCATTCTTTGCCTTCATCTCCTCCCAATTAACATACTGCATCTTGACAACTTTGGATTTCTTGTAGTTGAAGTTCACAGATGCATAGAAGTTGGAATGAAACTCATTCCAAAAGCTGTAGTCAATCTCCAAATCCTTTGGCTGCTCATAGGGATTGTTCTCACGTGCTTCCTCCATCATCTTCAGCTTTCTCGCATAGTTGAGCACGGGATGAGCACGTGTGTCAATAGGATGCCTCATGACTACATCCTCAGAATACTCTCTGATGTAGCTCCTATGAAACTCCTCAAGATGAGGTGGAGTATCTAGGCAAGCACCTGGAGGAATGGTGCGGCCAGCCCTCTCTAGGTTCTACTCATCTTGGATCATCTGATCATCGATCTCTCATCCCCTATCTCTAGCAACATCTCTGCCTGCTGCACTGCTACTGCCCCTATGGTCCTGCCATGACCACGACAAGGCATCTGCTTATCCTGAGGCTCGGTCATCTTCCTCTTCCCCCTCAGGCCATCATCACCTCTAGAGGACATCTATGCAAACAAATATAGGTCCAAATAAGAAACTGTACATAAGGGGTATAAAAGAACACTTATAAAACACTCTGGATAGATGAGATGATTCAAATCTCAAGTTAGGAAAGCACTCTTAACTAATCAGGTCAGAGGGTGCGGCACTGCCGCATCCTAGGAGTGGCACTGCCGCACCTAGTGCTTCACCTCTCCCACGATTCAATTCTTCTCAACTATTTAGACTATTTCTCAAACATTCTCCTAAACCACTAGACAATCTTAGAATGAGTAGACCTAAACAAATACATAGAGTTGTCTATAATATAGGTAAAGTGGCTATAAGTTTAAGATAGAAACAAATTTGGTGCACAAATCCAACAAAAACAGAGAGTCATCGATGGAACAACATCTGCATTTACAAGTTCAATCTATTGAGTGCGGCACTGCCACACCCAATATGCGGCACTGCCGCGGGTACAGATGAGGCTCAACCAATGAATCATTGTTTTGACTCAATTCATCCATCAAACTAGTTTCTACCCTAATCATGCAGTCACTAGAAACCATCTTCCAACAAATATAGAACTCCATGGCATAGATCGGGATTAGGTTACGGTTTCACCTTGATTTACGTGGATTGAGGAGGAAAGGAAGAGAATGGCACCATCCATGAGCTACAGCTGCTGCTAGTGATGATGAGCAAGAGCAGCAGTAGGGCGCGACACAGCCGGAGGCGGCGGCAGCGCTAGACAGAGGAGTGGCGGCGGCTGCGTGCGCGTGAGAGAAGAGGGAGAGGCATCGGTGTCGGGTAAGAGAAGAGGGTTACCCTGGGGGCCAGGTGAAATAAGAGGTAAGAAAATGGGCCCCCACAGTAACTGATGTCGTGGTCCGAATTTCAGTTGAAATTCAAAGTGCGGCACTGCCGCAGGGCAGGCGTGGCATAGCCACACTCCCTATTACAGTAAATTTAGCTACTAACTAAATACCTATATATATATAGGATATTGACACATATCTCAAGCACACTATGATTGGCAACAAATAATCAATACAAACAATGATCATAATGCACTTGTTTTTTATGATAAATTTTTTAAGCACAATATTTATACTTTTGCAATTCATTTCTCCTATCCATGCTAGTTCATCAATCAAGGTGTGCTATAGTTCAAACCACGTTATGAGAATTAAGAATATTTAGCTCACTACACAAAGCACAAAACATTAACTCATCAAGAGGCTTAGTGAAGATATCAGCTAGTTATTTTTCGGTGCTCACATGGTGAATTTTGATATCTCCTTTGGCTTCATGGTCTCTCAAGAAATGATGTCGAATGTCTATGTGTTTAGTTCTTGAGTGGCTTAGGGATTGTTGGCTAACATTATGGCACTTTCATTGTCAGACAAGAGTAGGATTTTTATGAAGTGACATCCGAAATCTTGAAGGGTTTGTCTCATCCAAAGTAGTTGAGCACAACATGCATCGGCTGCAACAATCGTGGCCTCAGTGGTGGAAAGAGCTCCATAATTTTTCTTTTTAGAACTATAAGACACTAGGGACCGTCCAAGGAATTGACATGTCCCCGAAGTGTTTTTTCGATCTACTTTGCAATTGGCATAATCGGAATCCGAATACCCAAGTAGATCAAACCTAGAGCCCTTAGGATACAACAAACCAAGGTTAGGAGTGTGTACTAAATATCTCAGGATTCTTTTAATGGCCACTAAGTGACACTCTTTTGAGTTAGCTTGAAATCTAGCACACATGCACACACTAAGCATAATATCAGACCTAGATGCGCATAAATAAAGTAGAGAGCCGATCATAGAGCGATATACCTTAGTATCCACGACTTTTCCTTCATCATTGAGATCTAGATGTCCATTGGTTGGCATGGGAGTTTTGATAGGCTTGGCATTCACCATGTCAAACTTCTTGAGCATATCATGGGTGTACTTCGTTTGGCTAATAAAAGTTCCATCCTTCACTTGCTTGACTTGAAATCTAAGGAAGAACTTCAATTCATCCATCATGGACATCTCAAATCTCTTGGTCACGATCCTACTAAATTCCTCACAAAAAGAATGATTAGTACTACCAAATATTATGTCATCGACATATATTTAGCACACAAATATATCTTTGTCAACTTTGTGAGTGAAAAAGTAGGACCGGCTTTACCTATTTCAAAGCCTTGTTTAAGCAAGAATTCCTTAAGGCATTCATACTATGCTCTTGGTGCTTGCTTAAGTCCATAGTGCACCTTTTAGAGTTTGTAGACATGGTTGGGAAACTTGTGATCTTCAAAGCCCGATGGTTGCTCAACATAGTAAGTTTTTGAATGGGGCTGTTGAGAAATGCACTCTTCACATCTATTTGATATAGCTTAAAGTTGTGACGAGCGGCATAGGCTACAAGCATTCAAATTGCTTCAAGCCTTGCCATCGATGCATATGTTTCTTCAAAGTCCAAGCCCTCTACTTGAGTGAAACCTTGAGTAACCAACCTTGCCTTGTTCTTTGTCACCACTCCATTCTCATCTTGCTTATTGCGGAAGACCCACTTGGTGCCAATGACATTGGTATTGGGTCATTCCACCAAAGTCCACACTTGGTTTCTTTCGAAGTTATTGAGCTCTTCTTGCATGGACATCACCCAATTTGGGTCTCCAAGTGCTTGTTCTACCTTAAGAGGCTTCAAAGAGGAAACAAATGAGTAATATTGACAAAAGTTTGCTAAATGTGAACGAGTTGTTACTCCCTTTCGAAGACTTCCAAGGATGTTATCAATAGGATGATCCCGTTGTATGCTTTGCCTTATCCTTGGATGCTCAATGGCCTCTTGTTCATCTTCTAGATCTTCATCATCTTCTTGCTCAAATATGGGTTGCAGGTTTTGTCCATGAGCTAGAGTCGAATCAGCTACTGCTGACTGTGTAGGTGCGACACTGCTGCCCTCAAGTGAGGCACTACCATGCTCTGGAGTTGCAGTAGATGCTTGCTGCAGTGTAGCATCAGGTACGTCAGTGAAAATAGGCGCAACAGCAACTTGAGGATATATCCAAGACAATCCACTTTTGTCATAGTAAAGTCCAAAAACGTCATGGACATATATTTGTGACGATGCTATGACGAAATCATCTTCGTCATCTTTGTAGCGTCGTAGCTGTTGCACCTTGACGATTTTGTGTATTTTGTCATAGATATCATTACATCCATGACGATTTTCCCCGTCACTGAACTATTTCAGCCGGCTTGCAGTGTACACTTGTATGGTCACAAGGTTGACACGTGTACGGCTGGTAGATTGACACGTGTTGGGCTCTTTGATTGAAACATGTTGGGCTCGTAGGTTGACACGTGTTGGGCTCGTAGGTTGACACGTGTTGGGCTAGTAGGCGTTCTGTGGGCGTTGATGTGGCAGCACGTGGGTGCTGACATGGCAGCACGTGACATAATGACGTTTTTTTTCGTCATAGAAATTTGCATAGGCATTTGACGAATTTGAAATAATGCATATGTACCATACATGGCCAGCCTCAGCAAACATAGAACACAGGTTCATACATCACAGTCAGACTTATTGTTCATACAACCAAAGTTCCCAAACACAGGGGAACCACAAGTTCACACACATCATTGGAACCACCACTTCACACACAAATTCGTTCACAAGTGACATAACCAACTTGCTCAAGACACTGGGTAACTACAGCAACTACTGAGAGGTATTTAGCAAGCGCAGAACAAGCTAAGTAGCTCACATTACTGCGTTGATGTTCAAGATCTATTTCAAGTAGTAGATCATTGGCTTCTTGTTTCTTCTTGAACTCCTCCATCTCCTGCTGGGTCCTGAGCACTACTTCTTGGGTCTTGGCCAATGCATCTTCTGTTTCTTCACCTTTCTTCTTCAAGGTGTCTAGTTCTTGTTGAAGTAGATCAGCCCGCGTCTTCTCTGCCTGTAGTTGTTCCTGAAGTTGTGCTTCTCTTGCAACTGATCCAGCAGATTTTGACCCTGGTGTTTGAAGACCAGCATTCTTCAGGAATGTAGAAGCAGCACTGGTTTGTGAGAGGACCTTGGAAACAATTTCAGTACTGGATCTTGGTGTCTCTAAACCTTCAAAGAGTTGGGCCAACATATTTTCCATGGCACTCTACATCGAGAGATGCAAATTTGATAAGTTACTTATACTGAAACCATGTTTCAAGAAAAGAAATGGAAAACATCAGATAATCCATGTTACAAGATAAGACAATCATTAGAGAACATCAGATAATCCATGTTACAAGAATGTATGTGTACACAACCATGTTACATATGAGAATATAAACTGCATATATGTGTATGCAAGCGCTTTCCATTTCAGCAAGCATATAACTGGATATATAGGTGTAAGCATGTATGACCATTTTTTCTATGTATTTTAATCCCAGCCAGCAATCAATTTTAGTCCCTTCAAGCAATTTCACAAGTAAAGATAGGACCATCCAGACACATCATACAAATTGTGGCATATGATAATCGCACCCAGCAACCAATTCTGAATATAAACTGACATATGTACACAACCCATCCATCAATGAGGTGTAGGGACTTACAAGTGTCTCTTTGACTTGATCTGTCATACCATTCTTCTTACTGGTATGGCATTCCTTGAACATCTCCACGGCATTGACATCATGATCCTTGTTTTTCTCCATCTGTATGTAGTTTGAGAAAGAAATGCAGAAAAATTAGCTTCTGTATCTACACACAAATAGAAAACGTATTGTACTAGATTTTTAGCACTTACATATGTGTACAAGTGTGAGATGTAGCTGCGAGATCCTGTCGACTGATGGTGTTTGACCTTAGTACGGTTGGTCTTGTTCTTCTCAGCTACTTCCTAAAATGAAAACAAGTAAGTTGCAGATAAAGTAGACAAAACAGAGAAGTTGTTGTCTTATGGCACATCATACCCTCCCTTTTGGACTAGACCACTTTGCCACAAGGGCCAGCCACTGTTCATCAGTTATAGTTGGAATAGGGGAAGTTGTTCTAATTTGATCAGCTGGGACACCAATGAAGTACTACTTCTTCAATAAATATCTAGTATGTCGTACCCCAGATTGGAGTAGATTGGTGCAGGCTTGCTTTGTTGGGTCATCATTTTCATCAACTGCCAACCTATTCTGTGGAAGTCAATAAGTCATGAGATTTAGCTATTAGCATTTGATACAATGACTTATGGAAAGTACCAAATAGATATTGAAGGTATTTACTTACAGATAAGTGGCCGATGAATTCTTTCATATAGTTGTCTTCATCCTTCTTGTATTCTTTCTAGTGAGTTAGGACAGGCATGCTGGACCTAATGACAAGTCCAGCCTCTGAAGCTAGCTTAGCAGCTTGTAATGGCTTCTTAGGCCTTTTCTTCCCTGGAGCAATTTCAATTGGCAACCTTCTTCCCATCGCCTTTGTCATGTTGTCTAGCAATTTGCCCTTTGTTGGTGGTCTTGGTCGCCTTGGAGCACGTTGTCGACCTACAAAAAGTATCCCTGAGAGTGTTAGACTAGTCCACCGTTAAATCAAAGAACGTGAGAATGCATGATCTGTTACTTGCCTTCAGAACAGATCTCTAAGCTGTTTAGAGACATCTGCATTGGTTTGCTTAGAGACAGCATGTTCATCTCGCATTCGTTTGCTCATCAAAAACAGACCAGTCCAGAACAGGATCTTGTTCTTCAACTTGCTTCATAAGTGCGTGTCGGTGTTCTCGACTACGGGAAGGTGGTGCTGTATCTTTTTCCCAGACCTTGTGGCAACTCCAGAACTGAATCGCCTGTCTAGTTGCCCTAACCCTTTTCATTCCACCGAGGCATCCTGGTGTTCTTCTTTGGTTGACCCCGCTTGGTCTGCTTGTTCTTGTTGTCAATTTCCTAACACATAATGGAAAATATGTTATTATAATATATATCGGACAGCGTGATGCCAGAACCCCCAACCAAGATTGAGAAGAGACCTTTTCTATGCTAGTATTATCAAAATCATCATCTTCTTCCTGGCCCTCTTTAGCTCCAGGAAGATATTCGGATGAATCTGACCGCTCATCAGTTACATTGTTGTGTTTTTGCTTGTTCGGATTCTGAGAACTAACAAGTCCCGAAGCCAAGGTACGAAGACCCAAGGATTCCATCTTCTTGAGGTTCTCCGTGACTTGCAAGTCCCGAAGCCGTTCATAGTACCCTATTTGTAAACAAATTTTAGTGGAATTGATTGCTAAACCCTAAACCCTAAACCCTAAACCCTATCTAGTGGAATTGCCCTACAACTAGAAGACGGCGCTACACAAGGGAACCAAATACCAAGAACAAAACCCTAAAATGAGGAGCACAGTGGAGAGGAACCTAGGCTCGGGGGGCAGAGCACTTTTGTGGCCCGTTTAGGCATCGTCGTTGCGTGGCTCGATGAAGTGGCCGACGTTGAGGTGCGGCTCGATGAAGTGACCGACGTCGAGGTGCGGCTCGATGAAGTGGCCGACGTCCTACTTCTCCATCTTTGGTGGGGTGGACATCGTAGGTCACGGCTCCTCCGTCTCCGTCTGTGTTGTAGTGGAGTGGATCTGGGGGGCGGAGTGGCTGTATGAGAGGGCGGCGGAGTGGATCTGGGTGGCGGAGTGGATCTGGGCGGCGAAGTGGCTGTATGAGAGGACGGCGGAGTGGATCTAGGGCGGCGGTGGCGGAGTGGATGCGGAGTGGGTGCGGCAGAGTGAAACGAAATGAGGCCAGAAGAGATGCGGGAGGGGATTGACCAATATATAGTCCTCGGTGAAATTACTATGTTGTCCCTGTGTACTTTCAATGGAGCGGATGCCAGAGGAGGGCAGTAGGGGGTTTTCGGAGGCACCAAAATTGGGCAGGGAGAAACGCGCAAACGCCAGAACCCCTAGGCGGGAGCTGGAAAGCATTTTTCTTTTTTTTTAGAATAAAATTAAATGGTTTTTTCTTTTATGTCTGTTTATTTTATTGAATTGTAAATTGATATTTGCTTCAAAAAAATGTGACAACAATTTCTACATGATTGGGATAAAAAGTAAGTTTGTATATAATGATATTACCATGTTATTATAATGCTTTACAATGTTGTTTTTAGTATTTGTAACCTATTTAGTAAGATGAAGGACATGATTCCAATGTTTTGTTTTTTTAGTATTTATAATATCTGATGTACGCATAAAATTTTTAGTATGATAATATTTTAGGTCTCAAATTATAGGGAGACATACATGATCCCTTTTTTGTATATATATACACATGTAACATACATTCTACTTAACTATAATGTGTGTGCTTCAATGAATTTAAACATTTAGTAAGTTGATTAGCACTTCATAAGATGACATACTATGTGAGCATATGAGAATGACTTGATTAGCACTTCATAAGATCATATACATGCAAGGTGTGCTTTGTTACTATATAACATACATACACACATATATGCTATAATATGCACTTCACATATAACTAAGCACTTGATAAGGTAAGGTCTACATGCTTGCTTATATCAACACATATAATTATGCACTTGAGTTGAAAAGATCATACACATGCTTGGTTATATCAATACACATAGGTATATGATGTGTGAGATCATATAGCTATACATGCTTGGTGTACTTATACACTTAACATGGACCATACAATGACCATTAGAGTGCGAGTTGGACAATTAGTGTACATTGATGAAGGTCTTGAATAGTACATTGAAAATCCAGTTCAAATTTGATTCAAAATGAGCTTGAATCATTGATTTGACCACTGTTTGACCATAATGGACCCACCAGTCAGCCTCATCCCATGGTGAACCGAGTCCAGCCATATGGAAGGCTCACTCCAGTGGACCAACCCTGTCAGCCTCTTACCCCAACGGTCTGATACCCCCCAATCCGTCCCCAAATCCTCGAATTCCCCAAATTGCCACAGCCGAAGTTCCTTCGATGCCTCGCCACCGGGACCGCTACCAGGTGCCGCCACCGCTCGCACTACCAACCGCCGCCGCCGCTGCCAGCCGACTAGGGTTACACCTCAATGGCAACCTCTGCTGGCTCAAGCTCATCACGGAGCTCCATGGAGCGATCCAGTATGGTCCCGTACTCCTCTCCAATTCCATACCGCCACCCCCCCTACTCCTACACACCGGCTCTGGAGTGCTACTGTGGTCAGAAGACTCCCAGGTGGATCTCATGGAGCAATGCAAATCCTAGAAGGAGGTACAATGCATGCCCCAAATACAAGGTGAGTTCAATTTGCATTGTGATGTGTTGATTTCAATCTAGGTAATAGTCTACCTGACAATCTGAATGTCTGTGGGTGCTAGGCTGGTGGATGCCCTTTCTGGGAGTGGTTTGATCCCAAGCCAACAGAGCATCAGGTCGAAATTCTTGTTGATTTGTGAGATGCAGTTAGGGTCTTGCGTAGCAAGAATGAAACTCTAGAGCTAGAGAAGAACGAACTCAGTTTTCTGCTAGATGAAGCACATTTGGAGATGGCCAAACTGGTGAAGGAAAAGGAGGAGGCCATGGCACTTGTGAAGGAGCTTGAGGCCAAACTGGTGAAGGAAAAGGAGGAGGCCATGGCACTTGTGAAGGAGCTTGAGGCCAAGGCACTTGCCAAGCCACAGAAGAAGTTGAAGGCAGTGTGTTGTGGTTCACTGATCTTTCTTGCTATTTTTTGGCACTGCTGGTGGCAATGTTTAGTAAAGGTGGCCCATGAAGCTACAACTACCTACTATGAATGTCTGAATTGGCAATGTCTGAATGTTAACTGAATGTATGAGTTAACTGAATGTATGAGTTAACTGAATGTATGAGTTAACTGAATGTATCAGTTAACTGAATGTATGAGTTACTAAATGTATGTTGATGTCTGAATTGTCACAGTTATTGAATGAGTTAATGTATGAATGAGTTATTGTATGAATGAAAAATTGTTTGAGTTAACTTAACTGTATGAGTGAATTTGTTGTATAGATAGATTTTGCTAGAATCTAGAGACAACAACATCCCAAAAATGATGACTAATCAACATATCCCGTAAATGACATGTAATTTGTTACAATCCCAAAAAGAGCCTTTGTTCAAATATTTGTGCTCCATCAACATCCCAGAAGTATACATCCCAAAAATGACAGAATTTGTTACAATATTTGTGCTCCAAAAATGGTAGCTAATCAACATCTAAAAAATGACAGCTAATCATCATCATTACATTCCATGGGATCCCTATCATTGTCACTACAATACTCTAAGATGGTGTCATCTACATAGTCATCATCCTCATCACTGTTCTCAGCCATGTCTTCTTCTCTTCTATTGATAAGACCTTGTAAGTTACCAACAACAGAAGATTTCTGTCCATCTACACGTCGCTGCACTGGTGTAGGTTCATCGGTGCCATCATCTTGATCATCTTGCACCTCAAGCTCATTATCAGACCCAGTTTCATCTTGGTGAACAGTGCTGACTTCTATTTCATTGACATCATACATGCTCCTATGCTCAAATTTTTGGACAACACGCCAATTGTCGCCAAATTGTGTGTCCTGCACATAGAAGACCTTTGTTGATTGACTTGCTAATATAAATGGGGCTGACTTGTACCAAAACCTCTCTATATTGATGGATCTAAAATGGCCATCATCTCTAATGTTTCTAGCTTTGCCATCTTGACTAAACCACTCACACCGAAAAAGTACCACAGTTCGAATCATTTGTAAATTGGAGTTGTAGCTCAACTGAACTATCTCCTTGAGCTGACCATAAAATTCAGTCGACACTCCATTGTGTGTTCCTTCTGCCAGCACACCACTGTTTTGTGTCTGCCTTTGTCTTTCACGGTCAATAGTGTTGTATCGAACACCATTCACACTACATGATGACCATAATCTGACCCTAAGGTCAGGTCAACATGATATTGCAAAAAGCCCTTCACTGACCTCTTCACGATTATCCTTCCACAGCATCTTGATCTAAAAAGACAACAGATTAAGTGAAAAATGTGGAACTCAGATTAAGAAGACAACATGATATATTGCATAAATTATGGAACCACTTACATGACTCCTAAACCAAGCAGGAAATTCCTTTTCTAACCTACTCTCAATATCATGGCCACCCTCTTTCTCTAACTCTTCTCTAAACTTGCTGCACAGACAGTTCACAATATGAGTATTGGTCATGTAGGTTTAGCATAGTTTTTAGTAGCACACAAAATTTAGAAAAAACACTCACCTCAAATATGGCTCCACCTCATCACAGTTGTTTAGCACATACCAACAAAGCTTGTCAAATTCTTTGTTTTCAAGATATGTTTCCCTGTTGGCTCCCAAGAGTTTAACACCATGCTGGAAGACAGAGAGGTCACCATTTGGTGGATCCCATTTGTCATCATCACGATTAAATCTAGTGACAACATCTTCCATGTACCTTGAACAAAAGGTCAATGCCTCATTAGCTATGTACGCCTCAGCGATGGATCCTTCAGGTCTAGCTCTATTCCTCACGTACCCCTTCAAAGTGCCCAATTGGCGTTCGATCGGGTACATCCATCCATATTGGACAGGGCCTCTTAACAGTGCTTCATCAGGAAGGTGGACAGCCAAGTGGACCATCACATCAAAAAAAGCAGGAGGAAATATTTTTTCAAGCTTGCACAGTATCATAGGGATTTATGCTTTTAGACGTTTCACAACATCAACCTTTAGTTTCCTACTGCAAAGCTCCCAAAAAAATTTACCCAACTCAACAACTGCTTCATATATGTCCTTGTGAACTAATCCCCGGAGACCGGTTGGTAAAATTCTTTGGAGTAGGATGTGGCAATCATGGGTTTTGAGGCCCTGCACCTTCGAACGATCTGCACTAATGCATCTTGTCAGGTTGGAAGCATACCCATATGGAAACCGAATACTTTTCATAAATCCACAAAATGCAGTCCTTTCTTCTTTCTCCATGGCATACCATGCTGCTGGCATTGAAACTGAATCACCATCTTCTTGTTCTAAATGCAACTCAGGTCGTATGCCCATATCCTGCAAATCAAGTCTCGCATTAACTGTATCCTTATTCTTGCCATCAAGACGGAGAATTATGACGAGAAGGGCATCACATATATTCTTCTCTATATGCATCACATCAAGATTATGTGGCAGCTTCAAGTGTTTCCAACAAGGTAGTTTCCATAGGGCTGACTTTCGACTGAACAATTTTGGCTCCTGATCCTTCTGTCCACGCTTCCTTTTCTTGCTACCCTCAGGCTTACCAGGACTAACATCTTTTACCTTCTCTAGAGCCTCCAAAGTTTCATCCACAGTCAACTTTGCTGGCTCTATCCGGTTTTCTCGGTGTCCATCAAAGGCCAAGCTTCTTCTCCATTTGTGAGTTTTTGGGAGGTAGCGACGGTGTCCAATGTAGCATATCTTTTTCCTAAGACTCCTTGACAATGGATCTCTATTGCAATAAATACATGCATAGTAACCTTTAGTAATTCGCCCTGACAATACACCCAAAGCTGGATAATCATGTATGCACCATAGTACTGCAGCACGAAGGTCAAACTTCAAACCAGTTAATGCATCATAAGTCCTGACACCTTCCCAGAGTTTTAACAAATCCTCAATGAGAGGTTCTAAGAATACGTCAAAGTCCTTGCCTGGAGACTTTGGTCCTGGGATGAGTAATGCCATGATGCAGTTGGATGCATTAGTGCATGACCATGGAGGTAGATTGTACACCTTTACAAGTACAGGCCACATGCTATAACTTGTGTTCATGTTCTCGAATGGATTGAAGCCATCTGTAGCTAAACTAAGCCTTAGGTTTCTTGCATCTTCAGCGAAGCTAGGATACATATCATCAAAGTCTTTCCAGGCTTCACCATCGGCTGGATGGGTCATTTCATTTTCCACAGCCACCCTCTTCTCCTTGTGCCACCGGGTCTCCTCAGATGTTGCTTTGTTTGCAAACATCCTCTTTAGCCTAGGTATAAGAGGAAAGTATCTCAAAACCTTTTTTGGAACCCATTTGGCACCATCAGCATCTACCCACCTAGATTTCTTGCATTTTCGGCAAATGTCCGCTTTGGCAAGATTCTTCTGAAACAACACACAATTG
Source organism: Miscanthus lutarioriparius (assembly GCA_904845875.1). Lineage (NCBI taxonomy): Eukaryota > Viridiplantae > Streptophyta > Magnoliopsida > Poales > Poaceae > Miscanthus > Miscanthus lutarioriparius. The sequence continues at coordinate 104,573,937 of CAJGYO010000002.1, read as the reverse complement.
TTCACACAAACATGGATTAACTCATATCCAAGGCCCAATTCTTTGAGATATGTCTTTGCTTTGTCATATGAATCTGGAAGACAACTATTAGGGAATGACCTTGCCAATAACTTTAATATAACACTGATTGCTGTGTTGCTAATCCTGTAGAAGGACTTTATGTGTAGCAATCTAACTAGAAAAGAGAACCTAGAATGAACAAAACCTGGGCAAAGAGCAAGTTTTGCATCTTCAAGAACTTTCACAAACATAGGCTGTTCTCCATCTTCTTCTACAGCTGTGTACAAGTTTGTAAGCATCTCTACAGTACCCAGATCATCTTCATTGTCAGCCTCATCCTCATTGACCACATCACCTAGATGATCAGGCTCATCTGCATCCTCTGTAATTTCAATAATCTCAGCATCAAAAGCTTCTCCATGGTGTACCCATCGAGTATATGTAGCTGACCATCCATAGAGGTACACATGGTTATGCACACATCTTTCGACTCAAATAAGACCGATTCGCACAATGGCGACAGGGCAAAGTATAACATCATCTCGCATTGAATCTATCCCGAACATATGACATAAATTGATCAACGTAAATCGTGAACTTATCATCGAACCGAGTAGCACGAATCCATGTCCTGTCCATCTAATCAATGTAACAACAATTACCTCTAATAAGCCATGTCTAAACAGCTACTATGAAATGCTATGAATTGCGTGCAATGAAAGATGACAATACCTCTAAGTAGTGAAGTAGCAAAGAAGTTGAACACAGAGCGGAGAAGCCATAGCACTACCCGCGCCGGAGCTTCCCACGGAGAAGCACGCCACGAGCAGAGAAGCCAGAAGCCACAAGCTGAGCTGCTTGAGAAGAAGGCAGCAGAGCTGCCCGCCGTTAGAAGCCAGCCGGCCGAGCTGCCCGCCAGGAGCTGCCCTGCCGAGCAGAGAAGAAGCAGCAGACTACCCACCGCGGAGCTGCCCGCCGAGAGAAGCGCCTCGCAGGAAGCTACCGCCGCCAGAGCTGTTTCACGGAGAATGTTCAGTTATGACTACCCGCCGCCGGAGAGAAGCGCACAGCGCCATGAGCTACCCACCGCCGGAGCACCTCCTCCCGCCCCCTGCCCGATTCGATTTAGATCTGGGTGGATTGGATTGGATTGGGTTCGGTTGGGTTGGGTTTATGATTGATTCAATAATCGAATAAGAAAAAAACTTCCAATCTCTAAACATGACCGAAGTCTTGTTCTGATGGTAAGCCAACTTGGCTCTAAGAGAAGAGGTGGTGGGTTCGATTCTAAGGCACCACCAATTTTTTTTATAAATTCTACTTTTATGATGAAATAATTATCTGACAGGTGGGACCTGAACGGTGAAACTATTCTCTTTCACTTCTATGATGAATCACAGAACACTTGTATGATGATTCTTTCAAATTCATCACAGTTAAACAAAGGGGTTAATGGCCAAACCAATCATCTATGACCATCTACGTAATTTCGTCACTAATGAACCTTATTCCATGACCAAAACTATTATCGTCATTCTGAAATCGTCATAGATGAAAGGATTTCTAGTAGAACCTCTACTTTAGTGACTTCTTCTTCTTTTGGTCTAAAATCACCAATAGCCAATTGCTTGATTGCTTCACATGGTGGATCCTCTTTTCCTACAACACTTGAATCAACTTGCTCCACTTGAGAGCCATTAGATTCATCAAATGTCACGTCTACCGCAATCTCAACTCTTCCGGAGGTTTTGTTGAAGACATGGTAGGCATGCTCATTTGATCCATAACCAAAAAGAAAATCTTCATCAACTTTAGGTGCAAACTTAGAGATTTTGGGTTTCTTGTTAAGTATGAAACACTTGCACCCAAACACTCTAAAGTAGGTCACCTTAGGCTTATTACCGGTTAGAAGCTCATATAAAGTTTTCTTCAACTTCTTGTGTAGGTAGAGGCGGTTGATGGCATGGCAAGCAGTGTTGACGGCGTCACACCAAAAGATACCCGACGTCTTGTACTCATCTAGCATTGTTCTTGCCATGTCAATGAGTGTACGGTTCTTCCTCTCTACTATACTATTTTATTGAGGGGTGTATGGAGTTGAAAACTCATGCTTAATGCCCTCTTCATCAAGAAACTCCTCAACTAGAGTATTCTTGAATTCGGTCCCATTGTCGCTTCTCACTTTTTTGATGGGATGACCAAACTCCTTTTGAGCTCTTCTAACAAATATCTTCACCTTCTCTTGAACTTGGCACTTGTCATGCAAGAAAAATACCCAAGTGAAACGAGAATAGTCATCAACAATAACAAGACCATATTTATTACCCCGATACTTAAGTAGGTGACCGGTCCAAAGAGATCCATATGTATTAGCTCCAATGGTTGCTTGGTGGCCATGATGCTCTTTGGTGGGTGAGCTACTCCAACTTGCTTTCTGGCTTGACAAGCGCTACAAATCCTATCTTTCTCAAAGTGAACATTTGTTAGTCCAAGGATGTGTTTATCTTTTAGAAGTTTGGCCAAGTTCCTCATCCCAACATGGGCTAGTCGGCGATGCCAAAGCCAACCCATGCTAGATTTTGCCACTAAACAAGGCTCAAGCTTAGCTTTACTTTTGTTGAAATCAACTAAGTAAAGCTTGTTCTTTAATTGACCCGTAAAGACAATAGATGAATCCTCCCTTCTAAAGACTTCCACACCCTTATCCGAAAAGAGACAATTGTAGCCCATCTCACACAATTGAGAAACGGACAACAAATTATAACTCAATGAATTAACATATAATACATTTGTAATTGAATGCTCAAGGGTTATAGCAACTTTACCGAGACCAATCACATCTCCCTTTGAATTGTCTCCAAAGACAATATTTTCATTTGAGTGCGTCATCGGGGAATCTGATGAAAACATACTCCTTTCTCTGGTCATATGATTTGTACATCCACTATCAAGCACCCAACTTGATCCATCGGAGGAGTATGCCTACAAAACAAGTTTAGTTACTAGATTTAGGTCCCCAATTTGACTTAGGGCCTTGCATGCTAGTAACAAGAATCTTAGGAACCCAAAAAGAAGTATTCCTATATATGTTATTTTCCTTTCCAACATATTTTGCCACCACTTTCCCACTACTGTTGTTCATCAAAATAAAGCATGATGTCAAGCTTTGTCAAAGCGCATAAGTCTTTAGTTGGTAGGCATACTTATTCTTGGTGGCCCACACTGATTCCTTAGGCTTCTAGAAAACCTGTTTCTCCTGGTACACCTTCTTCTTGGGCTTAGTTTGATTAGGAACAGAATTGATAGCCTTCCCATTTTTCGGGGCGCAACACTGCTTGCCGCTCTGGGACGCTGCACTACCACGGTCTGTGTAGGCTGATCTGTACTAATTTTGCCCTTCCTCTCAAACTGCACACACTCATAGCCATTCACTATCCTTCTTCCATTTGTCTTGGCTCCTTTTGTGTGATTGAGCCCATGCTTGATTGAGGGATGCCTTCCTTGCTTGAATTGTGGCCCTTTTGATTCATCAACCTTCTTGTCATTGGATTGGGTCACACTTATCCACCCTTTTCTAATGACTTCATTGAGCCTAGTAATCTCCTTTCTCATAGCTTCCATGTTTGCAAGGTTAGTGGAATAAGCATTCAAGTCAAGATTAAAACATTTTCCATAACCTTGACTAGTAGAGGGAGTAGAGGTTTCCTTTGCCTTAGTGAGATGTGAGTTGTTATCCCAAAGAATGCTATATTACATCTCAAGTTCTTTGTGCTTTTCATCAAAGTCACAATACTTTTTCTTGAGAGCTTTATTTTCTTTTTTTTGTGATAGCATGGTCCTCTTGCTCTTTGGCCAAGGCCTCGCGCAAGGATTCCACCTCACTTCTCTCTAATGTAAGAGCTTCTTTGCTAGCAATGTAGAGATCCTCTTGTTTAATAAGAGTCTCTTCTCTAGATTCTATCTCGGCTTGAACACTCTCTAAATCCTCCATTAGCTTAGTGATGAATAATTTGGTCTTTCTATCCAAATTTTTAGTTATCATTTTTATTTCTTCATCACTAGATTCGTCATCACTAGAGCTATCACTAATATCACTACTAGAGATATCACTATGAGGTGGAGGAGATTTGGCCTTTGATTTGGATTTTACCTTCTCACGCTTTGCCATGAGACAAGTGTGGGGGGATTTGTAGTCATCATCGGACATGTTGTTGAAGAGCCTTGGTGTAGGGGATGACTTGTGAATAGCAATAGTTGTAACCTTCTCATCCTCTTCACTTGTGCTCTCTTTAGTTGAGTCCCATTCATGCCCAATGTGAGCCTCTCCCATGTTTTTCTTACTCTTCCTACATTCAGCCTTGTCCTCTTTTTTTGTCCTTCTTGTATTTCTTGTCCTTGATCTCATATAGACACTTGGCAATGAAGTGATTGGTGCTTCCACAATTGTAGCATGTCCACTTTTTCTTGTTTGGGAAGCTTCTCTTCACTACCTTGTAGACTTACTTCTTTAGCCCCTTGTGAAACCTCCTCATAAAGAGAGCAACATCATCAATCTTCTCAGATTGATCATCATCATTTTAACTTTCACTTGAAGATGATGTGGTCTCTACTCTTTCTTGAACTTGCTTGCTTGCTTTGGGCTTGCTAGTTGAAGCTTGTTGGTTGATCTTGGACTTGCTTGTAGAGCCTTGCTTGCTTGATTTGTTGGCCTTGAGAGCTACATCTTTGATCTTGATGCTCTCTAGCTTTGCTTGCAATTCTTCAAGTTTCTTCCTCTTATTTGCTTCTTCTCTTTGCATGTCAAAGGTCAAGATCCTCCCAAGTACATCACTTGGTGTGAAGTACTCAAACTTCTTCTTGTATCTAATTAGAGTGATTACGGTCTCATTTCTAGGTGAATAAGGTTCCAACATAATCTTGAAAACTTTGTGATCATCTAGCTCATCACAACCATAGCCTCTAATCTTGCCCACCATTATCATCAACCTATCAAACATCTCTTATGGCTCCTCTCCATCCAAGATTATAAACCGGTTGAGCTTTCATATCAACAAGGTAATTCTTGCCTTTCTCACTTTGTCAACCCCTTCATGTGCTAGGTGCAAAGTGTCCCATATTTGCTTGGCAACATCAACTCCAATCACTCTATTGTACTCATCACCTCTAAGGCACTAAGCAACACACTTGTGGCTAGACCATTGAGGTGAATGATTCTCTTCTCTTCTAGTGTTGGGTTCTTGGGATCAACTAGTGACTCAAATCCTTTGCAAACAACCTCCCAAATGCCGGGGTGAAGACCTATAAGATAGGCTCTCATCAAGTGCTTTCACTTGGCAAAGTTAGTCCCATTGAAATAAGGTAACTTGCCCGCGGGCACATTGATGAAAGACCTTCGATCATGGTTAGTCATAGGAATAGAAGAGTAGTTAAAGGATATGACAGCATATTTGTTGTTGTTGGCCTTGCCCTTTCCTTTCTTCTCCATCTTGTTCTCCTCAGACACTTGGTATGACTCATCATCATCACCATCTTCGGAACTACTTGATATGCTTGATGATGCACTTGTTGCCTTCTCTTCTTCTTCCTTCTTCTTTCTAGCTTCTCTTCTTTTTCTTCTTGCTTCTCTCTTGAGCCTTCTATCTTCTTTCCTTTACTTCTTCTCCTCTAACTGTTGCTCCTCCTTTTTCTCTCTTGCTTCTCTTTTTAGCTTTCTTGCCTCCTTCCTTCTTCTTCTCTCATTATCATTGAGAGCTCTTTTGGCATCGGCAGCCTCAAGATGTGGTAGTGTGGTGTTGCTTGGTGTTGACGTGCTCAGCTCGCTGCTGTCCATATCGATATCCACCCGCTTCACGCCACTAGTTCCTCCTCTAGGCTCCATACCTCATGTGGTGAAGCGTATATGAAGTAACCTGATCTGATACCACTTGTAGGATCTCTGGTTGGCCTAGAGGGGAGTGAATAGGCCTGTCAAAACAAACACTCAAACTTTTATCAAATTCACCTTGCGGCGCTATCGCTCTAGAGGGCGGCACTACCGGACTGCGGCACTATCAGACCAGAACAGCGGCACTGCCGCACCTACAGACAACTTCGAGTCATAGATTAAAATTAGTGAACAGAAACTTAGATCAGAGAAATTTCTCAGCCTATTGTAGGTATGATAGTCACAGATCAAGAGCTAGAAGTTATAGGAACACCACACACAAGTAGATCGACTAGAAACCCTAGAAATCACCTCAACCAATAATATGAAATGCAAGTAATGTAAATCAAACACAAGTGACATAATGATTTATCCCATGGTTCAGTTCACCACCAAGGCTTGCCTACCTTCATGTTGTTGAGGTTAGCCAGTAAGGCTTAGGGCTTTCCAACCCTTCCTCATTCTTAAGTCAAGAGATTTAACTCTGGAGATGAGGGGTGAGTTTACTAGCTTCAAGATATGGTTACAAACCTCCCAGGGCTGCCACACAAGTTGGCAAGCTCCACGTGCGATGCTCTAGCCAGCTAGAAGCCAAGCTCTAAGAGTAACAAATACAACCGCCGGCCAAAACGTGAACCAAGTGCTCTTTTGAGTTGGGGAATCAATGGAGCTACTCTCTAATTGAGTTTTGGACCCTTTTCTCTCAAGGATTGATGGGAAAATCAATGGATTTGCTTGAGGGCTTAAGGTCAACAATGGAGGGAAATGGAGAGAGAGGCTCCTTTTTGTTTTGGACAAGCTGGAGTGAGAAAGAAGAGGTAGAGAGCCATTGGGAAGGAATGGGAAGGGTATAAATATCCCTCAGCCCCCAATGGTCACTTAAATCATGGCAGTACCGCGGCTCAAGTATGGCAGTGCCGCACCGCGGCAGTGCCTCTCTACAAGTGCGGTAGTGCCGCACCATGCAAGACAGCAAGGGTAAGAGTGAAGTGTAGACTGTTGTCGGTGTTTTGAGTAAACACCAACTAGTAATTTTCTAATATTACGCGTCTGGCCCGGATGGTGTGCTAAGAGGACACGAGGTTTATACTGATTCGGGCAGAATGTCCCTATGTCCAGTTCATTATTGCTGTTCGTGTTACTAGCACTAAAAGTTCGTAGTAGGGGTTATAAACGGTCGAGAGAGGGGTAGGTCCTAAGTCTCTAATGAGAGGAGCGAACGGGTGCTGAGAGCTCAGTCGCTTCCCGGCTACGTGTTCTAATTGGTTCGGGGTTTGAGTCCGAGTCGGTGTGATGTGTTTCGATGTGATCGATTCAAGTCCCCCTTCATGGGGTGCCCTGCTTTCCCTTTTATAGGCAAGGGAAAGCATGGGTTAAAATCAAGGGAAAAGAGGAGAATGAGAATGAGAAGTCCTCCTGGATTGTCAGGTCCCTCTTTTCCTTCACGTGGGTCCCACCAACCCTGTAGACGTCAATAGGGTTAGCTCCACATCATGGCCCTATCCGTCACTGGCGCCATGTGCAGGCGTCATCTCCCGGTCGTGGTGCTCCACTCCATCCTAGCAGACATCGTGGTGAACTGACACGCCTGTCAGTGCTCATACGACGGTTAGGTAGAACAACACCAGTACGCCCGATGCTATTCCTGATATGAATCCCTAGGTATGGCCCATCATGGCCACGGGTTATATCGAGGCATGTCAGTCACCTCCCTAGTGTTAGAGCTTTGACCTAGGCCCATTCGCTTGGACCTGGAGTGGTTGGAGGCGGTACAGGTCTCCGTCGGGCGAGACGGATCCCTCGGCCTCAGGGTCAGGCAACGCGAAGCACGCCCCAACAAGCTGAGCGAGGTGGAGCGCAAGCCCAAGGGTCATTCGAGGCGAAGCCTGCCCCCAGAGGCCAAGTGAGGTGGAGCGCAAACCCAAGGGTTGGGCAAGGTGGAGCCCGCCCTCAGAGGTTAGGCGAGGCGGAGCCCATGGCCTTGGTGTCGGGCGAGGCAGAGCCCACCCCCAGAGGTTAGACGCGGCAGAGCGTAGACCCAAGGGTCAGGCGAGGTGGAGCCCGTGGCCTTGGGGTCAGGGGAGGACTGCCCCAGAGGCTGGGCGAGGCAAAGCCGACCCTCAGAGGTCGGGCGAGGCGGAGCCCGTCCCCATAGGTGGAGCGAGGCAGAGCGCAGACCTAAGGGTTGGGTGAGGCGGAGCCTGCGTCCTCGAGGTCAAGCGAGGTGGAGTCCTCCCCTAGAGGCTGGGCGAGGTGGAGCGCAGACCCAAGGGTCGGGCGAGGTGAAGCGCAGACCCAATGGTCGAGCAAGGCGGAGCCCACAGCCTTGGGGTTGGGCGAGGTGGAGTCCTCCCCTAGAGGCCGGGCGCGGTAGAACCAGCCCTCAGAGGTTGGGCGAGGCAGAGCCTACAGCCTCAAAGGTTGGGCAAGGCGGAGCTTGCCCACCTAGGGGTCAGTTGGAGCTGTAGTCGTGCTCTTGACTGCTGGGATGTATCATTGTTGATGAATATTAGCCCCTGCTCTTCGGACACCCTAATATTGGTCCCTGACAGTAGCTCCCGAGCCTGCGGTGGAGTAGAATACTCCTTCGAAAGCTTTTCTGAATGGGAGGACTCCATAGGCCTTGGCCTTCTTTTCTTGCCCATAGTATGACCTGGGGGCGGTGATTCCCTTTCCTCGAGGCCCCTCCGTAGCAAGGGCCCAATAAAGGATCGGGTCATCTTTTGTGACTGTCTTCCCTCCAGCGTTTTTCCGACAAAAATGGAGGGGCCGAGCCGTGCCACGATTTTCTTCTAAGGACGAATCATGGCACCCGGCGAGCTATTAATGGGCTAGTCTGAGTAGGCCCCCGGCATCCCGTTCACCGGGATCTGGCTTGGGTCAATGTGGCGACTGGCCCTAGATTCTCAGCAGTCAATCCATATAGTTCTCAGGTTCGTTCGACCGATCCTAAGGGCTAAGTACCTTTCTTCGAAGAAAAACCATGGATCATAACCGGCCGAGACTCGATCATGGGCCAGGATGCCCATGGCGCTCGTGCGCCCGAGTACTGGCCGCTAGCGGGGCCCATCCCTTTCCACCTCTCACCCTAAAGGTGCCTGGAGTGGTTGTCGAACCCATCGATGGGCCGACCTGTGAACTCCTAGGCCCAGTCGGGCCGTAGAGATGCTTTTAGATCTATATTCCTCTTACTCGCGATGAGTCGTGGTCCATCCGGAGAGGTGAAACGTCCGACAAGTTTTCCGAGGGTACAGATAGAGATTGCATGCGCATATCCCGCAGCAGAATGTTGTGGTAGATCATGGCAGGCGCAGAGATCTAGGTGGGTGATTGGTTTCCTCGCATCCGTCGCCCCTATAAAACTAAAGGGTTTACCCCTAGGGTTTCATACCTTGCATCCTTGCCTCCGCAGCCATGACCGCCGCCACCAATCGCCTAGGGTTCCCCGTCTCCACATCCCCGCTACCGTCGAGCCCACATCCAACCGTCCCCACCTCCAATGGATTCGTGGTGCTGTTCTGACATCACCTTCCAGCGCATGGAAGGCTTTGTCCGTCATGGTCTTCTCTGCACGTGGACCTTAGCCGAGGAGTGGCTGCTGCCCGGCGAGGAGGATCTACCATTGCCACTCGATGGCTACATAGTGTCGTTCACCCACTTCCATGAGCATGGGTTCGTGACCCCTACCCATAGATTTCTCCATGGGCTGCTGCACTACTACAAGATCGAGCTGCAGCATCTCAACCCCAACGGGATCCAGCACATGGCGGCGTTCATCACCCTATGCGAGGGATTCCTAGGGATCAGCCCCCACCTTGATCTGTGGAGGTACTTCTTTGCCATAACCCTCTAGAAGAAGAGGGAGAAGAGCGGCAGGCAGGAGCTGCACATGCTGATGGGGTGCGCCGGCATCCAACTCTAGAACAACCGGGTCGGCGAGTACCCACTGATGCGGCTATCAACATCCAACAAGTGGTGGCATTTGTAGTGGTTCTACCTCAAGAATGACGGTGCCGTCCCTCTGTTGGAGTTTACCGGACGCCTAATCGAAGAGGCCCCGGAGTCGTGGAGGATGTGGGGTGTTCCGGAGAAGGACAAGAAGAAAATCTGAGACCACATCGCCTCCATCCACATCCTGAAGGAGAGCGGCCTAAAGGGGTTGGGAGTCATCGGGGCCTACCATGCAAGGAGGGTGGCACCATTGATGATGCGTGCGCTCCCGCTATATGTGATGGCGCCCGAGGCGTCATTTGATGGAACGACGCTCGTCGGGGGAGCGCTCCCCCACTCTTATGTCACGCAACGCAATAAGGAGGCGATGGAGCCTTCTCGGGGCGACACGGGTGCCCCCCTTGATTTCATCTACCCAGTGCTGGGACATCGTCCGATGCGGCCAGACCCAGGCCATGTCGTCTTCGTAAGTTTCCCCTCCTCATACCTCTTCTTCAATTGATTTCCCAACCTCTTGATATTAACTTTGACAGGGACAAGATTAGCCGAGGGACCTCATCTTCACGGATCACCCAGCGCCATTGCTGAGGGATTCATCCATGAGGGTGGTGAATCGCACCAAGGGCGAGCGGCTGAGGAAGGCGAAGGAGGACAAGAGGAAGAAGAAGCAGCGGAAGCTGCAGGCGTAGGAGCAAGGGGAGGACACCAACAACGACGATGATGATGATGGAGACAATGATGAGGTAGTCGATGACATCGATTGGGATGACCTAGAGAATGAGGATCTGCTGATAGTTATCGGTTTGTCCTTGCAAGAGTCGGGACCCTTCCTGTTCCACAAAGGGGAGGACACGTTCAGGGAGCCAACGAGACGGGTCATACCGTCGGCCTACCCTAGGAGCCAACAGGGGTGGGCGGCCCTACCACCACGCCCGAGGTGCTAGGGAAGGCAGGTTGCTCTGTTGTCATGCCCCAAGGTCCAAGAGAAGCGAGCCCCTCTGCCCAGGAGCAGGGGGCAAGCTCAAAATGGCCTCGCCCCAACGAGGCGAAGCAGAGGTCAGGGGTTCGCCCCTCAAATGTATCTGCCGCCTAATGATGCTAAGGTGAGTCATCGGCTCCTCTATTTTCCCTATTTTTGTTGGATTTCATTGTGACTTATGCTTTTCGTGTCTTGCAGCGTCGGGAGGCAACATAATCCTTTGGTGCTGGAACCAAAGAAGAGTGTCACCCTTCAAGCGAGGCGGCAACCGTCGGCTGGCATCGCAACCGTTTTGGATGGGAGTGATGCCAGTGTGACTGCATCATCGGCCAGTCATGTGCCACCCACAGTGGTGCCCGTGCCCTCAGTGGGACGGGCGGACACAAAGACTCAAAGGATGCCTTCGAAGGTTGTGGAACAGCCGGCGATGGCGGCGATATCTCTGTCGACGACAGGGCGGATGGGGCTACCGACCATGCTCCCATCACTGACCATGGCGGGCATGATGTAGCCAGTCAGGACCTCGCCGATGTAGGTAGAGGTGGTGGTGGCTGTGACAAGCGGGTCATAGCCGGGCGCTATCATGGCAGCGCCTGAGGAAATGGCACGACCCACGCCATTGGTGGCCCAGGTGATGGCGTCTGGCGTGGGCCGGACAGAGGGGGACACGGCCGAGAGGTCCCTGGAGGTCATGGTGCTAGGAGAGGAGTCAGCGTCCGTACCACTGACCCCTTCCATCGCCTGTGGGAGCATCCCGGTGGGGACGTCACGGCTAGAAGGGTCAGCGGTGATCGGAGCCGGCAGGGAGCCATCCCTGGCCTTGATGTCGGTGGGCAGCAACTCGCCTGCATGGGGCAAACCCCTACTCTGGTGGGCGAGTCTGGAGGTTCCAACGTTGACGCTCTTCACTCTCGACATCGCCGCAGAGAGCATGGAGTGGGAGAGCCTCGATGTGGGGGTCATGTTCATGCTCGAAGCCCTAGACCATGCCCGAGGTGCCTTGCGTCATTCCCTCTAGCTGGGTATTCGCTTGACCCTGCTTCTCACTCTTTTCTTTCTCTATATATTTTTTGTATTCTGACCATCATCTCTTTTCAGACCCTTATTGCTCGTAGCTAGGGGAAGTCTCGATTCCATCATGAGCAGAAGGAAACCTGGGACCACCTCGTTGAGGAGGCACGGCTACATGGGGAGGTGACTGCTCAGCTTGTTGCCGCCTAGCAGAGGGTGGCCAAGTTGACTCCCCTCGCCGTAGAGGTGGATAGTCTTCGGTCGTAGGTGACCAAGGCCCATTGGCATGCTGACGAGGCCAAGAGGGCATTTGAGGCCCTATCGGTGAGATCGTAGAGGGCCAATGAGGAGGCCACCAAGGTCAGGAAGGAGCAGGATGAGCTCCTCCAGAAGGACATCGAGACCCACCAATGGATCCTTGACCTTCTAGCTGAGGTTGAGAAGGAAAGGGAGCTGAAGATAGGGGCCAAGTAGAAGCTCGTGGCCCTGGAGAAGAGGGCAAGTCTGGATGCCACAACAGTCGCCTGGCTACGCAAGGAGCGAGATGAGCTGCTCCAAACCATGGAGAGACTCCGCTCAGAGCTTGGCGCGGCTCGCAATGAGCACGACCAGGCCCTCTGAGAGCGTGACCAGGACTGCCAAGAGCATGATCATGCATAGCAGAAGGTCAGCTCCCTCTAGGCCATGCTTGGAAATGTGATGACCCAGAAGCTAGAGGTTGAGAGCATCTCTATCGGGCTGGCCATAGACCTTGCCGAGGCAAGAGGAATCTTTAGGCAGAGAGCGATGAGCTCGGTATCCTAAGCGCCGCCCTCGGAGTGGTCTGCGATGACCTTGAGGTGGTGCGGTCGGAGGGGACCACCTCGCTCGCAGCCCATGTTGTTGAGATCATAGCTCGGGTGTGCCAGCTCAAGAGGAATGCGCTTCGCGCTGGGGTCAACCAATCCTTCACGATTGCTCGTTCTCATTACAGGGACAACATTGACCTAGAGACGATGAGCCACAGCTTCGCGCCTGGCTATGAAGCCCACAAGCTGGAGGAGATGGAAACGGCGGTGGCTCCCCTTTCATAGGACCTAATAGACAGAATAGAGAGCATAGTTCTCCCCTGGAGGGGTCAGTTAGTCAGATAGGTTGGACAATCATTCATGTAACAAGCGAACAAGCTCCGACCCCTCTGTACTATCCGAACAAACTTATCATTTTGTTTCATTTGATTGAATTTGTTTTTCCTCCCTTTTTATGTGTGAAAAGGGGTTCATGTGTTCCGATCCTTCCGTATGTTAAGACCATAGGGCCCAAGGTGTAGGAGGGAAACTCTGATCACGCTGGTAAGCAAGAGTGCTGTAGCCACTGGGCGTAGGTTTCTTGCAGTATGACCAGCCTTGCTCAATCGTTCATTTCCGTAGACCTTGCCACTAGGTTTAACGTGAGGAAGAGGTCGGGCATGACAACTATTTCAGAAAGCATGTATCTATACCCTTATCAGCCCCCGGGTGAGATTTGACCCCTTACCGTTGCTAGGGTCGGGTGTCACTAAAGATTGAGGAGAGGATAGCAAAATTAGTAGGAGAAAATGTCACTTGTTTTCGCGTGTACCCCCTCCCATGGCTCTGAGCCATCGTTTTGCGACCACATGTTCGGTCTCCTTACGAGTCCAACTTTCCTTGAGCCCCCGCGCGTAGCTGGGGTCTGGTCGAGGGTCGGCTCGTCTTTGTGATCATCACCCCATCCGTGGTTTCCGCAACCAGAAGGGTTGAGCTAACATCACTTGCCTCGATGGCTCGAGTGATGTTCTCGGTGAGCTCACTAACGGGCATGTTCGAGTGGAATCTGGGTCCGTTGTTTGTGATGGGGTTGGCATAGCCCTTATGTGACATTCCACTACTCCTTAACCCACCTCCCGGTAGATGCCCGAGCCATTTCGGAGGGCGACTCAGGTGGCCTGATGGTCTCCCCTCAACGGGGATTCTATGGGCTCGGCTTGAGGCTAGGATCGAACGAGAAGGTTGAGATGACCATGTCTGCTTCTAAGCGGGTTGGGCGAAGTCCACTGGGGCTCATCTGCATTTTCTCCTCTAGCTCTGTTTGATGCGAGGCAGCCTCGGGCCCTTCACAGGACAGTCTTTGAACCCCGGTCAGGTGGATTCTCAAGTTCGGGTTAGGCGGCTCGAGCCCCCAAGCCCCATGGGGGTCAGTAGGGGTCGGCTAGATTTCATGCATCACCCCATCCTCGGTTTCCACAACCAAAGGGGCTAAGCTAACGACACTTGCCTCGATGGCTGGAGTGTCGCACTCGGTGAGCTCGCTAATGGGCATGTCCGAGTGGAATCTGGATCCGTCATTCGCTGACAGGGTCGGAATAGCCCTCATGTAGCATTCCACAGCTACTTAACCCGCCTCCCAGCAGATGCCCGAGCCGTTTGATTGGCTTGGGTGGCCCAGTGGCCTCTCCTCGATGGAGATTTTGTGAGCTTGGCTCGATGTTAGGATCGAATGAGAAAGGTCGAGATATCCCTGTCCACTTCTGAGCGGGGTCAGGCAAGGGCCGCTGGGGCTCATCTCAGTTTTTCTGCCCTGGCTCTGTTTGATGTGAGGCAACCTTGAGCCCTTCGTGGGCCGGCCTTCGAACCTCGGTCGGTCGCCCCTCATGTCGAATGAGATGACTACCGTTTCGTGATGCGACACGAAGCGTTGTGATGCAACAATTGCATATGGAATGCTTGGATGTATGAGATGAATGTGTGAATGAATGTATGAATGAATGAATGAACGGATGAATGAATGCTCATGTACTGAAAAAGTAAAGTGAGGTGACAAAGTTACCTCGATGGCCCGAGTGATGGGTTCAGGGAGCTTTTTACCAAATATGTCGGTGCGAGGTCCGGGTCCATCGTTCATGATGGAGTTGGCGTAACCTACATGGAGCATCCTGCTTTTTCCTTCCCGTCTCTCAGCAACGGCCTGAGCCATTCGATCGACTTGGGTGACCTATGGGACTCCCCTCTAAACCCTTCTGGGGAAGGTGGAGGCTAAAGCAGGTGGGTAGAAACGTCGTAGCCACTAGGGCATAGGTTTCTAGCGGTCCGACCAGTTTTACTCAGAGTTTGTTTCCGCACACCTTGCCTCTAGTTTTTTAACGTGAGGAGGGGTCGGGCATAGAGAATGTCTACTGAATAGACACTCTTGCTAGCCCCTGAGTGAAGCCCAACCCCCTGCCGTCGCTAGGGTCGGAGGCTCAATAGCGAAATTAATAGGAGAAATCATGCGTAAATTAAGGGTGACCCATCTCTCGACAGCGGCTTTGAGCCGTTTGATTGACTTGGGCACATGATTTACCTCGATGGTACGAGGGATGGGTTCGGGGAGCTCTTACCGGATATGATCGAGTGGAATCTAGATCCGTCGTTCGTGATGGGGTCAGCACAACCTACGTGGGGCATCCTGCTACTCCCAACTTGTTTCTCGGCAGCGGCCAAGCCATCCGATTGACTTGTGTTACCCGCTGGGATAGGACTTACCTACGGAGATATGGGATGAGAACATCCCGCCCAAAAATTTAGTCAGGCAGATAAGCCCGGCAGCGAACTTGTAATAAATGGACAAGCTCTTAAATTTCGTTATAGCCAAATAGCTTTTTAGCCCTTCTCCCCTTTTCATATAAAAAGGTTAGTGCATTCCAACCCAGGTGAGCAAATTCTGATCACGCTGGTGAGCAAAGGCGCCGTAGCCGCTAAGGCGTAGGTCTCTCGCAGTCCGACCAGTTATACTCAGAGCTTGTCCTGCAATCCTAGCTCCTAGGTTTTAACGTGATAGGGGGTCGGGCACAGAGAAAGTTGGCTAGGTAGACAAACTCTTAAAAGCGTACCGACCCTTCTGTGGCTAAGGCCAAAATGCTCAGGGTGCGGAAAAAAATTCTGATTACGTTGGTGAGCAAAGACGCAAACTTTGCTTTTGTGTCTTAATCATGAGAAAGGGTCGGACATAGAGACTGTCTACCAGATAGATATGCTCTTATTAGCCCCTGAGTGAGACCCAACCCCCGTCGTTGCTGGGGTCGGTTGTTACTAAAGGTCAGGGAGTTGATAGCAAAACTGATAAGAGAAAATGTGTGTATATTAAGGGTAAAAGCGATGTAGCTGCTCGATGTTCCAGGCATTGATGAAAACTTCACCGTTGATGGCCTTGAGCTTGAAGGCGCCTGGTCGGAGCACCTCCGCGATGATGTACGGTCCCTCCCACGGTGGAGAGAGCTTGTGGTGGTTCTTGTTGCTCTGGATGAGGTGGAGCACCAGGTCCCTGACTTTGAAGGCCTGACCTTGCACTCAACGGCTGTGGTACCGACACAACGCTCATTGGTACTTGGTCGAGTGGAGGAGGGTGATGCTGCGTGCTTCATCTAGCTGGGCTCCTTCCTATGCTCCCCCCTTGTTGGAGCCTCTGGACAAGAACTGCTTCAAGAGGTCACAGTCCTTGTATAGGTGCTCGACGGGAAAAGAATGGTTCGGGCATGCCCCTTCGAGCAGCTCCTTGAAGTGGTTTAGGGTAACTTTGGTGGGCTTCAAACCCCCCTTATGGCTGGTGGTGGCCACGAGCGAGCCCTCATGCCACTGTTTGTTCTTCTTCTTGTTGGGATGGTTGGAGGCGCCTTCGCTGGCATCCTCGTACTGCTTCGCATTGCCACGCCAGCCAAAGGCCTAAGATCCCGATGAGTTAGGGCTCAGGCTTCGGTCCTCGTCGTTGTCGTAGCGTCCGCCATGACGTGGGTGGTAGCCATGGCTAGCCCCCTCCCTTGCATCGCCGTAGGTACGCCTGCAGGCGTCGAGGGTGTCGCGTGTGTCGCGGTGGAGGCCGAGACGATCATGCACCAGAACCACGGCGCACGGCTTGCTGCCTCGCTGTGCCTGGTGGACCGACACGTCCTCGTCAGCTTGCTTTGTGGGCGTGTTACGCCTACGGGCATTGAGGCTATCGCGCGCATCGCGGTGGAGGCCGAGACACTCATGCACCAGAACAGCGGTGCGTGACCTAAATGGGAGCGCTGTTGGGGTGCTCTGGATGAGGTATTCCGGGAAGAACGTCTCTCCCCCGACAAGCTACGCTACAATGTTGGTGAACGAGAAGGTGAGGTAGCGCAGGTCCTCCCGAGATGGTAGGGGTCCTAGGAAGGCGACGAGCTAGTGCCCTAACCTCCCATAGTCGAAGCTGAGGAGCTGGTTGCTCTCAGGGGCGTGGGCCTTTGGTGCAGGCAGCTGTAGCTCCTTGAGCACCACGGCAATCACGTCAAGGTCGGTGAAGTGGAGAGGTTGTGTGGCAGTGGGAGGCCGCACCAACTCTCCCTCTGTCGTAACGACGAAGTCTAGGTTCCCAAAGCGCACGTGCGCTCCCTAGACCCAGAAGACGCTGCGATTAGCCATCCGAGGCCTGGTATGGATGTCGAGACACACAAAAGGACCCTACCTGGTATGCCAGCTGTTGGTGTTTCGAGTAAACACCAACTAGTATATTTCTAATATTGTGCGTCTTGCTCAGATGGTATGCTAAGAGGACACGAGGTTTATACTGGTTCGGGCAGAATGTCCCTATGTCTAGTTCGTTGCTGCTGCTCATGTTACTAGCACTAAAAGTTTGTAGTACGGGTTATAAATGGTCGAGAGAGGGACAGGTCCCAAGTCTCTGATGAGAGGAGCAAACGGGTGCCGAGAGCTCAGTCGCTTCCCGGCTGTGTGTTCTAATTGGTTCAGGGTTTGAGTCCAAATCGGTGTGATGTGTTTCGATGTGATCGATTCGAGTTCCCCTTCATGGGCTGCCCTGCTTTCCCTTTTATAGGACAAGGGAAAGCACGGGTTACAATCAAGGAAAAAGACAAGAATGAGAAGGAGAAGTCCTCTAGGATTGTCGGGGCCCTCTTTTCCTTCATGTGGGTCCCGCTGACCCTGTAGATATAAATAGGGACAGCTCCACATTGTAGCCCTGTCCATCACTGGCGCTAGGCGCAGAGGTCGTCTCTCGGTCGTGCTGCTCTACTCCGTCTTGGCGGACGTCGTAGTGAACTGACGCACATGTCAGTGCCCGTACGAGCGTTAGGCAGAACATCACTGGTACTCCCAACGCTGTTCCTGATATGAATCCCCAGGTATGGTCTGTCATGGCCATGGGTTATATCGGGGCGTGCCGGTCACCTCCCTGGTGTCTGAGCTTTGACCCAGGCCCATTCACTTGGACCTGGAGTGGTTGGCAGCGGTATGGGTCTCCATCGCGAGACGGATCCCCCGGCCTCAGGGTCGGACGAGGCAGAGCCCGCCCCCAAAGGCCGAGCAAGGCGGTGCGCAAGCCCAAGGGTCGGGCGAGGCGGAGCGCACCCCCAAAGGTCGAGCGAGGCGGAGTGCAAACCTAAGGGTCAGGCGAGGTAGAGCCCACCCTCAGAGGCCAGGCGAGGCGGAGCCAGCCCTCAGAGGTCGAGCGAGGCGGATCCCACGGCCTTGGTGTCGGGCAAGACGGAGCTCGCCCCTAGAGGTCGGGTGAGGCGGAGCGCAGACCCAAGGGTCGAGCGAGGCGGAGTCCTCCCCCAGAGGCCAGGTGAGGTGGAGCCAGCCCTCAGAGGTCGGGCAAGGCAGAGCCCGCGGCCTTGGTGTCGGGCAAGGCAGAGAAGTCGAGCGAGGCAGAGCCCGCGGCCTCGGGTTCGGGCGAGGCGGAGTCCTCCCCTAGAGGTCGGGTGAGGCAGAGCGCAGACCCAAGGGTTGGGCAAGGCGGAGCGTAGATCAAAGGGTCGGGAGAGGCGGAGTCCTCCCACAGAGGCCGGGCGAGGCAAAAGCAGCCCTCAGATGTTGGGCGAGGCAGAGCCCGCAGCCTCAAAGGTCGGGCGAGGCGGAGCTTGCGCACCTGGGGGTCGGTTGGAGCTGTAGTCACGCTCTTGACTGCTCGGATGTATCAATGTTGATGATTATTAGCTCCTCCTCTTCGAGTACCCTAGTATTGGTCCTCGACAACTGTCTTGGCTGTGAATCTGATGATGCATGTGTATGTTTGAGCACTTGGTAGCATATATTAGCTTAAGCATTGTGTGCCCTTTTATAGTACGGCTTTTCTTATACTTAAATTCAAAATATAAAAGAATTTAAACCTTCTTTGAGTTTGAAGCTATCAATATTTACAATTGGAGGCTCCTCTATTTCGTGTAGCATTCTCGAATATAAATTCCCTGCTTGTCATCTCTATAAATCTCATTAGTTCTCTAATTGCGTGATCATTATCATTAAAACCCACAATTAGGGCTTGATTGCACTTTCAAGTTTGACCACTTGTCTTATTAAAAAATTTGTGCAAAATATCACTTCTTTTGCTGTGGCTTGCTTTATTAACAAAAGTTCTTCAAGAATGATTTAAATTTGACTATGTTTGCCCATATTTTTTGAATAAGACGAGTGATCAAATTTAGGGTAAAAAAAGTCAAACGAATTATAATTTGGAATGGAGTACAAGGGAGCTTTCAAAACCTAGCATAATTTAATGCACTACTAGTAAACGTTGACAATTATTGTGTGAAAGCCATGTTGACGCGATGCCATATATATCAAGTTACATTTTTTCGAAGGGAAGGGAGAATTATATATATTAAAACATACTATAGTATATATTAAATAACACCTGAAAATTTGAAATAAAAAATATGCAATATTCTATCTAGAATTTTTTTCATCATCTTCTTCCCTAATGGTTTGTGTTGTGTAACAATGAATCCAGAGTGCAGTCCCTATGCCAAATCTAACCATCAACCTCAAACATTGGACATCACTACCACATAAGCGATTATTTGAAGCGGGCAAAGTTGATTTTCAGAGGCGGGTAGCAAATTCGCCTCCGCTACATCACCTATGTAAATCCAGGTTTCTAGTGACGAACATCTGCCCGTCTCCGTTAATAAACTAAAAAATGGTGAGCCCGCGGATAGGGCTCGCTGATCCCATCCAAAAAGCCAGTCGAGCCCATCGACGCCGTGACGCCACCGCTGCTCACCTTCAGAGGGGGGCCCGCGCGTGTGCCATCGCCGGAGGGGCCCACGCTGCCATAATTCGCTGTCGATGCGGCCCCCGCGTGTGCGCCATCGCTGGAGAGGGCCGTGCTCGCCAAATCCGCCACCGGTGCGGCCAGGCATGTGCGCCGTCGTCGGATCCGAGCCGTTGGTGCAACCCGCAGGACGGGCAGCCTCCTCCGACAGCTTGGTTGTGCCTACTAGTTATTGTTTTGCTATAAGAATCTTTGTTGTGTCTGCTACTTATTATAACTTTTGACCAACATTATCCATGATTGTCCACATATAGCATAAATAATGACGCCAATAGGTGGAAATGGTAAAAAGTTCACTATATAGAGTACGACAAAGGACCAGAACAAGCCAGAGGGGGGGTGAATAGGAGCCTCGAATTTTTCTCACTAAACAGATGAGTGATGGTAGACTACGTATGTAAGGGTCTAGATGGCTATAGAGGGGTGAATAACCTATTAAAAAGTCTATACAAATACACAACACTAAAGCAAACTGGTTACATTAAAACACAATCCTAATAGCTATTGCTTTTCCTAAACTACACCACCTCAAAGCAAGCCCCCTAAATAATTCTAATGGCAAGTTAACTCTACCACTAGTGCAGACAAGCAACCAAGAGGCTAGCAACTACTCTAGTTGAGCTAAACTAGTAAAGGAAATAATCTAGCTACTTTAGTAAACAAGAGCGCTACAACTACAACTAGAAAGCTACTCAAGAAAACAACAACTACACAAGGTAAGTACACAAATGAAATGCACAAGTGTAGAATTGTAAACCATCGGAGGAAGAGATGACATAAGATTTATCCCCGAGGTTCGGTTGCTTTCTGGCAACCTACATCCTCATTGAGCGAGTCTTTTGGTGACCAATTCACATGTTAACAAGCCTCTCAAGTTTCACCCTCAACTTGGATGCCAGAAGAATCTAATCAACCAAGAGCACTCCAACTAACCTCGAACATTTCACTAGAGTTGCTCTTCGTGATCTCCCGCGGGACGAGGCGAGTCTTCTTGTTCGCCTTTCTCCGTTCTCGGTTGATCGTACACGGACTCCTCATTTGACCTTTGCCTATCCACCACATCGGCCCACCTGACTATACATCCATAAGCCCAGAATATTGCACAACGTACTCAACGCTACACAACACGACATCTATAGTTAGCCATTAGAATAAAGCAAAAACATATGAAATATGTGAAAGAAATAAGAGGAGCAGAAATTAGAGGTAACGTTGTCTCCCTATCTTAGGTAGCGGACAACTTCATGCTACTTGCACATAATAGCTCCAGCGTGGCCTTTTACCTGCATAATCCAACCACCAAGCAGCGGCCAGGAGATCTAGATTAGTTACAGCAACTTATCCATCTACTAAGTCTATCCATCAACCATTTCTATATCTCCTTAGGTTGTCGACCGGATTACAAATGGATTGGAAAAAATTCAACCCGCGGTGGCTAGAAGCCGCCGGGATTTTCGGCTTAAGGTAGAGACCTCTTACACAGGTCGAGAAACCCGGCCGGTGCCTACAAACCTGTGTTTTGGGAACGCGGGGTAGGCAAGGGTTTTTTTTCACCTCTGGCGCTGCAAATTCGCCCCTGCAGGGTTCAAACTCAGACCATGAGGGTGCCAACCGGAGTGCTTGACCAACCAGTCTAGCATCCTTTGGCTTACAGATGGATTAGAGCGACTCTAAGCCTCTTTATATCCATCATAATGATAGGAATAGAAATTTTGATAAAAAAAAACTCATCAACAGTTTCTTTAATTAGATCTTTAAATATAATCATCATTTATTCTGAGAGCTAGTTTTTTAGAGTGGCACAAGATATAGAGAAATTGTTATAGAGTGGAAAGATATAGAAAACGATTTTTATTCAAATAGCTTTCTAAATGATGGTTTAGAGATTGAGTTTAAGAGAGACTCTTAGAAATGTTCTTAGTCTTTCTTGAACTCTCTCAAGATCGTTATTTGAAGAGTTTTGAGTAAAAATCTCTTTCTATATATTTTTTCAGCCTCTAATCTCTAGCAGTTTTTTCTATATCTTGTCCGCACTAGAGAGTCAATCTCGTTTTTCATCTTTGGCTAGCGATAAAATCCAAAATACAGGATGACAATATTTGAAGATTTAATTGAAGAAATTGTTTGAGGATTTAGTTTACCAAAATCACTATTCATATCAATAAGGAAGAATATAATAAAAATCTCTTGAAGTCGCTCTCACGACCACATCCAAATGTACGTTACTACGTACAGACTACTATATGTACAACAATATGAACTCAACCAGAAAGATCTCAATCTCTCAACTCTTGCATCAATCATTCGTCACACATGCATATAGAAGAGACCAAAGCACATACACTGTCGAGCTGATCTAATCCTGACGAAAGGCGATGCTCATTCTACAACTTAAAAAATATTCCCTGTGTGCGTTGAAGAGATTGAAGTAATCGGTCGTCAGCAGCAATATGATATATTTGAGCCTTTTGGCTTTAGTGGTAAAACTAGTGATAAGGACTGCTTCACGGCATTGGTGGAAACTGCTAGATTCCAGTGCTTGAGGTGATCAAATGCATCTGGGTTAAACATCAACGTCAAAAAAAAAAAGTTGAAATGAAACACATTATTGTCTTTGCGCATCGCTCTCGAATCTTGATTGGGATGTTCGCCAAAAAAAAAATGGTGCATAAATGATATCCTACTGATTCTAAGCAGGCAGTACTCCTAGTAGCTAGATGTTCCTAACTCCACCAGCAAGAAGGTAATAAGGACGCATTAACTAATTAGCTTCAAAATTGACACTTCAATCAATGGATTCACTAATTGTTGTACAGAATGAAACTTTTTTTTTCTTTTGACAAAAGAGGGGGAAGATTGGGACAAAGCATACGCAATGCAGTGGACAGAGACGTTACACATATCTGCTCATTGCAGGGCAAAAAGGCGCAGATGAAGATTAGCTGATCTCTACATTTACCGGCTGAAACTGAAAGCGAAGGCCAATTATTCTGGGAGGCGCGGAAAGGTGGCTAGCTAATTCTTCGTCTGCTATATAGGAGTAACAGGGTCACCGGCCGCGATGTGACCGCGTTCGGGTCCGGCTCGTCGGCCACCGAGTGATCGCCGTCGACGGCACTATCGGTTCGTGCAGTGCGTCACCGTGCCGGTACGTGTGGCTGCCGCACGCGCGACGGCACACGCCGGATCCGGAAGCTTTAGCGTAGATTTCTGAAGACGATTGAAATGAACAACTTGGGCTTAAGTTAATACAGTACTCCTACGTCTGGATGATGAAACTACCCGTACCTCTGTCTAGTAACGTTCCAGAATCAAACCAACACAGAAGATATCAGGTCTTCCCTTGCCGTAAAAATTTTCCAATTAATCTAAGGCTACAGTAAAAATTAATCTAAGGTTATAGTAAAAATTTTTCAATTAATTACAGACAAAATTAGATTTTCCAATTAATCTAAGGCTACAGTAAAAATTTTGTACTAAAGCATTCCGTATTATATATTCACTGTGTAGATCTACTCACGTGGAGTTCAATAAAATTAGATTTTTTATTTTATGACTTTTCTATAATTTTTCAAAAATTCACCGAAAAATAGATGGTTTTAAAAAGTTTAGGAGTAAAATAGATGGTTTTATAGCTGAGGGTGAAGTAGACAAGTATGAAAGATAGGGATTAAGTAGATTTTTTCCTTGTTTTACACCAAGAGCACGCCGCGCAAAGGGAAGAGGATCGATCGATGGACGCTTCCAGGAACAATATGGCGCCCGAAGGCGTCGCCGTCATCGGTCCTAGGGACACAGCGCGCCAGTGGCCATGGCCCGTACTCGCTGCGCCAGCCGCCGCCCCACCAGTGAAGCCAAGCACCGCTCCCGCTGCCGGCTGCCATCACCGACGCAGGTGCCAGCCGCCGTCACCGGAGCCTCCGGCAGCGCTGCCGACCGGCAGGGCCACCAATGCCCGGGCCACCTCTCGTCGGCGGCCGACTCGTTGTCGACCCGCACCGCCCTCTGCACGCAGTTGCCGCAGCAGCTCAGCCCAAGCAGGACGCACCGCCGCCATCTCGCGCACGCCACACCGCCACGGCCCGCATGGACGGGAGAATGGCAGCCACCACCACCCGTGCGGCGTCCTGCCACCGCCGCCAGCTCCCCGACGTGTCGCATCCCCTCAGGCCAGCGAGGACGGCGAGCACCGCGCACGCAGGTAGCCGTGTGCACGGCCACAAGGCCAACCAGGACAGATCCGGCGAGGAGGCTGCCGGATCCACCCTCCACGGCACCGGATCTGCCCCTTCCGCTGTCGATTGGGTCGCCGCCGCCGCCGCCGCCTAACAGAAAGACGGGGAGGAGACAGGGAGAGCCCTGCCGCCGCCTTCATCGCGACCTCACGGGCACCCGCCGGAGGGCTCTGGCAGCGGCGAGGTCGAGGGACGCGGGGAGGGACTGTTGCGGCGGCGCAAGCGAGTTCCGCCCGTGTCGCCCTTATCTCCGGGGCATTGACGGCGCCAGTACTCATTGAATATGTCCTGCTATGGGAGAAGCTTGAAGGAATCCAGTTGCAGCCGCTTGAATCAGATCGCTTCACTTGGAGGTGGATGGACAATGGAACTTCTTCATCGGTAGGACTAGTATCCCTGGCGCGAAACACATCTGGAAGGCTGCAGTCCCTCCCAAAGTCAAGTTCTTTTTCTGGCTTGCAATTCATGGTCGGCTTTGGACTGCTGATCGCCTTCGGCGGCATGACCTGCAGCAGAGCGACCTATGTGCCCTATGTGATCAGGCTGCCGAAACCACGGATCACCTAGGGCATGTTTAGTTTCCCAAATTACTGAATTTGGGAATTTGATACTATGTAAAAAAAAATTTCTCATCACATTAAATTTGACACGCATGAAAGATTAAATATTGACGAAATCAAAAACTAATTGCATTGATTTTAACAGATTTTATGGAGATTTAACATTTTGGGCTAATTAGTCAACGATTAGATAATTATTAACCAATAAAAACAAAACGCCACAAGAGCAAAATCGGTCGTCGCCGATTCAGGCGATCTAAACGTGGCCCTACTGCTTAACTGCGTCTACGGCCGTGAGTTGTGGTTCCGCCTACTGAGCTCAGTGGGTCTCCAGCATTGGGTGCCGCAGGGTCAGGAAAACCTTGCTGAATGGTGGGGACAGCAGCGAGCCAGTGCGCCGTCCTCTAAGCGCAAAACCTTCGACTCGGCCCTCACGCTGGTGGCATGTGCATGTTCCCTGTGGAAGGAGCGGAATCGTCGCGTTTTCGAGGGGGGTCGTCTGTTGCCGCACCGTCTTTACCAGCTCGCCATTGAGGAGGCAGATGCGTGGATCGCCGCTGGTTTCGCGGCGCTGTCGGTCCTCTTCGCGGCGGTAGGAAACTAGTACGCTGATCCGCGTCTGTCTAGTCGCAAAAGCTTCTCGTCGCTCGTCTGATAAGACATACTTGAAAGTATTGTTGATAAATTTATTATGAGAGAAAAATACTATTTAATAGTTGAAAAAGTACGGTTTATCACGTTCATACGTAAATCACAAGCTCGTGTGCAGGAGCAGTTTTTCTTTTCCCTTTGTCGCTTGTTCTTCCAGCTTTCCAGGTGGCTACGGTATCTCACCGTGTTCCTCGGAAGCCTTGTACTCTGAATTCCTTCTTAATGAAATACGAGCAAATACGTGTTCTCGAAAAAAAAGAAAAGTAAAAATGTCAATTATTTTAGAACAAAATTTAAATTCTAAGATCATCTATTTTATGATAGAGGAAGTACATCTTGTTTTAGTCATCGTGAACTGAGGTACTCCTTCCATACTAAAATAACCACTACACATCTCATTTCCAAAGACTAAATTTATATAAAAATTATTGATAATATTTGTATCTTCTACTATATTTAATACTGCCTCACTCCCAAATTTTAAATTAATTCCTAGAGTAATCCTAAGTCAAAGTATTGGAAGTTTGATCAACTTTATATGAAATGGCAACAACACCCATAGCATCAAATAAGTATATTCTATACCTTAATAATAAAGAAGTAAAAATTTAGTCTATTTTTTATACCCATATTTTTGGTATAACCTCCTCTAACTAACTCCGTGAATATAGAAATTATTTCAGTTGACCTCTCTATGTCTCTCATGTTATATATATAATAACAGACTTAGGGCTTCTTTAGGTAACCTAGATATGTACAAATCCTAATCAAATAGATCTAGAAATAGTTTTTTTTAACCTGTCGTTTTTGCTTTTTTATTCAATCGGTCGTGGCATCCAATCCGTTTCCGTTTCCTGTTTTGTCCGGTTTTTTTTTTTTTGCTTTGTGTTTTTTTTCCTGTCCGTCCATAGGATACTTTTCCTTTTATTTTTTTTCCTTTTCATCAGTTAGCAACTCCAAAGTTCTTATCTCTTTTTCTGTTTCTTTTGTGTTTGTTTCCTATCCTATAAATATCTATATATCTATTATCTATTACCTATAATATATATAGCCGAGCTCATTTCCAGACAAGATCGCGACTAGATAACAGATTGCTCGGATATCTCGCGATGGCTTGGCAGCGCCCGATTCCAGCGCAGCGCGGGGCGCTAGCCTATAAAAGAGACCCCCGAGCCCTCACGAGCAAGGGGACAGGGCTGCATGGAAGGACGGACGCGCGCCCTGGGTACCGGCTCTGGCTAGCCTTAACGCGAGCATGTCAACCAGTACACGGTGGCTGGGGAGATCCGGGATGAGAAGACGATATCCTCAAGCAGGGGCATCGGAGGGACACGGCACCGCCAGGGGAGCCCTGCCGCACGCATGGAAAGCTTCTGAGTTCTAACCTAAAGAAGGAGAGGAGTTGGAGGCAGCCTTTGTACGCGCGTCGATCTATCAAGGAGAGAGGTCGAGCAGCCAACTCGCAGCATGCGCTCGCGCCGCCCATGCCAAGAACGGAAGGAGGCGGACTAGGAAGGCAGCCGCCGCTACGGTGCGGCACAGAGGTGCCAGTAGGAGATCTACACGTGCAAAATATGCGCACGTGCGTGGTGGAGATCGTGATCAGGACGGCTGTGTCGAGAAGCCAGCAGCGGCAGCCCCTCAGCATCACGACGCAATGAAACACAGGACGGAACATCATCCAAGCCTTCACAAAAGGACGAAGGCACGTCGTCCAAGTAGGAACATATGGTCGTCGCGCCGCATGCATGTAAGCCCGGCACCCTCATACTCACCGTGGCACACCACACCGTCATGACCTATTGAGAAGACCCCGACGTCCCTGCATCCACGACATGGCAGCTGCGTTGACGCACTACTAGAAATAAAGCCTTTGCCGAGTGCAAACTGCTTTGCCGAGTGTTAAAAATCGGGCACTCGGCAAAGACTTTCTTTGCCGAGTGCCGCACTCGGCAAAGAATTGCACTCGGCAAAGAGTTCTTTGCCGAGTGCCGAACACTCGGCAAAAAGGGGCACTTGGCAAAGGACTTCTTTGCCGAGTGCCAGGCTCTCGGCAAAAGCGCGGCACTCGGCATAGGCTGCCCCGCGTAACGGTGTTCGGCCACGTCCTTCTTTGCCGAATGCCTGCTGTTAGGCACTCGGCAAAGATTTTTTTTTTTGGAAAATACTTTGCCGAGTGCCCCTGACACGGCGCTCGGCAAAGATTCAATATTTTTTTTAAATGTCTTTGCCGAGTGGCCCTGTGAAGGCACTCGGCAAAGAGGAAATTTCTAAAAAAATCAAAAATCTTCTTTGCCGAGTGCCCCTGCGAAGGCACTCGGCAAAGACCCTCTTTGCCGAGTGACATGCTCCGGCACTCGGCAAAGTTTTTTTTTGTTTTTGGCCTCTAAATTTTTTGTGCATCCCTTTCAAAGTACCAAGAACTCCTCGTTAGAATTTGGGGATTTTTTTGTCGCTTTTTTATATATTTAGTTACTTTATTTCGTTTACTTCAATTTTTTCGAAAAATATAAATTTGAATTGCACGTGGTACAAATAATGGAATTGAATGATTCAAAAAATGATAGTCATGTTACTGAGTGTAGTGTGAGGCCGTATCCAGAAACGGACCCGAAATTTCGGACATCTTGTTCACGAAACATGACCGCGAACTTGCGTGCGAAGTGTTTTTAAATTCTATAAAAAACAAACGAAGTCCGAAAATCATGAAACTTGTTGAGATGTCGTGATATCGTATGTGGAGGCTATGATAAAAAAATTTAGAAGATTTCGTGCACGTTGTCACATACGATGCTTATAAACTAGGACATCTCTACATACGATATCACAACACGTGTAGAGATGTCCTGGTTTGTAAGCATCGTATGTGACAACGTGCATGAAATCTTCTGAAATTTTTATCATAGCTTTCACATATGATATCACGACATCTCAACAAGTTTCATAATTTTTGGACTTCGTTTGCTTTTTATAAAATTTAAAAACACTTCGCACACAAGTTCGCGGTCATGTTTTATGAACAAGATGTCCGAAATTTCGGGTCCGTTTCTGGATATGGTCTCACACTACACTCGGTAACATGATCATGGATGGTTTGGGATATTTCTTATTTCTTGTTTGTCGCAAGTATTAGCTTCTGTTTGAGTGATCTGGCATACAAATTACGTGCTTGATTAGCAGACCTCTGATTTGGTTGACAAGAAAGGTAGAGCTAGTGGTATTCAGGAATTGGCAACCTGTCTATTATGCTCATCGTTCTTGAACTAGAAGAAAACTCACAGATTTCAAGTTGCAGTGAAAAGATGCAGTGTTTGCAGGTGCGTCTAGCAAATCTGCTTTCTCATAATTAGACTCCACCTTGAGAACGACTTGTTCAAATTCATGGTCCATGGTCCCATTTGACTGTACTATCAAAGTCAGAACTAGCACAATAAGGCCTTGTTTAGATCCCATCAAAATTCCAAGTTTTTTCACTCTCTTTCCATCACATCAATTTTTGGACACATACATAGAGCATTAAATGTAGGTAAAAAAAATAATTAATTACACTACGTAGAAAACAATTTGTAGCAACGGTTCAATTTTTTTGTAGGGGCGGCTGGTGATGGAGCCGCCCCTACAGTGACGTGCTCGGGTGCCCAGACACCAACCGCCCCTACAAATGGAACAGCAGGGGCGGCTAGTGATACGAGCCGCCCCTACAAATGGAGTATGATTTATAGGGGCGGCTCAATCACCACCGCCTCTAGAAATAGTATTTGTAGAGGCGGTGGTGATTGAGCCGCCCCTAAAAATGGTCCGTGATTATAGCTTCTATTTAGAGGCGGCTCAATCACCAGCCGCCTACAAATGACCCCCATATAAAACTGAAGCAAGCACCTTCTTCCTTCTCGGGTCATTCACTCCAACCCGTGAAAGAAAGTTGGGGAGGGCTTGGGCACCTCCCAAAAATTGCTCTACTAAGGGGGAAGGTTTTGGTCTCAAATCCTTTGGTGGAGAGGTTATAGAAGGTAAGAAAATGCTATTCCACACTTTTTTGAAGTTTTAATGGTTGATTAGTGAATAATTAGAGTTTTGTTTTTCTCTCTTCTATGGTGCTTGAGCTATTTATGAGCAAATTAGACCCAACTTTTTAAATGTACTAGGGTAAATTAGGGAGGAAACAAGATCATACCCTTATTTGGTCCATGTTTCTTGATTTTAGTGAACCATTAGTTAGTTTTATGGATGTTTCATGTGCATGTGATCTAGATCTAGGGTTTGGTTTTTTTTATTAATTTCGTTTTTGTAAATTTATGTTTGATAAAATTGGACTAGGGTTTGTACGAAAGATATTGTGTAAAGTATAATTATTGCTAATTGTTGTCTTTGAAATTGTTTATTGTAATCAATAAATATGTATTTTAATTATTTATGGATAAATGGGCCATTAATTAATTTTCCTCTACCATGGTGTGTTTGTATGCTTCATGTAATTATATTAGATTTATATTCATATATATCTGAGGTATATACAATTATTCTTAAATAATTATTACTTTGATTAATTTTTATATATATCTGAATAAGTAGTCCTTTAATGTTTATTTTGTTGTTATTGTAAAAGGTGGAGTACATGAACTCTTGGATGTATGGTTCGTTAAGGTTCAAGGCAGGTTTCCGTGAAGAGGTGGATAAATTTATTGAAGCCGCAACGAAGCATGCAACGACATTGAAAGAGAATAAGGATACAATTATTTGCCCCTGTAAAGATTGCAAGAACCGTATGGCATGGACAGATGTGACTATCATCAGATCACATTTGATTATACGAGGATTTGTTGAGGACTACACAGTGTGGATTCATCATGGTGAAACGGTTATTGTTAACGACGAGGATGAGGAGAAATACGATGATGAAACCATAGAATCCCTGTCCCAATATTCAGTCGAGCTTGATGCACAAATGGATTTCGAGTTTGGCAATGAACAAGGTGGTGATGCTGGTGGTTGGGATGGTAACGACGAAGGTGGTGCCAATAATGATGGTGGAGCACGTGTCGAAGTTGAAGATGATTTAGATGACATGATTCGAACCCTTGGACCAGAGATTTTACTAAATAGCCCGAAAGGTCTAGAAAATTTGGAAAGAGTGACAAAAGCATCGAAGGAGGCTGTGTATGGTGTTGAAAATGGTTGTCCGGACACATTGGACATTGCTACGTTTTCGTGCTTGAGCCGCTCATCCCGAAGGCTAAATACAATTTGGTCGATCAGTAGTTTCAATGATCTATTGCATCTCTGTCATGGGTGCTGCCACAACCAAACTCGCCTTCCCGCCAACACATACCAAGCGAAGAAGATCATAAGTCCATTGACAATGGGGTTGAAAAAATACATGCATGCCCCAACCACTGTATACTTTTTTCGTGGTGAAACGTTCAAGTCATTGGATAAATGTCCCGGTGTGGGGCCACCGGTACAAGAACAATGACCTTTACGGTGGGGACGAACCATCCACGGGGAAAAGAGGAATAAGAAGGGTACAAAAAGGTGGTACAAGAATCTCAGCCCCAGAGGACACTCCATTAGGCAACGATGCAAAAGCGAGAGAAGAATTCTCGCCTCGGTAATGTGGTACCGCCCGGTGACCGACCGCTTGAGACGTATGTTCCTAAACCCTAAAGAAGCCGCACTCATGACATGGTGGGATGATGAGCGCAAGGTGGATGATGATAAGATTGCACACCCCGGTGATTGTAGTCGATGGCAAAGGTTTGATGAGAAGCACAAAGAATTCAGCGATGACCCAAGGAATGTACGGTTTGGCTCGAGCACCGATGGAATGAATCCCTTCAATGAGAGGATGAGCAACCACAACACATGGCGATGATCTTGACCATGTACAACATCCCAACATGGTTGTGTCGAAGAGAAAGTACCTTCTCCTCACTATTCTTATTTACGGCCCTAAACAACCGTGCATTGATATAGGCGTGTTCCTCGAGCCCTTGATGCAAGAAATGGAGAGACTATGGAGGCATGGGGAGCAGATGTACGATGCGTTCGAAAGGAGGACTTCATATGTAGATCAATAATATTTGTTACTACCAATGATTACCCCGCGTTGTTTGCTTTGTGCGGGACAGATCAAAGGGAAGGCAGGATGCTTGGTTTGCTTGGATGGTACTACATGGGTGTACTGGATGCATCCAAGAAGATAGTTTACCTAAGGAACCGACGCTTCTTAAAGACAAGTCACAAGTACCATGACAAATTGTTCTTTAGATTTTATGACAACGCATACGGAGATTGAACCCCCCCCTCCGGAGAGACGTCATAACGGAGAACATGTGTGCTGAGAATGGTGAAAAATATACGCGTCGTCTATGGAAAGAAGAATCCAGATGGGATGAGCAGAGATAGAAGCACACCTCCTATCGGCGTACCTTTCAAGAAACAATCGATCTTCTTTCGAAGATTCGCCTTATTGGCCAGACTTGGAGGTCCCCATGCCATTGATGCTATGCACGCATGAAGAATGTCTTTGAGAGTCTCATTGCTACCTTGATGGACACAGCAAGTCAAAGGATGGTGCGAAAGCATGAAAAGACATGGTGTAGCTAAACATGATGCCACAGCTTCACCCGGTACCTGAGGCTAATGGAAAATACACTCTGCCCACGGCGTGCTTCAACCTAACACCAGACGAGAAGAGAGCTATATGCACTTTCCTGAGGGGGATCAAAGTCCCGACTGGGTTTTCAGCAAATGTGAAGAAGCTAGTGTCGATGAAGGACTTGTCAATAACACACTGCAAGGCTCACGATTGCCATGTGATGCTGACAGTGTTTCTACCTATTACAATCAGGGCTATAAAGCGAGAGTTCTTGAAAATGGCCATCACCGCATGTGCTACTTCTTTTGAAGATCTCTGAAGACGATTGGCAAGGAAGATTTGAGTGACCTACATGAATTTGTGGTGGAGACACAAAACCAACTGGAGATGTGTTTACCTCCCGCTTTTTTGATATAATGCCACATCTCATGATTCACATGGTTCATCGAGATCTGAGCGCTTGGCCCTTGCTACTTGCATGAAATGTGGTCCTATGAGCGGTTCATGTCGGTTTTAAGTCGTCGTGCATAATCGAGCATACCAGAGGGCTCCATGATAGAGGGTTTCAGATCTTGAAGAAGTCACGAGTCTTTGTCAAGAGTACCTAAAAAATCTGAAAGGATTGGTAAACCCGATTCTCGTCACAAGGGTAGGTTGGTCGGGAAGGGCACCAATGGTAGAAAAGTGTTCATCGACCATGATTACAAAGAGGTGAGTCGGGCGCATTACAGTGTCTTGCAGAGTACACAACTGATGCAACCGTATATTGATGAACACTTGGCTATCATTATGGCGGAGAGAAATGGTCGTTCGGATGATTGGGTCATGAAACATAGACAAGCAACGACTAACTATATGGTTGAAGGACCAAAACATACCGCCTGGAGAAACCATAGACTCTATTACCATCGATGAGGTTGGCGGAGGGGCCATCGAGACAAGTGACATCTTGGAATGCTTATGACATCAATGGGTACACGCGTATATACCCGCATAAAGGATAGTAAATATGTGAACCAAAACAGCGGCGTTCGAATAGAGGCTCTCGATGGATTCGGGCGAAAGATCCAATACTTTGGCATCATTGAAGAGATATGGGAACTTGACTATGGAAGGGATATAACGGTGGCCCTGTTTCGATGCCGCTGGATCAAACAACACCAACTGAACGAGATCGGATTGAGAGTCCTGGACCTCGAGAATCTAGGCTACCAAGATGACCCTTGGGTGCTCGCTTCACGTGTTGCACAAGTTTTCTATATGTCTGACCCACAAAGTAACCTCCCCCCGAAGAAGAAGACAAAGCACGTGGTTGCCTCCGGGAAACAACACATTATTGGAGTTGATGGCGAGGACGATGTTGAAGCTTACAATAACTATGATGAGATGCCGCTATTCACAGACTTTCCTAAGAAGATCAGTGGTGTGGAAAAGAACATCCCCAAAGATATAATGCCATGGGAACGAAAAGGTGTCAAGGGGAAAGTCGTTACAGCGGGCTAGCTAGTTGTGTGTGTTTGTAAGGCTTCATTTATGCATGCGTGTGAGACTATATATTTGTGTACGTGTGTAAGACTACATATTTTTGTATGTGTGTGAGACTACATTTTATGCATGTGTGTGAGACTACCCTTTGCAACATCCAGATGACTCTATTTGAACATCCACTCTACTTGGTCAAACTTGCTCAAATGAGACATACATGACCTCAGATGAAAAAACTCTGAATACCAAGTTTGATCATCTCAGCAAGATCTACAATTGTTACATAGCTCATTTTCCCATTTGAGAAAGTTTTATCAAACACTAGTCACAAATTCTTGAATCTCATATAGACTTTCTGAAACTATGTCACACACTTGTGAAATTTGAACTACATTTTGTTCAAACTTTCTCAAATGAAAAAATGGACTATATAAGTATTGTAGATCTTGATGATCTGAACAAACTTGGTATTCAAAACTTTTCAATTTGAAATAACCTAGGTTTAGAAAACTAGTTTGTAGGCGTTGAAATTTAAAAATCACAAATTTGAACCATCCAAACTTTCTCAAATGGAAAGTTGACCAAAACAACAATTGTAGATCTTGATTCGTTTAACAAACTTGGTATTCAAAACTTTTCAATTTGAAGTCATTTACAGTTCATAATACTAGAGTCAAAGTGTTGTTTTTTTATTTGACCAAATTTGACTTGGTCAAACTTGCTCAAATGAGACATTACATGACCTCAGATGAAAAAACTCTGAATACCAAGTTTGATCATCTCAGCAAGATCTACAATTGTTACATATCTCATTTTCCCATTTGAGAAAGTTTTATCAAACACTAGTCACAAATTCTTGAATCTCATATAGACTTTCTGAAACTATGTCACACACTTGTGAAATTTGAACTACATTTTATTCAAACTTTCTCAAATGAAAAAATGGACTATATAAGTATTGTAGATCTTGATGAGCTGAACAAACTTGGTATTCAAAACTTTTCAATTTGAAATAACCTAGGGTTTCGAAAACTAGTTTGTAGGCGTTGAAATTTAAAAATCACAAATTTGAACTATCCAAACTTTCTCAAATGGAAAGTTGACCAAAACAACAATTGTAGATCTTGATTCGTTTAACAAACTTGGTATTCAAAACTTTTCAATTTGAAGTCATTTACAGTTCATAATACTAGAGTCAAAGTGTTGTTTTTTTATTTGACCAAATTTGACTTGGTCAAACTTGCTCAAATGAGACATTACATGACCTCAGATGAAAAAACTCTGAATACCAAGTTTGATCATCTCAGCAAGATCTACAATTTTTACATATCTCATTTTCCCATTTGAGAAAGTTTTATCAAACACTAGTCACAAATTCTTGAATCTCATATAGACTTTCTGAAACTATGTCACACACTTGTGAAATTTGAACTACATTTTGTTCAAACTTTCTCAAATGAAAAAATGGACTATATAAGTATTGTAGATCTTGATGAGCTGAACAAACTTGGTATTTAAAACTTTTCAATTTGAAATAACCTAGGCTTCTGAAAACTAGTTTGTAGGCGTTGAAATTTAAAAATCACAAATTTGAACCATCCAAACTTTCTCAAATGGAAAGTTGACCAAAACAACAATTGTAGATCTTGATTCGTTTAACAAACTTGGTATTCAAAACTTTTCAATTTGAAGTCATTTACAGTTCATAATACTAGAGTCAAAGTGTTGTTTTTTTATTTGACCAAATTTGACTTGGTCAAACTTGCTCAAATGAGACATTACATGACCTCAGATGAAAAAACTCTAAATATCAAGTTTGATCATCTCAGCAAGATCTACAATTGTTACATATCTCATTTTCCCATTTGAGAAAGTTTTATCAAACACTAGTCACAAATTCTTGAATCTCATATAGACTTTCTGAAACTATGTCACACACTTGTGAAATTTGAACTACATTTTGTTCAAACTTTCTCAAATGAAAAAATGGACTATATAAGTATTGTAGATCTTGATGAGCTGAACAAACTTGGTATTCAAAACTTTTCAATTTGAGATAACCTAGGGTTAGAAAACTAGTTTGTAGGCGTTGAAATTTAAAAATCACAAATTTGAACCGCCCAAACTTTCTCAAATGGAAAGTTGACCAAAACAACAATTGTAGATCTTGATTCGTTTAACAAACTTGGTATTCAAAACTTTTCAATTTGAAGTCATTTAGAGTTCATAATACTAGAGTCAAAGTGTTGTTTTTTTATTTGACCAAATGCATTTTTAGGGGCGGCTAGATCGAGAACCGCCCTACAAATGGATTTGTAGAAGTAACTAGATCAGAACCGCCCCTACAAATAGGAGGGAGTATAAATAGGAGAACCGACGACGGAGTCGGTCTGGCGCTCTCTTCTCCTCAGACGCGCTTGTCAGGCTGCCCCACCGACGCCGCCTCCGGGACCTGCCGCCCCCCCCGCACCAGGCGCGCTGCTCCTCCCGCACCCGCGCCTCCCCCGCACCCGCGCCCCCCCGCCTGCTCCTCCCGCCCTAGGGTTTTCTGGCCTTTGCTCCTCCCAGCACTTGCAAGCCTCCCTAGGGTTTCCACCGGGCATGGCCTCAGACACACCTCGACCGGCCGTGGGCGGTCTCAGACCACCTCCACCGGCTGGCCGGCAGCGCACCCACGCGCCCCTCCAGCGGCTGGGGTGAACCCTACCCCACCGCCACCTCTTCACTGGCGGGCGCACCCTGTGACCCTCCAACGGCTGGGGTGAACCCGCCCACCGCCACCTCTTCATGGCGACAATCACCCACCTGTGTATGTTTCTTCACCTTGTATTACGTTTCCAAAGGCTCTGTCTCTACAATTCAACTAGCATTTTCCAGACTCTTATGGAGTAGCTAACCCCACTTTGTATCTTTGTCCAAATGTAAAAATTTTCCATGAGGTTTGTGGGACGGTTAGATAGGGAAGCTAGATGTTAAGTAGCCTGCTATTATTTGCTACATTTGATCTATCCTATTGCGTTTTCGGACTTGAAAAATTTCGTATTGAGAAATCTTGCCACTTTGAGCATCTTTGCGTGATCCCGTAATTAAATGATAGCTGCTACACATCCGATGGATTTGTACGACCCATTTCTTACATATGAGTGCGGGAAAATGGTAGTTGAGATGCAAGGATAGCTACTACACATCGATGGATTTGTTACGACACATCTTGGTCGAGATGCAAGGCTCTGCAGACCATTTTTATGTTAGAATCTGGTTAATGGAATGTACTAAATGATTAATGCAATCTGTGTTGTTGCTCATAGTACAACCATTTTTTTGTTGAACTTCGAACTACAATACCTATAAAGATATGGTAAAAATAGGCATTATAGATATAGATATGGTACTAACTCTCGCATAACAAATTCCTCGTGCTATATTGTATGCGACTTTGTGTAAGAAAAGGGATGCCAAGATGCGAGAATTGTATTGTTAGACGGGGTCTAGACATTGAAGGTGTGACATGCCCGAATATTGGTGGGACTTTTTAGTTGACGCGTGGTGCGGCACTTTTTTGTCACTAGGTGTGACATGCTAAGGAAGTGTCTTTCGTTCAAGTATGTATTTGATGTTGACAAGCTCGAGATGCGTTTAATTTAGTCTTTACAAGTGATTTGAGATTTTGACATTTTGCTTTTAGCTATCGGGAAGTTGATATGACATGATTGTTATTACTTGTTTCTTTGGTGTATATGAAGGAATGGTTTATACCTCAAGGT
Organism: Miscanthus lutarioriparius; assembly: GCA_904845875.1. Lineage (NCBI taxonomy): Eukaryota > Viridiplantae > Streptophyta > Magnoliopsida > Poales > Poaceae > Miscanthus > Miscanthus lutarioriparius. The sequence goes on along the minus strand of CAJGYO010000002.1, from coordinate 104,536,713 downwards.
TCAAGTTACTCTCGTAGGGTTTAAAGCTAGCAAACATAGTTTTGCTCGTTCTATTAGATAAAGGATCTAAGTTTTCTTTGCTATTGATGGCCATTCTACCACTATTTTCGTATGCATACAATTTTGGTTGGATTTTTAATTCAGGTCGAATGCTTGTCTTGTTAGCGAAATTTTATCAATATAATTTGTTCTTGTAAAATGGATCTTAAACGTTCATAGAACGTGTTGAGATTGTTTACTCACTATTTACTAATCCAAATTTTGATTTGAGCATAAAGCTTGACTCTTTGCTTCTACACTAATTTTTAAATAACGTTTTCGGTAAGATTAGGTTTGTCATAAGAATGGAATGCTAGTCTTGTTATTATTAGGATATTCTTATCGAAGCATATTGGAATTTGAAATGCATAATTTTTTTTTGAGAAAGATGTAAGGTCAAGTGGGCATACATTTTGTGTAGGCATTGCCTCCTTATTTCTTAATTGTGGTCCCCCGCCACACATTTGGTTGTGGAACCATGGTCTTGCTTATAGCTTCATTATTGTTAATTTGTCATTGTTAGGTGAAACCGACATTAAAACTTAGAAGGCCACATGCATTCTCATTGGAAAATAAGGCTGGTTTATTGTCTTTCCATGTCATACTTGTTCTGTATATATTTTCTCTGTTTGTCTAGGCAATACACTCTTTTTGAGCTTGCATTTGGCTAGGATTAACTTAAAGCTTTGTTGGTTACATTTCGTAGTAAATGATAAGCACTGTTTATCTGTTGATAACGGATCCTTATTCGCACTAAAGAACTATATTTTAATTCTAGTCCTTGCACAACTGCTTCATTTGTAGTTGACGTCTGTGTCGGCACTTTTTGTCACTAGGTGTTAAATAATGTCTTACACTATGAAGTAATTGTAAGTACATGTCTTGCTTGTTTTTCTATTGCTTAAGTGCTTGAACTCATTCCCCTGTCATTTGCAATAGCCGCTGCTTCTACTACTCTCCTATATGGCAATAGCTACTCACTGCTGCTTTTTTTTTGTTGCTATCCAACAATTCTTGTTTGGTAGCAGCAGAAATTTGCTACTCCTATTCGATTTAAATAATGTGCAGACCTCTATTCTTTCTTCTCTCACCTCTCTTCTCCTCTCTTCTATCTTCTCCTCTCTTCTCTCTTCTCTATTCTCCTCTCTTCTTTCTTGTTTGGCGTGAGTGAGTTGCTCCTATTTTGATTTAAATAATGTGCGAGACCTCTCTTCTCTCTTTCTCTCACCTCTCTTACTACTCCTACTCCTCCTCTTACTACTCCTACTACTACTCCTTTATTTGTTGCCACATTTCCTATCCTCTATGTTTTGGAAGCAAAGATTTTTGCTTTTTTGCCAAATCTCCCTCTCCTTTATTTGTTGCCACCTTTCCTATCCTCTATGTTTTGGAAGCAAGACTGCTTTTTTTTTGCCAAATCTCCCTCTCTCTCTCCTCTCCTTTGTTTTGCCGATGATGAAATTATCCAAGTCCATACATTATATGGAATATGAGCTGATGGTCAAGAACTTGTGAGGAACTTGGCATCATTAGCAGCCGCCCCTACATTACCTTCTCCTCTCTTCTCTGTTATGATGCCTTGATGCTCCAAGTTCAAGATCAGATGATGATTGACATGTTTCTGAGGCCTCTACCACTGCTACTTCTTATTTTTTATATTATTGTTTTATAGGACTACTTTGGTTTATAGACCTTTTTGATTTTTTATACCTTCTCGCGTACCTAAAGCACACTTTCTTGCATCTTTTAGAACAAAGCGCGAAATAATGTCGCGAACAACAGACCGTGCAGCTCGATGCCCCGAGCATGATGAGCAGCCAACCCTTGAGGAGCAAGCACTAGAGGACCAGCTTACTCAGGAACAATTCGATAACGAGGTAGAAAAAGATCTAGAAGTGATGCTTACTCGGGGAGCAGTGTGTGACGAGGAGGAAGGCCCGAAGGAGAGGTCTTTGAAAGGAAGAAGAAGAAGAGGATGATGAGTCAGAAGAGGGATATGAAAGTCCCGAGGATCCTTTCCCACCTGAAGCAAGAAGGAGGCCAACGGAGGAAGATTTGGACAAGGATTTTGACCCGAACGAGGAGGTAGGGAAGAAGCCTTAGCTTGTAAATTTTGCTAAAGCTTTGGCTGTGTTACCTCTGCAACCACTTTGACCATCCTATATACAGGTCCCTCCACAAACTTCGAAAAGACGGCGTCGACGTCCGCGACATCTCATTTGGACAAGGCGGAGTAGAGGAAAGGAGAGCAGAGGCAACAACCACAGAGAGCGGATCACGATGCTCTCGCTCCACAAACTCAAGACACAACCACGACTACCAAGCCTAAGAGGAAACGAGGGGATAGAAAAGGAAATCTATATCCAGATAAGGCTTGCTATGTGATAACGGAGGTTGGGGCCATAGGGAGATCCTTGAGCCGAAGGAATTAAGAGGACGATTACGTAATGCGATCGGGGCCCTAGTAAGAGATAAATTGAACCCAAGCAATCCCTAAGCTGAAAAAGAGGTACCAGAGAACATAAAGAATGCACTATGGGATAGGCAATTTGAAGGTCAATTTTAGATTTCGGAGGGTAAGCACGAATTGGTAAAAAAATGCTATCAGGATGATGGGAGAGTCATTATGACGTTGGAGGTCGGAGCTTAACACGAAGTATATCCAAAAGGGTTAACTCCCTTCAATGAGTTCGGCAAAATAACTCCTAGTCAATGGGAGGAGCTCGTGGCTCAGAAGACTTCAGCGGAGGCATTAGAGCTCAGTGCTCGTAACACCGAGCTAGCGAAGAGGAACAAACACCACCATCATCTAGGCCCTGGTGGCTACTATGCCAAGGAAGAGCAGTTTAGAAAGATGGATGAAGAGGCCGCAGCTGCTGGGAATATCGATGTGACGAAGTTGAAGGTGCGCTCAAGGAACCGGATATATGCGAGAGTCTGAGAACCATCCGGCAATAATCTTAAGTTTGATAAGCCGGAGACCCAAGAGGCGGTATCAAGGATACTAAAATATGCTGAAGACAAAGAGAAGGGCTCATTCAATCCTTCCAGAGAGAGGGACGAGCTTAGCCTTGGCTTGGGAAACAAGGAGCACACAGGCCGCACAGGGGCTAGGGAAAAGGATGACTTGGAAGCAAGGATTCGAAGAGGACAGGCACATGTACAAGAAACATGGCCGAGACCAGGAGACTAGTCTTGAGCTCCAAGTGAAGGCTCTAGTTCTTGAAGGCGCTGGAGGAGCAAGGAATGTCTATGGAGCCACGATATTAGTGACGCCACCGGGAGAACGGCATTAGTTGGCAGCCCTCCGAAAGTTCCTAGCAGCCAAGGTTCCACTTGCAGCCATAACCTCGATCCAATCTCATACGGGAACCTACTAGTTGCACCTTGGTGTTTCTCGTGCCGGCAGAACTTTGTGATGGAGGTGGCAACGGTGTTGCACATCCTCCCCTGTGGCTTACACCACCACAATAATAACATACCGCCGGACTACACTAGGGTCGAGGTGCATACAGTGAAGCCCGAGTTCATGCGGTGGAGGATAGACTACGCAACTCCCGAGGGGAAATTTGGTGTTACTCGGAGGCGTTATGGGGCGATTCATCCTCCGCACAAACAGGACATTATATTGATTGATTTTCTTCGCGCCTCCCCTCTCCCAAATTTGGAGCGAGTTGTTGAGGCCGGGAGATATTTTCACCGTCTCGTGACCCCCACATTCTCGAGATGCCACATTCTTCCCCGCCTCCTATCGAGCATGTGCACGATGAGATGCCACAACCTTCTCCTCTCGTCAGACGGGCAAGTGCATCATGAGATGCCACAGTCTTCTCAACAAGCACAACCGATACATGAACAACGAAAGTGCCTCTGAAGAAGGTGATGCACAAGAAGATGAGGACGTGCACGAATGGGAACTCCGAAAGAAGATTCCAATCCACATAAGGCCGGTTTATGTTCGATCAAAGACGTTTAAATCGGTGTCCAAGTGGTATTCCCATGATCAGTTCAAGCACGAAAACCAAGTTAAAAAGTCCCATCACGGGGTTACGAGGAGGCCGTCAAGAGCAAACTTCACCAAATTGCAAAGCAAGTATCAAATGTTGATGCCATCGAATGGTCAAAGGATTGCCCGAAAAAAATATGAAAGAGGCAAGCCCTTCCTACCAAACCGGGACATCCGCGCCTACCACTTGGAATGAGAAGGTTCCATGATTGGTACTTGCGTGTTCTCCCAACGAGCATAGATATCATACAAGCATGCTTTTCCCAAGCACATTTGGAAGCCCATGGAAAATTGTCTTTGACTTCAATGACATGCACACATGCTTTCACCTGGGAGAAATGGAGATGAATCTAATTCGCACGTGGTGCCTGTAAGTCCTTGTCCTCCCGATATGATATGAATGTAATCTTTGAATTTTGTTGTAACTAACCCACGCCGTGATTTGTAGAATGCAAGTGCACATTGTCAAACAAATGCCAAGTGTGAAAGCCGGGTATGTAGACCCTCAAGCTATAGCCCAAACAAATTTTAATTACCCTAAACGGTGGACACTGGATGCCAAAGAGCTAGCAGCTGCAAAGACTCTTCGGGAGAAAGAGCACATCCGTAGTGCGAAGCTAATGGAAGAGTCCCTTAAGGTTGCGGCATACATTGCTCTGGCTTTCAAAAATCTCCAACAACACTCTACTATATGGCTACCATACAACTTCGAGTAAGTTCAACTATAACTTAAAGCTATGTTCGATATATTTTATTCGATGTAAAAGAGCTTATCTAGTTCTATGATTAAATCCATGCAAAGCAACCCTTTGGATTTGTATAGCCGTCGATGTCGGGAAGAGCATGGCATGGGTCTTTGATTCAATAGATAAGGACCCGGCGACATACAAAGACTTCATATCGATTCTCAAGACGTATACATATCGACAATCCTCATTAGCTTATATGTCTGTATACATACTTGTAACGTTCACTTATGCATACTAACAAGTTGTATTTGCTAAAATAATTCGAACAGGGCATTTAGGTTCTATGTCTCTCATCATCACGGAAGGCATGATCCAGCGAGGAAGGAAAAGCTGGCTATAAAAACACTATGTGCGGTAAGTGTAACTTACTTCTTCAATACTCCGTTACATGGCTGTCAAAAGCATTACCTAATATTTTTATATGCAAAACACACAGTGCCCCAAGCAGAGGCCTGGGAGTGTACATTGTGGATACTATATATGTTCTATGATGAGTAACACCGGTGCCTACAGGAGACACCCCTTAAGGGTAAGTTTGAACCTCTTCACCCGTAGTATAAAAACTTCATAAATGGTATGAAATACTAAACTGAAACTTGTTTTCTTGTAGTGGAGAGAAGAGAAAGGAATGAAAAGAGACCCATACAAGGATGACCAACTCTTAGAGCTCGTCGGCGACCTTTGTAACTTCATATTGGATCAGATTGTACACGTCAGAAGCGCCTACCATGATCGAGAGTCTGACTTAGGTACAAATCCTCAGTACCAACACCTTCGTGAGACTGAAAGGCTAGCTCTAGGACGTTGATAACAATGTGTATGAAATTTGTATATTTAATGATGGATTGTATATATATATCATTACGAATTGGACTTGTAATTGTATTTTATATAATACTATTGTGCTTGTAGTCGCGTTCGGAACGTTGGTCGCGTGGCGTTCGGCAACGCGAACGCGGTTCGGAACGTTGGTCGCGGGGCGTTCGGCAACGCGGATGCTGGATGGAATACGCAGAAACAAACAGTTCTGGTCGAATTTGAATTGTAAATTTGAATTTTTTTTGGCGGGAAAACGTACTGTAGGGGCGGTTCTAGATTGAACCGCCCCTACAAATAGGTATTATAGAGGCGGCTGGCACTACAGCCGCCCCTACAAATAGATTTGTAGGGGCGGTTCGTAATACCAGCCGCCCCTACAAATCTATTTGTAGGGGCGGCTCAATCACCAACCGCCCCTATAAATCTATTTGTAGGGGCGGCCTGAGAACCGCCCCTACAAATGCATGATTTGTAGAGACGGTTCGGTAGGGGCAGCTGGCCAAACCGCCCCTACAAAGGGTTACCAGCCGCCCCTAAAAATGCTTTTTGTAGTAGTGTTACACAGTTTGGTTGTAAATCACAATACGAATCTTTTAAGCTTAGTTAGTCCATGATCGGACAAAGTTTGTCAAATACAAACAAAACGTGCTACAATGTCCGGATTGCAAAAATTTGCAATCTAAACAAAGCCTAAAGCGGGAAAATGTCCACATCACAGATGCTGGGAGCCATCACATACTTCACGTCCAATTCTGTTGCCCCTGAAGTCCGTGACCTTGAGCATAATTTGATGTGGTTTCCTATTTCCCTTTCTTCTTAGCAGATGGGCCAGAGTCCAGCGCGCCACCTGGCACCAAGGCTTGTCGTGAGAAGCTCCGGCGAGACAGGCTCAATGAAAGGTGTGTTTCAGAGTTTTTTTTATTTTTGAAAATTGTGTTTCAGAGTTCAGACCCTCAGTGACCAATACCAATCTCCCACTGCTCCAGCCTAGACATGTTCAGCGCTTGTAACACCGAGTATGATCATCTTTGATCATTCCCTAATGATGTACTACTCCAGGTTCAACGAGCTCTGCGCCATCTTGGAACCTGGCAAGCCACCAAAGGCCGACAAAGTTGCTATTCTAAGCGACGCTACCTGTCTCCTGAACCAGCTGCGTACCGAGGCGCAGAAGCTTAAGCAATCAAACGAATCACTCCAGGACTCCATCAAGAGTCTCAAGGTATGCCAATCAATCAATTGACAGAACATCTGGATAACCATTCGTCCAAAGTGTATTTACCGGTGTTCAATGTGTGGCTGCAGGCTGAGAAGTCCGAGCTGCGAGATGAGAAGACGAGGCTGAGCACTTATATACTTGTGATGCACTTGTGGATTTTGATGGACTTTTGATGGATTTGTGGATTTATTTGGATGAACTTGAGCACTTATTATTATATATGTGATATATATTGTGATTGATGTGATATGTGCGGATGGATGTGTGGATGGATGAGATATATATGTGATGGATGAGATATATATGTGATATATGTTTTTATGAATTTATTTGTCATAATAGAATGTAAAAAAAATTAAAAATTACCGTTTTGGGTCACTTTGCCGAGTGTTGCACTCGGCAAAGGACCCCGTTGCCGAGTGCCATGGTCACACCACTCGGCAAAGCTGGAAAAATGGGCGTCGGGAAAACTATTTTTCCAGCTTTACCGAGTGCCATGACCATGACACTCGGCAAAGAATTTTTTTTTAAAAAAAATTCAAACTTTGTCGAGTGCCGGCCAGAGGACACTCGGCAAAGAAATTTTTTTTAAAAAAAATCCAAACTTTGCCGAGCGCCGGCCAGGGGCACTCAGGCAAAGAATTTTTAGAAAAAAAAATAAAACATCTTTGCCGAGTGCCGGATAGAGGGCACTCGGCAAAGATTTTTTTTAAAAAAAATAAAAAATCTTTGTCGAGTGCCTGCAGGGTTGGCACTCGGCAAAGCGACCGTCAACAGGGCCGGCGCCGTGACGGTCACTTTTTTTTGCTAAGTGCCCGATAAAAAACACTCGGCAAAGAGAGCTTTGCCGATCAATTTTTTGCCGTGTGTTCTTTACCAAATGCCGCATTCAGCAAAGACTTTGCTGAGTGCAATTTGGCTTTTGCCGAATGCCTCAGTCACTCCACAAATGACTTAACGCATCGTGGCCAGGCTTCGCCAGCACTTACCGGTCGCGATGCCTGCATCCTAGCCATCCACCTCCACGACACGGCCACACCGACGACTAACAAGCATGTAGAGATGTCAGGACGGGAGCGACACGCTTCCATAGGCTCCGCCGACCTTTAGCAGGGATGCTGCCACGGACGTTCATCCCTGGTTCACGCACGACGAGGTCCTGTTGCTTTGCCGAGGGACCATGCTCATTTGGATAAGAGCCGAGAAGCAAGGTGGACGACGCGTGCCATGGACTCTGGCCGACCACGCTCATCGGCAACGGCGTTCGCTGCATCGTCTAGAGCTGGCCACACTTATCGCATGAGATTACAAGACTGCGTTGGACCTGGTGACGTCGAGACGACTGTAGCCATTTTTTAAAAAAATTCACAAATATGTCCTTGGAAAAAAGATTTTAAAATCTGGACCCTTAGCTCGGCGTCATACTTTCTGACGCCGAACTTGCACTGCTCGGCGCCAGAGATCATGGACTCATCGTAGACGTGGCGGTGACATGGCAGGCAGCTCGGCGCCGTAGATCTTAGCGTCGAGCTCGACGCCATAGATCCTGGCGCCAAGCTTGACGCCATAGATCCTGACGCCGAGCTTGGCACCGTAGATCTTAGCGCCGAGTTTGGCGCTATGACCTATGGCGCCGAGGAGGTGTTTTAACCCTGGCCCCAACTTTCCTGTCCAAGCGTTCTTCTTCTTCTTTCTCCTTCCTCTTGGGTTTTTTCTCTCCCCACTTCGCCATACTTGACGAATCGGCATATTGGATTTGGAAACTTTAAGTTGATCCGTAATCTTTGAAAGCAAGGTATCCTCGCTCTCCTCCTAGTTTTTTTCGCATCGATTTGGTATATATTAGTCGGATTTTCAACCTAAGAATCGTCATTACATAGGGTTTCATGCAATTTTTAATATTTATATTATACTTAGGTAACCGTAGCGCATGTTGTTATGTTATGGGTTCATTGTTGTGCATCATATAGGAAACCCTAGGTTTAGTGTTTAATGTTAATTGCTTTCGGTTCTTAGAACAAAATTAGTTGTATTGTAGTTATGGTTCTTATTTACAATAATTTATGATGTTTTGATTTTTGTTTGTTAAATTACAACCGTTTGGTTAGATGCAAGAAATATATCGAGGGGAGTTTTAGCGAAAACGGGGTCGTCCTCGAGAATTATACCTCGACGCGTCTAGCAAAGATGCCCCCGTCTCTCCTGACCTTCATGTCTCTAACTGTGACTGTGGTTTCCCGGCCCACGTGTTTCAATCAAAACATCCAGACACAGTGGCACGTTATTTCTACACATGCAGTCGTTTTAATGTAAGTAATTGTTTCCACTATCTTTTTTTTCTTTATTTGTGTAAATATGCTACTAATATTTTATTGGAATCTTGTTGTGTAGGACCATAAGAGATGCTTTTTCTTTCAGCGGATCGACGGTGCAGACAAGTTTGATCCTAGGTACCTCCTTTTCGACGATTGGTGGAGAGGGAGACATCCACGTCAGCACTTCAAACGGTGGGTTCCACCCCCCCTAACCCCCCGCCAATGACGGCTAAGGAGAAGCACCTAGACGCAGTTAGACGACTCGAGGAACTTCCTCTGTACGAATGCGGAGATCGAGCTATGATAAACCCTGAGAATACGTTGCAGTTTGTGTGTCAGAACAAACACGAAGTAAGTGGAAAGTGTATCTGTTTAAATGTTTAGCTCTATGTGTGCGTGTACTAATGTCTCCTCTTTTAGGTGTATGGATTTGCGAATTGTCGTTTCAAGGAGTGGCTCTATGGTCCTAAGAATCAATGGTCGGAGCCACCAAAGGCAAAGGAAAAGAAGAAAGAAATGTTAATTTACAAAGCACCTCCAGTCAAGTGCAAATGTGATGTTAAATCCAACTATGGTCTAGTCCCTTTGGAGCTTGGAATATGCCATTATTGCGGCCATATGGTTGACTATGCTGAGGTTGGTTATTTTTGTGGTAAACATGAAATCGTATTTTATTTCTTTTGCTAAGACATATATGATATAATTTTTTATTTGAACAGAGCACTAGGAAATATAGGTGGGAATGTTATGATGGTCAAGCTAAGTTCTTGAATAAACTGATGGGGGAGGGAAGTAATTGCACGGAAGAGGGGATATGGACCTGACTACGTCAACCTATTCGTTAAACATCACAAAGACAAAATATGTGAGTTTGCTAGACAGCGCGGTATTTGTAACCCCATCGATGTTGGGTTTGACAAATGAGGATTGGAGAGACGGATGATGTTAGAGGAGGAGAGGGCAAGGAAGGAGGCAAGGGAGGAGACAAGAGTACAGATGCAGGTCTTGAACGAGCATGTTGTTGCATTATGTGCCAGTGAGTGCTTGAAAGCCTTTTTTCGTTGCCTAATTTTAAATGTAATATAATTGCGTTGCTAACTGATTGCATTTTATACATGAAGGGATTGGATACAGCGAGGAACATGCCGCAGATGTGGCTCATGCAAGGTATGAGAAAAAAAAGTTAGATGAGCACAGAACGTGAGCTAGTCGCACCGTTCAATCACTGATTGTGTTGTCTGATGAAGGGGATGAGAATGAGGATGACACTGGTAGACTGAGTGAGTTCATCGCTCAAGCAAAGATGGACTTGCAGGCGGAGGAGGCTGCGGATGACACTGGCAGACTGAGCGAGCTCATCGCTCTAGCAGAGGCAGGCTTGCAGGTGAAGGAGGCTGACGACAACACTGGCAGACTTAGCGAGCTCATCGCTCTAGCAGAGGCGGGCTTACAGGCAGAGGAGGCACAGTCAGTCACGCACGGCCCGGCTGGCGGTGCACGGCCAAGGTGGTCATGCAAGCGGGCGCGCACGTCGGCGAGGCGAGGGCGCGGCGGCGCAGCGGGGAGGGACCCGAGGAGGGGGGGGGCACGCACGGCCAAGATTGGCGGTGCGGCGCGGGCTAGGGGCACGGCGCGGGCGGCCGGGCACGGGCGCGGGGCGCGGCGAGGCGCGGGTGCGTGGACTCAGGCGGCCGGGGGCGGGAGAGGGCGCGGGCGGCGGCGGCGATACGCTGCTCGGGCGAGGGAGGTGCGCGAGAGAGAGAGAGGGAGAGAAAGAGAGAAAGGATTGAGGCCCATACGTAAGAAAGGCTCGGCGCCAGTAACCCTGGCGCCGAGCTGCTTGCATGTCACCGTCACGTCTACTTCGAGCCCAAGAGCTCGGCGCCAGCAACGCTCACTGGCGCCGGGACGTGTAAGCTCGGCGCCAGCAACGATGGCGCTGAGCTAAGGGTCCAGATTTTGAAATCTTTCCTCCAGGGACATATTTGTGAAAAAATTTCAAAAAAAGGGCTAAAAATAAAAAATTCGGTGCCATCAGCAACCTATCGCCCCACTAAGAAAGCGAGCCCCGACACCATCGACAACGGCTCCACGAAAGCGAGCCCCGACACCATCGACAATGGCTCCACGCCTACACCAACAACATCACTGCACCGGGCGACGTCGGGACAACCATGGACAACATCAGCAATGGCTCCTACACTAACGATGCTGCCGCATCAGCATCGAGGAGGCAAGCTCGGATGCCATTGATAACAGTTCCGCATCTACATCGACAACACCGTCGCACCGAGGACGAGTCCAGACGTCATCGAGGACGGCTCTGCATCTACACCAACGACACGTCATTCGGCACTTATCGGTACTAGCGAGCACGCCATATGGTCATCATAAAATAATTCATAGCTTTTAAACTTCATAGAAAGGATAAAAACATAGATTGATATGTAACATCATGTTGCTTTCCATTAATGTTTGATAGCTTTTTTTCCATTGCAACGCATGGAAATTTTTGCTGGTATAAAAATATATAGCATGATGTATCTAGTAATACTAATTTGGTGTCATAAGTATTGGTGCTCTTTTATATAAAGTTGATCAAATTTAGGCCCCTTTGGTAGCTATTGTGGGATAGTTTCAGGAGCCATTTTGGCACAGCACTACCAAACGAGTCCAGAAAAACATATTCTCGCGTGGATCGGCCGGGAAACACGCTCTCACGGTCCGATTCGGTCAGTCGGAGCTGAAAAGTATAGCTCACGGACAAGATCGAGGATCGTAAATTTTCAGCTGGGAACAGTGTTTTTCTCTCACACCAAACCAGCCAGCAGTAAATAATCCACGATACGATACGGCCTCCCGAACAGGCTGGATGTTCCTCGGTGGCTCGTGGCCGGAAGGGGAAGGGCCAGCGGCGGTAGGCTTGTCCGCTCTCCTCGCTGGTGCTTCAGGTGGTGGCGCTGAAGTTTCCCTGCGAACCGGCGCAGGCACTGCTGGGGCAGTAGCCTGCCCGGGCGAGGGCCGGGGCGCCGGACAGCGGGGTCGAGGTGGCCGGCACTGGAGTGGGCGGGAAGCGAGGTCTTTGGCCGAGCGGATAAAGATTAAGCAGAGGGAAAGGAAGGAATAAAAAAGTAGAGGAAAAATAGAAAAAAAAAATAAAGAAGGGTGTTATAGTTTTTTTATTCTTTTCATCTGTGATTTGTGAAGCTGTTTCACCAGACTCCCTACCAAAACAACTTTAACTTTGCCTGTGAAGTTTTTCATGGAAGCAAAACTAAAAAAAAACTGCTCTACTAGTGAACCAGAGCAATGTCAGCAGACTCTTAAATTAGTTTGACTTAGAACAGCTTTAGAAGTTGATTTAATTTGAGAAAAGGGGAGTTATAAAAATATATTTCACTATTAATCTAATGCTACTGATTACACATCATAAGTACTAATATATTTACATATATTTAATCAAACTTAAAGTTTGATTTTTTTAAAAAAAAACTTACTCACCGTTATTTTAGGACCAACCGATCGAGGAAATTACTTATTTTCTTGTCCCATACCGTTCCTATATTCCGAAGTCCGAACATTTAAACTCCATTTGATAAGGCTCCCCTTCAGCTTCGCCTGCTTTGGAGGAGCCCACTCCGTCAAACGGTTTAGTGGAATTTGGGAGGAGAGGTTTTAGAGAAGCCCCAGATTGCGTGTGGCTCCGCCTCCGACTCGTTCGGAGGAGCCCACCCAAACAATCCTCAATATTTGATCCGGCCGGTAATGTTGCCATCAACCCTGATTTGATGATTTTAACAGCCGGCGGCCGCCGACGCGACACTGGCCTTTCAATTCTCTCTCGCAGCGGGGCAGGAACCAGCAGCACCAGACAAATGGGCAAATGGCCACCAAGCGCTGCGCCCAGCAGGCCTTTGCAGCCGACCTTTTCGCGGCCAAGAACAGGCTCTGGTCCGCGCCACGAGCTGCAGCAAGTGTCGGAAAGGCCTGGACGAAAAGAAAAAAAAAAGACGTGACGGAAACATGCTGATGCCGTCACCGCTACTTCGCTACGAGGGCGTTCCGGACCGGCATTCGTTCTCGCATAATTTACGGTCCCGGTGCTGCCGCGTCTACGAGGACTACTAGATCTCATCAGTTGATGCGCGTGCGAAATGTGCAAGCGCATCGGGACCGTCCAGGTCACTGTGTAAAAAAAGCACATTACATACGCGTGTTACGTGTCTGTGATAATTGAACGCGTCCTCGAAAAGTACGCATGTAACTCAACACGCGTCTACGATAAATAACTACAGACGCCTTCATATAACACTTGTTTGTGACTATCTTTCAGATGTTCTTAAGTACACACGTATGTAGCAACCCATTATTACAGACGCGTGTTAACCCCGCCGGATAGGCAGACTCCATCGGCGAGTTACTACAGACATTTGTTGTGTGACGCACGTCTGTATTTTTTTTATCACAGACGCGTTTTCATCTGGCGTCTGTAGGTGCTGCTGGTGGATATGATTGTTTTTTACATAATGGGTCATGGCTCGTGCCTCCATTTTCCCTCGGCCACTGAAATTGTAATACCGTGAGATGTACTACGAGTGCCGGGGTCATCACGTCGCCCCGCAGAGCGCAGGCCCAAAAACCGGTACCCAGTTCCCTTGAACTTATCAGCCATAACCATAGTATAGTGTTTTTCTCTCACAATTACAGTGTTTTCCCTTGAACGAATTACGGGTCACCAGAGGCGGACCGACCTATAGGGCGAGCTTGGGCCGCCCTAGGTCATTTCTGGCGAGCACCACAACTACCCTACAGTTCTTCGGCCGGCGACTGTGTATCTGAGTCCGTCGAGGTCGAGCTAGCAGCCGTCGCCGTGAGGTTGAAGAAGAATAGGAGATGGCTGGGCGCCTGCTGGGCCATCTGGCCAACAACTAACCAGGCCCATTTCCTGGTTCTAGCCCATTTTGGCCCTTAGGGCTAGGCAAAGGGGCAGGGGCGCACAGCACCACGCACGCTCATTCCAATTCCGCATCGCAAACTCGTAGTCACAGCTCCAGCTTGGGAAGAAAATTGCATATCTCTACAACTAAAATATTCATAAGAGAATCGTTGACATGCGTGCGAAACAAATCATCGCTCGCCCTCGCTCCCTTCGTGCAAAACAAAACCTTGACCGCTCGCTTGCTCGCTGGCTCGAATGACCGCCCGGCTTCGCAGGCTCCCTCACAGTCTCGCACGCGACACCGCCCGGCGCTCCCCTTGGCCTATCGCTCGCTCCCGTGTCATCTAGCGGAAAAGGAAAGCCCTCAATCACAGCAATCCCCAATCCCATTCCGTGCACTCCAGAACCTTCCTTCCCGTGCCGCCATATCTCCTCCCCTCCGGTAGCTAGAGGTCACGCCACCATCGCCCGCCGGCCTCGCTCCCCGCGCGCTGCCGTTCTCTGTGCTTGCCCTCGCACCCACGCTGTCGCCGTCGAGTGTCGCGGCCGCTCTCGCCAAGCCGAGGGGAGGCAGTCGACCAGGGCGGTGGACTTGCCTTCCTCCGATGTTCTCTCCCGCCGGCCTCGCTCCTCGCGCGCCGCCGTTCTCTGTCCTTGCCGTCGCACCCGCACCATCTCCCTCGCCCTCGCCCTCGTTCTTGGCATCGCACGCCGTGGCCGCCCTCGCCGTTCTCCGCAGTGCCTCAGTTGGCTTGGGCGTCAGGCGCCAAGCCCGCAGCGACCCAGTCGGCCAAAGCGTCAAGCGCTAGGTACCCAGCCACCAAGCGGACGAGCAGTGCCCCTGCAGGCTGCAACCTAGCCCTTCTGCGGTTCTGCCCTTTCTCGGTTGCCCCCTGCTGCTGCACGGTGAGCCATACAGTGAGTAATTTTACTAATTAGTGATTTTAATCCATGTCACAGCTCACAGGTCATGTGTTAATACTTGACCATTCTTATAAAATGAAATATTTGGTCATTTCGTATCTCTTGTATTATAACATGACTTCTGTCTTCTTTATAGTAGTTTTTCTTGAGTTTACATAAGCCTGGAGGGGGTAGGCTATGCTTTTATAATAGTTTTATACAATTAGATGATGCCAATTTCAGGAATGGCGGTTTCTAGCATACTTCTCTCTTTTCTTAGTTGTTGTGAAATGCCTGGAGTCATCTTTTATACCATTAGATATTTTTTATTGTGTTTAACATTATCTATTCATCCATCTCTCATCCTTTCCCGCGCCATAAGGTGATGTCAAGTAATTATTTTTATTATGCGCTCACTGAATTTATTGATTTTGTTTTGCCTCTTTGATTAACAGCCATAATAAGATGTAGAACTGATATGTCTATATTTTGTTTACAGTTGAGCAACTAACTCTAAAAATCAAGCATTTTTTAAAAAAAAGCAAACATCCATCAGCTGTTGTACACAAGAAGGTATGCAAAATCTTAGTTTCTCTTATGATTTATTTGTGCTGGTTTACCACATCTAGGGGCGATGCTTTTTGATCTATTTTATCTTGATTCATTGTATGCAAATGCAGTCGAGATCCCTCAGTTTATCCTTCACTGCAAAGTTGTATTACTTGCAGAAAACAAACACTATGTGTATTTAATACTTGGAAGTACTTATTATAATTATTTTCTTGCAACTAATGCCGCCCATGGCATTGTATTATAATTATTTAACACTGAGTGTATTTAATACTATGTGTATGCAAATACAGTTTAATGCTTTGATAGTTAGATCATGTAGTATTTCATATGGTCACCTATGGCATTGTGTCATCAGATTGAGGTTATTGATTCAGGTGTTACATAGTATCATTTTGATATGTTTAGTTTGTGGCTGTTGTGCTCATGGGAAGCTCACTGATTTTTTTTCAAAAATCAACATAGCTTTCGATTGGTTGTACGCGCCACCCTTTAGACTTTCTAAACATGAGATAGCAATTTTTCCATTGCCATCATTAATCACCTCATGTTGTCAGTCAATTAATAGAACATGACCCTATATAATCCCTACTACTGGATGAGCATACCAAACAACCTGTTATCGCCTATCAAGCTAGGTAAATGTCGATTCCAGATGAAGTGAGAATAGAACACTCGCACGAGTTTAGGGAGTGCAAAGAAGGTGCAACAAAGATGACAATGTCTAACCCTTATCAGGAAGACGATAATTTCCCTTTACATTTTTCTCAACAATGGTATGTAGATAGGAACCTTAGCTAAGGTAGTTTGCAATATGTAGTTAGGCATGCATTTCCCAGATATATCTAGATTAATGGTTGTCGGTTTCTATTTTTCCTGCACCATTTCTACTAACTGCTAGCTCTTAAGTGCTAATTGCAATTAATATTAACTATTTCACTGTTTCTATAATAGATTCATACAATGGATAATACTTCTCGTGCACCATTGGGAGACAAGACTAACACTGCTAAAGAAGGTAATATAACATCATATCAAATATTATATGGCATGTACTATGTGTATGGACTATGGTAACTTATATTACTCTAAAATTAACTGTAGCCGATGCTAAAGAACATAAGAGAGAAAGGGATAGAGCTCGATGGCTTCAACAAAAGGATGCAATTAATAAGAGGCGCCGTGAAAAATATCATCAGAGAAAAAATCAGCATGTTCTTGTAACTACCAATTGTAATGCGTGAATCCTAACATATTGCCATGGCGTGATAAATTGACACTTATTTTTTCTTACAGATATATGTAACGTGTACAATTTTGTAGATGATGAAGCTGCATCAAATAAGGAAAACATTGATCAACAGATGATTGGCTCCATAGGAATGATTCCTATCATACCAACAATATTGTTGATGAGAACATGTCCACTCAATTATCATGTAATTAAATATGCTAAAATATTTTAGGTCTTTTAAAATGATATTGCAATAATATGACCCAATATAGCTAATGAATGTATTCATATGATTTCATTGATAGATGAGCCAGAAATAAAAACTATAGAGAAGGAGAGCACTATTGGTACAAAAAGTACATCCAGAAGTGACTACAAGAGTGGATGGTATAAAAATATGATGCCTGAACAGAGGGAAGCAAGGCGTGAGCGTCAAAGGCTGCACAATGTTGAACCCAAGCGTAAGGAGGCATTGAAATTGTCTAAGAAAAAATTCAAAGAGGTGCGGAAGCACACCTTGCACCTAGAGTCTATCGCCATGGAGAATCCATTATATATTCCTGAGGTTGTGTGGCCCACTGCGGGCGCATCTAGAAATCATGGAACTACGACAAAATCTAGTGATTGGGTTATCCCAGAGTTCAGTGCAACACCTCTTTATATTCCTCCACCTTATGAGGAGGCCGATGATGAAGGATGCGATGAGTTGTTGTCTGGCTATATGACACAAAGATCACATGTTCCATCTGGACAAAGACATGCGTTGTTAATGCGTCATAACATGATGTTTGAGCATTGCATTGGCTTGAACACAAGGGCATCTAATAAAGATGGTGACTACATGGCTAAAGACCGAGTGGGTGCTAACACACCCTTGACTCAATCAGTCGTGACCAACAATGGATATATAATGATGCCTCATTATCCCATTTAGGGGACCTATATACCATATTATACCTAATTGATCCATGGTAATTCCGTGATTAACAGAAAGGGCAGGACCCAAAATTCAGGCTACATCATCCACACCGATGGCACCACTGTTTGATGATTGTGAATGCATGGCTGAAGAATACCCGAATGATAACACACCCTTGCCTCAATCAGTCCTGACCAACAACGGTAAATACTAATGCCTCATGACCAAATTTAGGTGACCTATATTGTATACCATATTATACCTAACTCAACCATGCTCATTACATGATTATCAGAAAAGACATGACCTAGCCCTCAGCCTGCATTAGATGCACCGATGACACCACTATTTGATGGCAGTGGTAATTTACACTATTTTGTAACATTCTATAAACTATTTGAACTCCTTTGTTTATTTTTACCCATAGTTCTACTAACTCACGTATCTTTGATGGACATAGATGATGATGATGAGGGAGATATATTTGAAGAGGATGATGAAGAGGATGAGGGATACCTATTTGCCGAGGCAAGGTATTTGTATGAAAGACCGAATATAAATTAAATCTTCCACTACTTTATCTAAACTATTACGGCTTAAATGTTATTTCAGAAGAGGAAGATGATGATGATGTCCAAGACAATGACCTTGAGGAAGACATGACTTTTGTCCCTAAAGTACCTGACCGATATGATGAGGTGTATAGTAACATGCCTATGGATACCCATATGTTAAAACTTGTTGCAAATTGCGAGCACTACAATGCGAAAAGGTTTGAGCATGAACCACGTGGGTTCTGTTGTCGCGACGGAAAGGTCGAGCTCAATGAATTGAACGTACCTAATGAGCTTATGAGGCTTTGGTCAATTAATGACGCAGATGCTAGGCACTTTTGTAACAACATTAGGTTTTTCAATGGCCATTTCTCTTTCACTTCTCTATATTGTCGCCTCGATAGCGCTACTGCAAGCTAGAAGAACAGTGGCATATACACCTTTCGTGCACATGGCTAGATCTATCACAACATAAGGTCATTTGGCAGAGAAGAGGGTAAGGAGCCAAGACATCTCGAGCTTTACTTCTACGACGATGATCCAAGCCTTGAGCACCGCTATCGACGATGTCATGAAGAGAAGTGCCAAAAAGACAAGGAAGTCATTAAGAGGCTTGTGGCCATCCTTCGTGACAACCCATACTCACAACATCTTAGGAGTGTGGGCCAGGCTCACCACCTTGAGGACTATCATGTCACACTAAACCTTAACCAGAGGCTAGACCAGAGAACATACAATGTACTGTCAACTTTAGAGGTGGCTGTTGTTTGGATCGAGGGAAGCAAACTCCTTGGTCAGTTCGAGAATAGTATTGTCCTGCATGGGAAAGATAGAAGCAGACACGGCGTCCGTTCATATCATGGATGTT
This sequence comes from Miscanthus lutarioriparius, assembly GCA_904845875.1. Taxonomy (NCBI): domain Eukaryota; kingdom Viridiplantae; phylum Streptophyta; class Magnoliopsida; order Poales; family Poaceae; genus Miscanthus; species Miscanthus lutarioriparius. Next base: position 104,517,579 of record CAJGYO010000002.1, on the reverse strand, counting down.
ACGATGCTCTTTCATACCCTCTATTCTTCCCTAAGGGTGAGCTTGGGTGGCACATGGATATTCCGAAGAAAGGAGTTAGTATGGAAGAAGTCATCGAATATCGTGCCCTATAGAAGGCTCGTAGTGGGTCAGAAGAAGAAATAGGTTTGTTATTCTTCTTATTTAAATACTTTTCATACATGTACCTCAGTGGTTATTCTTACAAACAACTCTAATTCATGGCTATTTTTTGTAGACTCCCCTGGTAGACTATGCGTGTCTGTGCGTGACTACTACTGCTATAAGTTTTAGATGTGTCCAGGAATATTTAACCCCATACTGTACGGCAAGCGTCTATTCCAACAGTTTGTAGTCGACACATACATCAAGATCGAGAGTTCTCGATTAGATTATATACGCAACCATCAAGATGATATTAGGGCCAACCTCTACCAAAGATTGGTTGATAGCCTACATGTTGGTGAAGGTAGAGCAGAAGCTATTGGAAAACGGACAGTGATGCCTTCATCATTTATTAGAGGCCCACATGACATGAGGCATCGGTACATGGACGCCATGGCTCTAGTATGGAGGTTTGGTAAACCAGACATCTTCCTGACTATGACATGTAACCTAAACTAGGATGAGATCAAGCATGAACTCTACCCTAGCCAGACACCACAGGATCGTCCAGATCTCATTGTTTGGGTCTTTAGAGCAAAACTACAAGAGCTGAAGGATAAACTACTAAAAAAGGATATCCTTAGAAAGGTGCGAGCACATGTTTATGTTGTGGAGTTCTAGAAGAGGGGTCTCCTGCATGCACATTTTTTGCTAATCATGGATAGGAAGTACAAGATCACATGTTCAGATCAGTATGATTGCCTCATCTCAGTTGAGCTCCTGAACAAGAAGAAGTATCTAGTCTTGTACAAGATGGTTACCAAACATATGATGCATGGCCCATGTGGGCTACTTAATCGCGATTGTCCATGCACAAAGGGTCATGATTCCTGCAAGAACCATTACCCTAGACCTTTCTGCGATGTCACAGTACAAGGCAAGGATTCATATCCAGTTTACAGACGGCGTGAAGATGGCCGAAAAGAAAAAGTTCGCGGACATGAGCTTGACAACAGATGGGTCATGCCTTACAACCCGTATCTCCTCCATCTATTCAACTGCCACATCAATGTTGAGACATGTGGGAGCACCAAGGCAGTCAAGTATTTGTTAAAGTATATTTACAAGAGTCATGACCGGCCGTCTGTGGCTATGAGAGAGGCTGACAAGGAGGATAGTGAAGGGAACATTGATGAGATCAAGCAGTACAGAGATGCTAGATGGGTAACCCCCCAGAAGCCTTGTGGAGGATATATGGGTTTGATTTGAGTGATAGGTACCCTTCTGTTTTGTCCTTACAGCTACATCTTCTAGACATGCGCATGGTGTCATTTCATCGGCGCCAGGGGATTCGATGAGTGCTTGATCGTCCAGGTGCTAATAAGTCAATGCTTACAGTGTACTTCAAGAAGAACAGGAGAGATGAAACAGCTCGAGGTATATTGTATTGAGACTTTCCTGAGTTCTATACGTGGCAAGCACAGGACAAAGTTTGGCAAAATAGGTTATGTTGTGATACATTATGACATATTGAAAGAATCGTGTCTGCCAGTCCAGCCGAGGGGGAGCGTTACTATCTTAGGGTTCTCCTAAACCACGTGGCAGGTGCAACCTCATTTGAGTGTCTAAGGACCGTGAATGGTAAAATCCTACCGACCTTCCGTGAAACTATAGAAAGAAGGGGCTTAATCGAAGAGGACAACACGCTGAACGAGAGTATCGTTGAGGCAACCGGGTGGATGATGCCATATGTGATGCGAAGGCTCTTTGCAACAATATTGGTATTTTATGAGACCAGTGATGTGTTTGGACTATGGGAGAAACACAAGGAGGCAATGTCAGAGGACTACAGGCGCAATAATCAATCCACCTTCATGGTGGAGTAGATGGTCCTCATGGATATTCAAAAATTGCTACAATCAATGTAGAAGGATATAAAGATGTACCCACTTCCTGATATCGACGACACATATGATGCCTCTCATGATATTTCTAGAGAGATTTTTGAGGAGGCTAGCATTGAGGTTAACGAGGATGATGTGGCTCTGTCGGACACCCTTAATAAGGAGCAGCGGGCTGCATACGATGAGATCATGTCCTCGATTGATACTGAGGGCGGGTGTAACACCTCAGGTGTTTGGCTTCCACATTTGCACTTGCATTTCATAAACATGAGCATCATTCATCCATTCATGAGCTTATATTGCATGAAACATGCTTGTGAAACATTGCAACATATTGTCATATTTCATGTGTGTTTGTTTTATGAAATGAATAGTGTGCAACACTCAAGTGCAACATATGCAACACACTTTAGTGAAACATGGTTAGTTAGTACCATGCAACAAGATCATGAAACATGTGAAACATGACTATGAAACAAGTGTAACATTTCATGTGTTTTTCATTGCTTCAGTACATACCATGCTTGATTCTTGTGTGACCAATGTGGGGTGTGGCTAATTATTCTCCTAAGAACCTTAGTTATACTTAGAATGTCATTAGGAACAATGTTCATGTTGATCATTTTGCCTAATTAGGTTCTCAAGTCATGGTTTGACCATTATGGACCCCTAGAGCTCCTGAGTTTGACTGTTTAAAAAGTGTAGCTTAGAGTGTTTGCATGTCTGAGCAACCTAAAGCAACGTTGTAGTAAATTTTATAAGGAACAAACTTTGTTTAGAAGCCAAGTCATGAAAATGAGCAGAACATGTTCAAATAGGGCCCACAAGCCTAAGATCAGTGCTGTTTCAACACTTAGAAATTTTCTAAGTGTTGGAACTGCTTTCCAGTTTCATGAAGACGGCTTTGGAACCTTGTAGATGGAAATCCATGGTGAATTAGATCAAGCTTATGTTGAGTCATTTGGAGTACTCACTTAGCTCTATCATGTAGTCCAACTAGATTAGAATTTGGCCGAGCCGATTAGGAGTTATGTAGCGTTGAAAATCGCCTGTCAGGATGTTCACTTAGTAACTGAATCGGATTTTTAGACTCGCTACAGTGACCGACCGGCAGCAGAGCCTTGCTGCCGCATGGACGCCACACGCCCAGCTAGCCCTGACCACGCTGTGCGCTGGCCGGTGTGAAGAGGAGGATGCCTGCTGCCTCTCTGCTCGCTCGCACGCGCTCTGCCTCCCACTCGCTATCTCTCGCAACGCCGCTGCTCGCCATTGCCGACGCCGCTTGCTTTGCCACCGCAACTTGCCCTCGACGCCGTGCTGTTGGCCAATCCATCTCGACCATCACCGCATCTTCTTCCACTCCACCTCCCGGACCTCTCGCTCTACTCCCTTGAACCGTTGGTAAGGCACATTTCGATTTCCGCCATCAGAGACTTCACCGGAGCACGCCGTGCTTGCGGTTCATGTGGCCGTGGCACTCCACCGCACCACGCGCTGCCTCTTCCTCTGATCCGGCACCGTGCTAGCTTGCTGATGCTCTGGTAGGAATGGCTCTAGACGCTACCGAGCATGTGCCTGGGAACACCCCGGTGCACCTCACCGTGTCCGCCATGGCCGCGAGCACGAGCTCGTCGTGGCCGGTCGCCTTGAACCTTTCCTGCCTCTTATAGCGCGCGCATGAGGACCTTTATGAGCCATAGTATCTACCTCGAAGACGTAGTCCTTGGATTCGCCGCCGTTGAGCCAGAACAGCCATGCCGCCGTGTTGCTCGGGGCACCGCCGTGTGACCGTGCGTGCGGCCAAGCTCAACGGCGCTACCCTAGCTGCCCTTACCTTAGGCTATCTCTGCGTTAGGTCTCTAGGAAACTCTAGCGTCTTTCGCTGGGTGATACCGTGGCCGGAGTTTGCCGGCGTGCCGTCGGACATCTATGCTGTCCGCCATGGCCGCCGTCGTCCATGCTCCGAGGGGCCATTCGCCGTGCTCCGTACATCCCTCAACGCGGTTGAGCTCGGAGATGGCGACGGTGGTGACGCAACCGCCTGAGCCCTCCGCGCCGGTGAGGAAAAGCTCGCCGGAGCACCGCGACAGTCCCTCCCCTGTTTCCTCTCGCTGACCTATGAGGTCGTCTGACCCGAGGGCCCCGCTTGTCAGTGACTGAGTATTAGAAGCTAGTTCAAATATTTCTAGTTTTGAATGCTGTTTTGTAAATTTCGTAACTCCAAATGTGTACATTCAAATGGTGCGATTCAAATTTTGTTAGACTCACTGTGAGGTCTAGTATTTAAGAAAAATATGTCTTGAGCACATTATGTAGAAATTTTGGATGAATTAAATAGGAACTTGAAAAGTGTTTTTGAATGTATGCAAACTTGTTTAAATCATATCTTGAGTTTCTATGATCCAAAAATTATAAAATTTTGTGGGTAAGCTAGTCTTGCTTAGTATAAGCTCTGGTTAAAATTTGAGAGTCATTGCATGTATGGTTTTTGAGTTATAGATTTTCCTTTTATCACTGATTGATACTTGGGTGAATTTTTGTAAATTATCTATGAATCCAATGACCATGAAATTTGTTGGATAGTATCCTAGTACCTTAAGGATGCTAGGAAAAATATGAAATATATTGCTTGACACTTTTCACTAAGGTTTCCTAATTATGCCATTTTAAGCCATTATGCCTTATCATTTTTATGGGGGCTGTTATACTTACTCAAATGGTGTGAAATTTTTATGGTAGTCTACTTAGAGCATATAGTATCTACTGTAATTTTTGTATATTTAATGGTGTAGTTTTAATATATGTTTACCATTTCCTCTAATTAATTAGATAAATTAAGAAAGGTATGCAAAGAAATGGTTGGGTGATGAACACCCTACTTTCTGGTGTTCTTGTTATATGTGTAATAAGTGAGTAGAGTTAGTTTTGTCCAATTATTTGTTTACATCATAAGTTAATAATTATTTCGTTTGCATCATGTCCCTCTAGACAGATCTGGGGACTTTGGAAAGTTCCCCATGATATTTTGATTTGCTGTGAATGTGATGAATACAAGAGTTGTAGATAATTTATGTATCTAGCTTCTATCAAAATTTGAGGGCATTTGGCCCAGTAGTTTAGAAACTACAGCTGTTTAAAGTTAGGTTCTAGTTTTGCTTACTCTCTGTCTTGGGAGGACAAGTTCTGTTGATCAAAGAATTCGACTTGGTAAAGTGTTGAATCATGCTTTGAGGTATGAAAATGAATTGTAGACAATTTTATAAGCTTTCCAAATTGTCTTGTTGCATGTCAATTGGATTTATAAATCTCCAGTTATGGCTAGTTTACTGTACCGCTATATAGTCTTCATTTTACTGAAATACAAATGCTTGAGTGTATGCTTGATGCAATGTTCTCGTTGATTGTTTAGGGGTTAGCCTAACTTGAGGATATGCTTAGGTGCAGGTGCTAGGTCATTAACTAAAGATGAGTAATTATACATTAGGTTGTATAAACTTGGTAAGTAAAGTGATTTGAATAGGGCTTAAGTTGGAATATGCAAACTACAGCGAACATGCGCATTCCCCGAGCATCCCTGACATTCGTTCATGTGCATCCATGATATTTATCTTGCGCATTGTGCAGATGCCTCGTACTCGTTCCGCCGGTGCGGGTGATAATGATGATGATCTTCCACCGTCACCACCACCCACACCAACGGAATTGATAGCAATGCTTGCGGAAGGACAGCACACTTTGGCCGAGGCCCTCCATACGATTGTGAATCGTGATGGCCGTGGTACACGCCAAGGACCGGAACCAAATCAATACAGTGATTTCACGGATTTCCTTGACACGAAACCCTCGATCTTCAAGGAGGCTGAGGAGCCTCTACAAGCTGATGAGTGGTTGAATACTCTCGAGCAGAAGTTTTGTCTGCTCCGCTTGACTAAGGTGCTGAAGACAGAGTACGCATCTCACCAACTGCATAGGCCAGCTGGCATTTGGTGGAGTCATCATCGGTCCACTATGCCCGCTAATGCCCAAATCACTTGGGATCAGTTCAAGTCTGCTTTCAGGGGAAATTATATTCCTCCTGGTCTCATGGCGATCAAGCATACAGAGTTCGTGAAGCTAACCCAGGGGAACGAGAGCCTGAATGAATACCTGCAAGCTTTCAACGACCTTGCAAGGTATGCTACCGAGTTTGTGGACACCGATGCCAAAAAGATTGCTAGCTTCAAGCGGGGACTTAGCCCCAAACTGATGAAGATCATGGGAAATTGTAAGTGTGCTCATTTTAATGAGTTTGTTAGTGATGCTCTATCCCAAGAGAACAACAATGATATATATGCTGCTTCAAAGAACTGCAAGAGAGCCTATGAGGCGGGTGCCTCACGGTCCAAATCTCCAATCACACATAAGGCTCCCTTCCGTCCTCCAACATCAGCTACTAAGTTTCGCCCACCGCAGAAGAAGAATCCCGCCAAGACTAGGTTTCACAAGGCATTTATAGTTGCTCTTCCCAAGGGCACTACCAGTCAGGGCAGTTCTAGGGCTCCTCCAAGCAACATGCCATGCTGGAACTGCAACAAGACAGGCCACTGGGCAAGGGAGTGCCCTTACCCTAAGAAGAATAACTACCAAGGTGGTCGTCAGGGGCAGGTGAACCACACTAATATTACTAAGATTCCTTTAGGAGAGGTAGTAATTGCTGGTAAGTTTCTGGTTGATCAACACCCTGCAGTTGTACTATTTGATTCGGGTGCTTCACATTCTTTTATTAGTCCCGCATTTGCATCCAAGTTTATGCAGAAAACATATACTGTTGAGGGTGAGGGTTATTGTATTAGGGCTGCCAGTGGTATTATCCCAACCAAGCTGGTAGTTGGGGACGTACAATTTGAGATAGAGGGACGAAGTTATCAGGTTGATCTGGTAGTTTTACCGGGGCTAGGTATCGATGTGATATTGGGAATGAACTGGATGAGCCGTCATGGAGTGCTTATTGATACATCGACTAGGGTAGTCATGCTCAGAGATCCTAGTAATCAGGAGGGTTTTCTAGTACAGTTACCCCGAGACATTAATCTTTCTTGCACGACCAATGCGGTGCAAGCAAAGTCTCTGGCAGATATCCCTATCGTGTGTGACTTTCTGGATGATTTTCTCGATGATTTGCCTGGATTGCCCCCGGATCGGGAAGTGGAGTTCAAGATAGAGTTGCTTCCTGGCACAGCTCCTATCTCTAGAAGGCCATATAGAATGCCTCCCAATGAACTAGCTGAACTTAAGACCCAGTTGAATAAACTTCTAAAGAAAGGCCTTATCCGTCCTAGTTCATCTCCGTGGGGGTGCCTAGCTATCTTTGTGAAGAAGGATCAATCTCTATGCATGTGTGTAGATTATAGACCCTTGAATGCAGTTACAATCAAGAATAAGTACCCTCTGCGACGCATAGATATCTTGTTTGATCAGTTGTCTAAAGCAAAAGTTTTTTCCAAGATTGATTTGATATCTGGGTATCATCAAATCAAGATTCGGCCTGAGGATGTCCCAAAAACCGCATTCTCTATGAGATATGGTCTATATGAGTACCTGGTTATGTCTTTTGGATTGACCAATGCCCCCGCACATTTTATGTATCTGATGAATTCAGTGTTTATGTCTGAGTTGGACAAATTTGTGGTGGTATTTATAGATGATATCCTGGTCTATTCTGAGAATGAAGAAGATCATGTTGAACATTTACGGGTGGTTCTCACTAGATTGCAAGAACACCAGTTGTATGCAAAGTTCAGCAAATGTGAATTCTGGCTTCATGAGGTACCTTTTCTTGGACACGTGTTGTCCGATGGTGGAATTATGGTTGATCCCACCAAGGTACAAGAAGTATTGAACTAGAAGGCTCCCATCTCGGTGCACGAGGTTCGGAGTTTTCTGGGGTTGGCTGGCTATTATCGTCGCTTCATCCTGGATTTCTCTAAAATAACCAAGCCTATGACTCGGTTGCTGCAAAAAGACATGAAGTTTGTCTGGACTCCTGAGTGTGATGCGGCTTTCCATACCCTACAAACTCTTCTAACATCGGCTCCGATTTTGGCACAACCGGATATCGAGAAACCTTTTGATGTGTTCTATGATGCATTAGGTATTGGGTTAGGAGGTGTTCTTATGCAGGAAGGTAGAGTCATTGCTTATACCTCTCGCCAACTTCAAAAGCATGAAGTGAATTATCCAACGCATGACTTGGAACTCGCTGCTGTTGTTCATGCTTTGAAGGCCTGGAGACATTATTTACTTGGCAATGTGTGCAACATCTACACTGATCATAAAAGTCTCAAGTACATCTTCACTCAACCTGAGTTGAATATGCGTCAGAGAAGATGGCTTGAGTTGATCAAGGATTATAACCTCCAAGTGCACTATCACCCTAGCAAGGCAAACATCGTAGCGGATGCCTTAAGCAGGAAGTCTCATTGCCACTCATTGATTGAGAGTGATGTCCATTTGTCGAAGCTCCTTCATCCTGCAGTCCTTCACAACATCACTGTCAGTTGTACTCTACAGAGTCGAATTATCGAGCTACAGAAGATAGATGCAGGTGTGTTTCACATCAAGCGTAAGATGAAAGAGCAACAAACCAAACATTTTTGAGTAGATGAGGAAGGCGTGTTATGGTTCAAGGATAGGTTGGTAGTTTCGAAGGATAGAGAGCTTAGAAATCAAATCATATCCAAAGCTCATTCCTCTAAATTATCTATTCATCCTGGTAGTAGTAAAATGTATCATGATTTAAAGCCTCGATTTTGGTGGACCAAAATGAAGAAAGAGATAGCCGCTTATGTGGCTAGGTGTGACACTTGTTGTCGGGTCAAGGCTGTGCACATGAAAGCTAGATTACTTCAGCCACTCTCTATTCCAGGTTAGAAATGGGAGGAGATAAGTATGGATTTTATTGTTGGACTCCCTACTACTCAGAGGAATTTTAACTCCATTTGGGTGATTGTTGATCGGCTGACCAAGTCAGCACACTTCATTCCTGTCCACATAGACTTTCGTCCAACCGACTATGCGGAGTTGTACTTCAACCAGATAGACTTCATGGGATCCCTTGTACTATTGTCTTGGATAGAGGACCACAGTTCACTGCTCGCTTTTGGGAGCACTTACACGGATTATTAGGAACTAAGCTAGTAAGAAGTTCTGCTTATCATCCGCAAACCAATAGGCAAACTGAGCGAGTGAATCAAATCTTAGAAGATATGTTGAGAGCATGTGTCATCTCGGCTATGGGCTCATGGCAAAAATGGTTGCCCCTAGCTGAATTCTCATACAATAACAGTTATCAAGAGAGTATCAAGATGACACCGTTTGAAGCTTTGCATGGCTAAAAGTATAGAACCCCGTTAAATTGGGTAGAAGCCGGTGAAAGGAGATATTATGGAATTGATTTTGTTCAAGAAGCCAAAGAACAAGTTCGTACTATCCAAACTCACATGGTCGCAGCTCAAGCTAGGCAGAAAAGTTATGCTGATCAACATAGAAAACCTATTGAGTTCGAAGTTGGAGACTTCGTTTATCTAAAAGTCTCACCTATGAAGAGTGTCCAATGCTTTGGTGTGAAGCGAAAGCTTGCGCCGAGATATGTTGGTCCGTTTGAAATCATTGGACAAAGTGGTAAGGTGGCGTACAAGATTCAATTACCTCCAGAGATGAGTGCTATCTTCAATGTCTTTCATGTATCCCAATTGAAGAAATGTCTTCGCGTCCCTGAAGAGAGAGTTCCATTGGGGGATATCGAGTTAAAATCTGATTTGACCTTTGAAGAAAAGCCGGTCCGAGTGATTGACACTCGTGAGCGAGTGACTCAGAGTCGAGTGGTCAAGTTTTACAAAGTCATGTGGAGTAATCAGGGTAGTGAACGCGATGCAACGTGGGAAAGGGAAGATTATTTGAGGGATGGTTATAAGGAATTCTATCACAATGGTACGCTTTTCAAATCTCGGGACGAGATTTTTATAAGGAGGGAGGGCTGTAACACCCCAGGTGTTTGGCTTCCATATTTGCACTTGCATTTCATAAACATGAGCATCATTCATCCATTCATGAGCTTATATTGCATGAAACATGCTTGTGAAACATTGCAACATATTGTCATATTTCATGTGTGTTTGTTTTATGAAATGAATAGTGTGCAACACTCAAGTGCAACATATGCAACACAATTTAGTGAAACATGGTTAGTTAGTACCATGCAACAAGATCATGAAACATGTGAAACATGACTATGAAACAAGTGTAACATTTCATGTGTTTTTCATTGTTTCAGTACATACCATGCTTGATTCTTGTGTGACCAATGTGGGGTGTGGCTAATTATTCTCCTAAGAACCTTAGTTATACTTAGAATGTCATTAGGAACAATGTTCATGTTGATCATTTTGCCTAATTAGGTTCCCAAGTCATGGTTTGACCATTATGGACCCCTAGAGCTCTTGAGTTTGACTGTTTAAAAAGTGTAGCTTAGAGTGTTTGCATGTCTGAGCAACCTAAAGCAATTTTGTAGTAAATTTTATAAGGAACAAACTTTGTTTAGAAGTCAAGTCATGAAAATGAGCAGAACATGTTCAAATAGGGCCCACAAGCCTAACATCAGTGCTGTTTCAACACTTAGAAATTTTCTAAGTGTTGGAACTGCTTTCCAGTTTCATGAAGACGGCTTTGGAACCTTGTAGATGGAAATCCATGGTGAATTAGCTCGAGCTTATGTTGAGTCGTTTGGAGTACTCACTTAGCTCTATCATGTAGTCCAACTGGATTAGAATTTGGCCGAGCCGGTTAGGAGTTATGTAGCGTTGAAAATCGCCTATCAGGATGTTCACTTGGTAACTGAATCGGATTTTCATACTCGCTACAGTGACCGACCGGCAGCAGAGCCTTACCGCCGCATGGACGCCACGCGCCCGGCTGGCCCTGACCACGCTGCGCGCTGGTCGGCGTGAAGAGGAGGACGCCTGCTGCCTCTCTGCTCGCTCGCACGCGCTCTGCCTCCCACTCGCTCTCTCTCGCAACGCCGCTGCTCGCCATTGCCGACGCCGCTCGCTTTGCCACCGCAACTCACCTTTGATGCCATGTTGTTGGCCAATCCGTCTCGACCATCACCGCATCTTCTTCCACTCCACCTCCCGGACCTCTCGCTCTACTCCCTTGAACCCTTGGTAAGGCACATTTCAATTTCCGCCGTCGGAGACTTCACCGGAGCACGCGTGCTTGCGGTTCATGTGGCCGTGGCACTCCACCGCACCACGCGCTGCCTCTTCCTCCGATCCGGCACCGCGCTAGCTTGCTGATGCTCTAGTAGGAATAGCTCTAGACGCTACCGAGCGTGTGCCTGGGAACGCCCCGGTGCACCTCACCGTGTCCGCCATGGCCACGAGCACGAGCTCATCGTGGCCGGCCGCCTTGAACCTTTCCTGCCTCTTATAGCGCGCGCATGAGGACCTTTATGAGCCATAGTATCTACCTCGAAGACGTAGTAACTGGATTCACTGCCGTTGAGCCAGAACAGCCATGCCGCCGTGATGCTCGGGGCACCACCGTGTGACCGTGCGTGCGGCCAAGCTCACCGGCGCTACCCTAGCCGCCCTTAACTTAGGCTATCTCTGCATTAGGTCTCTAGGAAACTCTAGCATCTTTCGCTGGGTGATACTATGGCTGGAGTTGGCCGACGTGCTGTCGGGCGTCTATGCTGTCTGCCATGGCCGCCGCCGTCCATGCTCCGAGGGGCCATTCGCCGTGCTCCGTACATCCCTCAACGCGGTTGAGCTCAGAGATGGCGACGGTGGTGACGCAACCGCCTGAGCCCTCCGCACCAGTGAGGAAAAGCTCGCCGGAGCACCGCGGCAGTCCCTCCCCTGTTTCCTCTCGCTGACCTGTGGGGTTGTCTGACCCAAGGGCCCCGCTTGTCAGTGACTGAGTATTAGAAGCTAGTTCAAATATTTCCAGTTTTGAATGCTGTTTTGTAAATTTCGTAACTCCAAATGTGTAGATCCAAATGGTGCGATTCAAATTTTGTTAGACTCACTGTGAGGTCTAGTATTTAAGAAAAATATGTCTTGAGCACATTATGTAGAAATTTTGTATGAATTAAATAGGAACTTGAAAAGTGTTTTTGAATGCATGCAAACTTGTTTAAATCATATCTTGAGTTTCTGTGATCGAAAAATTATGAAATTTTGTGGGTAAACTAGTCTTGCTTAGTAGACGCTCTGGTTAAAATTTGAGAGTTATTGCATGTATGGTTTTTTAGTTATAGAATTTCCTTTTATCACTGATTGATACTTGGGTGAATTTTTGTAAATTATCTATGAATCCAATGACCATGAAATTTGTTGGATAGTATCCTAGTACCTTAAGGATGCTAGGAAAAATATGAAATCTGTTGCTTGACACTTTTCACTAAGGTTTCCTAATTATGCCATTTTAAGCCATTATGCCTTATCATTTTTGTGGGGGCTGTTATACTTACTCAAATAGTGTGAAATTTTTATGGTAGTCTACTTAGGGCATGTAGTATCTACTGTAATTTTTGTAGATTTAATGGTGTAGTTTTCATATATGTTTACCATTTCCTCTAATTAATTAAATAAATTAAGAAAGGTATGCAAAGAAATGTTTGGGTGATGAACACCCTACTTTCTGGTGTTCTTGTGATATGTGTAATAAGTGAGTAGAGTTAGTTTTGTCCAATTATTTGTTTACATCATAAGTTAATAATTATTTCATTTGCATCATGTCCCTCTGGACAGATCTGGGGACTTTGGAAAGTTCCCCATGATATTTTGATTTACTATGAATGTGATGAATACAAGAGTTGTAGATAATTTATGTATCTAGCTCCTGTCACAATTTGAGGGCATTTGGCCTAGTAGTTTAGAAACTACAGCTGTTTAAAGTTAAGTTCTAGTTTTGCTTACTCTCTGTCTTGGGAGGATAGAGTTCTGTTGATCAAAGAATTTGACCTAGTAAAGTGTTGAATCATGCTTTGAGGTCTGAAAATTAATTGTAGACAATTTTATAACCTTTCCAAATTGTCTTGTTGCATGTCAATTGGATTTATAAATCTCTAGTTATGGCTAGTTTACTGTACCGCTACATAGTCTTTATTTTGCTGAAATACAAATGCTTGAGTGTATGCTTGATGCAATGTTCTCGTTGATTGTTTAGGGGTTAGCCTAACTTGAGGATATGCTTAGGTGTAGGTGCTAGGTCATTAACTGAAGATGAGCAATTATACATTAGGTTGTATAAACTTGGTAAGTAAAGTGAGGGCTTAAGTTGGAATATGCAAACTACAGCGAACATGTGCATTCCCCGAGCATCCCTGACATTCGTTCATGTGCATCCATGATATTTATCTTGTGCATTCATGCAATAGGTGTGCCGGAGGGAGTGACGTTGCTGGAGTTCGAGGGAGCGAGCCAGGAGGGGGAGCCTGAGGTGCAGGCAACCGAAGAAGCAGCCGCCGAGGAGGAGTTGCCCGAGTGTTCTGACCACCAGCCTTCCTCGTTCCTGAAAGGCAAGCTCTGGAGCATATTAAGCCTCCCATGCTTTCACAAATACATTGAGTACCTTTTATTGTTGATGATGCATTAAGTATAGAAATAGGTTGGAACCAATTGCTGCATTATATATATCCTTCCTTGTCCAGATATCGCACTAGAATCCTATTTAAGTTCAGGAACGGGTTAAATGCTTAGCCATGCTTAGTGCGGTAGAAGTCAGGTGATTTCCTATCACCTGCGAGCTTTAGGATGACGTGGATCACGGTTGGCTATATTTGCTATCATGGAAAAGAACCATGTGAATAATAAATTAAGACCGGGCAGGGTCTTGTGTAGATTTGAACATAGTGACTCCGTCTAAGTCGTTTAAGGACCGATACACTGTACGTCCTCATGTCATGTTGAATGCAGCCTAACACTTAGCTGGCCGGATAAGTCGTTCCGACCGTGAAGCCTAGTAGCTCGACTTAGGCCGGGGACGCGAGCAGTGGCGTGCATTCTAGAGGTAGTAAGGATGTGCGGAGAGCCATTGGCATAAGTCTAAGGCGGGTTAGAGTCCCGAACAACCTTGGCAGAGTGGTTCTCTGAGAATGTCGATCTGTTCAGACTCGCGACTCCTGAATCGTACCAAAGGTGACTTGTTTGCGACCCTGACGGGGGAAGCAGAGTTTGTGTTTAGGAATACCCCTCCAGCTGGATAGGAATCGATTCGAATCGCCGTCTCTCCCATATACTGAGAACTTGACTGAGCAGCGGCAACATAGATTCACTTAATTTAACGATATGGTTAAATGGAAGATGATGATGATGGATAATGTTGCCATGATTTATACCTGCTATGGTTAATAATGTTTGCATATTAATCAAGTGATTGCTTAGTACAGGTGTTAATATAGATGACTGGTTAATTGCTTAAAGTCACTGCTAGCTCAGGTTAAAAGTTAATCATTATTACTTATCCTTTTCCGCAAAAAGGAAGTGTCTGCCAGATCCACTAAATAAAGCTATGCATGATCCTTGGTGTCATTTGTTTTGGTTTCCGACGGGTAAGTCTAGCTGAGTACATTCCAGTACTCAGGGTTTATTCCCTCTTGTTGCAGATGACCTTCTATATCAGGGATTCTATAAGTATTGTCTCCACCCGGCGGGTGATGAAGACTAGATCATGGGCATGATCTATGTTCTCTTATCTGAATGCTTTTGCGGGCTGTGATCAGCGAACTAGTATGTGTATTTGAACTCGGGTGTGTAAGTTAAACTATTTGCTTCCGCATATTTTACAAGACTTGTTTTGTAATAACGATGACTCTGTGATGATGTAATCTATTTGCGAACGTCTGTGAAATGTTCTAACGTACGATATGTTATGTTGAATTACTGTGATCTTGGTTGTATGCAAGTTGGTTTGAAATTCTTCGAGATTTCAGTTGACTACCGGGTTTATATGGGCTCAAGTGCGAGAATTTGATTGTTTCGGCGATTGTTTTTGTACTTGTGCTCTTATAAATTGGTCAGTTTTGTGACAGCGGGGGTCTCTTCTTTGTGGATGGTCTTGGTGGGACCAGAAAGACTTATCTATACAGAGCACTTCTCGCTACTATACGCAGTCAGAAAAAGATTACAGTGGCAACAACTACATCTGGTGTTGTGGCCTCAATAATGCCTAGTGGCAGAACCGCCGACTCGCGCTTCAAGATTCCCCTCACCATCGATAATGGGGCCTTTTGCACCTTCACAAAATAGAGTGGTACTACCAAGCTGCTTCGGGCCGCATCCCTTATTATTTGGGACGAGGTGACAATGATAAAGAGGCAAGGTGTTGAGGCACTAGACAACAGCCGTCGTGATATAATGGACCGACCAGAGTTGTCGTTTGGGGGGAAGACCGTGGTGTTCGGTGGAGATTTCAGGCAGGTTCTTCCCGTTGTTCAGAGAGGGTCAAGGGCTCAGGTAGTTGGTGCCTCGCTACGGATGTCGTACCTTTGGGATTCCATATGGCATCTAAAACTGGTGCACAACATGAGGGCAAAGAGCGACTCGTGGTTTGCAGAATACTTGTTGCGCGTTGGTGGAGGTTCTGAGGAGGCAATTGTTGATGATGAAATCCGTCTTCCTCATGATATATGTGTTTCGCACACCGGGAAAGATAGTGATCTTGATACTCTAATTGATTGCATATTCCCTAACCTCAATGCAAATATGTCAAGCAAAGATTATATCACCTCTCGAGCGATATTATCTATGTGGAACGAATGAGTTGATATGATTAATAAGAAGATGATAGGTCATTTCTATGGGGATGAGATGGTGTACCATAGCTTTGACTGTGCGGTGGACGATCCGCACAACTACTATCCTGAGGAATTCCTTAACACTTTGACACCCAATGGTCTACCTCCGCATGTGTTGAAGCTAAAGATTGGTTGTCCGGTCATATTGCTTAGGAACATTGACCCTGCAAACGGACTTTGTAATGGTACCAGGCTTATCATATGGGGGTTCCAAAAGAATACCATAGATGTAGAAATTGTGTTGGGACAGCACGCTGGAAAATAGGTTTTTCTGCCTCGAATATTATCGATAGAATATCATGGGCAGTCCTCCGAGGGGTATCCCATGAAGGAAGATTGATCGACAGAGATGCGTGTAATCGAGAACAAGAAGGCAACAGAGACACACGAGTTAGACAGGTTCAGGCCATCAGTATGACGTAATACCCTACTCATGTGGTCTGTTGGATTGTATTGGCTATCGTATGATATTGCGTGTGTTTGGAGGGGGTCTCTGCCCGCCTTATATAGTCCGGGGGGCAGGGTTACAAGTCGGTTAGATTTAGGAGATAACCAGAAAGGAATAACAGATTACGGGAATCATGGGATCATACGTATCCTAACAGATCTCGTAGTATCTTTAAGATATCTTCCAGTGTCTTGTGGGACGCATCGAGCAGCGCCGTGCCCCACAAGGCATCATCTTGTGGGCTGGACCACCCTTGGGAGCACAGCCCATGTGGTCGGTAGTGGGTATCCGGGGTCGTACCCCCCACAGCTAGTCCCCGAGTGTCTTGTATCCATTCTCCAACGTTGTCTTGTGCTTGTCCGAGCAGGTGCGAACAAAGACAAGCAGCCAAACTCATGGTCCGACCACCGTGATGAGTTGCCAAGTAGTTGTGAACCGTCGCCGAGCAGTGTGAACCATCGCCAAGCAGCATAAACCATCGCCAAGCAACATGAACCATCATCGAGCAGTGTATCCCAAGTTAGGCTTGCCACAAGGATGTAAGGAGCTCAAGTTCAAAATCGAAAATTTCCTCACAGTGGAACAAGTGTGCCCACTTAGAGTCCAACCACGAGAAAGGGAGATAGTCTTCTTCAGCTTCGAGAGGCGCGGAGTCTTCCAGATTAAAGCAAACACACTAACCGTGAGGTGAAGTGTGCCCACTTAGCCCCTGAGCCTGACAGTAGGTGACGTAGTCACATGGTGCCCGGGTCCAAAGTAAACAAAAGCACAAGACCAGCCGAGCAAGCAGCCTAGTCCCTGGGTGTAGCCCCAAAATGAGAAAAACACATTCACCACAAGGTGAAGTGTTCCCACTTAGTCCCCGATCCTGATAGTAGGTGATGTGGTCACGTGGTGCCAGGGTCAGAAACAGTCAACCGAAGAAAGTCCCTAGTGCGGTGAGGAACCAAGTCATATTGATAACGCAGTCCCCGAGCCACAAGTGAAAATCTTGGAGAAAACAAATTGCGGAGAAAAACCAGAGTAACGGTTGTACAATAGTAATTACTGAGCCGTAATAGATGGCAAAGAAGTCGGTGAATATTCGGTGAGCAGTAACAACTTGCGGTGATAAATGGGCGATACGGGCTGCATTTGCGCGAAAGCCCGGGTAACGGCCCACCATGCTATTTTGGAGAATGTGGAGAGGCGCAAATCGTGGAGTGGTTTCCCAAAACCCTCGAATGTGAAAGGTGGGGAGTGCTTTATAACTGCGCCACCACACCCCGCACTCCCACCTTTGCCACTTTGCCATTTCATCTTCCTCCTCAGCCCTCACGCTTCTAGATTCATATTCACCGCGTGTTTTCCGCGCCAATCCCAAACTAGATCTGAGAGATGGCGCCAAAGAAGGGAGTTGGTAACCCAAATAAGGCGAGCGCCGAAATCAGCCATGATGAAGAGTGGGTGTCATCGCACATGGGGGAGGTGGAGCTCAACAAGATGGTGGAGGCGGGTGTTCTTCCTGACCGCGTCACCACCGGATGGCGGCCGGCCAGCGGTGAGCCCTACCCAATGCCTCATACTAATGAAGCTGTAGTATTTAAGGATTACTTCTGGCATGGGTTAGGATTTCCTATTCATCCTTTCTTGAGGGATCTATTGGAGTTCTAGAGAGTCCATCTGTGCAACCTCCACCCAAACACTATCTTGCACATTTTGATTTTCATTCATTTCTGTGAGGCGTATCTCGGGATTCTTCCCCACTTCAACCTCTTTCATCACCTCTTCTAGCTAAAGAAAAAGCGTGGCGATGGTTCCAAGGTGGTCGATGGCGTGTATCTTCAACTACGTGATGGAATGGCGGGTGAGTACCTCACTGTGCCGCTCAACACGTCTCTGAAGGGGTGGAATGTCCAGGTGGTTCTTCAAAAAGAGCCATCCTGCCATCCGCTACGACGCCGACCACATCCCGGAGGGCCAAAAAACCTAGTCGGAGAGGCCAAGTAGTGCTAAGATGGATTAGGTGAGGGAGCTCCTCAGCCTGATAAAGGGCATAAAGACGAACGGCGGACTGGTGGCGGCGAGCTTCATAGTGCGCCGCATCCAGCCCTGCAAGGAGAGGGCCCACGCGGGCTTTGACTTCAAGGGGGACACCGACATCACTCGAGAGAGGATAGAGATGCTGTTGAGGGATGATGTGCTAGAGCAGGATGCAGAGCTATTCGCTCTATTTGCCTCATTCAGCGTGTTAGGGTAGACGAGGCCCTTTAACTGCATGAACCCGCCTCCTCAGGTAAACATCTCAACTGTGTGTTCCTGATCCTTTTTTTATCCTGTACCATTACCGAGCAGTGAACTAATTCACTTATGGAAAGATTCATTCATAGGAACGAGCGGTGTACTTCTCGAGCATGCCGAGGGGCGATTGGATGCCGGTAGTCGACGCCTGGCCACCAACTCAGCCTGAGGAAGGTGCCATTAACACCTCGTCGGAGTCTAGAGGCGTGGGCACTGGTTGGACGGAGAGTTCTCCCCCGGTGTCGGAGAAAGTCCGGGGGAAGAGGGCAGTGGCAGATGAGCCAGCCTAGAAGAAGAGGAAGACAGCGGGTGCCGCTCCCGCAAGCCGGGTGGCATCTCACTTGGCGGTGATAGGACCACTCGGACGCAAAGTG
Organism: Miscanthus lutarioriparius; assembly: GCA_904845875.1. Lineage (NCBI taxonomy): Eukaryota > Viridiplantae > Streptophyta > Magnoliopsida > Poales > Poaceae > Miscanthus > Miscanthus lutarioriparius. The sequence goes on along the minus strand of CAJGYO010000002.1, from coordinate 104,498,634 downwards.
CGGTGATGTCCGAGTGGTCGGATGACGACGGGGCTCCAGTAGCTCCTCCTCTGAGCACTGAAGCGCCCCCACACAACACGCCCACAGAGGAGCGATCGAAGGGAGGGAGGAGTCCCCGAGCTGCAGGCGAAGGGAGTCCCCGAGCAGCAAGCGAGGGGAGTCCAGAGTGGCAGGTGGAGGAGAGGCCGACAGCAGAGGCCGTGAGACCTCCACCCAAGGGCGCGGGAGTCAACCCTAGGGCCACGCCTAGGGCTCGGGTAGGTAGCGCCGGTTCAAAAAAGTGTATCGGCGGGCCCACACCGTAAGTATCCTTGCCTTAGAGTTATTTTGTTGTTGGATCCTTATTGCGGTGGCGATTGATGAGCTGATCTGATGCAGAGCGAGGCTTACAAAGGAGTTGAATCTGTCTGTCCAGACTGACAAGCAACATGGGGCTGGTCCCAGCACGGAGGCGATGCCAGCAAATGTCATCCTAGAGTCCCCGAGCGCTCGGCAGCCTATAGAGGAGTCAACCGCCACTCTTGGTGGACTTGGCAGCGGGTGAACGGTTGGCACCGATGGTGGACGGGTCGGTGACGATGCCCGGGGCAATGACAGAAGCTGCCAGGGGTTTGGAGGTGAATGCTAAAGTTGCCGACGCTGCTTCAGAGTCTAGAGCGGAGAAGCCTGTGGTGCCAGAGGAGCCGATGACGCTCCCTGAGGCATTGGAGGGCATGGTCGGACACGCTGTGTGGCCACGGAGCCCCCTAGTGGTGCCGCCAGTTGTGGAGGAGGAGGATGAGGTGGAAGAGATCAAACATGAGGAATCATGACCCCAAGCTATCCAAATCCTCCACAAGCGGGGCGACAAAGTGGTGGTCGTTGAGGAGGAGGACACTACCAGGGAGCTTAGGAGGCTGGAGTCCACCCTGTCAACGGCGATGAAGCAGATCAAGGTTAGCATTGCGTCATCAATGTTCATCTTTAACGTTGTAGATTGGAGTTCTTCATAGTCTTGGTGCTTTTGCAGGGGATAGCTCGGACTGTTGAACAATGGCGCCAGTTGATCAAGAGGATGGAGCCCCTCGTCGAAGAAAACACAAAGCTGAAGGAGGCGATGAAGCTTATGGAGAAAAACGTCTAGAGGGCCCAGCACGAGTGGGATCTTGCCAAGTCTCAAGCGCGAGATCTGGAATACCAAAAGGGCACTCTATCCGAACAGCTGGCGACCGTGTCCAAGCAGTTGCGGGGTAGGTCCGAGCAGTTAGCCACCATCTCCGAGCAGCTGATGAGTGTTTCCAAGCAGCTAGAGCGGAAGTCCAAGCAACTTAGAAATGTCTCCAAGCAAAGAAAAGGTATGGTGTATCGGTGATTTTGCTTTGCATTGTTGAACAGTCATATTGTTGCTGATGACTGTTGTGCTTGTAGAGCAAGATGTGGAGCTCGGCCAGCTATGCCAAACCATCAGGCAACTCTAGGAGGAGGAGAAGAAAGCAACTGGGCGAGCGGAGAAGCTGGCCGAGGAGCTGAAAGGTCAGTACTTTGTGGTCAGAGTTACTGCTGGAGTAATTTCTTTTGTTTGATGGATCTTTGTGATGCCTACAGACTATCGTCGGAGGACCAAGGCACAGTTCGATGTGCTGGAGTAAGAGACCAGGACCTAGAGGAGTAAGCTCGATGCCATAGTTGCTGGAGTTAAGCCGGTGCTCGACTGCGTTGACCTAGAGTTGGCTCCTCAGCCCGACGGCAGGCCGCTGCGTCCAGACACCATCATCGACAGGTGCAAGGCGGCGTGGGAGAACTTCAAAAGCTTCAACCGTGATGCCACCATCATCGCCATTACGCATGCCCTAGCAGTGGTCCAGTCCCACTACCCAGCCATTGACCTTCAAGCAATAGGGGCTAGATTCACCAGAGGGTCGGGCGCGACGGAGCATCAGCAGTTGGAAGATGAGGTGGAAGACGCGGCGATGATACTGGCCGGCGATGTCGACCTGTTCGACGAGATGGACGGTGACGGCGAAGCCCAATGATCTGCTTGGAGAATATTCTGTAATAACTGGAGAGGGTAGTTAAAACATGCAAGGGCGCAGACAGACATTTATGTATATGTATAAATGTTTTAAAGTGACATGTGCATGTTTAGGCAATTTGCCAGTATTTTGGTGAAAAACTCATTGTAGTGTTAACCCTAACGCAATTATACGTAGTATAAGTAGCGTCCGAGCAGTTAGTTCATTACTGAACTCTTGGCCTTGGCTAGCCCATAGTTCATAACATCGAGCGCAGAGCCTGTGCACGTGTAGGAGGAACAGGCATGACCAAGGAACCACAGCCGACCACCCATAACGCAGAGCACGGAGCCCATAACACGTGTAGGGAGAGATCGGAGACCAAGTCTTCTTCATAGAGCACAGAGCGGAATGTGTGCTGCTCGGTGGTTGGTGAAAAATCTTAGAGATATACGTAGTATAAGTAGCATCTGAGCAGTTAGTTCTTTACTGGCCTCTTGGCCTTGGCTAGCCCATAGTCCATAACATCGAGCGTGGAGCCCGTGCACATGTAGGAGGAACAGGCAAAGGAACCGTAGTCGACCACCCATAACATAGAGCGTGGAGCCCGTAGCACGTGTAGGGAGAGATCGGAGACTGGGTCTTCTCCATAGAGCACAGAACAAAACGTGTGCTGCTCAGCGGTTGGTGAAATATCTTAGAGATATGGAGAAATATGGTGGAGCGTTTATGGGGATCACATATTGGAGTGTGTTAAGTAGTAGCTTAGAGCTGGCGACCGCAAATAGAGATTAAACCATAATAGAGATATAATAGAGACAAATTATGACAACCAAAACTTCATTCATTATGGAGTGAAGAATACATATCTAGAGCATTTCAATGATAGAAATGTATAAGGTGCTCGATGTGCCATGAATTGGGGACATTGAGTCCATCCAAGTCGCATAGCCGCAGTAAGACCCTGATCGGGTAACCTCTTTGACCACGTAGGGCCCTTCCTAGGGGGAGGAGAGCTTGTGCATCCCTTTAGTTTTTTGCTTTCTGCGGAGAACGAGGTCGCCGATAGTAAATGAACCACCTTTGATGTTGCGGTTGTAGTATCATCGCAAGCCTTCTAGGTATTTGGCTGTGCAGATACAAGTAATCAGGCGTTCTTCCTTAGCCCTGTTGACGTCCTCTGTCGAATAGCTGTGGATTGCTCTTCATCATAATGTTCCACCCTAGGTGCTTGGAAGGCAATGTCCGCTGGAAGTATGGCTTCTGAGCCGTAGACCAAGAAATATGGAGACACACCGGTGCTGCGACTAGCTTGAATGCACAGTCCCTAGACCACAGCTGGTAGCTCTTTGAGCCATCTGCCCAAATGTTTTTCTTCTTTCTGATATAGCCACTTTTTTAGGGCATCAAGGATCATACCGTTCGCCCGTTCAACCTGACCATTGGCTCTAGGATTGGTAACGGAGACGTATTTGACGGAGATGCATCGGTCTTCGCAGAAGTCCCAAAATGATGACTAGTGAATGTAGTTCCGAGGTCGGTAACAATGCTATTTGGGAGACCAAATCTGTGGATGATATCTTCGAAGAGCTCGACTGCCTTCTTAGCAGTAGCCAAAACAAGCGGTTTGTATTCGATCCACTTGGAGAACTTGTCGATGGTGACGTACACATACCGGAAACCACCTGGTGCTAGCTTGAAAGGCCCGATCATGTCTAGTCCCCAACATGCAAAATGCCAGGAAGCTGGGATGGTCTGCAGTTCTTGTGCCGGCACATGGATTTGCTTGGCGAAAAATTGACATCCTTCACAACATCTGACGAGGTCTTCTGCATCGGAGATGGCCGTGGGCTAGTAAAAACTAGCTCGAAAAGCTTTGCCGACCAGGTTTCTTGAGGCCACGTGGTTGCCGCATGAACCATAGTGAATTTCGAGAAGTAGTTTCACTCCCTCTTCTTAGGCGATGCATTTCTGCAGTATCCCTTCCTTAGCAATTTTCCTCATCAAGTTCCCATCCACTAGTACGTAATGCTTGCTTCAACAGATTAGGTATTCGGTTTTAGTCTTGTTGGTGGGTACGTTGGCGTTGGTGAGGTACTTGATGAGCTGTCCCCTCCAATCGGCGGGCGGCGAAGGTACTGTAAGTACCAGCTGCTCGGCGGGGGGAATTTCTTGAACTTCCTTCCCTTCCTTAATGGATGGCGCAAAGAGATCTTGAACGAAGACCCCAGGCGGAATTGTGGCATGAGAAGATCCTATCTTAGATAGGTGGTCGGCGAGCTGATTCTGATCTCATACCACGTGGTGGTACTCGATACCGTAGAACTTCCCTTCGAGTTTCCTTGATTTCGGGCAATATGCGTCCATCTTTTTACTAGAGCAGGACCAGTCTTTGTTGAGCTGGTTGATGACCAGCGCAGAGTCCCCGTATACCATGAAGCATTTGACGCCAAGCTCAATGGCTATACGGAGTCCATGGAGACACGCTTCATATTCGGCGGCGTTGTTGGAGGCCGGAAAATGTATTCGGAGAACGTATCAAAGCTTATCCTTGGTCGGCGTAATGAACAGGATGCCAGCACCAGCACCATTGATGTTGAGGGCGCCATCAAAGTACATCACCCAGTGCTTGGGGCAACTAGTGGGGATGGGCTCTTGGATCTCGGTCCACTCAGCAACGAAGTCAGTGAGCGCCTATGACTTGATGGTAGGCCTGCTTTTGAATTCGATGGAGTAAGTGCCGAGCTCAATAGCCCACTTGATGATGTGGCCATTGGCCTCTTTATTGCGGAGAATGTCCCCTAGAGGGAACTCGGTGACCACGGTGATCTTGTAAAGCTCGAAGTAATGGCGGAGCTTGCGTGACGTGAACAGAATAGCGTATAGCAGTTTCTGAACTTGAGGATAACGGGTTTTGGGCTCACTAAGGACCTCGCTGATGACATAGACCGGATGTTGCACCTTGTAGGCATGCCCGGCCTCCTCGCATTCAACGATGATAGCTGTGCTAACGACGCATGAAGTGGCGGCGATGTAGATCAGTAGAGTTTCATCGGGTCAAGGCGCCGTCATGATCGGAGGCTTCATTAAAAAAAACTTGAGCTGCTCGAAAGTTGTATCTGCCTCCTCTGACCAGCAGAAGTGCTCGGAGGCCTTGAGGAGTTTGAAGAACGGTAGTCCCTTTTCGCGCGATATAAAGCGGCTAAGAGCAGCCATGCAACCTATAAGCTTCTGTATATCCTTTACGGACATTGGTCGTTTTATGTTGGTGATGGCAGAGACCTTGTTGGGGTTGGGCTCGATGCCATGGGCACTAATGATGTAGCCCAGGAGTATATCAGATGGAACTCTAAAGATGCACTTTGAAGGGTTCAACTTCCATCTATACCTTTTTAGGTTGGCAAACATTTCTTCAAGGTCGGCAATGAGATTATCATCAGTCTTGGACTTGATGACCACATCATTGATGTAAGCTTTGATGTTGCGGTCTATCTGTTGATCAAGGCACATCTAGATGGCCCTTTGGTAGGTCGCCCCGATGTTCTTGAGTCCGAAGGACATGGTGGTATAGCAATACGCACCGAAAGGCATGATAAATGACGTCTTGATCTGGTCATCTTTCTTGAGGGATATCTGGTGATAGCCAGAGTGACAATCAAGGAAGGAGAGTAGTTTGAGTCTACAACCTCGTCTATCTAAGGCAGACCGAAGGGGTCTTTAGGGCAGTGTTTGTTGAGATCAGTGTAATCAACGCACATTCTCCATTCTTTATTCTTTTTTTGAACAAGAACAGGTTTGCTAACCACTCAGAATGATACACTTCTTTTATAAATCCGGCATCTAGGAGCTATTTTATTTCTACCCTAATAGCTTCCTTCTTGTCTGGTGCAAATCGTCGAAGTTTCTGCTTGATCGGTTTGGTGGTCGGCAAGACATTCAAGGAGTGCTCGATCTTCTCCCATGGTACCCCCGGCATGTCTGTAGGTTTCCAAGCAAACACGTCGGCATTGGCACATAGGAAGGAGACGAGCACGCTTTCCTATTTGGGGTTGAGATGAGCCCCAATCTTCACGGTCTTGGAGGGGTTGTCAAGGCTGAGGCCGACCTCCTTGGTTTCTTTGGACTTGGCGGAGGCGTGATGAGGCTCCAGCGATGGGATCTCTAGGTCATTGACGGGCACCGTCTTGGCGTTAGTGACCACACTGGCCATCTGGATGGAGAGGTTGGTGGCTTCAGCGAGGGCGAGACTCTGTCTCGCAGGCGTAGGCGATGGAGAGGTTGGCCCGTAGGGCCAGGACTCCTGCAGCGAAGGCATCTTCAGCCCAGGTAGGCATAGTGTGGTACGGCCATGAACTTGGTCAGAGCTAGCCGACCAAGTATGGTGTGGTAGGCAGTGTTGAAGTCGGCGACGTAGAAGTTGAGGTGTTCGACGCGGTAGTTTCTAGCCGTGTCAAACTATACTGGTAGGGTGATCTCTCCAAGCAGTTTGGATGCCCTACTAGGTACCACACCCTAGAAGGAGGAGTCAGAGGGTGTGAGATCTCCTATCCCGAGGCCCAGCTCCTTTAGGGCTCTGGCGAAGAGGAGGTTCAAAGCGCTCCCGACGTCGACGAGCACTTTTCTAAAAAGCACTTTCTAGACAGTTGCATCGAGGACGAGGGGGAAACACCCTGTGTAAGGGATGTCTGCCCACTGGTCGGCCCTACTAAAGGTGATGGGGACTCAAACCAGGGGCGATAGCTGGGGTTGGCGATGGCGACTTCCGCGTTGACGGTGAGCACTCGATGGGCGGTGAGCTTCCGATCTCTTCTATTCTCGGCGGGGGCGAGGCCCTCGAAGATGGTGGCAACCACTTTGTCGTGATCTTGGAAGGCGTTGTTGTTGCCCCCAGGTGGTCGGCGGCCTCCAGCTTCATCGTTGTTGTCGTCGTCCGGCTTTTTGACCTAGAACTCCTTAGCCAAGCCGAGGCAGTCCTTCACCTTATGCTTGGCGTTTTTATGAAAATGGCATGGGCCTTCAAGGATATTCTTATACTACTCATCGTAGTTGCGCTTGGTGCAAGGTTTGTCAACGGTGGTGATGATGTGGTCCAGTCGGCGGCGGCGATATTGACCGGATTTAGATCCTTCTGGACGATCACAGCCACTGTCCTGATGGTGACTGCGGTCATCGTAGCAGTGGTCGCTATGGCATCGGTCATCGGGTCGCTCGTCACTGTGGTGAGTTGGGCGATGAGTGCCTGTGTCCTCATTGAAGTGTACTTCTGCTTCTTCGGCATCGGCGTACTGGTTGGCGGTCGTAATCATATCGCCAATCCCCATTGGTGGCTTGCGGTTGAACTTGGAGCGGAGGTCATGGTGATGGAGTCCTCGGACGAAGGCGGTGATGACCTCTGCTTCCGTGATGTTAGGAATAGAATTCCTCATCTCAAAAAAGTGTTTGATGTAGCTACGGAGGAGCTCGGATGGCTTTTGGTAGATGCGGTTTAGATCGTGCGTGGTGCCCGACCGAGTACACGTAGCCATGTAGTTGTCGGTGAAAACCTTCTTCAGCTCTTCCTAGGATCCAATGGAGTCCGGGGCCAAGCTTGTGAACCAGTTCATCGGGTTGGCATGAGCATGATAGGAAGATAGTTCACCATGACACTGGTATCTCCCTCGGCGGCGCGCACAACGGTGGCATAAGCTTGTAGCCACTGTGTGGGGTTCATCCATCCTTCATAGGGCTCGACCCCAGTGATTTTGAAACCACGGGGCCACTAGAGTGTCCGGAGTGCCCTTGTCAATGCTTTGGGCCCTTCGGGATCTTCGCTATCGTGATCTGTGGCATTGAGTGGCTGGAGGGCTGAGTCCGGATTACCAAACTCTTGCTCGTACTCTTCACGGTGGCGTACTTCTTCATGGTGACCGAAACAGCGCTCGTCGATACGTCATCGCGTGTCTCGGAGATTGTTGAGGTGCGCTCAAACGTCCTGGTCGACCTCCTGGTCGTGTTGGCGAGGGTGTTCGATGCGGTTGCCCCTAGCTTCCCTAGAGGGGTTGTTTGTCGTCGCGGTGCTGGTCGGTGAAACGACTTAGGCGGCGATCAGATCTTGGCATGGCTCATCGGTGAATCGAGCTTGTGGAGTATGAAGGTCTCTAATCCTGGCGGATCTTGTTGACCTGGCAGTGCACCGCTTTAAGAATGGCGTCAACCTTGGCGACCTCCGGTGTTTGTGGGAGCCAGGCGAGCTCGTTGGTGGCCATGGCCAAGTTGGCGCTTGGGGTCTTGTATATGTCATGGCCATCAACATGGACAAATTCGTCGTCGAGGTTGCATTGGAGTTGGCGTGGCCTTCCTTATGAGTCGAGCTGGGCCTCGGCTAGCACAAGGGCGGCCTCATTTGCTCGGCGCTACGCACGGTTGATGTTCCTATTGACGTGGGTGGCGCGATCTTCCTCAATTTCCCCTTCCCATGGGAGGTTATCGACGCTGACGTTGAAGATTACGCCTCCATGGAAGGGAGGGAAAGGAGGTTGTTCGGTGGTGGTTTCAATGATAGTCTCCGTAGAGCCCTAGGACTCGGAGTCTAGATTCTCCTCCAAGATGGTTTGGAGGGATGCTCCGGGGCATCGACCGACGTGTAGCATGTTGACAGCCGGCGGGAGCTGGTCGGCAATCTAGTCGGCGAGAGAATGGATATCTCCCACCTGGTCGGCGAATTTGCCCCTTCGGACATCTTGATAGGCGGCGGCGACGCTGGTGAGCCTGAAGGGTAAGGCCATAACCCCTGGAGTTTCCCGAGCAGCCTCCGATAGATCTAAACCGGAGGGTGGTCGGCGCTGGACCAGAGTGGTCAGGGCCGATTCTGTGATGGAGAGGCAATCGGCGAGCTTCTAGCCAACCTGATCGATGGATGCGATTAGATCGTTGTTGTTGATTTGCCTCCTCTAGTAACAGGGGAGCGGGCGGTCGAATTGTCGGCGAAGACGACCTCGGAGGCGGTTCTGAGATCGGATCTGCAGTCACAGGTGTTGGGGTGATCGGCGCAGTATTGATCTGCACCCGCTCGATGAGCTCTCGACTCCGTCAGTGTTGATGATCCACGAGATTGATCCAACCGTGAAGATCTGGTCGGGCTGTGGGAGGGACGAAGTGCCTGCAAAACGTACCATCTTATTCGACATGGAAACAGCACGCCCACCCCTACCTGGCGCGCCAACTATCGACATAATATCGTCGACAGTCCTCCGAGGAGTATCCCACGAAGGTAGATTGATCGACAGAGATGCGTGTAATCGAGAACAAGAATGCAACAGAGACACACGAGTTAGATAGGTTCAGGCCGTTAGTATGATGTAATACCCTATTCATGTGGTCTGTTGGATTATATTGGCTATCGTATGATATTGCGTGTGTTTAGAGGGGGTCCCTGTCCGCCTTATATAGTCCGGGGTAGAGTTACAAGTCGGTTAAATCTAGAAGATAACCAAAAAGTAATAACAGATTACATGAATCATGGAATTATACGTATACTAACAGATCTCGTAGTATCTTTAAAATATCTTCCTGGTGTCTTGTGGGATGCGCCGAGCAGCGCCATGCCTCCACATGGCTTCATCTTATGGGCTAGGCCGCCCCTAGGGCGCAGCCCATGTGGTCTGCCGTGGGTATCCGGGGTCGTACCCCCCACAAATACCCTTATGCCCATCGGACGATAAGATGTTCCCTTTCCAATTTAAGCGAAAGCAGTTCCCTATTCGGCTCGGCTTCGCAATGACCATTAACAAGGCACAGGGGCAGACTATCCCTAACATCGGGGTATACTTGCCGAAACCGGTGTTCTCGCATGGCCAATTGTATGTGGCGCTATCAAGAGCTACAGCAAGATCGAACATTAGGATCTTGGCTGTGCCGGCTGCTGAGAAGGACGTGAACAAAGGAAAAGAGAAAGGGAAGGGGAAGAAGAGACCGACAAAGGATATATTCACAAAGAATATTGTATATAGAGGTTCTAACTCTATAAAAGAGGTACTTATTACACGTCGATACATATTTTTTCAAGATATATCAATAGTACTTTAACTTTAAAAATTAACAAACAACTTATGTGCATGATACTTCTAACTATAACTTCAACTATCTACATGCTTCAGTTGCAAGAAGTTAGATACCGCAAATTGGACTTGAAAATCTTCTGGATTATCTTTGATTGATGACCAGTTGTAGCTTGGTGTTCGTGCAAAGCACGTTCTCTTGGTCGAAACATTGAGAGATTAGATTCTTAATTGTATAATATATTGTAAAACATATATAGTAAAACACAAACTTATTATGATTAAGATGAATACTCGTGTATTGTAACTTGTAAAACATCGATTACAGATACAATATAACATGCGTTCATACATATGTTATCGTGATATTATGTGTACCCATTATAATGCATAGGCATTTAACTAGTATACCAAATAATACGTTTCACAGATTTAGGACTCCAAACATCGACTTCACAAAAATAGATGTGCAAACGTCGCACATTTGATTTCCATGCCCATTTGGTGTATTTCATCTCCACGAGCGGACCCTTTTGCCCTTCTGTCGAAGGATTTCATCCGTCGTTTCACCTGCGCGCCGCCCGCCCGCCCGCCCGATCCCTTCCTCTACGCGCCGCCCATGAGGACTTCGACTTGCCGCCGATCCCAAGGACTCGTGCCTCCCGTCCTCCGATGCCGCAACTCATCCCATCGGCTTCTCAAGCCGCAATGCCTCCGACGTCAATTCTGGTGGCGGGCGGCATGGATTCCAGCGCCAACAGCGTCGGCGAGTCTATGGGCGAGTCGCCGGTGGCTGCGCCGGAGCCGCAGACACGACCGGAACCGGTCACCAAGGGCTGCGAGCTACACCGATGGCACCGTATCCCGCGCGAGCAGCACCAGGAGGGGTCTCTGGCAGTCCGGCGAGCCCTGGGGCCGGTACCGGCACTGGAGCTAGCGCGGGTGAGGACTTGGCGGCGCAGCTTCAGAAGCGTCGTCACGGTCCTGCCGCTGACGAGCCCAAGGGAAAGCAGGACACGGCTGCAGAGGAGGTTGATAGCTCGGTCGCGTCCGTGGAGTCCAGCTTCGTGCCGCTGGAGGCATCCCCACCGCCGGTGCCGGCGTTGACCAGGCTGGACCCGAATTTAGGCCACCTGATTGCCACCGCCCCTTTCTCTAAGGGCGCCGGCGGCGTCGATTGGACAACAGCGACGACGGCACCAGCAAGCTGTCCACGAAGTCCTCCATGGGCTCATCCCGTTGGCATTTCGCACTAACCGGCGGCCCTTCAGGATCCGGCGGCGGCGGCGTGCAGACGAAACAACGGATGAAAACGATACGTCGGGCTCCATGCAATCCTTGGACAGAAGGGCAAAAGGTCTGCTCGGAAAGAAAATACACATATTTGGAATAAAAAAGAGATGAAATACAACAAATGGCAACGAAAACAAGTGTATAAGTGTATAACGTTTGTTTACCTATTTTTTTATGAAGTCGATGTTTGGAGTTCCAAATATGTAATTTTCTCCAGCTTGGGCACTCAACGGGCGGCGGCGCTCCAACTCCAACTCACGGCGACGGCGCTTCGGGCCGGCTGGTGGCGGGTGGCCCCACTCCCTGCCTCCCCTATGCCAGCGAGCGGTGGTGGGTGGCCCTACGCGCGGCTGCGCCCGGCGGCCGAGGGCCGAGGCGTCGAGCAGAGCTAGGGCGGCAGGCGGCAGGCCAGCAACGGATGGATGGGGGAGGAGATGAAGCTGGAGCCGGCGATGCGTCTAGCACGGCCAGGAGGCCGGCAGCTCCAACTCCATTGAGCCAGAAGCGGTATAAGAAATTAGGTACTGCCATTAATCCATTGTAAATTGTTTGTCAATTAAATAGATAGAGATTGATCTCTGATTAATGAAATCAATTGAATTGTTAATTGGTTTTGTAGATATGAAAAGCTTTTTTCCTAGTACAAATTCCGCAAGTGGTATGTTTCCTACAATGTTTGACATTTTTTTACATATTCCCTCACATGTCACTTACTCATCAATAAATTTATTTTAATTGCAGGTTGTTTATGCTTTTTTCTTTTGATCATTTGTTGTATGGTAAATTATCTGGACTCGACTATGGAAAAAAAATCTTCATGTGAAAGGTAATCATGTTCAAACTTCTTCTGTGCCTTTTGTTTGTTGAATTACATATTAGAATATAATTGTTACGTGATATTTCAATATATATATATATATATAGAGAGAGAGAGAGACATATTTAGACCGGTATATCAGTGAAGTTTTGTATCTGTACATAGTGATCCGCCCTAGCTCATATTTTCGGCCCGGTCCGCCACTGTGGGTCACGGTGTGATGCAGGGACAGTACTGCTAACCAGCGCCCTGTTCGTTTGTGTTGATTTGGCTTATAAGCCATGACTGAAAGTACTGTTGGCTGATTTGGTATGAGAGAAAAATACTGTTCGTTGGCTGATAAACCATGGCTTATAAGCCATGCTGCGAGGCCGTCAGGTCAGGAAGGAGAGAACGCACGCGCAGCGCAGGGGGGATTTTCAGACATTTGGGCTGCTAGGCCTAGGCGGCACGTCGCCGCCACCGCCATGCACGAAATGACGAAACCCGGCCATAAGCGCGCGCCGGCATGGCGCGTTTGCACGATGCACAGGCCTGCGGCCTGCTGGCCTGCAGGAGTTTTAGCGAAAGAATATTACAAAGAGGGAGCTAACGGCCGACCAACTGGCCATGGAGTTTTTTCGCTAAAGAATGGGTTTTGACTGATGATTCTATCATACATTCATACGCTGTGTTTTGTGTCAATATGTAGTTTCTTTTACACCACGTTTATGTTTAGACACCATACATCATTTCGATGACGTAACAAGCGACGGTGGTTGTTTGAATGGGAAAAAAAATCCATGGCTCTTTTCTTTATTGTCAATAAAACTATAAAAGAGCTACAGACCATGGCACAACAGCGTCTAGTGGCAAGTCCAACTCCTCGTAAAAAATGATCATCGAAATCTAAACATTTATCCATCCATCTGTAAAGGGAGATCGATAGCTGCTGCTTCTCCGATGCGAAAGTAATTTTACGCTCGATCAAAGAAAAAGAAATTGAACGAGAGCTTGCCCAAACAAGAAGTCATGGAGCTAGCTCGAACAATATAGAGACAGAATCAGCCATATCAGAAGGTACTTAGTAGAAGTAGTTTGGTCGGACAATAAACTTAAGCCGGTAGAAAAAGGTGAAAAATTCAAGACTGTTTAGATCTTATTTTCATATTCATAGTGAGAATCTTGATTCTAAATAGTGTGAATGTATAATAAAAAAAACAAAGGGGTATTTGGATGTTATCCTTATAGTGATTATTGTTTTTACATAGTAAAACTCTCCAAAATATTCCTCCATACTAAAAAATGAAGTCGTTTTGACAGCGACACGGTCTCCAAAGCATAACTTTGACTACTTATTTTTATAAAGATATTTATCAAAAAGTGATATATGTAAATTTTGTGAAAGTATTTTTCAAGACAAATCTATACATATGGTTTTCACATTTCCAAACTCAACAACTTAAAAGTTATTCATGATTTATATTTTCAATATTTGACCCAAGTCTTATCCAAAACAACTTTATTTTTAAGTATGGAGGGAGTAGTAGGTTTTGCATAGATAGTTGGATTCTGATAGAATCTCATTTTTCGAATCTACGTGTTTAGATCTCATTCTCATTTTTCTATTTTTGATCTTCTTTTTGCTATACTTATATCTACTTCAGTCCATTCTAACATACGTGAATTAAAGTTAATATGACTGCAGCTAAACAAGCCTTGATTCTTATTTTTCTTAGGAGATCAAACAGCGCCTCAGTAATACCTTAGGGCTTACTACTATTAATAGAAGACCTATAGGACAACAGTGCACAAACTTCGCCTAGTGGCTAGTGCATACATGATTTGGAAATGGGTGTACACGTTGTGGGTGTACACGTTGCTGTTGTGTTTACCTGTCGCTCGATCAATTCATTCGTTCCATATTTCCATTCCCAGTCAAGCATGGCCAATTCCAAGTTCCAACGTTTTCAGTCCATTAGCCTGTTCAGCTGGTTGGTTTCTAGGTTGATAAGCTCGATTGATGCTGATTCGTTGTGAGTGAAAAATACTATTGGTTGATTGATAAGCTCTGTCTGAAACCAACTAAGAAACAGGCTCATATGTCGACCGCTAACTGCTGATTCTGACTCTCTTGATTGTCGCGGCTCACGATCGACCCATGCCCATCTGGACAGGCCAGAGAGATGTGTGGTAGGTGGTGGCGGGGCGGCCGCGGCAAGCTTTGCTTGTGGTTGGTGAGAAAGTGACCCGTTTGAAACTTTCAAGGCCATGTTTAGTTCGGCTGGAATCGGTATTTACATAGTGTTTGATGTGACGGTAAACTTGTAGCAATTTCGTTTGTATTCGTGAATTATTGTTCAAATATTGACTAATTAGGATCAAAAGATTCGTATCGTAAAGTTTAACTAAACTGTGTAATTAGTTTTTGATTTTATCTACATTTAGTACTTCATACATGTAAGTTTGATGTAACGGAGAATTTTCTTTTTGCATAGTGCCAAAGTTGGGAGTACAGATATATAGCCATACGCATAAGTCAACCGCTGCTATAGTCCGTACAAGTCGACATCCGGAATTAATATGTTTGCAAAATATAAAAAAAAATAGCAGCAGGGTTGAGGATTTGGGCTGGACAGGGAAGCATGATGGGTCAATTCAACCGTGGGCTGAGTACAGCGCAAAGATAAGTGTGGGCATCAGGTGCTCTCGGCCAGCGCCTCTCCAAAAAGCCCACTGCATCTGGGCATCCCACCCCGTCCCACAACCCAACCCAACCGCACGTCTCGGTCCGTACCGACCCAAACGCACTGCACCCGCGCCAGCCGGCGGGCGAGCAGAGCCGCGACCGCGACGGTTCCTTTGATCGATCGATTGATCGATCAGCGATCGACGCCCAGCCTCGCCTCCTCCTCGCCGAACCGAGCCACCAGTCAGTCACTCACGCACCCCCGGCCCTGGCCCCCGCCCCCGCGTTCGTCCTCCCTCCCACCGCACACGCGCCGGCAGGCGATCAGGCCGGTGGCAACCAGGCTGTGCTGCGACGATGGCTACGTCGTCGACGCTGGGCCAGACGCAGCGGTACGCGGCGGGGGCGCTCCTGGCGCTCGCGCTCCGCCAGGCGCAGACGCACCAGACCGTCCTCCTTGGCTCCCACGGCCTCGACGACGAGCCCCACCCCGACTCGGCCACCGCCGTCGAACCCGACGCCCGCGACCTCTGGACCCACGAGTCCCGCGGCCTCCTCCGCCCCGTCCTCAGGTGACGACGATCGATCATGCATTGCATGGTCTCTCCATTCCACCGGCCCAAATAATGCAGGCATTCTTCTCCATCAAATGCGCGTTTCTTGTAGGTTTCTTGAGATCGACCCCAAGGCCTGGGTCGGGGTGGAGAAGACGGCCGCGTCCTCTGATCCCAAGCACCACATTGGCGCCGTACGCACCATAGATTTCGTCTTCAGTTCACCTCGATCGTGTTAGTGGCATGCAAAACAATTCATCCTGAACCGTGCGTCCTCTTGCCGTGGATCGGATGCAGTTCCTTCGCAAAGTCTTCGAGGACGAGGACGACGACGAGAAGGCCCGGTCCGAGCGATCCGATCAGGAGCTGGCGCTCGCCAAGGCCGTGGACGCGATGGCGATGGGCCTGGAGAGCGGCGTCGTCGGATCGGTGGCCGAGGAGCTCAGACCGGAGAGCCGCCACGGCTCCGACGACGACGACGACCAGGCATTGGCGGCGTCGACGCGCACCAAGGACTACCGGAAGATGGCGGTGCTGTACATGCTCCTCTCCGCGTGCGTCGCGGACGTGAACATGGCCGAGGAGGGCATGGGGTCCCCGCGCGTCACCAAGGGCTACGACGCCCGCCACCGCGTCGCGCTCCGGCTGCTCGCCACCTGGCTCGACGTCACCTGGAACAAGATGGTTCGTCGTCCATTGCGCCATACATCCAGCATCGCTAGCTACGAGATTGCATACGCTACATATATTCTTGCATTGCATCCAGTACGGTTTTGTGATTGGGTATCTTGGCATTGTAGGAAGCTGTCGAGATAATGGTTGCTTGCTCTGCTATGGCTGCAGCAAAGGAGGAAGAACAGTCACGTGAGAATTCGTCACCGAATAGCAGATGGGAGAACTGGAAGCGTGGTGGGATCATCGGCGCAGCCGCGCTGACAGGAGGAACATTGATGGCTATATCTGGGGGTATGGATTATAGCAGGGTTCATTTGAAATGTCAGATCAATCTTGATAAGTTTGGACACTATATTTGTGGTCAACTTTGCTGAATTTTTGCACTAATCCGACAGGCTTAGCAGCCCCGGCAATTGCTGCTGGGTTCACTGCTCTAGTTCCAACATTGCATACACTTGTGCCTATTATAGGTGCTAGTGGTTTTGCTGCCATAGCTACTGCTGCTGGACACACTGCTGGCTCTGTAGCAGTTGCAGCATCGTTTGGAGGTGAGCCTAACAAAATGTTGCCTGACTATTACTACTCTGGTGACACTTTCTTCATTTCACATCATTTTTTTTGTTGATTTTTATTCCTATATTTTGTACCACTTACCGATTGTTGGTGAAAATATAGTAGTCGCCGTCATCATCATCGTAGTAGTAATAATAGTAGTGAACCGGTTGAATTTGGGAATGAGTGAAGAAACAGGAAACGTGTTACTGATTTTTATGCATCTATGAACTGGCACTAAATTCAGAAGTCTCTGATCATGAGTCCATAGAGACTAAATCATTATCTTTTGAAAACAGCTGCTGGAGCTGGTTTGACTGGGACGAAAATGGCCACAAGAATCGGAAATGTGAAAGAATTTGAGTTCAAGACCATCGGCCAGAACCATAGCCAGGGTGTGAGTCTTTTGTTCTCCTCCTATGTGCAGTGTGACTTGATTGATGCCAAATGGTCTAAAAGGGCACAAAGCAAGTTCTTGTCTTTCAGGAATCAGGAAAAACATACGAACGAAATTTATTGATCAAATATTCGTTACTTTTTTTCCCTTTCAGCGCCTAGCAGTTGGCATCTTTGTTTCTGGATTTGCTTTTTCCGAGGACGATTATTCAAAGCCTTGGGAAGGATGGAAAACTAACTTAGAGAGGTACCTGTTCTTTAGCAGTTAAATGGTGAACATTGCATTTCTTATGCAGTTCCATATTACAGAAATAAAAAAAAATGTATCTTGAATAAAGAATTCAGATAGCATGGATAGAAGTGAGTTTCTCAAGGTCATTATATGTCTGGAAAACAGTTTGCAGTGCATTATTGTTTTGAAGACTGCCTTGTATAACTAGAGCATTGCTGAAATTTTTACTGATATGATATTGACAGGTACATTCTGCAGTGGGAGTCTAAGCATGTAATTGGCGTCAGCACAGCAATACAGGATTGGCTAGCCTCAAGTAATTTTCACCTGAACTCATAATTTGCATTGCATCATTCCATCATTAATTGAAACAATCTGGTTATAACTGTAGGACTAGCAATTGAGTTGATGAGGGAAGGTGCAATGCAGACTGTGTTAAATGGTATTATTTCAGCATTTGCATGGCCTGCTACCTTGGTGTCTGCTGCAGACTTTATAGACAGCAAATGGTCTGTTGCTATTGACAGGTAGCACTACAAACTCTAGTTTGCTAGCATTTTCTGGTTATTATTTTGTGTTCTTCTTTTGTACACGATGTAAATTGTTTTGAGCTGTGTAAAACTGAATGTCACTATTGAAACTTAAAGAGCTCTACTATGAGCAGCTAAGCACTATGAAATTTTGGTTCCTTCTTAAATTTAGCCTCGTCTAATGAAATGGCTGATCTGTTCACTAGATAGATCTAGTGCCTGCTTCGGCTTGATTAACCTGGTAGATGCATCCAGGTCAGATAAAGCTGGGAAAATGCTTGCTGACGTTCTGCTCAAGGGATTGCAAGGAAGCAGGTCCTTCTAAATACAATGTACAGTACTTTCTTCAGTAAACTTCCTTTCTCTATGGAGCTAATATTTGCCCCGGCACCAAAATGATTCCAGGCCTGTCACTCTCGTCGGGTTTTCGCTAGGAGCTCGTGTTGTTTTCAAGTGCTTGCAGGAGTTAGCGCAATTGGGAAATAACGGTACATGTAAACTGTCTGCACATTGGGAAGATAATTTGTACTGGTTGTTTATTCTGCTGACATGTTTGTGACTGACAGTGGGAATCGTTGAGAGGGCCGTGCTCATAGGTGCGCCGGTTTCAGTTCAAGGTGAGATGTGGGAGCCTGCGAGGAAGGTATGATGAATCTGAGCTTCTTTTCCGAACCAGTTGTGGCAAACTTCCTTCTCATGCAAATTCTGTACACAGTGCACTTGTGCGCTCCAAACAAGACACTGGTGCATGGTTGCTCCCTGAAGAAACCACAGCTTTTTCTGCTATTCTTAAGTCTCTCCAGACGACAGCCTCAGTTGTTAGCATAATCGAATGGCATTGCCTCATTGCAGATGGTCGCTGGAAGGTTTGTGAACGTTTACTCCACGAACGACTGGATTCTCGGCGTCACTTTCCGCGCTAGGTACACCCCCGTCCATTCTTCCAGTATGCAGGCCACTTCGGCAGTTTGTGCTGTCTCTGTGACTGACAAAATGTATACGCTGACTCAGCCTGTTCACACAAGGTTTGGCCGGCATCCAGGACGTACATGTCCCTGGAGTAGAAAACGTAAGTGCTCTTGGCATCCAACCTGTTCACTAACATCAACAAGCTTGTCTCTAACTACACCCGTTTTACTTGAATCACTGCTGGACGAACAGGTTGATGTTACCGAGCTCGTTGTCGGGCACTCTTCCTACTTGTCGCTTCTCGAGAAAATTCTCGACCATCTTGAGCTAAACACCTACTACCCCGTGTTCCATCCCTGCACAAAATAAAGAGCGCCGTGCTGTGTTTCAGAGTTTCCACAGCCGGCAGCTACAGCTAGCCTGAATTTAGCGATAGACTAGTAAATAAAGGGATGTTCTGCTGAAGTGCCTCTGGAATTTGCTGTGGTGTAAATGTGTGTGTGTGTGTGTGTGTGTGTGTTTTACGAATTGTAGAAACAAACCTTATTCGCCTGTTACGGTTTAGTCGCGAAAACTTGCCGGGCAGAGTCTGCCTCGGCCTTTCGCAGGAGGCGGATCGACGTTCATCGCCGGGGCGGCAGCTCCTTCCACAGGAATGGTCGAATGGCCAGTGGTCCGTGGCTGCCGTGGAGGTCAAGGTGACCGGGCGGCGCCGCGGCACATCGTGACCTGGCATGACCGTGCCGGCACGCGCGGTGCCGTGACTTGCAGCCGAGCGATGGCGCATGTGGCGACGCTACGCCGCACATGGAGCGTAGCAGGCTGCGGCCCGTAACCAAACAGTCAAGTTTCCCTACGTACCTACCTAGGTGGAGGTCCAGTGGCACACCACGACACGACGAAGTAGCATCCGTATAAAGAGCCGTGCAGGCTCGGCCAGGAGTGCTTGGCTGCCGGTGCCGCGTCAGTACGGGTACAGGGACGGCATTCCGTTCACATGTCTGCCGCCGGCCGGTGGCCGCTCTTCCGTAGTCATTCGGACGTGCAGCTCTTCCGTAGGCATTCGTACAATTGCACAGCACCCTGACCTAGGGAGAAAATTCATGTTTGTAGATGCCCACAACTCCGTTTAACTGAACAAAAGTGGTGCATTCCTGCACCAAAAGCGGAGAATCTTCATCCCAGGCCATCAGTACCTGTGATAAACTTGAAATCCTAGTTTAGCCATGCTCCTCCTCTGAAGGATATGTACTACTACCAGCTTAGTGGTGCCGACACGGTTAATAAGCGTTCTCCTATACTGACTAGGACGAAACAATATGATGCTATACAAAAATGTGAGAGCGACCAGGCAATCGGGCGTTCCGCTTCCACGGCAATGGCAATCACCGGTGCAGGTACTGGCATTTCGAACCCTTCCAGCAGTGGCCATTCTCGTGGTATTTACATACCCCCCTCTGGGACTGCCCTCTTGACAAGGGTCTTGACGAACCACCACTGCCATGGTCATGACGATGGTCAGACCTCCTAGGGTAGTTTGAGCTACCCCGCCGCGAATCACTGCTGTGAAAATGCCTGTCATGTTGGTGATTCCCCTGGCTGCCCCGACTCGGGTTACCAGACGATGGATGCCAGATCCTGTTGCTTCCGAGAGCCTCTCCCCAGCCTGCACTCTTGTCGCTGTTTCCCTGTTGTCTCTTGGATGCTTCCAAAGAGTTTCCTGGAGCCTCTTCCCAGCCAGCAGCACCCTTGTCGCTGCTTCCCTGTTTCTTTGCCAAAGAGTACCTCCCTGTTGGTGTCGTCGCTTGGTGACTAGAAGACAATTTACGGTTTTCGCTGGCACCAGATGTGACCTTTGAGCTCTCACGACCTGATGAATGCCAACCTGAAGCTTTTCTGCTTCCCACTGGAGACGAACTTGTTCGTTGCCAGCCATCAACTTTTGCACTCCGATCTGTGGAAGAACCAGAGGGTTGCCAACCTGCAGATTTTGTACCCCCCTGGGTAAAAGAACCTGATCGTTGCCAGCCATGAGCTTTTCCGCTCCCCTCTGGTGATGTACTTGACCGTTGCCAACCTGAGGCTTTTCTGCTCCCATCCGGGGATGAACTTCGCTGCCAACCTGAAGATTTTGTGCTCCCTTGCGTAGAGGGACACGATGCTTGTGAACCTGCAGCATTACCAATCCCTGCAAGTGATAAGGCTGGTGGTTTCCAACCCAAAGCTTTTGCACTCCCCTCTAGAGATGAGCCTGGCGGTTGCCAACCCAAAGCTTTTGTGCTCCCATCTAGAGATGGGCCTGATGCAGTGCTTGCTTTTGGTTTTACCTAAAAGTTTCAGAAGCAATATATTAGCTAGAACATTGTGTTACTAAGTTTTTTCCTCTAGTCAAGAGACGAATCAAGTTGGAATCTTACACCAGTTAGATATATGATTAACATTACCTGTTCTGGCACTAAAGAACCTGAGGCACTTGAGTTTGCATGTTCCATCTTTTTCTCCCCTTGTGTTGGTAATGTTTCGACAAAAGCACTAACTCCTTGGTCTGCTCTCGCCTCCTCTATGATGCATGAAGCGTCTTTTCCATCAGCTCCAAGACCTGTAGAAGAATTTTGTAAGACTAAAAGTTGTGTAAGGAAGCAAAGACAGAAAAAGATAGGCATCTTAACCTGATGAAGTCTGGATACCAGGTGTTGGTGAAGGCATTGACCACATGTCATTACCAGGGTCATCTTGGACGCCCCATAGAGCAGAATCAACAGCTTCACCCTGATAGTAACTTGGTTCACCCCAAGGGGACAATGCAATAGGACTAGAGCATTGTGGTTGTTCTTCCTCAGCTGAAGCTGGCACTAAATTTTGTAAAGCACAATCTTGTTCTGTTAACGATTCCAACACATCTGATACAGCAATGCCTTCAGCATCAGATACAGGATTGACCACTTCGTTATTTCTCTTTATCACATTCTCTTCAAACAGATGCTCTAATTGATTGATTGAGTCCCTATCTGCTGGACATGATCTTTCCTTAAGTGGTTGCAAGCTATCAATTTTACTAGTAGGTGCGCGGACACATGTCTTTGTAGCTAAATTCTCATGTGCTACTGATGTTGATCCTGACTGGTTCACGGAAGTCTCCTTTCCCTCCAGTTTTGGTATAGGACTAGGGTACTCGGACTCAAGATGTTGAGTTTTCAAGGAAAAGAGTGAGCCACTTTTAGGTTCAGGAAGCTGATCAAATGATTCACTTGATGTGTCAGGTTGGCATGTTTTACGCTGATCCATGCTTGCCTCGATCTTCCTTGAATTAGATGTAGATGTTGGATCTGGTTGGGGAATGCAGACAGGAGCCCCTGACTGACAAGACACAGCAGAAGCAGAACTCGAATCTCTGTCTTCAACAGGATTTGTTGGAGAACAAGTCTCTGGCTTTGCTAAAGCAATAGATAACTGAAGGTCATGAGTTCCAGCATTTGTAGCTGAACTCCATGAAGAACCTTCCTGCTGGCACATGGCTTTGAACTCCGGACGACTTGTAGTACTAAGGGAAGTGGCAGGGTCTCTCTCAGATTGTTGTGGAGTAAGAACTGAGACATGTGAACTACATTTAGATTCAGTTTGCATTTGGTGCTTCCCAGTGCAACCATCAGGATGCTGCTGCGCATTACTCTTCCGACTATGATTGGTGGTTGGACTCCAAATACCACCATTGTCCTGACTACTGTTCCATTCACCAACCCTGTCTCTTGAGACCCTTTCATCATGAGAACCGGGAGGTACATATGGACCAACTGAAGATAGAATTGTGGATGAATAGTTAACCTGATTCTGGACCTCATGCAAAGCATGAGCATCTTTCGGAGATCTTGATGGCAAAGTTCCACCCAGAGGCTTTAGATCTTTTGTTGGATCATAACACTCAGCAGACGAGCTAGATAATGCAGAAGAACAGACCATGTTATAACCCATAGGGGAGGAAGAGTTATTTGCATTTGAGTTAATTCTATCTTGACCAGAGCCTGCCCATATTGATTTATCACAGGTAGTAACTGCTGAAGGCTGAATAAAATCTTTCTGCTGCTTTGGGAGCACTTCAGTCAACAGTAGTGAGTTCTCCTCACTCTCAAATGTAAGCCATATTCTCAGGTCACGTGGGAAAAAACTTGCCCACCTGGATAACTGCAAAAGAGTAAATGGGCCCTGAACATTTCCATTAGGGTCCTTGTAGTGCCAAACTTTTTCTGGCTCGGTATCATTTGATAAAACTCCAAGTGATGCAGGCTCAGGTGCCATGTTGTTTAAATTAATGTTACTTCCTGCACCTGATCTATGGTCCATATCCTCTGTAGGTAGACTGCTAATGTGACCGCTTGCATCCAGACTCTTTTGTGTATGATTCTCCACAGAATTCAGTTCTGTCCCTTTTCTTCCTGGAAATAATTGATCTGGTCCATTCCGATGCATGGTCCAATCAACTGCATACAAATCAGAAAGCAAGTTCGCAGAAGTTCAATATAACTGAACACATCATTATAGAATAATAACAGTTCAGGTAAATTTAGTACCAGCTTTCTTATAATCTGGTTCTTCAGCGGATTCATAACTTGGATCCATCCGGGGATCAACATGTACTTCTGGAACTTCATTAATCATGCGTTCTTTTTCTTCAGGAGTGTTCAGAAGCTGCAACTTTTCTACACACTCTCGCAATGTATGATATAGTTAAGGATCATAAATATTGATTTTCATTATTGAGGTAGGCAAAGTGGGACCTTTAAGACACCTGAGGCTATTCAATAAATTTGAAGATAAACAAAGAAAGGAACCCCTGTTGATAATAATTTTCTCTAGCAAGATTCAGACCGCAAAATTATGGTAATAAAAAAGAAGGCCATAGCATAAATCTTTGAGCTTTCACAGATGTGTCACATCAAATGCAACAAAATACGAATCATATTTGTCAAAAGCTGCTTTGATAGAGAATCTTCTCTAACACTAGGTAAAAGAAAAGGTGCAAAAGTTCATTTCTCAACACTCAGAATTCGAGGATGATAAGATTTCTATGCTCTTCAAAAAATTACAAATCAATAAGGCCAATCCAAAGGCACAAAAGTGAACAAAAGAATAAAGACAATTTATATGAAACCTAAGGTACCTTGAAAACCTATAAAGTATTTCTAGCACAGGTTTCGCTGAAACTTTAAAACCTCTAATAGGGACAATTGAAGATTCCTATGTCAACTTTGCTTGAATAGTATATCCTTATTGATTAATTCTTTACCAAAATACCAAATAACAGTTTTAATGATGATATTAAAATGTTCTCTCCATCGAGCACACACAACTAGGCATGGTGTAAGAAAAAGCCAAGTGATAATGTATCCAAATAAATGGTCCACATGGGCAGAGGCAGACGCAGCGTGATTCCTGGGTATTCCCAGGAATACCCAACTTATTTTGCAAAAGGTCATGTATATGTAAAATATATGCATGTATATACATAGTTTTGTGTTTGACCAAAATGATTTTTGAGTTCCTGAGCAGCCCATCAAACTCTAGCTACTCTCTTTCTAGTCCCGCACTGCTGCATTAGTATGTTGGCCATCCTCCTGCTTATGAGGTAACCTATGTCAACAGCCTTGTCATAATATAATACATGACTCTAGGCGTGTTTGGAAGCTATTGTCCACTTACCCAACATGTTGGCAGGCCAAGCATTGGCGAAGGACTCGGTCGTCTAAGTTTAGCTGTGTGCCAATGTTTCCTTTTTTTTTTGTCTTGTGTGGGAGCACTTGGTGCCAATCCAAACAACCACGCTGCCACCAGTAAATAGACGCAAATTGGTTGTGCAAGCTGGCGGCAACATCCAAACGTGTCCTCAATCTCTTTCTATCTCTCGAGTCTTGCCACCCATCACCATTTTTAGCCCCTATCTCCTTAACTCTTTGTCTGAATCAAAACCCTAGGTTAGGCCTGCAAACAGCACAGCACCCAAGCGACAGCCAAGAGTATAAGAATAACTGAATCAAAACCCTAGGTTAGGCCTGCTACCGGCGCAGCGCCTAAGCGACAGCCAAAGTATAAGAATAACCGATTCGTGAACAATGGAGTGGTCTACCGGCAAGTAGTGCTAGCACCCAACATGCTGTAAGGCAACACACGGCCTATAATGTTTAGTCAACCATGCAGCACACGAATGTTTAGTTTCATGTAGATCCTACTAGAGTTTTAAAAAATGAATAACAAACCAATTAGCATGAATTATCTCTATGGTGGCATCTAGAATGTGAATCATTTGCGCTCATATTTATCTTATCACATATAATTTTGTGTTTAAGTCTTTTATGTTGGAAATACCCGACTTTGAAAATCCTAGCTCTGCCACTGATGGTCCAGTGTAAGCAATAGAGATTTGGGGGGCAAGACACCTCCCTGGAGGCAATTATATAACTACCAAATATACTCTAACACACAGGACCAAGGAAAATGTAAGAGCAGCGCATTATTAAGAGAAAAAGGATATTCTTTTCGACGTCCAGTTTCACTAGCACGATCACGAAGATGGCTCAGCCTCTGTTTCTCATTTTCCAACCACTGGAAAAGAATTTAGCAAAGCATGTCAGGTTATAAGTAAAGCTAGAGGAATTCTAAAGTAATCATGGCTCAGCAAGCGGCAAATGTTCCTTTAAAAGATTTTGCTTACATCTTTAAATCGCAGAGATTGGAAGATTTTAGCTTTCTCATAGACATCTCCCTGATTGATTAAAAAAAAAAGAGGAGATATCAGACTATGTAAATTCGATAGACTTGGGAATCAGATCTGTCATCATATATTGAATCATAGCAGTACCACTTTTAACCGGGCAGTTAGACCAAACTTCATACTCTGACGTAAGCGCTTGCATTCCTCCTACACGATGCATGCAAATGAACAGTGTAAATAGCTAGTTATATTAAAATGACGAAAAAACAGTCCAACATGTATATAATAGATTCAAGGCAGAATAGCCATTTTGGTCCCTCAACTATTACTCGAGGCTAAGTTTCGTCCCTGAACTTTCAAAACGGCCGTTTTAGTACTCAAACTCTACTTTTAGGCTCAATTTCATCCTAGAACTATGAAGATGATCGTTTTAGTCCTCAAACTTTGCATTTTGGGCTCAATTTCATTTATAAACTATCAAAGTGTATTTTGTTCTTTAAACTTTTATTTTCAACTCAACTTTGTCTATGTTCTACGTGGAACGCTGCACTATTGCACCTGGTTAGCTCCAAAACCACCAGCGATTGGAGATAGAAAAATAATATTCATCCAAAAACTCATTCGTGGCCATTAATAATTCCAAGCTGTTATTTTTAGTGTTACCTTATAATGGTACCATTTATATATATCCGACTAAATGATATTTGTAATTACAGTTGCTTCGAACGCTACTTATTCTTTAAGAATACATGGATATATTGAAACAATAGAAGATCTATGATTTTGATAATTTATGGATGAAATTGTGCCTAAAATGTAAAGTTTTTTTTGAATAGACAAAATTGAGTTGAAATTAAAAGTTAAATGCACTTTGATAGTTTATGGATGAAATTGAGCCCAAAATGCAAAATTTGAGGACTAAAACGATCATCTTCATAGTTGTAGGATGAAACTGAGCCTAAAACTAAAGTTTGAGGATCTAAACGGCCGTTTTGAAAGTTTAGGGATGAAATTGAGCCTCGAGTAATAGTTGAGGGACCAAAATGGCTATTGTGCCTAGATTCAATATGGGCAATAATGAGAACTAAGCATTTAAATAGCTAGCTAAACTAAAATGGTGAAAAAACAGTCCAACATGTATACTCCCTCTGTCTCTTTTTATTTGTCGCTATGGTATTCCTATTGGTCAAACTTTCCTAAGTTTGACTAGGTTTGTAGAAAACATTGACAACGTTTGTATCTCCAAATAAGTTTATTATGAAAATAGATTCAATGATCTATCTAATGATACTAATTATATACCATAAATGGGAACAATATCGGAGTACCCCCGGAGGACCAAGCCAAAACCTGTAATGTTACATATCTACCAATATTAATATTTTCTTGTATATATTTGGTCAAAGTTGAATACGTTTGACTTCTCGTGAAGTGAGAACGACAGATAAAAAAGGACGGAGGGAATACAATATATCTATCATGGGACGATTTATACATTATCAGCAACTTCCAAGAATGCAAACAGTATACCGCATCATAAAGGTATTTAGCCAAAAACAAGAACAAATTAAGAGGCCAAGAAAACAAGCAACATACTGCATTTTATCAGATCGAATGGAATAACTGAGACCAGATTTTGTACAACTGTGTTTGAAAAACATATGAACTGTATACGATGACATTCAACACCAATCTCTCACTGAACTCTTGTGATTTTAATTGTATTAAGATTTAAGATCCAAATTGACTTTACCGTAATTTTAGCGAAGAAAACAAGGTATATTCTATGTTGGGAGTAATGATTTTCATTGCTGAAGTGAACTTTAAAATAAAGATAAGTGCTAAAAAAACATTACCAACAGAAAACCCAAGTATGGTATTTTTGGTGTTATAAAAAAATCACAAACTGAATTGTAAAACAATCTATAATATTTTTGTAATAATGCTGATTTGTGCTAAAGGTATATAGTGAGTTAATTAAACAACAAAAGGGAACCAATATATAATATATATCACAATCAGGAAGGTTCATTCTACAGTACTAGCCTACTAGGTCTCGAAAATTAAATGTCTGCACTACATATCCTTGGATGCATCATCATAGAATTGTTGTCGTATATTTAATTACCTCTGTGAAATCCTGATTTGAGATCGTATCCATTGTGATAATCTCTTTTTTTTCTAAATTAGATATCTCAAGAGCATAATCTGTTGTCTTCTTACCGACAATGTATCGCTCTGCAACTTTATGTGTACCTACATATAGAATTAAACCCAGGTAGTATAAGTATTTAGCATCACAGGTCTATACTCTGTAGTATTAATAATCTTACCAAGAACTTTCACCAGTCGGTACATATCTTGCTTGTTGCCAAGACCAGAAATTCTTATCCTCACAAAAGCGCCAGCAATTTTGTCAGAGAATGCAGCAACCTCATCAATAAGATCCTCCATCACACTGCGACGCAAGTAAATTAGATTGATATTGTGCATGTCAATGGCTGCATAATCCTCTGGATTAATTGTCAGTTCTCTTTCAATCTTCTTATGAGCCTTCCTCCTCTTATCAGAACCTAATTTATCGGTCAACTCATTATATCCTCCATTGTTTACTTGAGCCGAATCTGAATCAATTGCTCTCTGACTATCTGCATTCAATGTTGGAGCCTGTTTCACAAGATAATGCATTTCCAAAAGCTTTAGCATCTCAATATGACCGACACGTGGTTTTCTAAACAAACTGCTAAGCCTTGCATCACAGATAATCTGACTTTTTCTGCGAGGATCACGGAGGTTATTTTGCTTTATATATTCAAGCAAAAGAACCTGGACATCAAACTGGGAAATATAAGAACTATCACCATTTCTCATGTGTCCAATGAATTCCAATAGCTCAGATGATGCCCATTTTGTGTCACCTGGCAAGGACATCCCTTCACCTGTTGATCCATTTGGTAAGCTTCCAGCACTGTTAATTGAGATTCCACACTTCCTTGAAGTAATGCCACCGTCTATTTTACGTTTTCGTCCTCTTTTTCCTGAAGAGTTATTCTGTCTCCGTTTCTTTGAGGAAATGTCAAAAGTAGCACCTTGGTCATTGCTTGCATCATATAGTTCATCAGATGACTCCTCTTTCTCTCTCCTACCAGCAGTAGTAGGAACAGTCCAATGGGTCTTGGCACTTTTTAGCTCTTCAATCGTTAGTGAATGCTTCCCTTTCAGATCCAACCAATATAACTTGAAAAGATACTCCCAGCTATTTTGATCATCAAAATCAACACCAACCTGAAAGGGCGAAACAGGATCACCAACAGACCTAGGATGGAACCATTACTTGCTCAAGGTATTTGTACGTCAACAAAGTAGTACTGCTTGTTTCAGGCAGGTGTTTGCAAAAGCAAAAGCTTACAAGATTGACCAGTCAATACAGGCATGAGTTACTAAAAATATTATGACATTTTGAGTTTTAAAGGTGATGCCAGTTTTTTTTTACTCCACGTACATTATCCAACATTCCTTCAATCTAAAACTATTCTTTGAACATTAAATTGAAGGCGAGGCCACCCGTACCAAAAACTTAGAGCTAATACACTGGATAAATCAACTAAAAAAATGTACCAACAGTATATGCACAATACGCCATAGCAAAATTTGAAACACTAATGTAAAAAACCTCAGGAAAGGCATGGCATTTTATATGACAATTGAAAATAGCGTAAAAGATGCAATAACAAGGGATCTTAACACAAAACCATGGCTCAGTAGCAAGATGAGAATTTCGTTGTGGAAAAATATCAATAAGAAATTAAATCAGTGTATGCCAAATTATCCCTTATCAATTATCAAGACTTGTCTTCCGACATTAGCACAACTTATGGACTGGCTGTCTCATGCCTTGTGGTGCCAATTTATGACTTCTTGATGCCATGTCAGCCTGCTGTCTGAAAGTATTTATTTAATCATATCCTGAAGGTTGAAGGCTCAATCGGAAATTTTAAAAGTATAGGTATCCAAATGAAGCTTAAGTAAAGCTTGGGACCAATAGCGATATTTATTCAATTACTTTTACTTCTTCACTGAGACCAGCACCTAACTTTCTTTCTACACATATCTGTGTGTAAAAGACGCTTCTCTAATTGAAGAAGTGGAAAGCACAAATAAGAGTTAAAAGTTTGGTACCTTTGCACCATCGTCTTTGGATTCTATCAATAATATAGTACCATAACATGTGTCACAGAAGCCCTTGTTCCCTCTAACGCCAAAGAATTTGCCTTGTTTGACACATCCTTTGCAGACAGAGTACGTACAAGTATAACACATGTACTGTACTGCCTTTTCGCAGCTGCTGCAGATGTGCCAACCTGATATGTGTGGCATCAAGAAATAAGTGCATATGAAACCATCACATTTGAATTGTAACAACGACTCGTACATGCACATATTCAACATTGTACTTCTATAAATCATCACACCAAGATAATTTTGTCCTATCCAGATACCATGTAATGCCAAAGGACACATTCTTCTCTCCTATGTCAATCCAAGTACAATAAATACCTTTTGGCTCAGTCTTTAAACATAAATCTCCAACAAAGAATCACATTGCAAGAGCTATACTGTTAATTTTGTCCTCTTCTACCAATTCAACATATACGCAGTAACATTGATTGAATCAGCTCCCATTTGCATGCTGGAGTAAAATGAGATGGCAAGATTACCATAACTGACTAACTCATTTACTATGGGAGTATATGCATTAATTACCATCTGTTTCTGCTCGAATGTATACTTATTTATTTCAAACATTTCCTATTTCTTCAACAGCTCTTGGCTTGCATTCTCAATGTCAAAGTGCTATAATAACATCTACTTAAGCATTAATATTTGTAGTACTACTCAGTATCTATTCAAGAAATGAGTAGACATTAAACACTGAGAAGGCGCAGTCCAGAAGAGAATAGCTCACCACAATCCCACTTGCCCCGACACCGAAAGAAGGATTCGTCTCGCTTGATGCATGCAGGATGGTACACCTTCGGGCAACCCCTAAATGCAAAGTGAAGCTTATCAGCACGCGCAATCAAGTGGAAGCTGCATTACTGTTCCGTACGTAATACAACAGCTAATCTCGCGCGCGCACGCACACACCTCCGGTCGCAAACCACGAGGTTGCCCCCGTCGAAGCAGATGAAGCAAACCACCTCCTCGTCCTTCTTGTTCACCGGCTTCACCGGCGCAGGCACGGGCGCCGCACCGTCCCTGTTCTTCGGCGGCCTCCCTCTCTTCCTCTTCACCGGTGCCGCGGCGGCGGGCGGCAGCGGCGGCTGCTGCTGCTGCTGGGGCGGGGCCGCAGGCCCCATGATCGATCCGAGGAACTGCTGGTCATCAAAGCCCTCCGCGTGGCGAGGCGGAGACGGGTCCTTCTTCGTCGCCGCCGCGGGAGGAGGCTGCGGCTGCAGGTGCAGATGGGGGGCGGCCCTTCGCGCGGGCGGAGGCGGCGGCTCCGGCACGGGAGGCAGCGGCGGGAGGCGGAGCTCTGGGGGCCACTCGGCCTCGCCCGGGGAGAGCACCTCGGCGCCGGGGCCCGTCCCCCCGTCCATGGATCAGCAGCCCCACCCAAGGCTTAGCCCCAAAACCCTAACCCTAGCTCGTCCTCCACCCTCGGTCGAGGCCTGCCTCGTCGTCGCCGCGCGACCTCTCCTCACGGCCCGGAAAATGAGGTGGTTGGTGTACGACTGCGAGCGGTGTACGACTGCGAGCGGTGGGCAGGCAGCGAGAGAGGCAGAGAGCGAGAGCGAGGCGGAAGCTCGAAATGGGAAGGCAGGGGCCAAACGGGCGAGCTGGCGGGCTAGCGTAAACAGGGCTTCGCCTTTCCCGTAAAAAAATCGCGGCGGTCTGGTTGGATTTTGGGTCCGGCCGGGCCGGGAGCGGGAGCGGGAGCGGGAGCGGGAGCGGGACCGGGCGCACCGCACCGGCACGGCAGCCGGCACGGCAGACGCACGGAACAGGGAAAAAGGCGTGGAGGGCCGCGTTCTTTTCTTTTCTTTTCGGCGCCGGGCGCGGCGCTGGCTGGTCCCTCGGCGCGGCGGGGCCTTCTCCTGCTCGCCTCGGCGATTGGACGGGAGGACCCGGGACCCGGAGGAGACTAGCCAGAGACGTGTGTTGCCTTGTTGCCTGTAGACGACGACGGGGTGGCGTGGTTGGTCGCTGCAGTTATTGGGCTCACCTCACCCCGCTCACGCAGTGGATGGTCGAGGAGGCGGTGGCCGTGCCGGTGCCGGTGCCGGTGCCGGTGCCGTGCGTGGCACCGTGGGTGCGCACGACCTTTTGACCTGTGCGAGCTGCGGAGTTGGGTAGTTTTTGTTTCGCCTTCATATCACCACCGCGGTTCCCCGCGACTTCTGGGCTTCTGGCGCCCGTCCTCCGGTTCGTGCTCGTCGCGGCTCGCAGTCGGAACGCGGGGACGGCTGTGTTGTGTCGCTTGGGTTCGTGCGCGCGTGATCCGGCCACGACGGCCGAAGATAGCATGGCGAGCAGGTCCTGGAGCCAGTGGCGCGGTACGTAGCCCCAACGTGCGGGCTGCCTGTGAGGCTGTCCATGTTTATCCTGACACGGCGAGGGGCGAGCGTTGTGGATCTTGTTCGGCACGTGATTGACAGGAAGCCCGATCCTTGGGTTGCGCGCATTTGCAGCCACGACATGCTTCGCCGTCGTATCTGACCTGACCTAGCCTGCCTTTTGTGCACATGCTGGCTTTGGGCGCTGTGTGCCTGTGTGTGCTCGACAGACTCGTCCCACGTTCCAACTGCTGCTATGCTCCGGCAGTCCGACACACCGGCAATTATAATGCACCAAGTACTGTGTTGTGTACATTTGGTCTCCTTGAGAAACCAATGGCTGTTACTGTTCCATGGACCGTTGAGTGCAAAGTTGGCTAAGCAGCCTGCTTAAAATAAACAAGGTGACGTGCACCAGGTTTCTGATCAGAGGGGGTTACGCCGTTACGGCCTTTTTAGCTAGTGGATGGAGATAGCGAAGGCTCCTTTGGTTTTTAGTGTGCCGATGTGGACGGATCGGATGAGGAAGAGATGACCACGTAACCCTCTCTAAAAGCTGCACGGGTAAAACAGGCCACTAAAATATTTAGTACACGTCGGAAAAGCACATGGTGCTTGATCGGAATCGGATGTTAATCCAGTCCGTAAGAAAATACAGTAATTCACTCGGCCAAAGAACCGAAGAAAAGAAACTTGCGAAAGTGTGGCACAGCGGGGCGCACGACGACGACACAAAACCTGGTACGTTTGACGCGCGCGCCGAGTATCCAAAAACGTCGTGACACGTCAGTCAGCTGTTGCGCACGGACTCGTTCCTCAGGGGACAGCGATCCATCGATAAGCAGCCTACTAGTGCCTAGCATTTGCAGCGCAGACAAGGACGACGACGCAGCGGGCAGCAGCACGTACGTACCCCTGCCCCCGGGCTTCACGGACCCGAGTCACGCAACAACGTGCCCGTTCGTTCAGCCTGCTGCTGCGTACTACTAGTACGTGCTACTGGGGTAGGGGTAGCTATACAGAGCAGGGCAAGGTTCTGGAGCCAGTGGCGCGGTACGTAGCCCCAACGTGCGGACTGTTTGGCCCCCAGCTCACTCGGTTTGCTCTCATAAGAAGCACGTCACGGGTCACCTTAGCTATTCTCTAGTCTAGTGTTTGGTTGGGAGAGTCCGTGTTTTGTTGAAAAATATATTGAACTATTTCGTCTCACGTTGCCCACCAACACTTAATGCAAGCGGTGTCGTGATAGTCACCGATTACGAATTGTTGTTGAAAGCTTGCCTCGGAACCGAAATGCGTTCCTCTAATGCGTGTTTTCTACGAGCGTTTGCCGGGGTTCTTGCCCGGTATTGTGACGCAAGCGGTGTCATGATACTCACTGATTACCTCACGCCAAATGAATTGTCGTCGAAAGCTTGCCTCGAAACCGAAAGGTGTTTCTCTAATGCGTGTTTTCCGCGTAGCGTTTGTCGGGATTCTCCGCGGGGTATCGTGTATAGTCAACACCATCGCAGAAACAAGCAAGATAAATTACTGAGATATGTCATACTATAATCTACTCCATTGTTTTGAAGTAAGACATTATTTTTTTTGACGTGTTTAAAGAAGAATCATTGTCGTGCTAGACTTGGGGTATGGCAAAGAAGGGTGGCCCATGCAGCCCGAGCCCATCGGCCCGGCCCAAGCACGGCACGGCCCGACGGCTAGCGGGCCCGGGCTGGCCCGATCCGGAGGAGCAGGCCGTGCCTGGGCCTTACCCCAGGCACATGGGCCGGCACGGCACGGCCCGCTACAGAGTAGCCGGCCCGCTAGCGCCCTGGCCTGCAGCCACGGCCTCCCCGCGCCCCCTCCCCTCCCTAAGGCCCAACGCGGCCCATGCGCTCCACGCCGTCCCCGGACCACCTCCCCCCTCATATATAAGCGGCCACCGGCGCCGCTCCCTCACGCCTCACCCGTCACCCCGAACCCTAGCACCGGTGCCGCTCCCTCTCCGGCCGCTCCCTCTCCGCCTCTCCCTCACGCCTCACCCCGAACCCTAGCGCCGGCGCCGCTCCCTCTCCCTCACGCCTCACCCTGAACCCTAGCGTCGGCCCCGAGCTCCGCCCCGACGCAGATCCGGTGCCCCGAGATCCGTCGTTGAAAGTGCATCTAGCCCTTTAGTGAGTTTTGGATGATTGAATGACAACACGATTAAAGGACTAACATGTTTGCTAAGTGTTAGACAGGAAGTTGATTATCTCACAGATACTTGATGAAATTGTATAAAGCCAAAATGATGTATTGTTGTATAAACAATCTAGTTCAAGCACAAGACAACAATGCAAATGAAATTCATGCAAATGCTTATTTATTGTGGGATTTCAATGATCTATGTGAAAGCAAGCACGATAAGAGTCAATTAATGAGACATAAGGGATTGCATATGGAATGGTCTCATATTTGAAGCTTGCTAAATTGAAATGAAAAAGATGGCAATACATGAATGGATGATTCAACACAAGATGTGACTTGATGGCTTGAGATGGTGAAGATAGCAAGGAAAGGCTTCGAGGTACTAAGCAAGGGTGAAGAAGCAAGCGGCTGACTTGGCTACCCAAGAACCTAGCTAGGGTGAAGAAGGAAGTACTTGCATTTAGTTGAGGTACTACTAATCAAGCTATGATGGCCATGTTTATGTGGAGGATCAAATCACTATTGGAATGTTTGATAGAAGTGACTTGATACTTTTGGAGTTATTCATATTTGATGAATGGAATCAAGTCACGTGCTCAAGATGGCTATGCTCAAGTGACAAGATCAATATTGACATGTTGGCACCCTCACTTGATGAAGATTGAAAGACACGGCATCAATTTCAAAGAAGATCAACTCAAAAGGTTTAATTTCGTTTTTCTTTTGATCTTGAGTTAATAGGTATGCCGTACTATTAAGAGGGATGCAAGTTTAGGTGGTATGAGGAAGATAGAGTGCTCAAGCATAATAATTAAATCAAAAGAGAGACACTCTAGCACTTCACGAGCACATAGAATATTTTTGTGTGACTGTCGGTGTCGGAAGTCCCGACGTAAGCCGGAACTCCCGACAGTCGGAAGTTATGACTCTTGCCGGAAGTCTTGACTCCCGATCCTGACTGCTTGGCGGTGGCGTGGACGTCGAAGTCCCGACGTGTCGGAACTCCCGACGATCGGAAGTCCCGGACGTAGCCGGAACTCCGGCGGTCGGAAGTCATGACTCTTGCGGAAGTCTTGACTCGATCCACGGCTGGCAGCGGTGGATCGTGGACGTCGGAAGTCCCGACGTGTGTCGGAACTCCCGACAGTCGGAAGTCCCGACCCAAGCCAGGAGTCCCGGCATCGATGGTTCTTCTGACTTGCTGTCTGTGCCCGTCGGAAGTCCCAACGTTCGTCGGAAGTTCCGACCGTCGGAAGTCCCGACGTTCGTCGGAAGTTCCGACGTTGGCTGTCTCGAGTGGACTTTGACCTCGCATGAACAGTGTTTTCTTCATACGTCGGAAGTCCCGAGATATGCGTCGGAACTCCGGCGACGAGATCCGAACAGTTAGATTTTGCCTTTGTGTATATATACCCGTCTCCTTCATTCTAACCGTTGCCCACTCATTTCATTGCGACAAACACTCGGCCAAACAGCCCCCAAGCATTCTAGGCTCCCCTCTCTTCACTCCCTTGCTTCCAACTTCGATTCCCAAAGGGTTTGAGTGATTGGAGAGTGGATTGAGTGAGAAAAACACTTTGAGCAAGCTTGAGCACTTGATTTCTTCGTCAAGCCGGTTTGATTTGCATTTGTTACTCTTGGGGATTTTCCCCTAGCCGGCTAGGCATCGCCCAAGAGCTTCCATCTTGTGGAAGAGCCTTAGGAAGTTTGTATTACCCTTGTTTTCTAGTGAAGAAACTCAAGTGACCTTTGTGGTATCCTTGAGTGAGGCAAGGAGGTGGAAGAGACTCCGACCAAAGTGGTCACCTCAACAACGAGGACGTAGGAGCTCCTTTGTGGGGCTGCCGAACCTCGGGATAAATTCTTGTCTCCCGCGTGCTTGTTGTTGTTGTGATTTGCTCGAAATTACTTGTATTTAGTTGTCTCCCTCTCTCTAGCTATTTCTTAGGGTTTGGGACTCGATCTACGGATTGGTGGCTTATCAACGTCAAGAGAGTGACCCAACACCTTACCTTACCACTAGGAAGTGGGTTTGTAAGTTATCGGCATCACAAAGTTCATTTTAGCACTTGTAGTTCATTTCCCGTAGGGGTCGGAAGTGCTGACAGTTTGCGTTGGAAGTTCTGACTCAAACTGTTGGGACTTCTGACACGTCGGAAGTTCTGACCCAATCGTCGGGACTTCCGACACGTCGGAAGTTCTGACCCAAACGTCGGGACTTCCGACATTAACAGACTAGTGCATTTTGATTCAACTCTTTGGTTGCCGCTGTTTGGCTCCCTAGGTTTATCTAGTATCTTTTATATACTTTGTGGCTAACTTGTGAGGGGTGGTATTACTCTGATTTGGAGTTTCCATTTTGGAAACTCCTATTACTAATCGTTTCCGCTTTTAAAGGTGTTGATTTTTCAGAAACGCCTATTCACCCCCCTCTAGGCAACATCCTAGGTCCTTTCAATTGGTATCAGAGCGAGGTTCTCACCTAAAGCTTCACCGCCGTGAGAAAAGGATGTCGACGCCTATCGAGTTGGAGCCGGTGCTTCTCCAAAATAATGGTTCAAACTTTCTACCTTGGTCAATTCATGTACTCAATGCTTTTAGAGATATTAGTCCTCTTGTTGAGCATATTGTGTTTGCAAGCATACCTCTTCCTATAGTTGATTGGAGCAACTATAAGAATTTATCAAAAGAGGAAGAGATATGCGTGCAACTCAATGCTCAAGCTATTAATATCATTTTGAGTACATTGAGTGCAGAGGTTCAAGATGAGGCAATATTCAATGGACAACCACCTCCGGAGAGTGCTCATCTCATTTGGATCAAACTCGTTGAGTTATATGGAAAATCCAAATGCGATGATGCACTTGAGGTCGAGTCAATGGAAAATATGTCCATTATGTCTTCATGCAGCAAAGAAGCCTCACAAGACCTCAAGAGCGCTGAGCCGGAGCAAGAGGCTCAAGCCCGGTGGTGGCCAAGTGATGAGTCAACCTCAGTATCTCATGATACTCATCACTTGTGTCTCATGGCCAAGAAAAGCAAGAAGAAGGCTAGCAAGAAAGATCAAGCCAAGGAGATAGCACGAGTAGATGATCAAGAAGAGAGTGATATTGAAATTGAAGATAGCTACACTCTTGATCATCTAAGCAACAAAGACAAGCTCATTCTCATGAAGCTAGTTGAGAAGAATGATGAGCTAGAGGAAGAGAATGAGAAACAAGAGCAATCACTTCAAAATCAAGAAAAGTTTCTCATCTCCAAATTGCAAGAGCTAAAGGCCATAAATAGAGGTATGAGAAATTATCAATTGAGCATGCTTTAGTTACTAACTCCTCTTCTAGTGTTTCACAACTAGAGAAGGAAAACTTTGAGCTCAAGGCAAAATTAGATGAACTCTCAAGCAATTATAATGTGCTACAAGCAAACTATGTTCATCTCAAGTGCTCTCATGAAGAATTAGTAGAATCAAGCATTATGCTTGAGGTGGCTCGTGAGGTTGTGATTACAACGGTAAAATCATCACAACCTCCCACTCACACACTCACTTGTACACACTCTCAATTGAATATTTCTTGTACTAATGAGTGTGCTTCTCAAGCAAGCCAATCTTCGATTGAGCAAAAATTTATAAAAAATGTAGAGCTTAAGGAAGAAGTGGAAAGGCTAAGAAATGATGTGATTCGATTGAAGGGTAAGGAGAGAGCACAACCTTCTCAAGATAACCGTATTAACATGGTGAAGAAGCTTGAGAAGGGTTCAAACCTTGCTTCCTCCAAATCCCAACAAAAGAATCACATTTTAAGCAAGGCCAACACAATCAAGAGCAAGAAACATGAAAAAGACTATGCTATGGTTGTGGAGTGAATGGACATGAGTCGGCTATGTGTCCTCACAAGAGTTGGGCCGACAAGGTTGAAGCCGCCTATCAAAAGGCTTCTACCAAGGAGGCCAAGCAAATGAAGAGTGATGGACAAAGCGCTTGTCTCATGAGCAAGAAATTGGGGCATCCTACCAAGAAATGCCCAATGTACAAAGATGCAAGAAAGGAAGCCCAAGTTGCAACAAGAAGATGCTATGGATGCAATGAGATGGGCCACAAGGTTGATAGATGTCCATACAAGCAAAACAAGCATAAAGCAAGCAAAGGCCGCATATGCTATGCTTGTAAGAGAAAGGGCATCTAAGTTATGATTGCCCAAATGGTAACATCCCTAAGCCAAACATATTTGTTTATGATAATATGCTTAGGAAGACCACAAACGGAGTTAACACTAGCAAGGTGATGTGTTCACCACAAACTAGTGCTAAAGCCATTTGGGTGCCTAAGCACTTGTTGACTAACCTAAAAGGACCCAACAAGAGTTGGGTACCAAAGTGTGCTTAGGTTAATGATGTAGGTACTTGGTGATGAGATGGAAGCTTCGGGGTGGTTGAGCAAGTAAATTAAAAATATTCACTCAATCTATCAATCAATTTTTATCATAATCTCATATATGGTTGACCCAAAGATAAATCAATGACCATATCATTTACTTCATCTCTACCATTGGTAACAAGTACCTAAAAACCTTATAGGATAGCCACTTTGTGTTTAGTGCTAAATGGCTCACAAATAAGTATATTTATGAAATAATTGGAAGTGGCTAATTAGTTTCATTTAATAATTATCATGTTTGCCATGTGATGCTTTTAATGGCTCTCTAGTAGAGCAATGCAATTGTTCAGATGCAGGCATACAAGAAGTACTAGAGCTAAAACGAAGAATCACAAGTAGCGCTTCAATTGTTTCATCCTGCGCCTACCGGACATGTCCGGTATGGCGAGGCGTAAAGGAAAAGTGTTTATGTTCTTCACATGCCGGACGTGTTCGATATGTCATGGGGACGTGTCCGGTATGGCAGGAACCGAGCACTAATTGGAATGCAATTGAGGTTTGATCCATATGATTTCATATATCCTTAATTTGCTCGAAGCTTGTGATCTATCAAACCTAAGTGGGTTGTGAGTATGTCTCAACGAAATTTAAATATGGCAAATTACTTTGTGTTGGTCAAAATAGAAAATTGACTCCCAAATTCTTAAAAGAATAAAGTGCTTGTTGAAAGTCATTCAAATTACTTGTGGTACTTATTTAGGGGGAGCTCAGTTTCTATTTTGCACCATTGTGGACTAACAAATTTATCTAGTATTATTTGTAGTCTTTTAGATGAAAATTGATTTCATATATGGTATGATTATTTGACAAGTAAGGTCAACATGATGTTGTCATGCCATGTATTATCTCAGTGGTGATATTGTGGACTAACAAATTTATCTAGTATTATTTGTAGTCCTTTAGATGAAAATTGATTTCATATATGGTATGATTATTTGACAAGTGAGGTCAACATGATGTTGTAATGCCATGTATTATCTCAGTGGTGATATTGTGGACTAACAAATTTATCTAGCATTATTTGTAGTCCTTTGGATGAAAATTGATTTCATATATGGTATGATTATTTGACAAATGAGGTCAACATGATGTTGTCATGCCATGTATTATCTCAATGGTGATATTGTGGGCTCAAGGCAAAGGTATGTATTTACATACATGCATTGTAAGTGCATCTAAGGCCCTTTATATGCTAGTGTGTGCATTTGTGTGATATAGGATAGATGTTTTACAAAATCCCTAACTAGCATGTGTAGGTGGTGTGGTTTTGAAAATCATGTGGTTTTTGGGTCTTTGTGACCTAGTCATGTCATATTGTGATTGTTGCTACCCTTGGTTGATTATTTGCCTAATCACATGTGACATGGTTCTCTCAAGTCTATAAATATCCCTATGTCCCACTAAAATCTCTCAAATTTTGAAAATCATAAATTTGCCAAATATTCAAAAAAAGAGAAAATCAATTCTTGGCTAATTCATGTCCCTAAGTGAGAATCCTAAGCCTATTCCAATTAATGCAAATATTATGCCTAGGAAGGTTTGTCATGGTACCCTATTGGTTAGTATTGCAAAAATATTCCGCTATTCATACTAAGGCTATGCCTAAGTATGTTGTGTCTAACATGGGAGGACCCAAACTAGTTTGGGTACCATCGAAAAAAGTGGATGATCGTTTGTAGGTACCATGGCATTAGAGACTTGATTCAATGGAATTATTATTGTTCATCTTATGTTGAGTCAAGTATTGAAGCCTAGTGCAATTCTATCCCAATGCCAAGTCAAAATTGAGTGAAGTCCATATGCTATCAACATACAAGTGTCATATTCAAGTTGTAGGAATTTATTGATATATTTGAAGGCATGCAAATAAGTGGAGTTGAAGCTTGCAAAGATGATCATAAGCTATCAAGGTATATCTCTTGTTGATCAAAGTTTATTTGGGTGCATATGAGTTAATTGAATTGGATATATATGCATATGTTGCTTGCTATGAGATGTTTGAATGGATTAAATGCTTAAGTAATCAAGTTTGAAGTTGGTTTGATTGGATATGTTCATAAGATTTCTTCTAGTAAGTGGTTTGAATGGACATATGTCTTGTGAGAGTATTCAAACAAATTGATTTCAAGTTTGGTTCAATTTGGAGAAAAATGGCTCAATTATTGAAATCTGTCCAATATTGAAAATCTGAGCTAGCAGTGATCATAGACATGTTTGAGTAATCAAATCTATTTGTATTGGCTTGAAATTTGGTCTGCATGCTCTACACTTATGGTATTAGTTGCTGTGCAAATTTCATGAGATTTGGATAAGTGATACTTCGGATCTGGAGTAGATCTTGTTAGCTATAGTGCAGCAGTTTTCAGCATGTACCTGTGTGGAAAGATATGAAATCTGGTAGCAATATAGAAGTCCAAAGAAGCTCAAATTTTTATAGCTACTAGAAGACTTAGTGTGTCACATCTTCACCAAATTTCGTGGTTTTTGGATATGTACTTTGGGAGATATGATTTATTCTTTGAAGAGTACAGAATCTGCCAGGAAAGTGACAATTATCGGATTAATCAAAAGTCACTTAGATTCAAAGGTCCGCAAATTAGAATCATATCTATAAGTGATTGAGGTACCTATGTTTTGGTTTTGGTTTGAGATAGAAGCATGACAAATGATGAGTACAAGACAATTTATTTGAAGAGTGTATCTAGTACACATTTGGTACTCAAGCTAGAGATCAAGACCAAGATCAAGATGAAGATGGAGTTTAAATTCTAGTGATAATTGGAGATCTTTTGATAGAAAGAAAAGGACTTAAACAAGTAGAAAGAAAAGGACTTAAAGAATGATTTAAAGTTATTCATCAAATTAAGTCCAACAATATGGATCAATCAAACAAAATCTTTCAAGTGGATCAAGTGATTTTCTTTCAAGTTATTTCAAGTGAGTATCAAGGATGGTTCTTTTGAGAGAGGTCACTTCGCTCTAGGCTTGGATGGCTAAAATCTAAGTGGTAATCTAAAAGGGACATTTGAGGTACTTGGTTGAAGAAAATCAAGAGATTGGTCTAAAAAGCAAGCAACACCCAAAAAGAGAACAAGTCATAAAATTTCAAGTGGTATCATGAAATTTCAAGTGGTATTACAAGTGGTGCATCTTTCAGTTCTCTCAAGCAAGCAATGATCAAAGAAGAAGCAAGCCAACCACAACAAGAAAAGTGCACTTGATCATTAGTGATTCTCAATTCATATGGGTGAAGAATAGGAATTCAAAGAATTGGTATCTATTGGTCTTCACCAAGCTTATAATTGGACTTCATGGTGCTCTTGGAGAAATGAATTGAAATCTATATGACTATCTTCCTCTCCAACATAGCAAAGGTATCATTGTATTGTGCATGATCATTTTTCATCCCTTACTAGTATGCGGTTAGTGCAT
Source organism: Miscanthus lutarioriparius (assembly GCA_904845875.1). NCBI lineage: Eukaryota > Viridiplantae > Streptophyta > Magnoliopsida > Poales > Poaceae > Miscanthus > Miscanthus lutarioriparius. The sequence continues at coordinate 104,456,682 of CAJGYO010000002.1, read as the reverse complement.
ATAGTACATGCTTATAGGATCATGCACTACAAATGAAAATTTTAGATTCATAGACTACCACTATTTTCCGAATGATTATATGATCTAGTGGTTAGTGTATGAGTTTGTTCATGAGCTAGTAAACCCATGTACTTGATCTATTTTGAATTGCAAACAAGTGACAAGTACAACCTCTTTAAGATGACAAAGGGGAGAGGTTAATACAAAGAGGGAGAGATTAGGACAAAGTTTTAACCTTAAGCACCCTTTGTGCTTTGTGTGACCCTTTTTGGCGATAGATGACAAAGGGGGAGAGATATGATTAAATCTTAAGGAGGAGAGAGATGAAAGCTTAAGGGGGAGAGATATGTTTAATGCTTCAAGAATGCAACCTTGTGTCTAGCTAGGAAAGGGGGAGACTAGCTATGATAAGGGGAGAGATATGACTTGAGAAATCTTTGTGATGAGTGCTATGTGTGTGATATATATGATGTATTTACTTTCATAAGGACCATGCATGTTTTAGAGTGACTTTGTATGGTGTGATGCTTTTTGTTTAGTCTTGTGTGATATATCATATCATATGCATCATGGTTTTTATTTTGACACACACTTGCACCCCACGGATGCAATGATTTAAGGGGGATCTCCTATGTGTTTTAGTATGTGCAAATTGACATTTGAGGTCATTTATGAATTCAATTCATATTGCACACATTAAGGGGGAGCCTCTCATAAATCATTGAATCCAAAAGCCTAATTGTTTATATCTTTTTGTAAGCTTTAATCGGGTTGTCATCAATCACCAAAAAGGGGGAGATTGAAAGTGCATCTAGCCCTTTAGTGAGTTTTGGATGATTGAATGACAACACGATTAAAGGACTAACATGTTTGCTAAGTGTTAGACAGGAAGTTGATTATCTCACAGATACTTGATGAAATTGTATAAAGCCAAAATGATGTATTGTTGTATAAACAATCTAGTTCAAGCACAAGACAACAATGCAAATGAAATTCATGCAAATGCTTATTTATTGTGGGATTTCAATGATCTATGTGAAAGCAAGCACGATAAGAGTCAATTAATGAGACATAAGGGATTGCATATGGAATGGTCTCATATTTGAAGCTTGCTAAATTGAAATGAAAAAGATGGCAATACATGAATGGATGATTCAACACAAGATGTGACTTGATGGCTTGAGATGGTGAAGATAGCAAGAAAAGGCTTGAGGTACTAAGCAAGGGTGAAGGGCAAGCACGGCGGCTTGGCGTCAGAAGAACCTAGCTAGGGTGAAGAAGGAAGTACTTGCATTTAGTTGAGGTACTAATCAAGCTATGATGGCCATGTTTATGTGGAGGATCAAATCACTATTGGAATGTTTGATAGAAGTGACTTGATACTTTTTGGAGTTATTCATATTTGATGAATGGAATCAAGTCACGTGCTCAAGATGGCTATGCTCAAGTGACAAGATCAATATTGACATGTTGGCACCCTCACTTGATGAAGATTGAAAGACACGGCATCAATTTCAAAGAAGATCAACTCAAAAGGTTTAATTTCGTTTTTCTTTTGATCTTGAGTTAATAGGTATGCCGTACTATTAAGAGGGATGCAAGTTTAGGTGGTATGAGGAAGATAGAGTGCTCAAGCATAATAATTAAATCAAAAGAGAGACACTCTAGCACTTCACGAGCACATAGAATATTTTTGTGTGACTGTCGGTGTCGGAAGTCCCGACGTAAGCCGGAACTCCCGACAGTCGGAAGTTATGACTCTTGGAAGTCTTGACTCCCGATCCACGACTGCTTGGTGGACGTGTGGGACGTCGGAAGTCCCGGACGTGTGTCGGAACTCCGACGATCGGAAGTCCCGACGTAAGCCGGAACTCCCGGCGATCGGAAGTCATGACTCTTGCGGAAGTGCGACTCCCGATCCACACTGCTGGTGTGATCGTGGACGTCGGAAGTCCCGACGTGTGTCGGAACTCCCGACAGTCGGAAGTCCCGACCCAAGCCAGGAGTCCCGGCATCGATGGTTCTTCTGACTTGCTGTCTGTGCCCGTCGGAAGTCCCAACGTTCGTCGGAAGTTCCGACCGTCGGAAGTCCCGACGTTCGTCGGAAGTTCCGACGTTGGCTGTCTCGAGTGGACTTTGACCTCGCATGAACAGTGTTTTCTTCATACGTTGGAAGTCCCGAGATATGCGTCGGAACTCCCGACGTAGATCTGAACGGTTAGATTTTGCCTTTGTGTATATATACCCGTCTCCTTCATTCTAACCGTTGCCCACTCATTTCATTGCGACAAACACTCGGCCAAACAGCCCCCAAGCATTCTAGGCTCCCCTCTCTTCACTCCCTTGCTTCCAACTTCGATTCCCAAAGGGTTTGAGTGATTGGAGAGTGGATTGAGTGAGAAAAACACTTTGAGCAAGCTTGAGCACTTGATTTCTTCGTCAAGCCGGTTTGATTTGCATTTGTTACTCTTGGGGATTTTCCCCAGCCGGCCTAGGCATCGCCCAAGAGCTTCCATCTTGTGGAAGAGCCTTAGGAAGTTTGTATTACCCTTGTTTTCTAGTGAAGAAACTCAAGTGACCTTTGTGGTATCCTTGAGTGAGGCAAGGAGGTGGAAGAGACTCCGACCAAAGTGGTCACCTCAACAACGAGGACGTAGGAGCTCCTTTGTGGGGCTGCCGAACCTCGGGATAAATTCTTGTCTCCCGCGTGCTTGTTGTTGTTGTGATTTGCTCGAAATTACTTGTATTTAGTTGTCTCCCTCTCTCTAGCTATTTCTTAGGGTTTGGGACTCGATCTACGGATTGGTGGCTTATCAACGTCAAGAGAGTGACCCAACACCTTACCTTACCACTAGGAAGTGGGTTTGTAAGTTATCGGCATCACAAAGTTCATTTTAGCACTTGTAGTTCATTTCCCGTAGGGGTCGGAAGTGTTGACAGCTTTTGCGTTGGAAGTTTCGACTCAAGCTGTTGGGACTTCGACACGTCGGAAGTTTCGACCCAATCGTCGGGACTTCCGACACGTCGGAAGTTCTCGACCCAAACGTCGGGACTTCCGACATTAATGACTAGTGCATTTTGATTCAACTCTTTGGTTGCCATTGTTTGGCTCCCCTAGGTTTATCTAGTATCTTTTATATACTTTGTGGCTAACTTGTGAGGGGTGGTATTACTCTCGATTTGGAGTTTCCATTTTGGAAACTCCTATTACTAATCGTTTCCGCTTTTAAAGGTGTTGATTTTTCAAACGCCTATTCACCCCCTCTAGGCAACATCCTAGGTCCTTTCAATTGGTATCGAGCGAGGTTCTCACCTAAAGCTTCACCGCCGTGAGAAAAGGATGTCGACGCCTATCGAGTTGGAGCCGGTGCTTCTCCAAAATAATGGTTCAAACTTTCTACCTTGGTCAATTCATGTACTCAATGCTTTTAGAGATATTAGTCCTCTTGTTGAGCATATTGTGTTTGCAAGCATACCTCTTCCTATAGTTGATTGGAGCAACTATAAGAATTTATCAAAAGAGGAAGAGATATGCGTGCAACTCAATGCTCAAGCTATTAATATCATTTTGAGTACATTGAGTGCAGAGGTTCAAGATGAGGCAATATTCAATGGACAACCACCTCCGGAGAGTGCTCATCTCATTTGGATCAAACTCATTGAGTTATATGGAAAATCCAAATGCGATGATGCACTTGAGGTCGAGTCAATGGAAAATATGTCCATTATGTCTTCATGCAGCAAAGAAGCCTCACAAGACCTCAAGAGCGCTGAGCCGAGCAAGAGGCTCAAGCCGGTGGTGGCCAAGTGATGAGTCAACCTCAGTATCTCATGATACTCATCACTTGTGTCTCATGGCCAAGAAAAGCAAGAAGAAGGCTAGCAAGAAAGATCAAGCCAAGGAGATAGCACGAGTAGATGATCAAGAAGAGAGTGATATTGAAATTGAAGATAGCTACACTCTTGATCATCTAAGCAACAAAGACAAGCTCATTCTCATGAAGCTAGTTGAGAAGAATGATGAGCTAGAGGAAGAGAATGAGAAACAAGAGCAATCACTTCAAAATCAAGAAAAGTTTCTCATCTCCAAATTGCAAGAGCTAAAGGCCATAAATGAGAGGTATGAGAAATTATCAATTGAGCATGCTTTAGTTACTAACTCCTCTTCTAGTGTTTCACAACTAGAGAAGGAAAACTTTGAGCTCAAGGCAAAATTAGATGAACTCTCAAGCAATTATAATGTGCTACAAGCAAACTATGTTCATCTCAAGTGCTCTCATGAAGAATTAGTAGAATCAAGCATTATGCTTGAGGTGGCTCATGAGGTTGTGATTACAACGGTAAAATCATCACAACCTCCCACTCACACACTCACTTGTACACACTCTCAATTGAATATTTCTTGTACTAATGAGTGTGCTTTCTCAAGCAAGCCAATCTTCGATTGAGCAAAAATTTATAGAAAATGTAGAGCTTAAGGAAGAAGTGGAAAGGCTAAGAAATGATGTGATTCGATTGAAGGGTAAGGAGAGAGCACAACCTTCTCAAGATAACCGTATTAACATGGTGAAGAAGCTTGAGAAGGGTTCAAACCTTGCTTCCTCCAAATCCCAACAAAAGAATCACATTTTAAGCAAGGCCAACACAATCAAGAGCAAGAAACATGAAAAAGACTATGCTATGGTTGTGGAGTGAATGGACATGAGTCGGCTATGTGTCCTCACAAGAGTTGGGCCGACAAGGTTGAAGCCGCCTATCAAAAGGCTTCTACCAAGGAGGCCAAGCAAATGAAGAGTGATGGACAAAGCGCTTGTCTCATGAGCAAGAAATTGGGGCATCCTACCAAGAAATGCCCAATGTACAAAGATGCAAGAAAGGAAGCCCAAGTTGCAACAAGAAGATGCTATGGATGCAATGAGATGGGCCACAAGGTTGATAGATGTCCATACAAGCAAAACAAGCATAAAAGCAAGCAAAGGCCGCATATGCTATGCTTGTAAGAGAAAGGGGCATCTAAGTTATGATTGCCCAAATGGTAACATCCCTAAGCCAAACATATTTGTTTATGATAATATGCTTAGGAAGACCACAAACGGAGTTAACACTAGCAAGGTGATGTGTTCACCACAAACTAGTGCTAAAGCCATTTGGGTGCCTAAGCACTTGTTGACTAACCTAAAAGGACCCAACAAGAGTTGGGTACCAAAGTGTGCTTAGGTTAATGATGTAGGTACTTGGTGATGAGATGGAAGCTTCGGGGTGGTTGAGCAAGTAAATTAAAAATATTCACTCAATCTATCAATCAATTTTTATCATAATCTCATATATGGTTGACCCAAAGATAAATCAATGACCATATCATTTACTTCATCTCTACCATTGGTAACAAGTACCTAAAAACCTTATAGGATAGCCACTTTGTGTTTAGTGCTAAATGGCTCACAAATAAGTATATTTATGAAATAATTGGAAGTGGCTAATTAGTTTCATTTAATAATTATCATGTTTGCCATGTGATGCTTTTAATGGCTCTCTAGTAGAGCAATGCAATTGTTCAAGATGCAGGCATACAAGAAGTACTAGAGCTAAAATGAAGAATCACAAGCAGCGCTTCAATTGTTTCTTTCCTGCACCTACCGGACGTGTCCGGTATGGCCAGGGCAGAAAGGAAAAGTGTTTATGTTCTTCACATGCTGGGACGTGTTCGATATGTCTCTGAGGACGATGTCTGGTATGGCAGAACGAGCACTAATTGGAATGCAATTGAGGTTTGATCCATATGATTTCATATATCCTTAATTTGCTCAGAAGCTTGTGATCTATCAAACCTAAGTGGGTTGTGAGTATGTCTCAACGAAATTTAAATATGGCAAATTACTTTGTGTTGGTCAAAATAGAAAATTGACTCCCAAATTCTTAAAAGAATAAAGTGCTTGTTGAAAGTCATTCAAATTACTTGTGGTACTTATTTAGGGGGAGCTCAGTTTCTATTTTGCACCATTGTGGACTAACAAATTTATCTAGTATTATTTGTAGTCTTTTAGATGAAAATTGATTTCATATATGGTATGATTATTTGACAAGTAAGGTCAACATGATGTTGTCATGCCATGTATTATCTCAGTGGTGATATTGTGGACTAACAAATTTATCTAGTATTATTTGTAGTCCTTTAGATGAAAATTGATTTCATATATGGTATGATTATTTGACAAGTGAGGTCAACATGATGTTGTAATGCCATGTATTATCTCAGTGGTGATATTGTGGACTAACAAATTTATCTAGCATTATTTGTAGTCCTTTGGATGAAAATTGATTTCATATATGGTATGATTATTTGACAAATGAGGTCAACATGATGTTGTCATGCCATGTATTATCTCAATGGTGATATTGTGGGCTCAAGGCAAAGGTATGTATTTACATACATGCATTGTAAGTGCATCTAAGGCCCTTTATATGCTAGTGTGTGCATTTGTGTGATATAGGATAGATGTTTTACAAAATCCTAACTAACTAGCATGTGTAGGTGGTGTGGTTTTGAAAATCATGTGGTTTTTGGGTCTTTGTGACCTAGTCATGTCATATTGTGATTGTTGCTACCCTTGGTTGATTATTTGCCTAATCACATGTGACATGGTTCTCTCAAGTCTATAAATATCCCTATGTCCCACTAAAATCTCTCAAATTTTGAAAATCATAAATTTGCCAAATATTCGAAAAAGAGAAAATCAATTCTTGGCTAATTCATGTCCCCTAAGTGAGAATCCTAAGCCTATTCCAATTAATGCAAATATTATGCCTAGGAAGGTTTGTCATGGTACCCTATTGGTTAGTATTGCAAAAATATTCCGCTATTCATACTAAGGCTATGCCTAAGTATGTTGTGTCTAACATGGGAGGACCCAAACTAGTTTGGGTACCATCGAAAAAAGTGGATGATCGTTTGTAGGTACCATGGCATTGGAGACTTGATTCAATGGAATTATTATTGTTCATCTTATGTTGAGTCAAGTATTGAAGCCTAGTGCAATTCTATCCCAATGCCAAGTCAAAATTGAGTGAAGTCCATATGCTATCAACATACAAGTGTCATATTCAAGTTGTAGGAATTTATTGATATATTTGAAGGCATGCAAATAAGTGGAGTTGAAGCTTGCAAAGATGATCATAAGCTATCAAGGTATATCTCTTGTTGATCAAAGTTTATTTGGGTGCATATGAGTTAATTGAATTGGATATATATGCATATGTTGCTTGCTATGAGATGTTTGAATGGATTAAATGCTTAAGTAATCAAGTTTGAAGTTGGTTTGATTGGATATGTTCATAAGATTTCTTCTAGTAAGTGGTTTGAATGGACATATGTCTTGTGAGAGTATTCAAACAAATTGATTTCAAGTTTGGTTCAATTTGGAGAAAAATGGCTCAATTATTGAAATCTGTCCAATATTGAAAATCTGAGCTAGCAGTGATCATAGACATGTTTGAGTAATCAAATCTATTTGTATTGGCTTGAAATTTGGTCTGCATGCTCTACACTTATGGTATTAGTTGCTGTGCAAATTTCATGAGATTTGGATAAGTGATACTTCGGATCTGGAGTAGATCTTGTTAGCTATAGTGCAGCAGTTTTCAGCATGTACCTGTGTGGAAAGATATGAAATCTGGTAGCAATATAGAAGTCCAAAGAAGCTCAAATTTTTATAGCTACTAGAAGACTTAGTGTGTCACATCTTCACCAAATTTCGTGGTTTTTGGATATGTACTTTGGGAGATATGATTTATTCTTTGAAGAGTACAGAATCTGCCAGGAAAGTGACAATTATCGGATTAATCAAAAGTCACTTAGATTCAAAGGTCCGCAAATTAGAATCATATCTATAAGTGATTGAGGTACCTATGTTTTGGTTTTGGTTTGAGATAGAAGCATGACAAATGATGAGTACAAGACAATTTATTTGAAGAGTGTATCTAGTACACATTTGGTACTCAAGCTAGAGATCAAGACCAAGATCAAGATGAAGATGGAGTTTAAATTCTAGTGATAATTGGAGATCTTTTGATAGAAAGAAAAGGACTTAAACAAGTAGAAAGAAAAGGACTTAAAGAATGATTTAAAGTTATTCATCAAATTAAGTCCAACAATATGGATCAATCAAACAAAATCTTTCAAGTGGATCAAGTGATTTTCTTTCAAGTTATTTCAAGTGAGTATCAAGGATGGTTCTTTGGAGAGAGGTCACTTCGCTCTAGGCTTGGATGGCTAAAATCTAAGTGGTAATCTAAAAGGGACATTTGAGGTACTTGGTTGAAGAAAATCAAGAGATTGGTCTAAAAAGCAAGCAACACCCAAAAGAGAACAAGTCATAAAATTTCAAGTGGTATCATGAAATTTCAAGTGGTATTACAAGTGGTGCATCTTTCAGTTCTCTCAAGCAAGCAATGATCAAAGAAGAAGCAAGCCAACCACAACAAGAAAAGTGCACTTGATCATTAGTGATTCTCAATTCATATGGGTGAAGAATAGGAATTCAAAGAATTGGTATCTATTGGTCTTCACCAAGCTTATAATTGGACTTCATGGTGCTACTGGAGAAATGAATTGAAATCTATATGACTATCTTCCTCTCCAACATAGCAAAGGTATCATTGTATTGTGCATGATCATTTTTCATCCCTTACTAGTATGCGGTTAGTGCATATAGTACATGCTTATAGGATCATGCACTACAAATGAAAATTTTTAGATTCATAGACTACCACTATTTTCTGAATGATTATATGATCTAGTGGTTAGTGTATGAGTTTGTTCATGAGCTAGTAAACCCATGTACTTGATCTATTTTGAATTGCAAACAAGTGACAAGTACAACCTCTTTAAGATGACAAAGGGGGAGAGGTTAATACAAAGAGGGAGAGATTAGGACAAAGTTTTAACCTTAAGCACCCTTTGTGCTTTGTGTGACCCTTTTTGGCGATAGATGACAAAGGGGGAGAGATATGATTAAATCTTAAGGAGGAGAGAGATGAAAGCTTAAGGGGGAGAGATATGTTTAATGCTTCAAGAATGCAACCTTGTGTCTAGCTAGGAAAGGGGGAGACTAGCTATGATAAGGGGAGAGATATGACTTGAGAAATCTTTGTGATGAGTGCTATGTGTGTGATATATATGATGTATTTACTTTCATAAGGACCATGCATGTTTTAGAGTGACTTTGTATGGTGTGATGCTTTTTGTTTAGTCTTGTGTGATATATCATATCATATGCATCATGGTTTTTATTTTGACACACACTTGCACCCCACGGATGCAATGATTTAAGGGGGATCTCCTATGTGTTTTAGTATGTGCAAATTGACATTTGAGGTCATTTATGAATTCAATTCATATTGCACACATTAAGGGGGAGCCTCTCATAAATCATTGAATCCAAAAGCCTAATTGTTTATATATCTTTTGTAAGCTTTAATCAGGTTGTCATCAATCACCAAAAGGGGAGATTGAAAGTGCATCTAGCCCCTTTAGTGAGTTTTGGATGATTGAATGACAACACGATTAAAGGACTAACATGTTTGCTAAGTGTTAGACAGGAAGTTGATTATCTCACAGATACTTGATGAAATTGTATAAAGCCAAAATGATGTATTGTTGTATAAACAATCTAGTTCAAGCACAAGACAACAATGCAAATGAAATTCATGCAAATGCTTATTTATTGTGGGATTTCAATGATCTATGTGAAAGCAAGCACGATAAGAGTCAATTAATGAGACATAAGGGATTGCATATGGAATGGTCTCATATTTGAAGCTTGCTAAATTGAAATGAAAAAGATGGCAATACATGAATGGATGATTCAACACAAGATGTGACTTGATGGCTTGAGATGGTGAAGATAGCAAGGAAAGGCTTGAGGTACTAAGCAAGGGTGAAGGGCAAGCGGACGGCTTGGCGGCCGAAGAACCTAGCTATGGTGAAGAAGGAAGTACTTGCATTTAGTTGAGGTACTAATCAAGCTATGATGGCCATGTTTATGTGGAGGATCAAATCACTATTGGAATGTTTGATAGAAGTGACTTGATACTTTTGGAGTTATTCATATTTGATGAATGGAATCAAGTCACGTGCTCAAGATGGCTATGCTCAAGTGACAAGATCAATATTGACATGTTGGCACCCTCACTTGATGAAGATTGAAAGACACGGCATCAATTTCAAAGAAGATCAACTCAAAAGGTTTAATTTCGTTTTTCTTTTGATCTTGAGTTAATAGGTATGCCGTACTATTAAGAGGGATGCAAGTTTAGGTGGTATGAGGAAGATAGAGTGCTCAAGCATAATAATTAAATCAAAGAGAGACACTCTAGCACTTCACGAGCACATAGAATATTTTTTTGTGTGATTGTCGGTGTCGGAAGTCCCGACGAAGTCGGAACTCCGGCGGTCAATCGGAAGTTATGACTCTTGCCGGAAGTCTTGACTCCGATCCACTGACTGCAGTGATCTGTGGACGTCGGAAGTCCCGACGCATGTCGGAACTCCGGCAATCGGAAGTCCGGCGACGGCCGGAACTCCCGGCGATCGGAAGTCATGACTCTTGCCGGAAGAAGCGACTCCCGATCCACGACTGCATGCAGGATCGTGGGACGTCGGAAGTCCCGACGTGTCGGAACTCCGGCGATCGGAAGTCCCGACAAGCCAAGCCGGAGTCCGGCATCAATGGTTCTTCCGACTTGTCGTGCTGCGTGCTCGTCGGAAGTCCCAACGCTCGTCGGAAGTTCCGACCGTCGGAAGTCCGACGTTCGTCGGAAGTTCCGGACGTTATCGCCTCGAGTGGACTTTGACCTCGCATGAACAGTGTTTTCTTCATACGTCGGAAGTCCCGAGATATGCGTCGGAACTCCCGACGTAGATCTGAACGGTTAGATTTTGCCTTTGTGTATATATACCCGTCTCCTTCATTCTAACCGTTGCCCACTCATTTCATTGCGACAAACACTCGGCCAAACAGCCCCCAAGCATTCTAGGCTCCCCTCTCTTCACTCCCTTGCTTCCAACTTCGATTCCCAAAGGGTTTGAGTGATTGGAGAGTGGATTGAGTGAGAAAAACACTTTGAGCAAGCTTGAGCACTTGATTTCTTCATCAAGCCGGTTTGATTTGCATTTGTTACTCTTGGGGATTTTCCCCTAGCCGGCTAGGCATCGCCCAAGAGCTTCCATCTTGTGGAAGAGCCTTAGGAAGTTTGTATTACCCTTGTTTTCTAGTGAAGAAACTCAAGTGACCTTTGTGGTATCCTTGAGTGAGGCAAGGAGGTGGAAGAGACTCCGACCAAAGTGGTCACCTCAACAACGAGGACGTAGGAGCTCCTTTGTGGGGCTGCCGAACCTCGAGATAAATTCTTGTCTCCCGCGTGCTTGTTGTTGTTGTGATTTGCTCGAAATTACTTGTATTTAGTTGTCTCCCTCTCTCTAGCTATTTCTTAGGGTTTGGGACTCGATCTACGGATTGGTGGCTTATCAACGTCAAGAGAGTGACCCAACACCTTACCTTACCACTAGGAAGTGGGTTTGTAAGTTATCGGCATCACAAAGTTCATTTTAGCACTTGTAGTTCATTTTCCGTAGGGGTTTGGAATCTTGACAGATTTGCGTTGGAAGTTTCGACTCAAGCTGTTGGGACTTCGACACGTCGGAAGTTCTCGACCCAATCGTCGGGACTTCTGACACGTCGGAAGTTCTGACCCAAACATCGGGACTTCCGACATTAACTGACTAGTGCATTTTGATTCAACTCTTTGGTTGCTGCTGTTTGGCTCCCTAGGTTTATCTAGTATCTTTTATATACTTTGTGGCTAACTTGTGAGGGGTGGTATTACTCTGATTTGGAGTTTCCATTTTGGAAACTCCTATTACTAATCGTTTCCGCTTTTAAAGGTGTTGATTTTTCAGAAACGCCTATTCACCCCCCTCTAGGCAACATCCTAGGTCCTTTCAATTGGTATCGAGCGAGGTTCTCACCTAAAGCTTCACCGCCGTGAGAAAAGGATGTCGTCGCGCCTATCGAGTTGGAGCCGGTGCTTCTCCAAAATAATGGTTCAAACTTTCTACCTTGGTCAATTCATGTACTCAATGCTTTTAGAGATATTAGTCCTCTTGTTGAGCATATTGTGTTTGCAAGCATACCTCTTCCTATAGTTGATTGGAGCAACTATAAGAATTTATCAAAAGAGGAAGAGATATGCGTGCAACTCAATGCTCAAGCTATTAATATCATTTTGAGTACATTGAGTGCAGAGGTTCAAGATGAGGCAATATTCAATGGACAACCACCTCCGGAGAGTGCTCATCTCATTTGGATCAAACTCATTGAGTTATATGGAAAATCCAAATGCGATGATGCACTTGAGGTCGAGTCAATGGAAAATATGTCCATTATGTCTTCATGCAGCAAAGAAGCCTCACAAGACCTCAAGAGCGCTGAGCCGGAGCAAGAGGCTCAAGCCCGGTGGTGGCCAAGTGATGAGTCAACCTCAGTATCTCATGATACTCATCACTTGTGTCTCATGGCCAAGAAAAGCAAGAAGAAGGCTAGCAAGAAAGATCAAGCCAAGGAGATAGCACGAGTAGATGATCAAGAAGAGAGTGATATTGAAATTGAAGATAGCTACACTCTTGATCATCTAAGCAACAAAGACAAGCTCATTCTCATGAAGCTAGTTGAGAAGAATGATGAGCTAGAGGAAGAGAATGAGAAACAAGAGCAATCACTTCAAAATCAAGAAAAGTTTCTCATCTCCAAATTGCAAGAGCTAAAGGCCATAAATGAGAGGTATGAGAAATTATCAATTGAGCATGCTTTAGTTACTAACTCCTCTTCTAGTGTTTCACAACTAGAGAAGGAAAACTTTGAGCTCAAGGCAAAATTAGATGAACTCTCAAGCAATTATAATGTGCTACAAGCAAACTATGTTCATCTCAAGTGCTCTCATGAAGAATTAGTAGAATCAAGCATTATGCTTGAGGTGGCTCGTGAGGTTGTGATTACAACGGTAAAATCATCACAACCTCCCACTCACACACTCACTTGTACACACTCTCAATTGAATATTTCTTGTACTAATGAGTGTGCTTCTCAAGCAAGCCAATCTTCGATTGAGCAAAAATTTATAGAAAATGTAGAGCTTAAGGAAGAAGTGGAAAGGCTAAGAAATGATGTGATTCGATTGAAGGGTAAGGAGAGAGCACAACCTTCTCAAGATAACCGTATTAACATGGTGAAGAAGCTTGAGAAGGGTTCAAACCTTGCTTCCTCCAAATCCCAACAAAAGAATCACATTTTAAGCAAGGCCAACACAATCAAGAGCAAGAAACATGAAAAAAGACTATGCTATGGTTGTGGAGTGAATGGACATGAGTCGGCTATGTGTCCTCACAAGAGTTGGGCCGACAAGGTTGAAGCCGCCTATCAAAAGGCTTCTACCAAGGAGGCCAAGCAAATGAAGAGTGATGGACAAAGCGCTTGTCTCATGAGCAAGAAATTGGGGCATCCTACCAAGAAATGCCCAATGTACAAAGATGCAAGAAAGGAAGCCCAAGTTGCAACAAGAAGATGCTATGGATGCAATGAGATGGGCCACAAGGTTGATAGATGTCCATACAAGCAAAACAAGCATAAAGCAAGCAAAGGCCGCATATGCTATGCTTGTAAGAGAAAGGGCATCTAAGTTATGATTGCCCAAATGGTAACATCCTAAGCCAAACATATTTGTTTATGATAATATGCTTAGGAAGACCACAAACGGAGTTAACACTAGCAAGGTGATGTGTTCACCACAAACTAGTGCTAAAGCCATTTGGGTGCCTAAGCACTTGTTGACTAACCTAAAAGGACCCAACAAGAGTTGGGTACCAAAGTGTGCTTAGGTTAATGATGTAGGTACTTGGTGATGAGATGGAAGCTTCGGGGTGGTTGAGCAAGTAAATTAAAAATATTCACTCAATCTATCAATCAATTTTATCATAATCTCATATATGGTTGACCCAAAGATAAATCAATGACCATATCATTTACTTCATCTCTACCATTGGTAACAAGTACCTAAAAACCTTATAGGATAGCCACTTTGTGTTTAGTGCTAAATGGCTCACAAATAAGTATATTTATGAAATAATTGGAAGTGGCTAATTAGTTTCATTTAATAATTATCATGTTTGCCATGTGATGCTTTTAATGGCTCTCTAGTAGAGCAATGCAATTGTTCAGATGCAGGCATACAAGAAGTACTAGAGCTAAAACGAAGAATCACAAGTAGCGCTTCAATTGTTTCTGTCCTGCGCCTACCAGACATGTCCGGTATGGCTGAGGCGAGAAAGGAAAAGTGTTTATGTTCTTCACATGCGGACGTGTTCGATATGTGTCACTGGACGTGTCTGGTATGGCGGGAACCGAGCACTAATTGGAATGCAATTGAGGTTTGATCCATATGATTTCATATATCCTTAATTTGCTCAGAAGCTTGTGATCTATCAAACCCTAAGTGGGTTGTGAGTATGTCTCAACGAAATTTAAATATGGCAAATTACTTTGTGTTGGTCAAAATAGAAAATTGACTCCCAAATTCTTAAAAGAATAAAGTGCTTGTTGAAAGTCATTCAAATTACTTGTGGTACTTATTTAGGGGGAGCTCAGTTTCTATTTTGCACCATTGTGGACTAACAAATTTATCTAGTATTATTTGTAGTCTTTTAGATGAAAATTGATTTCATATATGGTATGATTATTTGACAAGTAAGGTCAACATGATGTTGTCATGCCATGTATTATCTCAGTGGTGATATTGTGGACTAACAAATTTATCTAGTATTATTTGTAGTCCTTTAGATGAAAATTGATTTCATATATGGTATGATTATTTGACAAGTGAGGTCAACATGATGTTGTAATGCCATGTATTATCTCAGTGGTGATATTGTGGACTAACAAATTTATCTAGCATTATTTGTAGTCCTTTGGATGAAAATTGATTTCATATATGGTATGATTATTTGACAAATGAGGTCAACATGATGTTGTCATGCCATGTATTATCTCAATGGTGATATTGTGGGCTCAAGGCAAAGGTATGTATTTACATACATGCATTGTAAGTGCATCTAAGGCCCTTTATATGCTAGTGTGTGCATTTGTGTGATATAGGATAGATGTTTTACAAAATCCCTAACTAGCATGTGTAGGTGGTGTGGTTTTTGAAAATCATGTGGTTTTTGGGTCTTTGTGACCTAGTCATGTCATATTGTGATTGTTGCTACCCTTGGTTGATTATTTGCCTAATCACATGTGACATGGTTCTCTCAAGTCTATAAATATCCCTATGTCCCACTAAAATCTCTCAAATTTTGAAAATCATAAATTTGCCAAATATTCGAAAAAGAGAAAATCAATTCTTGGCTAATTCATGTCCCTAAGTGAGAATCCTAAGCCTATTTCAATTAATGCAAATATTATGCCTAGGAAGGTTTGTCATGGTACCCTATTGGTTAGTATTGCAAAATATTCCGCTATTCATACTAAGGCTATGCCTAAGTATGTTGTGTCTAACATGGGAGGACCCAAACTAGTTTGGGTACCATCGAAAAGTGGATGATCGTTTGTAGGTACCATGGCATTGGAGACTTGATTCAATGGAATTATTATTGTTCATCTTATGTTGAGTCAAGTATTGAAGCCTAGTGCAATTCTATCCCAATGCCAAGTCAAAATTGAGTGAAGTCCATATGCTATCAACATACAAGTGTCATATTCAAGTTGTAGGAATTTATTGATATATTTGAAGGCATGCAAATAAGTGGAGTTGAAGCTTGCAAAGATGATCATAAGCTATCAAGGTATATCTCTTGTTGATCAAAGTTTATTTGGGTGCATATGAGTTAATTGAATTGGATATATATGCATATGTTGCTTGCTATGAGATGTTTGAATGGATTAAATGCTTAAGTAATCAAGTTTGAAGTTGGTTTGATTGGATATGTTCATAAGATTTCTTCTAGTAAGTGGTTTGAATGGACATATGTCTTGTGAGAGTATTCAAACAAATTGATTTCAAGTTTGGTTCAATTTGGAGAAAAATGGCTCAATTATTGAAATCTGTCCAATATTGAAAATCTGAGCTAGCAGTGATCATAGACATGTTTGAGTAATCAAATCTATTTGTATTGGCTTGAAATTTGGTCTGCATGCTCTACACTTATGGTATTAGTTGCTGTGCAAATTTCATGAGATTTGGATAAGTGATACTTGGATCTGGAGTAGATCTTGTTAGCTATAGTGCAGCAGTTTTCAGCATGTACCTGTGTGGAAAGATATGAAATCTGGTAGCAATATAGAAGTCCAAAGAAGCTCAAATTTTTATAGCTACTAGAAGACTTAGTGTGTCACATCTTCACCAAATTTCGTGGTTTTTGGATATGTACTTTGGGAGATATGATTTATTCTTTGAAGAGTACAGAATCTGCCAGGAAAGTGACAATTATCGGATTAATCAAAAGTCACTTAGATTCAAAGGTCCGCAAATTAGAATCATATCTATAAGTGATTGAGGTACCTATGTTTTGGTTTTGGTTTGAGATAGAAGCATGACAAATGATGAGTACAAGACAATTTATTTGAAGAGTGTATCTAGTACACATTTGGTACTCAAGCTAGAGATCAAGACCAAGATCAAGATGAAGATGGAGTTTAAATTCTAGTGATAATTGGAGATCTTTTGATAGAAAGAAAAGGACTTAAACAAGTAGAAAGAAAAGGACTTAAAGAATGATTTAAAGTTATTCATCAAATTAAGTCCAACAATATGGATCAATCAAACAAAATCTTTCAAGTGGATCAAGTGATTTTCTTTCAAGTTATTTCAAGTGAGTATCAAGGATGGTTCTTTGAGAGAGGTCACTTCGCTCTAGGCTTGGATGGCTAAAATCTAAGTGGTAATCTAAAAGGGACATTTGAGGTACTTGGTTGAAGAAAATCAAGAGATTGGTCTAAAAAGCAAGCAACACCCAAAAGAGAACAAGTCATAAAATTTCAAGTGGTATCATGAAATTTCAAGTGGTATTACAAGTGGTGCATCTTTCAGTTCTCTCAAGCAAGCAATGATCAAAGAAGAAGCAAGCCAACCACAACAAGAAAAGTGCACTTGATCATTAGTGATTCTCAATTCATATGGGTGAAGAATAGGAATTCAAAGAATTGGTATCTATTGGTCTTCACCAAGCTTATAATTGGACTTCATGGTGCTACTGGAGAAATGAATTGAAATCTATATGACTATCTTCCTCTCCAACATAGCAAAGGTATCATTGTATTGTGCATGATCATTTTTCATCCCTTACTAGTATGCGGTTAGTGCATATAGTACATGCTTATAGGATCATGCACTACAAATGAAAATTTTTAGATTCATAGACTACCACTATTTTCTGAATGATTATATGATCTAGTGGTTAGTGTATGAGTTTGTTCATGAGCTAGTAAACCCATGTACTTGATCTATTTTGAATTGCAAACAAGTGACAAGTACAACCTCTTTAAGATGACAAAGGGGGAGAGGTTAATACAAAGAGGGAGAGATTAGGACAAAGTTTTAACCTTAAGCACCCTTTGTGCTTTGTGTGACCCTTTTTGGCGATAGATGACAAAGGGGGAGAGATATGATTAAATCTTAAGGAGGAGAGAGATGAAAGCTTAAGGGGGAGAGATATGTTTAATGCTTCAAGAATGCAACCTTGTGTCTAGCTAGGAAAGGGGGAGACTAGCTATGATAAGGGGAGAGATATGACTTGAGAAATCTTTGTGATGAGTGCTATGTGTGTGATATATATGATGTATTTACTTTCATAAGGACCATGCATGTTTTAGAGTGACTTTGTATGGTGTGATGCTTTTTGTTTAGTCTTGTGTGATATATCATATCATATGCATCATGGTTTTTATTTTGACACACACTTGCACCCCACGGATGCAATGATTTAAGGGGGATCTCCTATGTGTTTTAGTATGTGCAAATTGACATTTGAGGTCATTTATGAATTCAATTCATATTGCACACATTAAGGGGGAGCCTCTCATAAATCATTGAATCCAAAAGCCTAATTGTTTATATCTTTTTTGTAAGCTTTAATCGGGTTGTCATCAATCACCAAAAAGGGGGAGATTGAAAGTGCATCTAGCCCTTTAGTGAGTTTTGGATGATTGAATGACAACACGATTAAAGGACTAACATGTTTGCTAAGTGTTAGACAGAAGTTGATTATCTCACAGATACTTGATGAAATTGTATAAAGCCAAAATGATGTATTGTTGTATAAACAATCTAGTTCAAGCACAAGACAACAATGCAAATGAAATTCATGCAAATGCTTATTTATTGTGGGATTTCAATGATCTATGTGAAAGCAAGCACGATAAGAGTCAATTAATGAGACATAAGGGATTGCATATGGAATGGTCTCATATTTGAAGCTTGCTAAATTGAAATGAAAAAGATGGCAATACACATGAATGGATGATTCAACACAAGATGTGACTTGATGGCTTGAGATGGTGAAGATAGCAAGGAAAGGCTTGAGGTACTAAGCAAGGGTGAAGGGCAAGCTGACGGCTTGGCGGTCAAGAACCTAGCTAGGGTGAAGAAGGAAGTACTTGCATTTAGTTGAGGTACTAATCAAGCTATGATGGCCATGTTTATGTGGAGGATCAAATCACTATTGGAATGTTTGATAGAAGTGACTTGATACTTTTTGGAGTTATTCATATTTGATGAATGGAATCAAGTCACGTGCTCAAGATGGCTATGCTCAAGTGACAAGATCAATATTGACATGTTGGCACCCTCACTTGATGAAGATTGAAAGACACGGCATCAATTTCAAAGAAGATCAACTCAAAAGGTTTAATTTCGTTTTTCTTTTGATCTTGAGTTAATAGGTATGCCGTACTATTAAGAGGGATGCAAGTTTAGGTGGTATGAGGAAGATAGAGTGCTCAAGCATAATAATTAAATCAAAAGAGACACTCTAGCACTTCACGAGCACATAGAATATTTTGTGTGATTGTCGGTGTCGGAAGTCCCGACGAAGTCGGAACTCCCGACGTCGGAAGTTATGACTCTTGCCGGAAGTCTTGACTCCTCGACCACAGCTCACTGCTGTGGATCTATGGACGTCGGAAGTCCCGGCGTGTCGGAACTCCCGATGTCGGAAGTCCCGACGAAGCCGGAACTCCCGACGATCGGAAGTCATGACTCTTGCCGGAAGTCGCGACTCGATCCGACGGCTGTGGCGGTGATCGGGACGTCGGAAGTTCGACGTGTGTCGGAACTCCCGATAGTCGGAAGTCCGACCAAGCCGGAGTCCGGCATCGATGGTTCTTCCGACTTTCAGATGCGTGCCCGTCGGAAGTCCCAACGTTCGTCGGAAGTTCCGACCGTCGGAAGTCCCGACGTTCGTCGGAAGTTCCGACGTTATCTATCTCGAGTGGACTTTGACCTCGCATGAGCAGTGTGTTTTCTTCATACGCCGGAAGTCCCGAGATATGCGCGAGAACTCCCGACGAGATCCGAACGGTTAGATTTTGCCTTTGTGTATATATACCCGCCTCCTTCATTCTAACCGCTGCCCACTCATTTCATTGCGACAAACACTCGCCAAACAGCCCCCAAGCATTCTAGGCTCCCCTCTCTTCACTCCTTGCTTCCAACTTCGATTCCCAAAGGGTTTGAGTGATTGGAGAGTGGATTGAGTGAGAAAAACACTTTGAGCAAGCTTGAGCACTTGATTTCTTCATCAAGCCGGTTTGATTTGCATTTGTTACTCTTGGGGATTTTCCCCCAGCTTGGCTAGGCATCGCCCAAGAGCTTCCATCTTGTGGAAGAGCCTTAGGAAGTTTGTATTACCCTTGTTTTCTAGTGAAGAAACTCAAGTGACCTTTGTGGTATCCTTGAGTGAGGCAAGGAGGTGGAAGAGACTCACCAAAGTGGTCACCTCAACAACGAGGACGAGGAGCTCCTTTGTGGGGCTGCCGAACCTCGAGATAAATTCTTGTCTCCAGCGTGCTTGTTGTTGTTGTGATTTGCTCGAAATTACTTGTATTTAGTTGTCTCCTCTCTCTAGCTATTTCTTAGGGTTTGGGACTCGATCTACGGATTGGTGGCTTATCAACGTCAAGAGAGTGACCCAACACCTTACCTTACCACTAGGAAGTGGGTTTGTGTTATCGGCATCACAAAGTTCATTTTAGCACTTGTAGTTCATTTCCGTAGGGGTCGGAAGTGACGAGGTTTATGTTGGAAGTTCGACTCAAACTGTTGGGACTTCGACACGCCGGAAGTTTCGACCCAATCGTCGGGACTTGACACGCCGGAAGTTCTCGACCCAAACGTCGGGACTTCCGACATTAATGAGACTAGTGCATTTTGATTCAACTCTTTGGTTGCCATTGTTTGGCTCCCTAGGTTTATCTAGTATCTTTTATATACTTTGTGGCTAACTTGTGAGGGGTGGTATTACTCGATTTGAGTTTCCATTTTGGAAACTCCTATTACTAATCGCTTCCGCTTTTAAAGGTGTTGATTTTTCAAACGCCTATTCACCCCCCTCTAGGCAACATCCTAGGTCCTTTCAATTGGTATCGAGCGAGGTTCTCACCTAAAGCTTCACCGCCGTGAGAAAAGGATGTCGACGCCTATCGAGTTGGAGCGGTGCTTCTCCAAAATAATGGTTCAAACTTTCTACCTTGGTCAATTCATGTACTCAATGCTTTTAGAGATATTAGTCCTCTTGTTGAGCATATTGTGTTTGCAAGCATACCTCTTCCTATAGTTGATTGGAGCAACTATAAGAATTTATCAAAGAGGAAGAGATATGCGTGCAACTCAATGCTCAAGCTATTAATATCATTTTGAGTACATTGAGTGCAAGAGGTTCAAGATGAGGCAATATTCAATGGACAACCACCTCGGAGAGTGCTCATCTCATTTGGATCAAACTCATTGAGAGTTATATGGAAAATCCAAATGCGATGATGCACTTGAGGTCGAGTCAATGGAAAATATGTCCATTATGTCTTCATGCAGCAAAGAAGCCTCACAAGACCTCAAGAGCTACTGAGCCGGAGCAAGAGGCTCAAGCCGGTGGTGGCCAAGTGATGAGTCAACCTCAGTATCTCATGATACTCATCACTTGTGTCTCATGGCCAAGAAAAGCAAGAAGAAGGCTAGCAAGAAAGATCAAGCCAAGGAGATAGCACGAGTAGATGATCAAGAAGAGAGTGATATTGAAATTGAAGATAGCTACACTCTTGATCATCTAAGCAACAAAGACAAGCTCATTCTCATGAAGCTAGTTGAGAAGAATGATGAGCTAGAGGAAGAGAATGAGAAACAAGAGCAATCACTTCAAAATCAAGAAAAGTTTCTCATCTCCAAATTGCAAGAGCTAAAGGCCATAAATGAGAGGTATGAGAAATTATCAATTGAGCATGCTTTAGTTACTAACTCCTCTTCTAGTGTTTCACAACTAGAGAAGGAAAACTTTGAGCTCAAGGCAAAATTAGATGAACTCTCAAGCAATTATAATGTGCTACAAGCAAACTATGTTCATCTCAAGTGCTCTCATGAAGAATTAGTAGAATCAAGCATTATGCTTGAGGTGGCTCGTGAGGTTGTGATTACAACGGTAAAATCATCACAACCTCCCACTCACACACTCACTTGTACACACTCTCAATTGAATATTTCTTGTACTAATGAGTGTGCTTCTCAAGCAAGCCAATCTTCGATTGAGCAAAAATTTATAGAAAATGTAGAGCTTAAGGAAGAAGTGGAAAGGCTAAGAAATGATGTGATTCGATTGAAGGGTAAGGAGAGAGCACAACCTTCTCAAGATAACCGTGTTAACATGGTGAAGAAGCTTGAGAAGGGTTCAAACCTTGCTTCCTCCAAATCCCAACAAAAGAATCACATTTCAAGCAAGGCCAACACAATCAAGAGCAAGAAACATGAAAAAGACTATGCTATGGTTGTGGAGTGAATGGACATGAGTCGGCTATGTGTCCTCACAAGAGTTGGGCCGACAAGGTTGAAGCCGCCTATCAAAAGGCTTCTACCAAGGAGGCCAAGCAAATGAAGAGTGATGGACAAAGCGCTTGTCTCATGAGCAAGAAATTGGGGCATCCTACCAAGAAATGCCCAATGTACAAAGATGCAAGAAAGGAAGCCCAAGTTGCAACAAGAAGATGCTATGGATGCAATGAGATGGGCCACAAGGTTGATAGATGTCCATACAAGCAAAACAAGCATAAAGCAAGCAAAAGCCGCATATGCTATGCTTGTAAGAGAAAGGGCATCTAAGTTATGATTGCCCAAATGGTAACATCCCTAAGCCAAACATATTTGTTTATGATAATATGCTTAGGAAGACCACAAACGGAGTTAACACTAGCAAGGTGATGTGTTCACCACAAACTAGTGCTAAAGCCATTTGGGTGCCTAAGCACTTGTTGACTAACCTAAAAGGACCCAACAAGAGTTGGGTACCAAAGTGTGCTTAGGTTAATGATGTAGGTACTTGGTGATGAGATGGAAGCTTCGGGGTGGTTGAGCAAGTAAATTAAAAATATTCACTCAATCTATCAATCAATTTTTATCATAATCTCATATATGGTTGATCCAAAGATAAATCAATGACCATATCATTTACTTCATCTCTACCATTGGTAACAAGTACCTAAAAACCTTATAGGATAGCCACTTTGTGTTTAGTGCTAAATGGCTCACAAATAAGTATATTTATGAAATAATTGGAAGTGGCTAATTAGTTTCATTTAATAATTATCATGTTTGCCATGTGATGCTTTTCATGGCTCTCTAGTAGAGCAATGCAATTGTTCAGATGCAGGCATACAAGAAGTACTAGAGCTAAAACGAAGAATCACAAGTAGCGCTTCAATTGTTTCTGTCCTGCGCCTACCAGACATGTCCGGTATGGGCAGGAGAAAGGAAAAGTGTTTATGTTCTTCACATGCCGGACGTGTTCGATATGTCTACAGGACGTGTCTGGTATGGCAGGAACCAGAGCACTAATTGGAATGCAATTGAGGTTTGATCCATATGATTTCATATATCCTTAATTTGCTCAGAAGCTTGTGATCTATCAAACCTAAGTGGGTTGTGAGTATGTCTCAACGAAATTTAAATATGGCAAATTACTTTGTGTTGGTCAAAATAGAAAATTGACTCCCAAATTCTTAAAAGAATAAAGTGCTTGTTGAAAGTCATTCAAATTACTTGTGGTACTTATTTAGGGGGAGCTCAGTTTCTATTTTGCACCATTGTGGACTAACAAATTTATCTAGTATTATTTGTAGTCTTTTAGATGAAAATTGATTTCATATATGGTATGATTATTTGACAAGTAAGGTCAACATGATGTTGTCATGCCATGTATTATCTCAGTGGTGATATTGTGGACTAACAAATTTATCTAGTATTATTTGTAGTCCTTTAGATGAAAATTGATTTCATATATGGTATGATTATTTGACAAGTGAGGTCAACATGATGTTGTAATGCCATGTATTATCTCAGTGGTGATATTGTGGACTAACAAATTTATCTAGCATTATTTGTAGTCCTTTGGATGAAAATTGATTTCATATATGGTATGATTATTTGACAAATGAGGTCAACATGATGTTGTCATGCCATGTATTATCTCAATGGTGATATTGTGGGCTCAAGGCAAAGGTATGTATTTACATACATGCATTGTAAGTGCATCTAAGGCCCTTTATATGCTAGTGTGTGCATTTGTGTGATATAGGATAGATGTTTTACAAAATCCCTAACTAGCATGTGTAGGTGGTGTGGTTTTGAAAATCATGTGGTTTTTGGGTCTTTGTGACCTAGTCATGTCATATTGTGATTGTTGCTACCCTTGGTTGATTATTTGCCTAATCACATGTGACATGGTTCTCTCAAGTCTATAAATATCCCTATGTCCCACTAAAATCTCTCAAATTTTGAAAATCATAAATTTGCCAAATATTCGAAAAAAGAGAAAATCAATTCTTGGCTAATTCATGTCCCCTAAGTGAGAATCCTAAGCCTATTCCAATTAATGCAAATATTATGCCTAGGAAGGTTTGTCATGGTACCCTATTGGTTAGTATTGCAAAAATATTCCGCTATTCATACTAAGGCTATGCCTAAGTATGTTGTGTCTAACATGGGAGGACCCAAACTAGTTTGGGTACCATCGAAAAAGTGGATGATCGTTTGTAGGTACCATGGCATTGGAGACTTGATTCAATGGAATTATTATTGTTCATCTTATGTTGAGTCAAGTATTGAAGCCTAGTGCAATTCTATCCCAATGCCAAGTCAAAATTGAGTGAAGTCCATATGCTATCAACATACAAGTGTCATATTCAAGTTGTAGGAATTTATTGATATATTTGAAGGCATGCAAATAAGTAGAGTTGAAGCTTGCAAAGATGATCATAAGCTATCAAGGTATATCTCTTGTTGATCAAAGTTTATTTGGGTGCATATGAGTTAATTGAATTGGATATATATGCATATGTTGCTTGCTATGAGATGTTTGAATGGATTAAATGCTTAAGTAATCAAGTTTGAAGTTGGTTTGATTGGATATGTTCATAAGATTTCTTCTAGTAAGTGGTTTGAATGGACATATGTCTTGTGAGAGTATTCAAACAAATTGATTTCAAGTTTGGTTCAATTTGGAGAAAAATGGCTCAATTATTGAAATCTGTCCAATATTGAAAATCTGAGCTAGCAGTGATCATAGACATGTTTGAGTAATCAAATCTATTTGTATTGGCTTGAAATTTGGTCTGCATGCTCTACACTTATGGTATTAGTTGCTGTGCAAATTTCATGAGATTTGGATAAGTGATACTTCGGATCTGGAGTAGATCTTGTTAGCTATAGTGCAGCAGTTTTCAGCATGTACCTGTGTGGAAAGATATGAAATCTGGTAGCAATATAGAAGTCCAAAGAAGCTCAAATTTTTATAGCTACTAGAAGACTTAGTGTGTCACATCTTCACCAAATTTCGTGGTTTTTGGATATGTACTTTGGGAGATATGATTTATTCTTTGAAGAGTACAGAATCTGCCAGGAAAGTGACAATTATCGGATTAATCAAAAGTCACTTAGATTCAAAGGTCCGCAAATTAGAATCATATCTATAAGTGATTGAGGTACCTATGTTTTGGTTTTGGTTTGAGATAGAAGCATGACAAATGATGAGTACAAGACAATTTATTTGAAGAGTGTATCTAGTACACATTTGGTACTCAAGCTAGAGATCAAGACCAAGATCAAGATGAAGATGGAGTTTAAATTCTAGTGATAATTGGAGATCTTTTGATAGAAAGAAAAGGACTTAAACAAGTAGAAAGAAAAGGACTTAAAGAATGATTTAAAGTTATTCATCAAATTAAGTCCAACAATATGGATCAATCAAACAAAATCTTTCAAGTGGATCAAGTGATTTTCTTTCAAGTTATTTCAAGTGAGTATCAAGGATGGTTCTTTGGAGAGAGGTCACTTCGCTCTAGGCTTGGATGGCTAAAATCTAAGTGGTAATCTAAAGGGACATTTGAGGTACTTGGTTGAAGAAAATCAAGAGATTGGTCTAAAAAGCAAGCAACACCCAAAAGAGAACAAGTCATAAAATTTCAAGTGGTATCATGAAATTTCAAGTGGTATTACAAGTGGTGCATCTTTCAGTTCTCTCAAGCAAGCAATGATCAAAGAAGAAGCAAGCCAACCACAACAAGAAAAGTGCACTTGATCATTAGTGATTCTCAATTCATATGGGTGAAGAATAGGAATTCAAAGAATTGGTATCTATTGGTCTTCACCAAGCTTATAATTGGACTTCATGGTGCTCTTTGGAGAAATGAATTGAAATCTATATGACTATCTTCCTCTCCAACATAGCAAAGGTATCATTGTATTGTGCATGATCATTTTCATCCCTTACTAGTATGCGGTTAGTGCATATAGTACATGCTTATAGGATCATGCACTACAAATGAAAATTTTAGATTCATAGACTACCACTATTTTTCGAATGATTATATGATCTAGTGGTTAGTGTATGAGTTTGTTCATGAGCTAGTAAACCCATGTACTTGATCTATTTTGAATTGCAAACAAGTGACAAGTACAACCTCTTTAAGATGACAAAGGGGGAGAGGTTAATACAAAGAGGGAGAGATTAGGACAAAGTTTTAACCTTAAGCACCCTTTGTGCTTTGTGTGACCCTTTTTGGCGATAGATGACAAAGGGGGAGAGATATGATTAAATCTTAAGGAGGAGAGAGATGAAAGCTTAAGGGGGAGAGATATGTTTAATGCTTCAAGAATGCAGCCTTGTGTCTAGCTAGGAAAGGGGGAGACTAGCTATGACAAGGGGAGAGATATGACTTGAGAAATCTTTGTGATGAGTGCTATGTGTGTGATATATATGATGTATTTACTTTCATAAGGACCATGCATGTTTTAGAGTGACTTTGTATGGTGTGATGCTTTTGTTTAGTCTTGTGTGATATATCATATCATATGCATCATGGTTTTATTTTGATACACACTTGCACCCCTACGGATGCAATGATTTAAGGGGATCTCCTATGTGTTTTAGTATGTGCAAATTGACATTTGAGGTCATTTATGAATTCAATTCATATTGCACACATTAAGGGGGAGCCTCTCATAAATCATTGAATCCAAAAGCCTAATTGTTTATATCTTTTTTTGTAAGCTTTAATCGGGTTGTCATCAATCACCAAAAAGGGGAGATTGAAAGTGCATCTAGCCCTTTAGTGAGTTTTGGATGATTGAATGACAACACGATTAAAGGACTAACTTTATGTTTGCTAAGTGTTAGACAGGGAAGTTGATTATCTCACAGATACTTGATGAAATTGTATAAAGCCAAAATGATATATTGTTGTATAAACAATCTAGTTCAAGCACAAGACAACAATGCAAATGAAATTCATGCAAATGCTTATTTATTGTGGGATTTCAATGATCTATGTGAAAGCAAGCACGATAAGAGTCAATTAATGAGACATAAGGGATTGCAAATGGAATGGTCTCATATTTGAAGCTTGCTAAATTGAAATGAAAAAGATGGCAATACATGAATGGATGATTCAACACAAGATGTGACTTGATGGCTTGAGATGGTGAAGATAGCAAGGAAAGGCTTCGAGGTACTAAGCAAGGGTGAAGGGCAAGCGGCGGCTTGGCGGTCAAGAACCTAGCTAGGGTGAAGAAGGAAGTACTTGCATTTAGTTGAGGTACTAATCAAGCTATGATGGCCATGTTTATGTGGAGGATCAAATCACTATTGGAATGTTTGATAGAAGTGACTTGATACTTTTGGAGTTATTCATATTTGATGAATGGAATCAAGTCACGTGCTCAAGATGGCTATGCTCAAGTGACAAGATCAATATTGACATGTTGGCACCCTCACTTGATGAAGATTGAAAGACACGGCATCAATTTCAAAGAAGATCAACTCAAAAGGTTTAATTTCGTTTTCTTTTGATCTTGAGTTAATAGGTATGCCGTACTATTAAGAGAGATGCAAGTTTAGGTGGTATGAGGAAGATAGAGTGCTCAAGCATAATAATTAAATCAAAAGAGAGACACTCTAGCACTTCACGAGCACATAGAATATTTGTGTGTGACTGTCGGTGTCGGAAGTCCCGACGAAGTTTCGGAACTCCCGACGATCGGAAGTCATGACTCTTGCCGGAAGTGTTGACTCGATCCACGACTGCACAGTGATCGTGGACGTCGGAAGTCCCGACGTGTGTCGGAACTCCCGACAGTCGGAAGTCCCGACGTAAGCCGGAACTCCCGACAGTCGGAAGTCATGACTCTTGCCGGAAGTGCTGACTCCGACCATAGCCTCTGTGGTGGATCGTGGACGTCGGAAGTCGCGGCGCAGTGTCGGAACTCCCATACGGAAGTCTCCGACCCAAGCCAGGAGTCCCGGCATCGATGGTTCTTCTGACTTGCTGTCTGTGCCCGTCGGAAGTCCCAACGTTCGTCGGAAGTTCCGACCGTCGGAAGTCCCGACGTTCGTCGGAAGTTCCGACATTGGCTGTCTCGAGTGGACTTTGACCTCGCATGAACAGTGTTTTCTTCATACGTCGGAAGTCCCGAGATATGCATCGGAACTCCCGACGTAGATCTGAACGGTTAGATTTTGCCTTTGTGTATATATACCCGTCTCCTTCATTCTAACCGCTGCCCACTCATTTCATTGCGACAAACACTCGGCCAAAAAGCCCCCCAAGCATTCTAGGCTCCCTCTCTTCACCCCTTGCTTCCAACTTCGATTCCCAAAGGGTTTGAGTGATTGGAGAGTGGATTGAGTGAGAAAAACACTTTGAGCAAGCTTGAGCACTTGATTTCTTCATCAAGCCGGTTTGATTTGCATTTGTTACTCTTGGGGATTTTCCCCTAGCCGGCTAGGCATCGCCCAAGAGCTTCCATCTTGTGGAAGAGCCTTAGGAAGTTTGTATTACCCTTGTTTTCTAGTGAAGAAACTCAAGTGACCTTTGTGGTATCCTTGAGTGAGGCAAGGAGGTGGAAGAGACTCCGACCAAAGTGGTCACCTCAACAACGAGGACGAGGGAGCTCCTTTGTGGGGTCAGAACCTCGGGATAAATTCTTGTCTCCAGCGTGCTTGTTGTTGTTGTGATTTGCTCGAAATTACTTGTATTTAGTTGTCTCCCTCTCTCTAGCTATTTCTTAGGGTTTGGGACTCGATCTACACTGATTGGTGGCTTATCAACGTCAAGAGAGTGACCCAACACCTTACCTTACCACTAGGAAGTGGGTTTGTAAGTTATCGGCATCACAAAGTTCATTTTAGCACTTGTAGTTCATTTCCGTAGGGGTCGGAAGTCTTGACAGTTATGCGTTGGAAGTTTCGACCAAAACTGTTGGGACTTCGACACGTCGGAAGTTCTCGACCAATCGTCGGGACTTCCGACACGCCGGAAGTTCTCGACCCAAACGCCGGGACTTCCGACATTAATGCACTAGTGCATTTTGATTCAACTCTTTGGTTGTCATTGTTTGGCTCCCTAGGTTTATCTAGTATCTTTTATATACTTTGTGGCTAACTTGTGAGGGGTGGTATTACTCTGATTTGGAGTTTCCATTTTGGAAACTCCTATTACTAATCGTTTCCGCTTTTAAAGGTGTTGATTTTTCAGAAACGCCTATTCACCCCCCTCTAGGCAACATCCTAGGTCCTTTCAGTCGTCCTCCTCACCATCCCTCGCCTCCGCGGCGGCGCTAGATCTCCACTGTGGATCTGGCCACGCTGGGTCTTCTCCACCGCGGATCCGGCTCCCCACCCTTGCCTCGACGCTGGCGCGGCGCCTCCTCCCCGTCCCTGCCTCCCTCCCTCCCTCACTCTCCCTCAGCGGCGCGCGGCTAGGAGCGCGCGGGCGGGCAGATCCGGTGACTCCCTCCCTTGTTTTCTCTCCTCTCCATCTCGCTCACCCCCTCGGCCCCTCTTCATCTCCTCCTCTCCATCGCTTGAGGGAGGGCGCCACCTGCGCAGCTCCTACCCCCGAGATCCGGAGCTCTACCGCTCCCAGCCCCGGCGGCCACCTCCGCCTCGCCTCCCCACGCGTCCGCTCAATGGGCCTCGGGCTGGCACGGCCTGTGAAAATATCCGTGCTTCTCGGGCCGGCCCGGCACGGAAATCGTCCCATAGGGCCGTGCCTGGGCCAAAGGCCAGGCCCGTGGCCCTGTGAGGCACGGCCCGGGAGGCACGGCGTGCCGTGCCGGCCCGTTGGCTATCGGACCGTGCTGGCACGGGCCCGTGCCGTGCTGTGCCAGGCCAGGCCGGCCCGTTGGCCATCTATTCTTGTCATAGTTGTTGAGAGACGAAACATACGTTTATAGGAATGGATGCATATATGTGAACCACCGATCTACAAAAGCCTCTACCTTGGCTAAGAGTGTCTAATTAACTCTATTATTATGGCGTGACAACAACTCATGCATTTGCCGCAACACGTGGGGTACGAACCAAAACAAGCAAATTGACGTATGCCATAAAAACCGAGGCCACCGAACTGCCTACCTCGCAAGAGAAAAAGAGTAGAGATGAGAATAGGTCGTGCTAAAATTACCGGGCTATTCCAATTCTCAATATATTTGGTTGATGGAGCGCGTTACCCACCAACACTTAACGCAAGCGGTGTCGTGATAATCATCGATTACCTCACGACATATGAATTGCCGTTGAAAGCTTGCCTCGAAACCGAATGATGTTTTTCTAATGCATGTTTTCCGCGCAGCGTTTCACGAGATTCTCGCCGGATATCGCGAATAGTCAACACCGATGCAGAAACAATCAAGAAAAATTATCGAGATATATGTCATACCATAGTCTAACCGAAGGATGTTTCTCTAATGAGTGTTTTTCGCGCAGCGTTTCACGGGATTCTCTTCGGGTATCGCGAGTAGTAACACCAATGCAGAAACAAGCAAGAAAAATTACCGAGATATATGTTATACTGTAATCTAGTCCGCTGATTTGAAGTAAGACGTTAGTAAATTTTTTTCTGCCGTGTTTAAAGAAGAATCATCGCCGTGCTAGACTTGGGGTATGGCAAAGAAGGAATCTTGCCATAGCTGTTGAGAAATGAAACAGACGTTTATAGGAATGGGTGTATATATGTGAATCACGGCTCTACAAAACCTCTACCTTGGCTAAGATTGTCTAAAATTAACTTTATTTTGGCGTGACAACAACTCATGCATATGCCGCAACACGTGGGCTACAAACCAAAGCATGCGAATTGACGCATCCATAGAAACGGAGGCCACCAAACTCCCCAGCTCACAGAAAAAATGTACTCCCTATGTAGCGAAAAGGAAGTTAGTTTTAGCTTTCAAAAACTATCCCTTAAAGAGTGTCGTGTCTTTGTGGGTCGTAGACCTGCCCTGCTATAGTTCAGCTACTTGTCTCATCACTCATCGGTGGAGGCACTATGTGAGCGAGCGAGAGAGCTTGAACGACGTGAAGGTGGAGCAATGATGGTAAAAGTAGGGGTACGTAGGTCATTGTTCTTTCTGGTACCACCAATATCCCAGACCGACCATCTTTTAGGGATGGATCGAGTAGAGACGAGTATAGATCGAGCACCCACGGCACTATAGTAGGATACTGGTGTTTGTTGATTACTATTACACGGCGTAAAGACGGAGCACCATGGAAGCAAGTACTCGCTCCGTCCCATAATACAAGTTATTATGAGATGCGTATAGGTTAAATTTTTTCAATTTTGATTAGGTTTGTAGAAAATACATGTAACATTTATATCTCCAAATAAATTTATTATAAAAGTATATTCAACGATCTATCTAATGATATTAATTATGTATTATAAATATTAATAATATTTATATATAATTAGTTAAAGTTAAAAAAACTTACTCTCGAGAAGCGAGTAAGAATTTTATTTTGGGAGAGATGGAGTACTCCGTGTAGCAGATACGCTGGTCAGGTCTGGTGGCTCTTGAGCGGCAGTACAGCTGCCACTCCACTGCCAGTCTCTGCGACGAATCAAACAGAAACAGGCCTGCATCCTGCATTTCCCCGCGATCCGCAGATGATTAATTGATGCGGGTCAGGGCTTGTTTAGGCTGAGGTTTGGAATCAGTATTTGGTATTGTAGCATTTTTGTTTATATTTAACAATTATTGTCTAATTATGGCCTAGGCCTAAAAGATTCGTCTCGTAATTTACAATCAAACTGTGTAATTAGTTATTTTTTTTATCTACATTTAATACTTCATGTATGTATTCAAAGATTTAATGTGATAAAGAGAGAGCGAAAAAACTTACAATCTAAACAAGGCCAGTAGCTGATCTCCGAATCCACGCGGCTTTACCCCTAGGATCTGCAGCTGCAGAGATCTCCGTTACTATGCCTTTAGTTGGAGAAAGTTGGATTTTAGGGCTACTGTAGCACGTTCGTTTTTATTTAGCAAATAGTGTTTAAACATGAACTAATAGGCTTAAAACATTCGTTTCGTAATTTCCCACCAAACTGTGCAATTAGTTTTTCTTTTCGTCTACATTTAATGCTCCATGCACAGGCCACAAACATTCGAGGTGACAGGTACTGTAGCAACTTTTTAAAAATTGGGGGTGGAACTAAACACGGCCTGAGAGCAATTGTTGCAACGAATGTCACGGTGTCAGAAGCTGGAGTATCGGCCGGACTGCATCACATTAAGGCCCCGTTTAGTTCCAACCCAAAAACCAAAAATTTTCAAGATTCCCTGTCACATCGAATCTTGCGGCACATGCATGGAGTATTAAATGTAGATGAAAAAAAAAACTAATTGCACAGTTCATCGAGAAATCGCGAGACGAATCTTTTAAGCCTAAATAGTCCATAATTGGACAATTTTTACCAAATAACAACGAAAGTACTACAATAGCCAAAAGCCAAAAATTTTCGGAACTAAACGCGCCCTAAACCTTTAAGCTGGCCACTCGTGCTTCTAGAATGGCTAGAGATCCATGATGGTTCATGGCGAGCTAGGCAATTGGCATTGTGAATTGTGATACCGACAGGTCAATGTGCCTGGCGATCTGCTCTCTCACTGTATTCACATTTTCACAGCCGCTTGGATGAGCAATTCGAGTAGTCCCCTGATAAATGTCACACATGTGATAATTCTCATCTGGATTGCGCGCTAAGAGCCTGTTTAGATGAGTCAGGGCTAGTTACTAATTGAGCTAAAAATGAGTTAGGGCTAGTTACTAATTGAGCTAAAAATCAAATCAAATTAGTTAAAGTTGGCTAGCTAGTTGGCTAACAACTATTTAAAGAGCGTGTTCGCTGGTTGGTTTCTAGGCTGGCTGATGCTGTTTTATTATGAGAGGAAAATACTATTGACTAGTTGAATAAGCCTGGCTAAAACCAACAAGCGAACAGGGTGAAAGGCTTGGCTAAAAAATTAGTCAACCTATTAGCTCCCCTATTTAGATACACTAGAGTTAATTATAGTTAATTTTTAGCTTGCTAGTAATTAGCTCTTGTATCAAACCGACCCTGAATCAAGAGGTTAAATATGAAGTTCATATAACTGTTCTGCTAACACTATCTTACTGTCTCACTGTCCCCTCTGGTTCAGTTTATAAGGCGTAGTCTCATAATGGCATGTCTCCTAAATTATACTTTTGGCCATTTATTTTTGTTATATCGTTTATAACTATAAACTTGTTTATTAGATAGTATATTTGGTTACAAATCTAATAGTATCAAGCTTGTATAACTGTATTATAATAGTTAAAAAAATGTCAGCCAAATTATTGGTCAAAGTTTATAAAGTTTGAGTGACGTTACATACATGAAATGCCTTATAACTAGATAGGAGGGAGTGAATGTACTAATTAGAGGCTCTAATAGAGCCTCCACATTAATTTTCACGAAACACGCAAGAAAAAACGATAAATCATAGAAATTCTTACAATAATTCTTACAATAATCAGAAACATTTTGCATTTAATTTGGTAGACTATAATCCTCATCGTCAATAATAACCATTGAATTTATTATGTTTTATAAAAGAACCACCTCTGCCATTATAAAGAATACTTAAAGTAACCCCTAATTTTGCATATAAAATATTCATTTACGCCATTATGAAAGATAATGCAAAATAACTCCCTAAATTTATATATAAATTACTCACATTTATCATTATGAAAGATAATTTAAAATAACCCCCTCAACTTACATCTAAGTTACCCAACAATGTTGAAAGATAATTTAAGAATACCCCCTATTTTTTGTCTAAATTAACCACATTTACCATTTATGAAAGATAATTAAAAAACCCTAAATGTGTATATAAAATTACTGAAAGGTTCTAATATGGCTAGAGGGGCATGAATAGCCTATTTAAAAATCTACAAGATCACTAGAGCAATTTGATTAGTATGACAAATAGCAAAATGCAAACTTGCTCTAGCTCTATAAGGGTTGCAAGCCATCTATCCAATAATTCTAGTTGCTATGATCACTAAACACACAATTTGCTAAGTCGCTACTCACTAAGAGCTCTCGCACTTGCTACACTAAAGAGTTCCACTAGAAGAACTTAAAATATAAAGCTAGCTCTCAATTCTAGCTACACTAAAGAGCTTGCTACAACTAGTTTGCGGAAATGTAAATGAGTGAGTGGCGTAATTATACCGCCGCGTAGAGTAGTGAACCAATCACAAAATGAATACCAATTCAATTACCGGGAGAATACCAAAGGGCAAGAGACAATCAATTTTTCTTCCGAGGTTCACGTGCTTGCCGACACGCTAATCCCCGTTGTGTCGACCAACACTTGGTGGTTCGGCGGCTAAGAGATGTTGCACAAACCTCGTCCACACAATTGGACACCGCAAGAACCTACTCAAAAGTGAGGTAACTCAATGACACGAGCAATCCACTAGAGTTACCTTTCGGCTCTCCACCGGAAAAGGTACAAGACCCCTAACAATCACCGGGAGATGGTCATGAACAATCACCAACTCGTGCCAATCCTCCTTCGCTGCTCCAAGCCATCTAGGTGGCGGCAACCACCAAGAGAAATAAGACATCCGCAGCCACAACGATCCCCAAGTGCCACTAGATGCAATCACTCAAGCAAATGCAATTGAAATCACTCCCAATCTCACTATGATGATGAATCAAAGATAGAGATGAGTGGGAGGTATTTGCTTAGGATCACAAGGATGTCAAGTATGTCAAAGTGCCAAGAGAGTTGCCTTGGAGCTGACCAAACACTATTTATAGATGTCCCCAAAAGAATAGAGCTGTTAGAGCCAGAGAGGGGTGCCCTACGTACTGACCGGACGCGCAGATGGAAGTGACCGAACGCAGCAACCTCAGCGTTCGGTCGCTGGATTACCGCCATGTGTCCTCCATTTAAATGAGCACCGTTCATCTCGAACGGCTAACTCCCGAGCGCGTGATTAGTTAAGTGAAGACCGGACTCGCTGCTCGAACGACCGGACCTAGAACCACACAGCGTTAGATCATTTCTAGAGAGGTTTTTGAGCCACTTTTAGCTGACCAGATGCGTCAGGTCAACGTCGACCTGACGCGCCCCAGCGTCCGGTCCTAGCACTGCTCCTCTGCCTGCGCTCTCGATGCTGACGTCATCGTACTTCATATCCCACCTGACGCACTAGCGTCGCGTCCGATCGTCGCCAACCGCCAGCATCCAACAAATGACCGGACGCACCGGTGGTAGCGTCCGGTCGCTCCTCGGCCCTCTCGGCCAGCTGCGCCTCCTCGCTATAATGACCGGACGCGTCGGGGTGAGTCTGGTCACCCCGCGGCCAGCGTCCTATCATGGACTTACTCCTCCTTTTCTTTTTTCGAAGTCCACAACCACTTCGCCCTTGCTTCCAACTTGCTAACCACAAAGTGTAGAACTTGTGTGCATATGTGTTAGCATTTTTCAAAGAATTTTACATGGGTCGAGGTTAGCACACTAGGTTCCAAAATGCAATGCATGAATCTTGTCACCTAGTGGCACTCGATAAACCGTTTAGCCAAAGATTACTCCTTTTATAGTACGGCTATCGATTCTAAGTCACTCACACCCTCTATGGTGTCTTCAGTACAAAACAAAAACCTATCTTATACCTTTGCCTTGATTTTCTTGGTTTTTATTTTTCTCTTTCTTCTTTTCCAAGTTGAGCTTGATCATCTTCATTTTATGTCCACCTTCATCACCATGGACCTCATCTTGCTCAATCACTTGGGTTGGACCACCTTTTCTAATTCACACACTTAGATCAAAGGTTAGTCCTAGGTTTCATCAATTATCCAAAATCAAACTAGGGCTTTTAATCTCCCCCTTTTTTGGTAATTGATGACAACCTATTTACAAAAATATTCAATGAAATCTTTTTGGATTCATGTTGCTTGCTCAAATATATTACCGTGTGTAAAGATTATGGACAAGTTTTATCGACCCAAATTGGTAGTATTAGCCCCCCTACATATGTGCTAAGAGTTTGGATTTGAAAGCTTGCACATATGCATGGATTAGAAGTTTGGGAGAGTAATAGCTAACAAGTGATGCTAAGGTGTAAATAATAGACCTTTGAAACGTGATACTAATCGGAGTTGCCAATATATACCATCCTTAGCACCATTAGTAACTAGACATTCATAAAAACTAGAAAATCCCGTGAGATCAACATTATATGAAAGGATCTAGTTTTTACATGATAAGCACAAGTCTAGTTACTCTTCCTATGCATGTTAATGCGTCATTCATCATTCAAATTACTACCAACAAACACCACACAAGCATGGATATGAAATTTTAAACTTGTGCCATGCAAGCAAATATATGTAAATGCACATACAAATACAACATACAAGTTTATGAGCTTGCTCCCCCTATGTGTGTGCTTTAAATTTTAATTAATCCCCTTACAATGTCATTATCATTTCATTTGTTTGCTCACCCTATCTCTTACTATCTTTGTGAATTCTCTCCCCCTTTGTCAACAATTAGCACAAAAGGTGAGCTCAAATTTTAGATAGGTTAGGGTGAAATCATGTGAAGTGAGGATCATTTTTCCAATTTGGTTCAATCTAGATCACTTGCAAAAGATATTTAACTCGGTTTGATCCAAGGGCAAGCTTCTTCACACCTCCAAATAAGGGTTATCATGCACCATGTTCAGTTAAACACTTATAGCTCATTTTCTAGATTAAACACTAGGTTCATAGGCCCACAAACATGCCATATGCTACCACTAGATCATTTCAAGCATAGAGGCAATAGTGGGATCATACAAGCATCAAATTTATTTGATTTTTAAGAATGAGCCTAAGACATGTGAGGAATGACTAGATGCACTAAATAAGTCCTTAGCAATGGATGAATGACATGACAATCAACTTTACCATGCTTTGCTCGAAGGAGAGACATGTCATATAATGGGGTTGCATCAACACATATTTGAGAAGTCAAGTATGTTTAATTCATTCCTTAGCTTACAAATCCTCTTCTCATCAAGTGGCTTGGTGAAGATTTCGGCAACTTGATCATCGGTGCCCACACTCTCAATGCAAATGTCCCTTTTGTTGGTGATGTCTAATGAAATGGTGGCGGACATCTATATGCTTTGTTCTTGAATGTTGAAGCGGGTTGTTAGTGAGCTTCACGGCACTCTCATTGTCACAAAGCAATGTCACTTGTTTGAATTTGATTCCAAAGTCACTCAAAGTAGCCTTCATCCAAAGTAATTGAGCACAACAACTATCGGCCGAAATGTACTTTGCTTCGGCGGTTGAAAGTGCTACAATATTTTCTTCTTTGATGATCATGACACAAGTGATCTTTCTAATAATTGACATGTGCCCGATGTGCTCTTTCTCTCAACTTTGCATCCCGCATAATCGGAGTCCGAATATCCAATCAATTCAAATCTTGCTCCTTTGGGATGCCACAATCCAACATTTTATGTATGCTTCAAGTACCTCAAAATTCTCTTAGTTGCCTTCAAATAACTTTCTCTTGATGAGGCTTGAAATCTAGCACACATGCATACACTAAACATCACATCCAGCCTTGATGCGGTCATATAGAGTAGGCTTCCAATCATACATTGATACATCTTTTGATCCACCATGTTACCACTAGAGCAATCACTATCCGAAGAGCCATCACTATCCCAAGTGACCACATAGCCTCCACCTTCTTCTTTTGAAAGATCATTTTTCTCCTTCTCCTTCTCCTTCTTGTACTTCTTCTTCTCATCCTTATCATTGTCACTATTGTAGGGATAATTCGCTAAAACATGATCAGGGCTCTTGCAATTGTAGCATCTTCTTACATATTCTTTGCTCTTGGTGTGATCTTTTCTCTTTCTTGCACCATAGCCCTTCTTCTTCATGAATTTTCCCATCTTGCACATAAAGAGAGACATAGCTTCATCATCAATGTCACTAAAATCTTCATCATCACTTGATTCTTTCTTGAACTTGCCCTTGTTCTTGGATGATGAGCTAGCATTGAATGACACACTCTTCTTCTTCTTGTCTTCTTCCTTCACAAGATCATCACCATCACTATTGTATTGGTCCTCGATCATCACATCACCAAGCACCTCATTTGGAGTGACATCCTTCAATCCACCTCTAAAGATGATATGACATCTTTCAAGCCTCTAACTAGGTCATACCTGATCAACTTGTTCAATTGTTTCATTCCAACATGACCAAACCTTCTATGCCATAACCAACCCATGCTACATTTAGTGAGCAAACATGTTGACAATTGAGCTTCTCTAACACTGAAATCAACCAAGTATAGATTCTCATATCTAAATCCTTTGAATATTAAGTTAGATCCATCTACACTTATGATATCTACATCATCCACACTAAATATGCACTTGAAACCAAGATCACATAATTGAGCTACCGACAATAGGTTGAAGTTCAAGCTCTCTACTAGTAACACATTAGAAATGCTTAAGTCATTGGATATTGCAATCTTACCAAGATCCTTGACCTTGCATTTGTCATTATCACCAAATGTAATACTATCAATCACATTGCTCTCATTTTCATTGATTAAATTGAAAATTCTTGAATCACCGATCATGTGTTGTGTGCACCCATTATCAAGCACCCAATGCCTTCCTCTAGCTTTATAGTTGATGTGGCAGAACCGTCCAAAATAGCACGCTTCCGGAGGCACTCGTCTTCCATCAGACACTAAGTACCTCGAAAGTAAACTACATCGGACGGTTCCGTCGAGCACACCCTAAGGGAGAACTTGAACAATCCACGTTTTTCATCTAGGATCCAATAATGAGTATGAGTTTACAATACTTAGTTTATTTCATACAACAAGAGTTCTCAAAAATACATTATTACAATACCAAGTTTAGAGTGCGGAATTTAAACAGCGAAATTGAAATAAACATCTAACGATAAGATACAAGGATCCGCCTATGCCCACCAGAAGAATCCTCCACACAACAGTCATTCTTCAAGCTGCACCTACAACAGGGGTAAATAAACCCTGAGTACACAATGACTCGTAAGACTTACCCTACTAGTGGGAATAATTTCCCGACTCCAAATGATATGATAAGCTTTATGGTTTGCTAGGTTTTCTTTTTTGCAAAAGCATTACTAGTAGTGAATCCTTATGTATGTATTTTATTAGCAGCCATGATTAGTTCCTTAGCTAACCATTCTATGTAAGCATATGTTCTACTTTCAAGCAAGAGTTAAGCAATCAGATCCATTTCATTCCCTTTTATCTTCCAATTTTTACTATGGTGCAAGATCGTAAACAAGTCGTACCGTATTACACCGCGATTCGTGAATCAATGTAGCCCAGCTAGATACCCTGAAACACACGCCCCGCTTGTACCCTAGGCACAAGCAGGACCAATCCACCACTCTCCTATCAAGGGGTCCAGGTCTCCGTCAAACTTAGATTCCAAGCCCCTACACCTGAGTCTTGGGCTCAGTGTGGTGCTTAGACCTTCACCATCCCCGCCTCCAATCAGTCGGTCCGAAAAGAGCCAAAACCCATGACAAGATAGCAATGAGCCTTCCTGCTCCCATAAGCAAGTATGTACTCAGGATAATAAGTCTGTGACCTAACTAGAATCCAATGCAACGGCCGGTCCTTAACCGACACGGACAGGAAAAATAGTATAATCAAGATATGCCCCATTGGCCGCAGGACACAACCTCTTACACCCACCAATACCGTACCATATCCCTACCCGGTCTCCATTTCTTTTCACCATTTTATCATGAGAGTGATAATAATGATCACCTATTATGAGTAACGACAGGTTACTCACGCTACCGATAGCCTAAGCATAGCAGATACTCGACCTATGCTAGTAGAACTCATAGGTAGGTTATCTATGCATGTAGTTTCAATATAAATCCTATAACGTAAATGCACATCACATATATATATTTCCAGTGATCATTCAAAATAAGGGTTATGCACTAGGGCTTGCCTTGGGTAGGCGCAGTGTCAGCTTAGTCAGTCAGTGGTGGCTCCAGGACCTCCTTCTGCGTGAGAATCTTCTCCTCGTACTCCTCGATCACCTCCTCAAACTCATGATCTTCGATGATCACGATCTCCGCTAACTCGTTCTTTACATGCATGCGATGATGATGCAACACTTAGTATTTTGGCAACAACAACTCTTAAAATAAGAATACATATGCTAAGCTATTAAGCTAGCTCTAATGACTAAAATACTAAGCTAATCATTATCTCTATCAAATATATTCCAAGCTCACCCTACAAGTGCTTAATTTTTATAAACCAATATCAGGCCATTCTCCATTTAGCCTTAATGGGTATTTAGCTACCATATTGAATAGTCTATTTTAGGGCTACAAAAATTACAGTGAGCACATAATAATACCATGAAGCTACTGTAAAATTTTCAAAGCTAAATCTATCACCATTTTGCCACAAAAATTCCTACAATATTTAACCTAATAATATTAAGCACTCTCAATTGATTTAATAACTCCTTGTATCAACAAGTATATATATGAACTAAATACACTAACAGATAGAGCACAATTTTAGGAATTTAACAAAATTTGTTTCATAATTTTTGGACATCTACATTATTTTTTATTAATTATCAAAGTTTAGCATAAAATTAAAATAAAAAGTTATTTCTATTTTTCCACGAAAAAGGTAAATCGCTTTCAGCCCAACGCAAGGCAGCGCGCGTGAACGCGCGGCGGCCCACGTGAGGCTGGCCTGCAGCGCGAGGCAGCCCACGGCGGGGGAATCCCGCGTGTGCTAGCACATTAGCAAAAACGCCCCTGAACTTCGAGCAAAACAACCCACAGTCCACGTTACTATTTCTATAGATATCGACTTTACAACAGAACCCTCGGATATTTCTCCTCTTTACAATGGCAAGGCCCTCGGCCTTCCCCGCATGCTTTGGCGCGACGAGCGGTGGCACTGTCGCTTGCGCCGGCCACATGGGACCCACGCTAACCTATCTACGAGGTCGACGCTCACCTAGGGTTCGATCTGAGAAGATAGGCGGCGGTTGCATGAGCCGGGACACCGTAGAAGGACCTCTCCATGACGGCGGGCACCCTACGATAATGGCAACGGTGTTCTGGTGAGCCGCAGCAACAAGGCGATAGGGATAGCGGGTGAGCAATGACAACTCACCAATGACCTTACCAAGAAGCCGGCTTGGCCGGAGACGACCCGAGCGAGGCTAGCCACGTGCGAGATGCGAGGTGAATGGCGGACCGCAAAGGCACGGCCACGGCAGCGGCGAGGAGGCGGCACTAGAGCTGCGACTAGTGTGCGCACGACGAAGAGGGAGCCAAGGCAAGCTAGTGGTATAGAGGAATTAGCGCAGGGTGAAGTGGTGGAGGTTGGCCATGGCGCGGGCGGTGACGGGCCTTAATGGCACGGTGGCGGGCAAAGCTCCAAAATTGGAGCTTGGCGTGATGCGAGTCAAGGTGGGGTGGGGTCAGCTGGAGACGGGTATGAAGACGAAGACACGAGCACGAGGAATTGGTGAGAGGTGGTCGCTCTCTGGCTTCACTGTGACATGACGTGACTGTGGCGGCGAAAAACAGAGGGAGAAGAGGGAAAGAGAGAGACGGCGCGGCAGGTGGGCTTGGCTCGTCCTTGACCTGGCGAGACACAAGCGGCAGGAACAGGATGGCTTAGGCGCTAGCCGACAGGCACACGCGCCTGACCAGCGTGGCCTGTGCGGCCATAGCACCTTAAATGGCATGGCGACGGTGGCTCGCCCACGTGCGCGCGACAGGCGACACGCGCAGGGGTGACAACAGCGCAGAGGTACAGCAGACACAACGACGATGCGATGGTAGTGGCAGCGTCACGATGTGAGGAGGGTCGGTAGTGCGGACGCGACGGCAGCGCGGCACGGCCACGGCGGCACCCAAGACGGCAGCATGAGG
Organism: Miscanthus lutarioriparius; assembly: GCA_904845875.1. Lineage (NCBI taxonomy): Eukaryota > Viridiplantae > Streptophyta > Magnoliopsida > Poales > Poaceae > Miscanthus > Miscanthus lutarioriparius. Next base: position 104,414,548 of record CAJGYO010000002.1, on the reverse strand, counting down.
CAGAGCAGTAGGGCGCGGGGCCAGCGGCTCGCTGCGACCGGCCTCGGCCAAGCCTAAGCGGCTCGATCGGCCAAGCATGGTGGCATGGTTGACTACGTGGGACGCGACCATGTGCACGGCATGAGAAGGCCACGCGATGACCGTGCACCCGGCGCCAGCCAACCCGAGACAGTGACACACATGAATTTTAAAGTGTTCAACGCGACCAAACGATTGCTTTAGGACCTAAACCATCTTCACCATGCTCAAAATGGCATATGAGACTACCAAATTAAGCTATAACACTGCACCACTCCTTAACCTAATCTCTCACAATAAATTGCTAAATATAGTAGTGTCTAACTGTTGGCAGACTTGAAAATTTCTAAGTTTTTGAGCTGAATTTGATTTCCATTTGCTATTTCTAAGCTAGTGGAAATATTAGCTAGTAATATCATTTTTCGACTGCAAGTATTTCATTGTCATCTACAAAGTTTGTACTTCCAACTTTATTAAGGTGACACATATATATTCTATAGCATTTTTGCTTAATAAAAATTAGTTTTAAGCCCTAAGTGATATAACATGACTATCGAATCAACTTTCGTTTCTTATTTTACTTGATCGCTTCGAGTTACAGAAATTGATCTACAGACTTTATCACATGCATTAGCACATAAACATGATGCTCATGACATATTTTAGTAAATGGTTTATGGTGTAACACTGAGGGTGTTACAAATCTACCCCCCTTAAACAAAATCTCGTCCCGAGATTTCATGCGCCTAGTGTGGGAAAAGAGATAAGAAATAAATTCTAATCTAAACAATTACCTCGGTGAACTAGAAAGAAGGTGGGGATACTGCTTCAAGATATAACTTTCTTACTCCCTCGTTGCTTTGTCCTCCAAGTGATTTTGCCAATGAACTTTATAAAACTTCATCATATTGTTTCTAGTAACTCTTTCTTTTTCATCTAAGATCTTGACAGGATGCTCAATATAAGACAAGTCGGGCTGGAGGGGAAGTCCTTCAATTTTCATAGCTTCATCGGGGACCCGCAAACATTCCTTTAACTGAGAAACATGGAAGACATTATGTACTGTTGACAAAATATCTAGGAATTGGATACGGTAGGTAGCAAAACCACACTGAGCCAAAATCTTGTAAGGTCCAACATAGCGAGGGGCTAGCTTTCCTCGGACACCAAAGCGATGCACACCTCTCATGAGAGATACACATGATCACCAACATCAAATTGCAAGGGCCTTCTTCGCTTGTCAGCATAAGTTTTCTAACGATTTTGAGCTACCTTCAAATGGCTCTGAATGATACTGACTTGCTCTCAAGCTTCTTTGATAAAATCCAGTTAAGTGGTGTTCTACATTTTTTGCCATACAGGGCCTCAAATGGTGCCATTTGAATGCTTTTTTATAACTATTGTTATAAGAAAACTCAGCTAGAGTCAAGCATTCGTTCCACTTTTTAGGAAAAGAGATGACACAAGCTTTCAACATATCCTTAAGTACCTGATTGACTCTTTCTGTCTAATTGTCAGTTTGTGGATGATAAGCTGAACTTCTGAGGAGATTAGTACCACGACATTTTTGAAGTTGCTCCCAGAAATGAGAGACAAAGACTGACCCTCTATCAGAGATGATAGTAAGAGGAACTCCATGCAGGGTCACAATCCGGTCAAAATACAACTTGGTATACTTCTTGGCTGAATACCTTGTATCCACCGGAAAGAAATGAGCGGACTTGGTAAGGCAATCCACAATGACCCAAATAGAGTCATACCCCTTTGCCGTGCGGGGCAAACCCACAACAAAGTCCATGAAAATATCCTCCCATTTCCAAACAAGGATAGGCAAGGGCTGCAAAAATCCTGGTGTATGCATATGGTCTGCCTTAACTCTTACACAAGTGTCGCATTCCACGACATACTTGGTGATATCCTGCTTCATATTTGACCACTAATACAAGTGGCGCAAATCATGGTACATCTTGTTACTTCCTGGATGGATGGACAACTTAGAGTTATGAGCTTCATCCAAATTTTTTCTTCTAAGCTCCTCACTTGATGGAACAACCAATCTGTTCTTGAACCTCACTACACCTTGATCATTAATACTAAAATGTGGACCACGCCCTTCGGTAATTAACTTCTTGATAATCATCCTCTTGACCAGATAGGAGTTAGCTGAAGGCTAGCAAGACTGCGTTGGCTGGTTCTATGGACACTCCTGAGCATAGTGGCCCTCCTTGCCACACTTGAAACAAGCACCCGGCTTGTTCCCTTGTCCCTGACGACGCAGAACTTGCTGTCCTAGAGGCTGCTATTGCACCTGCTGAGTAGGTGCATGGTACGGAGTGGGAGGTGCCTGGTGAGTCTGCTGAGACTGATGAAATGGCTGTCCACCCGGAGAGGGATAGGACATCCTCCTGACAACTTGTACCATCTAAGCCTGTGGGTGACTAGAAGATCCAGTAATCACCCGCTTGCGCTTCCACTCAGCCTGAGAGTCACGCTGAAGTCCCTCCATGTCAATAGCAACATTCATCAAAGCACTAAAAGTCTGGTAGTTCCCTATGTACAGCTCCTTCTACAGACTGCAAGAGAGGCCATGATAGAAACGGTCCCTCTTCTTCTCATCAGTATCGACGTGGATCCTAGCATACTGTGCCAGATGGTTGAACTTGTTCACATAATCCATCACAGACATGCTCTCTTGCTTCAGATCCAGGAACTCAGTCAACTTCCTGTTTAGCACACCAGCAGGAATGTAGTAATCTCTGAAAGCAGCGGTAAACTCCTGCCAAGTCACACGGTGGTCCACCGGCTGTATGGCATTGAACATGTCCCACCATGCACTAGCAGAACCCAACAGCTGTTGTGCGGCAAAGCGCACCTTTTGCTCTTCAGTCACCGTGAGCAGCTGAAACTTCTGCTCTAGAATATGAAGCCAATGCTCCGCATCCAGAGGCTCAGCAGTCGGCGTAAACGTGGGTGGGTACGTCTTTAGAAAATCCTGGTAAGAACAGGGCCCCTCGGGACTGTGGGCACCACCTCCGTTCCTGCCATTGCCACCGGGGCCTCTACGGGCGAAGCCACCAATAGACTAGGCTAGCATCTCCAAGGCACGGGCTAACTCACGCCGAACGATAAATTGCTTTATGACCTAAACCATCTTCACCATGCTCAAGATGGCACATGAGACTACCAAATTGAGCTATAACACTACACTACTCCTTAACCCAATCTCTCACAATAAATTGCTAAACATAGCAGTGTCTAACTGTTGGCAGACTTGAAAATTTCTAAGTTTTTGAGTTGAATTTGATTTCCATTTGTGATTTATAAGCTAGTGGAAATATTAGCTAGTAATATCATTTTTCGACCACAAGTATTTCATTGTCATCTACAAAGTTTGTACTTCCAACTTTATTAAGGTGACTCATATATGTTCTATAGCATTTTTGCTTAATAAAAATTGGTTTTAAACTCTAAGTGATATAACATGACTATCGAATCAACTTTCGTTTTGCAATTTTAGTTGATCGTTTCGAGTTACAAAAATTGATCTACACACTTTATCACATGAATTAACACATAAATATGATGCTTATGACATGTTTTAGTAAATGATTTATGGTGTAACACCGAGGGTGTTACAGTTGACCTACAAAAAAGATTAATTCTTTTTAGGTACCCAAACTTACTTGGGTCCTTGAAGGTTAGTCACCAAGGTCTTTGGTACCCAAATGATCTTCTTCTTTGGACCCACAATTGGTGTACCAATGAACTTATCCTTCACACCATTGGCACCCTTAACAAGCATGTAACAAGAATCAAATCTAATTGAGGATACATTAGGTTGCTTGTTCTTGTTAGTCTTGCAATATTGCTCTATATGCCAAACTTACTTGCATCTATTTACAAAATCGAACATTGCCCTTCACAAAGCTAGCTTTGGGAGTGACAAAGGCCACCTTGCCTTTCTTAGGGGTATAACCTAATCCCTCTTTGTTGAGAGAAAATCTTTGGCTACCCAAGCACTTTAGCAAGCGGACATCTCCACCATAAGCATTGCCTAAGGCACGAGTGAGCTCATTCACCTCCTTCTTGAGGGTCTTATTTTTCACCATTAGTGAGGCATCACAAGTGAAACCATCACTCAAAGTTGAAGTAGAAGTAGAAGTGTTATAAGAAGGGTTAGTGGGAGCAACAACAATGGGCTTATAAAAAGATTCATCAATAATATCACAAGTTAGTCCCACATCATAAGACACAATCACTTGCTCCTTCTTGGCTTCCTCCTTCTTGACTTGCTCGATAAGAGAGGAGTGAGCCTTTTCAAGCTTAGAGTGGGCTTTGCCAAGCTTCTCATAGGCTTCCATTAGCCTCTCATGAGTGGCATTGAGCTCATCAAAGGATTGCTCAAGAAATTTAACTTTCTTACGCAATTCTTTACACTCCTTTTCTTCATCTCAAAGCAAGTGTGCATTTGCTCACACATGTCCATGAGATCCTCCTTGATGTACTCCTCATCATCATCATCATCACTCCTATAAGCATCACTTTCACATTTACCATCATCACTCACATCATATTTTACCTTGGTAGGCTTTGCCATGAGGCATGTCGATGGAGTGTCAAAGATGGAAGGCTTGTTGATGGCGACGCTTGCTAGAACTTTCTTGATGGATTTCTTGTCATCGTCACTAGAGCCATCACTATCCAAAGAGCCATCACTATCCCAAGTGACCACATAGCCTCCACCCTTCTTCTTTCGAAATGTCATTTTCTTCTCCTTGTACTTTTTCTTCTCATCCTTATCATTGTCATTATTATAGGGACAATCTGCTACAACGTGATCGGGGCTCTTGTAATTGTAGCATCTTCTTACATATTCTTTGCTCTTGGTGTGATCTCTTCTCTTTCTTGCACCATAGCCCTTCTTCTTCATGAATTTTCCCATCTTACACACAAAGAGAGGCATAGCTTCATCATCAATATCACTAAGATCTTCATCATCACTTGATTCTTTCATGAACTTGCCCTTGTTCTTGGATGATGAGCTAGCATTGAATGCTATACTCTTGTTCTTCTTGTCTTCTTCCTTCACAAGATCTTCACCATCACTATTGTATTGGTCCTCGGTCATCACATCACCAAGCATCTCATTTGGAGTGACATCCTTCAATCCACCTCTAAAGATGATAGGACATCTTTCAAGCCTCTAACTAGGTCATACTTGATCAACTTGTTCAATTGTTACATTCCAATATGACCAAGCCTTCTATACCATAACCAACCCATGCTATATTTAGTGAGCAAACATGTTGACAATTGAGCTTCTCTAGCACTGAAATCAACCAAGTATAGATTCTCATATGTAAATCCTTTAAATATTAAGTTAGAACCGTCTACACTTAAGATCTCTACATCATCCACACCAAATATGCACTTGAATCTAAGATCACACAATTGAGCTACCGACAATAGATTGAAGTTTAAGCTCTCTACTAGTAGCACATTGGAAATGCTTAAGTAATTGGATATTGCAATTTTACTAAGACCCTTGACCTTGCTTTTGCCATTGTCACCAAATGTGATACTATCAATCCTATTGCTCTTATTTTCATTGATTGAATTGAATATTCTTGAATCACCAGTTATGTGTTGTGTGCATCCACTATCAAGCATTCAATGCCTTCCTCCGGCTTTATAGTTGACCTACAAAAGAATATCAATTATTTTTAGGTACCTAAACTTGCTTGGGTCCTTAAAGGTTAGTCACCAAGGTCTTTGGTACCTAAATGGCCTTCTTCTTTGGATCCACAATTGGTGTACCAATGAACTTATCCTTCACACCATTAGCACCCTTAACAAGCATGTAACAAGAATTAAATCTAATTGAGAATACATTAAGTTGCTTGTTCTTGTTAGTCTTGCAATATTGCTCTATATGCCCAACTTGCTTGCATCTATTGTAAAATCGAACATTGCCCTTCACAAAGCTAGCTTTGGGAGTGACAAAGACCACCTTGCCTTTCTTGGAGGTATATCCTAATCCCTCTTTGTTGAGAGAAAATCTTTGGCTACCCAAGCACTTTAGCAAGCGGGCATCTCCACCATAGGCATTGCCTAAGGCACGAGTGAGCTCATTCACCTCCTTCTTGAGGGTCTCATTTTCCACCATTAGTGAGGCATCACAAGTGAAACCATCACTTAAAGGTGAAGTGGAAGTAGAAGTGCTACAAAAGGGTTAGTGAGAGCAACAACAATGAGCTTATAAAAAGATTCATCAATAATATCACAAGTTAGTCCCACATCATAAGACACAATCACTTGCTCCTTCTTGACTTGCTCGATGAGAGAGGAGTGAGCCTTTTCAAGCTTAGAGTGAGCTTTGCCAAGCTTCTAATGGGCTTCCATTAGCCTCTCATGAGTGGCATTGAGCTCATCAAAGGATTGCTCAAGAAATTTAACTTTCTTACGCAATTGTTTGCACTCCTTTCTCTTCATCTCAAAGCAAGTGTGCACTTGCTCACACATGTCCATGACCTCCTCCTTGATGTACTCCTCCTTCTCATCATCATCATCATCACTCCTACAAGCATCACTTTCACATTCATCATCATCACTCACATCATATTTTACCTTGGTAGGCTTTGTCATGAGGCATGTCGATGGAGTGTCAAAGATGGAAGGCTTGTTGTTGATAGCGACGCTTGCTAGTGCTTTCTTGATGGATTTCTTGTCATCATCACTAGAGCCATCACTATTTGAAGAGCCATCACTATCCCAAGTGACCACATAGCCTCCACCCTTCTTCTTCGAAAGGTCATTTTCTTCTCCTTCTCCTTCTCCTTTTTGTACTTCTTCTTCTCATCCTTATCATTGTCACTATTGTAGGGATAATCTGCTAAAACATGATCAGGGCTCTTGCAATTGTAGCATCTTCTTACATATTCTTTGCTCTTGGTGTGATCTCTTCTCTTTCTTGCACCATAGCCCTTCTTCATGAATTTTCCCATCTTACACACAAAGAGAGGCATAGCTTCATCATTAATGTCACTAAGATCTTCATCATCACTTGATTCTTTCTTGAACTTGCCCTTGTTCTTGGATGATGAGCTAGCATTGAATGTCACACTCTTCATTGAATGCCACACTCTCCTTCACAAAATCTTCACCATCACTATTGTATTGGTCCTCGGTCATCACATCACCAAGCACCTCATTTGGAGTGACATCCTTCAATCCACCTCTAAAGATGATAGTTGTCAATGTCTTGAATCTTTTTGGCAAATACATCAAGAACTTATGAGAGAAGTCCTCATCCTTCACCTTCTCACCCAAACTCTTGAGATCATTGATGATGACTTATAGCCTATATGAAAGGTCCTAATATGGCTAGAGGGGGGGTGAATAGCCTATTTAAAAATCTACAAATCAACTAGAGCAATTTGATTAGTATGACAAATAGCATAATGTAAACTTGCTCTAGCTCTACAAGGGTTGCAAGCCACCTATCCAACAATTCTAGTTGCAATGAATACTTAGGCACACAAACTAGCTATGTAATTACTCACTAAGAGCTCTCAACCTTGCTACTCTAAAGAGCTCAACTAGATGAATATAAATAATAAAGCAAGCTCTCAATTCTAATTACACTAAAGAGCTTGTATCAACTAGTTTGCAAGAATGTAAATGAGTGAGTAGAGTGATTATACCGACGTGTTGGGGATGAACCAATCACAAGATGAATATATAGCCAATCACCGAGAGAATGACAAAGAAGAGAGACAATCGATTTTCTCCCGAGGTTCACTTGGTTGCCAACACGTCACCAAGGTCTTTGTGTCGACCAACACTTGGTGGTTGGGTCGGCTAAGAGGTGTTTCACAAACCTTGTCCACACGATTGGACACCTTAACAAACCGACCCACAAGTGAGGTAACTCAATGACACGAGCAATTTACTAGAGTTACCTTTGCAATATTGCTCTACTGGGAAGGTACAACTCCCTCGCAATCTCCAAAGGCGGCCACAAACAATCACCAACTCGTAGCCGATCCTTCACAGCTGCTCCAACCTTTCTTGGGGTGGTGGCAACCACCAAGAGAAAGAAAAGCGAAATCCAAGCACAAGAACACGAATACCAAGTGCCACTAGATGCAATCACTCAAGCAATGCACTTGGATTCTCTCCCAATCAAACAATGATGATGGATCAATGATGTAGATGAGTGGGAGGGCTTTGGCTAAGCTCACAAGGTTGCTATGTCAATGAAGATGTGCAAGAGTATTTCTGGGAGCCGGCCATGGGCTATAAATAGAGCTCCCATCAAATAGAAGTTTGTCCCCTTTCACTAGGCAAACACACTCGACCGGACGCTCTTGGTCATACCGAGAGACAGCTGGCCCTGAGCCGTCCGGTCGCCCGATGGACGCCAGCGTTGCGGCTTCAAGCGCTCATGGGCTTCCATTAACTCTCATGGTGGACCGGACGCTCGATCAAAATTGACCGGATTTAAGCCCTTATGCAATTGTTTGGTCGCTTTCTCTCTTAAGCTCAAAGCAAGGCATGTTTTTGCTCGGACGTGTCCATGTCCACCTTGATGTACGTGAGACCTTCTCATCATCATCATCATCAACCCTACAAGCATCACTTTCACATTCATCATCATCGACCGGACATCATATTTTTCTTGGTAGTCTTTGCCATGAGGCATGTCGATGGAGTGTCAAAGATGGAAGGCTTGTTGAGACCGACGCCAAAGATCATTTCGACCAACTCCATTTCAACTCTAACTTCTTCACCCTTGCTCAAGTGTGCCAACCACCAAGTGATTTTGCATCCACCCGCAATAGAAAATAGACATTTCATTTTCCTTCTTGTACTGAATCCCGCCTCATCGCTTATCATTGGGAGAGAGGACCCAAACCCATCTCAAACCTACAAACACCTTGTGCACATGTGTTAGCATATTTTCACAAATATTTTCAAGGGTGTTAGCACTCCACTAGATCCTAAATGCATATGCAATGAGTTAGAGCATTTAGTGGCACTTTGATAACCGCATTTCGATCACGAGTTACACTCCTCTTAATCATACTTGCTATCTATCCTAAATGTGATCACACTCACTAAGTGTCTTGATCACTAAAACAAAATGGCTCCTACATTTTACCTTGAGCCTTTTGTTTTTCTCTTTCTTCTTTTCCAAGTTCAAGCATTTGATCATCACCATGCTATCACCATTGTCATGATCTTCGTCATTGCTTCATCACTTGGAGTAGTGCTACCTATCTCATAATCATCTTGATAAACTAGGTTAGCACTTAGGGTTTCATCAATTAACCAAAACCAAACTAGAGCTTTCACTATAGAACATCTCCAGAATGGACTCATCATCCTTCATCTTGAAGTTTGATAGCTTGTCTTTGAGCATGTAGAGCTTGGCACTTTTTACCGTTGAAGGGCCCTCATATGTTTCTTCGAGTCTCACCCAAACTTCACTTGCCTTCTCAAGATCTTTGATTTGCTCAAACATTTTTGAATCAATGCCATTGTATATTGTGTTGAGTGCCATAGTATTGCATTGTTTGTTGATCTTGTCATTGTCGATGAGATTGGTAGGTTCAAGAATCACAAACTCATTCTCTACCACATTCTAGACCTTGTCATTGATTGAACCAAGGTACATCTTCATCTTTCTCTTCCAATAATCAAAAGATGTGCCATCAAAGAACGATGGCTTGCCCCCAACATGGTTGAACACTATTTGAGCCATATTTTGCACCAAAGGTTGTTAAGCCTTGAATCAAATGGTGATCACGGCTCCGATACCACTTAAAAGGTCCTAATAGGTCCTAATATAAAATCACTAGAGCAATTTGATTAGTATGATAAATAGCAAAATGCAAACTTACTCTAGCTCTATAAAGGTTGCAAGCCACCTATCCAACAATTCTAGTTGCTATGATCACTAAACACACAATTTGCTAAGTCGCTACTCACACTTGCTACACTAAAGAGCTCCACTAGAAGAACTTAAAATATAAAGCAAGCTAGAATTGTTGGATAGGTGGCTTGCTTAGGATCACAAGGATGTCAAGTATGTCAAAGTGCCAAAAGAGTTGCTTTGGAGCCGGCCAAACACTATTTATAGACGTCCCCAAAATAATAGAGCCGTTAGAGTTAGAGAGGGGTGCCCTACGTACTGACCGGATGTGCAGATGGAAGTGACCGGACGCAGTAACCTCAGCGTCCGGTTGCTGGATTACCGCCACATGTCCTCCGTTTAAACGAGCACCGTTCATCTCCAATGGCTAACTCCCGAGCGCGTGATTAGTTAAGTGAAGATCAGACTCGCTACTCAAACGACCGGACCTAGAACCACACAATGTCAGATCATTTCTAGAGAGGTTTCCGAGCCACTTTTAGTTGACAAGATGCGTCAGATCAACATTGACCTGACGTGCCCCAGCGTCCGGTCCTAGCACTGCTCCTCTGCCTGCGCTCTCGATGCTGACGTCACCGTACTTCATATCCCACCTGACGCACCAGTGTCGTGTCCGATCGCCGCCAATCGCCAGCATCCAACAAACGACCGGACGCACCGGTGGCAGCGTCCGGTCGCTCCTCGGCCCTCTCGGCCAGCTGCGCCTCCTCGCTATAATGACCGGACACGCCGGGGTGAGTCCGGTCACCCCGCAGTCAGCGTCCTGTCGTGGACTTTCTCCTCCTTTTCTTTTTTCTAAGTCCACAGCCACTTCGCCCTTGCTTTCAACTTGCTAACCATAAAGTGTAGAACTTGTGTGCACGTGTGTTAGCATTTTTTAAAGCATTTTACATGGGTCAAGGTTAGCACACTAGGTTTCAAAATGCAATGCATGAATCTTATCACCTAGTGACACTCGATAAACCGTTTAGCCAAAGATTTTCCCTTCTTATAGTACGACTATCGATCATAAGTCACTCACACCCTCTATGGTGTCTTGAGTGCAAAACAAAAACCTATCTTATACCTTTGCCTTAATTTTCTCGGTTTTTATTTTTCTCTTTCTTCTTTTTCAAGTTGAGCTTGATCATCTTCATTTTATGTCCACCTTTATCACCATGGACCTCATCTTGCTCAATCACTTGGATTGAACCACCTTTTCTAATTCACACACTTAAATCAAAAGTTAGTCCTAGGTTTCATCAATTATCCAAAATCAAACTAAGGCTTTTAATTACCCACCTCTATCATTTTATGAAAGATAATTTATAACCCTAAGAATTTGCATCTAAATTACCCACCTACACCATTATAAAAGACAATTTAAAATAACCCCTTAGTTTTGTACCTAAATTAAGCACATCTTTCTTTATAAAAGAAAATTTAGAATAAGCCCAAAAATTTGTATATAAATTAACCACCTTTGTCATTATGAACAATAATTTAAAATAATCCCTGAATTTGCATCTAAATTACTCATATATGTCATTTTAAAAATAATTTAAAATAACCCATAATTTTGTATCTAAATTAACCGTCTCTACCAGTATGAAAGAGAATTTTAAATAGCCTCATAATATCTTTTATACATGTCCATCTCTACCATTATGAAAAATAATGCAAAGCAGCCCCTATGTTTACATTCAAATTGCCCACATATGCCGTTATGAAAGATGATATAATAATATTGTTTTAATTTGTATCTAGATTTTCACCTCGGCAAGTGTAAGAAATAAACAAAAGTATCACTCAAATCTACCTGTACATTCTAATATGATCTATATTACGATTAATTCAATATCTGTAAAGTATGGTATGCAGTTTTTTAAAAAAAAAATGTACTAATATTCATAGCACATGGGTTATCATAATTTAAACTAAGGTTTTAACTAAATGTATACTAAGATTCTCGAAGGTGTTATGCAAGGGAAAAGAAAAATATGGATGGATGAAAAAACATATAAATAAGTAAGTGATAAGTTTATCACAACTAGATATACAAGTAACTATGTGTCTATTATGTTAAAAATAAACAAATAAAAAACCGTACAAACTAATATAAGTAATTTTTATTAGGTGACATATCAAAATTAACATATAATGTCCCATAAGATTCTAGCATGTGTGAGAGCACTGATTAATGGACTAGTAAAGATCAATCAATTTCAATTTTTTGGCTGCCTAGGGAAATATGGGTTCTATAATATCATCAAAAGTAAATAAAAGCGAAATGTCTCGCCGTCCATGCTACGTATTAAAATGCACACGGCATCCAACTCCATTTCATTCTTCTAGACCAGGATCTGTTCATTCCTGTTCACATTGAATCTTATCAATACAATGATACACAGCGTACGACAGGGAAACATAAGGATTACATGCTCATTTTTCTTGTGGAAATGTGAGCTACGGGTCTACGGCGTCAAGAATAGCATACGGCAAGGAATAGTGCGCTATCAAACAAGCGTAACGGCAGGTGAACCGTACCAATCAGCTCACTTACCACCTCATGGAATATACAAATGCAATGGGATACAACCATCATGTCTCATATTAAAACAGTGAGCAAGATGTAGGCAGGCACCAGGTGCTCTTTACATGTTAACCATGTCGGCATGTCGCTTAGCACATAACGGACCTTTGCAATTTATGTGGCTGATTCCCTGATCTACCCAGCTTGTCCGAACTACGAACTAGTAGATCCTATGTGTCCTGTCATATGAATTCCAAAATCGGCCATATGCATGATAGCGAAGCTGCCTAGCTGCGTTATTGTTTTATTCCACCACCTAGAAAACATCTGCTTTTGAAAATGCACATAGCCGTAGTCCGAGGTAGTTATGTACGGAGTATTTCCCGACACAAGCTTACTCCAGGACATCCAAATCTCTTTACAATCTTTCCCAGTGGAACAACGACTAATCTGCGGTTACCAGGCCCTGCATCAATAGAAAAGAGCAGCACAGGATCAGAATTCACAAGTTGCTAAGTTTGAGTTTAGATGGACTGCGCCCCCACCAGAATATAGCCAGAGAGGCAGGGATCCATACCCTACTGATGGTTTATTGCATTGCGACAGCCACAGGTCAATGTGCTTGGCGATCCTCTGTCTTACTGTATTGACTGCTGCGGGAGATGAGCAGTTTGAAGAGTCCCCTGATCAGTGCATAACCAGTGAGCATTCTCATCTAAACAGGGTGATAAATCAAGAGTTTAAGTATAAAATTCATGTAAACTACTCTGCCAACACTAATACACCTTATTACTAGTAGACATAAAGAAAGTAGATTATTGTATTATCCTGGTGATCGAGGTCAGTATTGTATAGCAATCATAGCAAAGCTTTATGGAACGTTTTTTCCCCCAAATTACCTTCAGTCCTGAAAGGCCATTGCGGACAGCCCCTCAAATCAGTTCCATGTCCGCAATTTCTGCATTTCATTAGGTACGATGGCACTGCATGTGTTGTGGAACATCTATCAGTACACAAAACCAGCTATCTAAGAAAAAGTACTTACACCGTTCAGATTTGTCTGACTAATGGTTATGGAACAATGAACACCATAAAGAGTTTTGGAAGACTCACTGTCTTTCGATGATTTCTGCTTGGAGGCATGACGCCATGGATCTTGGGAGCCATTTGTAAACACAATTTTAGAAGCTGTACATATTTGACGAATCGTCAGAGAAAAGACAAGTAGATTGGAAAGTCGAAAGAGCTTCTCGTGGTCACTTTATGTCACACAACAGACAATCAAAGCTAGCTAGAGAGACGAACCAGCAATTCCTGTGCCTCCATAATACAAGTTCGTCATGAACACATCAGGATAAACGCCTTCCCCAAAAACATTTCTGCATAGGTCCAAATGGTACCTGGAAGTTCAAAACGTGTAAGGTCTATATAGTATAGTGCAGTGAGATGACTAAAGAAAAGTACATAGTAGTCAGTATGCTCGTGCTACTCCAACCCAATATACTATGACTCAGACATGTCAAACCGTAAAGATATTGTAACACAGTTTGGAATATAAGAACATGTAAAACTTGATAGATATGTCAAAAGTCAAAACGCACGGAAGAAGGATAGGAAATATTACTTCGTATTGATCCTTGCAGAACGAACGCTATCATTTTTGGGTGCCACTTGAAAGTAGGCAACCTCACTGCAAACTTGGAACCACCAGAGCCTAGAACCTAAAAGAAATTGTAACGTGAATAAGTACCTGCAGGTATGTAGATTTGAATACCAAACAAGAGTTGTCATGGTGTTCACTCGCTCATAGATGCAAACACATTTTCTATTTTTTGTTAAAGAAAACAAGTAGAACATCATTTACCAGAATCATCTGGAGTTGTTTGCTTCAAATATTCTCGATCATACGAAGATGGTGGTGTCTCCATTTTTTTAATGTAAAAATCTTTCACAAACTGAGCATATGCTTCCTGCAAAACCAATAAATGGAGGATAAAAAAGGAAGCTCTAAAGGGGGAAGAAATAATAGGAAAACAAATATAGAATGTGTTTGGTCATCCATCGATATGTTGCCTGCAGAATTTTCACTGAATAGTATAACTGTTTTCCATCTTCATAGATTAAAGTACTTTGCCTATTCCTCTTATTTTTTTGTGGCACAATTGCGGGCATTGAACTAGTAAGGCAATTTGTATATAAAAGATTAATATACATAGTTATTTCTTTCCTCGCTCCAGCAAGATATTACAGAAGATATCAAGTACAATTATAGAAGAAGGGACATGTACCACCAAGTTTTTCCTGTTCTTCTTTGCCTTTATTAGCTGAGGGCACAAGGCATCTGGATTCCCATATTGGAACTGCAAAATAGCATGGGCTCTCAAACACCCACAAAAGATACTTTTCAACAGAAGCAACATAGAAAAATATTATGCATACCGTTATAGCTGCGGCATCTGCCAGGAAGAAGAGGAAGTCACCATCATTTTTCAACTGCACGCACAGTAAAATGTATCATCAGAGAGTTGAAGTATGTGAAATTGGCATCATCATCAACTTGTTATATACAATAATATTTACCGTCTGTGCTCCAAATAGAGCCTTCACAGAGTGACTGTCCAACCGGAGCTGTTCATCAACAAGTTTAGTTATTTCCTGAAGGACAGCTTTGCACTCAGGGCCAGCTGACTCTCCAACCTACATAATAAAGGAGACCTGAATTGGGTAGAAGTACATAAATAATAAAGCAGACAGAATTAATATTTGCCATCTCCACCTATGCCCGTACTATCAACCTGCTTGTCAAAGTCGGTGTAGTTGTACACTGCAAGAACCACCCCTGAGCTAGCGAGGCTCCCACAAGTCAAATGGGGGAACTTGAGCCTGAACCAGGCGCTGAGAGCGCCGGAGTAGGAGATCCCGATGACGAACCAGGGATTATCAAAACCTGATCGGTTGTACCGGGCATTCAAAGATTCCTGAAGGAAAAAAAAAGGAAAAACAGAAGAAGAAAAAAAGGCTCACGTAATTGAGAAAATTAGGTGCTGAATCAGGCAACAAAATGTCAATGCAACCTGATAGTACTGCCGGAAGACGGCCAAGTCGAACAGGGCCTGCTTCGACGACAGGAACCTCAGGTTCTCGGTGGTCAGCTGCTTGAAGGGAGAGCTCTTCCCGTAGTACCGGTGTTCCGGCGTCACCACCGCGGCGCCGAACTTCTTGGCGAGCACCTGAGCACACAGGGAACAGACCAGGCGGTTCATCAGCACGAGACGGAGCGGAGTACGGGGAAGCAGTTGTGCAGGTGTCATGTTTGTACGTGCTGTGTTTGACAGTGTGAGAGTGCGATGCGAGTTGCAACTCACGGCCAGGTAATCGTTGGGGATGCCGTCGCAGGCGGACTCGCCGCAGATGCGCAGGAAGACCGGCCCGCCGGGGGCGCGGTGGTAATCGAGGAACTCGAAGTAGCGCTGCTTGAATTGCCGGTGGTCCTGAAAAGCCGTGGCCGGCGTGAGCGAAGGCGCTCAGCTCCTCAAACAAGAATCCTCCCCCAGTACGGGTGCGCCGTGCGCGACAGGGAGCCGGAGAGGGAGTTGACTCACAGTGGGGGAGAAGTGGTCGAGGCGCTGGTTCATCCACCGCTCGTCCTTCGTAAGGTGCCTGCTGCCGGCGGGTGCGGCGGCGGCGATCCGCTCGGCTGCGCGCGCGAAGAGGAAGGCGAGGAGGAGGGAGACGATGCGAGCGCGAGACCCCATCATCGGTCTCCGCCTCTCCGGCTGAAAATTCTCTCCCGTTGCGTTCCACACCAGTGGCTGTTGTTATGTGACTCTTGCCTTGGGCTGGGCTTTTGTGCTGCGTGACGGCCTGACGGGACCGCCACTCCGTCCGACAGCGGCCTGCCGATGGCGCAGATTGCACGTTGCCTTGAACTGTGTGAGCTAGCCCACACCAGTGGCTGTTGTTATGTGACTCTTGCCTTGGGCTGGGCTTTTGTGCTGCGTGACGGCCTGACGGGACCGCCACTCCGTCCGACAGCGGCCTGCCGATGGCGCAGATTGCACGTTGCCTTGAACTGTGTGAGCTAGCCCGTGTTCAGTTGCAAAAAAAAGGTTTAAAAAGTGCTACAATATCTATCACATCGAATCTTGCGATACATACATAGAGCATTAAATGTAGATGAAAAAAAAACTAATTACACAGTTTAGTGAGAAATTACGAGACGAACGTTTTGAGCCTAATTAGTCCATGATTGAATACTAATTACCAAATAAAAACGAAAGTGCTACAGTAGCTAAATTTTAACTTTCCCCTCAGCTAAACAAGGGCCTAGCAGGATGGTCACCAAAACTGTCAGCTTTCGTCGTGACGTCGTCCATGATTATGTACTGCACCTGCTCACTGCAGGACCTTTGTTCATTCTGTGACGCGTCGGAACGGACACGTTCTCCTTTTCTCTATGGAAATTTTATGTCACGAAATGATGCGGCAAGGAACCATATGATCGTGTCAGTTGAATACGATGTGCCAGTCAGTACAGCACCTCACATGCTAGAATTTATTAACAAAATTACGACCAAGGGGAAACATCCCGATCATTTCTCATGCTGAAGGGTATGCGCCAGATGTATACAAGTATATTAACGAATTTGTCAGTGTGCAGATCGTCAAAACATTTTCAAATCATGGCATCGTCTGTAGATCAACGCATCCGGGTCCAGAACGGTGGACATTTCTCACGTCTGAGCACCGCAAGCAAGCATCCCAAGATGCTGAGAGCTCTGTTTCATTTGTTTTGGTTTCAGCCAAACCAAACCAAAGTGGTAACAAAGTTGTTTTACTCTCACAAAAAACCAAGACCACCACCAAATTTCAAATCAAAGACCAAGACCAACCAAATGAACAGGCCCCCAGTGAGAACTGCCTCTTTTATTTATTTGCCACCGGTGGATTACTCAGCAGCCCGTATGGTTTGCGGAAACGATATACCACGGTACTGCAAGAAAAGATAACAGATTTTCCTAGGTCTAGCAGCACATGCTTATAGCTTCCACAGATTGATCAAATAGTAGCTATGCTCCATCTGCTTCCCAGTGATGGATCCTTGTCATGTCCTGAAATAGCAACATGTTAGTTCAAAACTGGATTGAATTGGAGGTGGCGTAGCTGGCAGTCATCACAGCTCTTAGATAGTGCAAAAGATCAGAGCCAATGTTACAGAGGCATTAGATAGAAAATATCAAGGATAATTGAAAACCACTTTATTCAGTGGCAGAGCAGACACATAAACCAAACTAACCTTGCTCTTGGCATTCTGATAACCACAGGTCCATGTGATCGACAATCTGCTTCCTTACTTTGTTCAGAGATTCAGGAGGTGAGCACTTGGATGAATCGCCTGGAGGGCAGAATACAAACAACTCGAAATTGGGGTCACTTACGTATTATACAATCTAGGGGACTAAAGTTAACTTAATCCTTGATGACGCAATGACAGATTGAAAGAAGAATTTATAATTAGCAAATTCAAAGGTCCCCTGCGCTATCATGTCAAGCATAGTTTCAGCAAAAGTTTGAATGATGGATCTACCTTCAATGTTTGAAGGAGCCTGAGGGCATCCAGAGAGATCACTGCAATGTCCGCAGTTCTTGCACTCAATTAAGTATGATGGCACTGCAGGCATAGCAGAACTTTCATAAGCATATAGTAGCATCAGAAAAAGAAATGTTTACCGCTTTTATACCGGATAAAAATATAGTATTACAGTGTATGTGTATATGTATGAAACGGGGAAATGGTGACGTAAGTGACATGTAGGACTAAAAATGCTCACATTCGTCTGACGATTTCTGCTTAGAAGCATGTCGCCATGGGTCTTGAGATCCATTTGCAAAAACAATTTTAGAACCTGCAGGCATGTGATTTATAAATTTCAAATACTTGAATTTTTTTACCAGGAGGTACACTACTATGGAAGTCGCACTGTAATCTGAGGTATTGTGCACAACTGCACACACCATTGCACACAATTGGATATCCACAATATCGATTTAAAGATCATACAACGCAAAGTTTCTAGCGTGGCAAAAAAAAACATGGCCATTAGCACTGCAGATATGAAGCCACTCAACTCTTTTGTTGTGCCTCTACCAGTGTTCATTGATCCTGACCTCACATATCTGCCTGTTGTGCATCTGGAGCACCCAGACCTCACAAAATTGATATGTTACTGACACACTGATAGTACTATCTCGTAATAATTAGTAGTTGAAACCTCAAAAATAAATCATGGTAAATCCTCATTATTTTAAATTTTTCCAAAGGAAGAGATGACTCAAATTTTCAAGGTAAAGGAAAGCAAAATGACATAAAGTTAAGATAACTCAAGGACTGAAGCGAATAATTCAGAGGATTCAAAGGCCATACCTGCAATTCCTGTGCCTCCGTAGTATAAGTTTGTCATGAAGACATCAGGGTAGACTCCTTCGCCAAAAACATTTTTGCACAAGTCCAAATGGTACCTAGAAACAATTGCAAACACAACGATGCAAATGAATACAAGGTTTAGAAATGCAATCACATTAAAATTACAGAAGATCCTGGTTGATAGACTGAGATAACTTTTCTTTTTTTAAAAAAAAAAAACAGAGACAACTTTCATATGTCGATGGTGGAAGTGCTCATCTTAAGATTTGATAGTGGCTAGTGCAGCTTTGTAGTAAAAATAAGAAAAAGGATAAGCAAAGGATACTTGGTAGAGACAAAAGGTGTGACTGAGCATAGTATCCCTACTAACCTTGTGTCAATCTTTGGGGAGCGAACACTATCATTTTTTGGTGCCACCTGGAAATATGCAACCTCACTGCAAACTTGGTACCACCATAGCCTATATGCTAAATAGAATCAATAGTCAAATGCATGGTCAATAAAATAGAAACAATGTTCAGATAACATTAACAATAGCCATGCACATAGTTTCATTCTAACTCTTAAATCATGATATTGGGTAAAATTGAATGTCGGGGTTGGCATTTACAGGATTCAGCAGGAGTCGTGTTCTTCAAATATTGTTGGTCATATGATGCCACTGATGCCCCAAATTTTCCAATGTAATAATCTTTCACGTAACTAGCAAACGTTTCCTGCATAATAACAGTTGTTAGAGCATGCTAGATTTACTAGAAATTTAGGTAGCACAACTGAAATAAAAATCAAGGTCCACAGGGTATTATCATGTGCTTACTTACAATAAAAATCTTTAGAAAACAGAAATTTTAGCAACTTAGTCATCACATGATTCTTGGAAAATGTTTCCCTTTTAATCCTGCTTTCAAATAACACACTACTTACCACCAAGTCTGTCCCATTCTTCTTTGCTTCAGCTAGTGGGGAGCACAAGACATCAGGATTACCATATTGGAACTGCAAATGGTATAGGCTCTCAATGGTCACTTGCTTTCAACAAACAATGAGGTCAAATATAGAAGTAGATGGATCATACCGCAATAGCAGCAGCATCCGCCAGTAAGTAGAGGAAGTCACCATCATTTTCTAACTGCAAGTATACAAAATAAAAGCATGAACCTAAGAGCAGTCATTGGTGCAAACCTATAAGTTTAAGCATGTTTTCCAGATCCATATATGAGAAATAGCTAAGAAAAGCTTAGGACAAAGAGAAGCATTGGTAGGATCGATAAGTTGGACACATCAGAAAAGGAGATGTCTGGCTTGCATGAACATACAATTCTTCTACAGGCTGCTCACTGGTAGTCAATAACAGTAGCGTGGAAATGCTCAGACTCTAACCCCATATATGATATGATGTATAAAGAAGAAAAGAGATGGAGGTATTGCTATCTATATTGTAAATGCACTCTCTTTTAAGCACCACAACTATATTTCTCTTCAAATTAGCATTGCCCTCTTCATGCATACCAAAACCATCAACACAATATGTAAGATCATTCAACATGAAAGTAAAAAAATGTAGTTGCAAACTAAATATGATTGCAAAGCTGTATTGACTAAAAAAATACACTTCATATCACAAATGGATACCTTTGGTGCTCCAAACAGCTCCTTAACTGAGTTGCGGCCAGACTGAAGTTGTCCATCAACAAGTCTTGTTATTTCTTGAAGTGCTGCCTTGCATTCAGGACCAGCAGAGATCCCAATCTACAGAGACGTAAATCATACACAGAAGTAGAACTTCAGGAGTTCAGGTACAGACTGAAGTGTTTTAATGTTTAATGTATAAATCAAGATCTCTGCTCCTGCACCAACCTGTTTGTCAAAATCAGTAAAGTTGTATACAGCAAGAACGACTCCTGAACTTGCAAGGCTTCCACATGTCAAGTGAGGAAACTTCAACCTGAACCAAGCACTGAGTGCTCCAGCATATGACCCTCCAAAAACAAACCAAGAACTGTCTGCCCCAGAGCGATTATACTTAGCATTTAAGGTTTCCTACAAATGACAGAAATCAAGCTCAGAACAAGGGTCTACACATTTGGACACTGACAAATAATATAATCACATATGCACATGGCACACCTGATAATATTGGCGGAAAACAGCAAGATCAAATAAAGCCTGCTTTGATGACAAGAACTGTAGATTTTCTGTTGTCAAACTGTTAAAAGGAGAACTCTTTCCATAGTATCGATGCTCAGGAGAAACCAATGCAGCACCAAATTTCTTCGCCATCACCTAATAACATAATCCATCAACATGTATATGTTATCTAACAGCTGGAGTGGTTGCATACAAACAAATGAGTAAATTACTAAATTTCGAATCATGTCTAGAGTAAGCAGAGAGTTGTTGCATACAAATGAATGAGTAAATTACTAAATTACGAATCATGTCTAGAGTAAGCAGTATAGGATGTCCAATCATTTAACTAAAAAATTTGCGGCTGCATGTCTGTATACTCATTAAACTCACAGCTAAGTAGTTATTGCCAATCCCATTGCACGAGGCTTCTCCACAGATGTAGAGGAAGATCGGGCCATTTGGAGCTCGGTAGTAGTCGAGAAATTCATAGTAACGCTGTTTGAATTGCCGATGGTCCTGCATATAAAAAAAAAGCATATAAATTCCTCGTCCATACCATGGATACAATGAATTACGTCTGTGTCTTCTTCTGGAGTATAATACCACTGAGATAACAATAGCAGGTTACAATCAAAGCTTCACAACATTGCAACTTGAAATTGAATCAGCTAAGAGGCAGTGCATTACAAAACAACCTCATGCTTTACAGCAGACTAGAAACTCACAGTAAGTAAAGTTTCAATTGGATAAAAATATACAAAATAGGTAAGAAAAAAAAGGGCGTACCCAGTGCAGAGAGCTCCCGCTCTATGCGGGGTCTGGGGAAGGGTGTCAGTGGCAAGCCTTACCCTCGCCTGTGCAATGCGAGGAGACCGTGACTCGAACCCGGGACCTTCCGGTCACAGGCGGTAAGACTCTACCGCTTGCACCAGGCCCGCCCTTCAAAATAGGTAAGAAAGCTGGGGTTAAAAAGTCAATCTGTGTAGCAAGTTCACCTCACCCACAAATTTCACAGATAGAGACCCCACGTCATGCTTTAGAAAAGAAATAAGTAGATAATAATAATAATACTGGGTATCTGATGATCTGATCCAACGCTTGTTAATTGTACTACATTGCGCTGCTAGACATCGCATACAGGAAGAGCCATTGGTTTCTCTTCATTGTAGTTCTAGGTGACATGACGTGCATGTGAGCAAGCAAAATGGTCTCATCGAAGTCATCCAAGCATGAATCACAAAAACTAGGAAGATTTTGGCATCTTCTACTTACAGAGAAAATAAATAGAGTAATTCAAAGCTGTACACCGTGATGTGCCAGCAGCAAATCTCTGAAGGTTCATTAATTTGGAATGTTCTCGTACCAGAGCTTGTACGTGCTCTGCTACCGGCCTAGAGTCCCAGACAGGGGACCCAAGCTATATGATCCCAAGTTTCCCAGCAGTTCCAACGAACGGCAGAACGACCCTCAAGTCAACATAAATTCGGAGAGAACACGTCGATTTGCAGTAGATACCGTCGGGTTGAAGTGATCGAGGGTTTGGGTCATCCAGTGCTCCTCCCGAGTCAGGTAACGGTCCGCGCCGCCGAGGAAGCCCCCTCCTCCGGCGGTCGGCGGCGGGAGCCAGAGACTGACGGGTTCGCCGCCTCGCGCGAGCATGAGGAGGAGGGCGGC
The DNA here is from genome assembly GCA_904845875.1 of Miscanthus lutarioriparius. Taxonomy (NCBI): domain Eukaryota; kingdom Viridiplantae; phylum Streptophyta; class Magnoliopsida; order Poales; family Poaceae; genus Miscanthus; species Miscanthus lutarioriparius. Next base: position 104,391,853 of record CAJGYO010000002.1, on the reverse strand, counting down.
GGCGACGACGAGGTGCGCGGTGGCGGTGGCGACGCAGGCTGAGGCGGACCCCATCGCCGGCTGCTTGATGCGTCCCGGTGGTGGGATGGATGGGGGTGGAAGTGGAGATCGTTTGGAGGTAGTAGGAGCTATGGGCAAGCAGCCAGCAGGGCAAGACTCAAGAGCAAGCAAAGCAAATGGAGACTTTTACACGTATGTCATTAAAAAAGTTTGTAATAACGTATAAGTCATTAAAAAAATTAACCACATACGAGTGCCATCGTTCTGAACTTCTTTACTCTCTAAGTCATTCCGTCGGTGTTCTGTTCGTTTTTCACCGTTACATGTGAACCCGGTCAGTATAAAGATCCAAAATACCCTTCTCTCATCATATCCTCTTGCTTCTTTAGTCCACACCGCTCGCCCTCGCGTCCGAGGCCGGCGGAGCTCGCACCCGCGCTCGGCAGAGCTCACGCTCGCGCTCGTGCGCCGAGAATGGGAAGGGGCTCGGCCGCGGCCAGGGCGCCGAACTCCGTGGCGATCTCCTCCCGCGCCGCGTCCACCAGCTCCCTGGCCTTGTCGTTCACCTCCTGGAGGATGCGGATGTAGGAGACGCGGCCGAAGGTGGGGTCCCGCTGCCGCGCCTTGGCCTCCTCGACGAGCGTCACCGCGGCCACCCACCGCTGCTCGGGAAGCTCGATGCGCTCCAGCATCTTGGACACGTTGCTGGCGTCGAAGACGCCGTGCACGGCTGCGAAGTCGTCCGCCGTGAAGTAGGGCGCGAAGACGCAGCCCGACACGCACCTACGCCACAGCGTCCTGCACGCCCCGCACGGCGCCCCCGCCAGCGCCTGCTCCTCCTCGTCCGGCATATCCTCCTCCGCTCACGCTCGCGCTTGCAGCCGGTAGAGCCCCGCTCGGCGGAGCTCGCGCCCGCGGCCGGCGGAGCTCGCGCCCGTTGTAACAGAACCGACCAATTATACGAAATTAAGTAAGAAAATCATTCGTCAGAGCAGACGATTTAGCAAACTTAAGCCCGTATAACCCGGTAGTCCGTGAAATCATGAAGGATTTCAAACCAACTTCCATTCCAGCCAAGATCGTAATAAGTTTAGCGGTCACCATCACATATTACATAAAAGTTTGCATCTCAGATACATCAGAGTTTAAACATAGTTATTACAAAATAAGTTCGAATAAAAGTACCGGAAGCCATTTGTTTAAAACCACACACACTCACACGGAGTTCAAATACAGTGCCAGCTGATGATCATCTCTAACAAAAGCATTAGACGAGACGTACGGAATGACCATGTCCATGGTCCTAAGCATCACCCATCGCAGGATAAAGGCAGTTGATACAGTAGCCGTAATACATCTGCCCATCTACAACAAGTGGGAATAAAACCCTGAGTACGAGAAGTTACTCAGCTAGACTTACCCGATATAACCGAAAATAAATGACACCAAGGATTATGAAAGGCTTTATAGTAGGGTAGCTGACTCATTTGCAAAAAGAGGCATTTTTAGCATTTCAAGAACCTTTCAAAAGCATTATTGTCAAGTTAATTATTTATAACCTGTCGACTAGATTTGCACCTACACTAGAGCAAACATGTGATTAAGCCAATAATGATAACCAATGATCATTAACCACTTCCATATTGTCATATGCATTATAACTGTCCAAGTGTTCCATTAACATTACTACGATGAAGTAACTCAAGTCAAGTGCTCACTATCCAGGAGCGATGGCGATTCGAATCGATTCCTAACCAGCTGATGATTTATTCCTTACACAAACCTCACTCACCCGCTAAAGTGAGGTATTGATCACCGAGTCAACTATCTAGGAGTCTCGAATTTGCCAGGAACCACATGTACCCGGGGGCCGACCGACTGTACTTTGGTCTTATCATCTCGCCCCCGTGTCCTACCACACCTGCTCCGGCACAGTGCGCTGCGGGCAATCTACTCGGCCCGAATAATCTCCCAGCTTTGCGGTCGGAAGGTACTTTATCCGGCCAGCTAAATATAAGGCATGCGTTCAACATGACTCGAGGCCCAACAACGGTCGGTCCTTAATCGACACAGACGGAAAGCACTACAGTCCAAAACTCTGTAAGTCTCCGCTCGATCTCAACTTCTTTTAACACTTAGCTATACCATGACTTCATAGTCATCCAAACAGATCCAGGTAACCACCTATAGCTCGCAGGTGACAGGAAATCAACCGACTTCTACCGGTCTAAGCCAGCTAAGCATTGACTCGACTGCGGATACTAGGGTAACAAGGATATAGTATAACAAAGGTAGACAAGGTATAATGCAGCAACGATTGCAAACAACTTCTGAACGTAATGCATCAATTAAAGTAAAGTATTTAATTAACAATTGCAAACCGGGGAGAAAATGCTCCGGGGCTTGCCTCTCTCGAAGGAGCTCGGGCGGTGATCGGGGCACTCCAGAAGTTCCTCAACGTCCTCCTCGTCGGCTTCGGGCACTTCCTGCGGCTGCACCTCGACCTGTTCCTCGGGCTCCTCAGGTATTACAACTGGATTTCCGGTTTGCGATCCTGTATGATGCAATATGCGTAAGTGCTTATGCAATCGGTGCAACGGATGAGATGAATACAATGGATATGCTTGAATGCAAGGTAGTCAACATCATCCAAAAATATATACTACAAGCACATGTCATCTACTGCATTCTCTTCTACTACTAATATGCTAAGTCAACACATCTTATTAATGCTTCAAAGATACACCAAAGCTTCACTAATTTCTTAATCACACATAAGCAACACTTGATTAAACCCTAATTAATAATAGGTTTGAATAGCAACATCTATTTTTATTGCTTAGAAAAATCTTAGAAAATTACCATATCACAGTACTACCCTAAGTAGTCTACCATCAGATTTTCATGGTATTTGAATGAGTGGATTAGCCTACACAAAAATAACAAGCTATGGCATGATTATGAACCTGAAAATACTTTGTACCGTGAAGAGTGTCAAACAACAGAGGAATTATTTTTCCTATATTCTACACAGCAAATAATCACTGCACAAAAATTATCACATGCATGTTTTATACAAATTTTGCTCTCTAGCAAAAATAACAAAAATCAGCCATTAAAGGCACTTGAACTACACCTCATAAATTTTCTACAGTACATGCATGACACATATTTTGGAAGTACATTACACAAAAAGATTAACAAACTTTGAATCATATTTTTCTGAAGCCTATAGGTTTTTCTACACATTTTCAAGTTATCAGCAATATCAAGGATTAAATAAAACTCTACAGAAAAGTATCTCAAAAATGACATATAATAATTTTATCATGTAGATCTGGTGACAAGGAACCTAGCAAAATTTGTTTCAACAAATTTGGAGCCAAAATGAGTACACAAACATTTTCCAAAGCATTTAAGTAGGAATCTGAAAATTCATTTTTGAAATCCTTTTTAAACTCCAGCTGACGAAATCGTTGGGTGCACCCGGTGCTGTGCACCCAGAGGGGCTGCCAGGCGGGACCCAGCGGGTCAACCGGCCCACTGGCCAGCCACCCGGGGCCTTCGCCAGCCACTGCGGCTGGGCCCTACGGGTCAGCGACCCGGGGGCAAGGGAGGGGCTCCGCCGGCCGGTGCTCACCGGCAGCGAGTCCTTCCGATGGCGCGGGTGGTTCCAGCATGCATGCCACGCCAAGCCGCACCGGCTGGGATGGTGGAGGTGTCCCGACGGCGTGACGAACCACCTGGCCACGGCAGCGCGCTCGCCGGAGAGGAAGGAGGCGGCCGAGCTTGGTCCTTACCTCGACGACGGCGGCCGCAAGCGAGCGCAAGCGAGGCAGGGATGCTAGGTGGAGCTTCAGGCGGCGGGAATCGAGGAATGGAGACGTGGGAGGGGGTATGCTACCGGCGAGGCAGTGGCGAGCTCGTGGTGTTGGCGGGAGCTGCTGGCGCTGCGTCTGAGAGAGCGGGAGGAGGAATGAGGAGGAGGCGGTGTGCAAGGCGGAAGGAGGCTGGCGTGGAGGCGGAGGCAGGAGCCGTGGCTGCCACATGCGGGCAAGCGTCGCCTGTCGCATGGTCGCCACGCTGATAGTCAAGGCTCTGGGCCGGTCGGGGTCGATGTGTGTGGCAGCAATACTGGCAGCCAGACGCTGCTGGGGTGGGGTGGGCCGAGGCGAGGTGGGCTGGCGTGGATGCGGGGCGCGGTGGCAGGCCGAGCCGACTTCGGCTGTGGGCCGAGAAAGGAGGCGGCGGCCCGCGAAAGGAGAAAAGCATTTTTCAATTTTCTATTTTCAAGGAAATTTCAAATAGCAGTTTTCAAATATCATTTTGAGCAAGAAAATGACATCTTTTGAAAATGGCCCAAAAATAAAAGTTGCTTAGAATTTAGTCCTCTACAACTTTGCTTTAGGGACTAACTAAAAATTTTGCATAGATTTTGAATTGGGAAGCAAAAGCTAAATAGAGAGGATTTTTGACCCTTTCCAATAATAATTTCAAAAGCATATTTTGTCAAAAGTTTGAATACAAACTTTGCTCCAAAAATTATGCTAAATAATTCTAGATGACTTACAATTATAGCCAAACATGTTTTACTAACCTAGCAAGCATAATCATGGCAAAACAACTCTAAACAAGTGTATGCAACATTCATGTTTCATGAGCATGTTTCGTATGTTTTGAAGCAGGGTTTCAGTTATTATTTACATGATTAGGCATGTATGATTAGGATGTTTGATGATACATGATATGTTTGATTTACAGTGCCTAAATGTTGGTCATAACATCGGGGTGTTACAGCCCTCCCCCCTTATAAAAATCTCGTCCCGAGATTTGGGTTACGAACCATTTGTTATAAAAATCTTCATAAGCTTTTTGTAGATATTCTCCCGTTTCCCAAGTTGCATCTCCCTCATCATGATGATTCCACTGTATCTTGTATGTTTTCACCACACTATTTCGAGTAGCACGTTCTTTGGTGTCTAACACACGGACCGGTTGCTCACGATATACCAAATCTGATTTGAGTTTAATGCCTCGAGGTTCTATTCTTTCCTCCAGAACACGCAAACATTTCTTGAGATGTGATACATGGAAAACTGGGAAGACGGTACTCATTGTCTTAGGTAACTTTAACTTGTAAGCTATTGGACCTCTCTTTTCCAAGATCTTATATGGTCCTATGAATCTAGCGGCAAGTTTTCTCCGGACTTCAAACCTTTTCTTCTTCATTGGCGTGACCTTCAGATAAACATAGTCGCCAACTTCAAACACAAGAGGTCTCCTTCTTCTGTCTGCATAACTTTTCTGATGCGATTGGGTCGCCTTCATATTTTGTTGAATAATATGGACTTTCTTCTCGGCCTCTTCTACAAAGTCAATGCCATAATACCTTCTATCTCCAGGCTCGACCCAATTCAATGGTGTTCTACATTTTCTGCCATACAAAGCTTCGAATTGAGCCATCTTGATGCTTTCTTGATAACTATTATTGTAAGAAAACTCAGCTAATGGTAACCATGACTCCCATGATCCCTTAGAAGACAATACAGAGGCTCTTAACATATCCTCCAAAACAGCATTCACTCGTTCAGTCTGACCATCTGTTTGAGGATGATAAGCGGTACTACGAATCAAACTAGTTCCTAAGCCTTTGTGTAAATGTTCCCAAAAGTGAGCTGTGAACTGTGAGCCTCTATCAGATACCATGGTCTTTGGTATACCATGCAACCTCACAATTTATGCGATATACTTCTCGGCATATTGAGGTGGTCGATATTCTGTTTTGACAGGCAAGAAATGAGCGGTCTTGGTAAGATGGTCCACAATTACCCAAATCGAATCATGTCCCTTTTGAGTAGTGGGCAAACCCGAGATAAAATCCATACTTATATCGTCCCACTTCCAACTAGGGACTGACAAAGGTTGCAACATACTGGCAGGTTTCATATGAATAGCTTTCACTCTACAACATGTGTCACATCTGGCAACATATGCTGTAATTTCTTTCTTTATTTTGGTCCACCAATAACGAGGTCTTAGTTCTTGATACATCTTACTACTTCCCGGATGGATAGATAGCTTAGAAAGGTGAGCTTTATCCATGAGTTTATTCCTAAGCTCTCGATCCTTGGGAACCACAAGACGGTCGTCAAACCACAACACGCCCTGTTCACCCACTTTAAAGTGCTGAGACGGCTTTTCTTTTATTTTCTCTTTGATGTGGAATATTCCCTTGTCGGTTTTCTGGCCCTCTATTATCTTACTCTCCAAAGGGCAACTAATCTGAATACTATGTAACACAGCAGGATGCATCAGATCGAACCCATCTTTAAGTAATGGCTGCACATTCAAGTAATGTGACTTTCTGCTCAAAGCATCTGCCACTACATTGGCTTTTCTAGGATGATATTGCACATTTAAGTTGTAATCTTTGATCAATTCTAACCATCTTCGTTGTCTCATATTCAACTCTGGTTGGGTAAAGATGTACTTGAGACTCTTGTGATCTGTAAAAATGTTGCACACATTACCAAGTAGATAATGTCTCCAAATTTTTAAGGCATGCACAACTGCAGCAAGTTCAAGATCATGTGTTGGATAGTTGACCTCGTGCTTTCTCAATTGACGTGAAGCATAAGCAATGACTCTCCTTTCTTGCATAAGAACATAGCTCAATCCAGTTTTCGATGCGTCGCAAAACACATCAAATGGTTTCTCAATGTCTGGTTGTGCTAGAATAGGAGCAGTGGTCAACAGTTTCCGCAAAGTGTGGAAAGCTGCTTCACACTCCTCTGTCCACACAAACTTGTGATCCTTCTATAGCAGACTTGTCATAGGTTTGGCAATCTTCGAGAAGTCTGGTATAAAGCGACGGTAGTAACCGGCTAGTCCTAAGAAACTTCTAATCTCAGGAACTGTGGTCGGTGCTTTCCAATTCATAACCTCTTGAACCTTACTTGGATCGACTGAAACTCCATTTTCTGACAGAATGTGACCAAGGAAAGAAACTTTCTTCAACCAGAATTCACATTTGCTAAACTTAGCATACAGTTGATGATCCCTTAGTCTGGTCAAGATGATTCTCAGATGCTCTTCATGATCCTTCTCGTTCTCGGAGTACACCAGAATGTCATCGATGAACACCACCACAAACTTATCCAATTTTGGCATGAAAACTGTATTCATCAAAAACATAAAGTATGCAGGAGCATTTGTCAAGCCAAAGGACATGACAAGATACTCATACAACCCGTATCTGGTGGAAAATGCAGTTTTCGGTATATCCTATGGCCTAATCTTGATCTGATGATAACCGGATCTCAAATCTATTTTTGAGAACACCTTAGCCTTGGCTAACTGGTCAAACAGAACATCAATATGAGGCAAGGGATACTTATTCTTGATGGTTACAACGTTGAGTGGCCTACAATCTACGCACATTCTCAACGTGCCCTCTTTCTTCTTCTTCACGAACAAGGCGGGACATCCCCATTCAGATTTGCTTGGCCGAATAAACCTCTTTTTTGATAAATCTTCTAATTGCTTCTTCAGCTCAACTAATTCATCTGGAGGCATCCGATAGGGTCTCCTTGAAATCGGGGCTGTTCTAGGGATTAATTCAATTCGAAACTCAATCTTCCTATCCGGCGGAAGACCAGGTAGCTCATCCGGGAATACATCCGGAAATTCACACACTACCGGAATCTGATGAATAGGAATAACTGTCGTAGCACATGTAACACTTATAAGGTCTGTTCTCCGAGGCAATGGTACTTAGAAAGTACCCTCACCCAGGGGATCCTTAAGGGTAAGTACTCGACTTCCAGTATCTATGACCGCTCCCCAATCCTTCATCCAATTCATCCCTATAATGACATCCAAGACTAGTCCAGGCATAACTATCAAATTCACTCGGAACTTCCTGCTACCTAATTCAAGGGTTGCCCCTCGAAACATTCGGTTGGTCAAAACATCAGCCCTTGCTGAACTTATATGGTAACCATAACCCAATTATGTGTATAGTTGTTCATGTTTCTGTGCAAATGCTTGACTCATAAAAGAATGCGATGATCCAGAATCAAATAGAACAACTGTAGGGTTTTCGTTGATAGGAAACTTACCAGCAGTGACGGGCTCTCCCTCAGGAATTTCATCCACAATCGTACTATGCACCCTAGCATTATAAGTCTGCTGCTTCTTCTTGGGCGGATACGGACAAAACCTTGAGAAGTGGCCGGGTTGATCACAGTTATAGCAGGGTCCCCTTTACTATACCAGCAGATCCCATAGCTCCCTTGGAACTGCCCTATACCGCAGTTGTGGCTACCTTGTTGGGTTGTACTGCCATCTTGTAAGGCTTCTGGGATCCACGGAAATTCTGACTTCTCTGCTGAGGTGGCCTGAACCTAGCGCCAGGTGCAGATGGACGATAGGGAGGACGACCTCCCGCAGGTCCTCGTGCTTGGGAATGACCACCTTCTAGGGCTCTCTTGCGAGTCTTAGGCTGCGGTGCTGGCGTTGTTATTCTTCTCCTGCTTCAGACAGTCGCTGATGAAGTCATTAAATCTGACGCGGTTGTTGGTATCAACATGCTTCATCATTTTTTGATTGAGTCCCCTCTTAAAACTGGTTATTCTCTTAGCATCTGTGTCAACTATGTTGGGAGCATAACGACACAAGTTGTTGAAGGCATGCAGATATTGCGTCACGGTCTTGGTGCCCTGATTTAACACCAAGAACTCTCCCAACTTCATCTCGGTCAACCCGGGTGGAATATAAACTCCACGGAAGGCCTCAACAAACTCTCTCCACGAAATTTGAGCATTTGGAGGGAAGGTGGTGCGATGGTGCTTCCACCACATTCCCGCTGGTCCTTGCAACTGAAGTGCAGCATACTCCGTTTTCAACACCTCAGTCATCCTCAACACACGGAATTTATCTTCCATAGTGTTGATCCATTCCTCAGCATCGAGTGGCTCTGTTGCTTCCTTGAATATTGGCGGCCTGGTGTCCATAAAATCTTTGAAGCTGCTATATTGGTTCACTCCAATGCCACTCCCCTGATTATTACCACGTTGAACGTTGTTGGCGATGGTACGCAGAAAATCCTCCATGTTCTTCTGGGATTGTTCCGCGTTGCGCTGACTCCTGAGCAACTATGCGAGGAACATCTCGGGGGTAAACGGGGGAGGAGGTGGCAAATGCGGTTCATGGGGAGGCTCATTGTTGTTGCCGTGGTTTCCACCACCACCACCGTTCCCAGCACCATTAGCACCGGGCTCAGCGGCCTCATACGTGGTACGTCGAGTATTTGTCATATGCATATTTCAGCAACAAGTAATGATTGAGTGATGCTGTAATAATTGTGAGTGAAGGAAAAATTATGCCGTACTGAATTTACTGGAGAGAATAAATTCACACAATAAAACAGAGGTACAATAATCGCATCCCAATTAAAACAACATCACTAATTAAATTACTTCAACAGCAAACATCACGTACATACGACCAAATTGCCAGCATACATACACTGGACTTTTATGCGTTCAGATATCGCATTCTTAATTAAGTTCCAACCATATGCCAAGTCTCATAAGTTCGAAGCAAAACACATTAGGTTACATGCCAACAAAAGAAAGGTCATCGCGACAGGACCTAGATACTAGCGCAAGGCAACTAGCCTACTCCTCGGGGCCGTCGTTGGGGTCGGAGACGTCACCATCGCCCCCAGGTGAAACTACAGGCTCGTCCTCATTGTCGTGGTCGATGTCTATGTCAGCGGCGTCTGGTGGAGCATATGGGCCAACCCCATTGTAGAGCACGTGAAACTCCTCGTGCAGGTTGCCGTTGTATTCCTCTAGATCATCGACCCTCTGCAGCAGAAGGTCCCTCTCATCCCAGGCTTCATTCCTTTCCTGAACCAACTGTCCAATCATGCGGTCTGCATTGTTGTTGGCCTGAGTCAACGTATGCACCTGCTGCATAGCTCTATCACCTCTCTCAACCACTTGGTTTCGCTGTAAGTTCATATCAGCCAACTGCTCCTGCAAACTAGCTATAGCATGTGCCTGTCTCTTCTTCTGCTTTCTCCCCTTGAGCTTATCCTGACCGCGCAAGCCAGTCAAAGTCCAGTAGGTACTCTCGAGACCCTCATACGCTCTGATGGCGGTGAACATAGCACTCATAGAATGGTTGTCGCTAGCCTATCCCTCAGCTGGACCTCTGACCAAGGCGCTTCCCTGAGGCTGAACCCAAATGGCATCACGAGGATCATCTCTAGGAAAGGTGCCAGCTAGAGCTGCTGCAAGCTCACTGGGAAATCTGCTCATGATATCCCTGATGACACGGAAGGCTGCTCCCTCTGCACCCTCAGCAGGAGTGCGACCCTCAAACTCCAAGTGCCAACCATCCCAATCTGGAGCATCACCAAGAGCAGAAACCGTGATCTCTACCACTGCAAGTCCATCCTCTGCTAACTGGCTCTCATTCCAAGAGTACACCGGTTCTTGACCCTCTGGGTACCCCACATCATGGAGCACTCTCCAAAGCAAGGTCGGCATGCCAAACTCGCTCAAGAAGGTGTCCGTGGTGCGGTGCTCCCTCAGGGCCAACGGACGTCGAGGTGCTCTTCCTCCGGTGGAAACATATTTTAGGTGATACAACTTTTATCAAAATGAGATAATCAATTTATAAGGGGAGGAATGCATGACAAGAATGAAATGCACAAGTAATATGATGTATGTACATGCCGTACGTTCTCACAAACTTATGAAATAAATAAGTCTAGCGATGAATTCGGTGGCATACAAACGATCTCTCAAATACGTAACTAATATGTTCTATATGATAGCGTTGTTATGTACCTGCAGAAGATTCATTTCAGCCCAATTCCCAATGAATGCATAAAAGCAGTAAATTTTATCTACACGCCCTACACGAATCCCTAGATACGTGTACAACGGTAGCAACTACCCGAACCATCGTCCTATTGACGGCATCGCCTCAACAGACGGAATACCCACACATGAGATACCTTTATAAAACATGCGTAGAACATGTAATTACGCCAGCATCATATAAGCATTCACCCTAGATCGGCGGTGTATCCGATCATGCTCTCACAACTCACACTTACCGAGGCGTAGAGGAAAATAATCCATACATTACCACTCAAACAAGTGGCACTCATACAATAGCACGTCGTATGAACAACGAAAGAGAAATATGATGCAAGAACCCCAAGTCAGTACTTAATTAAGCCACCTAGAGTCCTTAACTGGGCATAAAGGATATGACCACTGGCACACTTTATAGTTTGGAAATCACGTTTTTCAAATGCCTTTTTGTTTTAAATACACTTGTGAACAGTAACACGCTAAACCTTGCTCTGATACCAGCTGTAACAGAACCGACCAATTATACGAAATTAAGTAAGAAAATTATCCGCCAGAGCAGACGATTTAGCAAACTTAAGCCCGTATAACCCGGTAGTCCGTGAAATCACGAAGGATTTCAAACCAACTTCTATTCCAGCCAAGATCGTAATAAGTTTAGCGGTCACCATCACATATTACATAAAAGTTTGCATCTCAGATACATCAGAGTTTAAACATAGTTATTACAAAACAAGTTCGAATAAAAGTAGCGGAAGCCATTTGTTTAAAACCACACACACTCACACGGAGTTCAAATACAGTGCCAGCTGATGATCATCTCCAACAAAAGCATTAGACGAGACGTACGGAATGACCATGCCCATGGTCCTAAGCATCACCCATCGCAGGATAAAGGCAGTTGATACAGTAGCCATAATACATCTGCCCATCTACAACAAGTGGGAATAAAACCCTGAGTACGAGAAGGTACTCAGCTAGACTTACCCGACATAACCGAAAATAAATGACACCAAGGATTATGAAAGGCTTTATAATAGGGTAGCTGACTCATTTGCAAAAAGAGGCATTTTCAGCATTTCAAGAACCTTTCAAAAGCATTATTGTCAAGTTAATTATTTATAACCTGTCGACTAGATTTGCACCTACACTATAGCAAACATGTGATTAAGCCAATAATGATAACCAATGATCATTAACCACTTTCATATTGTCATATGCATTATAACTGTCCAAGTGTTCCATTAACATTACTATGATGAAGTAACTCAAGTCAAGTGCTCACTATCCAGGAGCGATGGCGATTCGAATCGATTCCTAACCAGCTGGTGATTTATTCCTTACACAAACCTCACTCACCCGCTAAAGTGAGGTATTGATCACCGAGTCAACTATCTAGGAGTCTCGAGTTTGCCAGGAACCACATGTACCCGGGGGCCGACCGACTGTACTTTGGTCTTATCATCTCGCCCCCGTGTCCTACCACACCTGCTCCGGCACAGTGCGCTGCGGGCAATCTACTCGACCCAAATAATCTCCCAGCTTCGCGGTCGGAAGGTACTTTATCTGGCTAGCTAAATGTAAGGCATGCGTTCAACATGACTCGAGGCCCAACAACGGTCGGTCCTTAATCGACACAGATGGAAAGCACTACAGTCCAAAACACTGTAAGTCTCCGCCCGATCTCAACTTCTTTTAACACTTAGCTATACCATGACTTCATTGTCATCCAAACAGATCCAGGTAACCACCTATAGCTCGCAGGTGACAGGAAATCACCCGACTTCTACCGGTCTAAGCCAGCTAAGCATTGACTCGAATACGGATATCAGGGTAACAAGGATATAGTATAACAAAGGTAGACAAGGTATAATGCAGCAACGGTTGCAAACAACTCCTGAACATAATGCATCAATTAAAGTAAAGTATTTAATTAACAATTGCAAACCGGGGAGAAAATGCTCCGGGGCTTGCCTCTCTCGAAGGAGCTCGGGCGGTGATCGGGGCACTCCGGAAGTTCCTCAACGTCCTCCTCGTCGGCTTCGGGCACTTCCTGCGGCTGCACCTCGAGCTGTTCCTCGGGCTCCTCGAGTATGACGACTGGATTCTCGGTTTGCGATCCTGTATGATGCAATGTGCGTAAGTGCCTATACAATCGGTGCAGCGGATGAGATGAATACAATGGATATGCTTGAATGCAAGGTAGTCAACATCATCCAAAAACATATACTACAAGCACATGTCATCTACTGCATTCTCTTCTACTACTAATATGCTAAGTCAACACATCTTATTAATGCTTCAAAGATACACCAAAGCTTCACTAATTTCTTAATCACACATAAAGCAACACTTGATTAAACCCTAATTAATAATAGGTTTGAATAGCAACATCTATTTTTATTGCTTAGAAAAATCTTAGAAAATTACCATATCACAGTACTACCCTAAGTAGTCTACCATCAGATTTTCATGGTATTTGAATGAGTGGATTAGCCTACACAAAAATAACAAGCTATGGCATGATTATGAACCTGAAAATACTTTGTACCATGAAGAGTGTCAAACAACAGAGGAATTATTTTTCCTATGTTCTACACAGCAAATAATCACTGCACAAAAATTATCACATGCATGTTTTATACAAATTTTGCTCTCTAGCAAAAATAACAAAAATCAGCCATTAAAAGCACTTGAACTACACCTCATAAATTTTCTACAGTACATGCATGACACATATTTTTCCTAGGAAGTACATTACACAAGAAGATTAACAAACTTGGAATCATATTTTTCTGAAGCCTATAGGTTTTCTACACATTTTCAAGTTATCAGCAATATCAAGGATTAAATAAAACTCTACAGAAAAGTATCTCAAAAATGACATGTAATAATTTTATCATGTAGATCTGGTGACAAGGAACCTAGCAAAATTTGTTTCAACAAATTTGGAGCCAAAATGAGTACATAAACATTTTCCAAAGCATTTAAGTAGGAATCTGAAAATTCATTTTTGAAATCCTTTTTAAACTCCAGCTGACGAAATTGTTGGGTGCACCCGGTGCTGTGCACCCAGAGGGGCTACCAAAGGCGGACCCAATGAGGTCAACCAAACCCAATCGCCGACCACCGGGGCCTTCGCCGACCATCACTGGTGGGCCCCACGGGTCGATGACCCGAGGGGGGAGGGCTCGCCGGCCGGTGCTCACCGGCGACGAGTCCTTCCGGTGGCGCGGGTGGTTCCAGCGTGCATGCCACGCCGAGCCACACTGGCTGGGATGGTCGAGGTGGCCCGACGCCGTGACGAACCACCTGGCCGCGGCAGCGCGCTCGCCGGAGAGGAAGGAGGCGGCCGAGCTTGGTCCTTACCTCGACGACGGCGGCCGCAAGCGAGCGCAGGCGAGGCAGGGATGCTAGGCGGAGCTTCAGGTGGCGAGAATCAAGGAATGGAGGCGTGGGAGGGGGTATGCTACCGGCGAGGCAGCGGTGGTGGCGAGCTCATGGTGCTCGCGGGAGCTGCTGGCGCTACGTCTGAGAGAGCGGGAGGAGGAATGAGGAGGAGGCAGCGGTGTGGGGCAGAAGGAGGCACACGCGTGGAGGCAGAGGCAGGCCGTGGCTGCCACGCGGCGGGCGTCGCCGGCGCATAGTCGCCACTGCCAAGCGGTCAAGGCTCGGCGCTGTCGTCGACCTTGGCTGGGCGCGCTGGCAGCTAGGACTAGCGCTGGGCTGGGGCTGGGCGAGGCGATGGCGATGGGGTGGCGGATGCGGGCGATGAGCTGGGCGCTGTGGCAGAGCCGAGCTGCTTGGCTGTGGGCCGAGAAAGGAGGCGGCGGCCCGCGAAAGGAGAAAAGCATTTTTCATTTTTCTATTTTCAAGGAAATTTCAAATAGCAGTTTTCAAATATCATTTTGAGCAAGAAAATGACTTCTTTTGAAAATGGCCCAAAAATAAAAGTTTCTTAGAATTTAGTCCTCTACAACTTTGCTTTAGGGACCAACTAAAAATTTTGCATAGATTTTGAATTGGGAAGCAAAAGCTAAATAGAGAGGATTTTTGACCCTTTCCAATAATAATTTCAAAAGCATATTTTGTCAAAAGTTTGAATACAAACTTTGCTCCAAAAATTGTGCTAAATAATTCTAGATGACTTACAATTATAGCCAAACATGTTTTACTAACCTAGCAAGCATAATCATGGCAAAACAACTCTAAACAAGTATATGCAACATTCATGTTTCACGAGCATGTTTCGTATGTTTCGAAGCGGGTTTCAGTTATTATTTACATGATTAGGCATGTATGATTAGGATGTTTGATGATGCATGATATGTATGATTTACAGTGCCTAAATGTTGGTCATAACACCGGGGTGTTACACCCACGCTCGCGGCCGCCATCCCCTCCGTCAGCGGCGGCGGCGTCCACGCCTGGCCTCGCGCTTGCACTCGTGGCCGCCTATCCCCTCCGACAGCGGCAGCGTCATCCACGCCCGGCCTCGCGCTCGCGCTCGCGGCCGCCATCCCCTCCGGCAGTGGCGTCCTCGTCCACGCCCGGCGTCCCCTCACGCTTGCGGCCGGCAGAGCCCCGCTCGGCGGAGCTCGCGCTCGAGCTCGCGGCCACCATCCCCTCCGTCAGCGCTCGTGCTCGCAGCCATGGGCGTGCCCGCCGCACTGTGCCGCCGTGCGCTCCACACCTGGGCGAGGTGCAGGTGCGCCTCCCACGGCGCCGTGGCCAAGAAGGAGATGACGGTGCTGCTGATGGTGGCCGTGGCCATCCTCAAGGTGACCGCCTCGGCGCCGCTGCTCCGCGTGACCGCCCAGCCTAGCCCTAGCCGCTGTGTAACACCCAAAATTTTTCATTCTTTTAAAATAGTAAAATTGATTTATTTAAGCAATTATGTGTGCATTCAAATATAGGAAATTAATAATTTTTGGGAAATTAAAATCAAATATAAGGTTAGTAAGCTTTTTATGCATACATGCTGCTGCACTTTCATCTTTGTAATGATTGGTTTTGATCAAATTTGAATTTGGACACAAAATCAATTTGAAAATGGTTTGCTAAAACTTTGGAAAATAAAAAGAAAAAAGGCTTCTTCATTTGTCTCCCCTCCCTTCCTCATTCGGCCCGCAAGCCATTTTCCCCGCTGGCCCCCTTTTTTTCCTCCGCGCTAGCCCAGCCCAGCCGGCCCAGCACCACCCGCCCGCAAGGCGCTGGCCCAGCAACCACCACCGCTCCCTTGGCCCAGCTCGCCAGCAATCGTTGCGTTGCCTCCCCCTTCCCTCTCAGCCGCTGACAACCCGGCCCCACCCGTCAGAGCTGCCCCCAACCTCTCGCACCCCGCGCGCATCAGCCGCAACCGCCGCGCACGCCCACTCCTCGCGACGTGGGCGCGTCGCCCCGCTCCCCGACCTCTTTAAAAGGGAGTCGAGACCCCCCGCGCGCACCCCATGCTGCCCCCGCTCCACTCTCGCGTTCCCCTACGCAGCAAAGGCCGCAACCGCGCAGCACCGGAGAAGCGCCGTGAACCACCGTTTGTTCTCTGCGCGGTCCGCCGTCCTCGAGCCGCCTCCGTCCCCGTGCTCCCCTCTTTCTCCCCGTGCGGTTATTCGCGAGTTTCGTGGTCGTTTGAGCCTTATTCGCGTGCGCCCGTGAGCTCCATGTCGCCGGCCATGGCGACCGCCTCCTCGGCCGCGTTCTTCGGCCGCCGTATCGGCCTTGGCGAGTTCCCCTTCACCCTCTCGTTCTCCCGGTGCTCTCGGATTCGCAAACCGAGGCCCGTAGGCCAAATTACCCGCTCGCCGGCGAGGTCCTTGCCGCCGTCCATGGCTCGGCCGCACTGGAGCTACTGTGCTGGCCGCCGGCGCCCCTTTCTCTCTCCCTCCCATCTGTTCTGAGCCATCCGTTCTTGATCCAACCGCCACCGTTGGCCGATACCCCTTCGCGAGTGACTTTGCTAAAGAGATCCCCTGGTTTCATTTTATTGAACCCGGCATCCCTAGCGCAAATTCCTGAGTACGCTTCCTCATTTTGAAAACGTAAAGTGCACTGTTTTAGTCCAAAATACATTTTCAGTATTTACAGAAATGCCACTAGATTTATTTTGCCCATAAAAACTTCGTTTTAGCTCCGAATTGACCCGTTCAAATTGCGTTAGCTTTGCAATTTCATAATCTACGTGTTAGTACCACTGTTAATCAATTTCGCAACTTTTAAATTTCATGGTTAGGTTTAATTAAATAGAGTGCTATAGGAAACTCCATTTAATTCATAACTTTCGTGTTTTAGCTCCGATTTTCGTGAATTTCACGTTGACGTGATCGTAGCGAGACGTAGATTCTTTTTATAAACATTTTATCTTGTTTTTTATACTATTGGTGTACTGTTCTAATTATAGAAATGTTTGCTTTGCGTGAATGCCTTTGGAATGTTGTATGTTGCCGTGTTGGTCGCGTTCAGACGATGAGGAGAACGTTGGAGACCAAGAGTTCTTCGACGACCAGCAAGACCAGCAGGAGTTTGCTAACCAAGGCAAGTATAGCATGGGATCTACCTTGATGCCTATTCACCTTTATTAATTACTCATTTGCATGTGTCTAATTTTGATACCCGTAAGGACATCCTAGTGATTGATTATCCTGTTCCTTGTCTCCTATGGGTTATATGCATATAGGTAGTTTGCTAGTGCTCAACATAACTATACATGAGCTACATATTGAACAACGATTCTATGGAAAGAAAAGGTAAAAGTTGCTTTTAAACAACTGGATTATAGGGCGATGGAGCAAATGACTTTCGATCTTGATGCTCTCGGCCCTCCATAAGGACTTATCTGTCGGTAAAAGCTGGGACTGACAGTGCAACTGTGAGGGACATATGGCTCTGACTTTAGCTCAATAATATGACATTTTCTAGCTTGTTAGAGATTACCTTTATGGCGCAAAAGGGGCTTGCCACGTTGGGTATAGGATTGCCTCTGTTCCTATGTGTATAGCCGCGATGGATATGTGTCATAGGAAAGGAGGGTTCCCACATCTGCCTGCCAAGGAAATCTAGCGGCCCTAACTTGTTAGAGAAACCTATGAAATGGCTTCATAGTGTACCCTGTCCGCTCACCTTGGCAGTGATATGGGAGTAATTAACCTGGGCATATGGGAATCACGACTCGCGGTGAATGTGCACCACCTCTGCAGAGGGTAACAAACTGTTATAACAGCCATGCTCACGGTCACGAGCGGCCCAAAAAACTCACATAATAGATGGCTACTTATAATGTTGTTTATACGAGATGATTATGATGATGTTACATGACTCAATTGGATCGGATATATGATCATGTGGGTTTAAATGAGAGCTTCAGCATAACTTGACAATCATTGATGATAAAATCTTGACTTACTAAAAGTGCTAACAACAGTAAACCAGTGCCATCCTTTTTGAGCCTCATGAACCCCATGTTATCTTGTTGAGTACGGGATGTACTTACGCTTGTTTACTTTCTATATTTGGATAAAAATCCTGGATGGGTAACAGATGACAACGTGTACGAGGAGTTTTCTGAGGATTATTAGGCTTGTGGTCAACCAGTCGTCCGTCCCTGTGTTGGAGCTACCACAAGAGAGCTATCTTTTTACTTTCCGCTGTGATGTGTAAGACTATGCGATGCTATTATTCGTTATATAAGATACACCGTGATGATACTTTTTATAATTTGTCAACTTATGTGTGTGACTGATCCCTGGGTACACATGAGTTTAGTGCATTCAATTTTATCCTTAAAATTGGGTGTGTGACATCGCTTCTTGGCGGTAGCTGGGGATCTCGCCCGGCCGTCGTCGTCGGCGAAGTCTTGGCGAAGCTTCGCCCCCGCCAACCACTTGGTGCAGTAAGGCTGTTGAAGCGCCGCCGACGCACGCGACGACGAGAAGAGAGAGAGAGAGTTTGAGAGAGAGAGGATAGTGATGAAAGGGGTATTATGGACGTTTTGACTGACCGGACTCACTTGTCAGGACTTTCAAACGGTAAAAAACGAACAGAACAACAACGGAATGGCTTGGAGAGAGAAAAAAGGTTTAGAACGATATGGCACTCGTGTGCGGTCAATTCTTTTAATGGCTTATGTGTAATTACAAACTTTTTTAATGGCATACATGTAAAAGCCTCGAGCAAATGCCAAGAGGCGCTGGGCCAAACCGTACACTTTTTTTTTCTTTTCTGAGAGCGAGAGACATAGAAGCGTGCAGTTTTTTCTTTTTCTGTGTTTGTGAGAGGAAGTGTACACGTACTTCTTTCTTTCTTTTCTTGTGATCCCCATTTAGAAAAGAATATAATTTTAGTATAACTCTAAAAAAATATATCTTGGCTATTCGTCCACCTATTATACTTTTACCAGTGCTTTTCTTGGCTATTTGTGACTTGTCTTTACCTACCTACCTTGGGTCCTTGGCTAGTTGACAAAGCCCTTGTGACTGCTCTTTCCATAGTTAGCTGCCCGAACCTACTCTACTTATCGCGAAACGGCGCATGAAGCTATGAGCTTATAGGAATAAACCATGACATTTTCGATTCCGCTGTGATTTAATCGGTTGTGAAGGAGGGATGGTGTGGGGATGAGGATATCGGGACGTGTGATGAAAGCAATCAGAGGATTGGAATACCCTAGAAATCCTCTTTTCCCCCAAAGAGTACCAAGTTAAAGCATTTTGAGTTTAACTAATTATATATAAAAAAAATATTAATACTTATGATATGTATCATTTGATTTGTCGTGATATATATTTTTATAATTAATATTATTGTGAATATTAATATTTTTATTTAAATATTTTTAACTTTAAATACTTTATTAAAGAATGTATTGTACTTTTGTGGACGAGGTGTACTTGGGTAGTGGATTTCTTTCTTTTTTTGAGAGAGAGGGGGGGGGGAGTGGAGTAGTCGAAAAAAAAAGAGAGAGATGGGTAACGTGGATGCGGATAGTATTGGGCCGCACGTTCGAAATGCTATCCACTTGGGCTTTAGCTCTGTTGTTGTTGTATTTTTTTTTTGGAGGAAAAGGATATTAATTCACTTTAGAAGTGTTTTACGTCAACAAGTATAGGAGGGGACTCAAGCCATATATATCTTCCAGAACTAAGAGTACATGCAGATTTTGCAAGCATATGAGCCTCCCTATTAAAATTCCTACCTTCATGTGGAAACCGCACAAAACTAAAAGACTTTGATCTTTCATGCATATCTTGGAGAATCAGAACATCGAGGCGTCTCCCTGAGCTCTGTTGTTGTTGTAATGCGGGGAGCCGGAGACACTCGTTGTCTGAGGGATTGGACTTAGTGAGATCAATGGGCCGCATTCTATGGCACCGGGCCGTTCGTGGGCTCTAGAATTTCGTCGGTCTTTGCTTTGTAGTATCAGTTTCTTGCCTCATCCTTTTCTCTATTTCCTTTTTGGGGTCCCATGTAAAAAAATGCAGCTTCCACTACCAATGCACAGTATATAGGGTTATGATGTGAACAAAACGTTTACACTGCAGCTTAGCGTAGCGTGAGTATTGACATCGGTCAAAATTGCCTCCGTCACGTACAAAATCCAAACATTTGAGCTACGCACAAAATCCCATCGACTTCTCTCCCACTGACTACAGTCCTTTTCAGCACGGAACCAAGAAAAGAAAAGAAAAGAAAAGAAAAACCCCAACGCTTCCAATAAAGTCACGAATAACAGTGTTATTACTTAGGCATTTAGGCGGCGTACTTGAAACGACAGCGAGGAGCATCAGGCATCGCACGGCGCTAAACGCTTGCGGTCAAATTTAAAAAGCAGGCGACGATCGAGGCGATCCGGCCACTGCCAAGCGCGTACGTGCGCGCAGGCCCGCGCCGCAGAATAGACAAAAACAACGCCAACGAGCGGCGCGCGCGAGGGACCAGCAGGCCGGGCCGGCCGGCCGGCACGGACCCAGCAGCAGGCGAGCGCGGCGTGCGAGTAGCAGTAGGTGACCGGTGTTTCGGTTGGTAGCTGCTACTACTATCCTACGTGTGATACGGCGATATTCCCCGCGCTGCCCGGGCCTCCTGCTCGTCAGCCGTCAGGCAGCCATCGCCGCGCGCACGCAGCACAGCGGAAGACGCCGAGGGGAGCCGGTGGCCCGGCTGGCTGGTCGCTCCGCTCCAGACACAGGCACAGCAGAGACGGTTGTAGCAGGTTGTACGAGTCGCCTACTCCTACCCTTGCGCGCGCCTGACTTGCTGCTGCCTCGCCGTCACCTAGCAGGTTGTAGCAGGTTGTACAAGATTGGACAGGGGGTGAGTGGGTGACGGGAGCGGTAGGTGCGGCTTGTTCGACGGTCAGAGCGTGCCTGGGCATCCATGGGAGGGGCTTGTGTGTTGAACGAGCTTATCTAGTGCTAATCCGGGTGCGTTGTTGTTAGTTGTTACTCTACGACGACGGCAGATTTGGGGGCCCGGCTGTTCCACCAGAAACGGTAGGCCGGTGGATGTTTAGGCGGGGAGCAAAACTAGTCTCGCCTAACATCGCCTTTGATTGTACAGACAATGTACGTACGTCCCTCTGAATCTCTGTCAATGGAGTGAGTGAGCACAACTACGTATGCTGTGGTCGCGTTCCACAATCCACACACACAACTACTCGTAGTAGGAAGGTACAGCAACAAAGAAAGGATAATTGCACTCTGTGTCCCTGTCCTCGAACACCGATAGATGCAGCAGTGCGTGGAATCTCTACAGTTCTGGCGTGGCGGTAAGTAGCTAGCAGCGATGTTCTTGATCAGTGATCACTAGTACATACTACTGCGCGCGTCGACAGGTCCATTTCTTTTCCCTTTCCAGGCTGCCACATCAGAAGCTCTGAATCGGTTTAGTACTGCCTGCGAACACCACACTGGACACGACAGACAAAAGCCCTCACCCCTCATCGATGTGGCGACGTCTACGACTGCGGCGCGCGTAGACGCGGAGGCTGCAAAGCATAGGAAAACAACTCACGAACCCCTCGCGTGCACGATGATGCACCTGAGACCCACCTGACGCTCAAAACCCTGCGCCTCTCAGGTCTGGCCCAGCGAGGCAAATGTGCATGGGAAACGAACGTATCGGACGAGTTCCGAGGCCACCACCCAGCAGTTAGTACACGACAGACAGATTGGCAAGCTTGGACCGTGCGCGAGCGGCGAGACCACGAGACTACGAGAGCGAAGGCGCTTCTCGTTCTCGTTCTCGTTCTCGTTCTCGTTCTCGTTCTCGTGGTCGTGCTGTGTTGCTTGCTCCTCCTTGCCCCCACGCGGCCCCGACACCGACCCCGACGCGACAAAGCACACCAAACCGTCGCGTCCTGCCCCTCCTGCGGCGCGCGCAGGCGCTACCGGCCACCGCCTGCCTGCCGATTCCCAGGACGCTCTCCTTCGGTCCCTACCTCAGGCCTCGGCTGCCCCCGCCTTCTTTTTGCAGAACCGGCGCGTAGTACTGGTGACGATGTTCAGTTTGTTTATTTTTTTTACAAAGCTGTACAGACATTTATATAATATCAAATAAATATAAGTATTGCTAGATTTATTATGCAATATATTTTCATAGCATAGTAATTTAGAATCATAATCGTTTATACATATTTTTATAAACATAGTTAATCTTTAAATAATTTGATGTGAACTAGAGATAAAAGTGTACTACTCCCTCCGTCCAGAAAAGAATGCAACTACGTGTTGCGTGCCAGCAAAAGTAGTTCACGTAAATATTAATATTTTTTTGATATCATAAATATTGATATATTTTTTTATCTATAATTGATCGAACTTAAGATACAAAACCATGACAATGTTCAGTTTGTTTAATTTTTTACAAAGCTGTACAAACATTTATATAATATCAAATAAATATAAGTATTGCTAGATTTATTGTGCAATATATTTTCATAGCATAGTAATTTAGAATCATAATCGTTTATACCTATTTTTATAAACATAGTTAATCTTTAAATAATTTGATGTGAACTAGAGATAAAAGTGTACTACTCCCTCCATCCAGAAAAGAATACAACTACGTGCTGCGTGCCAACAAAACTAGTTTACGTAAATATTGATATTTTTTTGATATCATAAATATTGATATTTTTTATCTATAATTGATCGAACTTAAGATATAAAACCATGACAATGTTCAGTTTGTTTAATTTTTTACAAAGCTGTACAGACATTTATATAATATCAAATAAATATAAGTATTGCTAGATTTATTGTGCAATATATTTTCATAGCATAGTAATTTAGAATCATAATCGTTTATACCTATTTTTATAAACATAGTTAATCTTTAAATAATTTGATGTGAACTAGAGATAAAAGTGTACTACTCCCTCCATCCAGAAAAGAATACAACTACGTGCTGCGTGCCAACAAAACTAGTTTACGTAAATATTGATATTTTTTTGATATCATAAATATTGATATTTTTTATCTATAATTGATCGAACTTAAGATATAAAACCATGACAATGTTCAGTTTGTTTAATTTTTTACAAAGCTGTACAGACATTTATATAATATCAAATAAATATAAGTATTGCTAGATTTATTGTGCAATATATTTTCATAGCATAGTAATTTAGAATCATAATCGTTTATACCTATTTTTATAAACATAGTTAATCTTTAAATAATTTGATGTGAACTAGAGATAAAAGTGTACTACTCCCTCCATCCAGAAAAGAATACAACTACGTGCTGCGTGCCAACAAAACTAGTTTACGTAAATATTGATATTTTTTTATCTATAATTGATCGAACTTAAGATACAAAACCATGACACTGTGCTATAATTGCATTCTTTCCTGAACAAAGCGAGTACTATTTTTGCGATGGAAGGAGTGTACAGTATGGCATGCATCAAAAGAAACCACCAGCAGGTAGGGCGCAAGGACACTGCAGTGTGTTTTGCGCGACACTGTCACTGTGTGAATAACAGAAAAAGGCCTCGGTGCCCGTTGCGGCTGCTACATGCTACTAGGGAGACGGGGACAAGAGCGGTTGAGATTCCTCGGGCTGTGAAGCGATTACAGAGGCTTGTTGCTACGTGCTGTAGCTCGAATCTTCAGATGTTCTTGTGGCTGAAACTCTGGTCTTGGTCTGTCCCCGAGCGGTTTCTGTTCCTCACTTCCACGTTGATGTGGGCCGGAGTCATATAATTAAGTGAGAGATTTCTCGATCTTGCGTCAAGAAGGGACAGGCGCTCTGCCGATCAAGCAATTTAGCAGAGAACGAAAGATTTTTCACGACGACAATTTCTGATTGTGCGTCGTCTGTACTCTGTACCGAAGGAGAGAAGCCTATATATGATGATATTTTCACATGATTACGCACGGCATTAAGGGCCTAGACAAACCAAGTCAAGTCCATTAGTGCGGCGATCATGCCATGTCACGCTGGTACGTACGAAAGCTTAGCAAGTTTTTCTTCCTTTCAACAGCTGAGGAATAGAAGCCAATAAGAGTTAATCAGAACAGAAGAACAGTAACCGAAGGTCTGACACTCTGATGCGTTGCTATATTGTCTAATCAGAATGGCCGCTGAATTCAAATGGATCGGTCACCCGTGTTTCGGCTCATCAATAATAAATTAGACTTGGTGGCTCATATGAAGTTAAACAAATAAAAATAGAATAGCCTAACACGCTACTATTAAAAATAGGTGAGTATAGACACATGAATCATAAAATGTGCAAGCTTAGCTCTTTATGAAGAGCTATCTAGTTGCTTTGGTGTGTAGGTCACTATGTAACTCGGTAGCGGTACGTAGGCAGTTTGGTCGGTGGCCGCTGTCTGTGGCTTGCCTCTCACGCTCCCGGGCGTTGTGCCTGTCAAGTTTGTCTTCGAACTTCTAATCCTTTTATTATGAAACACATGTTCGCGAAAAAGTTGTTTTTTATCATTCTCTCTCTTTCTTACTAAATAAAAATATGCTATGAAGTTGCTATTTATAACACTATTGGAGCTAAGTATAATAAAAAGTTCCTATAGAGAAGGTTGGTGGTCACGTGTGCAGCCATCTATAGCCTGCTCGTTTGGCTAGGCTGGTTCGTTGCTGGTTCGTGAAGAAGTACTACTGGCTGGTTTGTGTAAGAGAAAAATACTATTCCATCTGAAAATTTACGATCGTATAATCCCAGCCGAACAGGCTGCTAGAGGTCTGCTTGGCCAAAGCTAACTTGCTCATTGGAACCTACCTGTCTGAATATAGGCCCTCTATTCTTTCTATATATGTCATATAGTTTTGTTCTGAGTCAAACATTTTCATCTTTAACCATTATTTAAAAAATAATCAATGTAGTTTCGCAACATATAAATTATACAATATATTATTAAAGTATTTGTCACAGCGAATCTAAAAATATAAATCTTATGTTGTTAATGTGTACATTTTTTTAGATTGATGATGAAAGTTAGAACTGTTTGATTTAGGACAGATCTAATATGACATGTAAAAAAGAACATGAGAGTACTAGTTTGAACAAAAAAATATGCGGGTGCATTTTGGGAAATATAAGTACAAATATGTTTTCTGGCTCCTATGAAACTACTCCCTCCATCCATAAAAGAATACAATTATGAGAACCGTGTCAGTCAAACTAGCTCAAGTTTGACTTTATGTATAGTAAACAGTATTAGTATTTATGTCTTCAAATAAATTTATTATGAAAATATATTCTATAACTAATTTAATGTTATTTATTTTGTCTCATAAGTGTTAGTACTTTTTCATATAATCTTAGTCAAAGTTTAAATTGTTTGACTCTTTAAAATACGAGAATTGTATTCTTTTGTGGACGGAGGTAGTATAACAGGTTTCTTCAAAGTCTCTATGAAGTTCCATTCTACTGATCATTGGTGGCAAGCGGTGGGCAGAGTGTTAACTATTTTCTATTTTATTAGTCTAGTCTACTCAAACATATAGGTGGAATAATTTTTAGTATAGACTCTAAATAACAGAAAGTTTTTTGATGGGCAAACTCAGCAAATTTATCAAGGAGCATCTCCGAGAGTATTTCTAAAGCCCACTCTCTATATCATCATTCGGAGAGGTATTTGCATAAAAATTCGTTTTCTATATATGTTTACTCTCCAATAGTTTTTTTATATCTTGTGCGCACTTTAAGAGACATTCTCAATTTCTATCTTTAGCTAGCGAGAAATCCAGAACAGATGATATCTATATTTCGATAACCAATTAATCAATGTTGGAGAGTTTTTATTTTCCAAATCTCTACTCGTAGTAATTAGGAAGGATATAGATCAGAGTCTCTTGAAGTTGTTATAATAGATCTATATGAATATTTTTATCAGGATCCAAGCATTCACCGCTAAAATTTGGCTAGCTAAACTTTAAGTGACTAATTTTTCATTTGATTTAACAACTGCTAGTGCTATCTCGCCCGAAGGCCCTGTGGCCTGCACGACAGCGAGAGCGGACAATTCTTCTTGGTTTTACGGTCTGTGATGGCATTGGCTGGCTGCACACAGCATCTGCCGGTCAGGTTGGAGTAGTCTGACCTGACGGCTTGGCCTCGTCGAGGTAATTATTTCGCTTCGGCCCTGTTTAGTTTCACTCTAAAATGCTAAAATTTTCAAGATTTTCTGTCACATCGAATCTTTGGACACATGCATGAAGCATTAAATATAAATAAAAAAATAAAACTAATTATACAGTTTAGACGAAATTCACGAGACGAATCTTTTAAGCCTAATTAGACTATGATTGGACATTAATTGCCAAATAACAACGAAAGTGCTACAGTTGTATTTCGTCAAAAATTTTGCCAACTAAACGGTACCTTAGTGTCGACGCATATAGTCGTTGTCCATCTAATCTTTGAGATATGCATAGAGTATTAAATATAGACTAATTATGAAACTAATTATATAATTTGCGACTAATTTACGAGACGAATCTTTTAAGCCTAATTAGTCCATGATTTGACAACGTGGTGCTACATTAACATGTGCTAATGATAGATTAATTAGCCTTAATAAATTCGTCTCGTAGATTACTGACGGATTCTGTAATTTATTTTTTATTGGTATCCGAACACCACATAACGCCTCCTCAATTTTAGTAGCTACGTCTAAACACCCTCAGGGAACACCGAACAGGGACCAACTCGCTCGGTCTCCTGATAGAAGATTTTTTTTTTTGACAAATATAAAGGTTGCTAAATACTCAGTTGTTGCGGAAACTTGAATTGAACTGGACATAAAGATCCTTTTTACACATCTCCTCCGATATGGGTCTCTTGGTTACCCTGACGAGAATGGGGGCAGAGTGCGATTTCTGGGCCCTGGGGGGTTCTCCGCCTGCTTGCCGCATCGGTTCGGCACCATCTCGTTCTCGGTCGCTGCGCCGCGCGCGGACGTACACATGTGTGTCGTGCCACGCCCACGCCCGGAGGCGGAGGGAGGCCGGAACCGGAGAAAAAAAAAGAAACCTTTCGACCTTTTGCGGTTTTGCCGTGGGCGGATGAAGATGAAGCAGCAGGAATCAGGAATCACACGAGCGAGGAGCGCGTCGTCGTCTTTTTCTCGACCGTACAAAATCTCCACGGCATCGCACCAACCCGGAGTCCAAATCCATCCAGCGCGCGCGCGCTTGGCATTGGCACCGTGCACGGCCAATCCACGGACCCCTTTTAGTTCGCCCGAACTGTCACTTCAAGCGAGCCCCGGACTCACCTCGTGCCGTCTCTGACTCCCGTGCCGCCTGAATCGGACAAAGCGAGCGAGGGACCGACCGGATCTGTTTCTGGGTAAAAAAAAACTGTGCTCGTGGCGTGCAGTCACCATCTGAGGGTTATTCTGTTCTCGGCAGAACGCGCGCAACTCTCTCTCCACAATCAATTTTTCTTATATGGAGTATTAAATGTAGGTAAAAAAATAACCGGGTTGGAAATCGTGAGGAATCTTTTGAATAGTTGGTCCACGATTGGATGATATTTGCCAAATGCGAAAGAGTATTCATATACAATCGCGTGCGGGATCGTGGGGGTCTATATTTTATTATGCGAGTATTATACCGGCGGAGCGTATAATTGAGTAGGAGTATCGTCATTATTTTATAATATAATAACAAGTTAATTAATTAGATGAGTATTTTAATTTATTTTATTTTATATAGACGGGCGAGCGAGATGCATCACGCATGCTTGGGCGCAGCAGGTCAAAGAAGCAAGCGGAAGCGGTGGTTGGTTAACTACAGATGCATTATTCTTCGTCGCCATTTGAGATCTGCAAAGCAATTATAGCGTCACGTAATCCACTTTGCTACCTATCTATAAATCCCTCACTCATGCAATACTTGTCCACAGCGCACAAACAAACAAAAAGTGAAATGGCAAATGACATTCATACCCCTATACAACCATGTCTTTTCTGTCGAATAATTTAATTATATTTAAAGAGTATACAAATAATGCAATAACTAATACCCTTTATATTTCCAATGGACAGGTAGGAGTATTGTGGACATTTTTCTGATGATGAGGCCGGGGACAAGTATCACACTAGAAGATAGATAGCTTTTGAGCACCAACCCCCAGCATTATTCCACCTTTCACCGATCCAGATTGTGGATCACCGAGTAACGAAAATGCTCATAAGTTTTTTTTTTATTTTTTGTGAAATTACCCACATTCGACACTGATTTACCCCCGCCCCAGTTACCAGTAGGAGGGGATTGGAAGATCCATGTGTTTCTGGTAAAATGAAACATGCAGTCCATGGTCTAGCTAGGGTGCCAAAAACATGAAAGTTATTTTACAATTGAGATTCATATAATCTAAGATTTTTTCAAAATCCACAATTCTTTGGCAGCTTTTCATAATTTGAAACTGAAACAAACAATGCCCTTAGCCATTTTATTTGTCCTCTTTTGGTACCAATGGATTTGTTTGGCTGCCTGCTGACGAGAGACGGGTAAAAGAAATAACATGTGCTTTTTTTAAAAAAAAAAACACACATTTACATATAGACTGACATTCACTCATTCGACTTTCTTAGCGACTGGATCGTGTAATTTGCTATCAAATATTAATCTAGCAATGTACAGTATAAAGATAACCAGACCGGCGGCACGCAAATGTATAACACGAGCCAGAACTCTAAATTAACCAGGATTGGCGTGGCATCAATTATCACACCGCCGCGATGTTGTGATTATTCAGTCAAAATCGGCAATTGGTCATCAGATTTGGTTAGGAAACGTCAGCCAATCTAGCAGTTGCAGTCATCTCCTACTTTTCTTGTGTGTGATGCAAAGCGTAGAAAGGCGCTACGTACTGGCACCACGAAAGAAAAGTCTTGCAAGAGGCGCTACTGCAGCGAGGACCACGACCACCACCATGCGCCTGTCTGCAAAACGGGCAGGACAGTTTCAACCAAGAGCATCAATGCGCGGAAACCAATTCCCATCAGAATCACAGGCAGCATGGAAAAAAAAAATGAGAACATAAATTCTTAAAAAGAATATCCGATCATGGACCGATGGATATCTCAATATATAATTAGATATGCGATAATTAGTTGCTGTGACCTCGTAGATTTATATTACTAAATTATGTAGTATCCTTAGAGATACCAGATATATATGCAGGGCTGGGAAGCGATCGAGCTTACAAGATTTTCTTGATTATATTATATATTATAATATAATGAAGACTCATATACAAGGCAACACTCATATACCGGTGTATTATATATTATAATATGTAGAGCCTACATTATATATTATAATATGTCCAATACGGCAACACTCATATACCGGTGTATACCATGCGTCACAAATGACATTCCGCGTAGGGTGCACTGCACTTTAATTAATGAGATTGAGAGAGGACATGGAACTAGAGCGCTGAACTACACTCGTAGCCCTACACGGCAGTAGGGCAACGACAACTGGGTCCATGCATGCACCGATGTGGACCGCTTACAATGCATGCAAGTTTTGAAAGTGATGGTGCAAGGAGCTATACTAGCCGATTCCTCCGCGATAAATATTCCATGGCCATCACTCTTGCTTTATGATCCAGCTGATTTTCGCGGTGATGCTGTGAAGTTGATATACGAATTATCGATCTCCCTAATAACGTAAACATGGGAAGCCTATTGCTAACTTTAATTAGTCCAGAGCATGGTATGGTATGGAGCACCATAGGCCTCGTTCGCTTCGCTGAAAAAACAAACCGAAACACTGTTCCGACTGAATTGTTGTGAGAGAAAAACACTGTTTCGGCTGAAAAAACAAGTTGAAAAATACGGATTATAAGATAAGCGAACAATGCCATAATTGGGTTATTCTAAATTTCATAAGTAGTGAGTGTTAGTATTCGCTACTGTTAGGGTTTGTAGAGGAGCTGCCGACATCCACCAAAGTGTGAAGCTAGTTGAATTGCCATAAAAACTTGCAATGTCGACGATGTTACCTACACGGGTGATTAAGTTGTTTTCTTCTCAGTACCATACCCTATTTTTCTTCGAACGCTTACTTTTTTCCACGTGCTAGTGGTAGGCCTAGGTTTGCTCGGCGTGTTTGTCTCGTACCATGCAAGTTTACTATCCTCTTAATGAAAAATGTGCGCACGAGCATGATCGTGAAAAAAAATGAAGCCTACATTAGCATGTAACGGTTGATACACAAAAGGATAACGATTTGTCGGCATTAATCCGACAAAATAAAGAAAACCTAGGTTAGCATGTAACAGTCGATACACAAAAGGATAACAGCATGTCAGCATCAATCCGACAAAATAAAAAAAGAATGAAGCCTACGTTAGCATGTAACGGGCGATACAAAAAAGGATAACGATTTGTCGGCATCAATCCGACAGAATAAAAAAAGAATGAAGCCTAAGTTAGCATAAAACGGTTCATACATAAAAGGATAATGATTTGTTGGCATCAACCCGACAAAATAAAGAAACGAAGGCTACATTAGCAGGTAACGGTCGATACACAAGGATAACGATTTGTCGGCATCAATCCGACAAAATAAAAGGATCACAACATTCTTAAATCGAAATGCAAGGGTAATAAGTTATCAAAAAAGTATACACATTTCGAAAAAATGACAAATAGTGGAATGTCATTATCTATTACAAGATGATGAAACAAGTGAAAAAAAAACTTTTGCCCATAGGAGTGAGTATTTCCATATCTCAACCACGGCCAAATTCAAATTTCCACGGCATCGTATCGTATCAGCTCTGGCAACCCACCACAGCACACAGAAATCGTTCAGGCCCTCGGACACCGCCATGCGGGCCTACTCCGCTCAACCGAAAGTGGCTCCACGCGTCGTGTACCTCGACGGTTTGCCTTGCCCCCTCCTCGCTTGCCCTTGGCCAAAACTAGTGATGAAAACGGATCGAATGACGGATATCATTAATATTATATTTGTTTTTATATTTCTATCTGGATTTGGATTCGAATACGGATAATGTTAACTATGCCGGATATGATATAATTGGATATCGACATCATAAATATACGATTTGAGTATTTAGATACGGATACGGTATCGGATGTTGAATATCCAGACTCAGATACGACCAAATTTAAACCCCTCTAAACGAATTCAGTCTAAACACGGTCGAAAAATATCCGTAACATTTTACCCTACCCAACACACAGGCGGCAGGCGCAGTCCGTCGCCCTCAACGCGTACTACGTTGCCACTGCCGGGTCTGCAGCGCCCGCAATTTTTTTTTTCCTTTTTCCCGTTTGGTTTCGTGACACCACCCTCCACAGCCTGACTTCCACCTCGTCGCCGGTCCACTGCATTAATACTGCCACTCCCCGGCCCGCCCCCGTTCCGTTCCCCCCTCTCCTCGCACGCTTCCGGAGCTATAAATCTCGGCACCCCCCGCTCCCGGACCCCGCATTCCCGTGCGCGAGCTCCGGTGATCGCCGGGACCGACGGACCGGCGGCCATGGGGCAGTGCTACGCGAGGAACGTGCACGGCGTCGACGCGGAGGACCGCGGCGGCGTGGGGGCGACCACCATCACGGTCTCGGCGGGGTTCAGGGGCGGGACGGAGGATGCGGCGTCGGGAGGGGGTGGGGGAGGAGGAGGAAGAGGAGGGAGGCGGAGCGCGCGGCCGTCGCCGGCGGGGACGCCGCGCGGGGGCAGGGCCGGGGCCGGGGCGACGCCGGCGCGGTCGTCGGCGGCCGGCAGCCCCTGGGCCGGGAGCCCTTTCGGGCTCCCCGACGGCATCGCGCCGTCGCCGGCGACCTCGGCGTCCACACCGCGCCGGTTCTTCCGCCGACCGTTCCCGCCGCCGTCCCCGGCCAAGCACATCAAGGAGTCGCTCGCGCGCCGGCTCGGCCGCCGCTCGCCGGCCTCCGTGTCGCAGGTGCCCAGGCCGCCCGTCGAGGTCCCGATCCCGGAGCACGGGGCCGGCGGCGCCGGGGAGGTGGAGCGGGAGCTTGACAAGAGCTTCGGCTACGACCGCCACTTCGCCGCCAAGTACGAGCTGGGCAGGGAGGTGGGCCGCGGCCATTTCGGCCACACCTGCCTCGTGCGCGCCCGCAAGGGAGACATGAGAGGCCAGGTCCTGGCCGTCAAGGTCATCTCCAAAGCTAAGGTCTTGCTACTCGTGATCTCAAACTCCTCTTTTACTGAATGTACGATCTTACCTGTTTCAATCGGCTCGGTTCCTCCAGCGGATCATGAACCAGCTATATGGGAGGATAGAATTGCCACCCTGTTATGATATTTTTAACTGTCATTTACTAGTAGATCATGGTTGGTTGTTAGTTTCGCAACAAGAATTCAGTATCTCTGCAGTGCCACTAGCACAGATGTTGCAATCATAGGTTCATCATTTGTTTCTTGGCTGCCTTGCACGGTGATCAGGTTTTTTGCGATGGTATTGGCATTGGCATTTACCCACAGGGTTGGAAGTACATTGTAGAGATCTTGTTTCAGCAATGCCGCATTTAATACTTTGTCTGTTTTTATGATATGAGTGTTCAACTGTTCATCCATCTATCACCTGTTTCTTGCTTTTTTGTTCTTTCTTTAAAGCTATGATGGAATAGTAGTTTATGCAGTGGTAGATCACTAGCTTGGCAGTGACAGAGTTCTTTGTGAGACCTCAGAGAACTTGTCAGTGTAGCTGGACTTCTTGAGTATCTCCATCATATTGTTGTTCACTGCCATGAGTTCAGTAGTCCCTTGGTCCATTCTGCATCATTTTATTATATGATCATAAGTAGAAGAAAAGATAGGGAAAAGTGTGGGAAGTAAAGAAATATCTCTTTTAGATTTTTGGTACCAAAGCTGAGAACATGTTGATATTGGGGCTGCTTTCCACTGACATTGTCCTGATTGTTGAATTATTTAATTTTGATCTCAGTTTTACCTGGCATGAAGGGCGGGCCTGGTGCAAGCGGTAGAGTCTTACCGCCTGTGACCGGAAGGTCCCGGGTTCGAGTCGCGGTCTCCTCGCATTGCACAGGCGAGGGTAAGGCTTGCCACTGACACCCTTCCCCAGACCCTGCACAGAGCGGGAGCTCTCTGCACTGGGTACGCCTCAGTTTTACCTGGCATCTCAAATGTTTGCGCAGCAAGTTATCGAGAAAACCTAGTATACAATAGGCGACACAGAACAATTCTACGTGCATGGCTGCATTGATGTTTTCATGCATGTATATTGTCGTTTTTGTGAGCGTTACGGCATGAATTAATTAATGACTATTTTGGCCTGCTATAATTTTTGCTTGTGCTACTGGAATTATTTGAGCAGGAGATTTATTTATCGAGTCTAATGTGTTTCTTCCTTCTGTATAGTTCTTTATTTGAATTGCATGCAATTTATTCCTTGTTACCACATACATACATACATGGTATAGACTTTTTCAGGGTAGAAGCTAACAGATGCTCAAAGGATCCTTTCAATTAAGATTAAGGTTTCTCTTAGACAACCCACCAGTTAGCGCTAAATTCACTTTCCTAGCTCATTACACCAGGGGAAAAAATTATCTCTTGGCCCAGATTTCATATTTTAGTTTGCAAAAGTCACCTCAATCCTTTGGTTTTCTCTTGCAGATGACGACAGCAATATCTATTGAGGATGTGCGCAGAGAGGTGAAAATTTTGAAGGCGTTATCTGGACATTCCAATCTTGTCAAGTTTTATGATGCTTGTGAGGACGCCCTAAATGTCTACATAATCATGGAGTATGTTTTCCCTCCTTGCCTTTGCATAATATTGATCTATGTAAAAACTGTGAATATTGCATGTGCTGTTTATCTTGAAACAGTATGTATGATAGTGCTCAAAAGTCACATTATCTACCATAGGGTTGATGTTCTCTTGCAGCACATAACATTATATATGAAAGGACTTGCTAACTGTTACTATAGGCCTTTTCTTTCTAGCTAGATTAATGGGAAGTTACATGATAACTGATGTTTTCTTCACCTATTGATCAGGCTTTGTGAAGGTGGAGAATTATTGGATAGAATCTTGTCCAGGTATTACATTTGCTTGAGAAATGTTTCGCGAACACCGCTACAAGGTGTAGCTTTGTTACAGTACTGTCTGCTTTTTGCAGAGGTGGAAGATACAATGAAGGGGATGCAAAAATTATTGTTGAACAGATATTAAAAGTAGTTGCCTTTTGCCATCTTCAGGGTGTTGTTCACCGTGATCTGAAGCCAGAGGTCTGTGGACTCTGTTAAGTATAGGTGTATAACGGAATATGATTTGTCTTGTTGAAAAAACTGTGGTATATTCCTTCTGATAAATCCACCCTTGGATATTTTTTAACAGAATTTCCTATTCAGCACTAGGGAAGAACGTTCTCCTATGAAGATAATTGATTTTGGTCTCTCAGATTTTATAAGACCAGGTATTACATACCTCCACACAAGGATCATCCAATCATAAAGTAGTTCTGTTTTACAAATATGTTAGAAGTCCATTGACATAAAATGAAACATGATATGACCTTCCTCCAAAAAATGTTCTAAAGCCTGATGCTCCTGATGCTTTTCCCCCCTTTACAGATGAAAGGCTTAATGACATTGTTGGAAGCGCATACTATGTTGCTCCAGAAGTCTTGCATAGGTCATATAGCACAGAAGCAGACATGTGGAGTATTGGTGTTATCACTTATATATTGCTATGTGGTAGCAGGCCATTCTGGGCACGAACTGAATCAGGTATTTTCCGCTCAGTGCTGAGAGCTGACCCTAACTTTGATGACACACCATGGCAATCAGTATCTCCTGAAGCTAAAGATTTTGTCAAAAGACTTCTTAACAAGGATTACAGAAAAAGAATGACTGCTGCACAGGCACTTTGTAAGTACTCTCACAGTCTCACTAACAGTTCCTTTTTTCACTTGTAATGTCTGTATATCAACTGTATTCAACACTTCTTTTTGAAATTTCATTTTTTAAGGACAGAAGTTTTCTTACGTGTCGTTTGCATGCTGCAGTTCACCCCTGGTTGCGAGATCAGCACCGACAAATACCTCTGGATATGCTAGTATTCAAGTTGGTTAAAGCATACCTTCGTTCGACGCCTCTCAAACGGGCGGCATTGAAGGTTGATATTTTAGTTCCTCTGTCCATTTAACTATGGGAAATGCTTCATGTATGACCATTTTGTGTACAACTCAAGTATGGCCATGCATCTAAACCATTCGATGTGTCTAAGTCCATTGATTGTTCATGATTTAGAGGAATTAAAATTTCTTTTGAATATTACTTAGATGCTTACAGCTATGTTTTTACATGGCTTCCATTTGAACTAGACCATCTTCTACCTTGCAAAACTAGCTGGTTAGGTTTAGTAGACTAGATGAAGGCAGTTGGGGAGCTGAAAATCATTGCATTGGTCTTGCTGAAATCACATTACCCAATTTGTAGTCATGTTAATTTTATTTTCGATGTTCATTTGACAGGCCTTGTCAAGAGCAATAACAGAAGATGAGCTTATCTACATCAGGGCACAATACAACTTGTTAGAACCAGACAGTGGAGATGGTCGAATATGTATCGATAACTTCAGGACGGTAAGCACTTATAAATAATAGTTTACCATTTGCTTGTCCGTATTCTTTTTTTATACATGTGTTATGATGCACTGAAATTCTTTCCATGTTTGGCACACTGAGCTCAGTTTTTCCTTTTCTTCCCTTTAAATATGCAGGCTCTTTTACAGAACTGTACTGATGCTATGAAAGAATCTAGAACACTTGAGATCTTGAATGCGGTATGAGATATGGACTATATAGCCAACCTTATCTACTCCCTTTTTGTATGTAATATAGTTTGGTTCAGCGTTTCATTTTGCCTGTGTAATCACCTTCAGCTGGAGCCACTCGCATATAGGAGAATGGACTTTGAGGAGTTCTGTGCAGCTACAATAAGCCCTTACCAGCTTGAGGCTGTGCCGCGGTGGGAAGAAATCGCCAGTACTGCATTCGAGTACTTTGAGCAGGAAGGCAACCGTGCTATCACAATCGAGGAGCTTGCTCAGGTACGAAAGATATATACTGAACTGAGTGATGGAATAAATATTTGATCTCACTTAGATGTTGATCTAGTTATATCCCTTCTGGTATACAGGAGATGAATCTTTCCGCAGCAGCGTATTCCATTGTCCGTGACTGGATTAGGCCGTCAGACGGCAAGCTTAGCTTTTTAGGCTACACCAAGTTTTTGCATGGACTGACGATGCGAAGCAGCAACGCAAGGCGGCACCATTGATTCTCTTGCTGCCCCGGTAGTTGCCTGAATTGGTTCCATTGGTTTTGTTGATGGGGAGTTGGAGAGATGGTGTTTTGTCTCTCTTCTTTTGTTGCCTTAGCTTCTTGTAGAATGCTTGTAGAGAGAAAGGGAAAAGGGAAAAAAAGAAACGGAAAGTGATAGCTCAAAATTGAGTTGTAGAAGAAAAGGTCATGTTTTGCGCCTTGGTTCTGGTACATTGTTCGTTTTAAGCTATGAATGGGCATTGTACAGTTGTCAGTTGGCCCATGCTACATGGTGCTATGGCCTATGGCCGAACTTGGTTGCTCAGTTGCTGGTCGCAACAGCCAACACCAACAGGAATTGGTGCTGCGATTTTGGTGAAACTGTTTGAGGCCATGTGGTCATCTTAATGCCTGAGATGGCGTTGTGGTTTGCCAGCATGTTGCTATCATATGGCAAAGCAAAGCTATCTTAATGCAAAAGGGGGCAGCAGAAACTATCATGCCTTGCTTTTTCCGGACACTTGTACGGCGCATTTTTATGGTCTTGAGGACAATTAACTAATGCGCCCCCAAGTACAAAAGGTGCTTAGCAACCGCACTGAACTCATCGGTGAGTAAAAGGGTCTCATCCGGGCGACTGGTCTGTGGGAGCCCACTTAGAACTTGTTTGAGTTTGGACAGTTTGATCTCTGGATTGACATGGAAATCAGTTCGTTTTTCCTTTCAATTCAAAGAGATTAGACATGCACCCTCCCAATGTGAACAATTCATCGTGAATTCGTGATCAACACACGAGTGTCGTACCCAAGTCCTGTAAAAAACATATCTCCTATATTTTAGCTGCCTGAAATCTTGGAGAGATTTCAGGCGGGTGAGACCCTACCGCAAGGCAGCGTCTGAGGCGAGAAGCGGGCCGGTGGCAAGAGGAGGAAGATGAATAGTGCATGA
This sequence comes from Miscanthus lutarioriparius, assembly GCA_904845875.1. Taxonomy (NCBI): domain Eukaryota; kingdom Viridiplantae; phylum Streptophyta; class Magnoliopsida; order Poales; family Poaceae; genus Miscanthus; species Miscanthus lutarioriparius. Next base: position 104,354,252 of record CAJGYO010000002.1, on the reverse strand, counting down.
TTTGATCTGGAAAGTTTGTTTCTCATCCAATGGCTTTGGTTCATCGCCTGAAAGAAACAAAAAAGTCAGGCACTTGAGAAATAGCAATTCCCTTTTAAAAAAAGAGTCCAAAGTTAGGCTCCGTCTATAGACTATATAACATTATTATTTTATCAGTGGGAAATTTATGTTAAATTTATTTCAAATTTCTGGGTGCCAAACTCCTAATGCGAATAACCGGGCTGGAAATAAACTAAATATGTTTTGACCAAAAAAAAGGCAACGACTTGGCTCTGCCTATACTCACGAACTACCTAGATGGCTTCAGCTTGTGATACCTTTGTGTTCTAGTTGTTTTCTAAGGAGTGTAGCAGGAGTTCTGGGAAGGTTATACTTCCTCCGATCCGAAATACAGTATTTCTTACAAAGTGACACTTTGAGTAATGCCTCATATTATCTTATATATATAAATCTTTAGAAATTATGCAAGTTTTGTCAGTATATGTATGTTTTTCTTTTTGAAAGGAGGAATACCTCTGCTTTTTGAAAGCAAGTGAGTACATAGTTCTTACAAACAAATACGGTGGGGATACCAGCTTAACAGTATATGTATATAAAACTTTGGACACTCATGGTCAAAGATAAAAATACACAAATCTATATATTTTTTTAAACCGGAGGCATCCCCCATTTCCATTAGAGTAAACGGAAATACAGAGTTTTGTAGACTGTTTCAGGCAGTAAAGAAAAAAGACATGCTAGAGATAGCAGACTCACGACCAACCCCTAGTCTTGACAGACCAACTGCAAATAAAGAGTCACACCAAAAGGCACCACCGTGATAACCAGACCAACAATTCAGGCTTTACATGAAGCCAACCAACATTACACAGGCGACCAAACGATCGGCCCCAGAAACAGTGTCAAAATCTGCTCTCATCTTTGCCACTTCATTCCTGCGCATTGTCATCTGGTTTGTCCTTCAAGAGAAGTCTTCCATCATTGTGCATCTTCTTCCCGTGCAGCTTGGCGGCGATCTGCAGCATGGTATTCACCCCAGCTTCCAGTGCCTCTTTGTCCATCTCCAGGAATAAACCTGCCCAGTAACCCATGAGCGCACAAGCATAACATATGATTGATGCAGGATTCCTGAGAATTTATCCATCAAAACAGGCTTTATTCCTAGTCTTCCAAATAGCCCAGCATACAGCAGCAATACCAACAGTATGAAATTGTTTACCAAAGGGAAGCCATCTTTCACACCACAGCCAGCACTGACCAAAAGATTTAGGGACATTGTTGGCACCAATGCATTGGGCTACAATCGCCCAAACAGCCTTGGCTGTGCTACACTGAAAAAAGAGATGAGCAACAGTTTCCTCCTGATTACAGAAATAGCATGTTGGATTGCCGACCCATTTTCTTCTCAGCAAGTTATCCTTAGTCAGAATAGCATTGTTCATTAATAACCAAAGAAATATTTTGATTTTTTCAGGAACCTTGCCTTTCCAGATTTTTTTATGATAAGGACCAGAGTCATTAATGGTCAATGCATTATACACAGATTTCACACTGAAACGGCCAAGAGGCCCAAATTTCCAAGAAACTAAGTCATCAGCAGAGTTGAAGTCTATTTTCCCCATATCATCCAGAATCTTTTGCCAGTCAATAAGCATATCATCCATTAACCATCTAGTAAAAGAAATGTTTTGAGGGTTGTTTCTGACCTGATCTACTACAGTGTTTTGTTGCTCACAAAATTTAAAGAGATCAGGAAACATGATGCATAAAGGTTTCTCATAAAGCCAAGTATCCTTCCAGAAGAATGTGTTCTTACCATTTCTCACCACTCTTTTCCTTCCCTGAAGATAGACATCTTTAACTTTTAATAAATCAGCCCAAATGGCTGAATCAGATTGTTTGTGAGATATATCTAGAAGTGAACCATTTTTAAGATATTTAGACTTGACAATTCTTTGCCATAATCCTTCCTCCTTGTCAAGCTTCCACCACCATTTGGTGAGGAGGCTGACATTCATTTTCCTAATGTCCTTAATCCCGAGGCCACCCTTTTTTTTACTCTTACAAATTTTTGTCCATTTAATTAGATGATATTTCCTTTTGGTCCTCCCTCCTTCCCCAAAAAAGGTTCTACGAATTTTATCCAACCTATCGAGGATTGTTTTAGGCAAAAGATAAATAGACATGTGATATATTGGAGCATTATTCAAACTAGAGCCAATCAAAGTGGATCTCCCAGCAATGGACATAGTTCCTTCCGAACATCTATTTTTTTTTCACGTTTGTTAACCAAGGGAGCCCAATCACTCACATGCAATCTACTGGCGCTAACAGGGACTCATAAATATTTAATAGGAAAAATTCCCACTTGGCAATTAAAAATGTCAGCATATTTTCTGTCCCAGCCCTCTTCATCATTAATAGTAAGAATCTCACTTTTTGAAAAGTTTATCTTAAGACCAGCCATAAGCTCATACATGTATAGGAGCAACTTCATGTTTTTTGCCCCCTCAATATCATGTTTTAAACATATTATAGTATCATCAGCATACTGGAGGACAGCAATCCCATTTCTAATAATATGATCAGCTAGACCACAGAACAGTTTGTTTGATTGGGCTTTATGAATCATCCTAGATAAACCATCAGCAACAAAGTTGAATAGAATAGGGGAAAGAGGGTCCCCTTGCCTTACTCCCTTGTAACTTCTAATATAAGTCCCTACAAGATTGTTCATTTTCACACTCACAGTACCACCAGAAACAACCTTCCTGATCCAGTATGTGGGGCAAAAACCCCTAGCAGCTAGACAATGCAACATAAATCTCAACTTGACCTTGTCATAGGCCTTTTCAAAATCAAGTTTCAAAATAATGCCAATCTGCTTCTTCCTTTTGGTTTCATGTAGGATTTCATGTAATATCATAATTCCACTCATGATGTTCCTTCCTTTCATGAAGGCAGTTTGGGTAGAATGAATAAGTTTTCCAGCCACATGCTCTAATCTCAAGGTCAAAGTTTTGGTGATAAGCTTGTATAAGCAATTCAACAAGCAAATGGGTCTAAACTATTGTATCTTAGCAGCATCAGATACCTTGGGAAGAAGGGTAATGATCCCATAATTAATTCTGCAAATATCTACTTTGCCTTCATGAAAATCAGCAAATAACTGTATCAAATCATTTTTAACAATGCTCCGGCATGTTTGATAAAATCCAATTGGGATCTTATCAGGACCAGCAGCTTTGTTTTTTTCCATTTGAAATAATGCATCTTTGATTTCTTGTTCTAAGAAAGGTCTGCATAGAAATTCATTGTCCAACTCAGATACTTTTTCAATTTCATTCCATAAAGTTTGATCAATGTGAATGTTGTGATCCACCTCAGGGCCAAATAAATTTGTATAATAATCAGTGGCATGTTTCAAAAGATTTTCATCTCCTTCAATAATTTCACCATTATCCTCTAAGGAAATGACCATGTTTTTCCTTTTCCTTCCATTAGCAATTTTATGAAAATAGCTATACACAAATCTATATGGAACTATATTTCCGATAGGATGTTGCAAGAGGCGGCGGCATTGAAGCAGGGTACAGTAAGAAAATGCAGTGTGCGACTTCCGATCCTCCGGAAATGAAAATGCTTACAGTTGCCTGGTCGCTTGACTAACGGGAAATGAAAGCCCAAAAGGTATGTGTTGAACTCATTGGGCCTTTCACAGCTTACAATCGGTAAGGTAAGGCCCCATGGTTAGCAGGAACTGCTTTGCTTTTGAGTTTTGAGCCCGTACGAGGTTCTTCTTTGTATTTTCTTCAGGAGGACATCAGCCCATTACGCGCTAATGGATCGCAGCAACAGATGGGCTTGCACAACGTTTTTTTTCATCCTAAACTATCAATGGAGTTTTTCTCAAAAAAAAAAAGAACAATGGAGTTTAAGTTTCCTCTTAGAACTTCCAGACAACCTACCTCTCTCAACTCTTAAAATCGTTTAAATTGACTCCGTGCCTTGGTTAGAAGTGCATTTCAAGGCAGTTTCATCCTTTTTAATTGAAATCCAGTAAAAACCTTGTAAGATTTTAAAACCATGAACAAAAATACCTTTAAATTTCTAAAAATTCGATTGGGACATGAGCAATCCAAATAAAAATATTTAGAGCTCATGGAAGTAATCTCTAGAAGCTTTCAAAATTTAGATTTAGCTCTAGACAAATGAAGGGAAAATCCAATAAACTAAAACAATTTTTAAAACATTCTAATCGATGACTAAATGCGTTTTGAAAACTTTTCACAACAAAAGCACGAGATGGAACTAGCATGAATGCATTCAACATAATGCGTGTTGCATTCATGCTTGTTGTATCTCATATTTTTTTGTAGTGTAAAGTTTTCAAAACACGTTTAGACATTTGTTACTTTGTTAGAATGTTTTGGAAATTTTTACTTATCTGTCTGGATTTTTTTTTTTACTTTTTAGAGCTAAATCTGATTTTTATAAACTTATTGATAATACTTTTATGGTCCCTAAGGTCTTTATCGTAATTTTTATAAGCTTATAAAGATACTTTTGTGGTTTAAAAACCTTGTCCGGTATTTACTGGGTTTTATATTAAAGAACTTATGAAACCGTCTTGAAAACTACCTAGCTCTCGATCATTAGAATAGAGAGGTAACTTATTTTCAAAGTTGAGAAAGATAATTGACTGTTTTTATAGTTTTAGAAGAAAAACCTAGGCTCCAACAATAATTCAGGAGCCCGATTGCTATGCTGAGCCCCAAAAAATACGGGGTACGAACTACGAAGCAATGACGGAGGAACCAATGTACTACCAGTCCACGAGGCATGCAGGAGCCAACCATTGGCGCCAACTCGCCATCATCGACGACCACATCCGGCGAAGGATTCTAGTTCCACTTCGATGCGCAGTTTGCTTGCTCGGTCAACTGCTGTAATTCCTCCTGTTCCACCTTCGCTTACATTTAATTTCACACGGCGACATAGCGTGTGGATCTTTGACCAGCGACAGGCACTGGCACCGGTAGCAAATCGCTGCCAGGTGTTCCCAGACGACGTTAAAATTTTCTATACGTGAATCAAAAAATGAAATAAATTAAAATCTGTGCGTATCTCTGTGGTCTGTGGAGAGAAGATCAGTTCAGTATTGTTAAATGGGGAGCAGTACATGCCATGCATATAGTATTTTCAAAGGTGCAACTGGAGAATATGATATGAGTCGGGCTTGCGTAGCTTCATTTCCACATGTATATTGAAGAGCGACTTTGTTAATAATAATAAAATCCATAAAAGGCCAGCTATCAACTGAGACGTACGGGCACTATCTTAGCCCACATCAAACCGTATATGCCATAAGTCCAAAACGAACTAAGAGTGTTTGAAAGGTTAGTAACGTACTGAAAGCGTCCGTGAGGCCTCTAGGGCCTTGAGAAAGCTTAAAACACCTTGTCCTCCTTGAGCAGTTGAGCGAAAGCCATGCATATGCATCTTCCAACTTTCAATCTTTGTTTTGTTCCAGTCGTCCAGCATCAGGCCAGCTGCCGTTGATTCGATCTGCAGCAGCAACAAACCGTTTCTAATTCTTTTTAACATAACAGTTAACTGGCATGAAACATGCCGCATTTGTATTAATGGGTCATTTCGCAGGTCTGGATTCATCCAGCCAACCGGCTGAGCCTCCTCACAGTTCACTATTCACCAAACCAGCCGAACAATGCTTTTCTCTTACAACAAACCAACTGGAACGGTGTTTTTCAGCCAAGTTTTAGACCAGCGAACGGGACCAATATAGCAGAGTTAAAGGCCTAAGCTAAAAAACAAGAGATGAAAGGAAAATAAAACAGTCATACAACAGCGCCTATATATCCAGTGGATCTCTAGAAAAGCTAGTGCTCCAGAACACGAACCGTTCCCAGTTGATCTCACCATACGCGAGACCCTGCATGCCGTTGCAACTGCAACTCCATCGCCACCGGGCCTATTTGCAACGTAGAAATAAAAAACACGGGAATAAGAAAAAACGTAGGAATGAGATGAGTGTGTAGTGGTAAAACAGAGGAAAGGAAAAACGTGGGAAATAACTAGAAGGAGTGTTTGAAAAACAGGAATCCATAACACAGAAAAAACGCATGAAGTAACATTATTTTTTTTGTTTATCTTCTCTTGCTGTCTTGGTCTTCATGAATCCATTGGTTTGGACCGGATGTTTTATTTCCCGTGAAATAAACGGAGGTAGAAAACTTTCCTTTGTTTTACTGTTGAAGTTTCCTTCATTCTAAATACCAAAATGCAAAACATTTATGTAGGATTAGATTCCTCCATAATTCCTTTGATTTCCTCCGATCCAAACATGCCCTAAAATACAATTGTGTGGCTGCCGTGCGTATTTGAAAAATGGTACATGCATATAGATCCCTCAAGGTTGATCTCGAAGTGTCAACGCTTCGTTCTGGCCAATTGCGATTTTTTTAATTTTAACATTTTTTGAAATTTAATTTTAAATCTAACACTGTATGTTTTTTTTAACTAACACTTTTGGTCGCGCCTATTGCCATGACGCGGCCAAAAGCATATGCCGCGGCAGGGGGCTGACGTAGCGACGACCGAAAACGCTGACGGTTGACGTGGCAGGGTCTACCGCGTCACCCATCTTGGCGCGGCAGTGCCGCGCCACGTCGCATGGCGCGGCAGGGCCAGATAAATATCGCGAGCGAGCCGCCCGCCCACCACACGCCGACGCCCCACCGCCGCTCCGCCATAGCAGCGCCACCACCGCTGGCAAATACCAAGACGCCGCCCGCCGCAGATGGTTCGGACGACCGCCCGCCCGCCCACTCCCGCCGTGCAGCACCCGCGCCGGCCCCACCACGAACGCCGGCGCGTCAAGGTCGCCCGCTCCTACCAAGGTATCTCCCTCTCGATTTCATGCTATTTTGATTATTATTGATTTAGGATAATTAGTGATTTAGGATAGTTAGGGCTTTATGATTGTTATTGATTTAGGATAGTTAGTGATTTAGTATAATTAGTGATTTAGGATAGTTAGGTTAGTGAATTTGTTTGTAATTTAGGTAGATAGTTTTTAGATTTGAGGTTGTATGTTGTAGTGTAGTTAGGATTTTGGGTTTAGGGATTGATTATGTATTTATTATTTAGTTTATAGTTAGTTATTTAGTTAGGGATTTTAGGTATAGATACTAGTTTTCAAATGTCGGTATTTACTAGTGCGTGATACGTCGATTTTGATGACTTGATGAAGTTTCATCAAATGCTTATATTCCTAGTGAAGTTGTTTAATATGTCTGTTAATGTTACTTTGAATATATACATGTGCTTTCATATTTTGTTCGTGTTGCATAACAAGTAGTTCAAATTTTGCAATGCTACATAATGTTAATTTGAATTTTGTTAATTTGAATATTCTAACCCTTTGTTTATCAATTTGTAACAGGATGGTCCTCCCACGCAGCACCCGTTGTACCCCATTCTTGAGGTGGAGTACGACGACCAGCACCGAGCACACATCTTGAGTGACAACGACGTAGAGGTGGCCTTGCCTCCTTTGAGGCCCCGCACGCACATCAGGGCGCACCAATGGGATGAGCGTTACGCGTCGTACATACAGCGTGCCGGCTTCCTCGAGTTTGTCCGTGTTGTCAACTACGGTCTTCCGCCCCTTGACCCAACACTACTTACTGCAGCTGTAGACAAGTGCGAGTGCCTTATTTATATGTAAATATTCTTGTAACAAATTTGAGACAACTAACAGTCGTTCTATTCTTATAATAGGTGGAGGCCTGAGACCCACACGTTCCACCTACCTTGTGGCGAGATGACCTTGACCATGCAGGACGTGAAGGCTATTTTTGGCCTTTGGTTGGGGGACTTCCAGTGATAAGGATAGTTGACAACGATCACTGGAGGGAGTTGGTGGCTTAGTTTATTGGCTTTCTTCCACCGGACGACGAGGCTTCCAAGAAAAATAAGTGAGAAATTTAAGCCTATTTAATACTTACATTGCTTTCCTGCAGCTATTGGATCTCATTTTCTTTGGTCAATTTCAGAAAAAGTTCTGGTGTTTCGTCGACCTGGATCACAGAGCGCTTTGATTACTTGGACCCACATGCTGAGGAGGCTCAGATCGACAGGTTCGCTCGAGTGTGGCTCTGGCACTTTCTTGGTGCTTTCCTCTTCCTAGATGCCTCGGACAACACCATCAGCTGGATCTTCCTTGACATACTACGCCAGCCGTGGGAGAACATAGCGGTGTACAGCTGGGATAGCGCAGTCCTGGCATGGATGTATCGACAGCTATGCGTTGCCTGCCGTCGCACCTCAGGGTGTGCGAACCTTGGGGGTTGCTCGTACCTACTCCAGGTTTGGTGTTGGGAACGATGGCCCGTTGGGAGTCCCCTTAATACTGGTTTACCGGTAAGTACTTCGGTTTATTATATTCTTCGATATGGTTATATATGATGAGTTTATTAATGGCTAATTCATTATCGTGTTCAATGCAGCAATGGAACGGGCAGGATACACTCCCTACATCTCTGTATATCTGGACGGAAGCAGAGTTAGTTAGTGGAATGCGAGCCGCAAGTACAGGGAGTACACGGACGGTCTCGACGTCCTGACACAACACCAGGTTACGCTCTCTTTACTATCATACATGTGTCTTGTTCGATGTACACTATATCACAACCTAACTCAATTACGAAATGTTCAGGTGCATTGGTGTCCTTGGGATGCTCCGGAGCTCCAGTACTATCTCAGTCCTGTCACTAGGGACGAGTCAGACGAGTATCGCTGCAACGTCCCTCTTATTTTCTTCCACGTGGTAGAGATTCACTTGCCCATCAGGGTCTGTAGACAATTTGGAAGAATGACAGGCTGCCCACCACCACTTTACTCCATCAACCAAGGATTGCACGGGTGCGTTATCGATTAATAACAAAGCTACAATTCAGAGGTGTGTGTGGTACAACTAACATTGTTTTGTTGCAGGTATGACCGCAGGAAGAGGTACAAGACTAAGGATTGGCGCGTGACACACAACACGCATTTCCACTTGTGGGAGAACAGGGAACGGCAGCCGGTCCATGCGGGTCCTCCACATGACCAGCACACCTTCGATGAGTACCTGCGGTGGCTTCACAGGTCTACGAGGACACATATCAAGCCCCCGTACACTGAGGAGGCGATTGATGATGACTCGGAGGAAGATGTGATCGAAGATGTGTACTACGTTGCCACTAGAGAGGACACACAGCTACAGAGAGCCCCACTTCAAAGATACGTGGTAAGTTCCTTGAATGGTACAATTTGTTATCCATTTGGTATTAAGTATGTATATTAAAACTGTCCAACCGCGTTTATGTACCCAGGCGACACAATTGTCGAGGATGTCCAACGAAGCAGCGTTCCGGCTTCACGAGTCTAGAGGGAAGGGGCCAGGCGTTCTCGAGGCTTTCGTGGAGGTAAACATAAACTTGTCCGTTCAAAAAATGTTTCTTTAGTGTATATGCGTTTAGAAAATGCACTAACTTTAACGTCTATTTGTGTAGAATGTGAATAAGAGCTGTAGGAAGCTAGCTCAGAAGCTGAGTTGCATAGACACTCCTTATGAGGAACCGACACTACCGGCGCGGTCGGGTGGCACGTCTTCAGCCTCTTTGAGGACACCAGCCGGCTCTTCTCAACCGGTGACAGATGCCACTTCCGCAGTGCGTACACCACCACATCATAGCGCTGGAAAGGATCCCTGCAACCAAGGACGACGATGACAACGACGACGACCCCCCGGGCTTCCGCAGATAACACGACCAGTGGAATGATTGGCCGCATGACAAGATCGACATGTCTCAGCTAGGTGGTGCCCCGCTTAGTACCCAAGGAGCCTCACAGGTACTAACAAAGGTAGTTTCTTTAAATACGTAGGCTCCATGAATTAACGATCATAAAGAATTATAAGTAATCGTGCATATCATATACTTGCAGGGTACGAGCCGTACGCACCAGCGACGCGACCACACCGACGTTGGCTACACTCCCAATGTGTTGCCAACAAATCCGAAGAGACAGAGACGTCTGAGGGATCCTTACACTCCAGGGTCTTAGTTTCTTAGGTCGAATCAATATTGGCGTACGAAACTTGCAGGCTTAGTTGGTTATGTTATGTTGAACTTATGTCAAACCAATGAAAATGTTATGTGGCAGCTTATCAACTTGTGCACGGACTTCATTTATTTGCTTCATATTCGTTTCAATGCGTCGCGGCAGCACTGCCGGCGAGATTAAGTAGCAACTAGTTCGGAAAGCGGCAGTCCCGGGGTATCTCGACGCCGGGGTCCATGGTCGCGTCGCTGTCAATCCTACAATATAGGGCCAAAAAGCAAAAAAAATAAGTTCCCTTAAAAAATATTCGGCCGTGAAAAATATTCAACAAAAGACAGATACAAATCCACTATTGGTTTTACGTCAAGCAATACCTAGAGTAACTCCCACTATCGGCGTGAAAAGTTCCGATTAAACGGTCCAGGTACAGCCGCGCCAAGATGGGTGGCGCGGCAGGCCCTGCCACGTCAACGGTCAGCCTTTTCGGTCATCGCTATGTCAGCCTCCTGCCGCGCCACCATGCATGGCGGGCCGCGCCATGGCAATAGGCATTAGGTTTTAAAAAAACAGACAATGTTAGATTTAAAATTAGTTTTCAAAAATTGTTAAAATTAAAAAAAAATCCCAATTGCCGGCAACAGCTACGTCGCCTTCGATGTGAGCTAAGATAAGGCCCCGCCGTCTCAGTTGACGTTTAGCCAGTCTTCATCTTATATTATATAAAATTCTCTCTTCAATGTGGTGTAGTGTATTCTAATTAATCCTGCACCATTTGGTTATATGTAAGATCATATGACGGTGTCAGTCGCCCTTTAAAAACCACACTTGTTCGCTGCTGGCAGTTGTGAACTGCATGATTGGATTGGCGAACTTCAGAGAAAACAGATGTTTTCTCTGTTCTCTCCACGCAGATGCGGTGCAAGAGTGGCATGCGCGTGCCAGCGCAAAGCTTTGCCTACCACCGCTGGTAAGCACCGCAACGGAGCATAGACAAATTCGCTGTGTTTTGACTTGTACTGCAGCGTATGGCTCGTGACTAATGAGTCACGAATCAAGCCGGCCTACCTGCCTGCCTGTGCAAGTTATGCGTTCTCAAGACGTCAGTTTATATACGTACGTATATTCTAGAAAAACCTGCGTGTTCAGTAGGTCTGTAGGTGTGACACAGCTATGTTGGTCCTATCCCTTGCAGGCTTGCAGCTGCAGTCCGCAGACCTCAAAAAAACCACGGAATGATCAGCAGAACTCAGCCCTTGATTAGTCGTAGGAATTTAGATTTTGGGGCTATTGTAGTATATTTGATTTTTATTTGATAAATAATGTTCAAATATGGACTAATTAGGTTTAAAACGTTCGTCTCGTAATTTCTCACCAAACTGTGCAATTAGTTTATCTTTTCGTCTACATTTAATGCTCCATACACGGGCCGCAAACATTCGATGTGATAGATACTATAATAACTTTTTAAAAGTTAAGGTGAAACTAAACACGCTGTCAATCGCAATTCGCAATCACATCAGCCCACCATGCACATGTGACTTGGGAGCGAGCGTACAAAAGACCTGATGATATAATAAAGAAGCATGCTTATAAAAACCACAGTCGTGTTGTATACTACGCCTTTGTACTAGCAGAGTAGTTGTCGTTTTTATTAGCTTAAACTTTTCTTTTACGGAATATTGAACATAATATTACAATACTCAATTACTCATGTACTCCTTATTAACTTGGATATGCACAGACGTGCTCACCGCCTCACGCAATGTATAGACGTGCGCTAGTAGCGAGCAGCAGCACCCGCACCCGGCCGGCACGCAACGCAAGCGCCGGTTCTGCGGCCGTGCCTACCTCCACCCGGTGCCGCCTGCCGGTGCCGAGCTTGCCGACGCACGCAGCAAGCGCCATCATGATCCCAGTTTCAAGGCGAGGCGAACGCAAGGGCGGCAGGGCCCACCCTCACGCCACAAACCGACGTAGCACCCCGTCAGGTGGCCTGCTGCAGACCTGCCGCTAGCTAGCTCCTGCCATGCCCATGCGTACGACGTGTCCACGCTTCGCGGGGAGCGAGAGACCGGCCGGCCCTCGCCCCTCGGTGCGTCAACCACCGTCCCCAGAATCTCCCGTCCGGACACGCGATGATAGGAAAAATCGTATACAAAAGTCGAATCCCAATCATCATCGGGTGAATCGGTTCATGGCAACTTTTCTCATCCCCCAGCTTCCAGGAGTTGAAACTTGAAAGCCTCCTCCAAGGGCTCGTGACGCATCGAGCGGCCCAAAAGGCGGCGTCGGTCGGCGCGTGGCGCGGGCACCGCCTCCCCCAAGCGCTCCCGGCGCCGAGACGCCGGGAGACGGACCGATTCTTCCGCGGCGGCCCGCGCGGCCGTGCGACACCGTTCCCACCTAACCAGCTCCCATCCCACCCGTCTGGCGCGACGAGTGCGCACCCACTCTACTTCCAAAGAATTTCACGCGCCGCTGCTAACAGCTGTGCTGTGCGCCAGCCGGCCTCTCCCCCATCACGTCGTCGCGAGAGAGGCGCTTTGCCTTCCACAGCGCACGGGGGGCGGGGGCGGGGCCGGGGCCGTCCTTGGGTGCGTGCGGTTGATTATTCCCGGTGGCCGTGTTTCATGTGGGGTTGGGGTTGATGCCGTGTTTCATGTGGGGTTGGGGGCTGGAAACGACACGCGTGGTTCCATTCCATTGTGTTGCGGTGCGGTCCAGTGGGATGGGATGGGATTGATGCGGTCAACCACCCGGTTCGTTTATTAGTTTTAGTTATGACTTATCAGTTAGCTAATAATATATTTCTCTCTCAACAAACCAATACTGACCAAACTTATCAACCCAGAAATCAAACATGAACATGCCGAACGGGTAAAGTCCGACGTTGGCCCCCTTAATTCTGTGACAGCAACGTTGTCGATGCGTGATTAGCGTGAAGGGCCATGGTCGACTTTTCGAAGAGGACGTTGTTAAATAATAATCTGTTCTCCTGACAGGTGATCAGAGTTTCAACACACGTTTCCTGACAGGTGGACGGCTGGCATTAATTTGACACTGCAGCAGGTGGAAAACACTGTAGCAGATATTTTTTCTTGAGGAAAAACACAGATCCAAAAAAAAAAAAAAGCTAGCCAACCGATTGTGGCCAGCCGAACAAACTGTAAGGTGCAGTCTGCAGAACCATCTCATTTCTCGGGTCACCCCAATGCTAGTAGTAGCAGTACGTGCAAAATCCTCTCTACATGATCGGCAACAATAAAATCTCTGCATGTCTCGATCTATAGCAATTTTACAAGCAACTTCGTAGATCGGTTTTTCTTTATTGGTCTGTGCCAGGTCCACTCCCACCAAACTCTAGACTCAGCCAGCTAGCCTGCAGCGTAATTGGCTAGGCCGCTCGGCTTGAGGTGGGATGACAAAAGGTAAGGACTTATTTAGTTATGTGAAATTTGGAAATTTGGTTATTGTAGTATTTTTATTTTTAATATGGTAATTAGTGTTTAATTATGGACTAATTAGGCTCAAAACGTTCGTCTCGCGATTTTTCATCAAATTATGCAATTAGTTTTTTTTCCGTCTACATTTAATGTTATATGCACGTATCGGAAGATTCGATGTGATGGCTACTTTAACACTTTTTTAGAAAACGTTTTTTGAACTAAACCAGGCCTAAACCCCGTGTGGCTGCGCTACGTAGCTTTGTGGGTGAACTCAGCAGGTGTGAAAGATGCCAAAGGTTGCTGCGGCCAGTCGTGCCGTATGACCGAGGTGGCCAGACTGGACCTAGCCAAAACACGGCAGTAGCTAGCACGTGGATTGGCGGCGCCATCAACCACCCACAACCCTCTCAGCATCCGCCATGCACACAGGCCACAGCTCGACTCGTCATCATCCAGGTTCGTGAACGTGGACGGAGCCCTATCGATCGGGCTTGCTCGATAAGCTTGAAATAACCTCACTGCTGATATATGGCCTAATAATCGTCACCACGCACCGCACCTGTTACGGACTGACGGGACAAGACGAGAATCCAAATTAACCGTCGACATTTATGCGTGAGGGCGATGAACGCGTCTCTTCAAGAATTCATTGTGGAACGCACGCGGACGCACGTACCGGGTGACCGTGAGTTCCAGTTGCAGCTAGCCACACAAGCATGTGGCGCACGCCGGTGGCCTCTCTTCCCGGCCGGATGGATGGCCGGATCCTCCACGAAAGATCTCGCGCGACCGCCCAGCAACAGCGGGCACCAGAATCCACAGGGCAGGAGCTCCGTGACGAGGGCCGAGGCATGGCGTGACGCTTCCGATCGGCAGGCCTGTCGAGCGGGCCGGCCCCCCTGAGTACATACGCCAGGTGAGGTGAAGGTGATTGCCCCGCGCGGAACCGGACGAAACGTCGGCTTTTCGCGCCGGGGAGAGGAGAATTGAGGTGATGCCTTGACCACTTGAATGAATATATATATATACAATAAATACAACAAACAGTACTAGTAAAACCTTGATACGAAACTCATCGATCGTTTCGTGTCCTGGTCAACCAAATGATAAAAGAAAAACTCGGAAGCCAAGACGAACACCCCCATCCAATCCTTCCGGCAGGCGGAGAGATCGTCAAGGTCGCCCCCGAACCGAACCCTGACCCCGCCATCATCATCTGAACCCAACGCGGCCCTCCTCCAGTCGCAACCCGCAACCGCAAGTCCGCGACGGCCCGGACGCGGCACGGCGGCCGGTCGGTCCCCTGACTGGCTGATCGCGTGAAGCCTGATCCACATCCACCCCCGCACCCTTCCTTATCCCCAAAGAAAACAAACGCACACGCTGATGGCACCTTCCCTTAGCACCGCCCCCCGCGCCGCGGTCGCAGACGCAGACGCAGACGACAGCTAAGCTGAAGTCCAGCCGCCCGGGCCGCGACGCGCACGTCTCCAGGGGACCCGGTCACCCGGCGCGCGCCCCTGGCTCGGTTCGCGGGGGCTATAAAAGCCGCGGCCCTCCGCCTCCCAACCTCCGTCGCTCGGCACACCGCAGCTAGCTCTCCTGGCAAACAGACTCCACAAGGCACAAAGGCAGAGGTAGACCCGACCCGAATCGCCCGCCGTCGTCGTCGTTGAGAAGAGACAGTGGAGGAGTAGGCCATGTCCAACGTGCCCACCTCCCTCCGCGACTCCTCCCTCACCGTCTTCCGCCTCGCCATCTCCAGCTCCGACCCCTGGCCCTTCTCTTCCTGCCTCTAACCACCAGCCCCAAGTTTCTCAGTTCTCCTTCCTGATCCAGCAACCAAGCAAGCAAGGAACACCGAGCTCGCTCCTTGGTCGGTCCATCGATCTGGCCTGCCTGGCGACGATCATGCACGGCAAGCACCAGCAGCAGCAGATGGCGGCGGCGGCGCCCAAGGGGTGCGTGACGGTGCGCGTTGGCCTGGAGGGGGAGGAGCAGCGCCGGTTCGCGGTGCCGCTGGGCCACCTCAAGCACCCGCTCTTCGGCGCGCTGCTGGAGGAGGCCGAGCGCGAGTACGGCTTCCGCCACCAGGGCGCCATCGCCATCCCCTGCCGCGTCGACCGCTTCGTCCAGGTCGAGCACCTCATCGGCCAGGACCTCCACGGCACCTCCTCCTGCGCCCAGCACCTCGTCAACCTCGACAGCGGCGCCGTCGGCGCCGCGCACCACCACCTGCACCTGCCGCGCTTCGTCGGATGCTTCCGCGCCTGACGACGGGCCGGGCGTCGAGGTGGATGTTTTAATTAGCTTTTGGTTTGGCTCGTCCTCCCTCCCTCTCTCTCGCGTTGCTTTGTCTGTGAGGGTTCATCGATGGAATACGATTGGTTTGAAGCTTTGTGGCGAGAGACATGGATGGGAGCTAGGACGATGCATCTAGCTAGGTGTTTACGATGATGACGAAAGATTTGTGATGATGGACGATCTCAAGTGTAAAGATCTAGAGAGGATGATGCATCATGTTCATCTTTAGCCTTAGCTTTTCTTTTCCTTTCCTTGTACGTCAATATATACTTTGCTAATACAACTATATATGCTCTGCAAAAGTACTAGTAGTTTTGTTCCTGTAAATTACTTTTTTTTTGCGATATGTATAACGATTAATTGTTCATCTCAAGTGTAAACTATGGCCATCACAAACGCGTTAACGCTAATGCATCTGATTCGCTGAGCTAGCCAGCCGAGACTCGCTTTCCCATCAAGCTTTCGATGGATATCCGATGAGTCAGTACCCAACCACCATGTGTTTTATCTAGTTTTAACATATAATTTTTTTTACATCATAGAATTAAGATTCAACAGCTTCCATCCTCCTTTTACCTCCGGCCTTCTTCTATCTCTAGACAATCACAAATCACAAGATCACAGATCCACAGACCACAATAAACAATTTTTTCTATGCAAGGACAAAAAAAAAGACCCTCTCCATCACGTCACATCGACTGCTACGACCAGTCGGCAGTGGCCTCCGTCACGTCGACGACCCTGGAACACGTACTGGTACTACGACCCGCTCCGTCACGTCGACTACAGTTGAAAAAGAGAGAGAGAGAGGAAAAAATCTATGTATTTTTCTGTGCTAAAACACATGTTATATAGCATTTCTGATATCTGATTGTCAGAGGAAATTCGTGGGCAATTAACGTGCCTAGGTCTACATAATAATTAGCAAAAGATCCGCAAGTAGTTTACATTAATGGAAAATTCCGAGTGCAAGGGACAGCTCAAATTGATATATTCGATTGTCCACCTTTTGAACATATTCCACTGTAATATCCGGAGCATGTACTACACATTCTTATGTCCGTGTCGAACTGGCATATAGTTGCGAAAAATGAGCACATAATGGAAGCAGTTTTTCCCAATCACCGTATCTATCATTTTTTTTTGTACTTGAAAATAGTGACGGTATATTTATTTCTCTGTCTAATCGCACTTGCTGCTGATCCCCAGATTTAGTCAACTGAATGAACAAGAAAAAAAATGCAACAGACCATGATCATAGGGATATTGCAAGACTTGGATTCTTCTTCCCATTACAATACGATTCAACTAGAATTAGACTCTGCAGTTGATTGATGATATATAAAAAAAGGCAACACAAATATGACTTTTGTAGTGCTTGATCTAGCTAGGGTTTGTACTAATTGATCTACCTAGGAGTGGATAAGCATGCCAAAACGATCCCTTAAATTCGAAGGGCCCAACTACTGAGTGAAAGCAGCTCCACAAATTTCTCTCAACAAAAAAGAGCAGCTCCACAAATGTTCCTTCCCCTTCCTAACCTTCTGATGATGAGTGATGACCTTCAACCAAGCAAGAACTACCTACCAAACAAACCAACCTTAAATAAAAAGAAAAAAAAAGAAAATTGGTACGGGTCAAATCTGCCATGCCATGCATTAGTAAATTTGATGGATGGATGGTTGCGGTGGTTGATGTTTAACGTACGCATGAGGCCGTTGGAAGCATCGGGTTGATAAAAAATTAAGCTTAGTTCCACACGCGCCTACCAGCTCCGTCAGTCCGTCTTGAATCAACTGCAGCTGGCGTGGTGGTGGTGGAGTCGAAAGTCCAAGTCCACCTGGGTGTTAGGAGGAGATTTCCGGAAATCTCGCTCCAAACTAAAGTGCCAGCACGCAATGACAAGCCTTTTCCCACTAAATCCGCCATGGGCATGTGAGTACTCAATGTTATTGGTTTCAACTATCCTCTTCTGGGCTCTGCAGGAAGACTGGAATTGGATCCGAAACTCATTTCCCGGACAAAGAAAAGGACTGAATCTAATCCTCACCTACCCAAACCCAAGCATGGTATTTTAGGGCGAGTACACTTACGTACTTTGAGGTCTCGTAGGTCATTTCATTCTGTGCTATGTAGCATCTTTTATGAGGTGAAGGAGAAAGATACCGTTGTTTCAAAAAGAAACCATCTCGTAGGCTTAAATTTTATACTCCATCTGTTCTGAAAAGTGTGCGTATCTCAATTTTGGAGGAGTTAACCAAAGTCGAGTTTGATCAAATATATATAAAAGATACTAATATAATAGTTATCAAGCTGAATAGTTATCTCGCTAGATTCATCATGCAATATATTTTCATAGTAAACTTATTTGTAGGTATTATTAACATTTTTTTTTTGTAAATCTAGTTAAACTTTAAATTGATTGATTTCTCGAAAACAGGATATGCACTCTTTTTAGGATGGAGGGATAGCACACTAATTCATATTTGTAATCTACAAATTGAGTAATTTTGGTATTATATGAGTTGTCATCTTAAGTTTACATACTCACTAATTTATATTTTTTAATCCGCAAATTAAAGAATTTGTAACATTATTTGTTGCCTATTAAATCATCTTAAGGTTACGTATGAACACACGAATTTGCCTATAAGACAACACCAACATCCCTACCATTAAGAAGGTTGCATTACGCGCGTGCGACCCTTTGTTCGTCTAGAAACTCCAAATAATTGTGTTTGTTAGGATGGCTTCTAGATTCTATATACATGGGGTTTTGCCAATTCCCTTTTTGTTGTTTTTGCTTGAAAGCTCATACTGCCTTACTCGGCAGTAGACTGGTAAAAACACCGCAGAATTTTGGCAATTTTCTTCTTTGACTTGTCGGCATGAAGTTAGCCAACAAAGACGAACAAGTTGGGTCTGTTAGCCGTATCTTTCAAGACTCAAGAGCGGGTGGCGTCAAGGCATAATGACAAGCATTAGCTTTTAGCTTTGGCATAAGAAATTTCACGATTAGGAAAGCAGAGCATTGGTAAAGCGAATGAAGAATAAAGACGCATGGAAGCACACTAATCCAAAAGAAAAGAAAAGAAAAGGTCAAAGAATCATTACGTTTTTTATTAAAAAAGGCAGGTCATTAGACTCTAAATTAGATGTTCAATTGCTCGCGTAGTGCGCCGAAAGCCTTGAAGAGCTGGGGGCAGGAGATGAGTCAAGTGATCGAGTTTGTATGCTTTATGTTTTGACATTTCTGTTAAAGCGTGAATGTAAATGAATAAGATTTGGAAGAACTATCTCTTTCATTGATCTCTAAAATATATTTATATAAGTGAAGGGGTGTCACGAAGGGACACGACTGTTCCCAATGGATATGCCCTTTGGAGTAAAACTAATTGTCTAATTCTATCCACTAATCTTGTAATTGATGGATGAGATCACTTCGTGAACAGGTGTCTGTTGAGAGACACCGTTTCACAACACCCCCCTTGATCGAATCTTCCTTGAGATCAATGCAGCTGTAAGCTGAAATTCCTCGAAAAAACCTATGGAAAAATCTGAGGAATATATGATATGCCATAAAAACTCCTTTAAACCTTATTGGAAAATAAGGAGAAAATAACATATTTATTTGTGATTTAAATAAACCACTATGTCATTGGTATCCCATTAAAAACCCCAGTGGGGAAAAAATATTAGAGATACGATATAAAGATAACTCCCCCAAAAACCTTTTCAGAAAAAATATGAGGAGCAATGTAAAGTAATATGTCGCTAAAACTCCTGTAAAAACCCAGTGGGAAAATTAGGAGAAAATATGATGACATATTATTGGTATTGCCTCTTGGATAACTCTCATAAAAAACCTTTTCAGGGGAAAACCATGGATGAGTTGTGAGGGTAATATGTGTCTTTGATATTTTCCACAAAAACCCCGGTGGGGAAAATAGAAAATATGACACATGCTTATGTTAATATTACCTCATTAAAAACTTTAACAAGAAACCTTGTAAGTAAAACTTATGAAAGAAAAGAGTATAATATGATGCTGGTACAGGTCAACATTTAGGAGATATCTCCCCCTGATTTTGGCAAATCTCGAAGTCGTTGCATACCAATTTCATATACCAATTTTGAAACACAGAAGTTGGTAAGGACTTAGTAAATAGATCAGCGAGATTATCACATGACTTGATTTGCAAGATGTTTATTTCCCCGCTTTCTTGTAACTTATGGGGATAAAACAGCTCAGGGGCAATGTCCTTAGTGACATTACTCTTTATGTAACATGTTTGCATCTATGTAATATAAGCGAAAATTATCTTCAAAGATAATTGTAGGTGATTTAATCGAACCAATACCACATGCCTGTTGTATGTGGTTAATCATTCTGCGAAGTCATACACATTCTCGTGATGCCTCTTATAGAGCAATAATTTCAGAATGATTCGTAGAGGTCGCCGTCGAGTTTGTTTAGAAGACTTCATGAAATAGCTATACCTTCATGTAAGAATACAAATCTAGTTTGGGATGGGGACCAGATAAGTAACCAGCATCAGTGTATCCAATCATATTGAGATCATGATTTCTCTTAAAGAATAAACCAAGATCCTTTGTGCCACTAAGATATCTGAGGATATGCTTCGCTCCCGTCTAATGACGGTGAGTTGGATTGGCACTATGTTTAACTAGTATGTTCACTACAAATGCAATATCAGGCCTGGTGCAATTTGCAAGATACATAAGTGCTCCAATGACACTAAGATATGGGATCTCGGTCCCAATATCTTTTCTCCAAAATCTCATGGTCTAAATGGATCTTTCTCTATTTCTAAAGAACAAACAACCATCGAGGTTTTGTAATGATGTGATTTGTCTATATTGAATTTTCTCAATATTTTCTGGATATAGGTTGATTGATGCACTAAAATCCCTGAAGGACGATGCTCAAGTTGTAAGTCTAGGTAATATTTGGTCTTACCCAAATCCTCCATCTCTAATCCACATGATGGAAATTGTATCTCAAATGATTGCATAATTATTTCTGTATCATGATGATATCAAAATAACCAATATGCGCAATCATGCTTAATTATACACAATGTATGTTGCGATTTGTATTTGGATTCAGAATATGAAGTCCATTGGGACTTATACGTCCGAATCTATCAAATTCATTGAATTTGGAAAACTTTATTTTCACACATACCATGGGGTATGCTATGCTAGGTCTCTGCGTGAAACCATATGCTACAAGCTCTCATTGTTCGTCACCTTGCTTCTAAAAAGAAACTCTGTGAGGGAAGATATTACTGTGGTAATACTTCTCATCATTGAACAAGAGCAATCTCCTTAATTGCTACCTTTTAGTTTGACCAAATTTGAGTGTGAAGAC
Source organism: Miscanthus lutarioriparius (assembly GCA_904845875.1). NCBI lineage: Eukaryota > Viridiplantae > Streptophyta > Magnoliopsida > Poales > Poaceae > Miscanthus > Miscanthus lutarioriparius. Next base: position 104,332,979 of record CAJGYO010000002.1, on the reverse strand, counting down.
GCTCTGCCTAGAACTTTTGGTCTGGATCTAGTAAGGTAAAAAGGCAATCTTTGAGGAGTATAAGTCACGACAATTTGTAGTCTTTAAATGATTGATTCGGTTCTTGAAATCAATATAGCATGTGAAAATGTTAACCCTTTTGGGACTCCGAGTCATTTCCCATATGGAGTCAGGGTGTTCCAATGTCCTAGGATCAGAATTTGGGTGCACCGTTGATCCAGGTGGATTTTGATCCAAGTTTTGGATGCTCATCCAATTTGGGTGTCTACCAACTTAAGGTTGGCTTGGATTTACTGATTTGGAGGATATTGTCCTCGATATCCTCAGACGCTTACTTGAGCATTATCCTTAAGAGCGGCCGTACGTCTCCCCCTCTTCTTTGAAAGTGGGAGTTGAATGGTTTTAATTGGTACCTCCATTCTTTCGGGCGCATTATAAGTAGGATAAGAGGATTTTGTGACATCCTTATTATCAGTAAATGTTTCTGACAGATTCTTTGCAATATGATGCAAATATAAGATATTCTAAACGATTAGGTTTAGAATTTTTGGTACGTGGATGTGAGGATTGCTCTTTTGATTCCTGGCATTTTTAATGTGGTATAAATCTCTCCCTAATGCCTAGAATTATCCTCAAATGTGATCAACATAGGGAGTATGATAGTAGCACGACCAAAGCCCACTATCATGACATCGCGTCAAGCGATTAACAAAATATTTTCTTGTCTCTATGTAAGAGTATAGGAATATTTTGCTTCCCTATATATAGAGTTTGTGGTGCAACTATCCACTGGTAAAATTTCACTTTGCATTTGGATTGACTCCCGTATCAGTCTATATATAGCATGAAGAATATAATGACATTCTTTGCAGATATATAGATTACATACAAGTTAATTAATGGAATATCAAATGTGATGGCACATTATTGTGATATTCAATTGAAATTGATGACAACATTTTATATTACAACACCAAAATGGGACGTAGAAACTAGGTATGTTTGTAAATGGAAGACAAATTTTAGTCTCCAAAATGGATCAAGCGAAGTAAATTCAATGATCGTGCTCTCCATGCTCATAAGACCCACTTATTAATTAAGTGTTAGGTTGCTACTTGGTTTCTTCATGAAACTTGTTGTGGACAACTAGCCTTTCTGGTAGTGTCAGGTTGAAGATAGAAGTGTGCTTCAGTATCTTTATTGTTGAGCCGGATATTTATATCCAATGGATTTGTAATACCGATCAATTAAATGTTTGAAGACATGACATTTCCAAATTGTGTGGCAGTAACATACACAATTGGAACAAAATATGGTTCTGTCATATTTGGGAAATGCCTTGACCCTAAAGAATGCACGAGGCTGCTACTTCTTTTTGCGTTAAATCTTACCATTAAAGTTCTATGGATGTCATTACTATATGGCATCGAACTTGTAATGATTCTAGAAATTCAATGTACTTCAGATGATAGAGCATCACTATAATGCTAATAATGATTCCTCGATAAGAGTTTATCATACACTTGGACCTGAAGTAATGTAGGAATTAATCTAGAATACATTTGGTAAGTTGTGTGCTTTCGCAAAAACGCAATGTTGGAAGATATTTTGGAACAACATAATTATATTCTCAAGTGGACTTAAGATCCTAGAGATAAAGTTGTGGCCAATCATGGTTGGCATTGGACAGAATGACTGCCTTGTGTTGTTCGTATCACTTATTGAAAGCTAGTCATATAGTGCTTCGATTTGCACCCATTGAGATACACATACGTGTGACCTGGATGTATATGGTGCTTTATTAAAATAAAACTCCATAATTAAATTGATCATAAGTGGTGATACTCTCTTATGAGGAGCATCAAATATTACCATGAATCCATAGAACATCAAGTTTAACATTACGTCCATTGACTATGTTAGATAATGGTGACCATCAATGTAACAGAACCGTCCAATTTATACAAGATCAAGTACGGCTGTCCCCGCTAACACGTTGACACACACATACTTTCACTCATATAAACCCGGTAGTCCGCCGAGTGTCCCGAAAGACCTCGGTAAATCAACATCACAACCAAGATCGCGTGATTAAGCAAATACACATCACATACGCAGGGTTGCAGCGGAAAATAATATTACAAATGAATTCACAAATAATAATACAAGTTTGGGTTTCAAAACTGAGTAGTGAAAACAATATAGCTTTCAAAAGATTACATTAATATATGTTCCAAATACATTGCTAGCATAAGTGACATCATCCGACCAAAGCATATAGATGAGAAGTAACTATAGAATCACCGAGCCACCGGCGGTTAGCCACCATCTTCACAGGCCGAGAACTTCACCTGCAACATGGTGGGATAAACCCTGAGTACGAGAAGGTACTCAGCTAGACTTACCCGTCAAAACCAGAAATAAAAGACACCAAGGATCATGCAAGGCTTATGAGGTGGGCTAGCTTGACTTGACAGATTGCATAAAAGAGCTTATGAATATAGTGACCAATTTAAACTTAGCATCAAGCTTATCATCATTTACTGGTCCACTAGATTAGCTTTTGTACTAGAGCACTCACTTATTAGGAGCAAACAATATTAACCATAGCAGGTATAATAAGGCTGTCATCATCATATCATCATTTCCGAACCTTTATGTTATTAAGTGTATCTACATTGGAGATAAGCCCGTCAAGTTCTCACTAACCGGGAGAGACGGCGACTCGAATCGAATTACAACTCAGCTGAGGGGGTATTCTAACTCTCACCCTGGCATACTTAGCAAGGGTAGCCGTGGGTTACCTTTGGTACATCTCAGAACCAAATTGCATGGTTCGATCGGCGCCAAGACTCTCGTGGATTACCCTTCCGCCGGGACGATCGGGACTTTAAATCACACCCGCCTTGGACTCATGCCTCACGGCTCCCTTCCGAGGCGCACTTTATACTTATCGACTCCTCGGCCCGAGGTGAGCTACTCGGCCATGGGTCGGTCATCGGACACGGCCAACTAAGAGAGAGGCATGCGTTCAACATGAACAGGAAAGGCTCCAAGAATCAGTCCTTAAGCGACATGACGGAGTCATCGCAAACCGGCAAGCCTCCGCCCGGTCTTCATTTTAAATTAAGACTGGTTCTTTTCCACGATAGCAAATATAGCCAACCGTGTACATGTATTTTCCTATATCTCATGGTGATGGAAATCACCCGACTTCTACCGTGTTTAAAGAGTGGCTAAGCACTACACGAGCTGAGCTACATAGGATTCAGGTATCAATATCCGGACAAGGATTGATAACCAATGCGAGCAAGTGTTTGCATCCAACACCTAAACTTAATGCAACAATATATATATATATGTAACAATAATATCAGAATCGCATTTCAAAAATTAGGAGGCTTAATATGCTCCGGGGCTTGCCTGGGATCCGACACAAGTCAGTTGGGTTAGCTTGCACCGTCATGGGGACATCTTCGGTCCTAGCACTTGCTTAGTCCTTCCATCTTCGGGATATATCCACCAAACCAATTCTTCGGGTTTGGCTCCAACATCGCATCCTTCACGTGGTGCATCTAGCGTACCTAAATGAGATGCAAGATGCATGTGTATGAATGTGATGAATGGTAACACAAGATGCATCACACATAAGCATTTAAGACAAACACAAGATTATGCAAGACATAGACACCAATAGCTATTTAACTAACATCACACAACTAACTATAGAGAGCAAGCACATCAAGCATGACACAAGTTTAACAAGGTCACAAGTATCATAACTTGATCATCAACAAAGCCACACTTAGCAATATACAAGCAAACAACTATAATTGGAATCTGTCAATTTCTGGACATGCAAACAGCAGGTATAAGATTTAGCTATAACTGGAGTTACACAAATCCAAATGACTTGCAAGAAGACATTATGGAAAGCTTATGAAATTATCTACATTTCATCTATAACCATCACAGCATGATTCCCAAGTTAAGTAGGTCGAAATTATACATTTACAGAAACTGGTCCCTAATTGACAGAGAGCAGCCATTTCTGAAACCCAACTTTAAACCGGCATAACTCACAAACTACTTGGCCAAATGATACCAAATTTTAACAGCAGCTAGATACATAAATTATCTACAACTTTTGTATAAACAAGTTTCACAACAAAGCGCCTTATCATAAAGAACTTTGCTAAGTTTCCAGATCTGTCCAGAAACCACATTTGCAAGAAAATAAATATTAACTTATGTTGCAAACACATAATTAGGCAAAACCAACTTTACCAACATGTCACACATGACTAAAGAACACCAGACAACCTAGTGTCCATGACCAAATAAATTCTTTTAATGCATTTCTTAATTTATTTTAGATAACAAGGTGACTTAAGGAACATATACCCAAAGTATACAATAAATTCTACAAAAATTACAGTGGCTCACATATCCTCTCAATAGTCTACTGTCCAAATTTCACTCCATTTTAATATGTATAGCACCCTCTATGAAAAAGACAAGTTGCTAAAGCAAGAAATCATGTGAGAGCAAGATAAACCAATAACTCACTCATACTTCATCCAATACTCATGAAATTTTTACCACACATCAACTATCACATGATTAGCATGCCACAAAAATTTCACTTCATTTGGAGCCCTATATCTACAGTTATGAAAAAGACAAATACCACTAGCATTACAAACCTAGCTGCATAAATATATTTTTACAGCTAAAACTTTAAAGTAAAACATGTAATATTATAGATCTATTGCATAGAGAATTTCACAAGGATTCCAAAAAGTCCTCATTTGCTATTTTACGAATTTCCTATGAATTACTATGAATTTCCAAAGATTCAGCAAATTAAAAACAAATAGGTCCCTAGGAGCACTATTCATATGAGTCTATAACATTACAGATAGGACCCTCCCTTTCTCCTAATTGTTGCGCGAAGCCCCTGGTCGGAATTAAAAGCAGAGAAGCATGCCGAACTTGCTGTTGTTACCGAAGGAGGCTCGTGCAAAAAGGAAGCTGCACAGCTGGCTCATGGCACTGCCATGAGAAACAGGCCGGAGGTGGCTCGTGGCTGCAAGCCACGGTGGCCATGGCTCGAGCCCGCCTGAATACTCCGGCTGGCTCAAGAGAGGCAGCGGGAGAGGTGAGGGAGGACGACTGATCCGCGTGCCCCGATGGAGAGCTCTATGCAGGCGCAAGAGGGTTTGTAAGAGAGGGAGCAAGCAAGAGCTCGGAGCTCGGCCGGCCGACCATGGCGACGATTGACGCGCTCTCCCGGTGGTTATGTGGTTACGGTGGCGCGAGGCGGTCATGCGAGGCCAGGAGGCCAAGCTAGTGGCGGCTCTGGCTTGCATCATGCAAGACTCAGCGGCAGCAACGAAGCTCACGCTTATAGGCCATGATGGCAAGACAAATGATTGCGACGATAATGGAGAGAGGCGAATGGAGAGGGCGATGGAGCGAGCTCGGCCTCGGGTGTCCAAAACGAGGAAGCAATGGTGTTAGTTCTGCACGAGAGGCAGCCATGAAGCCATGACAAAGACAGTTCAAAATTTATAATTCTACCTCAAAACTACCATCTGAAACCTAATCTTGGCTCCCTCAAACTCTCAAACCGATTGAATTAGCTTAGATATCCATTAATAAGAGTGGTAGAGCTACATGAGTACATCAATATTGCTTATATGAAGTTGAGCTGGTTAGGCCTGGTTTGGGAGATACAAGTTTTGAAAGTGGAGTACACGAAAACTCAAAACACGAATTCACCATCCAGATTTAGTCAAATTTGAGCTCCCCAAAAAACAGCCATGGATTCCAACTTGACGGCTCGCTTTGACTTTCTTACAAGCTGATCTAGCTCTTAGTTCAAAAATAAAGTTTGTTGTACATAACATGGACTTCAACTTTTATTTAGGGTGCAACTCCATGCAAGCTAACTGTGACGTGATTGGTCAACACAGTCAAAGTAGCATCGCGGTAAAGCTTAAATCTAAGTTTTAGACCGATTGATGCATTTTCTTGATCTCTGCTCAACATGAACCCTTCATGACTTTTGTTATGGAGTTCAATTAGAGTCATTTGGGCAAGGTTGCAAGGTTTGGTTGATGACCTACATTTCCATTTACTTAATAGTGCAATTCAAGCACTTAGTAAAGCCATTCCAATAAGGATATAACTTATCATTTCATGTGACTTTTTGATTCCAAACTTCATGAAACTTTTCCAGTGATCCATATAGATAGGTATTGATGTGAGACACATGAAGATATTCCAATAACACCAGCCAAGCATATATCCTGAAAAGGGCCTATATGTAAAACAAGGGTGCAATATCCGAGTTTAGGTTGGGGCTCATTTCCATAGGTCTGACCTTGACATCTCCATCACCACTGAACATGTCATGATTGAGCTTAAACCCATTGCTTAACTGGTGACAAACACCTGGGGTGTTACAATCAAGAGCAAGAGATCAAACTCTTTGCTGGCTATTATACTAACAAGGTTTAAACCATAGATTTTCTGAATTTACGCTAAGGGTAAATTTAAAATTGCTATGATGATGCTGTATTAGTTAATGCAAAATAAATAGGAGACAAGATCTATCTCACTAATAGTGTAAAACCTCATTTATGCTAGCACATTAGAGGTAGTCATCATAAAAATATAGACCTCTAATAATATGGACATAGTCTGTTGAACAGTAGATGCCAAGTGGTGTATGCAATTTGTATAAACACATATTAAAAGATTGATATAGACCTTAGTTAATCTGCAAATGAATTGGGTACGCACGTTGAGGATAATCACTAAGTTGTGGACTTAGTGTAGATCCCGCAGTAGCAACTATGGTGCTACCTTGTGTATGGCCAATAGAAATGCTGATTAATGGTAGTCATTTTGTGAAAAGATGTAGACCGTTTGTTTCAATTTATGATATTGGGTACGCACATTGAGGATAGTCACTAAGAATTTAGTGTAGATCCCACAGCAGCAACTATGGCGCTACCTTGTGTATGGCCGACATACAATGTAGAACATTTATGTTATATAGAAATGATGAGGTAATACACTTAATGGATTTTGCATTAAAAATGTAAGCGCTGTAAGCTTTAAATAAAGCATGAATAGGCTTAACATGAAATGAAAATTGCAAATGACAAAGTAATTATAAGAAGGTCGTGATAATAATATTACATGTTTATTGGGTTTGCCAATTTGGATAAACATTTTGAATAATGTAATAATAACACATGTTTATTGGGTTTGTCAATTTGAACAAACGCTTTGAACAGTACTAAAAATTTCCAGAAAACATAGGATCTGGAGAGCGAATTTACAGTGGTAAATTCATCTGCAGCAGTATATGTCATGATGCAATTCTTGATGACACATGTGTCTCAAAAATACTTATTTACAGAAGGTAAATATTATGCATCATAATGCATTTTAAACCTAAGGTGTAAAATGAGCATTTACATGGAGTAAATATAGTACACCACGGTATGTTAAAATCCGAGAGCTTAAACATAAATCTAGAATACACCAATAATCTATTAGGATTATCATGTAATTTATAGGAGAGAAGAATTTCTATGCAAAAACGCACATCCTTATCCTTTCCCAGGAAGATTATCTTCGAGCAGACGGTTCCCCATCCATCCCGTCCCCCTGCCCGGACGAGATGCCGCTGGGGAAGGGGACTCGGACTGGGCCGGCCGTCGCCGCGTGCCACGGTCATAGCGGAGCCGCCGTTGCCGATTTGGGCGAACGGGGCACAACCATCGCCGCCGCATGCCAGGGCCCAGCCAAGAACCGCAGCCGGGGTACACGACGCCGCCGTCGCCAGCCGCGAGCTCGGAGTCGCGCTGGGGTTGCCGGCCGCGACGCGAGGTCGCTGACGTCGGCCGCAGGACGGTCGCGAGTGCGGGGCTTGCGTGCGTGCACGGCCACGGGGGCCAGTACCGCGAGGACGAGGATGCCTGCAGCGGGCACAAGGCCGCGCGGGCGGTTCTGTCCGTGCCGCTGCGGTGGTCGCCGGCCGCGACGCGAGGCCACAGGCGCGGGGCCACGGCGCGAAGGCCGCCTGGCCTTGGAGTTGCCAACCGCAGGCGGCGCTGCTGGCCAGACGCGGGCTCTCCATCCTGAAGCGTGGACGCTGCTGGGGCTGATCTGAAGACGCCAACCGCCGCCAGGCTTGCCATGGGCGTGCAGTTGCGTGCTTCGAAGAGGGACGCCGTGTGGGACAGCCGTCGCTCCAAGCCACGACAACCTCCGTGCAGCGCGGATCGGTCCGCTTGCGAAGGGCGGCGCAGAAAAGCAACCGCAATGACGAGTGCCGAGAGGTAAACGATGATGGTTTTACCGTGATTCTTCTTCCTCCGAAGATGTTCTTCATGCGAAGGAGACGTCTGGATCTTTGTTTTTGTGCAGAACGCTGATGATTGAGAACTGAGAACGCAGGCGATCTTGCAGCGAGGACCAGCGTGAACTTCTTCGTGCTTGTTCTCTATCTTCGGCGTTGAGTAGCACTGGAATGAAATTTCTCCAGGGATCTGCTTGTAGGCCCATCTCCGAAAGAACAACATCCTTCTCGAATAAATGCCAATTTGCAATTTGCGATCGTGATTCACTCGGTGGAGAGCGAAAGTGCGTGATAACATATTAAAGCGTGAATGTAAATGAATAAGATTTAGAAAACTATCTCTTTGATTGATCTTTAAAATATATTTATACAAGTGAAGGGTGTCACGAAGGGACATGACTTTTTTCAAAGGACATGCCCTTTAAAGTAAAACTAACTATCTAATTCTATCTACTAATCTTATAATTGATAGATAAGATCACTTCGTAAACAAGTGTCTGCCGTTTCACAACAATTTCTTTATTATGATATGACACCGAAAATACGTAGCGCCTGGCATTTCGTCAATCCTCTTGGGCTGTTGCCTGTTGACGAGTTCTGCAGTATAGGCGAAATTGTACAAAGAAGACCCAACTGAACATGTTCATGGGCCAAACCAGGGAAGCAATAAGCTAGTACCCATATTGATGTCTTCTGCTATGGGGGTTCAGACTTCAGGCTAGAAGATCATGAAATGAACAACCTTCAATCTGTCAAGTGAAAGCCACAGTAGCGACCATCGACTGCTACTATCATGCCGGAACAGCCAGAACCTGGTTGCATGAGAAATGAACCTTTCAATTTCAATTTTCAAGCACTTCAGTGTTCAGAGGAAAACTGAATAAATACCTATTACTGTTAGTGTAGTGTCACCCCAATATACGGTAACACTGCCTGCTCGGTGCCACCATATTACAAACTAAAACCTAGCTCAACCCCTCGTGGAACAGGGCCAGGAACCTATGCAAGACCAGCGAATTCTTCCCCTGCTACAAAACCGTTTTTCCTGTATCAACTAGAGGTCCAATCACCCCTCAGAACCCTCCTTAAACTTCTCATCGGATTGTAGCTACAAAGAATTAGAGAAAGGTGAAAGGAACATGTGACCAAGCGGCCCCACACTACACTGAGATGGCAGAACACTGATGCCATCCTCCCAACTGGTAGAACAAGCCTGGTTCAGGCTTTCAGTGAGCTGTGCTGCCTCTGTGCTAATGCTCCTCCTCTGCTTTGGCAGTCCAGTACGTCTTAACCGCCATGAGGACCTTCTCTGGGTTGAAGGGGCCATCCTCGTGGTCCATGATGCGGCTTTCCCACCGCATTCGCTTGGTTATTGCCTGGACTTTCGTGAGCACGTCAACTGTGTCACGGATGATAGCTGTGCCCTCGGGCCTTAATATCCTATCCATCTCCAAGAGGATGTCGGTTATATCACACCTGAAAAGTTTAGGAGAACACATCATGAGGGCCTGTATATTGTAAAAAAATGCCATATATTATGGATATTTCAGAGCTGAAACAATGCTCCCACACTTGCTGACAGAGGAGCTCATGTGAATAACCAAGGTCAGTTTCAGAAGACATGAGAGTAGGGGCAGTGGTACAAGTATAACAAATATGTCAGAAAAACGTATCAGGACAGCAGTTAAACTAGAGTCCTGTGTTAAAGGCAATATTAACAGTAAATTGTACTGCAGGACATGCAGCCATCAACTGGGCAAGGCTGAAGGCTATCTGACATTTAATTAGAGGTGAACATGTTGCACTGAGATGCCTAGCATAACCTCCACAATTACTTGGTGTCGAGAAAAATGATAAGGTGCCGAACAAAACTCAAATATCTTCTCATAATCATAAACCACTAAAAAATTATTTTGATAAAAGTAAGCTGATGTCTTCCTTAATAGGCTAAGGCGAACTATAAATTGATTATGATTTTCAAGGCTGACAAAATGATGGCCAAACAAAACAAAGGTAACAAGAAGATAGCAAACAGTAATGTCATGAACATGGCTCAAATAAAGAGTGAAGTGCAGAATTTCCTTACCTGTCTTGGTAGATGCTAAACAAATTGTCAGCATGCAAGAGGTCATAGGTTCTTGGATACGTTGAGAAAGCTTCACACCAGTCCTGGTATGTGCCAATGAACCCTCGCTCGTATATTGCCCCAAGGGTGTCCCGGTCAGAGTTAACAGGTACGACATTCATCACCCACACAGGGTACTTCACTAAAGAAGCAGCGAACCCACCCATGTTTGCGTTCATGTCCATCACATTTCTGTATCTATTCTCTGCTATGGGTATGGTGCGCTTGTAGTATGCCACCCTCTTCTCCCACAATTTCTTGTCCTCATCAAACTTCTTTGCATCCAATCCTGGAATCATGCCCCTTTTAATCCTGGGGGGAACCAAGAATGCCCTCTCTGGCCATTTCTCCACTGCTCCTCCCGCCACTTCTCCCTGGTTGCTTACTTCAGGCAATGGAGTAACACAGGCTTCCATCTGTCTGTACCTGTATATGGAACGGAAAAGGAATAAGTAATAGACAACTAAATGGATCATCAAACCTATTTTTATTGGTTAAGCGGTTGTATACCAAGCAGCATCAGGATTGTCACTCTTGCAGATATGGGGCGTCTTATATGTCTTCTTAATGTTGGCACACTCAAGGTGGTTCTTAGGCTTCTGCCAGATGGAGAGATCCCTCTTCTCAACCACCTTGTTCCAGCAAAGGCTCCTCGCGACATCCTCAATCTTGTCTTGCTCTTGCTTGAGGTCCTCCTTTGTCCTCTCCCACCCCGCGTGGTGCGTCTTCCAGTTGATCGGAGGACCCGAGAGAATCCAATATCCTCCTGGCCTTAGAATCCTATCGACTTCAGCAAGGTATAGTCCATCTAAAGAAAATTTGAGAACATCCACTAAGTCAGTTCGTTTTCTACCCAAGGACAACTTGAAAAGTAGAAAAGATACACAGTGGATCAAATGGAAGAGGTATGAAGTACTCACCATGTGCATGCCAAGGAATCAGACAGCGAGAGCAATGTGCCATATCAAATGCCCTAGATGGGTAAGGCAACCGGTGCTTCCCCATCACACCGATGATGGCAGGGACACCTCTTTCCAGTGCGAATTGCACCTGAGCTTCGTGCGTGTCTCTTGGCGCAAATGACATGGCAATGATGTTCCTCTTCAGCAAGTAAGCTCCCCAACTAGCAACCTTCAACAACAAAAACATCAGCACTATCACAACGCACAACTAGAACCTATAAACCCAAGGCATTCTTCCACTTACCCCACAACCTGTGTCAACAGCCGTCCTGATCTTCCCATCCGATAATGAGATGAGCTTATCGATATCATCTATGTAGGCATCAGCACCACGCGGGAACATAGTGCCACCACCAGGGAACTTGAACTTATCGCCCTCAACCTGGATCCAGTTCTGCACTGCTTTCTCAATGCTGAGCTCCTTGTGGGGGATGTTGTTGAAATAGGCGTAGTCCCTGCTACGAGGCCACTTGAAGGGGGTCCTGTACCCAGGCGGTGCTGGGATGAGGCATCGGACCTGCTCGTCCTTGCCAGGACAATGGCGCTCCCGGTACACTAGCATGGTGCGGTCGAACCGGCGCCCGCGCGTACGGTCCTCACATGGCGTGTACTCACTGAAGTTGAGAGGGCATGCCGGGAACTGCTGCAGTTCCCCATCACCGTCCGTGTTGTTGATGGTGAGCCGGTGGTGTGCGTCAAAGTCAAGCACCTCGCCGGAGCCTGGCCCAAACGATGGCGCAGAGCCAGAGGACTGTGTCGTGGCGACAGTGGGATCGCAGCCAACCCGGGTGATCGCTGAGTTGCCTATGGGCTTTGGAAGCGTGGTGTTCTGCCATGCGCCAAGGACGTAGAAGGCGATGCAGAGCGCGCTTACAACGAGGATGTATGTCAGGCGCTGCTTCTTGGATTCCTGCAGCTGCTGGGCTTTGGGAGAAGCTGGGTAGTCCTTCGCCATGGCTCCTGCAGTTCCAAGAACCAGTGAGGTGTCAACAGAATTTAATTTGATCTAATGGAGAAAGGCACCAAAATTAGGAGCAGCTCACAGAGTTCAGAGTAGAGGGCTTAAACTGACACATTTAGGCTACACATCTTTGATTTGAGCAATTGAGCTGAACACTGAAGATGAAGGCATAGGGTTTGCACTGCCAGATAAACTAATTTTACTATAAGCAGTGAAAGAAATCTAAGAAAGTATCAAGATTTGAAATTTCGTAGATTTCTCAAAAAAAAAAAAAGGATTTGAAATTTAGTAATCTACCATGCTTCAGTGAGGTTTGTGGGCACAATTACTGTACAGTTTGGTGAGATCAAAACTAAATAGTTTTAACAGTGGCAGTAAATTTCTGTGGCTAGCTACGACTTTAGAACTTAGAACAACAAAATTCAGAAAGTGGAAGGAGATGGAGATAGCAGATTGGATTGATCTGATTTCTGAACAACAACTGAATTTATGTTTGCCCAAAATTAAAGAGGCACCAATTACCAACCTAACCCATAAAAAAAAGTTAGAAGAAGCAGCCAGAGGAAAAGATTAACCAACCTAACCTCAGATCGTGATAAAATCTCCAAAAGGCTTTGATTCGCCCGAGAGGAGAAAACTGTGCAGAATCGTATGCACGCAGCATGCCTCAAATAAAATCAGCAGACTTATGCTTCTTGCTGAAGGCAAGTATGTCCTTCTAGCATAAAGGGTAAAGGAGGCTAAACAGTAAAGATTCCCAACAAAAGGCAAATCAGAAGCCACACGACAACAGCTAAGCACCAACCCATGCCCATGAATCCAAAATTTTAACGAAATGGGAAGCAGACCCCATCAATGCCCCTCAGCGGGAGCCGTTGCATTTCCAAATGGATCCATCCCCTCCAAGAAACAAAGCGCACGAAACGAAATCAGCGGAGGAACCTGATCTGCGAACAAGAAGCCAGCTCAGGAAGGCAGAGCACTGGAGGACGCCAAGACGACGACGAAGAGGCAGAGTACCCCCAAGCTCCAGAGGGGGAAAAGGCCGGAAGGGGACGGGAGAGTAGCACCACGGGTCCTGCCTATTTATGCGAGCTCTGCACTTCAGCAATGGCGAGGTTAGTGAGGCAGGCACTGAGAAGAGCCAGTGGTGAGTGAAGTGGTGGCGTGATGCCGAACACACGCCCACATGTCAGCAGCGCCCCAGCTAACCCTGTCCCCCCTTTTCATAAATAAATAAAGAAAGCGGGGTGTGAATGGAGGCCACACCCGGAAAGATCAGGCCGACATCAGCATAAAAATAGGAATTTTTTGAATTTGTTTAAAGATTGTAAAGAAAGCGGGGTGTGAATGGAGGCCGCCGACATCAGCATAAAAATAGGGCCCTGTTTAGATTGAAACTTTTTTCCACTTGATGAATAGTATCACTTTCATTTTATTTGGTAAATATTATCCAATCATGGACCAACTAGGCTTAAAAGATTCATCTCGTGATTTCCAACTAAACTGTGTAATTAGTTATTTTTTTTATCTACATTTAATATTTCATGCAAGCGGCTAAAAATTGATATGATAGAGAGAATAAAAAAACTTGGAACTTTGATGGGATCTAAACAAGGCCTAGGGTGGAATTGGTGGGAAGGAAAAAGCGGGCAGCCACCGAGGGCGAGGCGAGACCACGGCCTGTCATTGCTCACGTGGTAATGGTGTTGGAGCAATGCCTGCCTGTGGAGACCCAGCGAGCGCAGTGGATCGTCCGAGGAAGATGATTTGCAAGAATAAATAGTCTTCGGTCCTTGGAATTAGGCCTCTTGCACGAATGTGACGTTTCTATCCTTGGACTGTATGCATGGACAATGACGAGAGATGTGCTCTGAATTTCTGACATAGTATTGGTTTCTGAACAAAATTTCTGGACTATTGGTTTCTGAACAATCTTTGACATTTCAAGAGCCTACTTTTTATTTTTCTTGTTTGGCTCTTTAGTCAACAAACACCAATCAGCTGCCATTTCCATGCAGAGGATTTTTGGTGCTTTGCTCCGAGAGCACAATGCTGAACAACTTGTTGAGGACATTGTATCTACCTTCATTAGGATCAGGAAAAGGATATCTTTTTTCAAGACAATGTCGCCAATAATCTTTTAACCGACTACATTGGAAGGGGACAAAACAATTTTTAATGGCAGACAGAAAGCCTTAACACAATTCCAAGAATTAATAAAAACATGAACACAACGAAATTAACCACGCGAGAGCTGCAGTAAATCTTGGAATTACCCACCTTATAACGATGTATATGTGTCCCAGTATTCCCTTGTCACCGTAGCAAATTTGCTCTGCCCTCTCTGAGTGTCGCCCACTCTATCATTGATCTGGGCAACTTTGCCCGCCCATGATGGTTGTTTGCAGTAGAAGCAGGGTAAAACCAAAAGGCTCTCCTTTTGAGCTGTTGCCCCTTTTTATCTCCTCGTCACGCACTGGCGCAGGGGATGTTCACCCCCCTTGTTCTTTGCCTGCATGGAGAATTGGAGGGTGGACAGGATTTGGTCAATGGCGAAAGGGCACCACAGAGGGTTATGGGGAGAGATTGTAGGGCCTCCATTTGCTCCCAGCATTTTCTGCTTTTCCTTTTGACTTGAAAAATAGAAAACCTCATGTGGAAGGGAAAAAAATACAGTTTTGTGATGGGCTGATGGCAAGCTTGGACAGTGTCGGTGCAATAAAATGCAGGGACCACAGCCTCTGATGGCTCATGTTCATGGCGTGGCCTACCTATTTGGCCTGATATTTTGCAAAGGATTTCACCGGCAAATAATGAATGATATGGTTCCTTGGATCCTTGTCTATATACAGCTAATTCCTGAATTCACTTTTAGAAAGTGAGCCTAGTTGGATGGGAGGTGTGGTCATACTCATACGAGTATACCCAACGACTAAGGTTTGAGCCTCTTCAACCTAGCCCTCTCTAACTCAAATTTGGGTGTCTATTTGCTTCTTGGTGAAAAAAGGTATATTTCCTGCTAGAATGGTCACAGTTTTTCTGAATTCAATCTTGTTTCTATAGTTCATCAAGAAAATAACTGTTTCGAGGAGAACTATAGTAGCAAAGCTGATAGACATTCAGGTGTGCATTATTTCACATTTGATGACACAGTTAGAAAATCTGCAGAACACAGTAAGACATATCCTGGTTCTTTCTATGTAGACAATTTTTTTAAGCATGATAGAAACACATTTTTCTTTATCAACGAAATAAAACCACGGAAAAAGGAAAGAGAATGCCATGGATGGAATCTCCAGGAAAAGCGGGTAAAGTGAACACACGCAATGGCGCATCACTCCTTTTGGAATCCGCATCAGCCTTCCTGCCTGATGAGGGTTCCTCGAGCACAAGCCCCCCCTCTTTCACAGGATCCAAGAACAGGAGTCTCTCGTAGTCTCGTTTCAAAACGAAAGATGGAACGGGATCGGAGTCCCTCGGTCACCGATCTTCAACCCACGTCCCACGCAATGCGAAGCGCAATTCCAGTTTCCGCAACAGAACAGTAGGGACAATATAAATAAAACAAACTGAAAATCAATCGCGTATGCAACTCTCACCTGATGAGGTGCTCAACTGCGGAACTCGAAAAGGACGACGAAGAGGATACCGGAGGAGATGATCCACGCAACAGCAGCCGAGATGTTTCCGGCGCTGGTAGAAAAACCAGTCTCCGGGGATCGTTTGGAATTTCGTTGACGGCGAATCTACCTCGGCGGAAAATATGGTGGACTCCGCACCGAAACCCTCAAGAGCACGTTCGTTTCCCCCTGAATCACCGCCAGGAACGATTCCCGGCCGGAATCGTTAGTTTATTTGTATAAGATTTCATCAGCAGGAATGAATCCTGATGTCAAACTGCCCCAAACGTCCTAAGAGATTTTTTCCATGCGTGCCATTATAAAAGACCGTAACCGTGGGACTCTGGAAAAATTCAGCGGATTTAACATTATTACTTTAACTTTTTTATGTTCCTCTATGTCACTTCCGTCAGTTTAGGTTCTAACGGTGTCAAACTGCAGGTGTGAAAAAACGAAAATAACCTTAAGTCTAAATATGTTATTAATTTTTTTTGAGCATCTTAATGACTTCAAATGAAAAAACTCAAAACTAGAAAGTTACCGATTTTTGTCGAGATCTATAATTTTTATATAAAATTTATTTTCATTTAATTCTAAAAAAATATGATTTGATATGATTAATATATCTTAGAAAAATCATCATTTTTTGCGGAATTAAATGAAAATAATTTTATATGAAAATTATAGATCTCGAAGAGATCTACAACTTTTTAGTTTTGAGTTTTTTCATTTGAAGTCATGTTAAAAAAATAATAACATATTTAAACTTAAAGGTATTTTCGTCTTTTCACACCTACAATTTGACGCCGTTAGAGCCTAAACTGACGGGAGTGACATGGAGGATACGAAAAAATTAGAGTAGTGACGCTGAAGACCGCTGAATTTTTCCAGGACACACCGAAAATTACAATCTTTTATAATGGCACGCCAGGAAAAGTCTCAAACCCTTACGCCTGGCAGGCCGCTGGATCTCCACATCCTGAGACAATTCAGCCCAACCGCCCAGATCGTACCTGCAGAGGCCCATCAGTCCACGACGCGGCAGCGTCTGTGTGGCTGGCTGTGTCGCAAGGGCACGGCTCCAGCCGCGCCGCGGGTCCGGCCGGAGCCCGACGCGCCGACGCGGGGCGTCCCCATGCCGCTGCCGCTGCGGGTGGCGGCGCGGCTGCTGCTGGCGCGGGGCAAGACCACCGCGGTGCAGCACGTGGTGGCGCGGCACCTGGACCACACCTTCGAGCGGCTCGCGGCGGCGCACCTGCCCCTCGTCGCGGCGTCGCCGCTGATCGACGCGCTGCGGGCCTGCCCCGAGCCGCTCGCGCTGCCGAACCTCGCGCGCCGCCTCCCGCTCCGCCTCCACCGCCGCGGCCCGCTCCACTTCCTCCGCCTCTTCCCGCGCGTGTTCCACCTCCGCGCCCCGCTCCCGCTCTCGCTGTCCCTGACCCCCGCCGCCGCGGGCCTCCTCTCCGTTGCCAGCTCCCCCGCCGACACGGCGCGGACGCTCCACCGCCTCCTCGCGATGTCGGTCACCCGCTCCCTGCCCCTCCGCGCCATCTTCCGCGTCTGGCGCGAGCTCGCCCTCCCCGACGACTTCGAGGACTCCGTCGTTGAGGGGCACCCGCACCTCTTCCGCCTTGTCCCCAATCCCGACGAGCCCAACACCCACATTCTCCAACTCGTCGCCGATCCGGCGACAGAGGAATTCACCCCGGTGGTGGAGAAGACCCGGCCGGACAGGTACGCCTTTAAGCTGCAGTTTCCGCCGGGGTTCAGGCTGACCAAGGAGTATCGGAAAAAGGTGAAGGGGTGGCAGCTGCTGCCTTACACCGGCCCGTATCAGGGCGTCAGTCCGAGGGCTGGAGGGAGCAAGAGGGTGTCAAAGCTGGCGAGGAGGAAGATGGAGAAGAGGGCGGTAGGGATTGCGCACGAGTTCCTAAGCCTGACAGTGGAGAAGATGGTGGAGGTGGAGAAGTTCAGTCAGTTCAGGAAGTGGTTTGGGATCGAGGTCAATGTCCGGGACGTGTTCTTGGATCATCCCGGGATATTCTACCTCTCGGCGAAAGGAAAACGGCACACAGTGTTTTTGAGGGAGATGTATGATCGTGGAAAGCTTGTTTTGTCGAATGATGTCTCTGAGGCAAGGGCCAAACTCGTTGAGCTCATGCTCCTGCGTCGACGTGGTCTTGGGAATGCCAATTCAAGTGCCAACATGGATTCAGGTGCCACTGTTGATGCCAGAGAGAGTGGTGATGATTTTGTTGAGCATGAGGATTGCTTGTTGGACGTATCGGATAAGTAACAGTAGAAGGATGTTCTCAACTTCATGGGAAATCATGTCAGTAAGCATGTTCAACTGTGCTTGGCACACTTCTGATGGAGAATGGATTAATGGTGCCATGGGCAGGAGGTTTGTGTGCTGGAGATAACCAAGGTGCACGGATTTCAGAGTGGTATCACATGGTTGATAGAGGTAGTGGCATGGACATAGTTGTGGCATTTGATGCTTGGAACCCAAATGTCATGTTTCAACTGTTTGCGCTATCCTATTGGTAGTTCAAGATTCATGAGGAAAGGTTGAACCTTTCAAATTCCATTCCCTTAGTTCTCTGCTCAGATTCTTTTGCTTAATTGCTGGTAATATGTTAGGACATGAATTTGCTCTAGTTCTTCTCTTTTGTCTGGCATAGGTACTTTTGGTTAGGGCTATGGGCTGAAAAGTAAAACCATGACGGTGCCTGGTAGGTGGCATTGCCTGAATTTTATTATTTGAATAAAGCATTGCCTGAATTGAAGAGACAATTCTTCAGCATTTTTTGCAACCCTGGTCGTTTTTGCAACATTCTTAGCTTAACAGGGCCAGCAAGAGTGCAAACATGCTTCATGTTGTTGGACGACTTCAGGCACCTACATTGCCAGTTCAGCTTGAAGTTCCAAGTTTATGCTTTCAACAGTTAAGCCTACTCTGATGTTGGAACACTGAACGCCTATGAATCGCAAGGTTTTGAGCTGGTTGGCATCACAAAACTAGTGCCTGATGTTCAAATATCAAGAAGAGATGATGGTTGAATAACCATATATTATCGCTAATGGAGAGACAGTCAGGCACCTTCTGATAGGCAAATAGGGGTAGTGTAATGCTTCTCCATAGCTAACAATTTTGTGTCCAGCAAATGTACCAGCCAATCTCTGTGCTGGAGATTGGTGGTTACTCTCCCTCGCTGCAGTTGTATCTCCATACACCTTACTTCAGTTGTGTCTTTTCTTCCCCATAGTTGGTTCTGAGTGTTCATTTTGTAGGACAAAATACGGCTACAATTAAGAACCATTGTTGTAATAATTTTAAAATAGTTTTCTTTTTCTTCCAATTATCAGCCTGATGTGGTTGGAGAGATTGGCTCCAGATTTTCCAGCACCCTCATACTCATTTGGTTTCTTTTTGCTCATATTCATTCGGTTTCCTTTTGTAAGATGCGCATGGGTCTTAGTGTTATACTACGCCTAAAATTTGAAATGGAGTGAGAATAAAGTTTTGTTCGTTGATCAAAGTTAATACCACGTGAGCGGAAGGAGATGATTCTGCGCAGGAAGCAAAGAGTGACATATTTGCCCAACTGATACTAATCTGCACATTTCCTAGTTTGATCCTCTGAAATCTTGACTGCAACACAGTCCAGTAATTACAAAGGATTATGGATGTTGAGGAGCAGAACTCTGGCCTGCAGCAGCCTCCTGAACACCTTCTCGCTTTCGCTCTCCAGCCCGGCAATGCGTTCCTCTAGCTCCTCCAGCCTCTGCAATGCCGTTGGCGCCATCTCCGGCGCTACTTTCCTGGCCCCTGGTGCGACGCCCAGCCTCGCCAGCCACCTGTGCGAAGCCGAAGACGCCGTTTGTACCATGGCCGACACGTTCGGCGACAAGGCCGCGCACCCGGAGAAGACGACCGCCGAGGCCTCCGCCGCGGCCACGGCCGCCTCCGCCACCGCGCCGACCACTTCAGTGTCGGTGGCGTCCGCTGAGCTGGGCGCCGGCGCCGCGCGCCTCGAGGTCGAGGCGTGCCGCATCGCGGCGGCGAGGCGGTGCAGCTCCTTCTCGGTCCGCCTGTGCGCGCGCAGCGACGCGGCGACCACCGTGCCGTCCCCGCGTCGGGCGCCGGCCTGCGCGTCCGCCACGCTCTGCTTCGCCGCGAGCAGCGCCGACTCGAACGTGCCGTACGCGTCCGCGAGCACGAGGAGGCCGTCGAGGACCTGGTCGTCGTCGGGGTCAGCGTCGTGGAGGGCCGCCGCTGCCCGCGGCGTGGCCAGCAGGTCGCCGAGCGCGGCCAGGACGGCGTCCAGGAGCGCGAGGCCGTGGCCGGAGGAGGAGGAGGCTCCGCCGGCGCCGCACCACGCCCTGAGCGCGCGGACGGTGCCGTGGAGGCGCGCGAGCGCCGGGTGGCACGGCTCGCTCGCGGACCGCGCGTGTGCTGCCGCGGTCGGCGCCGCGGCCGCCTTCCTCCTCGTCGTCCTCGCAGGGCTGAGCGTCAAGTGCATTCTGACTTCTGGGTGGGGTGCTTGCTTTCCTGATGATCGTGATCGTGATCGTGATCGTGATCGTGAGTGGAACGTCCGGGACATGGACGTGAGCATATATTGGACGGCCGCCGCGGAGGCGGTGGTTGCAAGTTGCGGCAAAGAAATGGTCGGATACTCGGATTCACAGGAGGCGGGTTGGCGCCGGCCGCGCTGCTGTTTTGGGCATCCCGGCATGCGAGCAAAACAAGTGGAAACCCAGCCAGTGTCCAGTAGCGGCAGGGGTACCATGGAGTTGACCAGTGGCGTACGACAAAGAGTTCAGTAGGGAACAGCTCTGCCTATTGGGGGACATATTCTTCTTGTCAACGAGAGGTTGGCGCAGCGCTGACGGGATTGGTCGTGCGAGGTTGGGATTTCGGATAAGGCGCGAGTGAACTGTCAAACAACCTCGTTCCAGTTCCGGTATGCCGGGGGCCTGGGGCCTTTGTTTTGGTTTGGAGGAGGACTGCGGCCAAACCGCCGGGCTTTCTCAAACCAGAAACCTGGCCAGCCACCATCTGCTGGCTGCTGCCGAAGGCAGGATTTGCCGAGTGGCCAGCTTGGCGAATAAACAATGGACCGCGATGCTTGTCGTCCCGCGGCCCCGTGCGCGCAAGCCAGCGACACAGAGGTCTGAGAGATGGGTTCCAGCAGAGCAGCAGCGATGGAGAGACCCGAGAGCCGAGGCAGCTGCACCCGGCAGCAGGTCAGCTGTGCCGTTCTCTCGCCCTCATCTGGTTCGACGCACCGCTGCCGTTTGCCCACCGCGCCACCATGGGCTGGCCAGCCAGAGGCACAAGCACTGAAGCACAGCTCCGACTTGCTGCCTGCCTGCCTGCCTGCCTGCCTCGCTGTATGAGTTGTACGGGCTACTTCTAGTAGTACTCCTACCCAACACTCGTCATATTCTGCGACACAGAACTAACAACTGCCTGTTCAGAATTTAATATTTTTTTCTAAAGAAAAACTGAAAGCATATACATAATCGTTTTACTAAGATTGTGCGGTTTTGCTTTTTTGTTGGTTAAGGAAATGCCTACTGTGTCAAACCAGAAAGGCCTAGCTGAAAAGTACTCAGTACTACTATGGATTTATTGGCACTTGATACTGTGATACAGGTAGTAAACTCTAAGGCCCCATCTGGAAGACATGAATTTCATGAGAACTATGCAAGAATCCCACATTACACATCTCCAAATAAGGAAGATTAGCACCGTGTAATCCTGGCTTACCTTATAAGCAATGTACTCCTACATAATCCGGATCTGAGGCTCAGCAATATAATCGACCCTTTCCACTAATTCTGTTCTACACTTCCCCCATTTGATATGAAAGTCATTGAGGCAGAAATGCACTACCTAAGCTACTGCTTACTATGTAGATTCAAATGCTGCTTTCTCATGTGTTGCATTGGTATTTGCAGGAATTATACTTCTAGCGTCCCTCCAAGGCTGTAACACTCATAGTATTTGCAGAATTCACAATAGCTTCTGCTGCTCCGTCAGTTCCATAATTCCTTTCTGCAAAATATATTGGCTGTTTTGGAGGTGGAAGTGACGTATCTCCATTCTCTAGAATCGACACAATTGATGACATGAGTGGCCGAGCATTTGGGCTGTCTTGAACACACAAGAGCCCGATATGGATGCACTGTGAAGTCTCATCAAGCGAACAATTATCCACAATGGACGAGTCAACAAATTCTTTTGCATTCCCATCCTTCCATAAGCTCCAAGCCTGCATCGATAATGTCCCATCCATCAAGATACAAATCTACAATAAATTGCAGTTATTTGAGTATTTCGTAATACTTACACAGGCTATAAGGTTGGGGTAATCTTCTGTCATGTGCATAGAGCTGATCTTTGAGCCACTCACAATCTCCAGAACTAAAACTCCAAAGCTATACACGTCAGACTTGACAGAAAACACACCTTCCAAAGCATATTCAGGCGACATGTAACCACTGTTTGAAATATTGCCCCATTATTAAAAACCCAGCTTATTTTAGTTCAAGCACAATAACAGTATTGTAAAGCTCATTAATGTTATATATATCACTCACTATGTGCCAACAACGCGGTTGGTGTTTCCTTGTTGCTGGTTGCCATAAAAAATTCTTGCCATACCAAAATCAGATATCTTGGGGCTCATTTCATCATCCAATAATATGTTGCTTGCTTTGAGATCCCTGTGGATTATCTTCAGCCTTGAATCTTGATGAAGATAAAGAAGTCCTCTAGCTATCCCTAAGATTATATTGAATCTTGTTGACCAATCAAGCGATGGTTTTCTTGTGGATTCTGTCAGCAGTAGCACAAATTGAGGGATAACATCAGCCATGCTTGTTGATTTAATTAATAATTACTGAAATTTAGCAAGAAAAAGCAGAACATACTGAAAAGAAAGGCATCCAAACTTTTGTTTGATAAGTATTCATATATCAATAATTTCTCATCTCCATGAATGCAGAAACCAAGAAGTTTAACTAGGTTTCTGTGCTGCAACTTGGCGATAAGAATTACTTCATTTCTGAACTCCAATACCCCCTGTCCAGAACCCTTACTAAGCCTTTTCACAGCAATTGTTTTACCATATTCTAATGTTCCCTGCACAATCGCATATTTCTTAGACCAAACCAAATATGAAATACAGCGGTTTCTACTATAAGAAAATATTAATCATTACCTTATAAACATATCCAAAACCTCCGTGTCCAAGCATGTTGGAGCTAGAAAAATTGTTTGTTGCTAGTACAATTTCTCTGAAGCTAATAGAGGGAAGCTTCCCATCCCCGAGTTCATCAGAAATGTTCAGAACTCCTGATATTATCTTCTTCCATGTTTTCTTATTTCTTTGTTTGACTGACAGGAATAATGATACTAAGTTAAAGCTAATAAAAGAAGACTGCATATGAAATAGAGAACATATGCAGACATTCCTGGGGAAAATACACAACGATAGTAGGGAACTTGTACCTCGTGAGTTACAGATCCAAACAAGCCACATGAATACGAGTATGAGCAAACTTGATACAACTGGCAGAGTAATTTTCAGGATATTGCTCCTCCTCTTTTTATCTGTCCAAAATTCACACATAAAGGGGATAATAAACTGTGCTTAATTAGACAGCAAACCAAATATTTCTGACAGGTATGAATGTATATGCAAAACCACATGAACAATCACATTACTTAGTCTGGCATTATATTAGCATTGGGCAGACAAGGAATTTTTTGCTTGATGTTTAAAATATCTTAAATTTCTTTTATTACAAGTGTTGATTTTGTTATCATATAGTTTGCTCCTCATATGTACAATATAAACAATATAAACAAAGGTGGAAATAACATAAGCCAACACATGAAGGTGCCCTTATAAGACTGTAATTTACTTCAACTTAAGCCAACTCCTTGCAGCCTATAAATTGTGAACTTAGAAACTATCTTACGAAAGCGCTTTAATATTTACACTACATATTCTCCTATAAAATTGTGAATCTAGTTAGGGGTGATGTGATTTCAATACCTCAGAACATGAAGTTAATATAGGCATGGGCACTTGTGGAATTGCGGTGTTTTGTCAGAACTGGTCACCTTAATGATGGCAATCAACAAACATAATTTTCAGTTTTTCACTGACCTTTTCCTAAACAAGCTACCTTGAGTACTTTTTTATATTTTTTAAGGAGACAATATGGTCAAAATGAATGCACCTTTTATCCTTTTTAAACTCATATATACCAGGTATTATAAAATAGGTCAACTCTGTTTTCTTTTGCTGCCACTAATAATTATTTAGAGCTTATTCATGCTGGTGATGCTGTGTGGAGCAGTACGATCGAGCATATGATTGGTCCTTTCTGGACCTGAAGAGAAAGAAAGAGAAGCAGAAATTATACCACTTGATCTGTTTACCCGAATGTAAAGATTTTCTCCTGCTCCAATGCGCTTCTCTGTGTCAATCAAATCTCCCATCCATAATAGGCACCTTGTGTCATCCCCGTTGATAGCCGTGGTGCTCATATTGGCATAAACGTAACCTGTGCAGGAGCAGTTGCTAGCGCATTCCGCTGTGCATTCGTCAAAGCTTCTATTCTTGACATACATGAACTTGTCGGGAATCTTCATGGTCGTCAAAGTTAAGAAACTAGTATTTTCTTGACCACATCTTAGTGTGTCCTTGCGGCGGCATCCTTCCGGAAACCTTCCATTGCTCCTGCCTTTGTTGCTTATTGGCTCGAAACTGTCGAGACACTTGCATGTCGCATTAGGCTCTGTGTTATCACAGTACCCAAACGGACCACAATATCCATATGTACTGCATTCATGGTTAGGATCTGCCACCACGACATCCCACTCCAAAATGTTGCTATTCCAGGTTAGGATTTCTATCTTTCCTGAGTAGTCCATTTTGATCTTGATGACAGTTGACGATGAGGAGCCACCGGGTATGCCAAAGGACATATAGATCTCACCATCATCACGGCTAATTGTGAAGTAGATAGTGGACTTGATAATTCCCATATATGGCCCAACTACCAAGTAGTTATTCCACACCGCACTTCTCCGGTATGGTCTCGAGCCATTCCAGATAAACCTTTGCAGGAACTCATTAGGATCTGCACCGTAGGAGAAGCTGCCCGGGGTTGGGTCTTGGGGACCCTTCCAAGAAACCAGCCGTTGCAGTGCATGTCTATTGTGGGTGACTCTAAGTTTCATGCCAGGGAGAAGAGTGTCGGCCGGGTAATCGAAGCTTTGCCATAAGACGACGCCCTCTGATGTCCGAAGGATGAAATTTCCAGTATTGTCAAGCCTGGCTTCTCCAGCGGTGGTCTCCGATGCAGAGCTGATGTTTGCCGTCCAAAGCATCTGGCCGCTAGTACTGGACAGAACAAGATTGGATGTATTCGTCAGGGCAAGTGTTGCAGAGGAAGGGTCGGTGACTGGCGTTGCACGATTGGCAACCCACATGACGTTGTCCTTGGGGATGTTGTTGTACCATATACCAACGTAGTAGAAGTGTTTTTGGGTCGAGTTGGACGGGGAGAAGAAGCCCAGGGCAAAAGTGCCATCATCGGAGATGAGTGTGCTTTCAACAGTGAGCGGCTTATTGGGAAGAAGACGGCTGTCTGATGATACAGGAGGAGGCAGTAAGGTAGATGAACAAAAACACAGCAAGATGATTCTGTGGATTGGAAGGAAACCCATTGGTGTGGGGTTGTCCTGCTTTGCGAGAAAGTAAGGAGTCAACCACGCGAGTCGTTGGTGGGACACAGAGGCCAACAGGAGGGTGAGGTTGGCTTTGACATGCTGAAGATTTGTTGGGGAGTGGGGGAATCAGTAGATCTTCACTCCCAAGCTAGCCCTCCTGCATGCAAGAATCAACTCGTAAAAGAAAGATCGAGGACGAAACGATGAATACGATGGATTGGATCATAGAAATGAGAATAACGTGAGAGACGAACAGGCGGCTGATGATTGCAGTAGTTCAGTACATCGTCAAGGCGGCTGTGATTGCAGCGACGTTCGAATCCTCTTGATCTAAGCGCATCAGAGCAGCTGGCCGAGTTTCTCCAAGGTCGATCAGCTGCCGATCCGCTGGAAGACGAGGTATATTCGCTCGAAGACTCGTGTGAAAACTGCTGATGACAGTCATAAATGTGGTTTTAGATGAGTGGCGCTGCTAATCCCACCCCATCTGCTTGACTTTCAGAGCTGCGTCAGCCATGTATTCCTTTCAGGCTTCGGCATCACAATTCTACCGTGGTTGGCCATAGCGTAAACGAGGCTGAACTGCAGGTAGGGCCTACGGCTGCAGTATTCCAGTTTCCGACATTTCTGCCGGAGCTAGAGAAGATGAGGAACAACCGACGCACGAGTCGCACAGCACGGCGGGATGCATCTGAGCTGCCCAGTGCCCACCTAATCAGCTACGGCGATCCCTCGCTGGACGCTGGCTGCGAGATCCCCAGGTACGCAAGGGGGACGGACTTCTCTCCCTGTTCTTTCTTCCATGCCTGTAGGCCTACGAACATAAGCAGGACAAGAAGAATTGGAGAAGCAACACGCCGGTGCCCAAGCCAGTCAGAGAATGAACACATCTACAGCAGCAGAAACGATGTTGCAAGCGCCAACTTTGCTACGGGGTACACAATGTTAAATCAAAAGAATCATGCAAATTCCAGGCATCCAAGAACCCATGATACAATCGAGTAATAATCCAATCAATATATATCAAACCAAACTACATACTTCATACAGTGCTCGGCTGACTACACAATGTTACCGGATATGGATAATATATGGCATACACAAAAACTGCGAGCTATAGCAGAGCAACCACCCATAGAGATGTCATCAAACAGAGATATTTCCACGAGGAGAATAAGGCTAGGTGACGTCTAGAAGCACTTCCTGTGGACGATAGCCGGACCAGACTCCTCATACTCAGCCCTTGAGATCCACATCTGCACAGGGAAAAGATGAACTTATGTCAGAGCTTCACAAATAAACTTATATAGTGGATGCAGAATAGCCGTCGGAAAACTTGGTGTTACCTGCTGGAATGTGCTCAGGGATGCAAGGATCGATCCCCCAATCCAGACACTGTACTTCCTCTCTGGCGGGGCAACGACCTTGATCTTCATGCTGCTTGGCGCGAGCGCGGTGATCTCCTTGCTCATGCGGTCGGCGATGCCAGGGAACATGGTGGATCCACCACTGAGGACGATGTTGCCGTACAGGTCCTTTCTGATATCGACGTCGCACTTCATGATGGAGTTGTAGGTCGTCTCGTGGATTCCTGGAGCTTCCATGCCGATGAAGGATGGCTGGAAGAGCACCTCTGGGCATCTGAAGCGCTCTGCGCCTATGGTGATCACTTGCCCATCAGGCAGCTCATAGCTCTTCTCAACTGATGAGCTGCTCTTGGCGGTCTCCAGTTCTTGTTCATAGTCGAGCGCGACATATGCAAGCTTTTCCTTGATGTCACGGACAATTTCCCGCTCGGCAGTGGTTGTGAAAGAGTAGCCTCTCTCGGTCAGGATCTTCATGAGGGAATCAGTGAGGTCCCTACCAGCAAGATCGAGACGAAGAATGGCATGTGGGAGGGCGTAGCCTTCATAGATTGGGACAGTGTGACTGACACCATCTCCAGAATCCAGGACAATACCTGTCAACCAAAACAAAATCCCAATGTGCATTGAGCAACTGAATGAAACAAAAAGAAAATATTTTTATCCATTTCTATCCCCATATAATTTATGCAGCAATGATAAAAAAAATTGGTTCATGTGTTCATTTGAAGAAGATTCTATTGAATCAGATTTAGTTTTAGCTATTTGTGGTCCGCAAATATCACATTTCACCATTGGTAAATTTGTTCCCACTAGATTAAGATTCCAGAGCAGCAGAATGAATGCAAATGAATAAAATGCTGATTATTTGATCACTTACCAGTGGTACGGCCACTAGCATATAGGGAGAGGACAGCTTGAATAGCAACATACATAGCAGGAACACTGAAAGTTTCAAACATGATTTGTGTCATCTTTTCCCTGTTAGCCTTAGGGTTAAGAGGAGCCTCTGTCAGAAGAACTGGATGCTCTTCTGGAGCTACACGAAGCTCATTGTAGAAGGTGTGATGCCAGATCTTTTCCATGTCATCCCAGTTGCTTACGATTCCATGCTCAATGGGGTACTTCAAAGTCAGGATACCCCTCTTGGATTGGGCCTCATCACCAACATAAGCATCCTTCTGTCCCATCCCAACCATGACACCAGTGTGGCGTGGACGACCAACTATACTTGGGAAAACAGCACGGGGAGCATCATCTCCAGCAAAGCCAGCCTATAAGAGAGAGAAAAAATGCTTAACATTGACTGAAAATCAAATTATAAAAGCTGTCTCGAAAAAGAAAAGGAATCAGTAGAGAATATGATGCCAAGTGACCACAATTACCTTGACCATTCCAGTTCCATTGTCACAGACTAGGGGCTGAATGTCTTCTGCGTCAGCCATTTATGTTAAATGACCTGCAATCTGCATGAATGAAACAATTCATCAGGAGCAGCATTTACCAAGACTAGACTAATATGCGCTAATTACTTCAGTAAGAGAGAAAAGGCTGACGTGCCTACTCCCAACAGAAGACATGAGTCACCTCTTAACATGCTACTACATATTGACTCAGAAAAAGAGGCTACTATATTCCCATTGAGTACTGATATTTACCAAACACGAAGCCAAAACACAAGCAATGGTAACCATGAGAAGTCAAGCAAAAACAAATTAAGTGTAATCAGAAACCGCTAATCTTACAAGAATAAAACCCTTTGTGCAATTAAATAATTAATTTATAATTTTCCAGCTATATTAATCAATTAATTTTTAGTTGTAAATATACAAAAAAAAAGTCAGGGTGGTCTGGAGCATCTCAACTCCACAACACATGCAAACACTTTGTGCAATAGGACAAGGAATGACACCATTCCCTGAAGATTTAGTCAAACACATGGTCAATTACTGAAAACAAAGTTGCGATTTCCTCACAACTGAAAACAAAGTTGCTCTGCTCAGCTGCTTTTCTACCACAGCTGTGGTGGCTGATGCTGCTTGATTTCTACAAGTTTTACTGAGTAGTGCTGCTGCAGCCAGGACTGCCAATCGCGGCCAGTTATGATTCCTCACAACTGACCATCTGAAGAATTTAGCATTTTCTGATCAGAAGGCATTTGATGCCATCTGACAGCAGACAGCTCAAGGAATCCAGCACATGCGCATCGATGTCCAATACACAAACTTCATGACCCTTCCCCTTTTGGGTGAAAAGAATTCCATGTCGATGATTTGTAGACATGAGTCATATAACATTTTCAAACATTTAAGAAATCTTGAAGCAACATTTATCTATAAGCCTAAACTGCTCCGCAGAAGCACAAAATTCGCTAAAATTTTAACAGCCAGATGGAACCATAAAACCAATAAAAAAATAAGGCCATAGTTTCGGAAGTTTCAAATGAAGACCAATACAGTTTCGTGGTCATTAAACGACTTGAAACATGAAGATCATAAAATTTCCTTTCTATAAATTCTAAGCACAAAGAGCCCTGTAGAGCTCACTTCACTTGCACAGAAGAACTATGCATCCATTACCACAGGGTAATATTAATACCGAAAATTTACAAAGAGATCTAGTATATTACTACTAGACGCCTTAACATAAACACAGGATCGAAGCATCCACAGAACACAGCCCATATGTCACCAACAAAGTCTCAGCAACTTTGGCGAACCTTACTCCTACTACAGATCCAGCACCTAACAGTCAACCAGTACATAATACAACCAGCGAACCCCCAGACCCCAGTGCATCCTATCACCCGTCCTCTAGAGCAACAAGAAACAGCAGCATTAAAGCAGTACGGCAAGGGGCCCTCGATTTACCTGGAACCGGAAGGAGGAGGTTGCGGCGGCGGCACGAAGCGTAGCAGGGAGGCGAGCGGGCGGATGGAGAAAGAGTGGGGAGGCGAGAGGCGCAAGATATAGGGCGTGGCGACGGCGAGAGCGTGCTGGGGTGGCAACGGTGGAGGTGGAGGTGGTGGCGGTGGCGGAGGGAAATGAGGAGGTATAAAGGAGGCCGGTGCCGCACTGGAAAGTTGGGGGAGGGCGGCCGTGTGCCAACGCGGAATAATTTGCCCACCTGGGCTGGGGCCTGGGGGGCACCATAGAGAATCACATTTCTTTTCTTTTCTCCTTCGGTTTATCATTGATGTATCATGTTTTCCTTTGTTTTGTTGCGATTTCATTTTCCATGTATCCATCGAGCGAAGGCAGAAGAGCTGTAAGTTCGAATTTTCTTTAACTCGAAAATTTGCTGCTGCTTCTTTAGATGATGTCACCTTCCATAAGGTTGGAATATTTTTACCCATCGTGGCTGCACAAATCTTTCCCTTCTATACCCACATGTCACGAGTCAAAGTTGTCCACAAGATTCCCGGAGATTAACCTTATAAAAGCAAAATTAATGTATGAGTCTCTGTATTTGTATTTTGATTGATTAAAAAAAAGTAAGAATTGGGTTTTAACTTGCTCTTTAGGCTCCTTTTGGAACACAGGTTTCTCAAAACACATGATTAGAGTTGCACAAAACTTGCAATCCTACAACAGCCTATAATGCAAGAAAATTTCTGATATAGCCTTCGGATGGAATATGTTAAAAATATAGAAACTAAAAGAGGGATAGACACAAAGGAAAAATTTCATGAGGTTCAACCTCATGTTAGTTTTCCTCCAAAATTCCTATGTTTTCGTGCATTTCATTGCAGTCCTAAGGAATTTCATAGGTTTCAATCCTTTGTTCCAAAGAGGTATATAGGAAACTTTACTATAAGATTCAAATCCTCTAAAATTCCTATACTTTCTAAGGATGTTGATTATTGAATCACAAATATTAGTTGCTCTGGAAAACATATATCGAGATTAAAATATCACTTTTTTAAGAAAAAAGAAGAAGAGAGGAAAACAAAAGCTTTATCGGTCATTACTCACTCCTTGCTACTTATAGTAAAATAATTTGAAGGAAAATGCTTCATATACAACAATTTGTACAACTGAGTTACAACCAGACAAGCCATTCAATTAATAATAAATAAACTACTCCGTTCTAAGTAAAAATTTACACCATTCAATATTAGCCTATTAGGGTTGTTATACGATTTTAGAAAATGGTTTGCATGCATAGCATCAATGCGTGGGACAATCGTTGGCTCTATGTAATATTGATGATTTTTTTTATTTTCCGAATTGAGGCATCAGTCCATTCAACCCGTTGGCCCTTTTTCAAAAAGAGCTTAACTTTTTTTAAGGAAAAAAAACTTTATTAATTATTCAGGAACAAAGTTACAATCCTGAGCAATTGGCACAATCTCCATACAGCTGAGCGCTTCGTACGCTTAAAAAAAGAGCTAACTACAGCCATGTAAGTATGTAACCTCATACGCCTAGCAATTTTGCTTTGTTGGCAAAGCCCAAAGCCAGCTGCCGTTGTCAAGGAGTCCGTATCAGCCATCGCGTATATTGCTTACCTTTTCCAATCATCCCAGCGCACCATTTCCCTGTTTCCTTTTCGTCCTACGCCTTGCGCTGTCAGTGCTTTGGTTGGTACTAGTACTTGACAGTAGGATTGGAATGGAAGAGAAGATAAAATTAGCACATGACACGAAAGTGGACGGGGCCCGGCCAGCCGACCAGGGGACGGTGCCGCGCCGGGGCCAACCACGGAACAGGGCAAAAGATGGACCGTGGGCGGCGGCCTTTTCCGGACCGCCTTTTTTGGCTTCGTTTTGGTAGCTTTACGGCAACGCCTCCATCGTGCCAACATTTCTCGCCGTCCTTCTACGGCACCTGCTTGCTTCGCTCAGTCCAGCCCCCTCGACGCCTCGACACTCCACCTCCTGTCTGTCTGTCTGCAGAAGCAGAAGTCACCTTTTTCTTTTGGGTCGCTGTGAATTCACCTGTTGCTTTCCAGAGCAAGGGCCAGAAGTGACCAAGCACATTAATGTAGAGGATGAGGGTGCGCGGCCCAGTTCTGCAGGGGCCTCGCCAAGCTGGAATCCCACGGCTGCGAGTCCATTTCCCGGAGGATCCGGGTAACGGGCTTGGCCGCTTGGCCGCTTGGGCACCAGCCTGTCGGAGCAAGTTTTAAAAAGTTGGAAAACTAATCATTTGTGCCGGACGGAAGAAAGCTAAACACGACGCCGGGTGCTTGAATAGGGCTCTATATCACGTTGGTCACGCGTAGAATTTAGGAAGGTCACGCGTAGAATTTACTCGTGTACATAAGCATCAGAGAAGTGGCATGAGCAGAAACACAGTGCGGCACGCAGATTAATTTGAAGCCCGAATCATAGGCAGAAGGCAGAAAGAAATGAAGAGAGGAACGGGGCTCCGACCACGCACGCTCCTCGCCCTCGCGGTGGCCGCGGGGCTCATCGTTTACCGCCTGGCTCACTTGGGCCACGAGTCTGCCACAGGCGCCGTCACCAGCTCCGGCGGCTTCCACAGCGACCACAGTGTTCACGACTTGGGCGAAACCGCACGGCGGTGGAAGCAGCTCCGGGGTCGGGCGGCCAAAACCGAACGTGAAGGTTCATGACAGGCGGCGTTTCCGACCGCCGCCGCCCGCTCGGCCGTCGGCAGCCGGTAACGGCGACGTCCACGGCGCTGCAGAACAAGGCGGCGCGGCGTGACGACCTTGCCGTAAGCCGATCGAGAAGCCAAAGGGGTCAAGTAGACAGTGGTACAATGTGCGTGCGTTCGCGGATGTACGTAAAATAGCCGGCTGTAGGCTGGGCCCTGAATGTGTCCCGCGCAAGTTTATCTATGCGAAGTTTTTAAAAAAAAAAATTGTGCCGAACCCAACCGATTTGCACTTGCCGAGGTATGCACATGCACGCCAGTATCCCGCGAGGCCGCGACCAAGGTAACCGGCCCGGTCCCCTGAGTGGCTCAGCCTCATTTCCGTTTCGCACGGGTGGCCGCGGCTGGCTCGGAGCCCGAGCGCGCGCCTCACACCGGCGGCGTCAGCGTGCGTGGTGGCCTCATCGAAGAGGTGGCCGGCAGCAAGGATCGAGGTGCTCCCCCACAGGAAGTCACGATCGACACAATGAACAGCGACGGCTGGCTGGCGGCGGCACCGGCAGGTTCGGGAGGTGGAGCCCAGATCGATGTTCAGCGTCGTCAAGCGGCGTGATCGAGTGCTAAGACTATCTTCAACGACAACCCTCAAAATACAAGACTTATCTGTCTTTTGGATAGTGCTACAGACAAATGATTTAATGTACATTCGACATCTTCTCGAATATCAGGACCAAAAGAGAATCTTTTCTGTAAATGGGTTTTCAAGAGGATGGCTCTCAGACAACCCAAAATGGATCTCCCGTACAAGTACTCTGTTGTTGGAGACCGATTTTAGATCTTTTGCTATCTATTTTGGATTTGGATGTTCATATGGGGTCACTTGTCGCTGGCTCATATCACGTGTCATCCGACGTGGAGGGATAGAGGAAAAAAAAGGAAAGAAATCCCGTTTTTTCAGGGAAAAAAAAGAAATCCCGTTGCTAACTACTGTTTCGTCGCAGGGCTGGCACGGCTTTCAGAAAATCCACGGTCTCTGCTGTTCAGGCCCACATACATTCACTCGTAGCCATGTTTGTTTTTTTATTGTTCTTTCTCAGGCCATATCACTATGTATCAGGCTCTGTCGATGTTTCACCGTCATATAGCCTTGCGGATTATCTGGGACGTTGATGTTCGAGCTTCAGTCATCAGCGTGTATGCGGAACTTCGACTTTGGTGGAACGTACTGAAGAGATTGGATCGATTTATATCTGGTTCAGGGGAGCGGCCTTCGGATGGCGTGCAACGTCGTGAGTAATAGTAATAGCCCTACGTCTCCATCGGCGTTAGCCTTTGGGCGTTGGATTGATTGTGTGTTGTTGTGTTGTAGAAGTCATTTGATCTAGGAACCCCGCACCCTCCTTTATATAGTCAGGAGGTCAGAATCCTAATCGATTTACAATGAGAGTTCCTACTAGGATTACAGAATAATACTACTACTAAGATTACATGGAAAGAATTCTAATTAGACTAGATC
This sequence comes from Miscanthus lutarioriparius, assembly GCA_904845875.1. Classification (NCBI taxonomy): domain Eukaryota; kingdom Viridiplantae; phylum Streptophyta; class Magnoliopsida; order Poales; family Poaceae; genus Miscanthus; species Miscanthus lutarioriparius. The sequence goes on along the minus strand of CAJGYO010000002.1, from coordinate 104,298,724 downwards.
TTCTCTCTCCCTTGCGGAGTATCCTGTGGGTCCTGTACCGACAAGCCCTCGAGCACTTCATGGTTGAGCTCTGAAGCCTCGTCTTGTTCTTCTTTCAGGTCCGCGGCGAGAAGAACAAGCGTGACGTCGTCTCGAGTGCTTTCTTGAGCGAAATCGTGTAGCGCTTTGTGAGATCTTGGGCGTGGTGTGTACCGAAGTTTTTTTAAAGAAAAAGTACTCCCCTTTGGGTGTAGCCTCGAGCCTCTTGCTATTTGGTACAAGAAGTGGGAGGTCTTGTCTTAAAACGATTACGATCCTTCGTTGAAATGTTCCCGAGCATGTACAGGGTTCTTTATCATCAAAAGAACTCGGATATAGCTCGATGTCAAAGCTTCTTTTGTCATAAGTCCTTGAAGTAGTTTTGTCTTGAAAAAGTCTTCTCGGTGGACGCGCTTTTTCGAAGAAGAAAAAGTGCACTCACTGAGTGTAGCCCCCGAGCCTCTTGCTATTTGGAACAAGGAGCTAGAGGGTCTTGAATCTTATATTGTTTGAAAATTGCTGTCTTGAAGAAGCCTTTCGAGTGATGTGCGCTTTTTGAAGAAAAAAGTGCACTCCTTGATCTGTAGCCCAGAGCCTCTTCTTGTTTGGAACAAAGAGTTGAAGTCCGATTTGTTCAAGGATATGAAATCTTCCTTTCACCATTGCGAGCCTACGAGTATTCGGGATCGGGTTCTTTGATTCAAAAAGAACTCGGATGCATTGTCTTGACGTATTCTCTAGTAGTCTGCTGTTTGTCAGGTGTGGTTGTATGGTGGTGGTTGAGTGTAAATGTCTTTTGTTCATGGGTTGTACAGTATTGGTATATTCTTCCGAATATGCTTGTTGCTGAGTACTGTTCCTACACGCCTGAGTCCTTTCTCATTGAATTCTGTCTTCTCACTATGTCCTTTGTTAGGTTTATTCTGTTGGTGCTCCTAGTCCATGTGCACCGCTTCTTTAGCCTATAAATACTCTCCTGGTGTGCTATTTTGATTCATCGTGCCTTTTGTTGCGCTGTCTGAGATCTCTGTAGTCATGAATATGATAGTTTCTGAAGCAGAGCAGCCCTCGGGCGTATTATGTAATTCTTGTACATCTTGTTGTAGCTAGAGGAAGTCTTGTGATAGGGATTAGAGGTAGACTAATCACGCAGCGGCATTGTACTTGGAAGTACGTGGTGGTAATTGGAGGAAGTCTTATGATGTGGGATGCGTTCCTTCATCCAGCAATTCTGGGTTGATCTTCCTTGCCCGCCCTACATTTGTCCTAAAGACAGATCAACACGATCCTACATCACGTCGGGCTTGGGTAGAGCAGATGCGTAATTGATACCTCCTTTGGTCCATGTTGTCTTGTATTGTACCGATCTCCGCCTTGGATGTGCTGCGTCCGTCCTTTGAAGAAAACAGTGTAGCCGAGTGCGATTTGTTCTACCGAGTAGCAATTTGGAGCACGTAGTCGTTCCAGAGCCTAGCTGTGTCCGGGTTCCTCTTTGCTACCTTGATTGTCGTAGTACCGAGTTCATTGGGTCTCGTAAGATTTGTAATTTTCTATTTTTGAAGTCACTTGTAATGGAAAGAATCTTGTCTTCTGAGTTGTCATTCATTTTTCTACTGTAGTCCTGGTTGTTCATGAGATTCCCGAGTTCTTTCTATAAGAACCGGATTCTTATATTCCTTGCGAGGTAGCCCTTCGTTTCTTCATGGTTGACGGGTTGTTTTTGTAGTAATCTGATAACTCTGCCGTGGTGCTAGATGGATAAGTCTGAAATCTGCCCGTTGAACTGTACCGTTGTGTGGATTTGTGCCATCCGTCATTTTAGCTGTCAGTAAATGGACCGTTGCATTCTTACACCGTGCTTTAACGGGCCTGGTGGGCCGTTTTTATCACTGTAAAATCTATTTAAAGACCTTTCATCTTCTTTTTCTTTACTGCCCTGCTTTTGCCTTGAAACCCTAGTTTTCAGAAATCCGCCGCCGCCATTGTCGCCATCATCCGAGCACCGTTGTCTTAGCCTCGTCTTTCCCTAGTGTCCTTTTGCTTTCGCTAGTACATGGGTAGGAAGAAAGCCGCGAGCAAGTCTCAGGCAGCCTTCGTGGACGAGGAGTCATCACTTTCCGTGATTGAGAACCAAGAGTTCGTGGCCATGAGGGCTGCCCAGAAGGCTTGGCCGGCTCCGATGACGATTGAAGACCAGCTTCGGGAGCTTGTCAGCGATGGTTTGATCTAGAGCAAGGACATTGCTGAATGGAGAGCTCCAGGCGAGCATCGGGTCCCTGCTCCAGGTCCTGGTGAGATCATTCTTTTCGTCTCCTTCATCCGTGCTGGACTTTGCCTTCCTGCTTCCGCCTTCCTTCATCAATTTCTTAGCTATTTTGGGATTAGCCTGAATCATCTTGCTCCCAATGCAGTCCTTCACCTTTCTGTCTTTGTTCATCTTTGTGAAACTTTCCTTGAAATTCTCCCTTCTCTTTCTCTCTTTCGCTACTTCTTTCGTCTGAAACCTCAACCCCGCCGAGAAGATACCAGTGTTCTTGGTGGCTGCGGGATTCAGTTTCGCCAGGGTCTTAAGAGCAAGTTCTTTGACTATGACCTGGTTGATTCTGTGAGGGATTGGCGTACCGACTGGTTTTACGCCGCCAATTTGATTCCTCCTGCTGTTCACTCTGGATCTGGTCCCTTGGTTAATGACCGATGGGATAAGAACCCTGTGACGACGGCTGAGGTTCAGGCGATCCAGCCATTTCTTGATAGGATAAGTACTCTGAAACAGCAGGGCTTGACCGGCTTCGGTATTGTCTCGAGCTTTCTTCGTCGTCGTGTTCAGCCTCTAAAGGGACGAGAGAACTTTGGCTTCGAGTACTCTGGGGCTGAGGATCCTTCACGCATGGTCCCTGCCCTTGAGTTGACCGACGAGGAGGTACTCGAGCGTCTCCAGAAGATGCTGAAAGGAGCAAGCGTTGTCCCGCTTACTGTCTCCGAGTACTCTGCAAACAACCCGCCTCCAGTTGTAAGTCATTTTCTCTTCGTGCGGGTACTTTCTATATTTCTTTTGTTGTATCCATTTTTGCTTAATTTTCCTTGTCTTGTTGTTTTATTCTTTTCGTAGGAATTGGGGCGCAACTTTGTTGACCCGATCCCCCTTGATGTCCTCCCTACCGTGGTGAATACTGGGGAGAACCTTACTGGGGCTTCTGTAACCAGTAAATTCTAAATCACCACAGTGTTTCCTGGAGTTTCTTCCGGAGTTGTTAATGTATATGAAGAATATGTTCCTCGTCTAGTCCCTCGAGGTCCTCGTAGTGTCTCGAAGAGGGGGCGAGCGGATGGTTCTTCATCTGGTTTACCTGCTTCCAAGAAGTCTCGCTAGTCGAGTACTCATCCCGGTACTCCAGTTATAGGTAGCGTGCTCCTAGGTGAGCATATTAATATGTTTGGTCTTTCTGTTATTTATTTGTGCCTTTGACCGAGTTCTTTTCTCTCTTTTTTCAGATGGCGCTGTAGCTATCTTGCTGGAGACTGAGGAAGATGAGGACGATAATGTGCCCCTTATTACGCATCGGTGAGTTGTTTACTTGTCTTTCTTTTGTTGAGCACTTCTTGTTCTAACTTCATCCTTGCTCTTTTTTGTAGCAAGCGATCATTGGGCTCGAGTTCTTCTAGGGTTCCAGTATCGACCACGCCACCCCCGTCGCAGGGTGGTGGTGATGTTTTTGCTACCGTTGTTCCCCCTGCGAGGTCTTCTTTTGTTTTTACGAAGAAGAAGATAGCTGGGTGAGTGAATTCTGGTTTTGTCTCTTTGCTTCTGTTCTCCTTTTCTCTTGTTCTCATTGGTGAGTTTCTTTATCAACTTTTAGGCCTTCGTCTTCTCTCGACCCTCCATCGACTTCTTGCCAGCCCTCTGATGTGCCACCGAGTACTGAGCCTCAGGACTCAGAGCGCACGGTCGGTGAAGTGGTTGTGGGGGAGACAAGGTTTTCTGGTGATGATGCTGCTGCTGACTTGGTTGCCCCGGAGGTGACCGTGGCCATGGCGGTGGATTCATCTAGGGAGGTAGCCAGGACTTCCCATGATGTGTCCCTGATCTTGCCTTCTCTGCATCGGCCGTCTTCTCCCTCCGCTCCTCTTTCTACTGGAGATGTGGTTCATCAATTTGATGCAACTCATCGGTTGTCAGAGTTGACCGCTTCTTGGGGAAACTTCGCAACCTTTGCAACTTCTTTTGGAGAAAAACTCTAAGTAAGTTTTCTGAAGTTCTTTCTTTGGATGTTCGTCTTTCTCCTGTTCTTATGCTTTTCTCTCTCTTTCTTTTTGTTCAGTCCTTCTCTTGGGACCATACCGGCTTCTTTTTCTCGTCGAAAACCGAGAAGAAGTTGTCTTCTGAGTTGAGTGCCCTGAAGACAGAGCTGGATCTCTGACAGGCTGAGATGGAGGCTGAGCGTCAAACATATTAGAAGGAGGAACAAGCTCTTCGTGCCCAGGTTGTTGAGGCCAAGAAGCATAGGGATGCTGCTATCTAGGAGGCTTTAAAGAATTCGGAGGCCATGAAGAACTTGGAGGCCGCGAAGAAAGAGTGCAATGGTATTGCGGGCTCTTTTTGTTTCCTTCTGTATTCAAACTTTCCTTTCTGCTAACTTGTTGTTTGTTGCCTTGTCTAGCTCTCCGAGTTGAAAAGCAGAAGCTCTTGGAGGGTATTGATGAAATGAAGACTCTTGTTTGTTCTAGTCACAACAAGGCTGAGGAGGTAATTAATCATGCTGAGGAAGAACTCACGCTTGCTAAGTTAATTAGGCGTGGAGCTGATAGAGATCTTGTGCAGGCCCAAAAAACTATTGAAGACTTGTCTAGCAAGTTGGCGACGACTACTGAAAACTAGAAAGCTTTGTGGAAATCCTTTCGTTCAGTAGCCGATGTTCTCTGAACTCCAGCGGATGATGGGCAATCTTGGGCTCAGTTAATTCCTCGAATTTCGACTCGTTTCCAAGAGTTCGTGAAGAGGTGCGCCCAACTATGTACCAAGCATGTCCTGGCCCAGGTCCGGGTTCTTGCTCCAGAGGCGCCTTTGTCCAAGATAGCAGAGGAAGCCGATAGTCAAGAATACATTGATGCCATTGAGAGGATGGAGCCTGAGGTCGAAGACTTAGCCAGTAGAATTGTAGATAATCTTAATATTGTTATCTCTTCTCCTGATGATGACGCTTGATGTAATTGACCTTTATGCTCGCGCCTTGTAATATGACATTATACTTCTTTTTGAATGAAGATTTTTTGTTGATGTCTTCTTTGCCCGGATGCCTTGTTTATTCTTTGGATGAGTTGTCCAAGTGATCAGAGTTATTTGACTTGCTGAGTACTTTGTCTTGCTTTCGTCTTTGCCATGTAAACAACTCTGCGTGTTATCTTGACAAACTTTCTTGATTTGTCGAGTACTTTTCTGTCCTTCTTCTGTGCCATGTGAACAACTCGTTATATGTAGATCTTTGTATTGACAACCTTTCTTGATCTGTCGAGTGCTTGTCTGGCCTTTGTCTGCGCCATGTAAACAACTTGGTATAGAATGTTGTCTTAACAAACTTTGGGCTCTTGTTAGTACTAAAAGCACTTAGGACCCAAGATCTGAAGCGTCTTCAGCTTCTTCTTTTCAGCTTTTTCGCTTACCTCGAATTGTGTTCAGCATCTATCTCTTTCCTTAGTTGCAAAAACTTCTTAGGATCGGTAGGCCCCCGAGCACTTCATGGTTGAGTTCTAGAAGCCTCATCTTGCTCCTTCAGGTCCTGCCAAGAGGTACAAGTGTCGCCTGAGTGCTTTGCTGAGCGGAACCGTGTAGCGCTTCTTGGGGTCTTCGAGTAGTTTGTGCTTTTTTTTGAAGAAAAAGTACATCCATCTGAGTGTAGCCCCCGAGCCTCTTGCTTCTTGGCACAAGGAGCTGGAGGGTCTTGTCTTAAAATTTCCCTGATTTATGCTTCAAGCTTAGTTTCAGTCGCTTTGCTTTTTGTTTCGGGTGTTAGCTTGTTAGCTACCCTCATCGGCGGGCTCAAGCATCTTTTCAGCTATTTTGCTCTCGGCCGGGATGCTCAGGCGTATTTTTAGCCATTTTGCTTTTAAGAAACAACTCAGGGAAAGCCAGACATGTGTTGTCGAGAAACCATCTTTATTGATCATGATCGTTTGACAAACCATAATACATACGTTGTCGAGGAACACCATCTTTATTGGCCGTGAACGTTGATCTCTTGTGGTTTGTACATGTATTCTTCCTTGAGTTGTTTTCATGCGTAGAATCTTCTTAGTTGGCTGATGTGCCATGTATTGCTGACTTCTTTCGCATCTTCAGTTATTAACTTGTACGTGCCTGGTCCAGTGACTTTTGAGACAGTAAAAGGACCTTCCCATGGACTGAGTAGTTTATGGTGTCCATCAATTTTTTGTATTCTTCTTAGCACTAGGTCTCTGACTTGTAGTGATCGAGGCTGGGTATTCTTGTTGTAGTGGCGTCTTAATCCTTGGAGGTATCTTGCTGATTGAAGGGTAGCGTTTACTCTGACTTCTTCTGTACTGTCGAGTTCTAATCTTCTGGTGTGTTCTGCTTCTCCTTCGTCATACTGTTCTATCCTTGGTGACGTCCAAATCAAGTCGACAGGTAGTACGGCTTCTGATTCGTAAACTAGGAAGAAAGGCGAGTATCCGGTGGCTTTGCTTATTTGAGTTCGTAGCCCACATACTACTTTGGGTAATTCTTCAATCCATTTTGATCCATAGTCTGCTAGCTCTTCATATAGTCTTGGTTTCAATTCGGCTAGTATGAGTCCATTAGCCCTTTCTATCTGTCCATTGGCTTCTAGATGTGCGACTGATGCGTAATCTATGCCGAAGCCACAATCCTGTGCCCAACTTTTGAATTCTGTAGCTGTGAAGGGAGAACCCAAATATGTGATGATTCGATTGGGCATGCCGAAGCGGTGCATAATGTAACACCCCAGGTGTTTGCCTTCCACATTGGAACTGCATTTCAAGAACATGAGCATCATGCATCCATTCGTGAACTTATATCACATGAAACATGATTTCGAAACATTGCAACATGTTGTATATTTCATGTGTGTTGTTTCTTTTATGAAATGTAAAGTGTGCAACACCTAAGTGCAACATGTGCCACTCACTTAGTGAAACAAGGTTAGTTAATGCCATGCAACAAGATCATGAAACATATGAAACATGGCCTTGAAACAAAAGTAACCCTTCACTTGTTCTTCCTTGTTTCAATGCCTATGATGCTTGGTTCTTGTGTGACCAATGTATGGTGTGGCTAATTATTCTCCTAAGAACCTTAGTTATAATTAGAATGTCATTTGGAACATTGTTCATGTTGATCATTTTGCCTAATTAGGTTTCCAAGTCATGGTTTGACCAATTTGGACCCCTAGAGCTCTTGTGTTTGACTATTTAAAAAGTGTAGCTTATGATGTTTGCATGTCTGAGTAACCTAAAGCAAAGTTGTAGAGAATTATATAAGGAACAAAAGTTACTTTATGACCATCTCATGAAAATGTGCAGAACATGCTCAAAAAGGACCCACAAGTCAGATTTGAAGGTGGAGTCAACACTTGAAAATTTTGCTAAGTCTTAATTGCCATTTCAGTTTGATTGAACCCACTTTGGCTTGATACAACTCTTGATCCATGGAGATCTGGCTGTTGATTTCTAAATCAAAGTTGTTGCCCTACTATAGCTCTATAACTTTCATGAACATTTCTTCCCCTAACTCGTCTCGATTTAGGAGCTAATCACGGTCAAACTTAGCCTATCAGTCGATGAATGGAGCACTGAATCAGCGTTTCAGTCATGCTACAGTGATCTCCGTTTCAGAAAACGCCCGCCGCGTGGGTGACGCGCATCGCCGGTCGCCTGACCACGCAGGCCACGCGCCGTGGCTGGCCTGACGCCGCTGTCGGTGTCCTCCACTTGAAGCCGCGTCCGCCTGCCTGTCTGCTCACTCTTCCTTCCTCCTTCACTTCTCCAGCTCACAGCAGCAGCAGCCGAAGCGCAGCCGCTCCGCCATCGCTGCCGCGGAGCTTCACCGTCGTAGAGCTTGCAAACCACCGCAAAAATGCGAACTCTGTCTTCACCGTAGCTCCGCCGTGTTCGCCTCTCCGTCCTCCACCGCTTAGCCGATCCATTCGAGCTTTGGTAAGGTCGTTGTGACCATTCCACCACCGCCCGCCATGGATGAGCCTCGCCGGAGATTGGCGCTCACCGTGGCCGGCGCACCACCGCACCCTTCTTCTATCCCTAGCCCTCATCTCGTCTTCCCCAGCTCGTGTAGTCGCTCCTGTGAAGACGCTACCTCCCAGGCCGGTCCAGTCATGCCGGAACGCGGTCGCGCACCGCCGTGCGCCATGGCTGAGCCGCCGTGCGCCACGGCAGAGCCGGCGTGCGCCATGGCCGGCGTGCTTAGGGGTCGTTAGGGTCTAGACTTAGGGGGTCAATCGACGCGTGGGAACTTGGGGAGCACGCCGGTGCTATCCAATTCGCCGGAGGAGTCGCCGTCGGCGAGTTCCACCGTCGCCGCGCCGTCGAAGCCGCCTCCCCTATTTCGCTGTCACTGACCGGTGGGGTCAGCTGACACCTAGGTCCCACACGGCAGTGACTGTTGTTCATAGGGCTAGTTCAAAAATACTAGTTTTGAATGCTGATTTGAGATTTTTGTATCTTCAAATGTGTAGATCCAAATACTATGATTCCAATTTTGTTAGACTCATAGTGAAGTGTAGTATTTAGGAAAAATATAATATGAGCACTTATAGTAGAGTTTATGGAAGAATTAAATTGAAACTTTAAATGTGTTTTTGAATGCATGCAAACTTGTTTAAATCATATCTTGAGTTTCTGTGATCCAAAAATTATGAAATTTTGTGGGTAAGCTAGTCTTGTATAGTAGAAGCTCTGGTTAAAATTTGACAGTCATTGCATGTGTAGTTTTTGAGTTATAGATTTTCCTTTTATCATTGGTAGATACTTGTGGGAATTTTTGTAAATTATCTAGGAATCCTATGGCCATGAAACTTGGTAGGTAGTATCTTAGTACCTTAAGGATGCTAGGAAAAATATGAAATATGTTGCTTGACACTTTTCACAAAAGTTTCCTAATTATGCCATATTAAGCCATTCTGCCTTACCATTTTTGTGTAGGTTGTTATACTTACTCAAATGGTGTGAAATTTTTATGGTAATCTACTTAGGGAATGTAGTATCTACTGTAATTTTTGTAGAATTAATGGTTTAGTTTTTATATATGTTTATTATTTCCTCTAATTAATTAAATAAATTAAGAAAGGTATTAAAAAAATGTTTTGGGGATGAACACCCTACTTTCTGGTGTTCTTGTGATATGTGTGATAGGTGAGTAAAGTTGGTTTTGTCCAATTAAGTGTTTATATCATAAGTTAATAATTATTTGTTTGCATTATGTCCCTCTGGACAGATCTGGGGACTTTGGAAAGTTCCCCATGATATTTTGATTTGCTGTGAATGGGATGAATACAAAAGTTGTAGATAATTTATGCATCTAGCTCCTATCAAAATTTGAGGGCATTTGGCCCAGTAGTTTAGAAACTAGGTTCCAGTTTTTCTTGCTCTCTGCCTTATGAGGATAGAGTTCTGTTGATTTATGAATTCAAACTAGTAAAGGTTTGAATCATGCTTTGAGGTCTGAAAATGAATTGTTGACAATTTCATAAGCTTTCCAGATTGTCTTGTTGCAAGTCATTTGGATTTATAAATCTCTAGTTATGGCTAGTTTACTGTACCGCTATATAGTCTTCATTTTGCTGAAATACAAATGCTTGAGTGTATGCTTGATGCAATGTTCTCGTTGATTGTTTAGGGGTTAGCCTAACTTGAGAATATGCTTAGGTGCAGGTGCTAGGTCATTAACTGAAGATGAGCAATTATACATTAGGTTGTATAAACTTGGTAAGTAAAGTGATTTGAATAGGGCTTAAGTTGGAATATACAAACTACAGCGAACATGTGCATTCCCCGAGCATCCCTGACATTCGTTCATATGCATCCATGATATTTATCTTGCGCATTCATGCAATAGTGTGTGCGGAGGGAGTAGCGTTGCTGGAGTTCGAGGATCCAACCAGGAGGAGGAACCCGAGAGTGCAGGAAGCCGACGAAGCGATCGCCAGCGGAGGAATTGCCCGAAAGTGCCACGACCACCGGCCTTCCTCGTTCTCGAAAGGCAAGCCCGGAGCATATTAAGCCTCCCATGTTTTTACAAATACTTTGAGTACCTTTTATTGTTGATGATGCATTAAGTATAGGAATTGGTTGGAACCAATTGCTGCATTATATATCCTTCCTTGTCCGAGATATATGACTTTGGAATCCTATTTAAGTTCGAGAGCGGGTTAAATGCTTAGCCATGCTTAGTGCGGTAGAAGTCGGTGATTTTGTCACTGCGAGCTTTAGGATGAGGTGGATCACGGTTGGTTATATTTGCTATCGTGGAAAAGAACCATGTGAATAATGAATTAAGATCGGGCGGGGTCTTGTGTAGGTTTGAACATAGTGACTCCGTCGAAGTCGTTTAAGGACCGATCGTTGTGCGTCCTCATGTCATATTGAACGCAGCCTAACACTTAGCTGGCAGATAAGTCGTTCGACCATGAAGCCTAGTAGCTCGACTCGGCCGAGGACGCGCGAGCGATGGCGGCATTCGGAGGTAGTAAGGATGTGCGGAGAGCCATTGGCATAAGTCCAAGGCGGAGTTAGAGTCCCGAACAACCTTGGCGAGTGGATCTCGAGAATGTCGATCCGATCGGACTCGGGACTCTGAATCGTACTAAAGGTGACTTGTTTGCGACTCGACGGAGAAGTAGGGTTCGTGTTTAGGAATACCCCTCCATTTGGATAGGAATCGATTGAATAAATCGTCTCTCCCGGATAGTGAGAACTTTGACCGAAGCGGTGACAGCGTAGATTCAATTAATTTAACGATATGGTTAAGCGGATTATGATGATGATAAGGTTGCCACAATGAATACCCGATATGGTTATTAATGTTTGCACCCTAATAAAATGATTGCTTAGTACGGTGCTAATATAGAGGACGGAGTTAATGGCTAAAAAGTCACCGCCGATTCGGGCTAAGAGTTGATCATTATTACTTATGCTTTTACGCAAAAAGAAAGTGTCGACCGGATCCACTACATTAAGCTATGCATAATCCTTGGTGTCATTTATTTTGGTTTTTTTGGCGGGTAAGTCTAGTGAGTACATTCCGTACTCGTGGTTTATTCCCTCTTGTTGCGAGATGACCTTCTATATCGTGGATTCTATAAGTATTGTCTCCACCCGTGGTGATGAAGACTAGATCATGGGCATGATCTCTGTTCTCTTATCTGAATGCTTTTGCGGGTGTGATCAGCGAACCAAGATGTGTATTTGAACTCGGGTGTGTAAGTTAAACTATTTGCTTCCGCATGTTTTACAAGACTTGTTTTGTAATAACGATGATGACTCTGTGAAGATGTAATCTATTTGCGAACGTCATCAAATGTTGTAACGCATTTATATGTTATGTTGAATTATTGTGATCTTGGTTGTATGCAAGTTGGTTTGAAATCCTTTGAGATTTCAGTTGACTACCGGGTTTATATGGGCTCAAGTTCGAGAATTTGATCGTTTCGGCGATTGTTTTTGTACTTGTGCTCTTATAAATTGGTCGGTTCTGTGACTGCTGGCATTAGAGCTAGATTCAACATTAAACATGTCTTACGACTATTTAAAACAAAAGCTTTTGTTGTAAAAATGGTTTTCCAACTTATAGCTATATATAAGTGTTCAAAAAAATCAAAAATTTTATGGTATACTGGTGATCACATCCTTTATAGCCCACTTAAGGACTTCTAGGTGGCTTATATATAATTACTAACTTGGGGGAATTGATTGTTTCTATTTCATCGTCCATGCGGCGTGATATTGCATGGATGCCATTCGTTTGAATGGTAATGTATGGATCAATTGCCTCTACGCTAAGGTAAGAGTGAGTTGTGAGAGCATGACCGTCCAACCGTCGGTCTAGGGGAGAGCTAGTTGTGGTTACTGGAGTATTTACATGTTGCATACATGTATATATGAAGGTACTTAATTGTGGGTACATTTGTCGGGTAGTTTGGATATCGAAGTATATATATCGGGGGATGTATATATGGAGAGTATCTTAGTTACTGCTTGTGTAATTAGCATTATACCTTATTGGGTTGGGCTGCAATGAAGTTTTCTGCAGGTACGCTAACAACGCACCGTGTAGATCGACTAGTTACCTCTAATTGAGAGAACGTATGTATGCCACCGTATATTCCGTTAAAGCTTAAATTTTCATAGGTTTGTGGGGACATACAGAACGCGCATGCATCATATTCACTCATGTCATTCATATTGCATTACCCCCTCCCTTATAATTTCTTATCCCAAGTGTAAAGTGCAACCTCTCAGCAAAATAATCCTCTCACATGAATTGCATCCCTTTTTGATATAGATGGCCGCACCCGTGTTTCCTACTAGTAGCAGCACCTTTTTGGACCAGTTCGGTACTCCCACTTTGCTCTGGAGGGTGCTCAGTTCAGTTGGGTACCCAGAGGCACCCAGCTACACGTGGAGGCAGGCGGTACCATTGGGAGATGTACCATGGTACGTCGTGACCTTCATCGTGCCACAAAACCCCACCAGACCGTTGTGGCATGGGTGGAGCATTGAGACTGATGGGCAAAGCCCATGGGAAGCCGCTCAGGTTGCTGCCCTTGATGTGCTGATGGATATAGCACAGAGCTTCGGGGATGAGTTAGTGGGTGGACCTGCTTCATCCATTCTCCGAGTGTCTCCTACTGAGGCTGAGTGGACTCAGGACGTTGGTCAGTCCTTGGTTCGAGGCCGTGGCGAACGGGTGCAGAGCGACAACGCTGGAATGAGTGCTATGATGGCAGTCCTGAAGCTTTGTCGAGTCAGGCAAAACACCCTTTCTAGTGTGCTTGATGAAGCCGGCAAGGCAATGGAAGCTCAGCACAAGTTCAGGTTGCGTTCCCACAAGTATTGTCGTAAGGCGAATGCATGTGGGAGAGCTCAGCAAGAAGTTGATGAGATTCGTGGTATTGCAAATTATCGCTTGCAACAGTGGGGTCAAACCGCACGCGAGAGAGATGAGCTTCATAACCAGCTGATGAACCTCACTATTGAGAGAGATGAGGCTGCACAAGAGTTGGATCATGTGACACATCACCGGGATGCAGCTTTAGAGTTAGTAGAAGAAAGACGTTGGGGTTGGATTTTGGCCAACCACAACGCCTTTCAAAGGGAGCAAGCACTACAAGAACAACTTGAAGAGCTTCAGGTTAAGCACCATCAACTGCACAACCGTCTATTTCCTATTCCTCACCCCATACCAAGGTATCCAAATGTGGGTGGACCTCAAGTGATTGAGGCCGATGAGGAAGAAGAGGACATGCAGATGGTTGACCATGCAGTTGAGCTGGTAGATGAAGAAGAAGAAGAAGAGGAAGACCCAGAAGAAGTCCAAGGTGTCTCCGATGTGGACAACGATCACTTTGACGAGTAGTTCGTTAGCAAGTCTTGCTAGTTTAAGCTTTTGCAGTCATTGATGTAATGGACTTAAGTACGATGACTGATGTTGGATGTACTCTTTTAATTCGAACTCGGCATGTAATGTACTTTAATTCGCACCCTTCGGGATGCGTATCGTAATGGTTAAGTTTAAAACTTGTCATGTTGGAATGCACTACGTATGGCGCTAGTAATCTACTTGATGATGTGGTGATTGGAGAATAAATTAATTACCTCTGTTTATTGTATAAAGTTTTCGGTCTTGTCAGTAAATTCAGTTTGGCACAATTATATTGTTCCTCTCCAATGTGCTGACATCATCAATAATTACTAGTTGCGCATTGTTGCAGATGCCTCGCACTCATTTCAATGGTGCGGCTGGTGATGATGATGATCTTCCACCACCACCACCCACACCAACGGAATTGATAGCAATACTTGCGGAAGGACAACACACTATGGCCGAGGTCCTCCGTACAATTGCGAATTGGGATGGTCGTGGTCCACGCCAAGGACCGGAACCAAATCAATACAGTGATTTCAAGGATTTCCTTGACACAAAACCCCCGATCTTCAAGGAGGCTGAGGAGCCTCTACAAGCTGATGAGTGGTTGAATACTCTCGAGCAGAAGTTCCGTCTGCTCCGCTTGACTAAGGTGCTGAAGACTGAGTACGCATCTCACCAACTGCATGGGCCAGCTGGCATTTGGTGGAGTCATCATCGGTCCACTATGCCCGCTAATGCCCAAATCACCTGGGATCAGTTCAAGTCTGCTTTCAGGGGAAATTATATTCCTCCTGGTCTCATGGAGATCAAGCATACTGAGTTCATGAAGCTGACTCAGGGGAACAAGAGCCTGAATGAATACCTGCAAGCTTTCAATAATCTTGCAAGGTATGCTACTGAGTTTGTGGACACTGATGCCAAAAATATTGCTAGCTTCAAGCGGGGACTTAGCCCCAAACTGATGAAGACCATGGGAAATTGCAAGTGTGCTCATTTTAATGAGTTTGTGAGTGATGCTTTATTGCAAGAGAACAACAATGTCTTTGCGTATCTTTGCTTCAAAAAAGTCGTAAGAGAGCCTATGAGGCGGGTGCCTCACAATCCAAGGCTCCTGTCACAGAGGGCTCCATTCCGTCCTCAGCGTCGCCACCGCTAAGTTTCGGCCCACCATGAGAAGAAGAATCCCGCCAAGACTGGGTTTCGCAAGGCATTTATAGTTGCTCTTCCCAAGGGCACTACCGGTCGAAAGCAGTGCCTGTGGCTCCTCCAAGCAACATGCCATCTTTGGGCGGAACCGCAACAAGACAAAGCCATCGGGCAAGGGAATACCCTTACCCTAAGAAGAATAACTACCAAGGTGGTCGTCGAGGCAGGTGAACCACACTAATATTACTTGAGATTCCTTCAGGAGAGGTAGTGATTCTTTGGTAAGTTTCGATTGATTAACACCCCGCAGCTTGTACTATTTGATTCGGTGCTTCGCATCCCTTTATTAGTCCAACATTTGCATCCAAGTTTATGCGAGAAAACATATCTTTGTTGAGGGTGAGGGTTATTGTATTAGGGCTGCCGGTGGTATTATCCCAACCAAGTCTGGTAGTTGGGGACATACAATTTGAGAAAGAGGGCGAAGTTATCAAGTTGATCTGGTAGTTTTTCAAAATTTGGGTATCGATGTGATATTGGGAATAAATTGGATGAAAGCGAGCAGCACGGGGTGCTTATTGATACATCGACTAGAGTAGTCATGCTCGAGAGATCCTAGTAATCGGAAGGTTTTTACGGTGCAACTACCGAGGGACATCAATCTTTCTTGTGCGGCTAATGCGGTGCAAGCAAAGGCTATTGCAGATATCCCCGTAGTGTGTGACTTTCCGGATGTTTTTCCCGACGATTTGCCTGGATTGCCCCTGGATCGGGAAGTGGAGTTCAAGATAGAGTTGCTTCCTGGCACAGCTCCTATCTCTAGAAGGCCATATAGAATGCCTCCCAATGAACTAGCTGAACTTAAGACCCAGTTGAATAAACTTCTAAAGAAAGGCCTTATCCGTCCTAGTTCATCTTCGTGGGGGTGCCCAGCTATCTTTGTGAAGAAGAAGGATCAATCCCTATGCATGTGTGTAGATTATAGACCCTTGAATGCAGTTACAATCAAGAATAAGTACCCTCTGCCACGCATAGATATCTTATTTGATCAATTATCCAAAGCAAAAGTCTTTTTCAAGATTGATTTGAGATTTGGGTATTATCAAATCAAGATTCGGCCTGAGGATGTCCCAAAAACCGCATTCTCTACGAGATATGGTCTGTATGAGTACCTAGTTATGTCTTTTGGATTGACCAATGCCCCCGCACATTTTATGTATCTGATGAATTCAGTGTTTATGCCTGAGTAGGACAAATTTGTGGTGGTATTTATAGATGATATCCTGGTCTATTCTGAGAATGAAGAAGATCATATTGAACATTTGCGGGTGGTTCTTACTAGATTGCGAGAACACCAGCTGTATGCAAAGTTCAGCAAATGTGAATTTTGGCTTCGCGAGGTACCTTTTCTTGGACATGTATTGTCAGATGGTGGAATTATGGTTGATCCCACCAAGGTGCAAGAAGTGTTGAACTGGAAGGCTCTAATCTCGGTGCATGAGGTTCGGAGTTTTCTGGGGTTGGCTGGCTATTATCGTCGCTTCATCCTGGATTTCTCTAAAATAACCAAGCCTATGACTCGATTGCTGCAAAAAGACATGAAGTTTGTCTGGACTCCTGAGTGTGATGCGGCTTCCCATACCCTACGAACTCTTCTAACTTCGGCTCCGATTTTGGCACAACCGGATATCGAGAAACCTTTTGATGTGTTCTGCGATGCATCAGGTATTAGGCTAGGAGGTGTTCTTATGCAGGAAGGTAGAGTCGTTGCTTATACCTCTCGCCAACTTCGGAAGCATGAAGTGAATTATCCAACGCATGACTTAGAACTCGCTGCAGTTGTTCATGCTTTGAAGGCCTGGAGACATTATTACTTGGCAATGTGTGCAACATCTACACTGATCATAAAAGTCTCAAGTACATCTTCACTCAGCCAGAGTTGAATATGCGTCGGAGAAGATGGCTCGAGTTGATCAAGGATTATAACCTCCAAGTGCACTATCACCCTGGCAAGGCAAATGTCATAGCGGATGCCTTAAGCAGGAAGTCTCATTGCCACTCTTTGATTGAGAGTGATGTCCATTTGTCGAAGCTCCTTCATCCTGCAGTCCTTCACAACATCACTGTCAGTTGTACTCTACAGAGTTGAATTATCGAGCTACAGAAGACAGATGCAGGTGTATTTCACATCAAGCGCAAGATGAAAGAGCAAGAAACCAAACATTTTCGAGTTGATGAGGAAGGCGTGTTATAGTTTAAGGATAAGTTGGTAGTTCTGAAGGATAGAGAGCTTAGAAATCAAATCATATCCGAAGCTCATTCCTCTAAATTATCTATTCATCCTGGTAGTAGCAAAATGTATCATGATTTGAAGCCTCAATTTTGGTGGACCAAAATGAAGAAAGAGATAGCCGCTTATGTGGCTAGGTGTGACACTTGTTGTCGGGTCACGGCTGTGCACATGAAAGCTGGATTACTTCAGCCACTCTCTATTCCAGGTTAGAAATGGGAGGAGATAAGTATGGATTTTATTGTTGGACTCCCTACTACTCAGAGGAACTTTAACTCTATTTGGGTGATTGTAGACCGTTTGACCAAGTCAGCACACTTCATTCCTGTCCGCATAGACTTTCGTCCAACCGACTATGCGGAGTTGTACTTCAACCAGATAGTCTGACTTCATGGGATCCCTCGTACTATTGTCTCGGATAGAGGACCATAGTTCACTGCTCGCTTTTGGGAGCACTTACACGGATTATTAGGAACTAAGCTAGTAAAAAGTTCTGCTTATCATCCGCAAACCAATGGGCAAACTGAACGAGTGAATCAAATCTTAGAAGATATGTTGAGAGCATGTGTCATCTCAGCTAAGGGCTCATGGGAAAAATGGTTGCCCCTAGCTGAATTCTCGTACAATAACAGTTATCAAGAGAGTATCAAGATGGCACCGTTTGAAACTTTGTATGGCCGGAAGTGTAGAACCCCGTTGAACTAGGTAGAAGCCGGTGAAAGGAGATATTATGGAATTGATTTTGTTCAAGAAGCCGAAGAACAAGTTCGTACTATCCAAACTCACATGGCCGCAGCTCAAGCTAGGCAGAAAAGTTATGCTGATCGACGTTGAAAACCTATTGAGTTCAAAGTTGGAGACTTCGTTTATCTGAAAGTCTCACCTATGAAGAGTGTCCAACGTTTTGGTGTGAAGTGAAAGCTTGCGCCGAGATATGTTGGTCCGTTTGAAATCATTGGACAAAGTGGTAAGGTGGCGTACAAGATTCAATTACCCCCAGAGATGAGTGCTATCTTCAATGTCTTTCATGTATCCCAATTGAAGAAATGTCTTCGCGTCCCTGAAGAGAGAGTTCCATTGGGGGATATCGAGTTAAAATCTAATTTGACCTCTGAAGAAAATCCGGTTTGAGTGATTGACACTCGTGAGCGAGTGACTCGAAGTCGGGTGGTCAAGTTTTACAAAGTCATGTGGAGTAATCAGGGTAGTGAACGTGATGCAACGTGGGAAAGGGAAGATTATTTGAGGGATGGTTATAAGGAATTCTATCAACAATGGGACGCTTTTCAAATCTCGGGACGAGATTTTTATAAGGGGGGAGGGATGTAACACCCCAGGTGTTTGCCTTCCATATTTGCACTGCATTTCATGAACATGAGCATCATGCATCCATTCGTGAACTTATATCACATGAAACATGATTTCGAAACATTGCAACATGTTGTATATTTCATGTGTGTTGTTTCTTTTATGAAATGTAAAGTGTGCAACACCTAAGTGCAACATGTGCCACTCACTTAGTGAAACAAGGTTAGTTAATGCCATGCAACAAGATCATGAAACATATGAAACATGGCCTTGAAACAAAAGTAACCCTTCACTTGTTCTTCCTTGTTTCAATGCCTATGATGCTTGGTTCTTGTGTGACCAATGTATGGTGTGGCTAATTATTCTCCTAAGAACCTTAGTTATAATTAGAATGTCATTTGGAACATTGTTCATGTTGATTATTTTGCCTAATTAGGTTTCCAAGTCATGGTTTGACCAATTTGGACCCCTAGAGCT
The DNA here is from genome assembly GCA_904845875.1 of Miscanthus lutarioriparius. Taxonomy (NCBI): domain Eukaryota; kingdom Viridiplantae; phylum Streptophyta; class Magnoliopsida; order Poales; family Poaceae; genus Miscanthus; species Miscanthus lutarioriparius. The sequence continues at coordinate 104,279,852 of CAJGYO010000002.1, read as the reverse complement.
CTTGTGTTTGACTATTTAAAAAGTGTAGCTTATGATGTTTGCATGTCTGAGCAACCTAAAGCAAAGTTGTAGAGAATTATATAAGGAACAAAAGTTACTTTATGACCATCTCATGAAAATGTGCAGAACATGCTCAAAAAGGACCCACAAGTCAGATTTGAAGGTGGAGTCAACACTTGAAAATTTTGCTAAGTCTTAACTGCCATTTCAGTTTGATTGAACCCACTTTGGCTTGATACAACTCTTGATCCATGGAGATCTGGCTATTGATTTCTAAATCAAAGTTGTTGCCCTACTATAGCTCTATAACTTTCATGAACATTTCTTCCCCTAACTCGTCTCGGTTTAGGAGCTAATCACGGTCAAACTTAGCCTGTCAGTCGGTGAATGGAGCACTGAATCAGCATTTCAGTCATGCTACAGTGATCTCCGTTTTAGAAAACGCCCGCCGCGTGGGTGACGTGCGTCGCCGGTCGCCTGACCACGCAGGCCAGGCGCCGTGGCTGGCCTGACGCCGCTGCCGGTGTCCTCCACTTGAAGCCGCGTCCGCCTGCCTGTCTGCTCACTCTTCCTTCCTCCTTCACTTCTCCAGCTCGCAGCAGCAGCAGCCGAAGCGCAGCCGCTCCGCCATCGCTGCCGCGGAGCTTCACCGTCGTAGAGCTTGCAAACCACCGCAAAAACGCGAACTCTGTCTTCACAATAGCTCTGCCGTGTTCGCCTCTCCGTCCTCCACCGCTTAGCCGATCCATTCGAGCTTTGGTAAGGTTGTTGTGACCATTCCACCACCGCCCGCCATGGATGAGCCTCGCCGGAGATTGGCACTCACCGTGGCCGGCGCACCACCGCACCCTTCTTCTATCCCTAGCCCTCATCTCGTCTTCCCCAGCTCGTGTAGTCGCTCCTGTGAAGACGCTACCTCCCAGGCCGGTCCAGTCATGCCGGAACGCGGTCGCGCACCGCCGTGCGCCATGGCTGAGCCACCGTGCGCCACGACAGAGCCGGCGTGCGCCATGGCCGGCGTGCTTAGGGGTCGTTAGGGTCTAGACTTAGGGGGTCAATCGACGCGTGGGAACTTGGGGAGCACGCCGGTGCTGTCCAATTCGCCGGAGGAGTCGCCGTCGGCGAGTTCCACCGTCGCCGCGCCGTCGAAGCCGCCTCCCCTATTTCGCTGTGACTGACCGGTGGGGTCAGCTGACACCTAGGTCCCACACGGCAGTGACTGTTGTTCATAGGGCTAGTTCAAAAATACTAGTTTTGAATGCTGATTTGAGATTTTTGTATCTTCAAATGTGTAGATCCAAATACTATGATTCCAATTTTGTTAGACTCATAGTAAAGTGTAGTATTTAGGAAAAATATAATATGAGCACTTATAGTAGAGTTTATGGAAGAATTAAATTGAAACTTTAAATGTGTTTTTGAATGCATGCAAACTTGTTTAAATCATATCTTGAGTTTCTGTGATCCAAAAATTATGAAATTTTGTGGGTAAGCTAGTCTTGTATAGTAGAAGCTCTGGTTAAAATTTGACAGTCATTGCATGTGTAGTTTTTGAGTTATAGATTTTCCTTTTATCATTGGTAGATACTTGTGGGAATTTTTGTAAATTATCTAGGAATCCTATGGCCATGAAACTTGGTAGGTAGTATCTTAGTACCTTAAGGATGCTAGGAAAAATATGAAATATGTTGCTTGACACTTTTCACTAAGGTTTCCTAATTATGCCATTTTAAGCCATTCTGCCTTACCATTTTTGTGTAGGTTGTTATACTTACTCAAATGGTGTGAAATTTTTATGGTAATCTACTTAGGGAATGTAGTATCTACTGTAATTTTTGTAGAATTAATGGTTTAGTTTTTATATATGTTTATTATTTCCTCTAATTAATTAAATAAATTAAGAAAGGTATTAAAAAAATGTTTTGGGGATGAACACCCTACTTTCTGGTGTTCTTGTGATATGTGTGATAGGTGAGTAAAGTTGGTTTTGTCCAATTAAGTGTTTATATCATAAGTTAATAATTATTTGTTTGCATTATGTCCCTCTGGACAGATCTGGGGACTTTGGAAAGTTCCCCATGATATTTTGATTTGCTGTGAATGGGATGAATATAAAAGTTGTAGATAATTTATGTATCTAGCTCCTGTCAAAATTTGAGGACATTTGGCCCAGTAGTTTAGAAACTAGGTTCCAGTTTTGCTTGCTCTTTGCCTTGTGAGGATAGAGTTCTGTTGATTTATGAATTCGAACTGGTAAAGGTTTGAATCATGCTTTGAGGTCTGAAAATGAATTGTTGACAATTTCATAAGCTTTCCAGATTGTCTTGTTGCAAGTCATTTGGATTTATAAATCTCCAGTTATGGCTAGTTTACTGTACCGCTATATAGTCTTCATTTTGCTGAAATACAAATGCTTGAGTGTATGCTTGATGCAATGTTCTCGTTGATTGTTTAGGGGTTAGCCTAACTTGAGAATATGCTTAGGTGCAGGTGCTAGGTCATTAACTGAAGATGAGCAATTATACATTAGGTTGTATAAACTTGGTAAGTAAAGTGATTTGAATAGGGCTTAAGTTGGAATATGCAAACTACTGGTCGAACATGTGCATTCCCGAGCATCCCACGACATTCGTTCATATGCATCCATGATATTTATCTTGCGCATTCATGCAATAGGTGTGCGGAGGGAGTGACATTGCTGGAGTTCGAGGGAGCCAACCAAGAGGAGGAACCCGAGGTGTGGGAAGCCGACAAGCGATCGGCCATGGAGGAATTGCCCGAGTGCCACGACCACCGACCTTCCTCGTTCTCGAAAGACAAGCCCGGAGCATATTAAGCCTCCCATGTTTTTACAAATACTTTGAGTACCTTTTATTGTTGATGATGCATTAAGTATAGGAATTGGTTGGAACCAATTGCTGCATTATATATCCTTCCTTGTCCAGATATCGCACTAGAATCCTATTTAAGTTCAGAACAGGTTAAATGCTTAGCCATGCTTAGTGCGGTAGAAGTCGGTGATTTCTGTCACCTGCGAGCTTTAGGATGAGGTGGATCACGGTTGGCTATATTTGCTATCGTGGAAAAGAACCATGTGAATAATGAATTAAGATCGGGTGGGGTCTTGTGTAGGTTTGAACATAGTGACTCTGTCGAGTCGTTTAAGGACCGATACGCTTATCGTCCTCATGTCATGTTGAACGCATGCCTAACACTTAGTGGGCGGATAAGTCGTTCGACCCATGAAGCCTAGTAGCTCGACTCGGTAGGGGACACGGCGATGGCGGCATTCGGAGGTAGTAAGGATGTGCGGAGAGCCATTGGCATAAGTCCAAGGCGGGTTAGAGTCCTGAACAACCTTGGCAGAGTGGTTCTTTGAGAATGTCGATCTGATCGGACTCACGACTCTTCAATCGTACCAAAGGTGACTTGTTTGCGACTCAAGACGGAGAAGTTGTGGTTTGTGTTTAGGAATACCCCTCATTTGGATAGGAATCGATTGAATCGCCGTCTCTCCGGATAGTGAGAACTTGACCGAGCAAATGGCAACGTAGATTCAATTAATTTAACGATATGGTTAATCGGATTATGATGATGATAAGGTCGCCACAATGAATACGATATGGTTATTAATGTTTGCACCCTAATAAAATGATTGCTTAGTACAGGTGGTGCTAATATAGAGGGGAGTTAATGGCTAAAAAGTCACCGTCGATTCAGGGCTAAGAGTTGATCATTATTACTTATGCTTTTACGCAAAAAGAAAGTGTCGACCGGATCCACTACATTAAGCTATGCATAATCCTTGGTGTCATTTATTTTGGTTTTGGTATGGTAAGTCTAGTGAGTACATTTACGTACTCGTGGTTTATTCCCTCTTATTGCGTAGATGACCTTCTATATCGCGATTCGTAAGTATTGTCTCCACCTAGCGGGTGATGAAGACTAGATCATGGGCATGATCTCTGTTCTCTTATCTGAATGATTTTTGGGTGTGATCAGCGAACCCGGTATGTGTATTTGAAACTCGGGTGTGTAAGTTAAACTATTTGCTTCCGCATGTTTTACAAGACTTGTTTTGTAATAACGATGACTCTGTGATGATGTAATCTATTTGCGAACGTCTGTCAAATGTTGTAACGTACGATATGTTATGTTGAATTACTGTGATCTTGGTTGTATGCAAGTTGGTTTAAAATCCTTCAAGATTTTAGTTGACTACCGGGTTTATATGGGCTCAAGTTCGAGAATTTGATCGTTTCGGCGATTGTTTTTGTACTTATGCTCTTATTAATTGGTCGGTTCTGTGACACATAATGTCTTGGATGAATTCGACTGCTTTGGCTGCGCTGTATTTTGCGAGTGGTTTGTATTCGATCCACTTGGTGAACTTGTCAATTGCTACAAAGATGCACTCGAAACCGCCCTTTACTTTCTTGAGAGGTCCTACTTGATCCAGCCCCCAGCAGGAGAAAGGCCAAGTGGGTGGGATGCAGATGAGATTATGAGCTGGTACATGGACTTGTCTTGCGAATATTTGACAACCTTTGCATTTTCTGACGAGTTCTTCTACGTCTTTCAAAGCGGTTAGCCACTAGAATCCGGTTCGAAATACCTTGCCAACTAGTGTGCTTGAAGCGGCATGAGTTCCACAGCAACCTTTGTGTATTTCGTCTAGGATGACTTTGCCTTCTTCAAATGAGACACATTTTAGGAGTACTCCTGATGACACAGCTCTTCTGTAGAGCTTGTCCCCCACCAGGACGTAGTTTTTACTTCTACGAACAACTCGGGTAGCTTCCTCTTTATCTGCTGGCAACTTATTCTCTTTGATATAATCAATAAAAGCCTATGTCCATGAAGTGTTGATTACCAGAATCTGGTTGCCTTTGGCTGTGAGTTTTTGGGTTGTCTCACCGGGTTGTTTGATAGAAGGAGCTGATAACTCCTCTATGAATACGCTGGGTGGGACCTTTGCCCTGTCTGATCCGAGCTTGGCGAGGACATCTGCTGCAATGTTGGAATCGCGTAGGACATGTAGAATTTCTAATCCTTGGAAATGTTTTTCAAGCTTTCGTATTTTAGCGCAGTAGGCGCCCATGTTTTCTTTGGTGCAGTCCCAATCTTTGTTGACTTGGTTGATGACTACTGTCGAATCTTCGTACACGAGCAATCGCTTGATTCCGAGGGTAATTGCCACTCGGAGACCATGGATGAGGGCTTCGTACTCTGCTTCATTGTTTGTAGCTTGCCATAATATCTGAAGAACATACTTGAGTTGTTTTTCGTCTGGAGAAATTAAGAGAACTCCTGCTCCGGCTCCGTCTAGCTTCAGCGATCCATCAAAGTACATCTTCCAATGTTCAAGGATGGTGTTTGACATAGGTTGTTGGATTTCTGTCCACTCAGCCACAAAATCAGCAAGGGCTTGAGATTTAGTTGCCTTTCGTGGGGTGAAATCGATATTGAGAGCTCCAAGTTCAACCACCCACTTAGATATGTGCCCTGTTGCGTCTCTGTTGTGTAGGATGTCTCCGAGTGGGAAATTTGCCACCACGGTAATCTTGTGGCTTTTAAAATAGTGGCGTAGCTTTCGTGAAGTGATCAGGAGAGCGTAGAGTAGCTTTTGCACATGCGGGTACCGGATTTTTGATTCTGACAGAACCTCGCTGATGTAGTATACGGGGCGTTGTACTTTATATGCGCGCCCTTCTTCTTCTCTTTCCACGACTATTGCTGTGTTGATCATCGTAGAAGTAGCCGCAATATATAGCATCATGTCTTCGTATTTTTTTGGTGGCGTGAGAACGGGCGACGATGTGAGGTATGCTTTAAGTCTTTTGAAAGCTTCGTTGGCTTCTTCCGTCCACTCGAACTTGTTTGTCTTCTTTAGTAGTTTAAAGAAAGGTAACTCTTTTTCGCCGAGTCTTGAAATGAAACGATTGAGTGCCGCTATGCAGCCTATTAGTTTTTGCACATCTTTGACGCTTTGAGGGGGTCCCATCTCTGTTATGGCTCGAATTTGCTTAACGTTGGCTTCGATTCCATGATGACTGACCAAGAATCTGAGTAGTTGTCCTGAAGGAACTCCAAATACACACTTGCTTGGGTTCAATTTCCACCTCCACCTTTTCAGTTTTTCGAAGGTTTGCTTTAAGTCTTCAATAAGTGTGTTCAAGTTCTTTGTTTTCACTACTACGTCATCCACGTATGCCTCCACGTTTTCGCCGATCTGTTCACCAAGGCACGTCTGGATAGCTCTTTGGTAAGTGGCACCAGCGATCTTGAGTCCAAACGACATGGTCTTGTAGCAGTAGGCACCGAACGGAGTGATGAAAGATGTCTTGCTCTGGTCTTCTTTTAAAGTGATTTGGTGGTATCCTGAATAGCAATCGAGGAAGGATAATAGGGCAGATACTGCTGTTGAATCAACTATCTGATCAATGCGTGGTAGCCCAAATGGATCTTTCGGGCAGTGTTTGTTGAGATCTATATAGTCGACACACATGTGCCATTCGTCCGTGTTCTTTTTCTGTACTAGAACTAGGTTTGCTAGCCAACTCGGGTGTAGAATCTCTCTGATGAACCCTGCTGCCAATAGCTTTGTGATTTCTTTTTTAATTACTGCCTTCTTATCGGGTGAGAATCATCATAGCCGTTGCTTCACAGGTTTGGAGCCTTCATTGATATCAATTCTGTGCTCAGCCAACTCTCTTGGGACACCTAGCATGTCGACCGGCTTTCAAGCGAAGATATCTTTGTTGTTCCGAAGAAAGTTGGTGAGCGCGAGTTCCTATTTTGCCGAGAGGTGGGCGCTGATGGTTGCTGTTTTGGAGGGATGGCCAGTGCCCAGGTCGATTTGCTTGACGTCGGCTTCTTTTGGTGGTGCTAGGATGCTGGGCTTTTTAGCTGGTATCTCTAGTTCTTCCGGGCTCAGCTCCGTGACAATAGCAGCTATTTCTTTTCTATCATTGGTTGCTTGTGCTTTGGCTGTAATTTGAATTGCCTGAACATCACAGTCAAAAGCGCGCTTCAAATCACTTCGTAGGGAGAGGACTCCGTTAGGCCCTGGCATCTTTAGAAATAGGTACGGGTAGTGTGGTATTGCCATGAATTTTGCTAGTGTTGGACGTCCGAGGATTGCGTGGTATGATGATTCAAAGCCTGCAACTTCAAACTTGATGAACTCTGTGCGGTAGTTTGAGGGAGTTCCAAAAGTAACTGGTAGAGTGATTTGTCTAAGTGGCATGGCTGCCTTGCCGGGTACTATCCCATAGAAAGGTGTGCTCAATGGTGTAATCATCCCGGCGAGTTGTAATCCCATCTTCCATAGAGTTTCTGAAAAAATGATGTTGAGTCCGGCTCCTCCGTCGATTAGTACTTTGGTGACAGTAATACCAGCAATAGTAGGATCTAGAACTAGTGGGTAATGGTCTGTATTTCCTATGCTAGTCTATTGGTCTTCTCTTGAAAATTGGATCGGATACTGTGACCAATTGAGATATCTTGGAGTAGCCGGTTCTGCTGCCATGATAGTTCGTAGTGCTAATTTTTCTTGATGTTTGCTTCTGGAATCTGGGGCCCCGGAGAAGATCACTGCTCCCGTCCCCCTGGATTTTTGGAATCCCTTATCTTCGTGGTTGTCCTTATTTTTTTTCTGATTGTCTTCTTTGGTGTTCTCCTTACTATCTTTTCTTGTGTATCGATCTTTGAAGGTGTAGCAATTTCCGATGGTGTGCTTTCCATTAGGGTGTAAGATGCAATGCATATTTTCAATGTCGTCATATCTTCTAGGTTTGTAAAACTTTTTTGATTTGTCAGCCATCGCCACGGTGTTGTCTGGTCCACGTTTTCTTTCCTGATGTCTGCTATTTCGATGATTTTGCTTTTCTGGGTTGTCTCGGTTGCTTCTATCCGGAAACCTTTCTCGTGTCTTCTCTTCTACAGTAATTATCTTTTCTATTGTTCATCTGAATTCTTCATTGTTTCTCGAATTTTCTTTGTAGAAGTCTTGAAATTGCCACCTAACCATGATTCCGTGAGAGAAAGCTCCAATTACTTCTCGTTCGGTGATGTCATGTACTTGAGCTCATAGTTCTCTGCATCGTCGATAGTAATCTCTGAGACTTTCACCTCTCTTCTGCTTGAGTTCTTTTAACTCTGCGTGGGTGATTGGGTGTGTAATGATACCTGCGAAATTTTTACAGAAAGCTCTTTGCAAGTCCTCTCAATTTCTGATTGATCCTAGATTCAATTTGTCGAACCATTGGAGAGGCATGGTTTTCAGGGCCATGGGAAAGAACAGAGTCTTGATATCGTCGTCTCCTCTGGCTAGTTCAATCGATTGCGAATATATCCTGAGCCACTGCCTTGGTTCAGTCTTGCCATCATATTTAGAGTGGTTGGATGGTTTGAACTTGTGAGGTAGTCGTATTGACGCAAGTCTATTTGCAAAACAGGGGAATCTATCGTGCGTTCCGGCTTCTTTGAATTCCGATTCGGCACCTCTTTCTGGCCAACTGTTGTTTTGATGAGAGTAATCCTACGAGGCTATCTGGGCAGGCGCCCTGCTTCTGGTCTTTCTTGGTTGTTCAACTCGGTGGCTCTGACTATGGTCCCTTCTACTTTCTCTATTATGACTTCCACTTGGTCCAAGTCTCTCGAAAGTGGACTTTCTTTGATTTTGATCTTCTTGCCTATGGGTCGTTCATCTGGCGGGTAGTCTTGAGTGGGTCCTTTCTTCGTGCGTCCTCAGGGCTGCTGACCGGAGAAAATCCCGGAGCTGTTCTTGTTTTTCACTGGGATGTGAGGTCGCTCTGAGTTCTTCTAATGCTTCTCGGATCTTATCGTAGGGTGTATTTGCCGTGCGTCTTTCTTTGACTTCTCGTTGTGATTTTCTTCTATCGTACTCGGCCAATTCTGACTCATATTTGATCCAAGCTTCCTTGCGTTGCCTAGCACGGTGTTGGCGTCCTTGCTTCAACTTGTTTTTTCTTTCTCTAGCTTGTTTCTGATTCTCGATCTCACCATCGTAGCCCTGGGCAAAGGGTGATATGTTGGATTCTGATTCATCCGATGACCTGACATCGGGCGCTTCTGGGGGGATCAATGGTGATCGAGGATGGCGAACTATAAGTACTTCCTGTGCGTGAACTATTCTGTTATTGGCGTTAGTTTCCACACTGTCGGATTTGCTGATAACTTTAGTAGAGGCCTCAAGGTCGCAGACCGAGTCTCCTTCTTGGTAGGGTAGAATTGCCGCTGTCATCGTGTCGACCAGTCGGGTACTGCTATCCTCAGGAACAGAGCCTGGCCAGTGGACGATGCGGTCTTGAGATGTTATAGTTAGTACGAGACCTTCTTGAGCTCCCTTCAGTGGCATTCTAAGCATCGGATCGAGGAATCCTTCGGACCATGTCTGATAAGATGTCGCCATGTTGTGGAGTCCGAACGGAAAAGGATCCGGCTTCTTGAAAAGATTCTGCGAGTACTCCGAGTTGTATTCTTGATAGGCTAAGACCGCGTTCTTAAGCCCTATCAGAAAAGAACTCAGTTTCCCGAAATAACTCGGATAAGACTCTATCTCGGATGTGGAGCCTGAGTTCAAGTCGGATACGCAAAGCCGTGAAACCTGAGTGCAATCGGACATCACGAGCTGCGCGAATCTTCCGGTGATTTAATCTGTCGTAGTCCTCGAAATAGAATTATTTTCATGGTGATTCGAATCTTCGAGGAGACGTCCTTGGAGCTTGCCATTGTCACTCGCCTCGTAGATCCATGAGATGAAGATGAAGGTTGATCCCATCGAGAAGATCATGTTGTCGAGGTCCATCGAGCTCTCGGATGCAAATTCACCGAAAGCCCCTACCTGGCGCGCCAGCTGTTGATGTTTCACCACCGATAGCCTGCCACGGGGTTACCCGGGATAGTATGTTCGGGCTTCAGCGTATGCGAAACTCGACGGTGAACGCAAGAAACAGTCGATTTATCCTGGTTCAGGCCCTCGACTGTGGTCGAGTAATAGCCCTACGTCCAGTCGGCGTTAGCCTTTGCATTGGATTGATTGTATGTTGTTGTGTTGTAGAAGTCCTAATCTAGGAACCCTGCCCTCCTTTATATAGTCAGGAGGTCAGAATTCTAGTCGGTTTATAATGAGAGTTCCTAGTAGGATTACAGAATAATACTACTACTAAGATTATATGGGGAGAATCCTAATTAGACTAGATCTTCTCTCTCCCTTGCGGGGTATCCCGTGGGTCCCGCACCGATAGACTCTCAGCTAACAAAGTAGCTGGTTCCTCTGAGGATGCCCTAAGAAACCAAAGCACCAGTGACTTTGAGTCAGTTTGTAGCTGTTCGTTGGTGCGTGTGCTCGATGTTTTGTACCCTCCAAGTCTATGTCGTGTAATGCTCCGTGGTTTAATTATTTTTAGGCATCCATGATCACAGGATAAATAAAAATAGAATATCATTTTACATAGCAAAAATTGTCGCCTCGTAGGCTTCAGGCCTTTGGTGCCCCGTAGCGCTGTGCGGAGGATCGCCCTCCACACAACTTATCTTTGGGCCGTCGTCCAAGTCATGGGCTCGTGGTAGATACTAATGAGGTCAGGGCAGAAGAGCCCAAGCCACCAAATGATCTGCTAATAAAGGTGATACATCCCTACCATCAATGACATCAGCGACGAAATGCCAGCACAAATTTTATGACAAGTAGTTGGTTCATCGAAGTGCCCACCTTGCCAAGCACAAAGTTCTAAAAGACTTGAAGACTGTTAGGAATGATGAAAACTCAATGAGAATGCAATTCAAGGATATGGAAAGTCCATGAAAGAATTATTACCACCAGATCTGCTAGAATCACTCATGTCTATAGAAGTTTAGTTGCTATTGGCTTATCGTTTACCTTGGAGGTTGTTTTCTTTGTTGTTGGAGTTGTCATCGTGGTTGGCTCATCCTCTCAAGATTGTTGTTCCTAGGTCGAGTTGCTCAGCGTAGGTTTGTTTTTAATAATATAATTGACAACTCTTTTGCTTGGTTTATTTTTTTAAGTATCTATTGCCTTTGAGGAAATTGTAGAAACCACTCCATATAGGCCGAATTCACTCCACCCCCTCGCCCCCGCGTCGCACCTGTGGGGTGGCTCGGGCGGACCCCAACCCAGCCGCCGCCCACAAACCTCCCTCCCTCCTGCCTCATCGTCGCCCGAGCGGTCCACGGGAAGCCCGTGCTACCGTGAGGAAGGTGGCGGCGGGGTTTTCTTCGACAGTTGGATGCCAAAAAAAGCTTCAGCAGCGATGGTTCCTTCGGTGGTCGGCCCCAGTGCTCCGGCGAGCTGATCCGCCTCTCCCTTGGCCGGATCTGCGTGTGATGATGCCTGGATCCGGCTGTTCCAGCCTAGGCAGCGTCTATAGAGCTCGAGGATCGAGCGAGGAGGCTCGTGAGGCCGCATGGTGTGTGGTGACACGCATGCGTGGCGGCGCGCACCAGCGGCGTGGAAGCGGCGAAGCGCCGCTCCGCTCTCCAATGCCCTAGGGACGGTGGTGGAGCTCGTGGGCGGCGGATCCGATTCTCCCGATCCGGTGGGTCCAAGCTTGAAGGCGGCGACCGTCTCCGGCGATGAATCCGACAGCCTTGGTGCTGATCTGCTTGTGGGGTGAAGGCATCGCAGGGGAAGAGTGGGTGTTGGGCTTCGGCATGCCATCGCCCTTGCGCGTGCCATTCCTCGACGACAACGACAACATGGCCAATTTTGGAGGACAGTGGTTTGATTTAGCAGGGCATTCCTTCGGAGGGGATGGCCGGTCTGCTTTCGTCTTTTGGGCGACTACGTGCTGAGAGTTTGGCGACATTTGGTATGTTGTGGTCCTTTGGGACTGGCGCTGCAGCGGATGGTCACGCATGTCTGTGACTTATTTGTTGCGGCTGCGACTACCATTTGGAGGCAATCTTCTCTCATCGGCGTCTTGGAATGTTGGTGGTGTGCTCTAGAGCCTCGTTGGATGTCTTTGGTCTTCGACGGTAGGGGTTGTCCTCACTCTTTGTAGCTTCTTGGGGGCAACCTACGAAGGCTGGTGTCTAGCAGGTCAGCGGCGGCCTCTGGCCGGCGCTGTAGTGACAAGCCACGCATGCCAGTGGCTCGATCATTGCGGCTACGATGGCCTGCTAGTAGCTGCTCTTTGCAGTCGCTGTCTCGGCGATAGGTCTCGCTTGGCGATGGCCTCTTCGGTGCGACGGCGGTGGCCCTTCCACGGTGAGGTAGTGAGATGGGCTTCGGGCTAAGGCCTTGCTTCTTGTTTGAAGCTGACATTGGCGACGTCTTTGACCCCGTTTTCCTCGTTGGAGGCTTTGTTGTGAAGTCCATCTCCATTTTGCTTGGGGTCTTCGGTTGAAAAACCTCGAATGGATTTTTCTGTTCAGCGTTGGTGACGTCCGAGGACACCGTTTCCTCCATGGAGGCATCGCTTTGGAGGACCCCTTCCCACCATGGATGTTGCTACAGCTTGTCTAGTGACCCTTGTTGCCGATGCTGGGTTCAAAGCTTGTTGGGGTGGTTTTTGTGTTGTCGTTGTAGTTGTGTGATGGTGTTCTTATGTAGTAATGTTTTGTGTGTTCATCTTCTCTATCAATACATAGACCGGCAGTTAACCTGTTGGTTCTTTTTTTAAAAAAAGAAGCCACTCCATATGTCATTTAGTTCTGAGATAACACACCATGAGACGTTTTGTTGCAAAATGTCCCCTACCTAATCCACTTCGTTGCAAAAACCACCCACTACATCTACATGTGTCTAGCCGTTTCTACCCGTATTCACCAATAAAGAAACAATAAATCGATTATGTTTGATCATTATGTTTCTATAAGCTAAAGTAATTTGCAAATAGTAAAATCCGGGAGGCCTGGGACCATGCTTAGTAGTTTCATTGTTGATTTTTTTTTTTGTGTGTGTGTGTGAAAGCTCTAAAAATATTGAGGTTTAGAAGCATCTAACTTTGATTAACATGTTGGCAGAATGGACATAATTGGCTTAATGCATGTATGATGGTGGGGTGTTTTTTTATAGCAAAATGTCTTGCAGATTGGTATCTCGAAATTAAAAATAGAGTGCCATGCATATGGAATGCCTCTTTCCCCACGGTAGGGCAATGGATTCACTTGCAGTTGGCACACCAGACAGAGCAGCAGGTTGGCAAGCAGAATCACTGAACCAGATTCATGCACCACCACAAGACAGTAGTTACACGCCAATGCCGTACCAGGGGGCAGGTAATTCACCGAATTTTGCCACACTTTGCAGAGTGCGAGCCAGCCTGGTCTCCACCTTTTGTCCGGGAAGTCCGGTTTTACTTCTTCCATATAAGTTCAGAGCGCATTGAGGCCATCAGCCATTCCCGTGAGAAGTTCAAACTTCAGAGCATCACCAATGGCACTTTCCGCTCCCCGGCTGGTTGCCGGAGCTCTCGTGATCCTGGCAGCTGTAGCTCTGGCCCGTTCAGACGCCGAGCAGCAGAGCCCCAGGCGCTACAATGTCGCCGACGCGATGGGCTCAGGTCAGCTTCAGGGACAGGCTCCAGCTCCACCATGCCTGGTGTCGCCTCCGTCCGTATCGGCCCCGCCCCCGCCACCATGCCCTGGTCACCAAGATCAGCGTAGACAAGCCCCGGTGCCGAGATATCTTGGTGTGCAGAGGACCGCACCGGCTCCGCCCTCGCCGCGTCCTGGGCGTCTAGTGAATTATGGGGTGCCATTGCCGCCACCGCCGCCTTGCTCATAGTCGTAGTCATAGGTCATAGCGGAGGTGCTGGTGTTTGTCGGCGTGTGTTGGCTTAACTCTGTGGGTAGTGAGTGTTTAAATGTTCGACGCAAGCACCGCAGGCCGAATTCCATGTGCATGCCAATCTCAAGCAAGGGCCCTTGTTTACCGAAATGTGCCACCTGAGATTTCGCTGTACCACCTGAGATTTCAAAAAACAAATGTGCCAATGCTCTACTACAGCTGCGTGAAACGCTCGGTGAATTCACGTCACGGATCAGAGCTGGTAGCACGACAACAACACGAGGAGGACAGGAATCAGTCATGGCATGGTCATGACCGTACCGTACGAGCTATTAAACGCCTCATTCAGAGCACCCTCGTGGCCTCGTGGGTGGTCACCAAGAGCGGTCGGCCGATTTTGTCACGCTTCCACAATCCAAAACCAATTTGAGCCGAGGGTCTCCTCAGGTAAGTTCAGGACATCACATCGCAGTGATGACACACTCGTATCGTCTTGTTGCCCGAGCTCTGGTGATCCTAGCGCTCGCTTTGGTCTCATCGACCGCCGAGCTGAGGTGCACCATGACCAGGCAGAGGCAGGGGCTGGCTCCGGCTTGCCACACATCACCTGTGCTGCAACAGCAACCGCTGCCGCCAGGCTCTGGTCGCCATGGCTACCATCAAGAAGCTCCGGTGCCGCCGCTGAGACCCCTTGGCCTGAGGATACCTGCAGCTCCGCCGCCGCCCCGCTCATCAACTCCACGGGCTCGTAATGAGCCATTTCATCAGCCAGTGCCGCCACCGCCACCGCCGCCGCCGCCATCCTCGTAGCTGTCCTTCAGTCCTTCAAGCAGATGGTAGGATTCTTGCCCCTCTTGCACGATGCACACCGTCTGAAGCAATCCGTGTACTATGTCAGTATTTCATTCGTCTTGCCTGCTTGACATCTCTGTACCATTCCACTATTTTATTACTAGACTAGAAGAAAGCAGTCAGGACATGATCTTGTTTATCCGACCCCAAGAATCTGCAGAACGCATTTGACTGAATTTCGTTGTGTACTGACTGATCGCGTGGGTGCTGCCCGCTGGCGCCCGTACAACATAATTAGGATACCGCTATCGATAATCCACAGTTCCACACCTCCCGAGGTCATGGTCATGGCACACGAGCAGCTCGTACAAGCACAGAGCACCCACTGATAGCCATAGATCTAGTATACATACTAACATCGGATTAAATAGCAAATCATAGAACATGCTAGTGTGAGAAACAGATAGAAAAAGAGAGAGAGGGGTTGTGGAGGTGTAAACCATCGGCCGCCTTCGTAAAAGACGAGCTTGCCATGGGGTGCTTGTCGGTGGCGCGGTGAGGTCCGATGGTGAAGTCGCGGACGCAGCGGCGGCGGCGGTGGCCGGTGGCGGTCTTCCCGTCGTTGGCAACGCCCCCTCACTACTGTAGGTGGGGCGTCTGGCGACTCGGGTGAACCTCGTGTCTTGTGCACCGGCCTCACCTCCATTTTTAAAGCGCGTTGTGACGATGGGGGGCCTACCAACCATGAAGCGGTTGGGCGTCCCAGATCATGCGCGGATCCGGACCCAATTAGGCCAATCTAACACCCCCGTGAGTAGTGAGTGAAGAAGGGGACACGTCAGATTTGTCGCACTCCCTGGACTCCAGTCTCCAGGTCAGTCTGAGCTGCTTCTCCTTTTGCGCTAGTAGAGTTCGACGAGATACTTATGCAGCTAGAGAGAGAAGCATAACGAGTTCAGGACGAGCAGAGCAACCAACATGACACTCTCATCTCGCCTGGTTGCCGGCGTTCTCCTGGTCCTGGCATTAGCTCTGGTCTCTTCCGGCGCAGAGGAGAGGAGTACCGGGCGCGCTGCCAGTGCCAACGCGATGGGCTCAGATCATGACCAGACGTCCGAAGCTCCGGTGCCGCTGTTGAGGCCTCTTGGCTTGAGGACACCGGTGGCGGCTCCGCCCCCGCCGAGGTCGGCAACTCCACGGGCGAGTGGAAGGCCATATCATCGTCCGTCACCGCCGCCGCCGCCGCCATGCTCGTGGCTGTAGGCTGTACCTCTAGCTCTAGGCCTCTAGCTCTAGAGACGTGAGAGAATGGTTTGTTGGCGTTGGCATCCCATTTCCTGTAAGCGTGTTGTAGTTCTTCAGCTGGGAGTTTTCAACGATCTGTGTAAGCTCTATCGGTCATGGATTCACTCAGGTATTTGGGCGCTTTCAGCACCAAACACCACCGTTTGCTGATTAATATTTCCTTCTTTTCTTGTCTGCTCAACATTTCTGTGCCATTCTTTTGTTGGATGTCCTGGCATTTCTTGTATGTTTCCAAGATATACGAGTAGGACAGCAGACAACTTGAACTTGCTCACCCGAATCACCATACCAGAGGACCAGAACGCGTTCTATACTTCTATTGAATTTCTAACTGCGCAGAATTCGCGGCTCTGCAGCGCTCCTACTACTGTTCATCACTGTTTGGTCACTGTGTTTTAACACTGTTTTTTTTATCCCAAAGTAGTGGCCTGCGTCGAAATTCACCAGCTCGGCCACGGCCACTGGTGGTCGGGTATGACGTGACCTCGAAGGGGCTCACGAGTGAACCGTTGAGTTTGGACTTTGGACTTTGGCTCAGGCGATGTTGCAGCAACAATGCGCATGTTACTTCACTATAGAGAGTCGTTTTTCTATGTCATTTTAGCTTCATCGGCTCCTTCGTGTACTGCTGCAGGAGTCGGAGCTGAAACCCTGCGGAACAGGTCCAAGTAATTGTTGGGATAGGCTTGGCATCAAGCTTTGCAAGATTGAACCGTGATTTGTGGATGGATCTTTACCCCGCTGCTGTTCATTGAACATCGATCGTTATGGAGTTTCAAATCAGCAAATGAGACACCCTTGTCCACACAAGTCCTTCTGGACTGCTTTGCGTCTCTGCCATTCCATTGCCCTAGCATGGCTGGCGTCTGGAGGAAATTTCCAGGGTAGTGCTTGACAATTTATTGGCGGATGACAATCAATTCATCACAGGAAGACCTTGGAATCACCATTGACCGAACACATGCTGGATGCATTGGCCTGCGCAAGAACTCATTGATTGCATCCATGCGTGACCTCCAAACAAGTCAACCACCCAAGTTCAAGAGTCTCGGAGTTAGCACAAGACAAAATGTAAACAAGTGTGGCCTTGTTTAGATTGCTTTAAAGTTCCAAGTTTTTTCACTCTTTCTCCATCACATCAATTTTTAGACGTATGTATGGAGTATTAAATATAGATAAAAAAAAATAACTAATTACACAGTTTGGTTGTAAATCACGAGACGAATCTTTTGAGGCTAGTTAGTCCATGATCGGACAAAATTTGTCAAATACAAACGAAACATGCTACAGTGTCCAGATTGCAAAAATTTGCAATCTAAAGTATTTCAGAGAAAGGAAGAACGAAACAAATGCTCCATTGGCAACGACCGACGTTATCCTTGTTGCCTGCTTAGTGCTTACCATCCTTGCCATTTCATTATTCTAGCATGCATGCCATATTGCCATGGACCTGCGCACGCCGAGCAAAGAGCTCAGTGGTGGTATCCATGTGTTCGTTCGGATCTCAAGGGACCTCTGCCTGAGATTTCGCTGACAGAGCCCTGGGTCACCAACCCAAAGTTTTAGTATAAATTCAGCTAACCAGATCACTCAAGAGCAAACGTTCGTGGCCACCACCATGAAACTGGTCAAGCTCTTCGCTGTCTTCACCATCCTGGCTGCTCTGTTCATCGTGACATGGCCCGTTGCTGTGCTTGGGGGTAGGCTGGCCAGGGCACCCCCAACGCCGAAATCTGGCCCCATCCAGCACCACCGCCCACCACGACTACACGACCCGCCGCCACCGCCGCCCCATCGGCACGGTCTTCGCTGGCCACAACCATATCCAGCACCACCACCATTTCATCATTAGATTTCAGTTTGCATTCACAGTTTCAGTACTTTTTTAGGCACCCCCTCAATCGGTGCTCGATCTTTCGATTGTTCCAGTAAACAGTGTTGACTCTATTAATCAGTGTTCACTCTTTTATCCAGTAATATAGATCGTGTGATCTTCAAATCGTATACTGCTTTCGAAATTTCAGTATTTGGCTGAGCTATTATTTCCTTTTAACGTTCAAATCTTTACTGCGGTTAAGATGTTAAAATGTCTCGTGAGAACGAGCAGATCATTTAAATTTGAATAGCAAAACGGGTCTTAATTTTCTGCACAAGAAGGATTCAGAGACAAAGAAACGGATGTTCTTAAGACTTACTAGACCAGCCTCAACGAGGGGAGGTAACCTCCCCCCTCAGCCGATCTGAAGAGCAGAAGATTTGTTCTCCGAGCAACGCAACACCTCCATTGCCATTGAAATCGGACAAAGGGGCTGCCTGAATCGTTGCTCGTTGATGTTCTCTATTCCTTCGAGATGAGATCGATCCGATGCAAAAAGGGAGCTCGGACGCAGCAAAAACAACGAGACACAAAAAAGAGAAGGAAAATAACCGAACAAGTGATCTCATCAGAGACATGAGGCCATGGAGACATCCTACAAAACCGATCTGCACAGGCGCGACGCCTCGGGGCGGCCGTGCGGCGCTGAAGTGAAGAGGTTCGCTGCGTCCTCTCGCCCGGATTGCCTTTATAGGAGGGAGGAGAGGGGAACCCTAACCAGAGGGGTTCGGCCGCCTGGGCTGGGTCACGGTAAATGATAGGGGTGCCCCTGCCATGGATCAGTGTAGCCCATTCTGAGCATCAGGCCGCTGGGTTATGTTTCGGACGGCCCAGTAAGAGGACAATTTTCGGACTAAAATTAAGGCCAACTCCCAAGGGGAACGTGGGGAAATTTCTTCATTCGTACATTTTTTTACTATAAAATTGAATTGATTCCTATAAAAAATTTATATGATTTATTTAAAGGTTACCGCGTTTCAAACAGGCCTTATAATTGCAGCGCATCAGCATCCTATAACAAATAATAAAAAGAGAGTATATGGTTGGTGTTTGGACTCTCAACTTAGTTTAATACTCCCTCCGGTTCATTTTATCTGGCGCAAGGTAGAATGATACGGTCTCTTAAATTATAATTTAACCATTCATTTGTTTTATATTATATTATTTAGGTTTATAAACTTATAATCATTGGATAGTATAATTTCTTACAAATCTAATCATATAAAGTTTGTATTATAATAGTTAAAATTATTAGCCTAATTATTAATCAAAGTTTTTAAAGTTTTAATCTTAATATATGTGTGCGTCAGATAAAATGGATCGGATGGAGTACATCCTAATATAGCAAATAATAAAAAGACAGCATGTGGTTGGTGTTTGGACTCCCCAGCTAATAAGCTACGAATAGTTAGTTTAATGGATCCAAATAGGTCCAGTTAATTAATAGGCTAGGTATATGTTAGCTAGGCAGCTGCCCAAATGTCACAAGTTGAGTATATGGAGAGGAATATCCTAGCATCGGGTAAGGAAATATTCTCCTGAAAAGATTATAGGCACATATGAACAAAAAGTTGATCTATAATGTAATCCCTCCGCCCCTTTTTAACTGTCATTCTCACTTTCCGAGAAATCAAATATCATCAACTTTGACCAAATATATATAAGAAAAAATACTAAAATTTATAATGCATAGTTGGTATCATTGGATAGATCAATCTATTTTCATAATGAACTTATTTGGAGATACAAATGTTGCTAATATTTTCTATAAATTTAGTCAAACTTAAGAAAGTTTGACTGACACGCTTCTCAGGGTGACAGTTAACCAGGGACAGAGAGAGTATGCTTCAACGAAGGGATGCCATGTGGTGTCAATTCAAAAGAAAAAAAATCAATCAATTATACTTTACACTATATTTTGTCATGGCCCGCTCATCGGCCCCACTTGCCAGCTTTGTGGGAAAAGAGAAAGGAGGAATACGGGGGAATGAGAGCCTCCTACATTTGGGGGTTCACGAGAGAGAAATGAGAGCTCTCATCCATCCGGGGGCGATAGGAGTTCGGTTGGAGAGCAAATTTTGTGTTTTGGTGTCTCAAAATAGGATAGGGCTTCAGTTAAGAGTTTGGTTGGAGTTGCTCTAACCATTAGTAAGAATATAGAGAGTCTATTAGAATTGCTCTTAGTTATGACAATTTTCAGTCATATATAAATTGAACAAGGAAATAAGACATCCTACGTTTCGGCCTGCCTAACAACTGCTATGTCTTATGGTCCATTAGTTTCCCCATATATAGTACGCTCATTATATATTGGTATGAATGAATGCATTTTTATCTATATGGATGACTTAACTGTATGTGTTATATCCACTTCATTATATCATATATGAGCATATTGATTCATCAGCACCGTATATGTGAGTTTATTTTTAGGGGCAAAGCCCTGTCCAAAGTTCTTTTGCGTATTCAAGAAAAAAAAAGCCCTGTCCAAGTTGACCTATATTCAAACTGGGTTATTTCAGACGTGTATATATGCTACAAAACGTATGAAAGTATATATCCTTTTACTCATTTTCTGAATTTAGAATCAAAGGCCATGCCAGCAGCATACGAGTTTACCAGAAGGGCATGCTTGTTTGGCAGCAATGCAGAATGTAGCAATGTACTGTACCTCCCTCCAGCTGGAAATACATATAGGAGTATTTAATAAACTGACCAGAAATTCGCGACTGGGTACATATACAAGCAACATACTGAAGAAGACTCAGCATAAGTCACGAGTCTTCTTCAAATGTTGCTGGTACATTGCTGATGTATTTCCAGTAATATATGTAAGTTTTCTTCAACAATATCAGTAACATATTCAGTAACGATTTTTCCTGTACAGCTGTCATTCATGAAACTGGCTAGGTAATGTCTTTTCAGTAATATATATATGTGATGTATGCTGGAGGATATATATAAGTTTAGGAAGTAAGCTGCACATGTGCTTGATAACTTGACAAACGCAGATACAAGTTGTGTGGTCACGAAACATCAGTCAAGTCACGATGGATACATTCCGTTAGCATCATTCATGATTGTATAGCAAACGGCAGATGTTCACTGCATGAAAAAGGGTGGATTCATCTATCAGTTCCACAAGTTCCCTTACCAAGCATATGCAAAGAATTTGGAAAACTAGAATGTTAACCTGACACAGATTTCAGTCCACGATCCTAAGGATTCAACAGGAATGGAGACAAGTAATTGACCACGATCACACTCCAACTCATTGCTTGCTTATAGTCAACTAAAACCAAAGCACTTAAAGCATCATATGTCTGCCATAAGCCAATGCACCAACAGAAGGTTCATCATCATGGAATGAATGGATCCCAGTGTTCTCATCATGGTACTGGTGGTCAGCCCGTAGCATGATCTGAAAAGACACAATTGATAAACTCATAACCATGCCATAGCTCAGATTCCAACAAAGTTAGTCATGATATTTCAAAAGATTAATGTGATTGGGTTCTTCTGTGGCGTGTGCTTGGGATTGGCCATAGAGGAGAGTACAGATGTACAGGAAAAATTGGATCAACAGTATCTAGCCAGTTTCAAGTACTATCTAAGTTAGAGACTGACTTAGATCATATTAGATTTGATAGCATTCTGCATTCATAACCTCAATTCTCTTGAGTATCCAGTCAAACCCAGTTTTTTTGTGACAAATTGCTGAAAATCACAACTAAGCAAGAATGCTGTACAGGGCTACTAGAAATTACCTGGAGTATAGAAGCTCATGTAAGGAATGACAACGTCAGGGACGGGCCTTCTGCCGGACATCTTCTTGACTTGGCCTGACTCCAGGTTAATCGCGAAGACGCCAGCACTTGTCGTGACGAAGATGACGCCGAGGCCCTCCGCAAAGCCAACAGCAGTCATATCTTCCTCCATCAAGATCTCCGTGAAGCCAAGCGCAGTTGGTTGGTTCAAGGGGACACGAGTCTCGCGATCGGGCAGTGTGCTGAGTTCCAAGACCCTGCTCTGCGTCCATGCCGCCGCAGTTCTGTCGGAACCGGCGATCTCTCTCGACCACAGGTAGAGGCGGGACCCCCGCACACTGGCGAACCCCAGACCACCGCCCATTGCCGGCATGAGGATACCGTGACCTTGGTGCGGTAACGGCGGGTCGACAAATGCGAGTTTCCGGCGACCCAAGTCGTACTCCACGATGGTCTTGCTCTGTGCAGCGGGGAAGTAGATCCTATTTCCCACAAGCGCGATGGGTTCCAGCATGTCCATGTCCGCGAGGCCATTGGGGTGTTGAGCGTAGGTCGCGTCGCTCCAGGCTCCGGTCTCCGAGGAGTAGACGCGGGCGTACGTCATCCCATCGTCGTCGGTGTCCACGAATGCGACGAGGAAGGGCCCGCCGTGGCAGTCGAGGTGGTCGCAGTCGCAGCCCCCTTCGCGCGCGGCCGCAGCGCAGACCACCGCCACGTTCCAATAGTAGAACGGGCACGGCATGTACAGCCCCCACACCTCATCCGTGACGGGGCTCCATACGAAGAGGTCATGGTCATTCTCCTCGCCGGTGACGTTTCTGAAGAGGATGCGGCCGTGGCGGGCGTCGCGCACGTAGCAGCCGGCGTGGTCGAGGGTGCGAGGGCGGAAGGAGGTGGTGCGGACGAACCGAGCGAGGAAACGATTGCTGGGGAGTTCCAGGTGGAAGAGGAGGCCCAGCATGGGCGGCACCCCGTGGAACGCGCGATAGCGGCGAAGGAAGGCGGGGTCGGTGAGGAGGCGGCGCCAGGGCTTGCAGACGGCCGAGCAGCGAACGAGGCGCCTAGGATCGTGCGGCGGGAGGCGGAGGAGGATCTCAGGGATGAGGTCGTCGGGCAGATCCAGCAGCGAGCGGCCGCACAGGCGTTTCGGCGGAGGAGTCATGACCATGGTTGCTATCGCCGCGGAGTTCGGGGTTTGGGGACAAGGATAGGGAGAGGCGGAGAGCCGACTGCTTGCCGGCGCCCGGCGCTTCAATTCACAATCAGTTTGGCAGGACGGCCGCCTGAGTTTCTTGCTGTGTCGGCTCAGATGACTAGTGCCACTGTGCCGGCCCAAACCACTTCGGCCCATCCGAATTCGGGTCACGGCTCAGTTTGGCCCATTCTACCACGATTCATTCGCGTTGATTGTGAATTCGTGACCTGGAACTGGAAGGCGGAGAAGCCCGTGGTGGGGCGATGGATTTGTGTGCCTCTTGTTGGGCTTATAGTATACCTCAGCTTACTGCGTAAATTAATTTTATGTTTTTTTTTCTAGCATAGTCTACATGCTCTGTTTTAGAAACAACTCTAAAATACACGCAGCATGATTCTTGATTTGTGGATCACATCATAAGCGCAATGGTGAAAATGGATCAAAAAATAGATATTTGATGAGAGAGTTGTGATCACATTAAGAAAATAAAACATAATATGTATGATGATGTCATCACGGTGGCAACTGTTTGCTAGCTTACGTTAGGCTCTCTGTGAGACTAATGACCTCCCAACATTTTCTTTTACAACTAGCCAATTATTTCTAGTACATGTGGATAATTACATATTTGTTGGTAGCTGGTTTGTTGGGAATCATGTTGTTAGGGATTTGTTTCACAAACTGAAATTCTTACGGATTTAATAAAATTGTTGGAAAATATATAAAAAACATAATAGAAAGGTTGCCACTTGATAAAAACTCGACAAAAATCCTGGTTACTCATAAAAATTTGAAAAAAAATTACATTTCTTATAGTGTGGCATAAATACACTAACCTGGTTACCTTTTTCTTAGGCAAGAATACTTTTGTGATAAAAAACACAAGTGGACAGGGGGAGCTCAGTGGAGGCGAAACTGGGCTCTGGCCCCTGCTTGCCTGCAATCCGGTAGTCTGGTAGCATTCATGTCGCTGATAAAGCTGGTAAAACCTGCCACTAGGAGAAGGGAAGCGGAGAGCTATTAGACATGATTGGGTCACATGTTGTAGTGCTTACAATAGAAATGCAAGTGGAGAAGGGGATCACGAAACACGTTATCTGTAAAGGGTCATGACTAATCCCCATACAAAATGAAAATGCTCCATAGCAGTTTAGTTCATCCCCGATCCAAGAGGATCAAAGGAGATTAAATGGAATTGACGAGGATTTTGATTTGTAGGGAATAAAATCCCTCTTAATCCCCTTCAAATCCCTTGGATTGGGGATTATCCGAACAAGCCCTTAGGCATCATTTAGCATGTTCGGTCTCATTGAAAAAATATCATGGGAGAAGGTGATTATGATTGTCCTGAGAAATATGTTTTTTTCTGGTTTATAAAATCTAGTAGAATCTAACTCTATACATTTTGTTGATTCCGACACTAAATTGTTTGTTAGAGAATCTCCCGTTTCTTTCAAGTAGAAATGGTTTTTGTTTGGCAGAAACTGTGGGTGCTTGGTTCCCAGACGAGTTCGCTCAGCCTCGCCGGCGTTAGCCATAAGAAATCACAAGTTGTCGGGCGACAATAGAAATGCAAGGCTCACGAAAACGTTTTGAAGGGTCATGACTTGTCCCCATACAAAATGAAAAGATAAAGTTTTGCTGAACCCGATCCAAGAGTGTACCATTTTGTTGACGAGGATTTTTTTTAAATTATATCTTCTGTTGGGGGGCGCAAGCCCTCCAGTATCATTTAGCATGTTCGGTAGCGTATTGCTGAGGCAATGTTTTTCTGGTTTATAAAATACAGTAGATCCCATACCTTGATTCCGACACTAAAGCACGCCGTTTCTTTCAAGATGATGCTTCTCAAGACAAACGGTTAACGAGTTCGCTCAGCCTCGCCAGTGTTAGATTAAAAGTTTTTTCGGGCGAGATGAATGCTAAATTAAATTTGAAAAATCATTCGTTCCTTTGAATTTTATGAGAGAAAAATATTTTCTAATGAAAAAAGAAGCCGAACAAATCGGATTTTAAGACAAGCAAACAGTGCCTTAGCTTTGGGCTAGCAAGGGCTACAACTTTTGAACTCTGTCTGAAGAAAAGTTTGCTGAACTTCCAAACGTGTACCATTTTGTTCCCTTTTTTAAATTATATCTTCTGTAAGGGCGCAAGCCCCTCCAGTACTCTATAGCGTAGCTAGGCAAAGCGGTACAGGACCCAGCCTTGAAGCCAAGCACGCCCTATGATGCTTCTCAAGACAAAAAGCTCTGGAATTTAAGTTTGTCGTTTGAAAACCGCGTGATTAAACTGATGTAGACCACTATCAAACAGGCTACGTCATGAATGGCAGTTCGATGAGTCCGTCTGACCGTCTCGATGATGACAGAGCATCTGCCCTGAATCGGTACGTGAGGAAATCCGCAGTGTTTTTTTTAGCCGGGATCGTCGACAAAAAGTTGCAGGCATCATCATTTCCGGCCGGAACCGCGATAGCCGGCCTGGATGGCGGCCCGGGCCGGCGCCGGCCATGTCTGACGTCGAGTCGCAATGAGCAGAGACGGGCCCCACCTCGCAAAGCCGCTGTCGCGTCGCCATCTCGCGCGCGGGAGACATGACGTCGCGTCGCCATCTCGCGCGCCGGGCCCGAAGGGCCGCGAGAGGCGCGGAGCCGACCCTGCGAACGTCGGGGGAGCCGGACGGGAGGAGTGCGCAAACGTGGGACGCGGCGGCCGGGGTGACGACGTCACTGTGCCCGCACCTCTTGTCGCCTTGCTGAGCGTAGGCACGCCTCAGGCATCTTTGGCATGTTCGTTTAAACTTATTGGTCGACTTCGGTCAGACTTATTAGTCTACATTATTTTTTACGTAATAAAAAGCAGGTTTTGATTAACATCGGTTTAATAACTCCGTGCGTGAACTCGCCATGCGTGAAAGCACTACACAGTGTGCGTGAGATCCAGCAACTTTAATACCAGCCGATCATGTCCAGAACTCGCCATGCGTGAAAGCACTAGGCACTGCGCGCGAGACCATGTCCGGCGACGGCGAGGCAGCAGGCTGATGATATTTCGTTCGCGGAGACGGTAGGGGCGAGAGCAAGCGAACGGGCAAGGGTGCCAAGTAACCAGCCGTGGCCCGTGGGTAGCAGCATACTAGCATCACAGCGGGTAGGGCGCACCTGTATTAAGTCAGAAAGCCTTAGATGTGAGGTTACCGCAGTTCGTGGCTTTAGCAAATTTCAGACCTCGTTCTAGGACGGAAGAAATTTTGGCTTTAAATACAGCTATTCATTTGGAAATACGGAAATTTTGTTCATATATTCTTCTGAGATTTGATGGGTTTGTGGATGATACCGGAGAAAGATATAACAAACCAAAATCCCAATCCCTGAGTTGGAGCACATAGGAGCCCATATGATTGGTTGTTTATACGTGTTCTAATAATCTAACCTGGTTCGCATCATATAGTCCGAATGCATGCAATGGCTCACTGTTTGGTTCTCTGTTTCTTATTATTAGCCTAGCTCATAAAAGATACTACCGTTTAGTTGTCTTAAAATAATATAAGGTTATGACCATGATTATTTTGTGTAATTATACAATCTTGAAGTCTTTAGTTTATCTTATTATGCCTTAAAATTCTATAAAATACCACTTGTTTAGACCATGTTTGGTTTCTAAAGGGGCTCCTAAAATTCCTGTCACATCGAATGTTTAGACACATGCATGGAGTATTAAATATAGACTAATTATAAAACTAATTACACAACTTGCGACTAATTTGCGACACGAATCTTTTAAGCCTAATTAGTCCATGATTTGACAACGTGGTGCTACAGTAAACATATGTTAATGATAGATTAATTAGGCTTAAAAGAATCGTCTCGCAAATTAGCCTCCATCTATGTAATTGGTTTTATAATTAATCTATATTTAATGTTGTTTATTAGTATTTAAACATTCGATATGACATGAATTTTAGGAGCGACTAAAAAACCAAACACCCCCTTAGTTGGTTGGGTTCCTTGTGGTGGAACCTGTCCACCTGGTTCAAGTCCTCGACTTGACACGTTTGCTCGTATTTCCATAGATTTATTCTAGGATTTAACGGTATGCTTTCAGTGGTAAGCAATGTCCTCATGGACAGCAAGATGCCTGTGGTGATTTCGTGAATCTCGAGATTTGCCGGTTCAGTCATTTAGAGGTGCTCATAGGGGTGTGGTTTGCGTACGTGTGTTTATATGGGTGAATATGTGTGCTTGTTGTGGCCATCTACGTCTAACTGTCTAATCCTAAAAAAAAATAACATCATTAGTTGGGTAAACATCAGAGACGGGAGTTTGCTATCAACTGAGGCAGGGAATTTATTTTATGCCATTTATAAATGGTTTCTAGAAACCAAAAAAACTAAAAAAATATTGAGTCTTACGTAGGAATCAAACCCACAACCAAATGCTCATTTTTTTTGATATCACAACCTAATGCTCAGCCATACACCTCACTACCGCTACACCACAAACTCAATTGCGAGTTTGTATGGAATGCTATCTGTTTATATCAACATTTTATAATCTTATATTAAATATTTTGACTACTAAATGACCTCAAATAAAAAAAAGTTTGAACTACAAAGTTTTAAATCTTGTCAAGCACAACAACTTTAGTATAGGATATGTCTCCATTGGAGATTGTTGGAAAAATTCAAAAATTTGAATCTCAAAATATATGAATTTAAAATTAATATTTGAGACGCTTAAAAATTTCAAATAAAAAATTATCAACAACATTCAAAGTAGTTTAGCAACTCTAAATTTTAAATTTCAAAATTTATGAACTTACGACATATATTTGAGACTCTAAACGACTTTAAATAAAAAAAAAACTCAACTACAAAGTTGTAGATTGTATTGAGAACTACAACGTTGCTATAGACTATATAAACATCTAGGGTTGTTTGAAAATTTTAAATTTCAAAACCCATGAACTTAAAATAATATTGTAGGACTCTTAATAATTTTAAATGAAAAAATTTTCACCTACAAAGTTATAGATTATGTTGAGGACTACAACTTTGATATAAAGCTTATCTTCCTCTAAGTTCATATGAAAAAGTTGTGAATTTTTTTTATGCAACTATTTATAGAGATGAGGCATCTTAACACATCTGCCTGCATAAATCGATTTTTAGAGACAACCACTTAGAACATCTGCATCTAAAAATCATCAATTATCATAGGACCGTCTTAAGATATCAACCTCTGAAAATCGATTTACGGAGATGGACGTCCTATGACGATCGCCTCCATTAATCGATGATTTTCGGAGACGGTCGCATTAGCACGCCTATCTCCGTAAATGATTTTAGAAATGGGCAATTTCTTGGAGGCCCTCTAGACATTTAAGGAGACGGTCATTAGGTGTGTCCACCTAATTAGAGAGCCTATTTTCTAAAATCATTTTTAGTGGTGTTTTGGCCCATTTTAGATGAAGGATGACATAGGGAAAAAAAACCACATGTTAATTACTGAGTCCACACAAATCAGCATTTTATGTGTCTTTGTTTAATGTGAATCCACTTGGATTCTCCTGTTCTAATTCTTGTGTTCCAAACAATTATTCATATATTTTCTTTATTTATGTTTTCCTTTTTCTCTATTTTGCCAACAATACATCCATATCCTATTACTGTGTATTTCTCCGTATCAAAACACGCCCTGAGCTACGAGGAAGATGAAATGTGCGGGTTTGTCCTTCTGTCACGCTGCTAAAAATAGTACTCCTGGGTCCCTGTCTGCTTTACTTTCTTGCTCTCGCTTGCATTTGCACGTCAGCTCGCGTCAGAAATCAGATCACTATTGCGTAGATCCCTCTCAACTGTTTGTCCAGATGATAGTGGAGTACGGGGGAATTTGGTCCTTTCTCGCTTCTAAAATTCATGTCACATCGAATATTTAATATTAATAAAGAGTATTAAATATATATTAATTATAAAACAATTACATAGACGGAGGTTAATTTGCGAGATGAATTTTTTAAGCATAATTAATCCATTATTAGCACACGTTTACTGTAGCATCACGTTGTCAAATCATGGACTAATTAGGCTTAAAAGATTCGTCTCGCAAATTAGTCACAAGTTATGCAATTAGTTTCATAATTAATCTATATTTAATACTCTATGCATGTGTCAAACATTCGATGTGACAGAAATTTTATAAGCTCCCTCCCGTAGAAACCAAACAGGCCCTACATATTCTTTCGAGAATAATATACTATAACAGTAAATTATAATAACAAGTTATAACGCGAGAAAAAGAACCGTGGCTCAAAAAAATTTTGTACGGTAAATCATGTTTTCCTTTTGTACGCCAACAGAAGAATTAACAAAGTACGCTCGCGAATAACGTGAACACATTTCACCATCGACTACAAATTACACCCGAAAAGGAAATTCAACCCATTACTTTTCAACCGGACTAGAAGTCTAGTTCCTTACTTCTATTCCAAATTTGACTTCACACACGCATAAAAGTACAACGATAATTCATCTCGTCATTCATTCACTGGTCACTGCTTTGCCGTTCCGGCCTATATAAGGAGAGGCCCAAAGTTTAAGCCAACCCAAGCCAGCTGAAAACTTTGAATTCTACAAGCTTGGTCCAATAATAAACGTTGGAGTACAAGCATCGCGTAGGCGTAGCCATGATGACAAGAAAAGTGGCCGCGGGAGCCGGCGGGAAGGCGGAGGAGATGAAGCGGAGGAACGCCGAGCTCGAGAAGGCCGTTGCGGAGGCGGCGGCGAGGGAGGAGCGGCTGCGGCGGGAGCTGGAGGCGGCGCTGGCGCGGCTGGCCGTGACCGAGGAGGCCGAGGAGCGCCTGTGCGTGCAGCTCGGCGAGCTGGAGGCCGAGGCCGTGGAGCAGGCCATCGAGTACCAGGAGCGTGTCAGGGCGCTGTCCGAGCGCCTCGCCTTCGTCGACGGCGTGCTCAGGTCCTCCGGGATCCGGGGCTTCGCCGCCGGCGGCGTCACGACCTCGAGGATGGATTGATCTATCGATTGAGCTGTACGGTGTGTGTAATCAGTAATCACCGGCAAAACTGGCTGCTCCAGAACGATCGACGGGTATTGTTAGCCTATATAAAGGAAAGTGTAGAGCTGTACATTTTGTTATTATTTTTATCCTCCACGTTGTTGATTCATGTGTGACGTGTGTAAATTGTCTGGAGTTGTATATTATTAGTTAGCTTGATAGCTCGAGAGATGTAGACAAGGCAGTAAAGAAATCAGTGGCTACTGATCTGCTTTCTAGTTCGCTGGTTTTATTGTAATTTATAAGATCGGATCGGTCTTTGCCCTCTGCTCTATTTTTAAAGAAAAAAAATCAGTCAACCGATCTAATTCACTGGCTTTTTGATGGCCGGCAACTCAACGTGCAATTAGAAAAGGGATCTAACTAGTTGTATTGGATAGCTAAAAATCACCCAACATCAATAAGCTGGCTTCGCGATGTGTTAGGCAAAAACTTCTATGTAAGGTTGAAAGAATGCCAAATCTAAGGTGATACAAAGTGACAAAAGGGAAGAGTTAGACTCAGCTAGCAATGAAACTTCAAATCAGCTGACCTTAATTGCTACGACCGGATCAGAGTTCTTCTACACGGAAGTATGTCCAGAACCCACCTTCTCCGACAAAGCCGGAGCGCGACTAACAAAGCAACCAAGGATGATGCCAGCTCTTTCGAGAGAGAGACGTGACGTCGTCCCGTGTCTTCTCGGCCAACCTGTTACTTGCTTCCACACTTAAACCTAAAATGGCATCTGCTTTCTTCTACTTTCATCGAAGCTGGTAGATAAGGCAGCTGAATTGAGGATGATCTATACAGAAAACCAACTGGATATACCTTTTTTTTTCACTTTTAACACATACTAGGTCAAATGCAAAACTATGAAAAGATCTCGGGCGTTACTAGCGCCTGGACGTGCGTCCGGACGCCCGCAACTACTTGTTTACCGTGCGTAGCGAGCGGACAGGGCGGATCTCAGCTTGCTCTGGGGCCACTAAGCGAGCATCGTGCCGCCGTCAGCCCACCCGGGGCCACCACCTCCTAGGGCGTTTGCGTGCTTGTCGGGTAGGGTTTCCCGTCGAGCTTGAATGGTCGCGGCGGAGGGAAGGAAAGGGAGGGGATGGAGAGGAGTGAGCGAGGCGCACCGTGCGAGGAAGGCGCAAGGTAGGAGCCGAAGCTCTACGGCAGGCCGCTGCCCGCTAGCCACCGGCACCATTGCAACATGTGCGACACCCGATCTACTTTTGAAACATTCGCAACATACGTATGAAGACAGATAAAATATTTAAAACATGCGTCTGAAACACTTGCAAAAAAAAACACATGAAAACACTTGAAAACCATTACAACACCAACGCAACATCTAGATAAAGCACTTGCAACATATGTGTGAAACATATGCAATATCCAGATAAACACACTTGCAACATACGTCTGAAAAAACAAATAAAACATTGGGAATAGATGTTTGCAACATAAGTGTACAACCATTACAACATATGCAACATCCCAATCTACTTTTGCAACATTCATACGAAACCCTTGCAACATACCTCTGAAACAACTAAAACACTTGAAACATATGCTTGCAACATATGCTTTCAGCGCAATGTCACCTTGCTACTTGTCTTTGTGGAGCTCGATGCCACGGAGTGCACGGAGGTCGTCGGTGCGGAGCTCGGTAGTGACACGGACCTAGGAAGTGGTCAGGCAGGCGGATGGAGTGCGGCCACGACGAGAGGCGCGAGTCTGGACGGCAAGCGAGCAGCACGGGCGGAGTTAGTCCCGCGAGCAAGGGCGGCGCGGGCGAGCGGAGTCCATCCCGCGTGGCGGGTGGCGCAGGCGGGGGCGACACTGGCAAGCGAGTGTAGGTGGAGTACGTCCGAGCAAGGCGGTGCGGGCGAGCGGAGTCCGAGGGGGCGCACGGCGCAGAGTGGGCGGGGTACATGGATGAGAGAGGCAGGTGAGTAGACGTGGGATCGCGTAACGCGGATTAGTGGATGAGGATGGGTCCGTGAATGAGTGGATGAGGCGCGTCTGGACGGGAGTCACGGGATGTACGCCCGTGACATATCATTATCGAAAGATCTCAGTGCACATCCCACGTCCCGCTTTAACATCATCCATTAGGGCTTGTTTGGATGTCATAGTTTGAAAAAAACGATAGTATCACAAAAGTGTGGTTTTATAAGTCAAAGATACGTAAAACTGTGGTTTACGAGAAAAAGGGTCATAAGTGAATTTTCTAAAACTACAAAGAAGACTGCTGTTTTGGCAAAACTATGGTTTTAGAGACCAAAATTTGTTGCACATTCAAACACCTAATAGCTTTTGAATATGAAAGTATTTTCTAAAACTATAGTATTTCTCCAATACTTCAAAAATACTTTGCATTCAAACAAAGCCATCCTTTTTTTTAAATAATAACAGGCCACTTGTAACCATCATTGTTTGTGAAATTGCAAATCACGTTTACATCAATCAGTTCTCCGGAAATGATTTGGCAAGAAATATCCAACACAAGTAAAGGATAACGTGACCCTATTCGCTTATGCTGAAATTTAGCTTATGCTTATGTTTATGTTGAAATATTATGAGAGAAAATACTATTCATAGCTAAAAAGTAGCTCCAGCGAAACGGAACGATTGGAGCATACGAGACGAAGGTGATGTACAACGCTTGAAGTGCGACTTCGCCTCTCACGTTTTCATAAATTTTGACCGAAAACGACTGCACCAGCTGCTACATCAGCATCAGCACAACATAATGGTGGAATATGACATTGTCACCCGCCTGCGCGTGTTGGACTGTTGATCAGACTGACCTGGACCCGGAGCAAGGCGGGCTGAGGCTCAAGTCAGTATTGAGCCCACCGAGATACAGACGGCTTGGCAAAGCCAGATATACGAGGACATTTTGCTCAACAAAAAAGATATACGAGGACATAAGGTATGTATTTATGTATGTATGGAGTCTTATTTTTTCGAGATCCAGTTGCAGACGCAGACGCTCACATACACAAGCGCACACTCACCTCTATGAACGCACGCACGTTCTACCCCTATGAGCACCTCCGAAGAATTGGGTTGAACCAGCAAATCTTGAGACTGATGAAGTCACCACAGACACCTCGTTGTCGAGGGGCACGTCGCCTACCACTGAAAGAATATAGCGCCATTACATTAAATCCTGAAATAAATTCAGGAAAATACGAGCACTCGTGTCAAGTCGGGGACTTCCGGGTGGGCAGGTTCCACCACACGAAACCCAACCAGCTGAGCTACACTCAGTTCGCTATGTATGTATGAAGTTATGCATATATTATGTTCTGTTATAACATATATCAAATTTAGTACTTTCTTCAAAACATAAATAAACTTGTACTCTCTCTGCTCAACAATATTAACTCTCTGAGGTTACACTCTTTTCATTAATAATAGAGTAAATTGCACGGCCGGTCCTTAAAGTATTGAATGATTTTTATCTGGGTCACCAAACTATAAAATCACATGTTTGGCTGCCTAATGTATTTAAGTGATCTCATCCAGGTCCAAAATAGACATGAGGAGGGTTAGAAGCTGACGTAGTCGTCCACGTGGATATGATTTGAACATAAAGACCCGAGCCGAGGGTCCTACGGTACCCAGTGTTCACTCCCACGGATTTACATGAGCAGGTGCTGTACTTGGTCACGCGTTCTAGCCACGCGTCCTTGAGCGCCACGGCCCAGCAGCGGGTCCGCTCGGCGTCCCGCGCGAGCGCCCACATGAGCGGCTGCAGCATCGCCGCTGCTTTGGTCCTCGACGGCACGACGGCCAACAGCACTGCCGTGTCGCCGCTACTCTGCTCCTCCTGGAGTCCCTCGGCGTCCACCACGTTGTCCGCGCAGGCCGCCGTGGGCGAGCACGGCCGCTCCGCCTCGTGCGCAGGCCACCGTGGGCGAGCGCCGCCGCTCTGCTCAAGCACGGGTCGCCGTTGGGGAGTGCTTGTGCTCGGACTAACGGAGGAGGTCGCGACTTGACGTCCGTGTACGCATAGGGAAGTGGACACCCATGGCCCCGTGGCGGCCGCAGGGCGGCGTGCGGTACCGCGAGATCGCCGGCGCGCACCGCAAACCGACGGCCCGCATCCAGGGGCTGCGCAGCCGCGTCGCCGCCGGTGAGGTGTGCAACGTGGACTACTACCTGCTGCTGGGTGTGCGGCCCGGGTGCACGCGCTCCGAGCTGTCATTGCATGTCCAGGAGCACATGCTCGTCACCCTTGCGGTGAACGTGATCGCGCGCTCGCCCGACGAGCACTGCCAGGGACCCAGATGTGGACGTTGCATGTCTCAGGTGTTTTCTGTTCAAATCATGTCCACGTGGATGACCACGTCAGCTTCTAATCTTTCTCGTGTCTATTTTGGATCTGGATGAGATCACTTAAATACATTAGATAGACAAACGTGCGATTTCATAGTTTAGGGACCCAAATGAGAATCGTCGAATACTTTAAGGACCGGCCGTGTAATTTACTCTTAATAATAATACAGAAACAAATGGTAGTTTTTCTACAAAATAGCACTGGTTCAAGTTAAACAAACTCAGAGGGAGGGAGGGATAAGCGGAACCAGTCAACCGGAGGGGATCAAAAGCAGAGGAGCCTCACCTGGGATAAGGAGTGCATGTGTGTAATGCCTGGAATCAAATCATGTCGGACCCGGAACAACTAGAGATGTCAATGGCCCTCTATCTCCTATTCTCAATGAGAAATTTCTCTATTAGGGGATAAAGATGGAACCAATTCTTCCCATACGGGAACTTAATAGGAGAAAGGTCATCCCTAACAAGGACGGAGATTGGTTCTCAGACTATCTCCAACGGCTTACCCATACCGATACATAAACCCAAAATACGTGCTTCACCTTACTTTAGCGCAAAAAAATAGCCTCAAACGGGATAGGCATACCGAGGACGCAAAATGCGTGCGAGGCGAGGCGCAGCCCAAATATACGTCGCATGCTCCGGCCAATGGGTCACGCGCTGTTGACCGATTGTTGGTGCTATGCAGTTCGTGTGAGAAGGATAGTGCATGTGGGGCCCGTGCTTGCTTGCATCTGGGCGCCGCTCGTACGCTCCATTTGCTCCTGTCCATTCGTTGCTGAGCGAAAGGGAGACCAGACCCGTGGGGACCACGCCCTGCATGCACTGCTGAGAGTGAGAGGAAGCTGTCAGTGCATCTTCTTTTGCGTTTCCTGTTGGAAAACAACGAAAATAGGTACGTGACCTTTTTCCACGGCGCGACGCATTCTCGCCAATGAGTCTCCTATTTGGGTCAGTATCGTTGGAGATAGTCTCACATGAGCAAGAATGCCATTGTGTATGAGTGAGGTGGGATTAGCGGTTTTCTAGACCTGCATGAGAAGATTACCTTCTATCTTAAGGAGGATGCTTGTGGGTTGTCTTACTCCGTGGGTCGATATTTTTTTTTAAAAAAATTGACTAGTTATATAAAAATAGTATCAATATTTATATCTCTAAATAAATTATCATAAAAGTACAGTCCACGATCAATGTAATGATGCATATTACACATCATAAATATTAATATTTTTGTGTATATATTTAGTCAAACTTAAAAAGGTATAACTCCTTGATAAGTGAGACATGCAATTATTTTAGGACGGAGAGAGTAATCTTTTAAATTTAAAACTTCAATTTTTGAATTTAAACAGCAAGTAGCATATGTTACTGGACAATAGCAATAAAATATCTAGTTCATATAAATCACTCCCATCATATGCATGGTACTAAAGTACCAACATCCCAGAAAAATATGAGATACCAGAATAAAATATGATGGATGTATAAAAGGAAAAGTGAATCACACCAAGCCAAAGGAGTGAGATGCCTATTGAATAAGATAATGGAGAATGGATATAGTAGACGAAAGAATGTTATAAATTGAATTAGAAAATAATATCTCGAAAAACAATATGGCAGTTTATAAACGGCATCTATTGATTTAGTTGCCAACTTGACATTTAGTCCTAAAAAAATATTTCAATGTTCAAACACTAAGCATTACCAGAACAACGTTTGTACTTGGTAATTTTGAAAAAGAAAAGAGCAAAGAGTTGCGGTGTGTGTCAAATTTTCATCAAAGGCGTAGAAATTAATTGTATGTGATGTATTAGAAACCCCAGTAACCACTTTCTTGTCATTCAGCATAGATATGATTTTACTTCTTGTATTGCCAGGAAAGAGCAAGGCTCCTGTCTCTGTTCTCTAGAAAAATCAAAATTGATCGGTACATCTTGAATAGCACTTCTGCATTTACATAAACTAAGAAAGATAAAGGTTGAGGCCTGTTTGGAACGGAGGAAGAGAAATAGAGGAATGGGGGAAAATCATAGTTCCGCTAGGCGCTTAGGCGCGACTAGGCGCGATTAGGCTCTAGTCGGAGGGTGTCCGCCTCGCCTATGGGGGTAGGCGGACCCCTAGGCGGCGGCGGCGGTGGTGGTGGAGGAGTGCCTGGCGGAGGTCGTCGGTGGGGGAGGAGGAACTGCGAGCGGCCGCGGGCGCAGGCGCGGGCGGCGGCGGTGTGGGAGGAGGCGTGGATAAGGTGCGCTGGGCTGTTTTTAACGGTGGATAAGGTTGGTTGGGTCGTTTTTATGGGCCTTTCTTCTCTTTTCTCCCTGTTCCATGACCATTGGTCTTCTATTTTTTCTTTTCTTTTAAGTACTTAAGTATGTATTAATAAATTTAAGCATGGATTGGAAAACGCCTAGGAACGCCTAGGCGCGATTAATCCCGCCTAGGCGTTAGGCTGAAGGTCAGCGCCTAGATTCCGCCCAGCGCCTAGCTGAACTTTGGAGAAAACACAGGAAAAGAATAGGAATATATAATGGAAAAAACAGAGGATTCGAAAAATATAGGAAATATGCATAAAGAGGTGTTTGGAACGTAGGAATTGTAACACATGAATCTTAAAGGATAAGAATGATAAAAGGTCATTTGACACCATGATTTACTATCAACTAACAGATATAGATGTATTTTATTTGTCTCCTGTGACGACAGTGAACCCAGTCCATCTATAGGTCACCACTCAAATATGTTCAACAGAGTAATAAAGGATTCAACGGATCCAAATTCTTTGTGGGGTCTAGGAGATCGAAAGCATACACACCAAATCTGAGGACCCACCATGACCAAAACCATGTGGTGTGTGGTTTGCCACATGCACCTCACTAGTAAAGCACTATATCATGTATATATGAGATTGCCAGAGCACGTCGCAGTCGAGGGAATATCCTAGCATTGGGGAAAGAATATACTCCTAAAAAATAATTGGCACAATAAAACAAAATTTTGACCTATGGTTTTTCCTGGAGATGTGATGTGCTATCAATCCAAAAAAAAAAAAAAATCAATTATACTTCAGCAGTTCAGCTAGTCTTAATGGCAAACCTGTTACGTACAGAGACCCTGAACTCTGAACTTCTGAAGTAGGAGCAGCATTTTATTATATACGTAGAATGTAAAAGCCCAAAGCGTGGCGTGCCACAACAGTGCAGCATAAGTCAACTGAGGCGAAGTAGCAATGTCCAATTCCCAGTCCCAAACTTAGTTGTGTGCCATATCTGAGTTATAGTTATGGCAATTTTCAGTCATAAATCAAACAAGGAAACAAGATATCCTACTTTTCAGCCTGCTGCCTGCCTAACAACTGTTGTGTGTTATGATCCATGACTCCATGTAAGGATGTAACCTTGATGTAAACAAGGGTCTCTCGAGACAACATGGGGGAGAAAAAAGGAAAACCAATGTCTAATTGTGGTCACAAACAGAGGCAGTAGTGCTCTGCATCAACTAAACCGGGGAACCAGATTAAATTATAGTGCATGTATTGCATTCAATCTTTTTCTTTCTTTGTCTTTAATTTGTCTGGCTCTTGTTGGGCTTCATCTCTAGTGTACCTCTACTTTCTTCAGACTGAAGGTTTTGTTGCCATCATTGTTGTTAGATAACAAATTAACTATATGTCCCATTAAACTGTCAAATTTTATGTTTCAATGTTGACGTTCGAAGATGGTTCCTCAACATATGCAATGCAAGCCCTTAGTTCTCCAAATCCTCTTACTTCTAGGAACTGGCAAGCTCCACCTCCACAAACCTACAGCTACTCTTTTTTTTTTTCTTGAAAAAAAAATATCCAAATGTGGCAGTGTCCATGTTATGCTACATGGCAGCATTTATTACCAAACCCACCCACGCATCAATTCCAGTATTAAGTAGATCAATAGTCCCATTTTATTTGATACCTTAGCATTCATGCATTTGAGATAATAAAGACTGAACTTTTGGAAAATACAACTAGATTATTCGGTAATAATAAAGTAAAAACAGTAGGAAACTAAGGTGAAATCACATCTGAGACCACAAAAATGGTCAATGTCATCATAGAATAGAAAACTAGAGCACATCCGCACATTAGTTTTGCTGATCGTAATGTTGAATTACTAATTATAGAAAATTAGAAATAAGTAGGTACAGTTCCAGTATTCGTACAACAGTAAAATGAAATAGAACTATCCAGGAAGCTTTATATATCCACAACCACTAGCCAGCTACATATTTCACCACAACTGGAGTGTAAAAGAAAGCATGCCGCATGTAATCTCTTAAAACTCAAAGTAGATCATGTCAATGTCTTAAAAAACTAGAGTGAGGTGATTATCACATATTTGCACGTCAAAAAAAAAACTGTAGATTGCCAGGTATATATACCCCTTGTAAGTTGGCAAGCTCGAGGACAGCTGCCATGCCATCAGATGATATGCTCTTGGTTATCAGAAAACCTTTATGTAAGAGGTTGTGCCTTTGTGAAAACAAATACTCCCCCACCACCAACTGAACGACCCAGGAGCATATCACGGTCAAGGTAAGAAAGATAATATAATCCTCCAGGTGATCGTCTGACATTTAATTCAGTTTGGTAAATACAAAAGACGGGGGACACGAAATGAGGAAAATTAAGCAGTGTGGAAAATTACCTTTCAGGACCACTGACAGGAACTTGAGCTCGAAAGGTTTTAAGGAACTGCAATATCTGCACAAAAAGTTCACTACATTGGAATCTGAAACACTTGTCCTATGTTAGATGATAAAGATTAAAGAAATACAACAAACATGGTGAAATTGCAAATGTTAATCGTAAATAATAATATTTTTTACTTTACATCTCCTTTTTGGCAGTAGACAACAAAAGAGATAACATGTGGCGTGCTACAGGAACTAGCAGCTCTTGAAAGTTGAAACTAACAGAATTCAGACCATTATTATGGGACACATGAAATGTACACCAATGCACATATTTGTCAATGACCAAGAAAGAAAAAAAAAGATTTTATGAAATCAAGGATAATATGCAAGTCAATCAATTATTTGATATAACCTGGCAGGCTGGCATATACCTGAAGGCTCAAGAATGACCGAGGAAGTATAGCAGGAGCTATTAGTGCCTGCAGTTGCTCGCTAATCTTGATATTTTCAACAGCGACCTGTTATACAATGGATTATAAGTTCTAGCAACTAACACTCAAACCCTAAGGTCACAAAAGAAAGGAAGATAGACACTGTTTTTCTTGAACAAAAGAGGTCAAGATCGCTGTTGTTCAAGAAGGCTGAAGAGTTGAAACAATGAGTTTGGGTCAGAAGTCAAGTGTCAAATGTTTAAGCATTACAGTACAGAAGAGAAAACAATAGCCACATCTAAGACCAGCCATGGCTCAAAACCCCTGAAAAGCTTAATGGCCAAAGAAAACTAGTGAAAAATCAAATGATAATGCAAGAACAAGCTGAACGCTCTAAAGGGTTTAGGTTAAGACAGTGGATGGTATAACCAAAAAAAGGGAAGAAATTTCCAATATTGCACTTGTATGAATCAAACTCCGCCTATGGTGGGGCGCCTTTGGTGTCCCAGCATAGCAGGTCCCAAGCCCTGGTAAAGGAGGAGGGTTGTGTTAGGCGTGGCGAGCCAATGTAAAAATTTAGCCACTTTAATGGAGATGAAACCCGAAAGAAAATCGTTGGGGCGTAACCCTCTTAGCGACGCGCCATATCGGAACCCGGGTATGGTGTTAAATGGGCAAGGGCCGGGTCGTCACCCCTGCGACGCGCCGTGTCGTGATCTGGGCATGGTGTTAAGTGATCAAGGATCGGGTCGTCGCTTCCTTAGTGGCGCGCTACATCGGCGCCCGGGTGTAGTGAAAAATGAGCAAGGGTCTTCGCATTTGAGTCGACGGGTGCGAAGGGTAAGGAAGCTAGTCGAACCAACTAGGATCCGTTTAGGTAGTTGGAATGTAGGGTCACTTACAGGTAAGTTAAGAGAATTAGTTGATACCGCGAGTAGGAGGCGTGTAAATATATTATGCGTTCAAGAGACTAAATGGAAGGGTCAGAAAGCGAAGGAGGTGGACAATACAGGTTTCAAGCTTTGGTACACAGGGACAGTCGCGAATAGAAATGGAGTAGGAGTTTTGATTGATAA
Source organism: Miscanthus lutarioriparius (assembly GCA_904845875.1). NCBI lineage: Eukaryota > Viridiplantae > Streptophyta > Magnoliopsida > Poales > Poaceae > Miscanthus > Miscanthus lutarioriparius. The sequence continues at coordinate 104,239,563 of CAJGYO010000002.1, read as the reverse complement.
GAGCCTCAAGAATAGTGTGGTGGGAGTGAGAAGGCAAGGAGATAGGATTATCTTAGTCAAGCTTGTCGTTGGTGATATGGTCTTGAACGTAATTAGTGCGTATGCCCCCCAAGTAGGCCTCGACGAGAGTGCTAAGAGACAGTTCTGGGAAGACTTAGATGGCCTGGTTAGAGATATACCTAGTAGTGAGATGCTTTTTATAGGAGGAGATCTTAATGGGCATGTAGGTACTACAAGCGTAGGTTTCGAGGCAGTTCATGGAGGTTTTGGGTATGGTAGTAGGAATCAGGAGGGGGAGGAAGTTCTGGACTTTGCGGTAGCTTTTGACCTGATGATAGCCAACACTTTCTTTAGAAAGAGAGAATCTCATCTAGTGACCTTCAGTAGCGGACAACACTTTAGCCAGATTGACTTTGTCCTCGCGAGAAGAACGGACAAACGAGCATGCTTGGATTGCAAGGTGATACCAGGGGAGTGTGTTGTTTCTCAACATAAGCTTTTGGTGGCAGACTTTCGTTTTCAGGTGTGTGCCCGTAGGGATAAACAAGCTAAGATTGAAAGAACAAAGTGGTGGAAACTGAAAGGCGAGACGTCAGAGGTATTCAAGGAAAGGGTTATCAAAGAGAGCTCTTGGAAGGAAGAAGAGGACATAAACAACATGTGGGAGAAGATGGCAACCAACATTCGGAAGGTGGCCTCAGAGGTGTGTGGAGTAACCAAAGGAAGTGGAGGCGAGGCTAAAGATACTTGGTGGTGGAACGAGGAAGTCCAAAGGGATATTAAGGAGAAGAAAGAATGCTATAGACGCTTGTAGCATGATAGGAGTGTGGACAACATAGAGAAGTATAAGGTGGCAAAGAAGACTGCAAAGCGAGCTGTAAGTGTGGCAAATGGTAGAGCGTACGAGAATCTTTACCAACATTTGAGTACGAAGGAAGGAGAGAAGGACATTTATAGGATGGCTAGGGTTCGTGAGAGAAAGACAAGGGACTTCAACCAAGTTAAGTGCATTAAGGATGAAAGGGAGCATCTCTTGGTGAAGGAGGATGAGATCCGACATCGATGGCAAGAGTATTTTGACAAATTGTTCAATGGTGAGAATATGGGCACAACCTTTCAGTTGGATGACTCTTTTGATGACACCAATAGGCGCTTTGTGCGGAGAATCCAAGAATCTGAGGTTAGAGCGGCGTTGAAAAGGATGAAAGGAGGTAAGGCGATGGGACCGGATGGTATCCCAATCGAGGTGTGGAGATGCCTCGGGGACATAGCTATAGTATGGCTAACCAAGCTGTTCAACCATATTTTTCGATCGAAAAAGATGCCTGACGAGTGGAGAAGTATATTGGTACCGATCTACAAGAATAAAGGGGATATTCAAAGTTGCACTAATTACCGAGGAATTAAGTTGATGAGCCATACTATGAAGCTATGGGAGAGAGTTATCGAGCATCGCTTGAGAGCAATAACGCGGGTCTCTATGAACCAATTTGGTTTCATGCTCGGAAGGTCAACCATGAAGGTCATTTTCTTAATAAGACAAGTTATGGAGCGGTATAGGGAGAAGAAGAAGGATCTACACATGGTTTTTATTGACTTGGAGAAGGCCTATGATAAAATACCAAGGAATGTTATGTGGTGGGCTTTGGACAAACATAAAGTCCCAACGAAGTACGTCGGGCTCATTAAGGACATGTACAACAATGTTGTGACTAGAGTTCGAACAAGTGATGAAGACACGAATGACTTTCCGATTAGGATAGGACTACATCAAGGGTCAGCTTTGAGCCCTTATTTGTTTGCCTTAGTGATGGATGAGGTCACAAGGGACATACAAGGGGACATCCCTTGGTGTATGCTTTTCGCGGACGATGTAGTACTAGTTGATGAAAGCCGGATAGGAGTGAATCAGAAACTGGAGTTATGGCGGGAGACTTTAGAGTCCAAAGGTTTTAGACTCAGTAGAACTAAAACTGAGTATATGAGATGTGACTTCGGCACTACTACGCGGGAGGAGGAAGATATTAGTTTGGAAGGTCAAGTAGTGCCTAGGAAGGATACCTTTCGATATTTAGGATCAATGCTACAGAGAGACGGAGATATTGATGAAGATGTTAGCCATAGAATCAAAGCCGGGTGGATGAAGTGGCGGCAAGCATCTGGTGTCCTATGTGACAAAAGGGTACCACAGAAGCTAAAAGGCAAGTTTTATAGGACGGCGATTAGACACTGCTATGTTGTATGGTGCGAGAATGTTGGCCTCTGAAAAGGCGACATATGTTCAGCGAGTTAAGTGTCGCGGAAATGCGTATGTTGCGTTGGATTTGCGGTCATACAAGAAGGGATCGAGTTCGGAACGATGATATACGTGATAGATTAGGGGAAGAACAATTGAAGAAAAGCTTGTCCAACACCGGTTGAGATGGTTTGGGCATGTCCAACGGAGACCTCCAGAGGCACCGGTGCGTAGTGGAATCCTAAGCCAGGATAGTAACGTGAAGAGAGGCAGAGGAAGACCGAAGTTGACTTGGGTAGAGGCAATAAAAGGAGACTTGAAAGGATGGAATATACCCAAAGACTTAGCCTTAGATAGGAGTGCTTGGAAGACAGCTATTCACGTGCCTGAACCTTGATTGCTTCTGCTGGGTTTCAACTCTAGCCTACCCCAACTTGTTTGGGACTTAAAGGCTTTTTGTTGTTGTTGTTGTTGTTGTTGTTGTTGCACTTGTATGAATCAAGTCAGTCCCAGGAAAAAAAATCTGGTTATATAGCATCATCTTGCATGTGAATTGAATCATGGTCATGGAGAATGCTAACTTATAATGTAGCTTAATCATTGATACAAGAGTCCCATATAACAAGCAAATACATCATTTCTCATACTGTTCTTCTAACAATGGAAATTGAATGTTTCATCATGAAATTAGCAACTCTTCGCTTTGCATTTTATCAAATGATCATATTTAGCTATTCTTGAAAAGGAATTACCTCCTCAAATTGAAGAAAGATATTGCGTTTAGACAGGACAACAAACTTCGCAGAGACCATCAGTGTTGCACCTTCTTGCTCCTATAGAGATTGCTAAAAGAATCAAACATGAAAGAACTGAAAACATGAGGGCTAAAAAGGCTGAAAAATAAATATGGTACATCATAGCATGCAAAGAATAGGAAGCTAAGCTTAGAAGATGCAAAACATGTTTTGTAAGAAGTTAATTTCTTCTATGTAGGAAATACAATTATGATGTACTTTAAAACATGAAAACTAACCAGATTCTGAAAGAAAAAATGACCTTATCAATGAAAATATGAAACCGGTGAGCATTTTATGATCATATGGAGCAAACAGAACACCTCCAACTGTCACACTCTTTATATATTCCAAGGTCCATGCATTTAAGTACAGCAGCAGCTGTGCTGTCAAGATAGAGAAGATACTCCATGTATATGAAGGTCACTATTTCTGTTTTTAATTAAATGCAAGTGTTCAAGGTGTAGCTGGAATAATCAAGCATGTCAAGTTGTTCAGCTCAATATAAAAGCACAGTTAAAAGGGAAGCACTCTTTTGGATGTGGTCTGTGCAAAGTGAATAATATTCATACTGCAGAAAAATACAGTAGTTGCAACTCAAGCAGCTCTAATATTTGAGATCAACTGAATGCCAGCTATCGGCAACTGGGGAATACTCAGTGGCATCGCAGCACAATTCATTGGCTGCACCAAAGCGCCGGAAATCTGCTCAATCTAGCAAACCTGGGCTCCACCCAAGTGCAAATTCTATGCTTGGCTCATTATCCAAAATTGCATTTGGATGGCGCAGCACAGCCGGTCGCACAGTCAATGTGCCCTATCTGCAGGCAGACATCTAAATAAAACCGCACATCATCTTGTGACTGAATGCAGGTACACCAAAAGGGTCTGGTGCCTTGCAGCCTCCTGGACGGCCCAACCAAACCAATGACAAGCGAGCGATTCGGCGCTCGATTGGTGGAGCAAGATTACCAACACGGTTGACATCCCGCGAGAAGCGATCAGGAGCTTCACCCTTTTAATTAATATGAGAGATATGGAAGGAAAGAAATGAGCGAGTCTTCAGGCATCGGGAAACTGAACACGGAACACCCCCAGAGGTACAACGGCCATAGAATGGTTACCTCCAGCAAGTTCTCGATGCTCCACCTTACAACGTTCCTCACAATTCCACCATCTGATCGATCTTTGCACTCGAATTTCTGGTATATTTGCCCCACCTGCATATATCCACAAAAACCACCCTGGTCACAAGGCTCCAACTCTTCTCCCTAAATTTCTCAAATACGATTGCCCAAGTGATAAACAGTGAGAGGAAAATGAACTATCCACTACACAGATAAAGCATCTTGTTGATGTACGAGAAGTTAAACTCTTAAACTCATCATCTCTAATGCCTCAAGCGCTAAACCTAACGAAAGACGACAAACATAACAAAAGTGTATTGCACTTTTTAGCAATGATTCTCAGTATCGAACATTTAAAAACGTGGAGGTTGGCAATTTACTGACATTTTCAGTCGATCTCAAATGTGCTGGCATCTGTAATTGATTGCTAGGTGGTGGCTTTAAGTAGGCATCCAATTGCAACGACGAATTAGGACAGATCGCTGAACACACGTTGTTAGTTTAACCTGCAGGGGTGGAAGCCTCTCGGCCGCCTCGAACAGCACAAGCACGTCTGACGCCGATGTGTAACACAGCCTCCAGGTGCCATCGAGCGCCGAGAGATCTAGCGGCGTCCCCTCCCCGGCACCGCGCTCCTCCACGGCCACCTGCACATGGCACACAAAATCAATCAAACCCAGCACAGCGTCACAAATGCCGCCACGTTGCGTGAGTGCAAATTGTTAGAGAGAGAGCGGCCGATTAGGCCTCCTACGTACGACGGCCTCCTCGATGGCAGCGCGTTGGTCGGGCCCCGCCGCGAATCCGCGCCGCGTTTCCTGAACCGCGCGCAGCAGTTCGTGCTTCCTCCGCTCCGTGTCCGCCTGCGAGACCATAGCGTCAGAAGGTGTCGGGTTCTCGTAAGGAGGGGAGGACCTCGTGGAGTACGTACGGTGGTGGGCGAGGAAGCGAGTGGAGCCGCCGCCGCGGCGGCGGCGACGAGTCTCTGGCAGAGACGGGGCTCCCGCAGAGGGCGCGAGCGGAGGCGGGAGGCACAGGACGGAGACGGCACATGCGGTGGTGTGGTCGGGAGGCGGCGGAGGGAAGAAGGGGCGGCGAGCGCCATTGCTCCGCGTTGCTCCTCCGTGCGAGTGGATTGAACTACAGTAGGATTCTAGGAAGCGCGGCACGGGCACAGCCGCGGATTGCCCTTTGCCCCTCGCCTTCCTGACATCCTTCATCTGCGTTCGCTTCACTGAGAGCGCGTGGTGCGCCGTGCACCGAGCGGCCAGCGCGTACATGGGCCGTGCGCCGTGTCACACACCCAATTCTGAGTGCCTGCAATCCCGATGTCAGTTTCAAGAAAAATACTGTATTTTGCTATTTAGAATTATATCCCTTCCGTATTAATACCAATGCTTTTAGTGAAAAAAATTTATTCCTATAATTCTTCAATTAGATCTCCAAATTTTATTCCTATAATTCTTCAATTAGATCTCCAAATATTAACATTTTTTATTTAGAGTTTCTTGATAGCTAAAGTTGAAAAGCAGGAATGGCTTTTGAGAGTGCGCATAACATAAAAAAACTATTGGATGAAAAGATATAAAGAACATTTTTAAAAAATAAATAACTCTCCAAATGAGAACTTAGAGAGTGAGCTTAAGAAAGATTTTTAGAGATGTTCAATTATTTCATAGCTAAATATACGCTATATGTAGATAAATAGCAAAAGTTTTGTATAAAAAACAAAATAATTTATTATTTGAGACAGAGAAAGTACTCTATAAAAAATAGCTAGTATAACATAAACTCAAATTTTGCTAAATTTCTTTTTTGAAAAAAGATCCGCGCGATCGTGCCGCCCAGACAGACGCGAGTGTGCAGGTGCGGGCATGGGCGGAAAGCTGGACTGCTGCAGGGCAGTGCCGCCGCCGGCCCGCAGAGTGATCGTGAACAGCTTCTAGTCTAGGCTAAAATGGACCAGGCCGATAGCCCATGGCAATTTGGGCCTTTTGGAGGTTACACCACATGTCCACAACCACACAGATGGGGGATAATCCCTTGCCAAAGCCTTCGTTTCTCTGAACAACCTTCGTCTTACACGTTTGCCATTAGGAGCAATCTTCACCATATCTCTCGTATTACATCTCCTATAAATTATTTATTTAGGAGAATATCCTAAAATCAATTTAGAAAATTTAGAAATTTAAAATATTAGAGAGCACTGCTATAGCATACTCCCCCGTCCCTAAAATAGAGTCGCTAAGGAAATCGTGCAAGTTAAATTTTCTCAACTTTGACTAGATTTGTAGAAGATACGTGCAACATTTATATCTCCAAATAAGTTTATTATGAAAGTATATTCAATAATCTACCTAATGATAGAAATTATGTACCATAAATATTAATATTTTGTTTAATATATTTGGTCAAAGTTAAAAATTGTTGACTTTCTAGAAGGTGAGTGAATATTTTCAGGGACAAAGGGAGTATTAACTAAAACATGTCCTATACTTTTTTAGATTGGAGAGAGGATTAAGAGCTCTTGAAAATTATAGGTATAGAAGATAAGAGATCTGCTGTAACACTTTCATCCCCTCTGTTTCAAATTATAAGTAACTTTGACTCTCTTTTTTTTTTTTTTGTATATCTATTTTACTATGCATCTAGATATAATATATGACAACCTTACAAATTCAAAAACCCTTTATACCGAGTTACTGACCATTTTCTCAGGATGCATAGCAGAAACGGACCAGGATGCATAACATTTTTTCTTACAGACAGACGAGGTAGGTACCAACAAAACTTCATGCGAAAGAAAAGCATCCACTACTTTTGGTCACAGTTGTCAAGTACTACAATCATTACAAGGTATCCAGCAAGGCAAGATTGCTGTAAGGATTCGCCTTTAGTCCAAGACCTTAAAAAGATTTCTTCAAACTGCAGATGGAAGCTGTTCAAACTGCAGCTTAATGGAAGCTGCTCTTGCTGCTCTTCAATCTGCCATATCGAAAAAGTTGGTAAACTGCGGTATCTCAGTTTGATGTTATTGTGTCTGGCTCGGTCCTTCTCGCAAAGTGGTAGCGTCAAACTTCTCTTCCACCAATTTATGTTCTGCATGACATATAGAACAAATATAATTGTCAAGCAGAGGACAAACATCACCAGTTAAGTGGAAAAGAAATGCACATATCATCCTGGATGTAACAACCATAAACTAGACTTTGCAGAAAATCTCAAGGTGCAAAAATGCTTTATGTTGGCATACTAGAACAGAATGAACAAAGAACTACCTCTCCTCACTCAGTCTGAAGAGCAAGAACGTCATTTGTTTTACATGAGCAAAGAGACTGCCTTGATTTATGGCTTATTATTTCCAGTAACAGATGTTGTGGCATGACAGCAAAAGAAACCAAGTTCCCGACATGCTGACATAGACCTGAAAATGTGATCGATGGCTGTCAGGTTTTCTGTAATCATCTAGTATGCAACATGCTCTTTTAATTTCACTTAATATGCAACATGCTCATAATTAAATGCATACAAGAGGAAGAGGTTCATGTATCAATAACAGTTGAGCCTAGTGCAAAGATGTAATATGTAATCATGTTCTGACACTGCTACATATGGCTAATCAGTTACCTGGAAAGCATGCTGCTCGGCTGCAGCTAAACAGTATGCGAGGAGCCGAGGAATGAGAAGAGATGCCTTTAGTTTCTTGCCACCCGACAATGAAAATAGAATCAGAGATGTTCGCCTGCAAAAACAAAACAAAGCAAATTAATTAACAAGTGAAATTAAGTTAGCAATATAGTTATATAAAAAGAACAAAACATTTCCCAAAAACGATTAGAACCTGGAATGGTCCTGCATACAACAAATGTTAAGGGGAAAAACAAGACAAAAAAGAGCATGAGGAAAACATTAAGGTTAGAAACATAACCTGTAAAAAAGAGTTAAGCAACAGATAGAATTGAACTATATGAGAACAAACCGTAAATGATTCAAGCTTGATTAGGAACTTGTCAAGCAAAACACTAGTAACAGCTGTACAAAAACTTCAGTCAGCAAAGCCAAGTCAGTTCCCTATGCCTGGATTACAGGACCAAAGAATCCTTCACATATTTACATTGACGGACAAATGTACACCGCTCAATTATATTAAATAGCATCGACGAATCAAAATTAGAAGGAAAATTAGTTGAACATAAAGTAAAACACACAAAATAACTAAATCGGAAGTGTGAAAAAAAAGAGAAGCAACGAATGATTGTCTGAAAGTAGCACTAAATCAGAATAGGCGCTCAATCAAAGTTCACGAGTTACAACAAGGTCCCATGAAACAGAATAGATACTACATAGACATTTATTCGGTGCATCTAAGGAGTCTCATATCCCTTCATATAAGTCTACAAAGAAGGAAGCTCTTATAGTTCCATCCTGTAATCGAAGGGAAAAGGGGTAGACAGAACAGAATTAGGTGGCTGGACGAAGAAAAGGAAGTCTCATTAACTCTAGCTCAGGTCCATGCCATCTCCAACCTGGCTCGGGATTGGAGACACAGCAGAGTAGGACCTCTCAAAGGGGGAAGGATGCAGCTGTGCACCACGCCTGCGCTTAAAGGAACAGCCTTCATTGCTGTCCACTTCATGCTTCCTGCGGATACCCCTCACTGCTTGCTGCTCCAATGGAGAGAGCGGAAAAAACTGCCCACTCACTCGGCAGAGCGAGTTATGGTTGTCATAGAGGATCCTCTGGTTACAGTTTTTGTCGCAGATGTGAGTGGTTCCAGTCAGTTTGCAACGGTACATGTTCCCGAAAATGTGCTCGTTCTGGCACCTCTTGTCACACTTGTGACTAGGGTTTGACCCTTCTGTGTTAAGGATTGCGGACAAGAAAATCACATTGCTGGGCTCAGCAATCACAGATTTGCCAAATACCTCCATTGCACTGCCGCAAGAAAACTCTTCACAGGCCCCTTTCAGTTTCTGAGGTCAGAACTTTCTGCAACCCAAAACAAAAATTTGCTTCAGAGTTCTGTTTGGGAGCTATTGAAATGACCACAATGTGCTATTTCTTTATGCTACTGCTGAGCCAACTCATCTGAGTAATATGTGGAAGAAAGGTAGACCACTGTGCTTTGGCAATTGTATTATGATAAGAGGCAGATTAACCAACAGTGCTGTAATCTAGCATAATTACAAATAAATTATAGCACAATGATTTCGCGCCAACTTTACCCAATTCTCCACGTCATAAACCTGTAAAAGTTCACTCAGGCGCCTGACACTATAATATGACATAATCCACTGAAATTCATGCGGTTTGGCCAAATCTGTAAAAGTTCATGGTACCAAACCCGAATCTGAGCTCCGGATAGTACAGCTGGCATTGAACCTTGAACGATTTTAAAATTATCCAAGTAGATACATAGAATCTCGCAGATACAAACAAAAACAACAGGACCTTGACAAGTCAGCACGCATCCCTTTCAACGATGTAGGTGAACCAGAAACCATCCCCACCAAAAATAAACAAACTTGGACCCAGAAACCTAACTGCCCCACTACTCTCCTCCCTTCCACCACTGCAATTTTACTAGATCTGAACGGTAAAACCCTCCAACCGACAACCACCCCCATCATCCGCAATAAAATCAAAATAATTCCTCCTATAGCGGCGTCTCGGCGTCCAAATCCACGACAAACGCAACCGAACGATTCAGACTAACAACAGCTAAACCAAAATCAAGACGGAGCATGCATCTTCGTTGCTCGGAACCAAAATATTCGCGAGCAAAAAGCCTCTGTCGAGTAAAAGCTACGGAACTTACCAGCAAGGTTTGAAGGTGCAAACCGAGGCAGGAAAGGGCCAAAGGGGTGGGAAGAAACAGCAGGAGACGCCGCGTAGGGCTTGGCCCCCTTCTCTCTCTCGCCCTCTTCGCTTTCTCTCTCTACGCCCGTGAAACGCGACCCACGCAGCCAGCAGCAACGGCCGGCGAGGAGGAACGGGCCTGATTTATAGGATCTGTGGCCTCGGCCAAATGACCGAAATGCCCACACATGGGCCGAGCGGCTTGAGATGTCGACACGAAGGACGAAGCTCAGTCGCAAGTGCACGCGCAGTGTCCCTGCCTCCCTGCACCAGCGGCGGCTCAGATTGGGTCGGCTCACGGCTCGATCAGTGGGCCCTGCCTCCGGTAGTATAGGTCAGTCTCGGTGAGAGTTTCAACGCAGTTTCATTTGTATTTAATGATCTGTCACGTAAGCGTTTTTATAATATGGCAAGATTTTTAATAAAAGAGAAGAAGTGAGTTTTATGGGGATAAAACTATCTTAGCACGAATACCAACTCTCTGTGAGTCAAAAAAAATTAAATGTCTATGAAACTATAGAATGAAACTCTCCATTAAAAGTGGGTGTTTCATCCATATTTTCTCTCATTCTACATGGCGTGGCAATCTTAGAAATAACGCTATGAAACTCTCTATTGAGACTGACCTTACCCATGTCCTCGCCCTTGGTGTCTCTGGAAGTTTATGAAGCCAAAGCTACGAGCAGGTTGTTCCGTCATTTCGTGGCAATCACATGATAAATGGACTTTGTTGACGCGACTGTTGCAAGAGGGACCCATTTGTTAGAATCAGTACAATAGTTGAAAGATCCTAATTGTTAGAGGGGGTGAATAGCCTATTAAAAATTTCTACAACAACACTTAGCAAACCGGTTAGACAAATATAAGACGAAACAAATGTTGCAATAGCCTACTAAAAATGCAAGCCACCTACCACAATTCTAGTTGATATTGTCTCTAGGCATACAAGTCTAAGTCACTACTCTAAGTTGGTAAGCTCTCAAAGACTAACTAAAGAGCCTCACTAACCAAACTAGATCGATACTTGCTTGCCCTCAAAACTAGTTACACTAAAGGACCAAGTTACACTAAGAAAGGTAAATACATGGGAAGAATGAAGTGTTATACCGTCGTGTAGAGAAATAAGCCAATCACCAATGAAGCCATCAATCACAAAGAATGAATGCCAATGAAGACCAATCACCTCAGAATCAAATGATGACACAATGATTTTTTTATCAAGGTTCACTTGCTTGCCGGCAAGCTAGTCCTCATTGTAGCGATTCACTCACTTGAAGATCACGCGCTAATTGGCATCACACGCCAAAACCTCAATAGGGTGCTGCACAACCAATACAAGATGAGGATCACACAAGCCACGAGCAATCAACTAGAGTACATTTTGGCTTCATGAGCAACTCTCTAAGTGAAGCGAAGCTGTTTTGAAAAGAGTATTTGACAAAACAGCTTCACCTAGTAGAACATAGGAATAAAATTACTATAATTCTCTTAGCTCATTTTTTTTTTTTTTTATTTTCTCACTCATCGTCTTCCTACGAATCTTCCGATGCAACGCCGCGCCCCGCGCCAGCGCCCCTCTTGGTGGGCCGCGACCTCCACGGCGGCATCCCTCCCGGCGGGCCGTGCCCCCCCCCACACGACGGTGCCCCTGCTGGCGGCTCGTGCTTGACCACCGTTCCCGGTGAGCCATGTTGCCGGCATGCTGCTTCACATGGCCTGCACTCGGTGGGACTGACTCCGAGCGAGCCACGCTCGACAGCGTTGTCTGCCATGCCATGGCCGCGCGCCCGTGGCAGTTCTCACGCAGACCACTCGTACTCGGCGGCGGCGGCACCTCCCTCCCCCGGAGGGTTCTCTCTCTCCTCTGTCTCTCTCTGGTCGGGCAACAACAGTATTTTGTCCCTAGTGGGCCCACGTGTGGGTGAAGCTCCAATAAGCTATTTTTTTAGCTTTATCCCAACTCATCTATCTGTGAGAGGAGAAGAAAAATAACTTCACCCATGAAGCTGTTTTAGAAATAAGTGTTTGACAAAAAATAGCTCACAACAGCTCACGAAGCTGTTGTGAGCTGTGCCAAACAGGCCCGTAGTAGTAGTAGGTACATAATGAAGTATATACACATGTAGGGCCTCTAGCTTCTCCTGATTCTCTATGGCTAATAGTGATTCTCCCAGATAAGTAATTTATGAATAAAAGTATTCTTTATTAGTTTTTAGACTAAACTCAAACATAGAAAATGGTTATGTGTGTGGAGTGAATTAGGAGAAACTTTTTTTACTCATAAATTCCTAATCCTAGTCATTGCATAGAATACCGACAAGGCTAATGGGGTACCAGCTTATCAGTTGGCAAATTTTTTATTTTGCTAAAAGGCCTGTTGGAGTTACTGATGTGGATAAACATGCCAACATTCTTGTTATCGATTAACATCTGTCAACATTCTTGTTGCCGATAGGTCCCTATTTTTCAATTTTTATTAACAATTATTATGGATCTTTTTTCTAACAATCTAAATATTTAATTATGCTAAATTTCATATATATTGTCATTAACCCTATATATTTAGTTATGATAAATTTCATATCTATTTCATAACTATCTTTATAATACTGTCTTTTGAATAAGTTTCTACTAAATTAGATAATTTTTACATGGCTAATTATACCAATAAAAACTCGATCCGCGGTGGCTAGACAGCCTCGTGTACCGATAGTAAGCAAAATCTATTTTCCTAACTAACACTACAAGTCCAGTTTTCCAAATATACTACATTGTCTTTCCTAACAATCTTACCAAGCAATACTAACTACGTTACTATACAAGTATAAAAAAAAATAAAACAGAGATACTTAACTATGCCGGTGTGAAAAATATCTTCGCTCATCGTCAACTCAAAAAGCCAATAGCCCCTTTCTTTAAAAAAAAATCCAATAGGCCTATCGGTCATCCTGTTGCCAATAGATAAGCTCGTTCTCTCATGTACATGCTGATTCGCATATGGGCTAGGTACACAACATGAGTGTACGCACGAAAAGGCTAGTCAGCTTTCAAAAAAACCTGATAGGTCTATCCGACATAAAATTTTCTACCCGGATTGACGTGGCTTACATGACATATGTTATGGATAGTTAGGTCTTGTTTGGCACAGCTCAGTTTCATCATTCGAGCAGCTTTCTCAGTGAAGCTAAGCTGTTTTAAAAAAAACTATTTGGTAAAACAGCTTCACCACCAACTTCATGTATGGCCGAGAGAGGAAAATGAGAGAGAGAGCTAGAAAAAGTTACTTTTTCAGCTTTAGCTCTCTCAATTCTTTTGTGAGAGCATAAAAAGGGAGCTTCACCTATGCAACTATTTTAAAAAAGTGTTTGAAAAAAAAAACAGTTCACAAACAGTCATGAGGCATGTGCCAAACAGAGCCTTCAAAGTCGATATTGGCAATTCAAAAGCTATCTTGTTGACATGTCAACAACTGTGCTTGCAATTTCTCTATAGCAGTATCTAGTTCTACAATTATTTATTAAAATAAAATGATATCATTTAAAAATTGGATCGGTGTGTGTGTTTTTAAGAAAAGAAAAAAGGACAATTACTAAATATAGAAGGCAGCTGCTTGTCTTGCCTGCTTCACTTTTTACCTAGGCCATGTTTAGTTTCACCGAAATCCAAAATTTGGCACTATGTAAAAAGAAGATTCTCCGTCACATCAAACTTACGGTGCATGCATGGAGTACTAAATATTAACGAAATCAAAAATTAATTGCACAGTTTAGTTGTACTTTACGAGACGAACGTTTTGAGCCTAATTAGTCAACGATTGGATAATTATTATCAAATACAAACGAAATGCTACAGTGCGCTACAGTGACGCCATAATTCACCTGGCGCCAATTCGGCCGGCAACTAAACGGGCCCTAGTGCTGCATGTTGTGCGTCCTCGAGCGTTACTGTTTCACGGACCAAAGGACGCGGTCGTATCTGTCTTCCAATCGAGTGTTAGCTCACCTAACAGCTCCACTTGAGCTGCAGCATTGGCTACGTTCTAGAAGACCCTAAAAGCCCCAGCTTGACCCACACAAAATAAAAAAAGCAAAAGGTTATTGAAGAAGCGCGTCACAATCCAGTCCAGCGTCGCCGTTTCATCTCATCTGATTTTTTGACTTGTCAGTGACAACCCCGGATTAGGCTCAACTAGGCGGTCTCTGAGAACGCTTCCATGCTTTGATTAATGATTAAGTCAATACTACGTGCGTTTCAAAAAAAAAGAGTCAATACTACGTGAATTTCTTTTGCTAACTGTGATCCTAAGGGATTCTACGAAAATCACTGGTGCTTTCAGTTCGCTTGACTTCTGTCTCTACTAGTAAGCCCTATCTACTAGTACCAGTAGCAATATACAGGATATTTCGCTCTCAGCCTCACTGTCTCCCAGGCCGCAAAGAAAAAGTCTACTTAACCCCCCACCTTTCATACTTAGTCTACTTCACCCTTTAACTATGAAATCGTCTGTTTTATCTCCTGAACTTTCTAAAACCGTCTATTTTAACCCCTGGGTGGTTTTCAGCGGCGGTTTTGCTACCGTAACAGGTTGCTACAGTAACAGTGGTTTTGAAATTTCTTTTTTTATTATTTATTTTCGGTGGATTTTTAAAAAATCATAGTAAATCATAGAAAAATCATAAAATGAAAAATCTAATTTTATTGGACTCCACATGAGTTGATCTACACAGTGAATATATAATACGGTATGCTTTAGTATAATTTTTTTTATAGCTTTAGATTAATTGGAAAATCCAATTTTGTCTGTAATTCATTAGAATTTATCTATAACTAAGTTATACATAGTCTAATGAGTACGAAATTTTTACTATAGTTCAAGCATACAATAATTAGCGTACCATAAAAATTTCACCACAATTGGACCATAGAAGCTGCAGCTATGAATTATTCCAATTAATTACAGACAAAATTAGATTTTCCAATTAATCTAAGGCTACAGTAAAAAAATTGTACTAAAGCATACCGTATTATATATTCACTATGTAGATCTACTCATGTGGAGTCCAACAAAATTAGATTTTTCATTTTATGATTTTTCTATGATTTACTATGATTTTTCAAAAATTCACCGAAAATAAATAAAAAAAAAGAAAATTCAAAACGACTGTTACTGTAGCAACATGCTGTTAAGGTAGCAAAACCGCCGCTGAAAACCATCCAGGGGATAAAATAGACGGTTTTAGAAAGTTCAGGGAATAAAACAGACGGTTTCATAGTTGGAAGTGAAGTAGACCAAGTATGAAATGTTGGGGTTAAGTAGACTTTTTCCAAGGCCGCAACAAAAAAAAAGTGGTCAAGTGGATGCGCAGAGTGGTTAGCTGCGAAGTCGTAGATCCCGAGCCGAGCCGAGCCGAATTCTGAGCCGGCTAAGCCAGCAAAGAAGCTCAGCAGCTTGACCGCCCACGAATGGGAGCCGTACGCGTGTGCACGCGCCCTTGCGACCAACCACGTGACGGATTCATTCAACCGGCAACAAGTAACGTTAATTATTCCCCGCGAATTCCGTGGAGAGGATAATACTGATATCATCGTCGCTGCGACCCACGGCTCCAACGAAAAGAGATGTGGGGCCGTCGCCGTTGGGTGGGAGGGTTGCCCCACCTGCCATAGAGAGGGTATTGCCTACCAAGCGCACGCGGATGGGTTAGGTTAGGTAGAGTAGCGGCTCAAGTGCTGAACCTCAAATTCCCAGCGGCCGTAGCGAAAGGAACAAGTGGAACAGAGGAAACGACGTGAGCCTGGGGCAGTGGGGCCCACCTGCAGAGAGCACGTGCTGCACATTGGATTCGAAATAACGCGAATCATTCCAGTCCGGCAGTCTGAAGTCCACGCACCACGCTGCACCCCGTCGTTCTCGTTCACATGCCTTCTTGTTATCCCTCCCTGATCAGTAATCACGCGGCAAAGGCGTATGAGCATGACCATCCGACGGGGTAGCCGCTCCAGTTCGTGCCACGGGATGGAAGAGGGGAAGGAACGGGCAAAACCAACATTCGTATAACTACCGATAAAAAAAACATTCGTATAACTAATTTCATATGGCATGTTCTTAATCGTACCTTCTAAATTACACGTCACTTTATTCTATGCCAAATTTCTCTAATTTTAACCAAAATTATAAAAAATAATATATTAACATCTACGCTATAGTACAAAATAATGAACTATCAACACATATTTCATAGTACATCTAATAAAACTAGTTTGATGTTGTATATGTTAGAAGTTAGAAAAGTTTGGCTTAGAAAACAAAGCTGTATTGACCTATAATTTAGAATGAAAAGAATCCTAGTTTCTATAGAAATTCTCGTACCTCATCTTGTTTTGCACACAAAAGAATTCTCACACTTATCTTGCATGCCTATTTTCACAGATATATGCAACAAAATATTTTAGAAAGTTTGACCACACATCCTCCAATACATCTATTCCTTATAAAGTGCAATTAAACTAGTATGCGTACGAGGGTCATGGGGCCATCCATGAAATATAGAGTTAAATAACTTCGGCACAAAAACAAGCAGTTCTCGTCCTTCGCCAAGATGGTTTTAATAAGCCATTTAAAAGTACCAATGCATTTTTTTTTTTTTTTTAATGTGGTAGCTTTCGACCAAGACATTATCAGCATGTGTTGTGTGGCCTTGTGGTGGGTCAGGTCCAAATTCGAAGCGTTGCGGTAACGCCGACAACAGTGTCCAACACCTCACGTTCCTCGTTGAGGACGCACATGGCTTGCCAGACCACGGCAGCGAAAATATGTTATCCAGATGATCCAGATTATTGTGGGATTCCTTGAGATTATCCACAAGCTCAGATGAGAAACTGAAGACACAAGATAGAGAAGTTGCTTCAAACAGGCGCCGAAGCTACTCTTTGCTTGGGCAACATCGATGCGGATGCGCCATACTGGAAGTTCTTTTAACAGATGAGTGGACTGGCCTGATAGTGATTTCTCTAGATGATGATTGACCATAATTTCACGTGCAGCACAGAAACATCTCTACAATGTGGCCAATTTGGTCCAATGACCAACTAGTGCTAAACAATTTCATTGGCATGCTACTACAATTTATAAATTAGTGATGAACTGTATTGCATATACAAGTGATAATCTCAAGCTCCTTTTTAGTGATAATCTGTCTGGATCTGTGCTGAAGGTTTTAGAGTACCGCAAGCAGTTTGCTAAGAATTAAAAATGCATGCAGATAATAAATCTATATTTTCACTTGAAAGATTATATTATTATTGCTGAAAAATGAGACCAGCGAAATGGTACGAATTGGATGAAACAGCATATGCATACTTATCTGAATCTCTGCTAAATGTTCTATCTGGATAATTTCCGCTTCTGAACCTTAACATCTTTCAGCTCTAGTTTGAGTTTCATCATACCGGCTTGGACATGAACTTCATTTTTGGACGAATCTATTTTGACTACAGTAGCTTCGTTCTTGAGCTTAGGAACATAGACTGAATCTCCAACTTCTGGAACCCTACCTTCGTCATCTAAGTATAAGAAAAGGAAGGAAACCTTGGAAGTTTAACGAGTTTTCAGAATGTGTGGAGATTCATAGTAATATAAAAACAAGGGAGTTCCATATATAGTACTCTGTACTTTACCGTTGGTTGCCATGCCCAAGTTGGTATCTATGTTCTGTGTCTTTCCAATGGCAGAAGTATTTGCCAGCACAGGATCCTTCACTCTGTCAGATTTGGCATCATTCACAGCCTTCTCCTCTTCTTTCAGTCTTTCAGCTATAGCAGATTCCTGGAACTGCTGAAACTTCTTACGAATGATAGAACGGGCCATAACAGCATACTCTGAAATTACTCTCGCCTTTCGTTTTCTCTGAGCAGAAGTGTGGTCTACAATGTTCTTTTGTGCCAGTTCCAAGTTGTTATGAAGATCCTTGGACTGCCTGAGACATTAATCGATAGAAGATATCATTTGGCTGCCAGTTCCAAGGTCCACCTCATAAAGAAGTCACATTAGACAAGCAGTTTACACACCAAGGCATGAGAAAAGATATGGATTCAAAGTTCAGTTAGAAGGCATAGAAAGCAATGATTGAAAAACAAGCATCCCTCAAAGTCTGTTATATGCGTTTTTATTTTTTTCGAGAGAGCGGCAAGAGATTTGCCACAAATTACATTAGAAGGTAAGGAAAGGAAAAAAATACAAAACAACCATACAACTTAGCACCCTGCAGACCCCACAACAAATAAAATTACGACCTCCCCCACAGAACAACAAAGTCCCCCAAGCCACCAGCAGCTGACCAAAGATGCAGCCAAGAAAAAACTACCCATTGAAGGGGGCAGCACAATGTGTACCAAAAGAAGGTATAGCCGTATAGGTTGAACATAACATTATAAAAAGAAAAAAAAAAGCAAGGATGTGTAGCGTGGAAAGGGAATCACAGCATACTCAAACGTAGAACTGTAGGAGTACACAAATCTATGTATAAAGACATTCTCACATAAGAAGATATTGTGCCTCCTGAAGGTGTTGTTGATATTCTTGTTTGAATCTTTCCATGTCCATTATCAACTGCAGAAGATGAACTTCGAGAGCTTAGGATCATAACAAGATATTTTGGACAACAATTTAACCATGTGCAAGTTCTAAGTGCAGAAGTGCCCGAAAAAACATACAGCATTTTTCTCTGCACCAGCTGTTCCAAGTAAACGCCTGGAGCTTTCTACTATATCCAAAGGCAAACCCAGCCTTTCAGCAATATTGATTGCATTCGAGCGACCTACATGTGTAACGAAGCATGGACACAAAAGAAAGTTCAAGAATAATGAAATAAGACCAGGTGTTAGTGCAAACAACAGTCATAAAGACATTCAGCTAGTAGGAAGGTTTGAGGACATGAGATCACAAATATTACAAGCATATGAGGTGTCCCATTAGTTCATTAGGGAAGAACGAAGGTAAGAATGATAGACTAAAATGACATCATCAGCATAGAGTTGTTTCCTAAGGCTTAATTTTTTCCATGGCATTGACCACCGAGAGTGTCAAAGCAAATCTGAATATTTAAATGATTCAAAAAGGGAAAGGGAAACATAACGCAACCTGGTATTCCCCATAGTATCTTGAATGTAGGCTTTAGATTCTCTTCATCAAATTCCATGCATGCATTCTCAAATGAGTTATTGCTGAAAGTACTAACAACAAGTTATGTTTCCCAAAAAAATCAATATTGTTCATTAATCAGTATTAGTATTTGGTAGACAACAACTAGTTTATATTTACTAGTGGTATCAGCATCAAGGGACACAAGTGCAATCTATATTTTTTTTTGAGAGAAAATACAGCAGGGGAGGCCCCCACTGTTTGCTTTATTAATCAAAAAAATAAAAGGACAACACTGAACAAAAGTAGTTTCACAAAGAAGGAAGCCCGAGGTGGGATAAAGAGCTAATCTAGGGAAGCTATATAGGAAAGAAAGACAGCGCACTTATCATCACTGAGTCTATGAGCCTGTAGTGTAGCTTCTTCATAGAAGGAGCTTTTCCAAGACCCAAAGGACGGGTGACCTCTATCGAAAATATAATTATTTCTTTGCTTCCATATTTGCTTGCCACTGACACCCTTCCCCAGACCCCACACAGAGCGGGAGCTCTCTGCACTGGGTACGCCCTTTTTTTCTCTCCATATTTGCCAAATAGCGATGATGAAAGTCTCCATGAAAAAGGGGTTCTGATGTTGAATCTTAGCTTGCTGCATCATTTGGAAAAATTCCGTTGTAAGGTTCCAACTTATTCCGAGATGTTGCCAACAAGTTTGGCTAAACGGGCAGCTGAAGAACAAATGGAATGCAGATTCCTCAATGTTGCTGTTGCAGAGGACACAATTGTAGTTATTTCCCTGAAGTTTTTGCTTTTTCCTTCTGAGGATGTTTCTTGTGTTCAGTCTATCCATCAGGAGAAGCCACGAGAAGACCCGTAGTTTGTTACAGCATTTGGAGTTCCAAATCCAAAGAAAAGGAGCAGGAGGTTGTATATTCTTGTAAGGAAAGTTATAGCACTTCGAGGAGGAATAATTCTTGCTTCCCCAAATGTATTCCCAAGAATCCTTTGAATTTTGATCAACCTGCAAAGCTTGAATAAGGTCTTGGAGACTTTGAAATTCTTGAAAGGCCTGCTCTGATAAGGGAAGATGAAATTGTGCCTCAAGTGTGTTATTTGATAGAAATTTAGCAACAGAGATGTTCTTGTTTCTGGCAAAGGAGTAGAGCCTTGAAAATTTGGATTCCAGAATGTTATCATTCCAAAGATCAGACCAGAAAAGCACTGTGGAACCATCCCCAATAATGCACTTAGCAATTCCTCTAAACATATCACATAGTTTTAGGACATCTTTCCACCAAAAGGAGCCCCTATCAGTTGACACATGGGGTACTTGACCATGTGGGTAATGAGCATTCCAGATTAGTTTCACCCATGGGATGTCCTTCTTATTATAGAATTTGTCCAGATGTTTCAAAAGAAGAGTCTTGTTTTGACTCCTAAGATTGATAATTCCCAGCCCACCTTTTCTTTTCGGCTTTGAACATTTTCTCCAAGCCACCAGTGGTTTCATCTTTGCATTAGAATCGGCGGCGGCGTGTATGTGGACGACTTGATCGTCACTGGAACGCGGGCGGAGGACATCGACGGCTTCAAGCGCGAGATGGCTGCTCGTTTCAAAATGAGTGATCTCGGCGCGCTCTCCTCCTACCTCGGCATTGAGGTGAGGCAGGGGAAGGAGCACATCTCCCTAGGCCAGCGGGCCTATGCGGAGAAGCTGCTGGAGCGCAGCAGCATGGCGGAGTGCAAGCCGTGCGCAACTCCAATGGAGCGGCTAAAGCTGTCCAAGCACAACATGGCGGCGAAGGTGGACGCGACGCGCTACCGGAGCATCGTCGGCGGGCTGCGCTACCTCACGCATACTCGGCCGGACATCACGTTCGCGGTCGGGTATGTCAGTCGCTTCATGGAGGACCCGCGCGAGGATATCACTGGACGGCGATGAAGAGGCTGCTGCGCTACGTCAAGGGGACGCTCGATCAAGCGATCATCTTCCCCAAGAGTGGCGGCAAGGGTGGGTTGCGGCTCACGGTCTTCAGTGAGGCACCCCCCAAGGCAAAGGAAGGTGAGCCAGAGTTCACTGTTTTCAGCGACGCAGACATGGCGGGCGACATCGACGGGCGACGGAGCACCTCCGGCGTGCTCGTCTTCCTTGGAGCGGCCCCCATTGCTTGGCAGTCGCTGAAGCAAAAGATCGTGGCGCTGTCGACGTGCGAGGCGGAGTACGTCACAGCAGCCACAGCGGCGTGCCAGGCTGTCTGGCTGCGCCGGCTACTGGGCGAGCTGACCGGCAAGGAAGCTCACCCGCCAGCTCTAATGGTGGACAACCAGCCCGCCATCGCCCTCGCCAAGAACCATGTCCTCCACGACCGGAGTAAGCACATTGACATCAAATTCCACTTCCTCCGAGACTGATCGATGGAGGGCAGATCGTCATCGGGTTCATCGAGACCGGCAGAGAGCTCGTTGACATTCTCACCAAATCACTCGGGCGCCTGCGGTTCATGGAGCTGAGGAAGATGATTGGCATGGATGAGGTCAAGGCATCGGGTTAGCAGCAGGATTAGGGGGAGAATTGTAAGACATAATCTGTTGTTGATCTCTCTCTCTCTCTCTCTCTTGCTGCAGCAGAGTTGGCATTTGGTCAGCTCGGCTGTCCAGTCTCTACTGTTGTAGCAGTATGGCAATAGATCACCTCTAGTACATTAGTTGGTAGCTATTACATCAGCCATGTCTTGGTAGTGGGCTGATCTAAGCTTTGTACTGCTAGTACTAGGAGTAGTTGGTGTACCTTAGGAGTAGGTAGTTGGTGTATTCACCAACAACTATGTACCTGGTAGAGGTACTAGCACTTGTATATATATCACACATAAGGCATTGCAAAAGAGCAATTCAGTTTGCCACATCCAGAAGCAGAGCTTTCGGCCAGCGCTGGGCTTGTGATGTGTGTGTGTGAGTTGTTCTCAATATCTTCTTCTACCTCTAGCCATAGTGATTGAGTGTGTTGGTAAGCTTACTGCTTACTTGTGCAGGGCAGCCGAGGGAGCAACAAGTGATTGGGTCAGAGATTGCTCGTCTCCAATGTCAGCATAAACAGCATTGAACCATGGAATTTTTACTGGTTCAGAAGCTAGAATGTATAGACCTGCAGCAGAATGGACAATGTTATGCAGGATATTCCAGCTGTGAACACTTCAGACTTTGGTTTATTTGTTTGGACACTTTGTTGCGCTTCCCCTTCTCCTAACGAAATATGTGCAATGCATGTTCTCGAAAAGAGAGAGAGAGAGAACACTTAGAAATGTAGGTGGTAAGTACTTATTATCTTTGGTTTCCTTTGCAACAAAATATGTAGTTGGTGACTACATCAATCAGACAAAAATCCCAAACATTAAGGAAAATCTGCAACTGCATAATCTACAGAAGTCTGTATAAGTCGGTAATGTTCACAATGGTAACAATGAAACAATATGCATATGGTTACTCCATTACCTATCTTAGCCATCAATGATGCCAGGTCAACCGTCTTCAAGCTGATTGTTTTACCCCCTGTATTTGGGCCAGTTATGACCAAGACAGTAGTTTCTTCAGCAATCATAAAATCTACTGGTACTGGCTGGTCTTTCTCCAGTTGGGAAACCTGAAAACGGGCGCACAAATTATGCAATGAAACTAATAGCAATCATCAGTAATACCAAACAAAAACTAACCCCAAGTTTCATGGAATCAAGGTCTGACGCCAGTTGATCTTCTTCTGCAATATCTTGCCCATATATCCTCCTCCTCGGGATCTCCTACAACATGGAAGTAAAATCACTACTGATTGACAAACAGCAAATGAAACCATTTTATACTCAAGGGTATATTCAGAAGTAAATAGATGTATCCTCAATTTCAACCAATATCCTTTTTGCAGAATTTTGTTATGAAAAAAATTTACATGGAGCCAGATAAACTCACTGCTGTGGCACTTGCAGCATCCCTTTTGGCACGATGGATATTTTCTTGATGCCGCTGAAGAAGTAGTGGATGATATGCATTTGGTATGTGTAGAATAGCAGAGATAGAAGGGAAACACCACACCCAATGTGGGGGGGTGACATTGATATATATAGCCAATTACATGGCAGCATATATACAATACATGGCAGGTGCTAATCATACTAAATATAGACTTGCCTAATATACACTTTCCTAATGTATATATCTATCAGCCGCCCTCAGTCGAAGCATCAGGATTCCGGATGCACAGACTGGACCGAAAATCCTCAAAGAGCTGAACCGGCAGCCCCTTTGTCATGAGATCAACAAACTGATACTTGGACGGCACATGGAGAACGCGAACCTCGCCGAGAGCCACCTTCTCACGGACGAAATGGATGTCGATCTCAATGTGCTTGGTACGGCGGTGGTGGACCGGGTTGGCTGTCATATAGACAGCGCTGACGTTGTCACAGTAGACAACTGTGGCGACCTTCAATGGAACATGAAGTTCCTGAAGAAGCTGTCGAAGCCAACAGCACTCTGCGACCACATGAGCAACAGCCCGGTACTCGGCCTCTGCACTGGACCGGGACACCGTGGTTTGCCGTTTGGACGACCAGGACACCAAGCTGTCGCCGAGGAAGACGCAGAAGCCGGAGGTGGAGCGGCGAGAGTCGGGCACCGCCTGCCCGGCCGTCGGAGTAGGCAATCAACTTGTCGATAGGCCCCGGTCTTGATGTGGAGGCCGGTGACGAGTGTGCCCTTCACATACCGGAAGGATGCGCTTGATCGGGCGCAAGGTGAGCCAGCGCGGATCATGCATAAAGAGGCACACCGCCGCATGCGTCACGTCGTGTCGGGGCGAGTGAGTGTCAAATCATGAAGTGAGCCGGCGAGACTCGCAGAGACGTGGGCGGGTCGGCGACAGGGAGCGCCCTCCGTGGCGAGAGAGCTTGGCACGAGAGTCGACAAAGCGTCGATGTCGAGTGACATTCGCCATGCCCATATTCGAAGAAGATCCACCGCGTCTCGCCTTTGGCCGAGGAAGAGCCCGTCGGAGGAGCGAGTGACGGAGATCCCGTGAAGTGATGGAGCTCCCCAAGATCCGTCATGGCAAAACTCGTGAGTGAAGGCGACCGATGATGCGCGTGGCGAGCTTCCGAGGAAGCCGTGAGGACGATGTCGTCGACGATATAGCGACAAGTAGGCCTTTGGCGCCGCCCTCGGTGTAGAGCGAAGAGGAGGTGTCGGTGGCGAGAGGCAACGGCCGAAGTATCGAACGTCACGTGGCGGTTACCGGTGCCACGCCCATGGAACCGCTTGAGGCCGTAAAGGGAGCGCTGAAGAAGACAGACGGCGTCGGGATGCGCCGGGTCGACGAAGCGGGAAGCTGGCGACGATGAGACGTCTCTCGCGGTGGCCGTGAAGAAAGGCATTCTTCACGTCCAGCTGGTGGATGGGCCACTAACGAGAAGCGGCGATGCTGAGGACGATCCGAATGGTGGCAGGCTTGACGACGGGGCTGAACGTTTTCGTCGTAGTCGATCGCCGTGGGCGCTGGGTGAAGCCCACGAACGACCCAACGAGCCTTGTGACGAGCGAGGTGCCATCGGAGTGGAACTTGTCGGAAGAAGATCCACTTGCTCGTCACCACGTTGGCACTGGGGGCGGGAACGAAGTCGCCACGTGTCGTTGTCGACGAGAGCCTTGTACTCCTCGACCATGGCCGCGCGCCACCGGGGTCGGGCAAGGGCCCCTCGGTAGTCGCGGGAATGGGTGAGGCGGTGGAGGAGGCGGCGGCGTGGCGAGCGGGCGATGGGAAGCCGTAACGATCAGCGAAGCTTCAACGAGCTGTCTCGAGGCGCGTCACAGGTCGGCTCGAAGTAGGAGGTGGCGGACCGGCTGCCACAACTGGAGCAGGAGCCGGCTGTTCTGGAACAGCGGGCGCCGACGGGGGCACCTCCACGACTGGTGCAGATGAGCAATGGCGGGCGCGCCGGTGGGCACCTCCACGATCGGTGCAGGATGAAGCAGGCAGGAGGCGGCTCGGAAGAATGGGCGGGGAGCACCAAGACGCCGCCGAA
The DNA here is from genome assembly GCA_904845875.1 of Miscanthus lutarioriparius. Classification (NCBI taxonomy): domain Eukaryota; kingdom Viridiplantae; phylum Streptophyta; class Magnoliopsida; order Poales; family Poaceae; genus Miscanthus; species Miscanthus lutarioriparius. The sequence continues at coordinate 104,214,344 of CAJGYO010000002.1, read as the reverse complement.
CGTGAGACCCGTAGAGGTGGACCGGTTGGAGCAGAGCGGCCGGGCGGGGAGGAAGGACCGGCCCAATCAGGATGGCGGGGTCCTCGTGAGCTCCTCCAGTTGAGCTCGGCGTCGTCATGGCCCTTTCGGCCGGCGATCGGCGACGGGCGACTGCGAGGGGGCACCATGGTGGCGATTTGGTGCACCCGCACAGTGAGACTGGAAGAAGAAAATCCAGAGAGCTTGTGGGCTCCTTTGGTGGGGTCGATCTTGAACGGAAAATTATTCTCGTCGAAGACAACATGATGGGAGATGATAATCCGTCTAGTTGTGAGGTCGAGACACCGATAACCCTTGTGAGAGGAGGGGTATCCAAGAAAGACACAGGCTGTGGAGCGAGGGGCCGGCTTGTGTTTGGAAGTGGTGGTGAGATTGGGATAGCAGAGGCAACCAAGACACGAAGAATAGTGTAGTCTGGGACTGCTTGAAGAGTTGCTCATAGGGAACTCTATGGTGAATGGTGGCGAGGGCGCTGTTGAGGAGATATGTGGTCGTAGCTAGTGCCTCGCCCAATATTTGGGTGGCATGTGGGCATGGATGAGCAGCGTCGGCGGCATATGTTGTTCAGAGAACGGATGATACGTTCACTTTGCCGTTTTGAGGGAGTGTAAAGGCGGGAGAGAGGCGAAGTGAATGCCGCTAGAGGCGAAGAAGGTGGCGAGGGTATTGTTGACAAATTGATTGCCATTGTCGGCTGAAAAATTTTGACAGGAAGGCTGAAGCGTGTGTGACGAAGGCGCAAAGCCCGAGTGATGTGAGTAGCTACCTCGGACTTGTGGACTAGGGAAAGGTCCGGCAAAAGTGGGTGAAGTCATCGAGGATGACAAGGTAGTACATGCACCGAAATACTAGCGACCGGGATGTCCAAACATCACGGTGTATAAGCTCAAAAGGTAAAGAGGAAGCGGAATGGAAGTGCCAAAAGGCGCCGCACATGCTTGCCAAGTTGACATGAGTGACAAAGAGTATGAGCTGATTTATTACGTGAAATGGAATTATTGTGTCTAAGCAAATGGAGGGTAGCAGACTCTGGATGACCAGAACGATGATGCCATAGGTCGGTGGAGGTGACGAGGTTGGCTTGTGGCGTGGCAAGGGGACGGTGTAGAGGCCGTCAGAGCTATTGGAGCGAAGAATCACGCGTCTGGTCTGCGGGTCCTATAAGAAAAGCCAAAAGCGTCAAATTCGATAGTGCAATTGTTGTCACGAGTGAATTGGCGAACCGAAAAGTAAGTTTGCGCACTAGAGAGGGACAACTAGAACATTGCGAAGCGAGAAGGGAGACGCGTGGCCTGGTAAAGTGGAGCTGCCGGAGCAGGAGACAGGAAGATGATGGCCGCTGCCAACAGTAATGGATGGGATAGAAGAGAGTTGACGGAGATGAGTATACCATCCGAGTTATGCATGTGGGAGGTGGCGCCGAGTCCATGACCCAGTAGGAGTTCGAGCGCCATCCGGTTCAAAGCGGCGATGAGGTGGCTGATCCCCCTGATGGAGCGGATGGAGTGGCGGAGGGGAGTGAAGGCGGTGTGGGCTGCTGGAGTGGCACCCATGATGCCACGGTCACCGTGAGAGGGGCTGGCCATGGCTTCGCCGCCTGCTTTGCCACTGGACTGGAGGAGGAACGCCACTGGAAGGCCCATGGGTTGTAGCAGAACCCGGGCCCCATGGGGCGGTTGGCCCTTGTCATGCCCATTGCTGCTTTGCCTTTTGCCCGCCAGTGGCCCAGTGCCTTGGCGCTTGGCCAGCCGCCCTTTCTTGCCGCCCTTGCCTTTCTGCCGCCCCCAGAGCCCTTGGGAGAGGCGGCGCTTGATGGGCACAGAGGAGGAGGGCCGGCACCTGGAGAAGTGCAGAGCAGAGGCGGCCACCATGGCGAGATGCAAACCGTGGTCTTCTCGTCGTTAGCGGTAGGCGACTCTTTGAGGAGAGCATTTCTCGCATACCGAAAAGGAAGGCGGCTTCGGGGAGTTGGCGATGTCGTCGGCGATGGCGATGTAAGCGTGGGTTGAGGCAGCGTAGGGAGGCCGAGGATGAGTTGGGAGTCCTCGATGGTGTGGCCGACGTCCCAAGAGCGGCGGCCTTGATCTTGAGTATTTGGCGAGACTCGTCAATTGTCGAGTCACCTGTTTCAAGGAGTGAAACTCTTCAAGCGGGGAAGACGCCCCGGCGCGCGGTTGGAACGGAAGAGGCCCTCAATCGCCACCCACATTTCATGCGGGCGGACTGGTTCTCGTCGGTGATGGCAAGATCAAGAACCGAAGTCGTCGACGGTGTTGAGGATCCACCATGACAACGGTGCACTCGGCAATGTCCCACGATGGATCGGCGATCGGAGGGGGCTGGTCCGTCGATGTGGGGGCGAAGGCTGAATTTCCCACACAAGGCCTTGAAGAACGAAGCCCACTTGGTGAAGTTAGGATTCTTCATCTCCGTGGTAACGGAATGTGAGTCTTCACGTTCACGGCGGTGTAGGGATGGACGACGACGGCCTGCGGCGGTGGTGGTGCAGCAGCGGCTGCGGCAGCAGCAGCGGCAGCGGCTGCGGCCGAGGCATCGGCGTTGGAAAACATCTCGCCACAGGAGGAGGGGCGCCCAGCAAGGAAGAGGTGGGGTGGAAGGAGGCGGAAGTAGAAGGTCCAGGATCTAATTGATCTTGGTCTGTGATACCATGTAGAATAGCAGAGATAGAAGGGAAACACCACACCCAATGTGGGGGGGTGACATTGATATATATAGCCAATTACATGGCAGCATATATACAATACATGGCAGGTGCTAATCATACTAAATATAGACTTGCCTAATATACACTTTCCTAATGTATATATCTATCAGTATGTACAGTTTCCATGCCTTCTTAGGAAGTTGAGCTGAGGAAATTTGTTCGACAGGTCCACCTGTAGTACTAGTGACTGTTTCATTCTCAAAGTTTGGCAAATACAGGTCAGGAAATGTTCCATTATATGCTACACTGTATTTTGCACGAGCTGCGATCTGTAAAGCAAGTGGTGAAAATAATGAGTCAAAGAAAGGTCAGAAATGCCATCCCACGGTTTCCAAAACTAAATAGTAACTCAAATAATTTTATACAGTGCAAAATCCATGGTTTAGACATTTCTAGTTTTGAACAGTATTTTCAAGAAAAGTAGAATTGACCCGGCCCTCAAGACTCAGATTTGAGCAGAGCAGATTTCAGATTCCTTAGTAGCTTACACTATGAAGTTTGACAGTCCGTAACGCCAACTCTACCATTTAGGTGGACTGTGAACTAGGCAACTAGCCTTTCCAATCACAGATAAGTGACATTTTGTTGTTGTCTGACATTAGCCACTACTTTTAGTTATAATATATCAATAAAAATAGCAAATGTATATCTTTATGAAACTATCTTTCAATAAACATCTACTTATATCACTTCAAAACATTAAAACTTGTAATCAAAGTTTGGAAAGATTGACTTAAGACAACCCGAAAACATCATTTATTTCTGCCTGGAGGGAGTATATGATAGCAGATAATGGTACATAATTTTCTGCCAGACATACAGTTTTACTTAAATGACTAGATCGATCAGTCTTTATGCTTCTCATCCTGCTGCCTCGGCCTGGCTATGAATTCTAGCACGGGTTTGGTAAGGATATTTCCATGCTAGGAAGTAAGAAATGCATCATTAGTCAAGAATAAGAATTATGAAAACCTTTCGCTGGGTGCCTGTAAACCGATACACAACTGTCAACTAATGGCAGCACATAAGAACGAAAATAAATCAGTGGTCTGTTCGTGCAAAGAGTTTGATGTTATCTCAATAATACAAAATGACCATCAGAAACAAGTATAGAACTCAGGAAATTATAACTGCAAGCATTTAAGTACTGCAATTTAATCATAGAAATTTTTATGTTCATACATATGTGCATAGTTCCTTGTCAATTTTTTCATTGAATACTTCAGAACATGAAGTATTAAGATCCATACAAAATAATGATTTAGAACAAACCTTATCGAGTTTAATTGCTTCCTGAAGCAAATTCTGGATGCTATCAAGATCAAGAAGAATCTGCACACGAAAGATAGAAAGTGAACAAAAGAGAACAACAAATTATAAAATCAAATAGGCCATCTTTCACAACCTTATCAGTAAGTTTTGATAAGACATCCAGTTCAGCTTTAGCCACTAGTGCTCTTGATTCCTGCAACTCATCGTTCAACGGAACAGCAGCAATTGGTTCTATCGTGCTTCCAGCATCTGACCCGCTATAGTACATATATGAATCTTTATTAAAATATATTCTTGAATTACCAAATTAAAATAAAATTATAGACATGTTCCTTTTACACACAGGTCGCAAATTGTTATATATTTTTGGGGTTTGGGACCACATGATTCTTCTGCCAAAAAAATATCATTCATGCAGATGTTATTACTGACAAGCATTCAAGCAGACAAATGAGTGCTAAATGATATAGAAATAAACCCGGCTTTCCAAATGAATTGAGTAAGTCATTTTGTAAAACCATTTAAAAATCCAAATCTCCAAATCTTATGGGAATCAGTAAACCATAAAGCAGGAGAACATATACAGGTTTTATATATTGCTAGAAGAAACAGAAAATGGTTTCAGGAAATTGTCATCAACGAAGAATCTATAATGTTTGGCACACCTGGAGAGCAATAATCCATAAAAAATTGAAGAATTATCCATTGTTGTTCTAATGCAGCATCTTCCATTTACAATGCATACTTCCTGTAAAAAATCATAGTTTGTAATTCATTGAATATGTTGTTTCCTTAGCAATAAGTGAGCTAAATGAAACAATACCGACAAGGAACCTTCATCATCAGCATTGCGCGTCAACTTGTCCATAAGCTGATATAACTGTAAAAGTTAAAAACACGTAACTTTTAAGAGTTAATCAACGTCAACAACATTCCATGAAAGAGTAGATTTATTACCTTAAATAAAACAAATGAACACCTTTAGATTGTAAAATGTGCCTTGTAAATGCAACTAGGGAAACAAATGAAAGAGTAGATTTATTACCTTAAATAAAACAAATGAACACCTTTAGATCACCACTGTAAGCATATATAGTCTCCAACTATATTCCGTACACTACATACAACTAACATATTATATTCTATACCATGCGCAGCTATCATCTACACTGAGGAAGGAATTCTTGGCTGACATTTTGACAAGTCCTGCAAACGAATGTTTCAACATCCCTGAAGATGTGCAACAAATGATAAAGGACTTACGCCAAATGTAACTTAGGCTACAATATAATAATTGGGTAAAGGTTAAACTACAAAATAACAAATTGGATGTTTTTATGATCATTCTCTAGATAAAACCGTTGCGTTAGCATGGGTATTATACTAGTAGATTGTAAAATGTGCCTTGTAAATGCAACTAGGGAAAAAATATGGACACTAAGTTAGGATGCCTTGTTTAGTCCAGTAACATATAAGATAACATCGAGCTTTTAGGTAGTGATGTAGCAACATAGCTTTTATCCTACAGTTATATTGGTGAAATAGAGCTGGTAATTCAGTCAGAAAAAAATTGTCTAGAAGGATAACTTATGCTTCATGCAGCACAGCCACGGAGCTGGCAATAAATCAGGTGTTACTGAAATGATAACACAATCGCCAAGGCCATAAAAATAATAAAAAAAGGGCGTACCCAGTATAGAGAGCTCCCGCTCTGTGCGGGGTCTAGGGAAGGGTGTCAGTGGCAAGCCTTACCCTCGCCTGTGCAATGCGAGGAGACCATGACTCGAACCCGGGACCTTCCGGTCACAGGCGGTAAGACTCTACCGCTTGCACCAGGCCCGCCCTTCTAAGGCCATAAAAATAGGACGTAAAAATAATAGTCAGGATAAGTTATAAAGAACCATAAGAAAAGAAAACCACAAAAGACAATGGGTATGAGTTACAGCGAACAGATGACATACTTAGTAGACGCCTAGACCAACTAATAACAATATATGATTCATAAAGTCACTTTAGTTCGAACATCCATACATGCAGTTTTGATAAATTGAAATTGAAGAATGAGTAAGCATGTGTGAATGCTCAGGATTAATCTTAGGATGCCACATCAATTGATCGCAAGGAATTTCAAATATGGATGACAGCCAAATTTCATGTTTAACCCTCTATTAATTTAATAAACAGAATTGAGGTATTGCTCAGATAAGGCATTCATAAATTTGCGAATGAAATGCTAGCATAACATCACTGGAAGGAAATAGAATTAAAAATAGGGTGCAAAAACCAAACTGCAGTATCTTTAACAGAGCCATCATCGTCAATGATATCTTGTATGGATTTCACTAGTGACTTGTTAATTACAGCATCTAAAATCTGCAGTTCAGAACAAGTAGATTCAGCACAGTGCACTGTCATGAATGTTTTTTGAACGAAATTAAATAATAAGAGATGAAAAAAGATGCTAGATAGCAAAACAAAAAAAAAGATGCACTTACTGTTTCTGTAAGTGTCGTTAATCGACTACGTGAGCCTTCATCCAGCTTTATGGCAGCTTTAATATTTACTTGCAATGATTCAACAAACAGCATCAAGCTAGCGACTGCCATTGCTTCCAGGCCTTTTATCACGGCGCCCCCAGAGACACAATGTATTGCTGACTCTATCTTCAGGTCAACATACAAACAAAAGAATCAATAGTATGTTTGTGCCTAAGTATGTAAAGCAAAATGTATTGTGCCTAGGTATGTAAAGCAAAATGTATTGCTAAGAACAGTGCCATTAAAATGTCATCATTAACAATTAAGATCGAGACCACAAATAGATTCAGAAACATGTGGGTTATTTTCCATGCATTTCATACTAAATTTTATTTTATATTGGCATATCATGGCTACAGTAGTACATTAATTTCTTGAAAAGTAAAACCATGTAGTATCATAGTCATAAACCAATACAGAATGAACTTGTGTCTGGGTTACAGAACTTAACTAGTACAAGACACAGAGAAATGGCGCATAGGGAGCAGTTTAGTAGTTACTTCTACTGATCTCTAAGGTTCCAAACAGGGTTAAGAAGTAATACACAATTTGATTAATGAACTCTATGATAGTATACTGCCAAACCGCAAATATTTCAAGCAGCCTGAGTCCTCACCGCAACTGTATCCAACCCCGAGAAATCCATCGCCCCACCAGCGTTGTCAAGCAACCACACGGCCGCCTCCGTCTCGTGGAGCAGCCTCTGGCTCTGCTCATAGCTCACATCTTCCACCTCCCACAGTTGTTTCTGCACCCGCATACCAAACCATACAAGTATACAACGCCTGGCATCAGAGATTAACCCCTTCGTCGGTACTCCGGCAACGATAAATGACATCCTGGGAGATCGGAGCGCGATACCTTTGTGGCGTTGCGGCCGTGGGCAGTGCCGGCGAAGAAGGCGACGGCGTCGCAGACCTTGCCCCATTCGAGGAGGCGGAGGCTGCGGGCGGACGGCGAGAGCGAGGAGGCGGCGGCGAGGGAGCGGACGCGGAGGCGGAGTAGGCGACGCGGATGGGGTCGGACGGCGGGGACGGACGTGGGTAGGAGAGGTGAGGTGAGGACGGCGATGGAGAGGCGAAGCATCAGGAAGAGGCTGCGACCTGCGAGTGATGGGTGAAAATGGTGCGATTTATTTTTGGATTGAAGAAGCCAAGCGGGGTTGCCCGGCGTTTTTGGATAGAATGGCTGCAGGCGGGCGGATGAAGATGAACGACTGGCTTCTCCGCCTTCCAGCTCCAGGTAGTAATCACGAATTCACAATCAATGCGAATGAATCGTAGTAGAAAATGGGCCAAACTGAGCCGTGACCCAAATTCGGATGGGCCAAAGTGGTTTGGGCCGGCACAGTGACACTAGTCATCCGAGCTGACACGGCAAGAAACTCAGGCGGCCGGTTACTATTCCCACCCCGGCATCGGCCGTCCTCTCAAACTGATTCTATTTGAAGCGCCGGGCGCCGCCGCGCCGGCAAGCAGTCGGCTCTCCCTATTCTTCTCCCCAACCCCAAACGCCGCGGCGATAGCAACCATGGCCACGCCTCCTCCGCCGAAACGCCTGTGCGGCCGCTCGCTGCTGGATCTGTCTGACGACATCATCCCTGAGATCCTCCTCCGCCTCCAGCCACACGACCCTAGGCGCCTCGTTCGCTGCTCGGCCGTCTGCAAGCCCTGGCGCCGCCTCCTCACCGACCCCGCCTTCCTTCGCCGCTACCGCGCGTTCCACGGGGTGCCTCCCATGCTGGGCCTCCTCTTCCACCTGGAACTCCCCAGCAGTCGTTTCCTCGCGCGGTTCGTCCGCACCACCTCCTTCCGCCCTCGCACCCTCGACCACGCCGGCTGCTACGTGCGCGACGCCCGCCACGGCCGCATCCTCTTCAGCAACGCCACCGGCGAGGAGAATGACCATGACCTCTTCGTATGGAGCCCCGTCACGGGTGAGCGGTGGGGGCTGCACATGCCGTCCCCGTTCGACTCTTGGAGCGTGGCGGTGCTCTGCGCTGCGGCCGCGCGCGAAGGGGGCTGCGACTGCGACCACCTCGACTGCCACGGCGGACCCTTCCTCGTCGCATTCGTGGACACCGACGACGATGGGAGGACGTACGCCCGCGTCTACTCCTCGGAGACCGGAGCCTGGAGCGACGCGACCTACGCTCAACACCCCAATGACCTCGCGGACATGGACATGATGCATCCCGTCGCGCTTGTGGGAAATAGGATCTACTTCCCCGCTGCAGAGAGCAAGACCATCGTGGAGTACGACTTGGGTCGCCGGAAACTCGCATTTGTCGACCCGCCGTTAGCGCACCAAGGTCACGGTATCCTCATGCCGGCAATGGGCGGTGGTCTGGGGTTCGCCAGCGTGCGGGGGTCCCGCCTCTACGTGTGGTCGAGAGAGACCGGTTCTGACAGAACTGCGGCGGCATGGACGCAGAGCAGGGTCTTGGAACTCAACACACTGCCCGATCGCGAGACTCGTGTCCCCTTGAACCAACCAACTGCGCTTGGCTTCACGGAGGTCTTGATGGAGGAAGATATGACTGCGGTTGGCTTCGCGGAGGTCCTCGGCGTCATCTTCGTCAGGACAAGCGCTGGCATCTTCGCGATTAACCTGGAGTCAGGCCAAGTCAAGAAGATGTCCAGCAGAAGGCCCGACGTTGTCATTCCTTACATGAGCTTCTATACTCCAGGTAATTTCTAGTAGCCCTGTACAGCATTCTTGCTTAGTTGTGATTTTCAGCAATTTGTCACAAAAAAACTGTGGATGACTGGATACTCAAGAGAATCGAGGTTATGAATGCAGAATGCTATCAAATCTAATCTAATATGATCTAAGTCAGTGTCTAACTTACATAGTACTTGAAACTAGCTAGATACTGATGATCCAATTTTTTCCTGTACAGCTGTACTCTCCTCTATGGCCAATCCCAAGCACACGCCACACAAGAACCCAATCACATTAATTTTTTTTGAAATATCACGACTCAGTTTGTTGGAATCTGAGCTATGGCATGGTTATGAGTTTATCAATTGTGTCTTTTCAGATCATGCTACGGGCTCACCACCAGTACCATGATGAGAACACTGGGATCCGTTCATTCCATGATGATGAACCTTGTGTTGGTGCATTGGCTTATGGCAGACATGATGCTTTAAGTGCTTTGTTTTTAGTTGAGCATGAGCAAGCAAAGAGTTAGTGATCATGGTCAATTAGTTGTCTCCATTCCTGTTGAATCCTTAGGATCGTGGACTGAAATCTGTGTCAGGTTAACATTCCGGTTTTTAAAATTCTTTGCATATGCTTGGTAAGTGAACTTGTGGAACTGATATATAGATGAATCCACCCTTTTTCCTGCAGTAAACATCTGCCGTTTTCTATACAATCATGAATGATGCTATATATGCAAATGTATCCATCGTGACTTGACTGATGTTTCGTGACCGCACAACTTGTCTTGTATCTGCATTTGTCAAGTTATCAAGCACATGTGCAGCTTACTTCCTAAAACTTATATATATGCTGCAGCATACATCACATATATATATTACTGAAAGATATATATTACACAAAAGACATTACCTAGCCAATTTCATGAATAACAGCTGTACAGGAAAAATCGTTATTGACTATGTTACTGATATTGTTGAAGAAAACTTATATATATTACTGGAAATACATCAGCAACATATATACCAGCAACATTTGAAGACTCGTTACTGATGCTGAGTCTTCTTCAGTAGTATGTTGCTGGTATATACAGTATGTACCCAGTCGCGAATTTATGATGGCTGACTTCTATTTTGCTACATTCTGCATTGCTGCCAAACAAGCATGCCCTTCTGGTAACTCGTATGCTGCTGGCATGGCCTTTGATTCTAAATTCAGAAAGTGAGTAAAAGGATATATACTTTCATATGTTTTGTAGCATATATATATACGTCTGAAATGACCCTGTTTGAATATAGGTCAACTTGGACAGGGCTTTGCCCCTGAAAATAAACTCACATATACGGTGCTGATGAATCAATATGCTCATATATGGTATAATGGTATATATGAAGTGGATATAACACTGTTAAGTCATTCTTATAGATAAAAATGCATTCATTCATACCAATATATAATGAGCGTACTATATGGGGAAAAACATATACTATTGCAATAAAAAGGCAGCAACAATGCACCAGTTAGTTCCTCATCTGTGATGAGCAACGAGGAGAATTCAGACAACAATCAACAGTGGAATTATAGGCTTATAGCAATCACATAAACAATTGACACGGCGATTGATATGGAAAACCAAAAAAAAAACTTGGGTTTAATTCACATCTTTATGTACTGGTCAGCAAAATCAACAGTTGTCTTTGGCTAATAATCGTCCTGTTCGCTTGGCTTATAAGCCGTACTTTTTTCAGCCAACGAACAATATTTTTCTCTCACAACAAATTATCTAACAATACTTTTAGCTATGGCTTATCAGCCAAACGAACAGGGCAAATATGCACTCAGCAGAATCAGCAGAACTCAGACAACAATCAACAGTGTCTTTGGCTAATAATATGCGCTCAGCAGAACCCAAGAGGCTATTTGGGTTTAATTCACATCTTTCTGTACTGGCCAGAAATGCAGATGCTCGGAGACCTTCTCTTCTCTGGCCTGCTGGAAGGTGAGAAGGGATTTGATTTCGATGGAGCATTGGAGCTACAGTCGTTTCGGCTGGATTGGCTTATAAGCCATGACTGAAAGTACTGCTGGCTGGTTTGGTGTGAGAGAAAAATACTGTTCGTTGGCTGATAAGCCAAGACTTATAAGCCGAATACAGGCTGCTAGAGGAAAAGTGGAGAGCCCTAATCGAAACGTTGGCAGTCAGCACCCTAGTGGCCCCGTTCGTTTCGTTGAAAAAACAAGATGAAATACTGTTCCGGCTGATTTATTATAAAAGAAAAATATTGTTCCGACTGAAAAGAAAGCCGAAAAGTACAGATTATAAGACAAGCGAACAGAATCGCTGGGCCGTTGGAGACCTGGAGTGGCTTGTTTTATGAAACACTGAACGTGGGATGATATAATAGAAGTATGCTCTATTGCCTAGAATCCATTGTTTTCGGGAGGTGATCTGGCATTCTGGCTCTCTCTGAAAAGCATGAGCATTGCTACCACCGCTTCCTGGTGGGCCCCATGGGTCGAGTTCTCTCAATTATAGTCTGTATAGATGTCACAAATGTACCCGTCAGGTGTTGCTAAAAAAAATTGTACCCGTCAGGCCGTCAGCTGCTGAAATCTCTCAGTTAACATCTGAACTTTAAAGAAACGGTTTTCTTCAGGCAATGTTTCTCATTAAGTGTGTACGTTACTAGATCTACAACACACTTGGATTAAAAAAAAACTTCCTCCATTAACGTTTGCAAGTTACAAAGAAAAATAATGTTCCTATATATAAGTACCCTCTGTGGCTGTCTCACCTTGATCCTCCAAAGCAAAGAAAAGATTTGCAAGGCAACACCATGCATGCATGCCTCACGCACGCGTATGATGCTTCACGTCGTCCTCTCATTGTGCGCCGTGGCTCTCCTGCTCTCGCCGGCGTCATCAGCCGATCCGGAATCGCTCGGCGCAGCCATCGGTGGCGACAGTTGGCCTGCGGAATCACCAGCTGAGGCGCCGACGGGCGTGGCGGCGACACTGAAATGGACAGAAGACGACGTCGCTGACGGCATCGGGGTGCCACTGCCAGCGGGGAGGCAGGCGTTGAGGCCTCGCCGCCACCCTTCTTCCGCGCTCAGCCCTGACGCGAGGCGGGGCCTCGACCATGAGGCTCGCTGCGGCCCGCGCGTGTCGGTGGGGTGGGGCGTCTCCCCGTGGCCCGGTTGGGACACACGCTGCCGTGGCGGCGCCACGCATGACGGTGACGCCGGCGCGCCGGCCGTAGCAGCAGACATGCACGACTCTGACGTCAGCATGCTACGTAGATTTTTTTTTATTTTTAACACTTTTTTAAACTAATTTTAAATCTAACACCGTTTAATTTTTTTTTCAAAACTAACACTTTTGGCCGCGTCTATTTTCCTAGCATGGCGAAACGCATGTGCCGCGCCATGTATGGTGGCGCGGCGAGAGGGATGACGTGGTGACGACCGGAGCCCTGATTGGTGGCGCGACAGAGCCAGGTAAATACCCGCGGCCCAGTCGCGCCTGCCTGCAGCGCCCGCCGCGCCTGGCCGCCTCCTCGCCGCGTCTGCCCGTCGCCACGCCTGCCCGCATGCCTGCCCGCCACTCCCAAGTGCTGTCGGTGCCCGACCCTTTGTTGCCGCCTCTCTCCCTCCCTTCTCTTTCATTCCTTGCCCGCCTCCCTCCCTCTTCGGCCTCGTTCAAGGTAATGACATATTTTTTATTTTCGTTTGAACGGTGGATTGAAATATTATGAATGGGAGTTAAGGTTAGGAGAAAAAATATGTTTGGAAACTATAGGCTATGGTTTGGAGAAAGATATTAGTTTGATTTTGTCGATGTTAAGGTTAATTATTTAGTTAGAAGTATGTTTACCATGTATATTTTTGTTGCTATAAGTGTTGGTTATATTATTTGAATTACAATGCAAATGATTATATTTTATATTAATTTGCGTCGTTTTGATTGATGTTTAATTTGAACCATTTTATTAGATGGAAGACATGTTTCAGGAGCAGTTGTGGCGAAAACGGGGTCGTCCTAGAGAATTATACCCCGACGAGTCTAGCAAATATGCCCCGTCTCTTCTGACCTTCCTGTCTCTAACTGTGACTGTGGTCGTCCGGCCGACGTGTTTCGATCGAGACATCCGGACACAGCAGCTCATTGCTTCTACACATGCAGTCGTTTTAATGTAAGTAATTGTTTCTGTATGTTTTTTTCTACATTTGTATTACTAGGTTACTAATATTTTATTGAAAATTTGTTGTGTAGGTCCATGAGAGGTGCTTTTTCTTTCAGTGGATCGACGGTGCAGACAAGTTTGACCCCAGGTACCTCCTTTTCGACGATTGGTGGAGAGGGCGACATCCACCTCTCCCCCTAACCCCCCTCCAATGACGGCTAAAGAGAAGCACTTATCCGTAGTTAAACGACTCGAGGAACCTCCTCTATACGATTGCGGAGATCGAGCTGTGATAAACCCTGAAAATACGTTGGAGTTTGTGTGTCCAAACAAGCATGAAGTAAGTGCAAAGTGTATGTGTTGAAATGTTGAGTTATATGTGTTCATGTACTAATGTCACCTTATTTAGGTGTTTTCAATGGCGAAGTGTCGTTTCAAGGAGTGGTTGTATGGTCCTAAGAACCAATGGCCGGAAGATCCGCCAAAGGTTAAGGAAAAGAAGAAAGAAAGGGTAATTTACATAGCGCCTCCTGTCATGTGCGAATGTGGTGTTAAATCCAACTATGGCCTAGTCCCTTCGGAGCTTGGAATATGCCATTATTGCGGCCATATGGTTGACTATGATGAGGTTGGTTATTTTTATGATAAACATGAAATCGTATTTTGTTTCTTTTGCTAAGACATATATGATATAATTTTTCGTTTGAACAGAGGACTAGAAAATGCAGGTGGAAATGTTATGATGGTCGAGATAAGTTTTTGGATGAACTGAAGGGGAGGCAGGTAATTGCACGGAAGAGGGAATATGGACCTGGCTACGTCAACCTATTCGTTAAACATCATAAAGACAAGATGCGTGAGTTTGATAGACAGCGCGGTATTCATAACCCGATCTATGTTGGACTTGACAAATGGGGATTGGAGAGACATAGGATGTTAGAGAAGGAGAGGGCAAGTAAGGAGACAAGGGAAAAGACAAGAGTACAGATGCTGTCTTGAACGAGCATGTTGTTGCATTATGTGCCAGTGAGTGCTTGAAAGCCATTTTTTTGTTGCCTGATTTTAAATATAATATAATCGCATTGCTAACTGATTGCATTTTATACACGAAGGGATTAAATGTAGTGAGGACCATGACGGAGAGGTGACTCGTGCAAAGTATGAGGAAAAGAAGTTAGATGAGCACAGAACGCGAGTTGGTCGCACCGTTCAATCACCGATTGTGTTGTCTGATGAGAGGGACGAGGATGAGGACGACACTGCCAGACTAAGCGAGCTTATCGCTCTAGCAGAGGCAGGCTTACAGACGGAGGAGGCTGAGGACGACACTGGCAGACTGAGCGAGATTATCGCTCTAGCAGAGGCGAGCTTACAGACGGAGAAGGATGACGACGCGTTCTTCACTCCGGCCACAGAGGCCGCAGATGAAGCGGAAGCCGTTTACTACAGGCGACACGCAAGTCAAAGCAATGCAGGTGAGCCTAGCCACACGAACGAGGAGGAAGAGAACGCGTTCTTGTCTCAGGCCACAGATGAAGTGAAGGTCGCTTACTACAGGCGAAAGGCAGATCAGAGCAATGTAGGTGACCCTAGCCACATCAACAGGGTTATGGTAGTGGATTGGTACTCGGACAACGAGTTGCTTACTCAGTATGTTTCGGACTAAGGGTTTTTTATTACGCCGTCTGTTAGTTCCATGCTTTATTAATGATCAATGTAGCTATGTACTAGAATTTTCATTGTGTTGTCTTATTTTTCATTTAAACTTTTGATGTATTGTACCCATGTATCATCCGACCCATCCATTTGTCGCTCTCCGATGCATCTAAGTTTTTTTAATAATAGCGAATGCGTTGAAAATTTCTAAAACAAACAAAATTGAGTGAAATTATTTCAAATACGGTTGGCTGGCATATATATCTTGCATGTTTCCTATGTATTTTAAAATAGTAGCGTGTAATTTATGTTATTAGCATCAGATCAATGTAAAATAACAAGGCCCAAGGTATGGCACGTTTGGCAGATCGATGTTCTCGTATGGCACGTAACCCTAAGCCCAGGTTCTGTCGTGCCATAGCCCACGGCGCGGCACTGCAAAATTAGCATTGCAAAAGTGTTAGAGTATTCAAATTAACAATATTCAAATTAACATTATGTAGCATTGCAAAATTTGAACTACTTGTTATGCAATACGAACACAATATGAAAGCACATGTATATATTCAAAGTAACATTAACAGACATTAAACAACTTCACTAGAAAAATAAGTAACTTCTATGTATGGACCTGCTGCTCTTGTCTTCTATGCCTGGTAGCCTTATGACCAGGGTCTTTACAATGGAGCAAAGATTCCTGTCATGGGTCTCGTTGAAGTCTCCCCCTCCATACATGTCTTCGTCGTACCCTCTCATAGTGTCCATGTCCCCATTGAGTCGCTTCTTCTTCCTCCTCCCCTTCCCTACCTTCATTAGATCCGGATACGGCACGTAGTCATAACCATTATAAGGTGGCCGCTGTGTCGGATCAAGGTATGGCTCGAAGCTCATCTCTCAAATACTAACGGTGTTCGAACGGAGATACAAGGGTGACATATATGGTATATCCTCATAGTTGTACCCGCGAACCCTACAGGCCATGATCATATGAGAGCAAGGGGCATGCATGATCTGAGGGGATGTTGCAACTGCACTCTACATTTTCAAGATCAACTCGGTAGTTTCGTCCACTATAACGTTCGCCGCCCAAGCTTGTGCCACCCTTGCCCCGTACACTAAAGATATGGCGGCGGGGTTCATATGGCTCGGCGCTGTGTTGCTTGGCCAATTCCTCAGCCTCCTTCAAATGTTCTGCTCTGGTCTTTTCAAAATGCCCCTGCTCAGCTATATTCCTCTACGGAAGTTCCCACCTCTTAGACAAAATATTCGTTGCACTTATGAAAGGAGAACTCAACAATTCCAGACACAGACGACGATCGAACTCCGGTGAACATACGGTTGAAGGACTCTGAAGAGTTAGTGGTCATGATGCCATACCTGAAACCCCCCTCATCATATGTTAACGCCCACTGAGCCTTATGTTCCATCTACGCCTTTAACCATGCCTTTCCTGCTTCATTTACCATCTTGTCTAGTTCTCTCTTTGTGTCCTTGAACTGGTGCTCTATACGTACACAACATAGAGCCTTTACATTGACACATACCTCATGCTTCCTCTGACACCGCCAGAAATTAGCGGCAAAGTATCTCATGCACCATCTATGCACTAGAGGCGGGAACCCATCTATATGTTCAACTGCAGCATTAAGAAGCCCTAGGTGACGGTCCGAGATCAAACATATAGTGTGAGATGGGCCAAGCACTTGTACACGTAGAAGCCGCATGAACCATGACCACGATTCATTGTTATCTTCCTCTGCCAAAGCAAATGCCATGGGTATTATCTAGTCCTCAGGATCAACAGCAGCAGCCATCATCAAGGTGCCCTTATACTTTCCTATCAGGAAAGTGCCATCAACAAGTACGACTGACCGACAAAACTAGAATGCATGTTCCGTTTGTGCGAACGACCAGAACACACAATAGAGGACATGCCTCAATGGGTCCCAAAAACACATCCCTCTAGTGTTCACAAACCATTTCAAGCCAGGGGTGTAGTAATGCATTGCACATAAGATGCCGGGCACCTTGTTGTACGCTTCCTCCCAACTAACCCCATCAAATCGCCAGGGCAATTTGCTTAGCACGCCAAACCTTTCCGTACTTCACATTGTACTTAACGAATCTAGATATGGACTATTGTAAAGAAGACACCGAAATATCGTTATTGTCATCAACGAGCCACAATATACGACGGGCAAGGTAACGTGCAGTGAGTTGCTGATGATTTTCCTTCCCCCTATTTGTTAGGCAAGTGTGGGGTTTGACAACTTTACTTATCCTCCAGTTGCCATCACTCTGTCTCTTTCGTGCATTTAACCTCCACATACAACCGTTTTTGCATATCACGTGGTACCTCAACTCCTGGTCCAAATGAGTGATGTTGTACGGCCTATGGTGATACACAGCATAGTCCTGAAGGAAGAGATTTATCTCTGACACTATATTGAATATCATTCCCTTCCTAAGGGTTTATTTCTCATGGTCATACAATGATTTCCTACACATCTGGTGACCGGTGTCACAAACTGCCATATCCATCATGCTGGCATCCGTATAGTTCGGAACACCCCTGAAAGGTATGTTCATCGACCTTAGTTACTCAAGCTCAGTCGCTGTGTAAAGTGGTGGTGGAACATACTGCTGCGCTTCGCTAATTCTGCCCCATGAATCATAGGGGGTATCATCTGCTGGCAAATATGTGACTAGTCTACCCTGAGCCTAGATAGCATGCAAAACCTTAGTTGGTACTGGTAATGGCATACCATGAATAGGTACTGGCATGGCATCAACCGGTGTGGGCATATCATGTCTATCTCCCTGGTCACCATCTGAATCGTCTGAATCACTACTAACTACATCACCGATCATGTCCTCCTCTTCCGGTTCGAACTCGTTCACATCGAAATAATTGCTTATACAACCTACTTGACTTGAATGAAACTGCTCCTGCGTCAACTGACCGTCCAAATCCATGTTAGCCAGAGCTGCTTCCCCTTTGACCCCCAATTCTCGCTCATTGCCTCCAACACCATCAATGGACGGCCCGTCCAGGACACCTCAAATCCTGTACCCATTCTCCACCACCACCTTAGCCATGGGCACATTAGAACCTTAGAGCACCATAGTGTAGTGGGACCAGTGAGTAGGGTCGCGTAAGGGCATGAGGACATAGTGTGCCCTAGTCTTCCCAGTATCAAACCTCCCCTTCATTGTGAAATCACCACCAAACTTTGCATTCAAACAGACACAAAGGTCGTTGAGCTAGGAGGTTCATCAAACCATTCCAATTCTTCTTTCATATCCTCAAACATACCATCTTCTCTCCTAACACTTCCTCCGTAAAAAAATCTAACACAACAATCCATCTACAAAAGCAATTCAAAAAACTTCATCAAGTCGTCGAAATCGTCGTACGTAATGTCCATAGTAATATTAATACCAATTCTAACTATAACTATACTAACTAATTATGGGGGTATGGCCCCCGGTATCCACAAAATAAGACATGGGCCGCACCCTCAGAGGTGGCCCAACCCACAAGATCAAGGCGTGCACGGCACTAGTCGACATGCACCGCAAGATATTGTATAATACCAAATATGATACTTTCCTTGTAACCCTACCCCTCTAGAGCATATAAGAAGGGGCAGGGGTCATCTACATACATCTCATATTCAATACAATACCATAAAGATGCATGACGTAGGTTATTACGTCGATCAGACGGCTCGAACCTGTCTAAATCGCTGTCTCTGCGCCTTGTGTCACCATCTGGTTCCTGATTACACGCACCTCCACCGACAAATCTACCATCATGGGATACCCCTCGGTGGACTGCCGAGCATCTTTTGTCGATAGTTGGCGCGCTAGGTAGGGGCTCATGTGTGCTGATCCATGGCGAACCAGATGGACCTTAAGATCAATCCCATCAGTGGCAATTTGGCTTCTGGCGGCGGCGGCACACACCTACGATGGAGTCATCGTCTTGAGGCTATTCGTGGTGGTTATACATCGCTACACAACTCGTCTTGATACTCATGCGTTTGGCCGTGCGATTCTGCGCTCCATAGCAAGTTCGGCATCAAGAATATTGCATGTCGTCTCGTCTCCGTCCGCTCCAGATGCGATTTCATCTCAGCTTTGTTTAGATCCGATCTAATCACAAGTCGATCTGCAATTCCGCCTTCTCCGTCTCCAACACGCATCAATGTTCAAATCAAGGTCTCAGTAATCAAGAAGTCTTGTCGTTACGAGACGGTGACACACGTGCAGCGACTTGCAAGCCAAACCAATCTTGGTTGCTTGCATGTATACGTACATCTCCATGCATGATCCGACGATTCGACTCAACATAAAGCCGTGCAGCAATGACAACAACATAGAAGACGATCCAGAACTACTCGGTAGCTACTCGGCTTCATCAAGAATATACCGAGGAGCAGCTATGACCGCTTGACTGCGGCAATCGACTACTCCGCTCGACCACCCCAAAGCGCCATGTAGCATCGCTTCTCCGACCAGAGTGAATGCGGCTATGACAACGATCTCTCTGTATCTGATCTCTCTAACGCCGACCAGATAACGCCATATGCCACCGACCAGACGTTCTGTCTAAAGCTAAGTCACAACTTTAATATTTTTCTAAATATTCTCCAATCTTTGTATATCGCCATGATGTTTCTCCGAGCTGTTTTCTCCATGTTTACTCTCCAAACAATTTTTTGAACCCCTGAACAGTCATGTTGATACTCGGACGCCTCTAGAGACGGCCCTGTCTCTGGCTCCTCCCTGCAAGTGCACAAGAGTCTACCCTCTATGTTATGGGTGGTCGACAGCGGCTCCTTAGCGACGCTTTGTTCTTCCTACACGCACACGGGCTCCGCGCTCCGCGTTATAGTTAACGGGCTAGCTAGGGCTGGAGACTCAGCTACACACTAACTGGTCGGATGGTTTATATTAAATATAAATACATCTTCGCACCAACTGATGGCCGAGCTACATATGCTATTTTTTCTCCAGAGTTCATATATTTTTACATCATGTACTACCCGTTCTACATATTTGTATTGCGGGATCATCGTCCAGGTGATCGGACCACCTAGTGCTCGGACTTCTCCACCGATCAACTGGTCGAACCGCTAGGTTCATGGACTTCATCGCCAACCAGTTGATTGGACTGTTCGCCGGTCATTTCTACTCAATGCTCACTTTGCCGCCGACCAGTTGACCAGATTGTTCGTCACTCGTGCTTCATCGCCAGCTACGCCGGGGGCTCCTCGGTGCTCGGACATCGTCAGATACGCCGGGGACTCCTCGGTGCTCGGACATCGCCAGCTATGTCGGTTATTCTTCGGCGCTCGGATTCTTCGTGCTCGGGGACTAAGTGGGCACACTTCACCCCACTTCACCTTGTGGACATCGCCAGCTACGCGCGGGGACTCCTCGGTGCTCGGACATCGCCAGCTACGCCGGAGACTCCTCGGTGCTTGGTCATCGCCAGCTACGCCGGGGACTCCTCGGTGCTCGGACATCGCCAATGACGCCAGGGACTCCTCGGTGTTCGGACATCTCCAGCTACGCCGGGAGCTCCTCGGTGCTCGGACATCACTAGCTACGCCGGGAACTCCTCGGTGCTCGGACATCGCCAGCTACGCCGGGAACTCCTCGGTGCTCGGACGTCGCTAGCTACGCTGGGGACTCCCTTGATGGTCGGATCTTGCTATGCCTCATCAGTGTGCTATCAAGCTGCTCCATGTTGTTCGGATCAGGGTGCTGATCTTGGGCAACACGTCTGGGGTCTTGATACGCGCATGTCAGACGACGTCGGCTTTCAGACTTCTTTTTCTTTGACCCTGCTATAAGATTCATTCTTCATCTTTCAGCAGGCCCGGGGACTAAGTGGGCACACTTTACCTTGTGGTGAATGTGCACTTTTCAATTCAGGGCTCTGCCTGTGGACTGGTTGCCCGCTCGGCCAATCTTCTGTCTTTCTTCTACTTTCTGACCCTGGCACCACGTGACTACGTCACGTACTGTCAGGCTCGGGGACTAGCTGTGGGGGTATGGCCCCCGATATCCACAAGACAAGACGTGGGCCGTACCCTCAGAGGTGGCCCAACCCACAAGATCAAGACGTGCATGGCACTGGTCGACGTACACCGCAATATATTATATAGTACAAAATAGGATACTTTTCTTGTAACCCTACCCCTACAGAGCATATAAGGAGGGGCAGGGGTCATCTACATACATCTCATATTTAATACAATACCATAAAGACACAAGACGTAGGGTATTACGTCGATCAGCCGACCCGAACCTGTCTAAATCGCTGTCTCTGCGCCTTGTGTCACCATCCGGTTCCTAATTACACGCACCTCCACCGACAAATCTACCATCGCGGGATACCCCTCGGTGGACTGCCGAGCATCTTCTGTCGACACTAATCTAATATTAATATCTATACAAAGCTAACTACAACAACTAATTATACTAAATACAATGTATAACTAGACTCACTAACTGTACTAACTAAACTAACTAACTTTACTAACTATAATTTACTAATTATATTAACTGTATTTATTTTACTAACTTACTATACTAACAACGTCGATTCAATTAACAAATACACTAGGGGAGTACCTCGCGGCGGCGGTGCGCTAGACCGTCGTCGTCCGCACCGGAACTACCCCCTTCCCCCTACTGCTGATGCCGCTGCGGGGCTCCGCTCCACGACCCGCTCCGGCCGGACGCCGCCGGTGTCGGGTTCCCCTTGCTCTGCCCGCCACGGTGTTCCTGGCCGCGCGCCGTCACCGTGGGTTCCACTGCGGACCTCGCGCGTCTCTCCGTCGACCTTCGACGGCCATCGCGCTTCGCCCGCCGAGCCCAAGCGTGCCCGCAAGAAGACC
The DNA here is from genome assembly GCA_904845875.1 of Miscanthus lutarioriparius. Taxonomy (NCBI): domain Eukaryota; kingdom Viridiplantae; phylum Streptophyta; class Magnoliopsida; order Poales; family Poaceae; genus Miscanthus; species Miscanthus lutarioriparius. The sequence continues at coordinate 104,192,348 of CAJGYO010000002.1, read as the reverse complement.
CACCGTCGTCGCGTGCGTAGCCGTCTCTCCCCGCTGCGCGCTCGTGGCGAAGTGCTCCACCGACCCCCCGCCCGCCATCTTCGTGGGCCGTCCATGGATGCGGCCGGAGCCGCTGCTCTCCCCGCGTCGTCTTGTGCGTTGGTTTTGCGCGGTGGGCTCTGCACGCGGCCGTTGTTCCGCTGCCGACGTCCGCACGCAGACAAAGCCGAGCCGTCTCGTCACAGTACTTCGTGGCATGTCTTCTTTAAGCCGTATCGCGCGAACGCCACGCGCCTTTAATGCATACGCGGCCAAAGATGGCCGAGCCGTGTAAATGTCGTCGCCCAGCTCACTCGCTCGCTCTATCCTCCGCCATGGCCACGCCGCCGTCGCCTAGCCCCCCCCCCTCGCGTGAAAGCACGAGCACGCGCGAACCACCAAGGTCCCGCGCTAGACCTGCTGCTCCACGGCATGGCCCTCCCTAGCGCCTCCTCTGTCGTCGTCCGCGCCGAAACTACCCCCTCCCCCTGCTGCTGATGCCGCTGCGGGGCTCCGCCTCCACGACCCGCCCCGGCCGAACGCCGTCGGTGTCGGTTTCCCGCGCTCTGCCCGCCGCGGTGTTCCTGGCCGCGCGCCGTCACCGCGGGTTCCGCAGCGGACCTCGCGCGTCTCTCCGTCGACCTTCGCTGGCCATCGCGCCCCGCCCGAGCCCGCGTTGCCCCGCAGCACCTCGCCGTCGTCCGTGCCGTAGCCATCTCTGCCACTGCGCTCGTGGCGAGTGCTCCACCGGCCCCGCCCCGCCGTGCTGTGGCCGTCCACGGGTGCGGCCAGAGCCGCTGATGCCCCACGCGTCGCCCCACGACAGCACCGTTGCCGGCGAGCTGCCCCTGGCCGGCGGAGTAGCCCCGGTCGTCGCCACGTCACCGGTCAGCGCCCCGATCGTCGCCACGTCAACCCTCTTGCCGCGCCACCATGCATGGCGCGGCACAGGCATTTGGCTGCGCCAGGGAAATAGGCACGGCCAAAAGTGTTAGTTTTGGAGAAAAAAAATTAAATAGTCTTAGATTTAAAATTAGTTTACAAAAGGTGTTAAAAAAAAATAAAAATCGCTATGTATGCCCTCACGTTTGAATTTGAATACAACAAAGGGAAGGTGTCATTCATAAACAGTTTCAATTTTCTTTCGCAAAAAAAATAAACAGTTTAAATTTGTTCGCGAATTGGCGACTGATAATAATGTTTAATCCAGCAACGATTCTCTAGCTTTGGGTGAGAATCGCAACCGTTTCTTGGTTCCAAACGGCCCCTAAAAATGTTTGTACTCGTCTTCCATGGAAGTATCGCCTGCCAACACATTTAAATAAGAGGAATATTAGAAAATAATATCTGCTAGTATTCGCAAAATGAAAAGAAAATATCTGCTAGCTTCTCCCGTTCTCCATGTCAACTAGGAGTAGTGCAGTACTACTGCAGTTCAGTTTTGCCGTTAGCTACCGGTTTCGCCCCACAGACGATACAGCTCAATCGAGATTCATGCTGTAGAGAGAGGGAAAAGGAAATCAATGGCTTATTAGATAGCCCGTGCGGCACGTGGGCTCGCGGGCCTGCCTTTTCCCCCAGGCCGATGGCGATCTGAAGCTGAAACGCTCAGCGCCATTGATTCGGTCCCCCCGTGCCCTGAGGCTGAAGCTGCAAGGAACCTCACGTCATCACCTCACGATGTCCCCACCAACCTTGGCACGTCCGCGCGCAGCACCGCCATGGCTGAAGCTGAAGCGGACTAGCAGCCACCCCAGCCGTATTCCGGGGACGGGACCCCGCGCGTCGGCGTCGCCGTACGTCTCGCTCGCGATCGCTTGACGGCTAGACGCCACGCAAAATCTCCGCCAGCTCACGTTGGCTCGATTCGATCAGTGGTTCGTGCCTGCATGCTGCGGCCTCGATCGGCGAATCAAAGGCGAGCAGCCGAGCGCCCTCGATCTCTATGCGATCAACGCAGAAAAGGGCTGGAGAGGCCAGCCGGCGTCGCGTTACGTATCCTGGGCTCCTGGCCAGAGACGACGTGCCGGTTGAGCCAGCCATACGTGCAGGCCGCGCCCTTATCCTCCATTTCTCCTGCCCCCCTGGCCCTATATAATTCGATGCTAGCTGGCTCCACACCACTGAAGAGTCAGAAGATCGAGGCAGCAGTAAGAAACACACGTCGAAGTCGTCGTAGTTTTAATTACGTGCTCCCATCCCGTCCGGTGCGCCATGGCACGCAGCAGCGCCTTGCCGTTGTTTCTTCTCGCGCTCTCGTGCTGGTCGTGGTTTGGCGCCGTCGTCACGGCGCGGCCGACCCCGAGCACCACCACAGCCGCCGGCGGCGGCGGCTTCATCACGTCGTGGTGCGCGGGGACGGACTACCCGGCCCTGTGCAACGCGACGCTGGCCCCGTACGCGGCGGAGGTCGGGGCCAGCCCGGCGCGCCTGTCGCTGGCCGCGCTGACTGTCACGCTGGACGGCGCGCGGAAGGCGACGGCCGCTATGAAGGCGATGGTGGCGGCGGGCGCGAGGAGCAGCCACCTGCACCTGGTGCCCGTGGCGGCCCAGGCGGCGGAGGACTGCGTGGGCATGCTCGAGGACGCCGTGGACCTGCTGCAGCAGTCGGTGGAGGCCATGGAGCGCCTCGGGAAGGAGGAGCCGAGCGGCGTCAGCGGGCAGGGGCAGGCCGGGAGCGGCAGCAGGAGCGTCAGGTTCCAGGTGAACAGCGTGCAGACGTGGGCGAGCGCCGCGCTGACGAACGACGACATGTGCATGGAGGGGTTCAAGGGCCAGCCCGCCGTCGTGAGGGAGGCCGTGCGGGGGAACGTCGCCGGCGTCACGCACCTCACGGCCATCGCGCTCGCCATCATCAACGCCATGGCCAAGCAAATATAAGTTGATACGGTGTTTATGCACGTGTATAGCATGCATGTGGGATGCCTTGTGCATATGTACGTACGTATATACGTCTCTGTTTGTGCTGTTGTTGTACGTCTGAGATTAGAGTGGTAGTAGAAATGATCACATCTGATCCTGATTTGTTTAGAGCTGCAACGGAAGAATCACGGATTGATTGTCGTGTGGTGCACCCGTGTACGGACAGTGCAATGGAAGAATCATGATTAATTTGTTGTCATGCGTTGTTCTTCACTTTTCTAAGTACTGATGCGACGAGCAGACGAGCGTGTCAAATGAGATTGGAGTACTTTTGATATTCGCAACTGGTACTCTATCAGGAGATGTGTTTGTACCACTCAAATCGCATAGGAATACACTCTGCTGTCAGTAGATTGATGATGAAAGATCAGCAGTACGTGGCTGTCCATTTTACTGGCTCGGGTCCTAGAAGTACTGCACAATGACTAGTACACTTTACACACGCCGAAGCCCTATCCAAACTTCCAAAGGCCAAGCGCTCGTCAGTACCAGCAGCGTGTCAGGAGTTCCAGATTTCCATCCAGGGCGACATTCCATTCGACCGCAGATTCACAAGGCATGAACACAGGAAATGGAGAGTAGCTACAGGTCATCAGCATGTTCGCTTGCTCGTAAACGATCGTAAATTTCCAGCCGAGAACAGTGTTTTTCTCTCACACTAAACCAGCCAACAGTAAATAATCCATGATACGATACGGCCTCCCGAACATGCTGCATATTCGGAGTCATATTTGCACAATACATGACAACCAAAAATATCGACAGAATTATTGGCATTCTTTTGTGGCTGTAGCCCTGTAGGCATGGGCCATCGGCAGTTTGCACTCTGCAGGTGACACTAGGATGGTTATCTTGGGCTTTCGACAAGATGCAATCGCACGAACATGAAAAATAAAAAATTCAATAGGACAGTTTCATGGCACTCATGAGCACACACCATGTCCATACACATGCATCCAAGTATCCAACGCATTTGACTATTGCAGAAATAATTGAAAAGAAAGCTTCAATTCTCTTATTCGTTGAATGCATGTAAACAGACATGTATCACAAATCCATTGTGGGTGCACATAAGCGTGCCATGGAAATAGCCCTCACTGAACATGAAAGCCTGAGTAACAACTAGCAGTAGCAGCTGCCGATAGTTGAATTCAGCACATGAAAGCCTGAGTAACAACTTCCAGCGCAATAGGAACATGTACACAAACATGAAAATGAAATTACCAACACATATGCTCCATTAGCCTTTAGTTTTGCAAAGCGCATCAACCACTACAGATTTTTCATATCCAGTAAAAGGGAAGTAAAAAAAAAAGAGGAAACAAATAACCCATGATTGCAGTCAAAGTTGTACACCAGTTGTCGCTTCGTTACGAGACTATTGCACTTGGCCGATATTTAACTCGAAGTTTGTATCCTTTCTAAGGGGAACAAAGCTAGAATGTCATAGCATTCATGAAGCTCTCTTGGGAGGAGACATATTCTGCAGGAGTCTGGTAGTTGTAGCTATAACCACCATTTGCAGCAGGATACCTAACATGGTGGATGAACGCAGACCACAAAAGTTAGCAACAAATACTTTGACTATAACTTACAAGAGATTTAGCTATAACTTACCGAGAGCAACACGAACCGCATCAAGCATTTCATAGCTTGTGATGGCCTCTGTGTTTTGCTTCATAACCTAGGCAACAACCAAATGCAAATAGCTGATGATATTCATACTCCCGAAAAGCTTGTTGTAATTATTACCTCATAGAGCAAAAAAACTAATTCATACACCCCAGGAGGAATGGAAGCAAAAGAAAACAAAATTGTAGCCTCAAATTGACCAAGACCTAAGATTAATTCGAGTTTATCTAACACTAGAATACTGGCACAAACATGATAGGTACTTTCAGGATGAAATCTGCCTGAGTTATTTGCTGGTGGAATTATTGAGATTAAGATACATGCATGATGTTATACCTGTCAACTTCTTCAGCCATGTGGGCATGACAATGAAAGGGAATGATCTTTCGCACTGATAGAATAATATCATCCATCCTTTTTCCTTGATCTATATACAGATATTTTTCTTCAGCCGAACTTGTCAAATCTAATGTGATGCTTATGCTCTATCCTTACTCAATGTGGAGAATCCAGCTTCCACATAGCTGGATTATCCCAAAGATGAAGTTGGCCCTCAATTTGTCAGCCTTATATCTGGTGACATAGTTTTGGTAACATGGATTCACTACCAACACATTCAGCACCAGAGGTATTTTTGCTTTCTCTTTTGTGCTGATTTGATACCCGAATCAATTTTTTTTTGTTTTTGAGTGTTATGCCAACAAAATGAAGCCACCACTTAATGCTCGATTAGTTTATTCAGCAGTATCATAAAGCCAGATCCAAAATTGAATGCAGTCATGGACAACTCTTACATTTTCATCTAACTTAGGCCCTGTTTGGTTCCTAGGGGATTTTAATCTGGATTACAAAAAATCTCAAAATCCTATAATCTCATCCAAACAGACTAGATTCTAGTGGATTTTAACATACAGACACAGATACAATGAAGCGCGCTAGAATTTTTTTTTTAATCCAGATTCTAAAAATCTCCTAGGAACCAAAAAGGACCTTAAAAACAGACATGCTAGATAGTCCTGTGCACCTCTCGTTTAAGAAGATTCACATCAAGCCAAGCCCATGTTGCAATTGCATTGAACTTAGTATCAAACACTACCTATGCAGGCTGAAGGTTATTACTTTGTGTCTCATTCTTGCAAATGTACTCCTCCCCAGGTGGGACTTCAACTTGGGGTTATCTACCTCTAAAGATTCTACAAAAGGGTACCATTTGCAAAATTTCTACTGCATGTTTGGTTAGTTCACAATTGCACTACCCAATGCCCATCATGATTCTTGAGAATGATCACAATTCTGGTAAGTCATTAACTAACTCCATTGGCAGGACTAAGAACAATAAGACTATATAATTGCTGCTTAAGCTGCAATCTAAATGAAGTAACGATCTTAATAAGACAAGCTGTTTCATTTAAAAAATGACGAAGGTTGAACTCATGCTTTTAATTGGATAGCATCAGGAGGCAGAAAAATAATAAACTTGTAAGATATATATTTCCACGCTCATCACTTGCAAAACAGCAATATTCTGAATTTCATAATCCAAACCTTCAAGAACAACTCTGACCGGATAATGCACGTCACAGAGAATGCAACCGCAATTGATGACAAGCTTGTGTAAAGTCGAAGCAGCACTGCCATAGTCCGCCTACGCCCTGTGAATAACCAAATAACAACATCAGCTAAAATACAATCAATAATCCGACAAAGGATGATTGATATGTCATTGGAAAAAGGATATCCTTTGGGAAAAACATGAATGGGGGTGTTATTTCTTTAAAAGCCCGTATGCCAAAGGCATCTAGAGAAAATTTGAAGCTTATATGCGGAGATTGATATAATTTAATGGTTGGTTTGGAAGGCCCATAGTGAGGTAAGCTTCAAAGACTACCAGCTGATCCTAATAGAATGGTGTCCACTTTTACAGAAAAAAAAAGAATGGTGTCAACAAAGAGAGCAAGATGATAGTATACCAACTTGCTTGTTCTGGCAAACTACAGCAGAATGCTTAATCCATGGCAAGAGTATTGAAAAAAAAACCTCTCCTATCTTACTAATCAGCAACCAAGAAGCCTGTCAATGAAAAATTGACAGCTGACGTAGAATTTCATATTTCACTGCCCATGATATTCTAGTTGACACCTCTTCTTTTTATCAGTGTCAAGGATCCTTTTATTGAACTTAAGACTTGAAAAGTTGTAAGCTCCTATTGCGGTTTTCTTCACTCGAGGCTCAAGATCTAGGTTGGCCTAGTTCTTTTTTGGTGGAAAAAATAAGTATATGGAACTAGCGGAGCTGAGGTTAACACAGCAATATCACCTAATTCCCCCACCACTATAGCCAGGAATCCCGCAGCCACGGACAGCACGGCGAACTTGTTCACCGCCGCCCCCTTGGACAACGACAGCAACAGAAGCGCGCCTCCGGCCACTAGGTGCAGCGCCTGTAGGAGCAAACCACCACGAACACTAATCAGATCAACAACCGCCAACAACGGCAAGAGATGGAGGGGCGAGTCCAGGAGCCAAGCTTGCCGTCACCTGCACGAGGATGAGGCGAGTGAGGCGGGATCTGCCCTCGGCGACCCTCTGGTACCCTGCAAAATCGCGAGGTTGTGAGAGAGGCGTTGGAAGCGAGGCTTTGGGGGTCTGGGCGGTGGATGCTTACGGGATTCGACGACCATGCGGTAGGAAAAGTCTGAGCCATCCGTGCCCGACGGCCGGCCGGCGCCGTGCCGCTGCATCGCCGTGTCCGACGGTGAGGACGCTGCTTCGTCGAGGGGAGAGACAGTTCGCAGAAGGGCGGCGCCCTAGTCTTCGTGTCAAGGCGAATACCGAAAGACGCCTTCTGACTGCAAACACGGAAACTGAGAGCGCGAGCAGAAGACACTCGACCGCACAGGCACAGTAGCGCAGCCGCGCACACCAACAGTCGAGCGAGGACAACCACCCCGGCTATGGAGGAAACCGGCGCCGCCGCCGCCGCTTGGGCATCTAATGCGGCCACGCCCGCCCCATCCGAGCCCACAGGATCCCCTGTTGATGCCGAAGCCTCCGCTGATCCTACCGCCGTCGGTGACGATGAGCACGACTCCAAGGAGGTCGTCCTGCGCAGGTACTTCCTCCAGGAGTGGGAGCTGGTCTCCGCGATCCTCCGCCGTATCGTCGCCGGCGGCGGCGTTGCCGAATCCGCCGATGTCCACAGGATCCGCTCTATCGTAAGCATTCTTATCCTCTCCCTATTTCCAAATGCTCCCTGCCGCTGAAGTGCTGAACCTTAGATCTCTGAGAGAGGAGTGTGTAGCTCTGAGAGCAACATTGACTTCTGTTTGGTTATTTTAAAGGATATAATCTGCTTTAGCGTCTGCTTTTCAATGCACAACAGCCAAATTCGAAGATATCATGTACAATTTCTTGCAACCTTTTAGTCGTCTAGGAGGCAGTTTAAACTGTTTGGTTGAGGTTAATCTGTGAATGCACATTTTATTGCTAATATAAGATAGCAAAAGCTGAGCTGAGGTACAAATGACTTACATAAATCAATCCTATGTCCTAGAATGATATGTTGTTTAGGAATTACATTCTGCTTTCCCTGGTAAAAAATGGTTCTGGGAGAGAGTTATGACTGATCTATTACCACCTCTATAGATAAAGGTAAGAGGCAAAGTTCCACATGATGTGGAAACTATTAGCATTAGGAAAACAACTGATATATTTGGATAATACCCAGACATCCTATTTCTGACTTTAAGTGTAAAGAGTTACACTCCCTCTGTTCCAAATGTAAGGTGTTTTAAGTTTTTCTAAGTCAAACATCTTCAAGTTTGATCAAATTTATAGAAAAACATAGAAACTGTCCAGCACCAAGCAAATATACTATAGAAAAATCAATGCTGGATTTAATGAAACTAATTTGGTTTTGTAGATTTTGCTACGTTTTTTCTATAAACTTTGTCAAACTTGAAGATGTTTGACTTGGAACAGAACCAAAACACCTTACATTTTGGAACGGAGGGATTATTTTATTTTATTTGGTTCGCAGATGAATGATATATTAGACATCAACATGGTCCCCTGAGTGCAACTTTGGCCACTACTTTCAGTAATATTATGTTTGTAAAACATAGTAAAGTTGTGCTATTATGAAAGCACTTTTAAGAAAAATCTGTACGTATTATTTTCATATATCCAGTGTTAATATTTGTAGAGCATCAATCTTTGAACTGACTTTTTTAAGTGAACGATTGAAATGACTTTATGCCAAAACTATCATGCTTAAGAGCTTGCATGATAAATGTTATCTTTTCTGTTGAGCAATAGATGGACAAATATCAAGAAGAGGGTCAGCTACTAGAGCCATACCTGGAGAACATTGTCTCGCCACTTATGTCGTTGGTTCGGTCAAAGACAATGGAACTTGGTGCTGGTACTGATGAACTCCTTGACATTATCAAGCCTCTGTGTATCATCATCTACACCCTTGTCACTGTGTGCGGGTACAAGAGTGTCATCAGATTCTTCCCTCACCAGGTTTCAGATCTTGAGCTCGCAGTTGCTCTCCTTGAGAAGTGTCATACAATGAGTTCGGCCACTGCTCTTAGGCAGGAGAGCACAGGAGAAATGGAGACTAAATGTGTTGTTCTATTGTGGCTTTATATACTGGTCCTGATCCCATTTGACATATCCACTGTGGATACAAGCATTGCTACTGCTGATAACGTGGATGGGCCTGAGGTCGTTCCACTGGTGACAAGAATATTGGACATCTGTAAGGATTATCTCTCCAGTTCTGGTCCAATGAGAAGGATGTCAGGATTATTGCTTGCAAGGCTGTTGACTCGTCCTGACATGGCAAAGGCTTTCAGCAGGTGATTCTTACAATTATTTTTGTACAACTCACATTCATATATTTTTCAAATTGCTGTAGTAACTGTACCTTCAAAGGTATCCTATCACTGAAGGATTACCATTATCACTAAAACAAAGATTTATTGAACATCAATATTAAACACTTGACCATTTCATTGTACTTCTATTCAACATTGCATTGGGCAATGTTTTGAGTTCTCCTGCTTCTCTTTATTTTCAGTTTTATGGACTGGGCACACAAGATGTTATTGTCTGTAACAGATGACTTTGTCGATCAATTTAGATCCATTGGTATAGTGGAAGCTTTAGCATCAATATTTAAGGTTTGTATGTGTCTTATTTTTTCAATTTTTAAATATTCTCCACATGTGGTGGATATATCTTTTCCTTCAGACCTGAAGTTTCTCTATTTCATTTTTCTCTTAATAGGAGTTCTTTACACAAATGATTCTTTTTTGTGGTTGTCAACAGGGAATGGATATGAGCATTTGCTTTGACAATTACATATTGTTAATTTAGTTTGATGTCTTCCTTTTGGTTCCTCTTCTTGCAGATTGGTAACCGTAGAGCACTGCATGATGCTGTTTCTGGTACTTGGAGTGATTGTTCAATTGTGATGAAGACTAATGTCTCAGCCAGGAGTCCACTTCTTAGAAAATTCCTGGTGAAACTGGCCCAGAGAGTTGCTCTCATTAGCTTGCCTCCACGTTCGCCATCATGGCGGTATAAGGTTTTCAATCTCTTATTGTTGTTATAAATAGATCTCAGTATTTCACAATCATGGCTCATATTTTGACTTGAAAAGGAAAAACCCAACCATATGGTGCTTAAGAATTTGTTCTTTTTGGCGCACACAGAGCATCTAGATTGTTTGTTACATGCATGTGTCCTTGTAAAGTTAATAGGACATTTAGTATGAGGTAAAAGTGGTTTATTGTTGCAGTACCTGATACTTTTGTTTCATTACATAGTTCTCCTAAAATTTAATAGGACATCTGACTGACATGTTCTTGCAGTCTGATTATATTGTATGCACCATGTAGAACTCCAAATCATATCCAGATCATGGAAAACTGTTCAACAAATTTAGATATGCGAACCACTCATGTTCTGAAGAGCTTCTGTACTATGCTGGAGCTCCAATTCCTGATCTGTTAAGGAAACATTCATAGCTGGATTACTTAGAGTACACAACTGCTGATAGGATCTGCTGACTCTGAACAGTAAAGTTCTCATGGAAGGTGCCTTGATTAAACATTTTCAATACAAAGTACCAATTTTTAATTTCTTATTGGGATTAATAATGGGAGTTGTTTCTGAGTTACAATCTGTCAGAAGTCAATTTTGGGTGATTTTTTTGCATAGAAACGCTTCAACTTGTCAATATTTTGTATTTATTTCTGGAAGGAAGTGCATGTATATGCTGGATTCTACATTGGAGAATACAGTACTCTCAGTATTTGAATCTGGTGAGAATTAAACAGATGCCAAGAAATTGTCTTGGTGCATTGGCATAATCATGTAAATGTATCAGCTAGGTGGCAGTAAACTACTTAGCTTCATCCAAAGCAACAATGCCACCTGCTTTATTGACTGTTCGTGTGAGTTCCGCAGATGACTACCAAAAGAACGAATTAATCAATAATTTGTGACATGTTTTACATTTTCTTTTATGAGAATGTTTTCATATTTTGATTTGTTTCTTCAGTCTAGTCTTCTATGCTTCGTAGCTTGTAAGGGGAATTTCTACCACAGGGCTCACTGTTTTAACCCGATGCAGCCAATTAGCAGTTCGTTGGGTGCAAACCTTTCAAGTTATACAGCTGGAGAAGTGTATTCAAGTGGATCAAGTGAACAAGTTAATATTGATCAGATAGGCATGTGTTTTTTGGAAGAAGATATGGATGTTCCAGAAATAGTAGAAGAGATTATCGACTTGCTATTGACTGGTTTGAGGGATTCAGTATGTTCTTATCCAGATATTATGATGTGAAATTTTGATTTTATTTTCCAGAACGTGGTGGTAATATTTACGCAGTTATATGATCCCTTATATTGTACCCCATTTTGTTACTTTCTTTCTCTTTGCTTGCCGGCTTATATCCTCTTTTCCCTACAAGGATCTTCACCTGCCAGTCTACCTCCACTGCATTTCAAATCTTAACAAATATTCCCTCCGTTTCAAATTGTAAGTCGTTCTGGCTTTTCTAGATACATAGCTTTTGCTACGCATGTAGACATACATTATGTATAGACGCGTAGCAAAATGCTATGTATCTAGAAAAGCTAGAACAACTTACAATTTGGAATGGAGGGAGTACATAACATTGCCTAGATTGTCCTGTACTGGAGCAAAAAAAAAAAAAATCCACACAGCCTTTTATTGTTTGAATTTCTAGAATTATTCGACAGTATAATTGAACTTTAAATCCATTAATCAATTCTTGGTTTGATTGCTTAGAATCGAGTTGGTGAAACTTTTCTGTGTAGATTCCTGTATGCTACTATGATTTTGTGAACAGGGTTGCTTCATACAAACAACACAACTGCCTCCCACTCTAAGGACATAAATGCAGGAGCAGTGGTGGTATCTGAAATGAAATAAGTTCTCAAAACTGTGTATATGAGAAATTATGTACACAATTTGAAATATTCACTGTTTCATGTACTTTCTTAGGAAAACAGTAGGGAGTGATAGAAGCCAAAGGCTGAGATTGATTAGCTTAATTGAATGATTACAGCAGAGGTGTTACATATATATAGAGAGTACAAGAGAGCCCAAAGGGCCTGGCCAGCCTGGAGGCGGCGCCCCAAGGGGCCAGTCTAGTCTAGGGAATTGGCAACAATAAATAGGGACTAATAACTCTAACAGGGAGTCTGGTCTATGTACTTGCTATTTTGATTTTTTGCATGTTAAAATACCAAAGTATTATTGGGCCATGAAATGCAATTACTAGAATTTGTCATCCCAGATGAAGTTGCACTAAGGGAATAAGTTTTTAGTTATTCATCTTTTCCATTTAGTCTCAAGCACTGTTGTTTTTGAAAGGCAAATGCTCTTTGATTCTGTGTCAGGATACAATTGTAAGGTGGTCTGCTGCCAAAGGAATTGGTAGGATAACTGCACGTTTAACACCTGCATTGTCAGAAGAAGTGCTATCATCAATCTTGCAACTTTTTTCTCCTGGGGAGGTCTGTGTATAACTTATGGACTTCACAACATCCTTTGATTGTTTATAGATATATCTCAGTTTATCTTAAGCTTGGCGAACTGCTAGTTTGCTCAGCTCTGTATCACTAATGCAATAACTTATGCCTTTTGAACTCTGAAGGGTGATGGCTCCTGGCATGGAGGCTGTTTAGCCTTGGCTGAACTTGCTCGGAGAGGGTTATTGTTGCCTTCTAGCTTTCCTGATGTTGTTCCTGTTATAATAAAGGTGCATAAGTAGCATAGTAGTACCGAATGATGTCCTTTCCTTTATTTCTTTTTGCAATGTTTGCTTAACAAACAGAATATTTCTGAATAATTAGCTCATGGCTTGTTTCCATGGTGTTGATTTCAATCTGCCGCATATCTTATATGGTTACCTATATTTGATAACACATTCTAATTTCTAAGACAATTAAGTATTTATATGTTTAGTGCTGGTTCAGTAAGATAAGTTTACTGTCTCAATTGATTTCATGACACAGGCTTTACACTATGATGTACGAAGAGGTCCACATAGCATTGGGTCACATGTAAGAGATGCAGCAGCATATGTATGTTGGGCATTTGGTCGAGCTTATACCAACTATGATATGAAGGCTGTCTTGGAACAACTTGCTCCCCACCTTCTAACAGTTGCTTGTTATGATCGAGAGGCAAGCTTATTTCTAATTTACATTTGTTGCACCCAGATGTTCTGTACTTCTGATCCCATACTATTTTGATTACATTATTTATCTTACTGATCCTTATTGTCTATGTGATGGTAGGTTAATTGTAGAAGAGCTGCTTCTGCTGCCTTTCAAGAGAATGTTGGAAGACAGGCAACTTTTCCACATGGCATTGATATTGTGAATACGACAGATTACTTTGCACTGGCTTCCCGGTCAAACTCTTATCTGAATGTTGCTGATTCTGTTGCTCAGTACAAGGAGTATCTCTATCCCTTTGCAGATGAGCTACTTTGCAATAAAATAACTCACTGGGTACATACTCTGCAATTATTTATGGTTTGAATGAGATTGCATTTTCAGTGTTTCCAGTTTCCACACTTTTTACCTTTGCTGCAATTGCTATTAACTTCTCGAGTTTCTGCACTCCTTACCTGGAACTGGTAGCTGACTTGGGAAACTGAATTAAAAATCATTAGCAATGTAATTTCCCTGTAGTGATACTTCTGTATATTATTTTTTTCAAAGTAAAACTTCTGTATATTATTGCTGCAGCAATTGAACTACTTTTTTTTCTTTTGTCTTATGACGCCAATTTTGTACTGCCTTTCATCAAACTTTATCTTACATTTTTTAAGTTTTCTCCCCTCTTCTTTCACTTGTGCAGTGCTTTAATGACAATTAATCTCTTGGGCCATTGTTTTTCATAAATTTGACACAGATGAGACTTGTTATGTTTCAATACATTGTTTAGGCTGACTTCTCTTCCTTTCTAGGAGAAAAGCTTAAGAGAGCTGGCAGCTCAGGCCCTTTCTTTGCTTGTACAATATGATATGGATTACGCTGGACATGCCCTTGAAAAGTTAGTTCCGTGCACTCTATCATCGGACTTGTGTACTCGACATGGAGCCACTTTAGCTGCTGGCGAGGTTGCTTTAAAGTTGTACCAGCTTGGTTTTACCTTTACTACAGGTAAATGGTGGAATTGCCATGCATATTATTCCTTACACTTTTGCGATACTTATCATTTTAACGTTTTAAGCTGCTTACCTGGAAAGTGACCTTGCGTCTTTATCTTTATTTTGTAGACATGCAGAAAGCTTTGGCAGGTATTGTTCCTGCAATCGAAAAAGCGCGCCTTTATCGGGGCAAAGGAGGAGAGATCATGCGCTCCGCTGTTTCTCGATTCATTTCATGCATTTCTATAGCTGGGATATCCTTGAATGACAGGACAAAGAAAAGTTTGTTGGAAACCCTTAATGAGAATTTGAGGCATCCCAATTCTCAAATACAGGTGAAAGTTTACTTTTTTCTCGATGTACATTCAATCAGAGTGCGCCCCAGTACTATCATCTTACTCGTATTTCCTCATTCGATATGTCATCAATCCCCTTTTTGTTTGTGTACCTGTACTTTCCGGATACTGTACTAATATGATACTAGCCATCTATGTTTGTAGACTGAATATTTGCATTCTTTTCTCAATTTGTCCAGTGTGCTGCTGTTGAGGCATTAAAGCATTTTATTCCAACATACCTGGTATCTTCTGGTGAAAAGATTGCAAGTGATATTATTTCAAAATATGTGGCACTTCTAGATGACCCAAATGTGGCTGCAAGACGAGGAGCTGCGCTGGCCCTTGGAATATTACCATACAAATTCTTGATGTTGAAATGGATGCCTGTCATGAGTAAACTCTGTAGCTCATGCACAATTGAGGTAATGGAATTACCTATTAGAAGAAAGATAAAGCATAAGATGTTGCTGTTAGAATGACATTATCCTAGCCATTACTGGCCTTCCTCTCTAAGTCATTACTGGTCCTAATAGAAGATCATATCTTCATGTACTTTTAGGGCAGTCCCAACCCGAAACTATCCCTAGTTTCCATAGCATTAAATAACCCACCACGTCAGCGAATAATCTGACATGGCAAGCGATTTAATGAGGACAGAGAAAAAAATTTGGAGAAACGGTTTCTCCCCTGAGAAACGAGGTTGACTCGCGTTCGGAGGGACGAAGAAACAGCTCGTTCTGCGTTGGGGGCGAGACATCGTTTCCATCTGCGCGTACCTCCCGCGAGCTGCCCCGCCCGTGCCCTGCTGCTCCTCGCCACCGTGCGGGCCATGACCTGCCGCCGCGCTCGCGTCCTTCTGCTCCTCGCCACCGCGCACGGCCACACTGCGCTGCTCGCGCCTTGGCACTTCCCTCAAATCTTCACCGATCTAGGACCCCATCCAGTGGACGCTCAGCTGACAGCTGCAGCCACCGGCCACGTGCGGGCCGCAGCGCGAAGGGCACGTCCAGGCTGCCGGCCGTGCTGCTTCACTAGAGGCAGGTCTTGATCGATCTGGATCCTGAAGATGCTCTTCGTCGGGTAGCAGATGGAGAAAATGGAGAGAGAGAGAGTGCACATGGTTGAGCACAGCCAGAAAGCGTGAGAAAATGTTATTTGATTGGTTAGAATTTTATCTCGGGACTCAAAGAAGAAATGATGCTTTGTGAAGAGTAGATTCTACTAGTAGTTTCTTGCTGACGTGGCTTCTATGGAAACTACTAGATGGTTTCAGGGTTGGGACTGCCCTTATAGCCTGTATTAATTAGGCCAGGTTAGAGGACATTAGAGGATTTTCTTTATTCTTTAATTGCATGTGCACTTATTGTTGTATAAGTACAGCCTACAGCAATAGAGAAATTATTCCGCCTACCTTCTTTCTGTTGCTGTTGTTTTAACACTGGAAATAAAACTCTGGTGTGATCTGTTTTGTAGGATAAACCTGATGACCCTGATGCTGAAGCACGTGTGAACTCTGTTAGGGGGCTAATTTCGGTTTGCGAAACACTAACAGCATCTTTTGATCAGAGCTCAAATGATGGACATTCTCTATATGCATACATAAAAGATTATGTCATGCGAGCTTTATTTAGAGCACTCGATGATTATGCTGTGGACAACAGAGGAGATGTGGGTTCTTGGGTGCGTGAAGCAGCAATGGATGCACTAAAACGGTGCAGCTTCATCCTCTGCAAGAGAGATATTGTTGCATTGAGAGCAGCATCAGCCACTGGCCATGAGTCTGAACTGGGTGATATGGAAGTAAATGCAAGTAGTACTGCACACCGGCTATTTGATTCTGGTATTGCACAGGATCTGGTAGCAGGCATTGCAAAACAAGCAGTTGAGAAAATAGATAAGATGAGAGAAATAGCTATCAAGACCATGCAGAGAATTCTGTACCACCAGGAACACCTCATCCCATTTATACCACACAGGGAACTGCTGGAAGAAATTATTCCCAACAGCACAGATTTGGAGTGGGCGGTAAGTGATTGTGAGAACTCATGGAACAAAACGAGATCTAGTTTTGACACTGGTTTATTATGACTAGTGAGAGCTACCTGTCCTGCCTTTAACTTTGATATTGCCCAGTATCTCACCAGATTAGTTCTCTTGCTCCAGAAACCATAGTCATGTTCAAAATGGGGTTTGAATCTAAAGTAATGGAATTTGACCTATAAGTGCATCTTTTTTTTGAATGATGCTGTTTTCTATGAACCAATAGCTGCCTTTTGAAAATATTGCCTTAATAATTATTTACATCATGGATTATTCTGTCGCCAATTTGTGGATATTATTTGACTTGGTGGTGGTGGTGTTAACTCGTTGACATTTTACCTTTAGGTTCCTACTGTATCATATCCACGATTGGTGAAACTTCTTCAGGTCAGCTATTATAGCAAGTCTGTGCTCTCAGGGCTCGTGATTTCTACAGGTGGATTGCAGGAGTCTTTGAAGAAAGCTTCAACGACAGCTTTGGTAGGGTATCTCCAAGATTCAGACATCAATACTAATTGTGAAGGGAAAAGTAGAGAGTATCTATCGAGTTGTGATCTTCTATGGGTCCTCCAGCACTACCAGAAATGTGATCGTGTAATTACTCCCACATTGAAGGTAATAAAGGCTTATCTACACTGTCTAATGACATTATATTTTGAGCCTAAATCTTTAATATGTTGCGTGTAAATGCTATATTGTGGTTAGGCTTCCAATAAAGTATATTACTGTTGATGTACTGTTAGCACAGGGCTTTGAAAGCTTTTTTGTGGTTGTGTATCTAATAGATGTGCTCTCCTTCAGTAGTAGTTGATGTTATTTTTTCTACATTCGAACTCATATCTATTCATTGTTATGTCATGGTGCTGCTAATTCAGTTTTGTTTCATAATCTTAAATAGTGAAGTACACATGAGTCCGCATTCTCTTTTCTCCCACATTTGATGTTATACATATTTTATTTTTAGAAAATTATAGTGCTATGGTTCTGAATTTGTGAAATCGTGAATTGTAGTGGAATATCTCCAAAAAATGACACTGTAATGGCACAAATAAAAAAAAAAGATCTTTTAGATCTAACAAGAGCCTTGTATTTGCAGACTATTGAGGCTCTCTTCAGTAAAAAGATTTTCTTGAACAAGGTGAGTTTACTTCAGCAATGAACATCTAGTTGCAGATAAACGAAGATGATTTCCGTTAGGCTACAAGGACATAAGAAGTGGAACCTTACAAAAGTTGGGCATCATCATCTGATAACATCAAACGATTAATGCACCATTCGTTGTTAGTACAATCTTCAATAACTTACAATTTCACCCTTAACTGTACAGGGAATAATACTACATCTAGAAAACTTAGTTATCTCATGTTGATCAAATGCTTTTACTGCCAAAAGAACACTTTGCTCGTTTTCATAGTTATATTTACAATGTTTTCTTATGCCTTTATGTTTTTTTCCACATTTAGCAGGGGTACAGTGAGTTCTACAGTGGACTGGTAGATTCGGTGGGCTCTGAGCTGAAGGGATCCAAGGATTTCACAAAGTTATGTGCAGGTCTCTCAATCCTTGGATACATTTCTTCACAGTCAGATGGAACTTGCACTAAGGCATTTTCTCAACTCCTCACATTCCTAGGCCACAGATACCCCAAGGTAACATTTATCATTTCTTGCCTGAGAACGCAGAACTTGACACCAGGATCAGCTGAGCTCAAATACTCTACAATCTTACAGATCCGAAAAGCTGCAGCCGACCAGGTGTACCTTGTGCTGCTGCAAAATGATGATCTTATTATGTCGGAGAATATGGATAAAGCTCAGGAATTACTTGCGGAGACATGCTGGGAAGGAGATGTGGAGGAAGCAAGGCGCAGGAGGTCAGAAATCAACGAGATGGCTGGCTTCAGGGTCACTACTACACAGAAGTCTGGAAACCAAGAAACAAGTAGAACGGTCGCCACTTCGACCGATGAGAACAAATCTTATTCATCGCTGGTCGATTTCAGTGGATACTAAGGATGATTGGGGTTGTTTTGGGATTTTCGTTGGCCTTCCATCCTATTTTCTACCAAAGGTGGCAATTGTACTAGTGCACACTGTCGAATATCACTTCTGTTTGGACGAGTGGGGTTGTTTTGGGATTTTCGTTCTTTTTTCTGGCGAGGTGGGTTGGGGCTTGGAGGGTAGGGGTTAGAAGAGTTGTAGTGTTGGACGCTGTAATTTTGTGGAAATTCTGATCAAATCAAAGTAGAAGTTGCGCCTACATGCCATGTGTGAAACTTCTTATCCAGCTCGAAGACCTGTACTGTTTGACGAGGTGTTTCGCGAGTGTACGACCAGGGTTCTAAAATGAAAAATGAGAAGGTACTACATTATGAATTTTTCTCTCTCGGAAATGCTCATAGAGATATGGCGTGTGCATGTATTTATAGGGATGAATGTGCATGTATATAACTGTAAGTGTTTGTGTCGACATTCGCAAAAAGGAGGAAAAACGAGGATCCTTCATAGAAGCATTTTTCTTGTGGGGCTTATTGTATTGATGTATGTTTCCTCAATATCAAATTGCTCTGGTTCTAAACTATGGGAACAACTCCAAGAGTCTCTTTACGTCATCATGCCATATTGATAGAAATAGAGACGTTGTTGGAAAAAAAAATCCTATAACAACATCTTCAATTAGAGCTCTAAATATTATCATTCTCTACTTTTGGTTTCTTACTAAGGAGAACGAGCTAGCTCTCTAAAGTGCACACAAGATATAAAGAAAATGTTGAAGGACGAAAAATATAGAAAACAATTTTTATTCAAAAATAACTCAAACGAGGTTGAAATGTCCTAATGGTTAGAGGAGGGATGAACAGCTTATTAAAAATTTCTACAACAACACTTAACAAACTAGTTAGACAAATATGAGACGAAGTGAGTGTTGCGCTAGCCTACTAAAAATACAAGCCACCTACCATAATTCTAGTTTATATAGTCTCTATCCACACAATGACTATGTCACTACACTAAGTTAGTGTGCTCTCAAAGGCTAACTAAAGAGCCACACTAATCAAACTTAACGAGCTCTCACAACTAGCTGCACTAAAGAGCTTGACAACTAGTTTGCGGTAATGTAAAGAGAGAGAGAGTAAAATGGTTATACCGTCGAGTCGAGGAATGAGTCAATCAATCACAAGAATGAATACCAATGAAGACCAATCATCTCGGAATCAAATGATGACACAATGAGCCTGTTCGTTGGTTGGTTTCTAGACTGATAAGCCCGGCTGGTGCTGGTTTGTTGTAAGAGAAAAATATTGTACCATGGCTGATAAGCCCTGGCTGAAACCAACAAGCGAACAGGCTGAATGATTTTTACCGAGGTTCACTTGCTTGCCGACAAGCTAGTCCTCGTTGTGGCGATTCACTCACTTGGAGGTTCACGCGCTAATTGGCATCACACGCCAAACACTCAATAGGGTGCCACACAACCAACATAAGATGAGGATTACACAAGCCACGAGTAATTTACTAGAGTACCTTTTGGCTCTCCGCCGGAGAAAGGTCAAGAACCCCTCACAATCACCACGATCGGAGCCGCAGACAATCATCAACCACCGCTCGACGATCCTCGCTGCTCCAAGCCGTCTAGGTGGCGGCAACCACCAAGTGTAACAAGAGAATTCCGCAACTAAACACGAACACCAAGTGCCTCTAGATGCAAACACTCAAGCAATTCACTTGAATTCACTCCAATCTCATAAAGATGATGAATCAATGATGGAGATGAGTGGAAGGGCTTTGGCTAAGCTATAAGGTTGCTATGTCAATGCAAATGGCCAAGAGAGTGAGCTTGAGCTGACCAAACAATATTTATAGACACCCCTAAATAATAGAGTCGTTGGCTCAATTATTGGACTGACTGCGGGACGACCGAACGCACCGGTCGTGTCCACCGGACGCGACCGGTGTGGCGACCGAACATGTCCGGTCGCTGCGTCCGGTCGCAGCTTGACCGCCACGTGTCCCTTTCAAATTGTTTAGCCATTCGCGCCCAACGGCTATCCGCTCAACAGCGACCGGACGCGTTCGGTGTGGCCGACCGGACATAAGAGAGGCAGCGTCCGGTCGAGTCCAGAGAGCTCCCAGAGCCTCTCAACTGCGACCGGACACGTCCAGTGTGGTCGACCGGACGCAGGAGAGGCAGCGTCTAGTCGAGTCTAGAGAGCTCCCAGAGCCTCTCAACTGCGACCGGACATGTCCGGTGTGGCCGACCGGACGCAGGAGAGGCAGCGTCTAGTCGAGTCCAGAGAGCTCCCAAAGCCGCTCAACTGCGACCGGACGCGTCCGGTGTGGCTGACCGAACGCAGGAGGGGCAGCGTCCGGTCGAGTCCAGAGAGCTCCCAGAGTTGCGTTCGGTTCTCTCTAGACCAATTTTCGCGCGCCACCACGTCAACAGGACCGGGCGCTGAACAGTATTCAGCCAGAGTCCGGTCACTTTTCTTCATCGAGTCCGGTCAACCAGTTACACTCCCCGAGCCTAGTCAGAATACCGGACGCGTCCGGTCACGTCAGGAATACTGTCGCCTAAGAGAGTACCGGACGCGTCCGGTATGCATGTCGGACGCGTCCGATCACCCCGTGACCAGCGTATTCAACTCTATCTTTTTTACCCTCGCTCAAATGTGCCAACCACCAAGTGTATCACCTTGTGCACATGTGTTAGCATATTTTTACAAATGTTTTCAAGAGTGTTAGCACTCCACTAGATCTGAAATGCATATGCAATGAGTTAGAGCATCTAGTGACACTTTGATAACCGCATTTCGATACGAGTTTGACCCCTCTTAATAGTACGGCTATCGATCATAAATGTGATTACATTCGCTAAGTGTCTCGATCACTAAATCAAAAAACTCCTATCAATTTCACATTTGCCTTGAGTTTTTTTTTCTTTTTCTCCTTTTCAAAGTCTAAGCACTTGATCATCACCATGACATCACCATCATCAAGTCATGATCTTCATTTGCTTTACCACTTAGAATGTGCCACCTATCTCATAATCACTTTGATAAACTAGGTTAACACATAGGATTTTATCAATTCACCAACCCAAACTAGAGCTTTCAGATGTTTAGAGCCCACCCGTCTGTCCATATTTAAGCCTAGATATTCAATGCCCCTTTCAATTTGGTGCTTATCCGAATATTCATTGTATGATACTACATCTAAGTACAGATATTCAAAGTTAGGTATCTGTATAGTATTTTAATAGTATCTAAACTATATCAACATCTGTATCCAAATTCAAATTCAAAAGCAAAAATAACTATAAACATCTATATCCACATTTATATCTTCGCATTTTATCAGTTTTCATCCCTACCTACCTAGTCCAAGTAAAAAAACTATATAAATATCTGTATCCATATATTCATATTTGATCTGTTTTCGTCCCTACCTGGCTCTGTAGCTACAACTCACGGTTCGCGGGTGCTAGGGCAAGCAAGATGACAAACGCAGTGATAGCACAGTGGTAGACTCTAGTTGGGTTGGGAAGCTGCTACCTGCAACAAAGATGAGAGCCCTTACTACGTACTTTCTCTGTTTAAAATTACTTTCTCCGTCTCTAAATAATTATCGTTCTCGTTTTTCAAGAAATAACTTTAACTAATTTTATATAAAAATATTAATATTTATGGTACATAATTAATATCATTAGATAGATCATTGAATCTATTTTTATAATAAATTTATTTAGAGATACAAAATTTTGCACGTATTTTCTATAAATCTAGTCAAACTTATGGTACGAAAACAAAAAAACGATAGTCATTTAGAGACGTAGGGAGTATATAAGACATTTTGGTTTTTCTATATATATAAATTTTACTGTCCAATGTATCTTCACCCTGTTCTGCAGCATAACTTTAACAGCGTTTTTTAGCGAACGAACAATGTTTTTCTCTCACAATAAATCAGCATAAACATCAGCATAAGTCAAATTTCAGCGAAACGAATAGAGGCCGTCTAGAAAAGCTAAAAACATCTTATAATTTAAAAGAGAGAGAAACTATCCCTAGAAATACACGTGCCTGAACTATCCTTAGAAATACACGTGCTACAGGCACGTTCTAGACAGCCAGCTTTCAAAAAGCCTTTTCTTGATCCTGCAGTCTAAGAAAAATTCCCAAATTCCTGCAGTTCGAGAAAATGTCTACCTTAGCTGTAATGCTTGCCAAGTTTTTGAAAGCCTTTTCTTGATCCTGCAGTTCAATAAAAATGCCCAAATTCCTTGCAGTTCGAGAAAATGTCTACCTTAGCTGTAATGCTAAGTCTATGCCAAGTTTTTCGAGGACGCGGATGGCGACATTCCTCATCAATCATCGGGTGCTGCGGCGGTTGCGGGTTTTGAATTCAGTAAAAATTAACCTACTCAAATTGATGGAAATCATGTTCTCTGAAATCAAAAGTAAACTTTATGCCATATTGGTGACAACTCAAGAAGCCATACGTCTCGTGTAACTCGGAGAAAACCGACTTAACAGTACACACTCCCAGAAACAATTCTGCAGGATAGACAATTGTTGCGACTGTTCGGCAGTAGCATGCTTCTCACTTTGTGGTCTGGAAATTTTGAAAATTTCAGCTTTGACCGACTGATAAAGAGTAAACAAAATTTTTGCTGACCCAGTGTATCAGTATCTCTTTCTTGTTGCTGTTGATGGAGTGCACCATCACGGCTTCTTCAACCATGGAAAAACTTCCGGGGATGAGGGTAACCGTGCCGTCAAAACTTCACATCCTGTCTCTGTCACCTGGAGCATAGAACAGCATATATAACAAGTTGAAAAGCTCTCTTTAAATTTTGTCAGGCCCACAGAATTAATAGCATTGCACTTGCACGTGACTTATTTGTTCTTTCTTGCACAACGAAATCATCTGAATGATAAACAGCTTCCAGAATTGATCCTCTAAGACAAACTCAAAGTACTCACCAAAAGTGTATGTTCAAATTGAGCACTCCGTTTACCATCTGCAGTCACTGCAGTCCAATCGTCAGGCCACAGACGATCATTCCAAACCCCTACAGAAATATGAACATTTTTACAGTACTGCTTAACGCTCAGGTGTTTGGAAACAGTTTTGAACTGCACATCATAAGATATGGGATTTGACGGAACTATATAGTACATAAACTTGCCTGCATTGATCATTGGTTCAATTGTAAATGTCTGCCCAGCTTTCATGATACCAACAGCCTTGTTTCCTGCATTAAATAAGGCCAGCATACCTCCAGCTCAATTACACTGTGAACCCTTATGACATAGCTTGACCAGTAGGTATTTACTGCACTATAATACAAGAAATATAAATAAGAAATAGTTGCAAGAAACATACTTGAATAATGAGGAATGTTTGGGGCGCAGTGAAACAGTTCCCCTATGCCATGGCCACAATAAGACTTCACCTGAAGGAAAGATAACCACAAGGGCATGGATACAAACATACAATCGAGGTAGCAACTTAATATTAATTCTATACCAATCCAATACTAACCACAGATAAACCTGACATCGAAGCATGTCTGTTTATGACTTCTCCGACCTCTCGGAACCGAACTCCAGGTTTAACTGCGCATGAATATGTTTAAGTTCAAATGTCATATATCCTTTCCAAGTATGACCTGATGGTCTTAGAAAAATGTAATAAGGATCAAACAAATGAAATCCTTTTGTTTTTGCTTAGAAGTTTAGGCATATATACAGCAAGGTCAAATACAAAGAATGTCACCTATTGCAATAGCTTTCTCCAAGCACTCATAGGTGCAACGCACAAGCTGTTTGGAAGCTTCATTGACATTTCCAACAAAATATGTCTCATTCAAATCACCTGATGTCGAGACATATGCTAATTAAAAATAGACCATAGTACATTTCAGCAGTTAAACATCATATCAGGCATAGGAGGCTTTACCATGAACACCTTTATAGTATACAGTTACATCAACATTTACAATGTCACCATCATCAAGTTTCCTGTTAAAAGAAAAGAGAGAATTATCAAAACTAATTGTAATCAAATATACCAACTTGGACAAAAGTTAATGATAGTGAAAACATTATTAACTAATAAACAAACAAAAGCTTTACTTGTGCCTAACATGAAACTAGAAAGTCAGAATCTGGTATTTGCAAATAAAAAATCTACTACCAAACTACTTACTGCCTCCGGTTCAAAATACTTGTTTTAACTTCTTTTATTATCTTCATTCAAAATACTTGTTGCTCTACAACGTCAAGGCAACTTTAGCCTATTTTCCAGTTTTTACACTTCCCTAATTTAACTAACTTCTTTATCCATGCATGCACACTTTAGAGAACACTAATTGTGGGTGAGATGGTCATTTTACCTCCTCCCTAATTCTTGTGCCCAACTCCAAAACAAGTATTGTGAATCAGATGGTATCAAGCCAAGAACCCTACTTGTAGGACAAACTAAAAGTGTGCTGTTATCAGACTTAACAGCTCCTGACTTGTTTCCCTGGTAATTACTTTGAGATTTGAATGGGTCTATCAAATGTATTTGAACATATTATTTCAAATTCTATCAGGTGCAACCATACAAATAGAACTCAAGAAAGATAAATAATTGTAATACATGTGAGTAAATATAAAAATAAATTTTTATGCATGTAAGTAAATATAGAAAGATAATATTTATACATGTAAGTCAACAATGGCCAAAGCAACACTCAAGAAAGGCATTGGAGAGGTCATTATCACTAGACAAATGAAAGATCAATTTAATGTGCAAATTCAAGTAGGACCTGGCATCTGGAATTCCATGGCAAATGACTTCGTTGACAGACCTGAGTACAAGTGACAACAATGTGAGCAATACCTTTAGTCTCCTAGAACTGATACCAATAACTATTAATTAAAACAAAGGCAACCTACGTGCAACATGACTTGGGGAAGAAATGGTAATTCAATGGAGATGGGTATCCACCTGAGGATCAAGAATGAAAGTTATGATCAATAAGAGAATCAAATAGGCATGATCAAGACACAAATAGTATTTTTCTTAAAAATAGTTGTAGTGATCACAAGTTCATCATTCAATCAACTGGAGTTCAATTTGTTGCATTTAATTCTTAAAGGAGGTTGATCTCACCTCTAGCAATTGTCTCTTCATGGACAACTCTATCAATTTCATCTGTTGTAATTCCTGGTTTAATTACACGAGCAGCTGCATCTAAAACCTCTCTTGCAATCTATAAATGATAATACGAGATAAAGCAGAAAAGATTAGGAAAGTGAAATTATAATGTCACAACTAAGCACTCATTTACACATGCTGGGAACTTACTCGACATGTTTCTCTCATCCTTTCTATGAGTTCAGGGGTCTTAATCTACAGAGGCACAAAGAAAGCAGTAATCATCAGAAAATTGTTCATGGAACATATGTGATACTCAAAAACCTTTGAAGGATTTTACCTCTACTCTTTTCTGCAAATCACTATCTGGTTCTATCTTGGGAATTCCCTAAAAAGTATTACAATGTCAGGGAGATTTGAAAGAGCATATTGCAAGAGATATCACTTCAAGTGGAATGGTGAGACGACACTGCATGCATACTGTGAAGGAAGAGACCCTTAAAACAACAGGAACTTACATCAAGCGCCCAATCAGGCTTCTCAATTTCATCTGGCACCACACGCATCTTTGATATTGGATATGGTCTCAATGGACTGAAAGACATAATCATTCAATAAATGTGAGAAAGGTACTACCCAAATAGCTCATTCCTCCCACCCTAGATTATTAGCAAAGAATAAAGGTGCATTTATGTTCCAAATTTTCAATTTGTCAATGCTCTATTTTGGTGTGAAACTGTGAATGGAAAGAAATGTTCAACACCATGTTTACTGCATCCATGAAGCCACTTTGTTGCTCAAATATACTGGAACTCTCAAATGCGCAGTTTAATGCTAAAAGACCCATACATGGACAGTGCATAACCAAGTCAAAAAACCTATTGTGGCTATCCAAAAGACATTGGTTCACTGCACATATATGTTAGATTCACTATCGATAGTTAACTTTTTCATAGCTCATTTGCTGCTCTAAACCTTTTGCATGGTTGTGGCAGGGTTATCCTTAGTGTTCCACATAGGTTGTGTCAGAAGGTACCAGCATTTATTTAAGAAGGTAGGAAATCAACCAGCTGAAAATTAATATAAATTTGGAATATTCGAATTTGAGTTGTCACTACCATTTTTTGTGGTGGCTCATGTTGGATTTCAGACCTAGCCTACCTAAACTTGCTTGGAACTAGAAACTAGAAAGTTTTGTTGCTGTTCTTGTTCTTTTTGTATTTGATTGAATTTGAACAACAGAGGCAAATGGAATGCTACATATATTGAACAACAGATCGAACAAAGGAATTGAGGATGTGGTAATAGTATTTTACCCTGTCCAATCAAAACGAGGAAGTTCCAATGCACGTCCCCGCCCTTTTCTCACA
This sequence comes from Miscanthus lutarioriparius, assembly GCA_904845875.1. Lineage (NCBI taxonomy): Eukaryota > Viridiplantae > Streptophyta > Magnoliopsida > Poales > Poaceae > Miscanthus > Miscanthus lutarioriparius. The sequence goes on along the minus strand of CAJGYO010000002.1, from coordinate 104,165,179 downwards.
CAATATTTCCAACCTTCTGGAGACCGCTGGGATGCCAGTGCACCAGGCTTTGGGTGAACAGATTTGTGAGAGCTCCATGCTGCCCTAAAACAATCCTGTGTGCTGCAAATGATTTGTGGACACAAAAGAATTTAACGCTTTCACTAGTTCAAAAAGGTGAAGGAGCACACATGAAACATATTTCTACCCTGCACTGGTGTGCCAGCACTTCCAATGGATACTTTGATATAAAAAGATGTGTTTCCTTTAAAAAATCAAAAGATCAAGGATATGAAAAAATACCATTTCCACTAATAGAGGTATCTACAGATACTACTAACTACATACTCTGATGAAGTTTCCACATAAGGCCATAACTAAATGATACATGCCTTGAAAATATGCAGAAGGTTGTATGTTCTGTGTTGTTAAAACAATCAAACTAGCTGATACTCATTCATCCAGAGAGCTTCCTACTATCATGATGTTCCAATGCAGTAAAACGTGAGAGAGGAGCTTGCCACTGACCAGAAAGCTGCGTTCTCACGAGGTAGCTTAAGTTCAGCACACTTGGGGCATCTGAAAATCAACACAACAGAGCATAAGCAATGACTTGAAGAAACCAACATGGTCTACTATGTGCTACTTTCCAAAGTATAACTCTGCTTTTCCAGCCATATATCACAGCAATGAACAATCAGAGCCACCCAGGTTCTGCTTCAATGTTCTAACTACAATTTTTCCAGCCAATATATCACAGCAATGAACAATCAGAGCCACCCAGGTTCTGCTTCAATGTTCTAACTACAAGCAAATGAGAGCTAAAGACCCAATTTCTATAACTTAAAATAAATATCGTCACAACAAAGCTGCGTCAAGCATCAATTCCTATTACTAGATGGACAGGTGTAGGGCGTCGAAGCAAAACGCAGCGGGTAAAACTCGACAGCAGATCACTGGTGGAGACAGGAAGCGATATGTGCCAAGCAAAGTGCAGCGGGGAAAAGTCGACAGCAGATCGCTGGCGGAGAGACGAAGCGATATGTTATCGGGAGGAGAGAAAAACGCACTGGAGCTGAGCGGGCTTGCCGCAGCGAGCGCAGGGGGGCGACGCCTCCGGGGCTCCTTTGTCCATCCCGGCTGCCTGCACCACGCCAATTGGATCAGGCGGATCAGTAGACTGCTGGACCCGGGCAGGAAGGGCGCGGAGAACAGCAGAGAAGAGTCCCGTCCGGCTCACCTGTGGCGGCGGAGGCTAGGGTTCCGGCGGCGCGGGCGGCGGACACGAGGGGAAAAGAGGAAAAAGGAGGCGGACGAGCCAGCCGAGGGGGTTTGCTCGCTGCCTACCTGCCGTGCTGAGAGTCGATCCGGGCCGTGCGCGCATTCGGTAAAAATAAATAAATTGAATGAACATTCGGTAAAAAATAGGTTACGAAGAGGTTTAATTCCGATATAATAATTTCTTAACCGAATCTGTTATTTGTTATTAAAAACTAATAAATCGACTAAACTCGATTTGATTAATCATTAAGCCAAATATGCAAACTGTACTTCTACGGCAGATAATGCAACAAGTTTAGTTTGTTCTTCTGAAACAAGAAGCCCGTCATGCTGTTTCTGAAGGGGCCTATGCTTCCCAGGCTGGTTTGAAACAAGAAGCTCATCAAGTCATCATGTTGTTCTGAGGAGGCCCATGTTTCTCATTTGAAACAAGAAGCCCATCATGCTCTTCTGCAGGGGACCATACTTCTTATAAGGGCCAGGGAAAATTACTTTATGCTCTATCCGTTTCAAATTATAGATCGATTTGACTTTCTTGGTACATAGAATATCTAGACAAGAACGGAAGGAGTAGATATATAGCTTTTGCTACATACCTAAATACATGATAGAATCAATATACCTAGAAAAGTCTAAACATCTTATAGATTTTTTAGAATGGAGGGAGAACTTATTATCGTTTCAACACCTCAATGTTTTTGGTTAAGGGTAGCAACACCTTGCTAAGCGATGCAGATAGGTATACTTATCTATACCTAATAATAAAGAGGCAAAATTTCTGCCTCTTTTTGGTCTGGGCCTTTTTCATCTGGCCCATTCGTTTTTTAAGTGGATCTAGCCCATTCGTATCTGGTCCACTTGCTCTCCACTCGAGGCCCACTCATCGTGTCCGACCCACTCCAGCTACCACCAGACCGAACAAACCTGCGCGCTCGTGTTCGGCCCACTCGCGGCCCACACCAGCCGAACCACCTACGCAGGACGAAAAAAAAACAAAATACCTACAAGACGTGGATTTGAACGGCTTACCACCACACCACATAAACTCAAGTTATATTTAACGAAGCTTTTCTTATTTAGCCTTGCTAACACCTTCAAATATTTACGTGAAAACACCATTATGTTTGGCAAGACAAAAAAATAAAACTATGAAAATATGGTATTGCATATACTAGAATAATCTGGTAAGACAAAAAAAAAACAAAAACCCTTCAAATACCAAGGGCTTACCACCACGCTACAGGAACTTAGGTGATATTTAACGAAGCTTTTTTTATTTAGTCTTGCTAACACCTTCAAATATTTACGTGAAAATATGGTTGGCAAGACAAAAAAATAAAACTATGTGTGGTACTGCATATATTAGAATAATCTAGCAAGACAAAAAATACAATAAATAAATAAATAAAACTACGAAGATGTGGAATTGCATATATTAAAATAATCTAGCAAGACAAAAAAATAAAACTATGAAAACATGGTATTGCATATATTAAAATAATCTTGCATATATTATATGTAATAATGTTAAAATATGTCTGCTGCTAGACTTGCCAGTTTACTTTAGATAGACATGTGATTACCGTTCAAATATACACAGTATGAGTAGAATCAAGTAACTCAGTTGGCAAGTCCTAATTTCTAGATGTGTATAAACTTGCTCTAATTCTCTTCTGATTTGCAGTTCCAGTGGCCATCCAGTGATATGCCTCTAAAGGACATGTACTTGGTTGAAATTTATTTTCTGCCTTTTAAAATATGCCAATGGCTACCACCTTCTCTTCAGGCTTCTTAGACTCGAGGGTGATGCTCCATATTAGTTTTTGTTCAGTTGGGTTACATAATCACCAAATGACATATATAGAAAAAAAAACATATCTAGAAATTCGGATCTATATAGACTCGAGGGTGATAATCCATATTAGTTTTTAGTTTTTGTTCAGTTGGCCCTGTTCTGCAGCACTATATCAGCGGTACTTTTCAGCAAACGAACAATATTTTCCTCTCACAACAAATCAACATAAGTATCAGCCTACTCACCCCTCTTCTCCGTGCGCCTCCACCAACCAACAAGCAAGCCAAGGGCGGCGAGCCTTATAATTTTTTGATTTATTTAACGTTGGGTTAAACCTAATTAATAAATTCAATAAAAATAGATATTTTATTACTATTTGTATGAGAGTCATACAATAAACATGTGTCCCGTTGTATTGCACGGGTATTTTTGCTAGTATATATCTGTCGGGGACCAATACTAGGGTACCCGAAGAAGAGGAGTTGATACCCATCAATGCTAATTCATCAGAGCGATCAAGAACGCGACTACATTTCCCAGTGGGTCCCGCCTCGTCCAAACCACCAAGGCTGCAGGCTCCGTTTCGCCCGACCCCGAGAGCTGGCTCCGCCTCGCCCGACGTCTAAAGGATGGCTCCGCCTTGCCCGACGTCTGAGGACTGGCTCCGCTTCGCCCGACGTCTGAGGACTGGCTCCGCCTCGCCCGACCTCGAGGGTTGGCTCCGCCTCGCCCGACGTCTGACGGAAGTCCGACATTTGAGGACTGGCTCCGCCTCACCCGATGTCTGAGGACTGCTCTGCCTCGCCCGACCCCCGAGGGTTGGCTCCGCCTCGCCCGACTCCCGAGGGATGGCTCCGCCTCGCCCGACGTCTACGCGCGACTCCTTCCTAACGACGCGCACAGATAAGGCAGTGCACTCAAGTCAACCGCAATATCGAGGACCATACCTTGCACGCCTGTAGGAAAGTACCGTCAGGATATGACAAGACGGGCGCTTTAAGCCCTTCCAGGCATGTCAGAGCCTGAACAGTGTTGTAGGCGCCGATATTTGTCTTACAGTGTTGCGGGCACCACCATTTGCCCTCAGGCGCGGATCCTGACGGAAGCTCATGACAACCACTACGGTCCAGGAGGAAACTCGCATCACCTACAGTAACTAACGTGCGGTCACTGCGCTGTCTGCTCCCTGTATGGCCACAGATCAGCACCTTGGTCCGCTACACCGCCCGCCGGGGCGGGATGGGACATGACAGGATCAGTGGACATGCACCCAGCGTGGGGCTATCCCTAGCACCGCCTGCCATGTCAGTGGGGCCCGCACAGAGGAAAAGAAAGACCCAGCATCTTTGAAGGACCTCCTTTACCCATGATTTTTCTTCTTTCTCCCATCTGTAATCCCTGCTCTCCCTTAGCCTATAAAAGAGACGGTAGGGCACCCCACTAAGGGGATCAATTCAATGCACCACGCATCACATCTCACATAGCTGAGCAACAACCAAGCTCTCAGCACCTATTCGACCTTTCCATCAGAGACTTATGACATGTCCCTCTCTCGCCCGTTTGTAACCCCTACTATGAACTTTTCAGTGCTAATAACACGAGCAGCAGCCACGAATTGGACGTAGGGACATTCTACCTAAACCAGTATAAACCTTGTGTCTTTTTAGCACACCATCTAGGTCAGACGCGCAATAACACAAATTTACTCGTTGGTGTTTACTCGAAACATCGATAGTTGGCGCGCCAGGTAGGGGTGCACGTTCTGACATTGACATTAGGCCACGGATGGCTAGCCATGGTATCAGCTAGGTCTCGGGTGCACACATGCTCTTTGGGGACCTAGACTTCATCTTCACGGTGGGAGGAGAGTTGGCATTGGCTCACGCCACCATCCAACCTCTTCCCTCCATCGGCCTCGACTACAGGAGGCTTGAGCGCCAGCTCAGCGTCTCCCTAGGACCCCAGCCGTCCAGGGAGGACCCACGCCGCCTCACCTTCTCTTACTCCAATGACATGGTGCAGCTCGCTGGAGGGGAATCCCTCTCTCCGAAACACCAACAGTTGGCACGCCAGGTGGTGCGAATAATGATGATTTCATTATCCGTAACCTTCCATTGTTCTTGGCCGATTCGGCACGAACATGGTTGGAACACCTGCCATCCAATAGAATCCAAGGTTGGGTGGAGTTGAAGGAGATCATCGTGGGAAACTTCTAGGGCACATACAAGCGCCCTGGGAACCCATGGGACCTCAAGAACTATCGATAGAAGGCCGGAGAAACCCTCCGTGGGCACATCCGACGCTTCTCCCGGCAGTGCAACGAGCTGCCTAACGTCGCTGATGCCGATGTTATAGGGGCTGACCACCTGCAAGTCTCTAGTTCACAAGCTAGGACGCAAGGGTCCCCGAACCACCAAGTAACTCCTTGACATCGCCACCAGCCACGCCTCGGGCGAAGAAGCGATCGGAGCTATCTTCGATCATCTTAATGGTAAGGCGAGGCGGGACGAGGTCGCTGGTGAAATGGGCACTTGAGATGATGGGTTAGGGGCTTAGGGCATTGCGTATGCCTCTCGGATGGCCATCAGTCCTAGGTGTTGGCGGATTTCGTCACTGAATGGACCGAGGTCCAAATGCCACCAGCGGTTGTCGATCAAGAATACTAGACGATGTAGTTCGATGGATCGCTGATGAAGAAGGGCACCGGCGCGGGGCTGGTCTTCATGTCACCCCTTAGGGTACGCATGAGATACATGGTCCATCTCCATTTCCCCTCCTCCAACAATGTGGCCGAATACGAGGCGCTCATCAACGGCCTACGCATTGCCATCGAATTGGGCATCCGACGCTTCAATGTTTGAGGAGATTCCCAGCTGGTCGTCGATCAAGTCATGAAGGAGTCAAGCTGCCACGATGCCAAGATGGCCGCATGTTGCCGAGAAGTCCGCTGGTTGGAGGACATGTTCAACGGCCTCGAGCTCAATCACATCTCGAGACGTCTCAACGAGGCGGTCGACACGCTTGTGAAAGCAGCATCCGACCCAGAGCCGGTACCAACGGGCGTCTTCGCCAGCGACCAGCACAAGCCCTCGGTTTGTTATGAGGGGTCGAAACAAGGCGGTAACGGTCTGTCCAATCTAGTCCCGGGGGCTGACCAACCATCAGCTTCATCCGGCCCCAAAGTCATGGAGCTCGAAGAGGACCCAACAACAGAGCCTGACCCTTCGATCGATTGGAGGATGCTCTACCTCGACTACCTCCTCCGTGATGCGCTACCGACAGACAAGACAGAGGCTTGACGGCTCACATGTCACGCCAGGTCCTATGCTCTTGTGGAGGGCGAACTCTATAAGCGAAGCCACACCGGGATCCTGCAGCACTACATCCCCATCGAACAGGGAGGAAGTATTTGCTGAGCGATATCCAAGGTGGGGTCTATGATCACCATGCCATGCCTAGAACCCTGGTCAGAAACACATTCTGACAGGGCTTCTACTAGCCCACTGCTGTAGCCGACATCGAGCAGATCGTGCGCACCTGCGAAGGGTGACAATACTACACTCGGCGGATTCACCTACCGGCCCAAGTGCTCCAGACGATCCCTATCACGTGGCCATTCGTGGTCTGGGGGATCGATCTGGTCGGACCTCTCAAGAGGGCGCCTGGAGGCTACACCCACTTGCTTGTCACCGTAGACAAATTTACAAAGTGGATAGAAGCTCAGCTGATCTTCGCGATCAAGTCCGAGCAAGCCATGTTGTTCTTCCTCGACATCGTCCATTGCTTTGGAGTCCCAAACTCCATAATCATGGACAACAGCATGTAGTTCATCGGAAAGAAGTTCCTTCGATTCTGCGATGAATACCACATCCAGGTCGATTGGGCCGCCGTCGCGCACCCCCGAATGAACAGATAGGTCGAGCGCGCAAACGGCATGGTCCTACAAGGCCTCAAGCCCAGGATCTTCAACCGGTTGAACAAATTTGGCGCACGCTGGATTACCGAGCTTCCTTCAGTACTCTGGAGCCTGAGGACAACCCCCAGTCGAGCCACTGGCTACACACCCTTCTTCATGGTCTATGGTTTCGAGGCCGTCCTCCCAACTGACCTTGACTATGGAGCGCAAAGGATCAGGGCGTATGACGAATAGGGAGCCAGGGCGTCCCATGAGGATGCCCTGGACTAGCTGGATGAAGCGCGCGATGTTACCCTCCTCCGCTCGGCCAAATACCAACAGGAGCTATGACGGTACCATAGCCGACACGTGCGGGGTCGAGCCTTCAACATCGGGGACCTGGTCCTCTACCTCATACAGAGCAATAAGGACCACCACAAGCTCTCCCTGCCATGGGAGGGACCATACGTAGTTGCAGAGGTGCTCCGTCTAGGCGCCTACAAGCTCAAGACCATCGACGGTGAAATCTTCACCAATGCCTAGAACTTCGAGCAGCTACGTTACTTTTACCCTTAATAAACGCACACTTTCTCTTATCAGTTTAGTTATCCAACTCCCTGATTTTTTCAGTGACAGCCGCCCCCAGCAATGGCAAAGGGTTGGATCTCACTCAGGGGCTGATATGAGCATATCTATCCAGCAAACATTTTCTGTGCTTGCCCCCTTCTTTACGTTAGGACCTAGGAGCTAGGTTTATGGGAACAAGCTTTGAGTATAACTGGTCGGACTACGGGATACCTACGTCCCAGCGGCTATGGTGTCTTTGCTCACCAGCGTAATCAGAATTGGCTTGCCCACGCTCCGAGCTTTTATGACCTTAACAAACAAAAAGGGTTGGAATGCACTAACTCTTTATACAAAAAGGGGAGAAGAGCTAAGAGACCGTTTGCTACACCAAAATTCAAGAACTTATCCATTTACGACAAGTTTTTCCGCTTGGCTTATATGCCTAACTAAATTCTTGTGCAGGATGTCCTTATCCCCTATTTTTCACAGGAAAAACTTGTCTCGATAGGTAACACGAGTCGATCGGATGGCTTGGCCACTAACGAGAAGCGGGTAAGGAGCAGACATGATCACGCCCATACCCGGTCCGAACCCATCACTCTTACCATCGAGGTAAAACCGGTGCCCAGGTCAATCAAACGGCTCCAAACCGCCGCCGAGAGACAAGCACCCTTACTTACTTTATGCATTAATTTCGATACCGAGCCTCTGACCTCAGCAATGGCAGGGGGTCGGACATCGCCCGGGAGCTGACGGGAGTGTCTATTCACTAGACATTCTCTTTGCCTAACCCCTCCTTACATTTAAAAACTAGAGGCACGGTGTGCGGGCGCAAACTTTGAGTAAGCCTGGTCGGACCACGAGGACCCTACGCCCTAGCGGCTACGGTGTTTTTGTCCACCAGCGCGATCAGAGTCTTTGTCTCCACACTCCAAACCTTAACCTCCACCTTCTCGGGAAGGATTTGGAGGGGCCTACCTACGGAATCTCCATCAAGGAGAGGCTGTCAGGTCTCCCAAGTCGATCGAATGGCTCAGGCCGCTGCCGAGAGACAGATACAGAAGAATGTGAGGCTTGTGCAGGTTACACCGGCCCCGCCACGAACGTCGGACCCGAACTCCGCACGAACACATCCGGTAAGAACTCCTAGAATCCGTCACTCGTGCCATCGATGTAACATTACCGACCCCCGCTATTTCTTTATATGATCATTCATACATTCATCTCATACATCCAAGCATCGCATATGCGATTGCTACATCACAATGTTTTGCGTCACGTCACGAAGCGGTAGTCATCTCATTCGATATGAGCGGCAACTGACCGAGGTTCGAAGGCCAGCCCATGAAGGGCCCAAGGCCGCCTCGTGTCAAATAGAGCTAGGGGAGAAAAACTAAGATGAGCCCCAGCGGGCCTTGCCCAACCCCGTTTAGAAGCGAATATGGACATCTCGACCTTTCTCGTTCGATTCTAACCTCGAGCCAAGCCCACAGAATCTCCATCGAGGAGAGGCCAATGGGCCACCCGAACCTATCGAACGGCTCGGGCATCTGCTGGGAGGCGGGTTAAGAAGTAGTGGAATGCCACATAAGGGCTATGCCGATCCCGTCAGCGAATGACGGACCCGGATTCCACTCGAACATGCCTATTAGCGAGCTCACCGAGCACGACACTTGAGCCGACGAGGCAAGTATCGTTACCTCAGCCCCTCTGGTTGCGGAAACCGAGGATGGGGTGACGCATGAAACATGGCCGACCCCTACTGAACCCCACGGGGCTCGAGGGTTCGAACCGCTTGATCCTAGATCGAGAGACCGAGGTTTGAAGGCTGGCTCACGAAGGGCCTGAGGCCGCCTCGCGTCGAACAAAAGCCAAGGGGGAAAATACAGATGAGCCCCAGCGGCCTTTGCCCGTCTCGCCTAGAAGCAGATAAGGTCATCTCAACCTTCTCGTTCGATCCAAACCTCCAGCCGAGCCCATAGAATCCCCATTGAGGGGGAATCTATTGGAAGGTGGGTTAAGGAGCAACGGGATGCCACACGAGGGCTTTGCCAACCCCGTCACAAGCGACGGAACCGGATCCCGTTTGAACATGCCCATTAGCGAGCTCACCGAGCACGTCACTCAAGCCGTCGAGGCAAGTGATGTTAACTCAACCCCTCTGGTTGCGGAAACTGCGGATGGGGCGACAATCACAAAAACGAGCCAACCCTCAACCGAATCCCCGCTACGCATAGGGGCTTGAGGCAAGATGGACTTGTGAGGAGATTGAATGCACGATCATAGAACGATAGCTAAGATCCTAGGGAGGGGGTACGTGCGAATACAAGAGATGCTTGCTCCTACTAAGTTTCGTTATCCTCTCCTCGATTTTCTGTGAGATCCGACTCCAGCAATGACAAAGGGTCGGATCTCACTAGGGGGGCTGATAAAGGTATAAATACACCTTTTCTAAAAATAGTCGCCTCATCAGACCTCTTCCTCATGCTAAGCCTAGCGGCAAGGTTTATGGAAACGAACAACTGAGCATCCTTGGTCGGACTGCAAAAAACCTACACCTCGGTGGCTACGGTGTCTTTGCTCACCAGCATGATCAAAGTTCTCCGCTTACACCTTGGGACCTACGGTCTTAACGAACGGAAGGGTCGGAATACATAAACCCCTTTTTTCGCATACAAAAGGGGAAGAAAACAAGTTTAATCAAACGAAATGAAATGACGAAATTGTTTTTGCGATACTTAAGGGTCGGTGCTTGTTCACAGATTACAATAATGTTCATCCAACCTATTAGACTAACTAGCCCCTCGGGGGGAGAACTATGTCTTCAACTCTGTCCACTAGGTCCCATGCAAGAGGAGCCACCACCATCTCTATCTCGTCTAGCTCGGAGGCTTCATAGCCAGGTGCGAAATCGAGGCTCATCGTCTCCAAGTCGATGCTATCCGCGTAATGCGAATGAGCAATCATGAAGGCTTGGGTGATCCTGATGCGAAGAGCTTCCCTCTCGAGCTGGCGCACCCGCACCATGATATCTACGGCATGGGCCGCAAGTGGGCTAGTCCTCTCCGACTGCACCACCTCTAGGTCATCGCAGACCACTCCGAGGGTAGCACTCAGGAGATCGTGCTCGTCGCTCTCCGCTTGAAGGTTCCTCTACGCCTCGGTGAGCTCCGTGGCCAGCCCGGCGAAGACGCTCTTGGCCTCCAACCTCCGGGTCGTTGTGGTTCCAAGCTTGGCCTGGAGGGAGCCGATCCTCTGCTGCGCCTCGTTGCGCCTCCTGGTCATGCTCCTCACGGGCCATGCCATCCTCCGAGCGGAGCCTCCCCATGGTCTGGAGCAGCTCGTCTCGCTCCTTGCGCAGTCGGGCGACCACCTCGGCATCTCGCCCACCGCTCCAGGGCTGTGAGCTTCTCCTCGGCTACTAACTTTAGGTCCTACTCCTTCTCAGCCTCGGCCAGGAGGTCGAAGATCCGCTGGCAGGCCGCAGTGTCCCTCTAAAGTAGATCATCTTGCTCCCTCCTGACTCTGGCGGCCTCCTCCTCATCTTGATGCGCCCTCACCGATTGGGCCTCGAATGCCTTCTTGGTCTCCTCCTCATGCCAACAGGCCTCGGCCTCCCGCAGCCGGAGACTGGCCACCTCCTCAGCAAGGGGAGTCAGCTCGACCACCCTCTGTTGGGCGGCAACAAGCTAGGCAGTCACCTCCTTGCATAGCCGGGCCTCTTTGATGAGGCGATCCCAATTCTCCTTCTGCTCGCGAAGGAACCAGGATTTCTCCCGGCTGCGAGCGATAAGAGACTAAAAAAAGATAAAAATCAGAACACAAAAATACATGAAGAAAGAAGAAGATGAGAGGCAAGGTCAAGTGAATACCCGGCCAGTGGGAATGATGACTTCGCTCAGGGCGCCCCTAGCATTGTCCAAGGCTGATAGCACGACCGCAATCCCCTCGTCGAGACTCTCCCGCTCCATGCTCTCAGTGGCATCGTCGAGGGAGAAGAGTGTCGACATCGGGTCCCACAGATTCATCCACCGGAGCAGGGGCTTGCCTCACACGGGCAAAAGGCTGCCCCCTAAGGTCAGAGCTAGGGACGATTCCTCGCCGGTCCTCTCCGCCACCACCGCAACGACCGAGGACCCCTCGGCCGCGTCCCCCTCCGTCCAAACCACGTCGGGCACCGTTACTTGGGCCAACGATGGCGCAGATCACGCCGCTTCCTCAGGCAACACCACGGCTGCATCCAGCGGCGCCTGGCTAGTCACGGTCGCCGCCACCTCCGCCTGTGTCGGTGGGGCCTCGACTGGCGGCGTCACTCCCACCGTAGTCGGCAGCACGAGCGTGAGCGGCAGATCCATCCACCTCGATGTCGGCAGCAGAATCACCTCCATCGCCGGTTGCTCGGCGACCTCCGAGGGCGCTCCCTCAGCCCTGGCGCCCGCTTGTCCCGTTGAGGGCACGGGTGCCACCATGAGCGGCGCCTCACCGGCCGGCGACACAGTCGCACCGGTGCCGCTCCCGCCCGAAATGGGTGTGACGCCAGCCGATGGCCGCCATCTCGCCTGAAGGGCGACACTCTTCTTGGGCGCCAGCGCCAAAAGGTTGCCTTGTCTCAAGACGCTGCAAGAAATAAAATGCATAAGTCACGCTGAAAATAGAGAAAAACAGAGAAAACAAATGAGTTGATGACTTACATCGGCGCCGTCAGGCGGTGGATACATTTAGGGGACGAACCGTTAGGTCCCTGCTCCACCTCATCGGGATGGGGCTGTTTTGAGCCCGCCCCCTGCTCCCGGGCAGAGGGGCTCACTTCCCTTGCATCTAGGGGCATAGCAGCGGAGCCACCCCCCTCCATCGGCACCTCGGGTGCGGCAGCAGATCTGCCCACCTCTGTTGGCTCTTAGGGCATGGCGGCGTAGCCACCCCCCTCCATCGGCACCTCAGGCACGGCGGCAGATCCGTCCGCCCCTGATGGCTCTTAAGGCATGGCGGTGGGGCCACCCCCCTCCACTGGCACCTCGGGCGCGGCGGCGGATCCACCCGCCCCTGCTGGTTCTGAGGGCAGGCCAGCGGTTCGGCCCGTCTCCGCTGGCCTCACGGACGTGCTTTTCCCTCCATGAAACGGGAAAGGTCCCGACCCCTGCAAGGATGTGCGGGTGCCTGTCAGCACGTCCTTGCTCTCTAGGCCACCACGCTCGGTATCATCAACTACCTCATCATCTTCCTCCTCCTCCTTGTCGTTATCACTATCAGTTTCCTCCCCTCGCTCCCGTGCACACAATTTTTGCTTCTTCTTCTTCCTCTTGTCCTCCTTCGCTTTCGTCTGCCACTCAGCCACGACACGGTTTGCCACCCTCATGGATGGATCCCTCGACAACATAGTCAGGAGATCCATGAGGATGAGGTCCCTCGGCTAGTACCCCAATCTCAATGTTAGTATCAAGGAGTCAAAAGTTCAATTGAAGAAAATGACACGAGGAAGAGAAAACTTACAAGGACGATGTACCCTGGTTCCGGCCGCATCGGGGGATGCCCCGGCACCGGGTACACAAAATCAAGAGGGGAGCCCACGCTATCCCGAGAGGGCTCCATCGCCTCCTTGATGCGTTGCGTCACTTCAGAGGGGGAGAGCGTCTCCTCAGAAAGTGTCGTCCCATCGAATGACGCCCCGGGCGCCATCGTGTACAGGGGAAGCGCGTGCCGCATCAGTGGCGCCACCCTCCTAATATGGTAGGCGCCGATGATTCCCGATCCCTTTAGCCCCTTCTCCTTCAGGAAGTGGATGGTGGCGAGATGGGCCTAGATCCTCTTCTTGTCCTTCTCGGGACACCCCACTTCCTCCCGGAATCTAGGGCCTCTTCGATTAAGCGCCCGGTAAACTCCGGCAAGGGGGCGGCGACATCGTTCTTAAGATAAAACCAATGCGAATGCCACCCCTTGTTGGAGGTCGACAGCCACATCGTCGGGTAGTCGCTGACCCGGTTATTCCAAAGCTGGATGCCGGCGCACCCCATCAACATATTTAGCTCCTGCCTCTTCTCCCTCTTCTTTTGGAGGGTGACGGCGAAGAAGTGCCACCACAGATCAAAGTGGGGGCTGATCCCTAGGAATCCCTCACACAGGGTGACGAACACCGCCATGTGTTGGATCCCATTCGGGTTGAGGTGCTGCAGCTCTATCTTGTAATAGAACAGCAATCCTCGAAGGAATATGTGGGCGGGGGTGGCGAGCCCGCGCTCATGGAAGCATGCGAACAAGATGACGTAGCCGTCGGGCGGCGATGGCACGTCCTCCTCGCCGGGCAACCACCACTCCTCGGCGGCGGTCCGCACGCAGAGAAGACCACGGTGGACAAGGCCCTCCAAGCACTAGAGGGTGATTTTAGAGCGGCACCACGGCTCCATTGGAAGATGGGGGTGGGTGGATGCGAACTTGACGACGACTGAGACACGGATGCAGGGAGCTTAGGCGATTGGTGGTGGAGGTAGCAGATGCGAAGGTAAAGAGGCAAAGTATGAAATCCTGGCGGCGAACCTTTTGGTTTTATAGGGACGACGGATGCGAGGAAACCAATCGTCCGCCTAGATCTCCGCGCCCCCATGATCTACCACAACGTCACGCCATAGGATATGCGCACGCAATCCCTATCCTTTCCTTCAGGAAACTCGCCGAACATTTTGTCTCCCCGGGCGGACCGGGACTCATTACGAGTAAGAGGAATATGAATCAAAAGCGCATCTACGGCCCGTCTAGGCCTAGGAGTCCAACGGTTAGCCCATCAACGGGTCCAATAGCCACACCAGACACCCCTATGACAAAGGGTGGAAAGAACTAGGCCCCGCAAGCGGCCAGCGCCCAGGCGCACGAGCACCACGAGCATATCAGCCCACGATTGAGTCTCAGCCAGGCTTACCCTGACCGGATCCCTGCGAACGGGATACCGGGACCCCAATCGAACTATCCAGCTAAAACAGCCATCAAAACTCACAACCACACCCGCGAAGGGTCCGACCTCGGCAAAAAGGGAATCGCCATCCCCACGGCACGCCGTGGGCGACAAGAGGAAGCCAAGGCCTGTAGAGTCCTCCATTTCACAAAAACCTCTAAAGGAGTATTCTACTCCTCCGCAGGCTCAGGGGCTACACCCATCGGGTGCGCTCGCGTGCACCTGCTGGCAAGTCGAAAAAAACTCTAAAGGAGTACTCTACTCCTCCGCAGGCTCGGAGGCTACATCCACTGGGTGCGCTCGAGCGCACTCGCTGGCAAGTCAAAAGATCCCCTAGACGATTCTACTCGAATCGCTCGGGGGCTCGGGGGCTACTGTCGGGGACCAATACTAGGGTACCCGATGAAGAGGAGTTGATACCCATCAACGCTAATTCATCAGAGCGATCAAGAACGCGACTACATTTCCAGTGGGTCCCGCCTCGTCCAAACCACCAAGGTTGCAGGCTCTGTTTTGCCCGACCCCTGAGGGTTGGCTCCGCCTTGCCCGACGTCTGAAGGATGGCTCCGCCTCGCTCGATGTCTGAGGACTGGCTCCGTCTCGCCTGACGTCTGAGGACTGGCTCCACCTCACCCGATGTCTGTCCGACGTCTGAGGACTGGTTCTGCCTCGCCCGATGTCTGAGGACTGGCTCCGCCTCGCTCGACGTCCAAGGGCTGTCTCCGCCTCGCCTGACTCCTGAGGGATGGCTCTGCCTCGCCTGATGTCTGAGGACTGGCTTCGCCTCGCCCGACCCCTGAGTGTTGGCTCCGCCTCGCCCGACGTCTGAGGGCTGTCTCAGCCTCGCCCGACTCCCAAGGGATGGCTCCGCCTCGCCCGACGTCTGCGCGTGACTCCTTCCTAACGACGCACGCAGGTAAGGCAGGGCACTCAAGTCAACCGCAATACCGAGGACCATACCCTGCATGCCTACAGGAAAGTACCGTCAGGATATGATAAGACGGGCGCTTTAAGCCCTTCCAGGCATGTTAGAGCCCGAACAGTGTTGTAGGTGCCGACATTTGTCTTACAGTGTTGCGGGCGCCGCCATTTGCCCTCGGGCGCGGATCCTAACGGAAGCTCACGACAACCACTACGGTCCAGGAGGAAACTCGCATCACCTACATTAACGGACGTGCGGTCACTGCACCGTCTGCTCCCTATATGGCCGCGGATTAGCACCATGGTCTGCCGCGCGCGCTCGCCGGGGTGGGATGGGACATGACAGGATCAGCGGACATGCACCCAGCGTGGGGCTATCCCTGGCACCGCCTGCCATGTCAACGGGGCCCGCACAGAGGAAAAGGAAGACCCGGCATCTTTGAAGGACCTCATTTGCCTCTGATTTTTCTTATTTTCTGTAATATGTAATCCCTGCTCTCCCTTAGCCTATAAAAGGGATGGCAGGGCACCCCACTAAGGGGATCGATTCAACGCATCACATCTCACATAGCTGAGCAACAACCAAGCTCTCAGCATCAATTCGACCTTTCCATCAAAGACTTGGGACCTGTCCCTCTTTTGCCCATTTGTAACCCCTACTACGAACTTTTCAGTGCTAATAACACGAGCATCAGTCACGAACTGGACGTAGGGACATTCTGCCCGAACCAGTATAAACCTTGTGTCTTTTTAGCACATCATCTGGATCAGACGTGCAATAACACAAAATTACTCGTTGGTGTTTAGTCGAAACACCGACAATATAATAGAAAAGCAACAACAATGAGATGGATACCTTAGGTGGTGTTTATAATTAAAGTTTAGTTTATTTATTCTTGCGAAACAAGAAGCCCATCATGCTTTTCTGAAGGGGCCCATGCTTCCCAGGCCTGTTCTGAAACAAGAAGGTCATCATGTTCTTCTGAAGGGGCCCATGCTTCTCAAGCTGTTCTGAAACAAGAAGCCCACCATGCTCTTCTGAAGCGCCCATAGGACTGTTCGGCGGCTTTTCGCTAGCACTGTGGCTGCTTTTGTCTACTGTAGCAACTAGCGCGGCGCCCGAACATGTGGCATGTGGGTGGGTTACGGCCTTGCGCGGCGCCGGCACGAATTGCTGATTCGCCACAAAACCAGCCGGTTCAAACGGCTCGCAGTGGCACAATTGCACGGCCGCTGTTTCTTCGTTTTCCTGTTCACCCGGGCAATCGGTCCGTTTTTTTTTGGTCTACTAGCGTCGCGGCAGCCAACCCCTGCAAGCTTGCCACACTGCCAGCCTGCGGCGTGCGCGTGTTGGATTAGCTCTGCATGCTTCGCGAGGTCGTATGTCGTATCACATGTTCGGCTCGAATATGTACGCGCTAGCTACTAGCACTACACATGGCAGCTCTGCGTGCATGTGCCCCGTGACCATAAAAAAAACTGGTCTGTTGGACTTGCTGGATGGACCATGCCGCGCGCCAGCTTTCCAAACTAAGCTCGATCCGTCACGTCGAGCACAAGAGTCGCCACGCCGGTAGCAGGCCGGCCGGCGACATGCACGGGTGTGAGAGCCGGCGGCAACAAACCTACGTATATATGTAGCAGCCCTGACCCCTGATACCACCAAAGCGGCTTCGCCCGCCGGCGCTTTCCCCTGTTTGCAACTTTCCCTTTGTCAAACCAAACAGTTGCCCTCGTGCCCCGGAACGGCGCCGGCGCGGCCCAAAAAGCTAGCGGCACGCACAGCCGGGGGGGGGGGCGCCGGGGGCGGCTTGCGCCAACTTTAACGGCCACATTGCTTCATTGTTAGTGCCGGCCGGCAGCGCGCGTCTGCGGATCGGAAACGGATGCCGCGCTCGCAGGCCCTATCTGTACTCTCGGCCTCGGCAGTTGGCACAGCTACGATTATTTCATGCTGTGTATGTACAATACAGCAAGCAAATTAAACATGGTCGGGCGCCCAGGCTCGGAAGGTCTCAGCACTCAGCAGGATGTATCCAGCCCGTGTATGCCGTGGGGCGCCTGCTGTTGGTGCAGACACCAGAGGGGCGCAAAGAGACGATGGCAATGCAAGAAACACACAGAGCTTCAAAAGAGCAAGAGGTAGCGGTGATCGATGCTAATAATACCGACTGCTACCCAACTGGAGGCTTCACTGCATCTGCATGCTCTTGCAAAGTTGCAAGTACAGGGATGGAGGTGGGCGCGTTTGAATTCCAACATCGTCTAGTAGCTCTTACAGCAGCACGCAAGCAAACAATAAGCAAGGGAGCAAAGAGCCGAATAAAGACCGGCGGTCTTTGGGCAGCAGGAGGATTCCAGACGGTGGCTGCCCTGGCCTGGCCTCCCTTTACTCGACAGGGGGCGAAGTTCAGCCTGTTCGGGAGGCCGTAAACGATCGTGGATTATTTACTGCTGGCTGGTTTGGTGTGAGAGAAAAATACTGTTTCTGGCTGAAAATTTACGATCGTTTACGAGCAAGCGAACAGGCTAAGACAGAGAATAAAAGAAGAGGAGAAAAATACACAGTAAAGAGCAGGGATAAAGATACACGACTGATAGCCTGCCCTGGTACGTGCTAGCTAGCTAGACTGACAGAGCATCTCCAAGAGACTCTCTATATCCGTCCTAATTGTTTGGAATAGAGATTTTGGTGAAAAACTAACCTCCTACAGCTTTTCTAAATGGTCATCCAAATATAGCCATCTTCTATTGCAGATTTTTCGCTAACAAAAACAGAAGACGAGAATGACTCTCTGGAGTGCGCATGAGATATAGAAAAACTTTTGGAGACTGAAAAGATATAAAAAACGATTTTTATGCAAATGGCTTTCCAAATGATGATTTAAGAGTGAGATTTAGAAAGGCTCCTGAAGATGCTCAAGCATCAGCAACAGGCAGCTGTGTAGCAGCTAAAACAGTGGGGAAAGAAAAGACAAGGATGGGGGCCCAGAAAAGGAGCCCATCTCTTCGTCTAATCTACCATATAACCAACGCAAAAACATAGATTTATATTAGCTAGAGAACGAAGGATACACCTAGCCATCAAGTGATCAGCTCGATCGATCGACTAGCAGGTTTACACAGCCGAGATATACGTACGTACGTGATTGGAACGTTTAACCAAGCTAATTTAAGAGGTCACTAAGCACTAGATATATAGCTTCATAGTTCATAGAGCCACTTGTTAAAAGGAGATTGTCGATCGGAAGCTAGGTAACAGTAGCAACTTGCTACTCTAAGCTTGAGTAGGAGTAATTATATTAGTATGGAGCAACCCCCATGTTGGCTGCCGCCGCGTAGAGCCCTTCCTTTAGAAGCCCGTCCTTTCTGATCTGGTGATCCTGGTAAAGCCAAAAGCATCGAAATTTGGTTTAGTTTAAATCATTTTAACCATGATTTGTTGGGAGCATGATAATGCTTAAATGTACTTAGTAGTATACATTTTGCATGTTATCATGCCTTTTTTGTTTGAGCTAACTGCTCCTATAGTCTTAATTATATATAAGAGAGTCATACAAGAATATATCTGCAATCTGGCATGTGCTATATATATTTATTGTGGTTATGCATGAAAAGTGTTTTTTTTCAGGCATGTAACAATTTCGATGTACTGGAACAAGATCAGAATTCCAAAGATTTCCAATGCTAATCTAATAGGCAGATCGAGATTTGACCAACAATACTTGACAGAATCAAAAGACAAGTAACAAGTAGAAAATTTTGAGTATACATTATACATTTGTATAATATATACCAAATAATAATGGAAGGATGGGGTTCCATTATTACAAGTCGCCCAATATGATCATCTTGTCTTTTGTTTGAGTAATCCAAGAGTTTTTTCTAGTGAGAGAATGCAAAAAAAAAAGAAATTTTGAACTACATTGTTATGTTAATATAATCATGTAGGTTGGCATTATGAAAACAACCTATATTTCTCTCTTTTCATTGCAAATATTTTCATAATATATATATGTTCATAACATATAGTATAAGAGAGTCATACAAGAATATAAATGCAATCTGGCATGTACTATATATGTTTATTGTGGTTATGCATGAAAAATGTGTTTTTCTTGCATGTCTCAATTTCGATGCACTGGAACAAAATCAGAATTCCAAAGATTTCCAATGCTATTCTAATAGGCAGAGATTTGATCAACACTTGACAGAACCAAAGGACATGTAACAAGTAAAAAAATTGAGTAATCCAAGAGATGTATTCATATGTACAATACCAATTATGTTAATATATAATCATGTAAATTAGCATAAAACAACATATATTTCTCTCTTTTTATTGTAAATACTTTCATAATATAATAAATTTACTAGTAGAAATTGTTGATGGAACATAAATTTCTATAAAATATCAGTCAATGTCACAACCAAGAGCAGTAAAACATTTTAGCAGAAAATCCATCTTATCTTCTATAAAAGTATTGGAGATTACCTCAACCTCACCCTTTGTTTTTTCAAGGAAAATCACGGACACATTAACAAATACATTTAATTTGTTTTTTTCACTTTTGAACCTTGCTATTGAACTAAAAGGGGTGACGATATTAGCTATAGTTATTTGACACATTTGACTTTATAACGGTATTTGGTGCATATGCATGACCACTAATATCTTTTAAAATCCTTCAAAAAAAATATTTTGCAAGTATTTCACATACAAATCTACCAATATATATATATATACTGCATGTCTCCAAACTACTCCTTCCGTAAATCATTCTTGCTTTTGTAGGTGCAAATCTTTGCTAGGTACCTAGATATACATCATGTCTAGATACATAGTAAAAACTATGTATGTAGAAAAGCCAGGACGACTTACAATTTCGAATGGAGAAAATAAAAGATATAAAAAGATATTTATGTTTGTAATTTTTTAGTTTTGACCAAATCTTGTCCCAAATGAAAAAAAATGTGACGGAGGAAATATAACAGTACATTGACAAGGTTTTGACGGATTCATCACCTGAGGTAGCAGGCTTGTCTTCTTGAGCCCCTGGTGATCCGGCATGAGTCCAAAGTGGATGTGTGGAAAGTGCGCCCACTGCAGCAACAACCAAAACCACCACGCCAAACATGGATTTAGAAAGTAGGGGAAAAATGCATGGAGCTTATCATGCGGTTTTGGAAGATCGGGAAACCCTAGCAACGAACAGTACAGGCACGAACAAAACCCTAGAGTGCGAGTGGATCACACCAGCAGAAATCATGCATAAGAAAGAACCGAAGGAGAAAGATCTAAGCGAGGCGATAGAGGAGGGGAAGAAACCACAGACGTTCTTGGCCGCCGCGCTGAAGGCCTCCCTGTGCGAGATGTCGGGATTGCCAGCCTTGATGCGTTGGATTTCGTCCCTGCAATCGCATTCCCCGTCCCCGAGGGAGAGCCAGCAGAAAAAGAAATTGAAAAGGGAGACGTCAGATCGATGCATATGATCAGTATTCCTATTCAGCAGCTAGCTCAGCAACACGACACTAGTATGATTTGCCATCACCGATGTATCATTTGCCATGTCTTATGTAACGAATACTGCTCGCTACTACTAGATCTTTCATCCCTTCCTCTCTCTTCTGCCATTCTGGGTTTGTTGTGTGTGTGTGTGTGTGTGAGAGAGAGAGAGAGAGAGAGAGAGAGAGAGAGAGAGAGAGTGGAGAGAACGACTGAACGAGAGCAAAAACTATCAGGGTCTCTCTCTCTTCCTTCTGCAAAAGTTCTTGCCTCTGTACCCCGGACCGGGCCCGGGCCGGCCGGCCGGCCGGCTGCTGCCAACGAGGCGGCATGCATTGCCGTGACCGATGAGAGAACCACACCGGCCTTATACACTGTAACGCACAGCATGAAAAATGTAGTAGCTAACATATTATACTGGCACTCACTTGATGAAGCGGTTGTACGCCGACGGCACGCGCTGCCTCTTCTCCGGAGCTGCAGAGACAGAGAGACACGATGCACACAAAAACCTGTTAGACACACAGTCATGCCGCGCGCATGAAACACGGCCAGCAGTGCTCACTGCTCGGCATGCAGCACACAGCATGTACGCAGGAACTCGGCGCATGGACTGAGGTGCACTCTGGTAGCACGCCGTAACAGCGTCCACTGCCCGGTTCTCACAGTGAAAAGAGCTCGAGAACGAAACAAAGATGTGCGCCGCTCGCTCGCTCTCGGACAGTTGATTGAAAGCGAGCCAGCCAGCCAGCGGTGTGGGCGACTGGGCGTTGCACTTATTGATGCGACATGTACAACACCTAGCTAGGCGCATGTGTCTCTAGCTCGCCCATCTGTACGTGTGCTCACTGATCTAGTCAGCCAGAGCGAGCATGGAGCTAGAAGATGAGTATTCTTGAGTTAAACTGAACTGCATGTTTCACCTAGCTTCCTCAAGGCCAGGCTCAGGCTGATCGTATGATCGATCTCAAGAACGAAACCGAGCAAAACTTGGACACTCCGAGATGGCGAAGAAGAAATAGCAAATTAATAGAACACTTGGCGACGTGCGTGGAATGGCTATTAGGTGGACTCACGTCTGTTGATGACGGGGTTAGTGCGCGGTGACGGCTCTTTGGCCCCTTTACCCGCTGCAAGCGGCGGGTGCGGGGGCGGCGCGGCAGCGTTCCTGCCGCTGGGGATCAGGCCGCCGAGGCCGTGCTGCTCCAGCAACTGCAGGCTCGGGTTCGCGGCGCTGGATATCTCGTCCTGCATGGGCGCGCGCGGACACAAGATTATTAGGCATGCAATATATGACATCTCGGAGCGAGCTAGCTCCGGCAAACTTTGAAGCACGCAACGACGTGTCTCCGGCCGGCCTGCCGGATCTCCACGCGCGTACCAGCAGGAGGGATTGGTTGTGAGGGTTGGGCGCGAGGTTGAGCGACTGGGGGAAGTGGAACTGCCCGTTGTTGACCGAGGTGGCCGGCGCCGGCGCCGTGGTGATGGTGGTGGTAGTACTGGTGACAGCAGCTGGTGGTGGGGCGGCCGCCGTGGCTGTGTTCGCCGGCGTTCCCGGGAAGAGAAGGCCCCTCATGTTGACGGTGAGCAAGCTGCTGCAGTGGCCGCATCGTACCGTCACCGTCTTGAACAAGCTGCTCGTAGGCACGCTCACCTGCACCAAGGCACACCTTGAAGCTTGTAAAATCTTTTTGAGATTTAAACAACATGGACAGCTGCATGTATGTATACATATAGAGAGAGATATCGAGAGCAGGGATTCGATCACGGACGACGAGGACGGTTTCGCAGAAGTGGCAGTGCACGTAGCAGAGCTGCTCGGAGGCCGGTGCGGCCGCGGCTACCGGCGTGAGCTGGTGCAGCGGCGGGAGGTTCTCCACCAGGAGAGGAGGCGGCAGCTGCGGGGACGGCGGGAACACCGTGGCCGCGGAGGCAGCGGAGGACGACGAGGACGAGGACGACATGCTGACCGTAGCGACAGCGAACCACCGGTCGATCAATGGATCGCTGCTTTCTTCAGGTACGTGCGTGGTGCAAGCAACAGCAGAGCACGCGAAGCAACACTGCAACAGGGCTGGCTGCTGGCTTCTTGCCCCGATTTGACGCGGCAACGAACCAACCGAGCTGAGAGGTGCTGGTGTACGTGAGTGGAAAGGCGGCACGCGATTGCTGCCGGGCTACCTGATTGATGGATGGATGGATAGTTTAGTAGTATATCTCTCTCATCTTCCTCATCACCACCCTCTCTTTCTCTCTCTCCTCTTTGCCTGTGTGATCTGATGGGTGTGTGATTTGATGGTTTGGAGTGACTGATGTGTGATGCAATGGAACCTAGTATGTATTGGATCTGTTGTTGCTGCCGCTGCGATTTGGCAACTAGAGGGAGAGAGAAAAGAAGAGGGGGGAGAAGACGAGAGGCGAGAGTGCCTTGGTTGGTGAGGAGAGAGGGGGGAGAGAGATATAGGCAGAGCGGCGCAGCGCAGCGTGCGAGGGCGGGGGTGTTTTAGGGAGTTCTCTGGTCAACAATGAGGGAGGGACAGTGGCAGTGGCAGCAGCAGCAGCTAGTGTGCCTAGGTAGTAGGGAGCTAGACGACGGGGGTTGTGGGGCGTTTTTCTCTCGCTTCTGCCATGCCATGCCTGCCATGAGAAGTCGAGTGTCGAGCACCAGGCTCTAGAGGAAGATGGCAACGACAAAGAGGAGTTATTTTCATGTGCTAGTATACCGCCATATGTCTCATGTACATGCACGTGTACTGCTGTTTTCTGGTTTACTGTGACTGAGATTGTATTAGAATGTACGGCTGGGGCACTGCCTTAATTTTTAGGAGAACAGAATGAGGATTTTTACGGATGGTAGAAGAGCTCTCCGGCTGGTTTACCGATCAAGTAATTTTGCATAGGTTGGTTGGGTAAAATTAAACCAGTTAATGAAAGGCTTGGCACTCACATCAATACAGGTATACATAAGAGCAACTCCAAGGGCATCTTTAGGTTCGGTTTGGCACAGCTCCCACAACCGCATCGCGCTAAACAGTTTTTTACTAAGAAGTGATTTTATGATGATTCTATGAAGTGATTCTATGCAATGAACTAGGGGTCCGAGGGTTGAAAAAGTAGTTTCATTCACATGATTCACTCCACGCACAGAGTCATTGTATGCATAAACTTTAGCCTAAAGAATCATAGAGAAATATTTTCAATCTAACAACCACATTTCTCAAAGAACCAGCTTCCATAGAGAATCTAGAGTAGGAGGAGCTCTACCAAACATGACCTTATATCCTTTGTTCTTATTGATAGGAATATAGATTTTATGAAAAAATGCTCTCAGACAACTTCTTTAATTAATATCCAAATATTGACATCCTCTGTTCCAAATTTCTCACAAACAAAAAAAATGGAGAGCGGGGTTAGCTCTCTAAAGTATGCACAAGATGTAGATAATATGTTGGAGGATGGAAAGAAATAGAGAGTGATTCTATTCAAATGACTCTCCAGATGATAATCTACCGAGTGAGTTTAAGAAAGACTATTGGAGATGCTCTAATGACTCGCCTAGCTGAAAATCATACAGGGATGCTTGTGGAAAAGTCTAACTCATCTAAATCTATATGTATATCCATATTGACGTTTTAAATCCCTAGCTATAGTTGCAACTGTAGCCAGAAATAGCTGGACAGGGTTAAAGCTAAGATATTCAACTTTTAGCGATAAGAAATAGCAGCAGCTAATAGCCGAAGAAATCTGGAGATAATCGCTAAATGGGCCACATTTTAGTGATAGCTAAATTTGTCGGACCAAGGAAATGGGCCACCGGCCCTGCTAATACCTCCCAACCCACCCCCACCGTAACCCTAGCCTCTCACTCCACTCTCCCACTCATCTCTCTCCCTTGATTGTTTCTGAAAAAGAGCCAATGGTGGCTATTGTTTCTGCTTTTGGTCTCTCGGAGCCTCGGATGGGCCAGAGGCAGTAGCGCAGCCCAGCTGGAGTCCCCAAGCGGTGGCTGCAGCAACAACAATGCGATCACGGAGCTCCAAGCAGTGGCAGTGGTGGCGGTGTGCGGCACTAGTGGCGGCGGAGGTAGCATGACCTTATGCACTTGTGCCAATGTTTTGTATTTTTTTATAAAAAATGTGCAAAAATAGCTAAATGTCTTAGCTGCAGCTATCTCTGGCTATAGCTGCACTTGGCTATTGAGGAGGACAACAACTAAATGTCTTAGTTGGAGATTTAAAACCTTGATCTATATATACCTACTATTAAAAAGAGATGTGATTCTTCTGTTCGTGTTTTTACTTCCCATAATGGTCTTATGTCCCTCTCTATCTAGTATGTGAAAGGACTGAGTCGATGCCTAGAAAGGGTGAATAGTCTATAATTAATATTCCCTGCATAAACATAACTAAAACATAGCAAGGTGCACATATCATGCCAAATAAAATTGGCCTTGACCGGTTTCCAAACGAGCCTAGGCCAATTTCTGCAGGTTGTTCAAGTAGCCAAAAATGACCTAGGCTAATTTTTCCTAAGCTTGCACACAAATATGTATTTTTGCACTCCCTCCTCCAATTCAATCCAAGGTGTTGTCGGACTTATTCTCAGGGTGATTTGCAACTTCTCCAAAGTGTCACTGCACCCACAAACACACACAATAAATGAGTAAACACAAGCGAAAGCACATATCTACAATTAAATGCAAATGTAAGGCAAATCAAAGATAGAAGATGTAGCGATGTATCCCTAGAGTTTAGGTCCCCACTTGGACCCTACGTCTCCATTGTGGAAGCCATGAACGGCCACCCACGATCAAGCTAGCCAAGTCTCTTTCAACCACTTTCCCATGATCCACATGTTGATCTTTTCCGTTCTGGGGCAAGATCGCAGTTCACACAAACTATCTCGTCCACTCCACAAGTTAGGTGCTCGCGGTCAACGCTTAGCCATCTAGGAGCCAAGCTCCAGGAGTAACAAATGCTTCACCATGAACTTGACGTTCCCATGAAGTGCTAAAGGCTTTGTTCATCTCTCGAATGCTCACAAGCCCACAAAAGGCTATAATCTTCCTCTCCAAGGCAACATAAGTGTTTTGGATGGAAAGTAAAGTCTTGAACAAATGTTCCAAGAAATATAAAGTCATATCTCAAGACAATGATAGTGTTGCAAGCCCTCAAGTGATGTAAATTGAGAAGACGATAATATTTGAATAATGAGAGGCTCAAGTGTGGTTTATTTTCATATATTTGAAACTTGAGTATAGGTATGTTAAACTATCAAGATGGATGCAACACTAAGTGCTAGATTTGACATAGAAGTGCTCAGAGCACCCAAAGTGAGAAACCCAAGTGAATAACATAAAAAGTGGGTTTATTTTAAAATAGGCTAGAAAACCAAACCTAGGCCAGTTTCCAAATCCGACTAGGTAGGGAAAACCGACCTAGGCCCATTTTGTCTGAAAAATCTCCAATGGCTAATTTTATGGGAGGGCTATTTATACCCATTCCCACAACCCTTAAAGGGTTGCTGATGCTTTGTAGTGTTGCCTTAAGTTTAGAAAAGCCTAGAAAGAGCTCCTAATTCACCCTTTTGTGTGATTTGAGTGAAAATTTGTGATATCCATTGAATTGGAGAGGAAAATTAGAGTCTTTTTGTGAGATTATGTGAGCATAAGAGTGCTGATCAAAGCCTTGAGCACTTCCTAGAACCATCAAGTTCATGGTGAAGCATGTGTTACCCTTGGAGAGCCCAATTTATACAGTGGCATGGGACAATTTGTGCAGACTATGATCTTGCCCACTGAAGGAAAAAGGCCAACTAGTGCAGCGTGAAAAGTGGGTGAAACAAACCAGCTTGACTGTGGGTGGTCGCTCATGGCTTCCATAATGGAGATGTTAGATCCAAGTGGGGATCTAAACATTGGTAAATACATTATTGTGTCTCTTGTCTTCGATTTGCCTCAATTTCATATTTCAATTGAATAATTGAGCTTCAATTTGTGTATACTCGAGTGTGTGTGTGTTTGTGGGTGCACTGACACTTTGAATAAATTGCAAAACACCACAAGAAGTCACACAATGCCTTGGGTTAGATTGAAGGAAGAAGGGGGTGCAAAAGTTGACATTTGTGTGCACAGGTTCAGTGAAAACCGGATTGGTTTTGGTTGTGTGCGCTGAAGAAAGCCACCTAGACCGGTTTTGATAGCCTCTACCACACTCTATTGTTTTTCTTTGTATTTTTGCATGGAGAAATTTGTGCCTATTCACCCCCTCTAGGCATCAACCCAGTCCTTTCAGGTACCCTATATAATGTTGGCAAGCAAGTTCTTCATATATTTGGTGAAAGAATAAAGATGCGAGGAGGGTGAATTGGGCTAATTTGAAATTCTCACGGAATTTAAACCTACCGCTTAGCCAAATTCATCCATATGCCTAATAAGTGTTTTATATATCTACCGCACAAAATGTTTGCATCCTAAGTTCCAACCCTACACTAACATGTCAATTCTAGGACCGTAAATTGCAAGAGAGTAAATGCTTAATGCAAAGGGAATGGACAAGGCAATGTTTTCCGAGGTATCCGAGAGTTGGCACTCTCCACTAGTTCTCATTGGAGCACCTGCACAAGGGTATCCCCCCACCCCCTTTGATCCACACAAGGACCAAGTTCTCTCTAGTTGTTGATCCTTCTCCACTCCAAAATGATGGATCACCAATGACGTGTACAATCACCAACTTGACCAAGGCTGAGAGAGAGACAAAAAATGTAATCATTTGCTCTTGCTATTTGTTCCATTAGATTCTCCTTCCTCAAATCCCTAACCTTCTGTGCCATCCCAGTCGCCAAGTAATATGGCATGACTCCATGTGATTAGGCTAATTTAAAATTGTCATGGAATTTAAACCTATCGCTTAGCCAAATTCACCCATGTGCATAACAAGTGTTTTCAATATCTACCACACAAAAATTTTGCATACTAAGTTCCAACCCTACACTAGCATGTCAATTCTAGGAATGTAAATTGTGAGAAATTGAACGCACAATGTAAAGGGAAGGTGCAAGGCAATGTTTTTCCAAGGTATCAGAGAGAGTTGATCCTCTCCACTGGTTCTCATTGGAGCGCCTGCGCAAGGGTATCTCCCTCCCTTAAAGCATGCGAGGACCAATTGCACTATAGTGGTTGATACTTCTCCAGTCCAGAATGATGGATCACCAATGTTGTGTATAGTCACCAACTTGACCAAGTCCTACTGAAAGAGAGAGAGAAACATGTAATCATGTGCTCTCACTATTTGTTTCCTTGAATTCTCCTTCCTCAAATCCCTGACCTTCTTTGTCATCCCAGACGCTAAGTAATGTGATGGGACTCTATGTGATGGGGTTGATGGCTTCCTCAACTGAAGCACGATAGGATGTTGAATAGGTACCTAATGACTCGAGCCCAATCCAAAGGAATAGATCATTTGCCATGAGGGCACTCAGAAAGGTCATGTCTCCTCGATCTCGTCATCCCTCTTAGGAGAAAAAGCCATACTCAGCCATCAAGGCCTCAACTCATGTTCTGGCACATAGGTGGCATCCTTAATTATTCCAGCCTCATCTAGGTCAGTGGATGCACCTACGCCACATAGTTGTTCTACGAGAGGCTCAACCGCACGGTATGAGCAAAAACCCATAAAAATGGCAACAAAAAAATAGATGGAGTTGGCTTGGGCCGGACGGAAAAACAACCATGAAAAGAAAAAAACAGGTGGAGTCAGATTAGACGAACCAAATAGTGTATCATGGTAACGGTAAAAAATAGGTTGTAAAAACATTTTATTTTTTAATATTAGATATAGATATAGATATAGATATAGATATAAATTAAATATAGATCAGTGATAGACTATGGAGACTACCCATCACTTTTGAAGAGTCATTACTGACGCACCCTAGGATGACTAACAAAATTTCCATCACTTTAGTGAGTAATCACCACTCAGCATTTAGATGTCACTACTACTAAAAAACAAAATGAATTTACCGAGGCGGTCATCACAACCGCCTCAGACTAAAGGTCATGGTAAATCAAACATTTAGCGAGGCGGTTCAGATGCCCGCCTCGGTTAATCAAATAAAAAAACAAAAAAACAGAAAAACCCGTGGACAGGCCCGCTGAGCCCATCCACCCGCCGCTGCCTCCGTAGCTGCTCGCCGGTGCCTGCATCCTCGCTGGACCATGCGTTGCACCGGGATCCGCTTGCCCATAGCCGGATCTGGCCTCCCGCCGCTGGATCCGCCATGCCAGAGCCAGATGGAGCTAGAGGAGGAGGTGGGCCCGCCTTGCTGTCGCCGTCGCTGAGGCCACGCTTGCACCCGCGCCGCTAGATCCGAGGCCTTTGGAGGAGCTGCCCATGCCCACGCCTGTAGAGGAGCCACACGCGCCAGCACCCACGCCTGTGGAGAGAGACAGAGGGAGAGGGAGTGAGAGATAGAAGGTTGCGGCTGTAGAGGAGCCGCCCACGCTGCTGGCCTGCTCACCGCTAGGAGGGGCACCGGGAAGGGAGGGGAGTCGGAGGGGGAGTTGGAGGGGCACCAGGAGGGGATGGGAGTCGGAGGGGTGCCAGGCTCTAGGAGCAGATGCGTCGGATCTGAGGGGGGGGAGGAGGAGGGAGGAGGCACTGGGCTGGTGAGGGAGTGGGAGTGAGGTGGGAGAGTGACGGCTGGTGAGGGAGGGAGGGAGACTAGGGTTTCTGTTTATATAGCGTGACTACTTACCGGGCCGAGTGGGCTTCCTAGTGGGCTCTACCATATTAACCGAGATGACCTTATAAGAGGTCCGCCTCCTAAAATAAGGGTATTTTTGGAGGTGGGCCTCTTATAACGCCCGCCTCGGTTAATATATTTTAGGAGGCGGTTGTTTTTTAATCGCCTCTGTAAATCAATTTTGCGAGGCGGTTGATTGTGACCGCCTCGGTTAATAAAAATGACCGCCTCAGTTAATCCCAGGCATTAACCGAGGCAGTTCAAATGCTCGCCCACCTCTGACGATATTTTCAAAATGCCTCACATAATATTTTGCGAGGCGGTTGATTGTGACCAAGGAAGAAGAAAAATGACAACCTAGATGTTAAATTTGGTTGTCAACACTAGCGTATTTGGTTTGAGAAATGAATTAGTCTATTATCTACTTATTTTTTTTTTTTATTTGATTCATGGAATGAAATGACGACCTAGACCGGACGCACCCTTGAGCGACCTGACGCTGAGCTAGCTAGAGTCCGGTCGATTCTAGTAAGGGTCTAGAGACAGGAAACGATGACCGAACGCGTCCGGTACGTCCGACCGGACGCACCCCTCCGTCCGATCATCTCTGGATCAATCTCCGCATGCCACGTCACCCTGACCTGACACATGAACAGTGATTGCTCCATGTCCGGTCACCTCCTCGAATTAGAGTCTGGTCACGCACTCAGCTGATCACTCCTGGCTAGAATACCGGACGTGTCCGGTATAGATATCGGATGCGTCCAGTCACTGCCGTCAGCCTGAGCCTGGGAAAATACCGGACGCGTCCGGTCATCCCGTGACCAGCGCTTTCAACTCCTTTTCTTTACCAACTTCTTCTCCTCTGCAAATGTGCCAACACCACCAAGTGTATACCATCATGTGCAAGTGTGTTAGCATTTCACAAACATTTTTCCAAAGGAGTTAGCCACTCAACTTGCCATGCCACTCGATCCTAGCAATGATGCAAAGTTAGATCACTCGAGTGGCACTAGATGACCGATATGCAAACAAGTTTGCCCCTCTTGATAGTAAAGCCATCTATCCTAAACCCGATCATAAACTTCTCTACACACCTATGACCGGTGAAATGAAATGCCTATAGGTTATACCTTTGCCTTGCGCATTCCATTTCATCTTCTCTGATGTTGATGCAACACATGCACCATCCATATCACAAATGATATGATCCACTTTATATCATCACATGATCTTGTTGGTTCATCGATCTTGACCTCACTAGCTTTTCACCATTGCCTTCGTCCATCGGCGCCAAGTCTTGCTCAAGCTTCACCACCACGCGGTCCATCGCTCTAAAGTCTCCAACTTGCCATTCACGCTTGCAACCGGTCCATCAAGCCAAGTCTTGTCTTGATCTTCTCCACCTTAGTCACAATGTTGATATTTCTTAACGTCTATTGAAGGATTCTGCAAATGCACAGAACTCTGTAGCCCATGTCTCTCTTTTGATGTAAGATAGCTAGAGAGGTGACTTTAATTCTCATAGAGCAATAACAAATGGAATGCGGTTGCGTATCCCCAGTGTAGGAATAGCATACATGTGTGGGTGTACGTGATCTTGATCAAAAGGCATGAAAAGTTTATCTACTCAGATCAACAAAGCTTGAACAAGCTCAAAACAAACAAGCAGCTTTTATGGTGGCTTTATCATGTATGAATGTGTAAGTAAATATTTGGCTCTGGTAGGAATTTATCACCATTGAGGATCTTCTAGCAAGAGAGTTTTAGCATTTCGCAAAACAAGACTCCAGGTTGCCTTTACTATTCCTCAGATAGGTTCAAAGATTTACTCTAATCATGACTACAACACATCTCACAAAAGCCTATTCTTGGTTCTAGCATTTGCAACCCACGAAAACATTCAACTTAAGATGAACTCTAAGTTTATTATGCTCAAAACTTAAGAAGTATAAGGTTGTATGACAAGCTTTTGCAGAGTATCATAGAGCAACTATTCATCATCTCCAATTTTATCATCATTTTATTAGAGCAGAGTTTCTCTCGAAATAAATTAAAGGCACTCCTCTTTACATTCTATGATCATGAATATTGAAACATAAAGCAAACATGAATGTAAAGAGAGGGTTTAAGATTTTCATACCTGAGCAGGGAGAGATGTCTCCCCCAAGCTTGCCTTTTGCATAGGTTGGAATGTCTTCTGACGGCTCTTTTGATTCTTTTCTTTATTGACTAACTAATACTACTAAAATGCATAACTGACTAGCTAAACCTATAACTACTAGATAACTTATTCAGCAGGGATGCTACTAAATTTTATTCATTAATATTAAATATTTTTTATATATGTGTTGCTTTAATGCATATCTATCCTATCAAGCATTAGTTACTACAAACTTTATTTATTAACATAGAGTAGCTAAGTGCAACTAACCTATCATGCAATGTAAAGCAACTTTATTGGAAATGAAATGCAACTAAGGAAATGCGGTAAATGAATGCAAGGAATAGAAAACTTACCTTCGTGTCGGGCTCAAGGTCATTTGTCCTTGGGCGGAGGCGTTTCCTCTTGTTCCACCACGGAGGCCTTATCAGGATCAGGGTCAGGGGATGACGAGTTTGAGAAATGATCTTTCTTTTTACGCCATCTCTTTCTATTCTTCTTTTTTCTTGACAGGCTTCGGCTTCTTCGGTTCTTCAATCGGCTTTAGTTTCTTCATCTTGTTTCTCTTCGGATGCTTCTTCTTTTCCTGTTTCTCATCAAAGAGGGGTTGTCCAGAGGCAAAAGCAAATATTTCTTTTCTTCTAGCAAAGTGGAATTGGATTTGCCCAGAAGCCACATATATGCAAGCATTTGCAGTGTTAAGGAAAGGACGACCAAGGATTAAAGGTGTATCCTCGATGTTACACATGTCTAAGATCATAAAATCAGTAGGCACATAGGCACTCCTAACTTTAACTAATAAATCAGTGGCTACTCCCTCAAGATAATGGGTCGATTGATTAGCCAATTGTAAGTAAACTAAAGTTGATGCTAGGGGCGTATAAAATAGCTTATCATAAGTTTCCTTAGACATGATGTTAATACTTGACCCTAGATCACAGAGAGCATTATGGAAGGTATGAGTTCCAATGCAGCAGGCAATTATGGGGATACCGGGATCACCTTTCTTAATGGTAAATGGGGAATCTAGTAAATAGGAACTCCAAGAACTTAAAGCATAGCCATACTTTGCAGTAACAAGGTTGGCTGTTTCCATTGTTCCCTTAGGTTTACCAGAAATAGTATCTTTTCATAGGATGGGATAGCAGCAGCCATTTGAGCTAATTGGGTTTGTATCATCTTATTGAAACTAAGTTGATTCTTTAAGACAGAAGAAAATTCATCCAATTTAGCATTTATGTTTTTCAACATCTTGTCATGAGCATTTAACTTTTTAGTAATACTATCAGTCATTCTATCATTGCTATAAACAAGATCTTTTAAGAAAGTATAACTATTGTTACCCTGATTATTCAAACGAGAAGAAGAGTAATAATTATTACCTCCCTGATTGTTAGAGCGCTGATTCCAGCCTTGATGTTGTGGACGGAACCCGTTGTCGGTGTTGATGAAGTTGAGGTCCTCTTGGGTTTCGGGACAGGAATTGCCCGAATGTCCAACATCTCCACAGACTTCGCAAGTCATGAGGGAATCCATGGCTTTGAGTGTCTCTTGGGCACTCACCTTCTCATAATGATCCACTCGCTTCGCGAGTAGACCCATCTTGGCTGCAAGCATGTAAATTTCTTTAATTGAATGCATACCTCATTTACGGGGTTGGAGTCGATTGTCGCTCCATCCTTGGTTGGAGACCATCTTCTCGATCAGTGTCTTTGCATCTGCAACACTTAGCGAAAAGAATGCACAACCAGTAGCAGCATCTAAATGGCTCCTATCTAACGACACTAATCCATGGTAGAAGTTCTGGATCAAAAGTTAGTCTTTCATGCCATGGTGTGGGTATGCAGAGACGTACTCTTGCATTCATTCCCAAGCCTTGGGAATTGACTCATCTACTAGTTGTTGAAAACTAGAGATTTTATTGCGTAGAGCATTAGTCATCCCCATGGGGAAAAACTTAACTAGAAAAGCGTTGGAACACTTATCCTAGGTATCTACAGCATTGCGGTTAGAGTAAAACCATTGCCTAGCCTTTCCTAACAAAGAGAAGGGGAAAAGGCGAAGATGTATAGCCTTTTGACTCACTCCCTTAATGGTGAATGTTCTACAAATCTCTAAGAAATGTTGGAGGTGAGCATTTGCATCCTCATGGGCTTTCCCACAAAATGGACTAGCTTGAACCATTGTAATTAACGCTGGCTTAAGCTCAAAGTTAGCGTCCCCATTGATAACATTGGGTCTAGTGGCTACATTAGCAGCCAAGGGTGCAAAAACATCACGAATGGACTTGTCGGCCATGATCGTGTAGGGTAGTGATAGGATATGAGGAAAAAAGGATAACCTACTTAAGATAACTAAAAAGAACATAGCTAACAAATTCAGCCTTATAAATTCGATGCCGATTGCCTTCCCCAGCAACGGCGCCAGAAATGATTATTGATATTTCTTAACGTCTATTGTAGGATTCTCGCAAGCGCACAAAACTATCGCGTAGCACTTTGCTCGGTGAGTACCGAGTGTCGAATTTATAATTTATTCCACAGGAAGGCGGAAGGCTAGAATCTATACAGGACTAGGATTGCTAAAGGTAGGTTCCAAGTTAATCCTAGGTAGGTGGACGATAGTGAAGGATGAGTGTAAACTGCCTAAACTAACTACTATTAACAAGCTAACCAGAGATAGCTACGTGGGACAGAGAGCGATTTATCTTTCTAGTAACTAAGGGTAAACAAATAACTAGGAGAAATGCGATAGTACTTCGGGACACAACCCGCCTACCAACTAGGAGAGTTAAATAGACGAGGTATACCATGAGCCCTACGATTTAATAACTAGACCTATCGTGGGGGAATACAGAGGATGGACAAGGCTATCACCACTTGCCACCTACCCCAAACTATCTAGAGGCCTAGCCATATCCACATGTAATCTATAGTCTAAGCACCACGCTTAATCTATAGGCTTACTACTTTGATCTGAGCTCCGTTGAAATGAGATCAAAGCACCCTAACCAGACGGTGGAACCGGTACTAACGAAAGATTACTAATGATAAGATAACCTATGCTACTAGTGCTAAACAACAAGCACCTAAGCTCATTAATGATGAACACTAATGACTAAGTACTTAAAGTAAAGCAAGCAATACTAGAATAATGTACTAAAATAAATACTGAATAAAGTAATACAAAAATGAAAGAATTACAAAGGAGCTATACCAAACCCAGAAGACTCTTCCGGACTCCGCGAAGCTTCGCTCTTGCTCTACTCCACTACTAGACTACTACTCTATAGCTAAAGCTAAGCTAGAGAAGCTTGGAGAGCTTGGAAATGACTAGAACTGAATGGGATGTCTTCCACCGAGCTCCACACCCCCTATTTATAGTGTAGGGAGGCATGGGGGTACTTGTAGGAAGCCAAGAGGTCGGTGGAGGTGACTTGGGCACCAGGCGGCCTAGGGGGGGCGCCGCCCGGCCCTCCATTCCACCGCCTCTTGATCCTACGGCGTTGGTTGGCTCCCAATGGTGGTTATTTGGATAGCACGTGGTGAAACTCGGATGGGAAGTCGGTTGGTGAAGCTCCAAGCCTATGACAATGGGCCCATGGATCCATGGCCTGTTCATCATGACCATTGATCAAACCAATATGGATCAATGCTTCTAATTGGCTGAGGAGGAGCTCCCACGGATCACTGATGTGTCAAGGTGCTAAGTGGGCACCTGGTGGGGCCGGGCGACACCTAGGTGGCGGCGGGCGGCACTGCTTAGTGGGCCCAGGTAGCCCTGCCATGTCCACTTGCTCCTATGGTCCGTGTTTGTCACCATTTTGGCCAAAATTTGTCATATTTCCTGCATACAAATAATTCTCCAAGTACAAGTGGAACTAGGTGAAATTTAAACATAAATCTTCACATGTGATGATAATTTTCCATACTTTTGGGTGGAATGTTGACGGTAAAAATGGGTGTTAGTGACCATCAACACACATGACTCCATGTGATGTCTCATATGCAATGAGCTCCTTCATCACATGTGTGAGCCTTGCAACATATCCAAGCCATTTCCACCTCCATGGAATGTGTTGCTAACACAAGTGTTCCTATAGACTAATCACCTGTGTATCACTAAAACACATATTAGTCCACCTAAGGTTGTCACTCAATTAACAAAACCAAACAAGGACCTTTCAATCTCTCACTTTTTGGTAATTGATGATAACTCTACAAACATATGGAAATTAAGCTCTTTTGGATTCATGTTGCTTGCCCAAGCAATTTTACCATGTGTCAAGGATTTTGGACAAGTACCACAAACCCGAAATGGTAGTATTAGCTCCCCCAACATATATGCTAGTGTGTTTGGTTTAAAGCTTGCATATATGTATATATTGAAATTGTGGGAGAGTAATTACTACCAATGATGCTAAGGTGTATAGAATAAACCTTTGATGCATGATACCAATCGGAGTTGCACTTTTAACACCATCCTTAGCATCATGAGTAGCTAGACACCAAAAATAATAGAAACCATGTGAGATCAACATTATAAGCAAGGTTTTAGTACCACGTGTAGAAAAATAAGTCTAGCTACCATCCTATGCATGCTAGTTATCAAATCATCATTCAAGTTCTACAACTAGCATACACCACATAAGCATGCATATCAAAATTTTAAAAACTTATGCAATGCAAGCAAGCACATGAATATGCACAAATCAAATGCAATCAATCAAAAGTTCATGAGCTTGCTCCCCCTACTTATGTGCTTCTCTTGTCCAAGAATTTTGATCCTTCTTCATTCCTCAATGTTGCTCCCTCTTTGTCCATATCCATGTCCAAATCCAACTTCTCCCTAATGCCTCTTGCATATTTCATATTTTGTACCAATCTCTCCCCCTTTGTCATCAATTTCCATAAAAGGTGTGCATCACTTGATACAAAGGGTTGTATTGGGGTAGATGGTTGAGGCTTGAATCTTTATTTTTTATGGACACCACTTGTATAGCTCTTTAGACACCATGTGTATTATCTTGTGACCTTGATACCAATTGGTGGGACACCCCCTAAGTCATTGCATGGGTCATCCATTTGATAAACTTGAGCTCTTGTAGTGAGGATTGCATTCTTCATTTGATGATCACTTGTGGAACCACCATCTTGTATGAATGATACCATGTAGAGATGTGATATCACGTGTATGATTGATTTGTCAATAAAAACCATTTCTTGAACATTTGCTATCTTCATGAGTACCACTTGTAGGATATCACTTGTAAGTTGATCTAGACACCACTTGTGAATACCACTTGATAGATCAATTAAGTCTAGATATCACTTGAAACAACCAAACTAGATATACATTTGCATTGTTGTCTTGTGCTTGTACTCTTATCTCTTATCATGAGCTTCTAAATTGACTTGAACCAAATTAATTTGCCTAAGCTTCCAAGTTCAGTTTGAACCAATGACAAGGTTCTTCACACCTCTTACAAGGGTTATCTTGCCAGTGTTGTACTTGTCACTTGTTAGCAATCCAAAATAGATCAAGTATTTGGGTTCACTAGCTCATGAACAAACTCATATACCACCACTAGATCAATCAACCATTCAAGCAATAGTGGTAGGCTATGAATTTTAAAATTTCATTTGTCATGCATGATCCTATAAGCATGTACTATATGCACTAACTGCATACTAGTAAGGGATGAAATGATTATACACATTACAATGATACCTTTGCTATCTTGGAGTAGAGGATAGTCAATAGACTCTAATTCATCATTCCAATAGCAATGTGAAGTCCAATTCGATAACTTAGTGAAGACCAATCATCAAAATGAAATCCATTCTTCTCCATATGAAATGAGAACCACTAATGATCAAGTGCACTATTATGAGTTGCGGTTGGCTTACTTCATCCTTTGATCAATGCTTGTATGAGAGAACTATGAGTGTGAATACCACTTGAATTTCTATGACTAGCTCTCTTTTGGGTGTTGCTTGCTTTTCTTGATCAATCCTTTTTGTTGCTTCAACTAAGTATCTCAAATGTTCCTCGAATCACCACTTCCATGTTAGCTTTCCAAGCACCACACTTGGTTTACCTACACATAGACGGCAAACCCCTACGCTAGGGAGAAGTGACCTCTCTCCAAAGAACCATTCTTGATACTCAATTGAATTAACTTGATTGATTGATCCAAGTAATGGACTTAACATGATGAGTAACCATGAAACCTTCTTTAAGTCATTTTC
Source organism: Miscanthus lutarioriparius (assembly GCA_904845875.1). Lineage (NCBI taxonomy): Eukaryota > Viridiplantae > Streptophyta > Magnoliopsida > Poales > Poaceae > Miscanthus > Miscanthus lutarioriparius. Next base: position 104,127,132 of record CAJGYO010000002.1, on the reverse strand, counting down.
TTTCTACTTGTTTAAGTCATTTTCTTTCTACCAAATGATCTCCAATAATCACTAGAACTTAAACTTCATCTTTATCTTGAGCTTAGTCTTGATCTTCAATTGAGTACCAATTAAGTGCCAAGTACACTCCACAATCAAATGACCTTGTACTCTTTGCTTGTCATGCCTCTAGATCAATCCAAAACCAAACTTAGGTCCCTCAAACACTTATAAACATGTTTCCAACTTGAGGATCTTTCAATCAAAGTGACTCTTGATCAATCCAATAATTGTCTTTTTTGGCAGATTCTGTACCCTTCAGAGAAAAATGCATATCTCCCAATATACAGACCCAAATGCCACGAAATTTGGTGGAGATGTGATTCACTAAGTTATCTAGCAGCTATAAAAATTTTATCTTTATTTGACTTCTATATTGCTATCAGATTTCAATTCTTCCACCACTGCTATATGCTAAAAACTGCAGCACTATAGCTGATAAGATCTACTCGAAAACTGAAGCATCTCTTATCCACTTCACATGAAATTTCTACAACATCTAATACCATAAGTCTAGAGCATGTACACCAATTTTCATTCCAATCTAATAAGTTTTAATCATTCAAACATGGCTAAGATCACAGCTCACTCAGATTTTCAAATATTGGACAGATTTCAACTATTGAGCTATTCTTCATCAAATTGAACCAAACTTGAAATCAACTTGTTTGAATAACTTCACAAGACATATATCCATTCAATCCACTTACTAAAGTCATCTCATGAATTTATCCAACATAAATCAGTCCAAACTTGATTACTAAGCTATTTATCCATTCAAACATCTCATAGCAAGCAACATTGCATATTTATCCAATTCAATCAACTCATATGCACCCAAATGAAATGATTAACAAGAGATATACCTTGGTTGTTCATGATCATCCAATTTGTAAGCTTCAACTCTAATAATTGCATGCCATCAAATATTCCAATAAATCATCCACAGCTTGACAATGGCACTTGTATGCTGTAGCTCTTGGACTTCACTAACTTTCACTTGGCATTGGGTTTAGATGTGCACTAAGCTTCATAACTTGATTCAACACATGATGAACAATAAGAAACCCATTGAATCAAGCCTCCAATGCCTTGGTATCTATATATAATCATCCACCTTTTGATGGTACCCAAATAAGTTTGGGTCCTCTCAAGTTGGGAGCAACATACTTAGGCATGTCCTTAGTATGAGTAGCGGGATATTTTGCAATAGCAACTAAAGAGGTACCATTGCCATCCTTCCTATGCATAGAATCATCATCAATTGAAATGGGCTTAGGAGAGTTACCTAGGGGACATAAATGAGCCATGTGTCCCCTTTTCCGGCATGAGTAGCACTTTCTCTTTAATTGAGCCTTCTTTTCCTTGCTCAAGTGGTGCTTCCCATTGCCTTGCCTCTCATGAATTGCTTGAACCTTCTTCTCAAGCTTGGTAGGACACTTCGAGGCAAAGTATCCCATATCTTCACACTTAAAGCACTTGATGTGAGCATACACCTTCTTCTTATCTTTATTCTTGCTCATCATCTAGGCATCTTGAATTTGCATTGGATGGGCTCTTCTTGTTGCTTCACCAATTGCTTGGTTGAGGCTCTTCGTGTTGCTTCACCAATTGCTTGGTTGGGCATATTTAGGTAAGGTGACCCTAAATGCGGCACTTAAAGCACTTCACATGTTTGAGCCTCTCTTCTTCCTTCATCTTCTTGAGCTTCTCAATGTTTGGGCATCCATTTGCATGGTGTCCCACTTCTTGGCATCGGTAGCACATGGAGTGAGACAACTTCAATTGTAGTTGCTTCTTCATCTTCTTTGCCCTTTTTCTTTCGCCCTTTATCATCTTCCTTTTGAAGCCAAGGCCACTCTTGTCATCGAAGTTTCTTTGAGTCTTCAACATGTGCTCAAAGGTGACTTTTGAGTTGTAGCACCTCTCTAACTTGTTGCTCAATTTCTCTACTTTATTCTTGAGCTCATTGTTCTCCTTTAGAAGGTTAGTCTCACAAAACAAGGAAGTAGAACAAGCATCTATATGTGAACAGCATGGTATTTCTAATAAATCATCACAAGAGGTGGATACATGCTTCTTCCCTACATCATAAGAGTTAGTCACATGTTGCAATTGATCACTTGACTCATGTGATGAGCTCTCATTCTTTTTAAGTTTCTTTGAAAAAGCTTTAATAAGAGAAGCATGTTGTTCTAGTAATTCTTCATGAGATGCAAGTAGTGTCTCATGAGTCAATTTTAGCTCACCATGTGAAGATTTAAGAACATCAAGTAAGTGCTTATGTTCTTCACATGAGTTCTTTAGAAATGAGTTTTCATTTTCCAATTTCAATGTTTTAGCTTTCTCATTTTCTAAAGACATGGTCATGTTAGCAAGTCTACTAACAAGCTCATTATATGAATCAACATGATCAACCACATTAGTATTTTGTACCTTCGTGTCACCTTGTGACATGAAGCAATGTGGTGATGGAGAGCTTGTAGAAGCAATGTCATCCGGGCATGATCCATCATGATTACCATCAAGTGTGCATGGAGTAGCATCATCATTGGCATCACTTGAGGCATCATCATTATCAATCTTGTCAAGTGATCTAGTGCTATGATCATCATCATCATCATCACTTGACCATGAGGTAGAGCAATCTTCCACAATCACCAAATTGTGGTCATGCTCAATACACTCATGCGCATCTTCCTTAGGCTCATCCTCCTTGAACTTGCCATCATTCCATGTGGAGGAGTCACCGAAGGTGTGCTTGATTGATTCCCACAACTCATGAGAGGTTCCTTTGTGGTTCACCTTGTAAAACAACTCAAAGCTCAAAGCATCCATTAGATATAAATAAGCATCGACATCAAGTTCAAAGAGAACCTTTTGAGCTTTGGTTAGATTTTTATGGTCCAAGACATGGGTGAGACCACTTGTGACAATCTACCAAAACTTAGGTCCCTTTGCACAAAAATGATCAAGCATGTGATTTTTCCAATGTGCAAAGTTTGTGCCATAAAAAATATGTGTCTCACAATCATCTAGCCCACTAGACGCCATCCTCTCAGGTTGGTGAAGACCACAAATGAGAGACCTAGCTTTGATACCACGTGTAGGGTCGAGATGGCAGACTAGAGGAGGGTGAATAGTCCTTTCTAAAAATTAAATGCGTCGGCTAATCGAAACAAATGTGGAATTAAAACTCTCAGTCTAGCCAAGACTACACCCCTCTATCTAAGTTTACAAACACCTTATATAGATCCTAATTAGGCAACAAAGGTGTTGGGCTAGGAAGAGCTCACCTAAACAATTCTAGCTTGCAAGGTCACAAAAACCTATGCAACTAGTACTTCAAGCAACCGGGAGAGCTCCTACACAACTAGTGATGCAAAGCGCACAAAGCCCCTAAGCTCACTAGTAATGCTCAATAACAAGGCTACACAAGTCAAATTAGAGAGCGCACATTACTTAGCTACATAAACTAAATAATGTGACTAATAAGGTTACTAAAACCAAATTCGCCATGCAAAGGAGCTACTTCTATGCTACACAAGCAAGAAGGCAACTAGCAAGCTACTAAAGCTAAACTAGTCACAAGAGCAACTACACAAGCATAATGTATGAAATGTAAACACAAGCTTGTGTTGCGCGGAATGCAAACCACCGAGAAGATGATGAAGACAATGTTGACATAGTGATTTTCTCCCGAGGTTCACTTGGTTGCCACCAAGCTACGTCCCCATTGTGTTGATCGCTCATTTGGTGGTTCGACGGTTAATTGGCATCTCCCGCCAAGCCCGCACGTCGAGCACCGCAAGAACCTATCCCAAAAATGAGGGTAGCTCAATGACACACTCAACTAGAGTTGCTCTTCTCGATCCCCCGGGGTGAGCACAATCCCTCTCACAAATCCTCCTCCGGAGCACCACACAATCTTCTCGCGTGCTTCAATGGAGTCACAAGCCACCAAGCCGTCTAGGAGGTGGCAATCTCCAAGAGTAACAAGCACCACTGGCTTGCAACATGATCACCTAGGGACACTCGATGCAACCTCATGATGCAATCGCACTAGAATCGCTCACTCACTTGATCGGATGATCACTATCAAGCATAAGTGAGTTAGAGGGCTCCCAAGCATACCTATACAAGCCACCAAGGCTCAAGGGTGCTCAGCAACCGGCCAATGGCCAACCAACACTTATATTTATAGCCCCACAGGCTAAACTAGCCATTACCCCTTCACTAGGCATTCTGCGTACTGACCGAACGCGTCCAGTGTGGTGACCGGACGCGTCCGGTGCCTGCGTCCGGTCACAAATCGACCTCCACGTGTCCTTTTCAAATGAATTGAGCCGTTGGCGCCCAACGGCTAGCCCTGACACGCGCTGATACCAGAGGATCGGATGCACAGGTCCATGACTGGACGCTCCGATGCGGAGTCCGGTCGCCTGCGCGCCACCTTGCTCAGCACCGAGACCAGACGCCCCCTTGCGCGACCTGACGCTGAGCCATCTAGAGTCCGGTCGATTCCAGTAAGGGTCCAGAGATGGGAAACGATGATCGGACGCGTCTGGTACGCCCGACCGGATGTGCCCCTACGTCTAATCGTCTCTGGATCAATCTCCCTGTGCCACTTCACCACGACCTGACTCATGAACAGTGATTGCTCCGTGTTCGGTCACCTCCTCGAACCAGAGTCTGGTCACGCGCCTCAGCTGATCACTCCTTGCCAGAATACTGGACGCGTCCGGTATAGATATCGGACGCGTCCGGCCACTGCCGATAGCCCGAGCCTAGGTAAATACCGGATGCGTCCGGTCCCAATATCGACGCGTCCGGTCACCCCATGACCAGCGCTTTCAACTCCTTTTTTTTACCAACTTCTTCTCCTTTGCAAATGTGCCAACACCACCAACTGTACACCATCATGTGCAAGTGTGTTAGCATTTCACAAACATTTTTCCAAAGGAGTTAGTCACTCAACTTGCCATGCCACTCGATCCTAGAAATGATGCAAAATTAGATCACTCGAGTGGCACTAGATGACCGATATGCAAACAAGTTTGCCCCTCTTGATAGTACGGCTATCTATCATAAACCCGGTCATAAACTTCTCTACACACCTATGACCGGTGAAATAAAATGCCCTATAGGTTATACCTTTGCCTTGCACATTTCATTTCATCTCCTCCGATGTTGATGCAACACATGCACCAACCATATCACAAATGATATGATCCACTTTATATCATCACGTGACCTTGTTGGTTCATCGATCTTGACCTCACTAGCTTTTCACCGTTGCCTTCATCCATCGGCGCCAAGTCTTGCTCAAGCTTCACTGCCACGTGTTCCATCGCTCCAAAGCCTCCAACTTGCCCTTCATGCTTGCAACCGGTCCATCAAGCCAAGTCTTGTCTTGATCTTCTCCACCTTAGTCACATGACTCCATGTCATGTCTCATATGCAATGAGTTCCTTCATCACATGTGTGAGCATTGCAACATATCAAAGCCATTTTCACCTCCATGTCATGTGTTGCTAACACAAGTGTTCCTGTGGACTAATCACCTATGTATCTCACTAAATAGTCCACCTAAGGTTGTCACTCAATTACCAAAACCAAATAAGGACCTTTTAGCTGAGCCGGCAATTCTTGAAATTCACAAAGTCACCACAGGCAACTCGCTGTCAACGGGGACGTCGCCTACCACTGAAAGCATATCGCCGTTAAATCCTAAAATAAATCCAGAAAAACACGAGCACCCATGCAAAGTCGCAGATTTGAACCCGGATGTGAAGGTTCCACCACAAGAGCCTAAAAAAACTGATCTCTACAGTGTAAGAGAAGATTGACTGTGTATGGTAAGAAAACATACGTGCTTGCTAGTACACGTCCTAAGGTAGCTACTAGCTAGGACGACCTGCAGATTACACAGTTCCCTACTAACTCGTATGCACCCCACCAAAGCATAATGCTTCTATGGCCGATACTACCCGCTAGCTAGCCTCCAAAAGGAAGAACATGTATCTTTCATGAACAATAAAAGGTATTGCAAACATATTTATGAAAACACTATACTATATAGTACTCCTACCTTCTTTTCCTTGTGCAAGCAAGGGTGGTATTTATGATGCTGTCAACTTTGACCATTGGTGCCATTTTTCCTACATAGAAAGATGGGTAAGACTGGCGCACACACTTGATCAATTTTTTGTATGTATATAAAACAATGTTATAAATAGCGGGCTATGGTATTTAGTGATGTTCTCCTCTAAAAGCTATAGCAGAGACTATTTAATTTAGCGGTTTTTATAGAAAACATGAAAAATTCTTAACTTATTATGTATTAAAACATTTAACTAAGAACAATTTAATAAACACAAATACTCAAATATATGTACCGTCTCTAGGAGAACATGTCCCACGTCAATTACTTAACATTCACTAAATCAGACAATACTCATGGCTACAACCAATATTCATATTCATTTAACACTAACATTCAACAGTTTAATAATTATTCAATGGTTTATTAAGTAAAGAACACGATGGATATGCATAGCTTATACTCTTTTAGAGTAATGAATGAATAATTGCCATGGTCACGATTAGCGGTGTTAAAATATTTCATGGCTAAGCCAAATAGCGATGTTTAGTGCAGCTAAAGCACTATTAGCAGCAATGGCATAGAGGTAGATCCTTGTAAAAGTTATAGCGGTGCTATAGCAGGCTATTTACATCAATGATATAAAGTGAGGCACCTGTAATTGACTTTATCAATCTTCTAGAAGTGTTTATAAGATTAAGATGTGTGTAGTTGCGTTCATATAAAGAACATTCATGTATATATCGTGTGTGACAGAATAATGACATAGGTTAAAAATCTGTCTAAGTAGTATAGAAATGTATAATACTAATGGCCTGCCCTACACTATGCACAAGAACACAATAAGCAGTTTAGGCATTTAATTTGGCACACTTCATGCATGTCTGCTATGGGGCAGGTGTGAACTAACACAGCTGAGTAGTGAGGTTAGTGTACAGCAGGGTGACCGTTGAGGATCTGGCGAGATTAGTCGCGTAACATACAATCTCACAAGCTGCCTCTCTGAGGTCAGCTAGGCTGAAAAAGATCACCCAAAAGTCCTGACCCAAACATACCAGCTTTTACACACACACAAGCAAAAGCTATACACTAGAAGCCAGAGCTTTCAACAACATCTAGCTGGTCTGGTCCTTACAGGTCTAATATCCATCCAACCGTTTCATTATTCACACACATGCACGTTGCAATCTACTCCTACAACTAAAAAGAATAAAGCGTGGACACTTTTTGGTGCGACATTTGTTTTAGGTCTGCCTCTCCCTATTAGGATCCACGCCTCCTCCGGATATTTCTGATTTCCTCTCCTTTTCTGTTGCTCACGATCAGCTGCAGGCGCCTCCATGCAAAATCGGCACCATGCAAGATCAGCGCCCCTCACAAATCAGCCGCATGCAAAATCAACTGCTCCGAAATCGTGGAAATCCTTTTCATCTTTTCTTTTCTTTTCTTTAAGGATCTCTCCACGCCCATCTGTCGTCGTTCCTCATTTGCCGCCCGAGCTCAACACCGATAATTCCTTCACCTCCCACTTCCAGCCTTGACAAGGGGCCACCTGCAGCGGACAACCATTCACCAAGGGCCTGCGAGTGACTGCTGCCCTGATCATCCCACCTCGGCGATACGGCCAGCCACCGGCGGCGACCTCCGTCTATCCAATACACGGTGATTTCTCTCGGCGGCAGGAGGAGATGAGTACCACGCATCACCACGACCGCCTGACCCGCCTCGGATCCCTTGTCCAGTGGACTGCATCACTGTTCCACAGCCAGCCGTTGGTCCTCCCACGATTGGCCTAAGGTATACCGTGATCTTCAATCCTGTTTTAACTGTATACTGAAAATTCATGTACCGCTTAATTTAATTAATTGTTCTTTTCTGCGTCTTTGTCTCCGTGAGGATCAAAGCCAGCCATGTGATTTCTAATATATTAAGGTCCCAGATTTGCAGGCTCTGTGGTTCTGGTTCATCACTGCTCCCTCAGGCCTCACGCCGTCTCCAACGCAAGCCTCGCCGTCCACGAACCTGCCGCCGGCAACGGTGCATCAGCAGCTAGCACAAGTCGTTTAGGGCTGGTCACGACACCATTGGCCAAGGCTACCTGCAGTCCAGGTCTGCCTCTTACCATTCCTTTCTCTGTGAAAAAACCTGATACTATATACATGGCATGATTGCAGTTTTAAAATAATCGAATATGTTTTTAATTAATTAAGGTACATATCCATGTTTGATATCCCTCAACTAAATTATTTAGTTCGATAATCAGTTAACCGTTCATACTAATTTGGGACCAAACCGTTCTTATTTATTTCGGGGTTGTCTGCTTTACACCGAGGCAAAGCTGTCTGGTGTGAGCACTGAAATGATATATAGCTATATAAAAATACATCATAATTAGGGTTTGATTAAATCAGTTAAATAATTATCGCTATTTTTGTTTGGTTATTCAATTGAACAGAACAAATCTAAATGATTTCATTATTAGTGCTTAGAAAACTAAACTGAGAGTATATAATACTTTTTTAAAAACAAAGTAGAACAAAGACAATACAATTTTATATAGCTATATATCATTTCAGTTCTGAATTAATGACATCCATGTTTCATATACCTTAATTATTTAAAAAAATTAATATGTACGTCTTTTAGGTCTCGATGGATAGGTCATTATAGATTGATTGAAGTACAAGCATGTTTTTTTTTTTTGCAATCACAATGTGCTAAATAGTTTGTGCCTTGTTTTATATTAAGCTAGGACTCATCATGCTCTTTCATGAATCATGATTGCATCAATCTGGTGTTCTGCTTGCTTTCATGTGTTCTGATATTCTTGGTTTAGCATCTGCATTTCTGCTTGCATTTGTAGGTGTCTGCAATTTGTTATCAGTAGGGCTGGAGACAGTTGAAACAGTACCAACGGCAATGATTTGGAGCTCCGGTGAGAATAAGGTAACAACAGACATTGTCAATGTTCACTAAATTTCATGTCCAAATTGTCAGGAAAAGAAGGCAGCTAAGTCGTGAAGTTTTCAGTCAAATAATTTAATAGACTACTAAAATGCTAACAAGTTCCGGTGTATCTCCCCAATCACCATAAGTGCAACAATTGTTTAGTAATTATGCCTATTACAATAGGTCAGTAGCCATCACAATCTGATGTTGTTAGTATGTTGGTGTTGTCAATATCTCAGATTTTTTATAAATATAAATTAGTCCTATACTCCTTTCTCGTGAGACTGCAAGCCATGCTAATATTATTTCCTTTAAGATAGAATGACTGAACTGCACAACTGTCCTACTATATTTTAAAACTTCTCTTATATAAATAATGACACATGCTTCTGTTCTTTACTGGGACTCGCAGGAACTAAAAAAATCAAACCACAGCATGCCCGTGTCATTCACACAAGCACAATTGCAGGGCTTTAGCCAAGCAATGCCTGAAATCAGAGTCTGCCTGGCCAGGTAATTTCTTAATCATTCACGGTCCAGCAATTGGATTCAGAAGTAGAGAGGATTCAGTTAGATGCAAATTGCTTTCACCGTGTCCCGTTTCTCCCGCTTCCTACTCGGTCATCTCCCCGATCTTGACGTCAGCATCAGAGATGATGGTCGCACACATGGCTCGCACTACTGTTTCTCAATCAATATATTTGTTTTGATGAATTACAGAATTAGTCAGCCATCATAATATCACAAACTTGTATGTAGTTCTGGATAGTAGTAAACTTAGAGTTTTGCAAGAAACCTGAATCAGCATAGTTGTAGAACACTAGGTTGTTGTTATATGCTTTCTGACAACTATTTAATAGTCATCATCAAGTTGTTCATTGTAGGATTCCGACTTAAAAAACAATCTAGCTCTCAATCCATATATAGTGATATTGTACAATCCATTGATCTACTTGCCTAATAGTGCTCGATTACATCTCCCATTTGACTGAATATTGCCTGTCATGTGCTTTAATTTTTACGCCCTGCTATTTTCTTTAGCTTCCTGTTCATGTATGGTCATTGTGCTTTGAGCCCAAATATGGTTAAAGTGATTGCCTGTTTACCATCTCAAAGGCCCTCATTTGATTTTGTCCCAACCTGTGTGGTCGACCCTGGGCTGGTTGACTCCACTCACCCACACTGTCACCATGGGATTTTGGCATGTCCACTATGTGAACTCAACAGATGATCACTAATATGGTGCCTTTGTGCTATTGTATATTTTGTGTGCATTCAAATATGAACAACTCTGAATTTGTATACGCCTTTGACAGCTAGTAGCTGCAGCCACAAATATGAACTACTCTGAATTTGTATATGCCTTTGATGTTCAGGTTAGGCAACTCCTGCTATTGGTCTCTCAAGATTTCCTTCTAAAAAATCAAGCACATCTATCCATTTGTAGGTACACATCCTAATTGTGTTCAATGCCAAGCTTTTTGATGTCTATCAAACATAGAGGTGAGGAAATTGAAGGAATCAAGATACACAGATAGCTTTTGTCCTGTTGATCACCAATTGGGTACAACTGACACAAGTGACGGTAGTTTACTAAATCGAGGACCCAACCCTAACTTAAGATAATTGGTTATTTGTATTTGGATCTGATCTAATTACATTTGTGTACATGTATTATGCTTGCTAACTTCGACCACTTTGAGAGATTAAATTCTGATTGAAACTAGGGATTAATTTTGTGTTTAATTTCATCATTATGGAACCTATGCAAAATAATGAAGGTCGTACACCATTTGCAGACTTGACAAACACCATCAATGGAGGTAATTGTTTATACACATGTCCATAGACGCTTTCACTTGTATTATTTGTGGTGATTAAGTAAATATCTATCAACTTATTTTCAAACAGCGGGTCAGACAGCATCAAATTCACAAACGCAAGTTGATGAATATGCACAGCGTAAAAGGTAAAGAGAAAAAGCACGACATGCAGCAATGACTCAAGAAGAAAGGGATGAAAAAAAATAAAAAACATAGAGAAAAGTATCTTCTCAGAAAGGCGGAAACTACACTAGCTGCTGGGTCGAGAGGTCCACCACATTCTGATTTTCCATTTCTAAATTCAGTATTACCATTTTTTAGTTTATTTAATGAATGGTGATGTATATGTTGTAAATGTATATACATTGAGCTAAAAGTTTTGTGCAAATTAGGAAAAAATCGGACGGACTAAAACTTTGCAAATTAAGAAAAACTTTTTTGTTGTGTATGAATGATACCACCTACTTGCATTAGTCATTGGTTCGCTTATTTGTTGTGTAATTATGTTGTACCAGTTGGAGTTGAATCAACCACGGAAAACACTGATAGCTATGAAGATAGTGACTGGCTACATCGAAATAACTCATACGAACTCATGCAGATTGATAAAGATAACACATGTACCATTTTGGTTTCTTTTGTTCCTAATACTAATTATTTTTTTGTTGTGTTTGTGTGATGCCGAGGACAAGGTTAATATCATGTTATTATATATGTAGATGACTACTCTGATAGATGTATAGATCAAAGTGGCATAATTGACTTGACTGATGCATCACCTGATCTAAACCCAGGTACATTGTTTTTTCCATTAATGTTATCTATTTCAGAAGAAAAAATGTAGTGGACAACCCAAATGTCATTCATGACAATGTAATAAGAAATTAATGTTCTTGCAATCTTCTGTAATTTATTTGAGACCGTATTTTTTTTTATCAATATATAGGTGCTGCAAATGCATCCAATTCCATCGACAATATTGTCACGTGTCCAAAAGAGCGTAAGCGTGAACTAGATAGAGCACGACGGACTGCACTGTCTCCTAAACAAAAGGCGCTAATAAACAAGAGGCAGCATGACTTGTATGCGGCAAAAAAATACAACAAGAAAAATGCAAATGACTCCACAAGAGAAGGAGAAGCGAAAAGAGATGAAGAAAAACTATAATAGGATGGTGAGAGAACACCGAGCCAACAATTTGTATACGGACTCATTAGCCATGGAGAGCCCTCACTTTAACCCTCAGCTTATTTCCCTTCTTCACCTCAATCTCCTGAAACGCCTTCACATGGTATGAAAATACCTGAATCAAGGGGCACAACTGTTGACATCGCGTCGTCTGTAGTTCAAAATCCAGAAGTCTAAACCCCTAAAATGGCTACGACACAGACTATACATAGGCATCGAGTGACACTAGAGAGAGAAATGCCCTTCTATCCCATCACAATCGGGCTTTTGAAGCAAACATTGGAAGAAGGGCTAGAGGGTGTGTGGATAGAAAGTGCAATGATTCGAACGACCTGACTCAACCGAGTATGGTTTACAACAGTAATTAGCCTTGATCAGTATATATTGTTGGTACTTTCACCTTCGCTCTTGTATTCTAAAAACTCATACCTTTTGTTACTACAGGTGGTGTCACCCTAGAAACTCCAGTTCCACCACCTAATAATTGCACAGGTACACAGACACAATCGTCTGTAGTTAATTGTACCTCTTCAATGCCTCCAAACGGTGCACAAGCTCATATGCTAGACTCTATGGTCGAGGATGGTATTTTCTTTATTAAATTTATCCTTTTTTATTTTTTATGCCATTATGTTTCTCTCATCATATATGTGGCCGTGTTGCACAGACTATGATGATGATGTCATATTTGAGGAGGATGAGGAAGAGGATGAGGCATACTTTTTCGCCGAACAAGGTACATCGTGTAATAGTCAACATTCTTTCACAAACTTTTTTTCAACGCGTAACACATCAATATTTTGTCAGAAGACGACGAGGAGGGAACCGACATCGAGCACAATCTCGACATGGATGAGGAAGAGAATAGTGAGCCTGATGTCCCGGATCCATACGATAGGGTTTATGCTAATGTCCCGTCAAAGTCACACATGCTACCATCGGTGACGAACTGTGAGTACTGCAACGCAAAGAAATTCGAGGGTGAACCGCCCGGATTCTGTTGTCGGGATGGAAAATTCATCTTTCAACTTCTGAGACACCACCAGAGCTCATGAGGTTGTGGTCAAGCTCGGACGAGGATGCTAGGCACTTTCGTGCAAACATCAGATATTTCAACGGCCACTTCTCTTTCACTTCTCTGTACTGCCACCTAGATCGTGTGACCACTAACATGCAAATCTGCGGTGTCTACACATTCCGTGCCCATGGCTAGATTTACCATAACATACGATTATTTGGTAAAGAGGATGGTGTCGATAAGAGACACCTCGAGCTTTATTTTTATGACAACGATCCATCCCTCGAGCATCTAATGAGCAAGTGCCATGAGCAATGCACCCAAAAAGATAGAGAAGTTATAGAGAAATTGGTTAGTATCTTTAATGGGAATCCCTACTCTCAGCAACTAAGGAGTATGGGACACATTGAAAACCTCGAGGATTACCGGGTCGAGTTGAACCTTGACCAGCGGCTTGACCAGAGAACATATAACATGCCATTGACATCAGAGGTGGCCACCATCTGGGTTGAGGGGAGTGAGCGTCATGGCCAATTTGAGCATAGTGTTCTCCTACAAGGGAAGGATCGGTCTATACACGGCATCCGCTCATATAATTCATGCTACGACCCACTGTCATACCCAGTGTTCTTTCCAATGGGTGAGCTCGGGTGGCACAACTGCATTCCAAAAGTGGGTGTGGCTATGGCTCAAGTTGATCGAGATCGAGCAATCCGCAAAAAGTGTGCTGAGAATGGTGACGATGATGATGGAGGTAACTTGAACTCTTTTTAATAATGCAATATAAACTCTTTTCTGTTAACTCATGATACTAATTCGAACAATGTCTCCCTGTAGAACCTGTTGTGAATACATGTGTCTCCGTGCACGACTACTACTGCTACAAGTTCTAGATGCGGCCAGGGATATTTAATCCAATACTCTATGGTCGGCGTATTTTCCAGCAATTCATCGTCGGCACCTACATCAAGATTGAGAGCTCGCATTTAGACTACATGAGGAACAATCAAGATACTTTGAGGGCTGACCTATACCAAGGCCTGGTGGACAACATGCATTTGGGTGAAGGATCTTCTGAGAATGTCGGAAGGCGTACTATCCTGTCTTCGTCATTCATCGGAGGACCCCGTGATATGAGGCGCCTGTACATGGATGCAATGGCTCTGGTGCGAAAGTACGGTAAACCAGATATCTTCCTCACAATGATGTGCAACCCTAACTGGGATGAGATCAAGAACTTTATCCATGCCAAACACCACAGGACCATAGTGAACTTTATCCATGCCAAACACTTCAGAGCAAAGTTAGAGGAAATGAGAAAAATGTTGATGGAGAAAGACATACTTGGGAAGATGAAGGCCTATGTATATGTAGTGGAGTTCCAGAAGAGGGGCTTGCCGCATGCACACTTCTTGCTAATAATGGAACAGAAGTACAAACTCACATGCCCCGAGCAATATGACATGATCATCACTACAGAGCTACCAAACAAGAAAAAGTACCCTGAGCTATACAAGATGGTCATGAAGCATATGATGCATGGTCCTTGTGGGACGCTTAATCCATACTGTCCATGCACGGTGGGTCACGGGTCATGCAAAAACCGTTACCCACGCCCATTCTGTGAAGCCACATCACAGGGAAAGGATTCGTACCCCATCTATCGGCGACGCAATGATGGCCGTACGCAAAAAGTTCGAGGCCATTACCTAGACAATCAATGGGTTGTTCCTTACATCCCTTGCCTACTACGTACCTTCAACTACCATATAAATGTTGAGGCCTGTGGGAGCATCAAATCACTAAAGTATCTGTTCAAGTACATATACAAGGGACATGACAGGGCGTCGGTGGTGATGAGGGAGACCAACAAAGCAGAGGAGAAAGGCAACGTTGATGAGATCAAGCAGTATAGAGATGCCTGGTGGGTGATGCCTCAAGAAGCACTATGGATGATATATGGCTTTGACTTGAGCAAGAACCATCCACCAGTACAGCAGCTGCAGCTTCATCTACCCGACATGCACATGGTAGCATTTCATAAACGGGACAAGGTCGAACGGATCGTTAATAGGCTAGGTGTAGAAGAGTCAATGCTGACAGCATACTTCGAGGCAAACAGGATGCATGAGGAAGCTCACCGAATCTTGTATCGGGACTTCCGGAGCATTTTACCTGGCAGTCTGATGGTAAATTCTAGCAGAAAAGGAAAAACTCCGTTTTCCAAGTTGGTAGAGTCATCTCGGCCCATCCTCGCTGAGGGACAACACTACTTTCTTTGTGTTCTCTTAAACAATGTTGCTGGTGCTACCTCATACGAACACCTTAGGACGGTTGATGGCGTGCTACTGCCTTCGTTTCGTGAAGCTATAGAAAGGAGGGGTCTAATCGAAGAAGACAATACACTGGATGAATGTCTAAGTGAAGCTACTTTTTTCCATATGCCTTCCTCTCTGCGAAGGCTATTTGTAACAATATTGGTATTCTGCGAGCCGAATGATGTGATATGGTTGTGGAAAAAACACTACGATGCAATGTTAAAGGACTACAGCCGCAATAATTCATCCCCGGATCTGGTGCAATAGATGGTTTTGATAGACATTAGAAACATGATGCAGTCTATGGGGAAGGACATAAGGTCATTTCCTCTTCTAGATATTGATCACTCATACGACGATGCTAGCCATATTCCTCATGAGATATTTGAGGAAGCTAGCGTCGAGCAGAATGTCTGCCTACGATAAGATAATGGACGCTGTCTATAGCAAACAAGATGGGCTATTCTTTGTGGATGGGCCTGGTAGGACGGGAAAGATCTTTTTGTATAGGGCACTTCTCGCAAAACTATGAAGCCAGGACAAGCTTGCCGTGGCTACAGCTACATCTAGAGTCACAACATCCATAATGCCAGGCGGGAGGACGGCCCACTCGTGTTTCAAGATACCCCTCACTGTTGAAGAGGGTGGTTGCTGTAGCTTCACGAAACAGAGTGGTACTGCCAAGTTGCTGCAGCAAGCAGCTCTCAAAATTTGGGACGAGGCATCTATGACAAAGAGGCAAAATGTGGAAGCACTAGACAATAGCCTACGGGATATAATGGGCCAATCAGACCTACCGTTTGGTGGGAAGACTGTTGTCCTTGGTGGGGATTTTAGACAGGTCCTCCCTGTTGTGCGGAAAGGATCCAGGGCTCAAATAGTCGGTGCTTCTCTACGAAGGTCGTATCTTTAGGAATCCATGCGCCACCTAAAGCTCGTCCGCAACATGAGGGCTCAGAGTGACCTGAGGTTTGTAGATTATCTATTGTGCATTGGTGGTGGAACGGAAGAGGTTAACGAAGATGGCAATGTACGTATTCCAGATGAGATCTGTGTCCCGTACTCTAGCGATGCCGAGAAAGATCTTCATAGATTGATCGACATCATCTTTCCAGATCTAAATGCAAATATGGCGGACAAAGGCTACATCACCATCAGAGCGATTTTATCTACACGTAACGATTGGGTTGACATGATCAATATGAAAATGATTGATATGTTCTAGGGTGGCGAGACGATGTATCACAGTTTTGACTCCGTGGTAGATGATCCACATAACTACTATCCATCGGAGTTCCTTAACCGTCTGACCCCCAACGAGCTGCCTCCACACGTCTTGAAGCTCAAGCTCGGGTGTCCTGTCATATTGCTTAGGAAGATTGACCCTGCCAATGGGTATGCAATGGTACAAGGCTGGTGGTGCGGGGGTTCCGAAGAAATACAATCGATGCGGAAATCATGGTGGGGCAGCATGCAAGGAAGCGGGTATTCCTTCCTCGAATACCGTTATGCCTGTCCGATGACGAGATGTTCCCCTTCTAATTTAAGAGGAAGTAGTTTCCTGTCAGGCTGAGCTTTGCCATGATGGTCCACAAGTCACAGGGCCAAACTATCCCGAACGTGGGTGTGTACCTGCCCGCACCGGTGTTCTCTCACGGTCAGTTATACGTTGCAATGTCTAGAGCCACGTCATGAATGAATATTAAGATCCTTGCCCTCCCGTCTGATGCGGATGCACAGGAGGAGGAGGCCAAAAAGATGGAGAAGAAAAATGCTAAAAAGAATGTCGAGGAAAAAAAAGAATGCATCAAATAAAAAATATAAGGATAAGAAGACCCCAATAGTGGATGGAACTTTCACAAAGAATATTGTATTTAAGAAGTTTCTAACACCATAGGCAAGGTAACAGAACATTACTAACACATATAATGCATTTTTATTCAATTAAATATGGCACAAATAGTATCTCACTAACGCGATGTCAGTGCCATGGACGCGGCGATCGCTCGAACACCGGCATCCACCGACAGCAAGCCAGCGAGTGTCATAATGGACATACACAAGATCGGGAGGAACATCAAGGTATGGACAGACCCTGACGAATTCCGTCCAGAGCGGTTCCTTGCAGTTGGCGCGGTGGACGCTACTGGCGCTCCCGTACGAAATAGTCATCGAGATCGCCGGGCTTGTCGCCGCGACCTCGCCACACCCGATGGAGGACCTCTGTAGCCTCCGTGGCACGTACGTGTCCGCAGTCCACGCACACATGAGTCGCATTACTTACAAATTTAAATTATCTACATGTACCGTGCGTGTGTCTTTGCAGTTGCCAGACCATGCGCACGGTGTGCATGGAGCGCGTTGTGAGGATGCACGTAGCGCTAGAGCAGGAGGAATCCATGAGGTGGTCACAGATACTTATATTAAACTGTTGAAGGTCCAGGAGGGTTTGAAAAAGAGGCCAGGAGGTACAGTCTATCTTGAAATTGCGTGCTTAGTTGCAATCATGAAGCGGGATGGAGAAAAGGATGAGACCATTGAAGTCAATTACCCTAACCGTGGCACTTCATAGCGTCCTGGTTTAGTTCAAAGGGTGCTAGCTTACTTGAAGCATGACATGGTAGCAATTTTTTTAAACGATCTATTGGTCTTTCATTGTCAAATTTTTATGCCTGGCAAAATGTTTATTGTTTGATTTGATAGGTGTTCCTTCCAATAAATGTTAAAAATACACATTGGCACCTTGCTGTTATAAACGCCGAAAAATGTGAGGTCCAGGTGCTAGACTCTTTGGGCGAGATGTTCAGACGTGCTGACCTCAATAAAATTATGGGTATTTCCTAACACAGCTATTTGTACATATTTTATATTTTAGAAATACTGATTGATTTGTTCTTTTATGAACAAATAGCGAGGTGGATTGCGGAAATTGATAGATTTCATATTGGAGGAGATAGGCCCGAAAGAGCACAAATGGTCCGAAAGACACACCAGCGCTGATGTATGCCAGGTACACTCTTGGATTTACCTTGTAGTACACAGACGCAGTGAATGTATATATTTCTGGAAGAAATGAGGATGTCTTCAAATAAAAATTCAGACGGGAAGGAAACATTGCCGATGACATAGATGGGTAACTAACTCAGAGTCACTATGGCTTGCAATAATAATACCTATGATTTAACTATTTCTATATATCGCTGATCGTGAATCTTGCCACATACACTTAAGTAGATATCTTATTCTACAGTATATGTCTACGTGGAATAGATCAAAAGCCACACATATTTATACGGTGAGTATAACACTTTGTTTTAAGTTTTTGTGAAAGTTTTTTCAAGAGACGTAGTATTACCCATGTGACAGACATTAATATTGACATATATACTCGAGCCTGTGTACAGGATGGTATAGAGATGCGGTGGAACTTATTCGTGAATTTATTGGCACATGAAAGAAATGGATATCGGGGATTTCTTTCTGCCGATATAAAACATTATCTTATGCCCATCACGGAAAGGTCTATAAAGTAGAGTTTGTAAGCCTGTGACGTCGCGCTATCCGTGACTGTTAATTTCACAAACTTTGTTTTTTGGATTAACTATAACTTTAATGTTGATATTTAATTTTTACAGTATTATTATCTTATCGTACGATCTATGTATTTTTAGTATAAATTCTTAGCTATCGCGTAGCCACGCAAGGGCACGCTACCAGTCCAGATAATATAAGCGCATTCCACCGTTCCGTGTACTTGCCCTTGCCCCCATTAATTTTAGACGATCAAATAAATCTAGATGGATCCATGGGCTCAGCATCAAGAACGTTGCTGTCGCCTTTACGCCGGAGTATGTAGCACTCGAGGACCCCATCACACACATAACATATTCTTCTCCACCCACGGGATACCCCCCTACGGCGTAGCTGCACTGTAGCCCTACACAGGCAGGCAGTACCTCCCTGATGCCTGACCATTCACACAGCCACGCGCGCGGCAGGAACCAAAAGGATCGGAGCGGCCGGCGGCCAGCGACGACGACGACGTGCGGCATCCATCCATCCGTGTGGTGTGGTGTGGGATCTCATGCGTCTCCCCGCCACGCGCGGCGAGCTCGATCGGCGATCCAGATCAGAGAAGCTAGCTCTGGCCGTAGCCAACTGCCGCGCGCGCGCGTCACTGTAACTGAGGCCGCGTTTAGTTCGGCCCCAGATTTGGCGCCGTCCAAATTCGTGTTGGCACTGTTGCGCACTGTAGCGTTTTATTTTTATTTGGTAATAATTGTTCAATTATTGACTAATTAGGCTCAAAACGTTCGTCTCGTAAAGTACAATTAAATTGTGCAATTAGTTTTTGATTTTGTCAATATTTAGTACTCCATACATATACCGTAAGTTTAATGTGATGAGGAATCTTCTTTTTACGTAGTGTCAAATTCTGGAATTTGGAAGAACTAAACGTGGCCTGAGAGGCGCCGCTCGTCGCCGGCCGGCCCGCCTGCCCCTTTGCGCTGCTAGCTGTCTGAAAAGGAGATGCATGATGCCTCGGGCAAGCTGCCACGGCGCGGCTGCCGGATCCATGACGACGTCGTACGTTACGTACGTGCATGCAGAGGCCAGAGGCGAGCGTCGCGGCACTTTTCCACGGACATGTGCGTGCGTCT
This sequence comes from Miscanthus lutarioriparius, assembly GCA_904845875.1. Lineage (NCBI taxonomy): Eukaryota > Viridiplantae > Streptophyta > Magnoliopsida > Poales > Poaceae > Miscanthus > Miscanthus lutarioriparius. The sequence goes on along the minus strand of CAJGYO010000002.1, from coordinate 104,107,033 downwards.
GTGCCTGTGTGTGTGTACGTATGGACCTGAGACTGGCAGGGCAAGGCAAGGCGAAGCTCTCCAGGCCGGCAGGCAGCGGTCAGCTGCTGCTGCTAGGGCTGTGTCGAGGCGAGGTTGCCCAAAGGAGCCGGCAACCGGTCGACCAGGTTGGTGGTGAGAACTGAGAAGGGCGCCATGGGACTGAGGCCGCGTTTAGTTGGCACCAGATTCGGCGCCGGCTGAATTCGCCGGTATTGTAGCTATACTGTAGCGTTTTATTTTTATTTGATAATAATTATCCAATTGTTGACTAATTAGGTTCAAAACGTTCGTCTCGCAAAGTACAACTAAACTGTATGATTAGTTTCTAATTTCGTCAATATTTAGTACTTCATGTATGTACCACAAATTTGATGTGACGAGAAATCTTTTTTTTGCATAGTACTAAAGTTAGGAGTTTTGGTAAACTAAATCAGGCCTGAGCCGGCCTCTGTCCATCGATCGATCGAGTGCCGGCCGGGACCCACCACGCCGGTCGATCGGTCCGATCCATCGCTGGAATGATGATGATAATGACTATCTGACGGCATGGTCGTTTTCGTCCCCCCCGGCCCGGCGCTCACGGAACAAGGCCAGCCAGGCAGCCACCGGTCACCAGCAGATGTTGCCATGTTGCGTGATGCCCACCAGTCCACCACCACAGTTGTTCAAGGGAGGGGGGAAAAGAATCTTGGTTTAACAGCGTGTGCTAAGGTTCCGTTTAACTTGGGAACAGGACTCAAGTTCTTTGGGAAAGAGGTGGATTACGTTTTCTTCACTGGTACAAAACAGAGCTTTACTCCCGGTGCAGAACCCCCTCTAGTCCCGGTTCCCCACCCGAAAGTAAGCATCCGGGACTAAAGGGGGTCCTTTAGTCCCGGGTCAGGAACCGGGACTAAAGAGGGACCTTTAGTCTCAGTGGGTAACACCAACCGGGACTAAAGGTCCTCCCAGCTTTAAAAAAAATAATGCCTCCCACCGCTGTGTCCCGTGAGATTCGAACCCAAGACCCCATGCATTGCCTCGCGCGTAGCTTACCACCCCACCTACACAATACATCTAACAATGGAAGTGATGCTTCCCTTTTGAACTAACCCATCAGGGGACCTTTAGTCCCGGTTGATGTTATCAACCGGGACTAAAGGGTCCTTTAGTCCGGGTTGGTGTTACCAACCGGGACTAAAGGGTCTACCTTTAGTCCCGGTTTGTGTTACCAACCGGGACTAAAGGTTGAGGATTTTTAGTCCCGGTTGGTGGCTCCAACCGGGAGTAAAGGTCCACCTTTAGTCCCGGTTGGTGTCTACAACCGGGACTAAAAGGTACTGTACTGCCTGTGCGAAAGCTTGATAGAGTTAGGCGAGGACCTTTAGTCCCGGTTGGAGACACCAACCGGGACTAAAGGTCTCTCTAGTCCCGGGCGCAAAAAATGCCGGGACTAGAGCCCATTTTAACATCGGATGAAATGTTTGTTCTCTACTAGTGCTTCCCTGTTGTTCCTCCGTGAATTTGGACGCATGGCCGGTTTTCCCTATATCATCTTATGTAGGTAAAGGTAAGTAATATATACCCTTAGCTTAGAGCAAGACTAATAATACAGCTAGCTGTTGGTTGTCGAAAAACTTACAGTCAAACCCTACCAGCCCACTCATATAATAGTTAGCCTACTTATCTGTTTTACAAAAATTCTTGGTTTTTATGCATAAGTTGGCTGTAAGCTTACAACCTGCTTCTCTTATCTTTTCTCCCCTCTCTCCTCCACCTCAGCATATAGCCTGCTTACAACCTCTTATTATACTTGCTCTTAAGGGCACGCATGTGTGCTTCACTGTTAGATCTCTGCTACACTATGAGAATTGTGCATTGCAAGATTAGGTCTGAAAATATTTAACACATGCCCTAGCTTGATACAAAATTTGTGCTCTTGGATTGGGTTGTGAGTTTGAAGCTCCTCCTTCACTCTCACTAGTTTGCCAACAGATGTCGTCAATCGCATGTGTGAGTCCTTTCTTTTTATCTAAGGACCTATACATCTCTGATCGATCACTCTTGCCAAACCTTAGGGCAGCTCCAATGATGTTTTATGAGCTAGCACTAAGCATATTATTTTGTATTTTAATATAAAAAAGAGAAATGTTGTCTCTTGATTAAGAGCTAATCTCATACATATATTTTAAGATTATTATGCGAGGATGTCATGTGGAGCCATTCATGTATGAGCTATGTGCTAAAAGCCAATACGATTTAAGAAATTATCTTAGAGCTAGTGAAAGGTCCTAATATGGCTAGAGAGAGGGTGAATAACCTATTTAAAAATTCTACAAGACACTAGAACAATTGATTAGTACAACAAATGGCGTAATGCAATTTTGCTCTAGCTCTACAAAGATTGCAAGCCACCTATCACAACAATTCTAGTTGCTATGATCACTAGGCACACACAAGAGCTAAGTCACTATTACTAAGCTAGTGTGCTCTAAAAGACTAACTAAAGAGCCACACTAACCGAACTAACAAGTTCTCAAAGACTAGCTACACTAAAGAGCTTGGCACCTAGTTTACAACAATGTAAAGAAGGGGATATGAAGATTATACTGCCGAGTAGAGGAATCGAACCAATAACAATGTAGTCAATCCAATCACCGGAAGAAATCCAATCACACAAGAGACAAGATTTTTCTCCCGTGGTTCACGTGCTTCCCGGCACGCTAGTCCTCGTTGTGTCGACCAACACTTGATGGTTCGGCGGCTAAGAGGTGTTGCACGAACCTCGTCCACACAATTGGACATCTCAAGAACTTACCCACAAGTGAGGTAACTCAATGACAAAGAGCAATTTACTAGAGCTACCTTCGGCTCTTTGCCGGGAGAGGTACAAGACCCCTCACAATCACCGGAGCCGGCCACGAACAATCACCAACATGTGCCAAGGCTCCTCCACTGCTCCAAGCCGTCTAGGTGGCGGCAACTACCAAGAGAAACAAGAAATCCGCAGCCACAACGATCCCCAAGTGCCACTAGATGTAATCACTCAAGCAAATGCACTTGGAATCACTCCCAATCTCACATTTATCATTATGAAAGATAATTTAAAATAACCCCCTCAACTTACATCTAAGTTACCCAATAATGCTGAAAGATAATTTAAGAATACCCCCTAATTTTTTTGTCTAAATTAACCACATTTACCATTTATGAAAGATAATTAAAAAACTCCAAATGTGTATATAAAATTACTGAAAGGTTCTAATATGGCTAGAGGGGGGTGAATAGCCTATTTAAAAATCTACAAGATCACTAGAGCAATTTGATTAGTATGACTAATAGCAAAATGCAAACTTGCTCTAGCTCTACAAGGGTTGCAAGCCACCTATCCAACAATTCTAGTTGCTATGATCACTAAGCACACAATTTGCTAAGTCGCTACTCACTAAGAGCTCTCACACTTGCTACACTAAAGAGCTCCACTAGAAGAACTTAAAATATAAAGCAAGCTCTTAATTCTAGCTACACTAAAGGGCTTGCTACAACTAGTTTGCGGGAGTGTAAATGAGTGAGTGGCATAATTATACTGCCGCGTAGAGGAGTGAACCAATCACAAGATGAATACCAATTCAATTACCGGGAGAATACCAAAGGGTAAGAGACAACCAATTTTTCTCCCGAGGTTCACGTGTTTGCCGGCACGCTAATCCCCGTTGTGTCGACCAACACTTGGTGGTTTGGCGGCTAAGAGGTATTGCACAAACCACGTCCACACAATAGGATACTGCAAGAACCTACTCAAAAGTGAGGTAACTCAATGACACGAGCAATCCACTAGAGTTACCTTTCGGCTCTCCACCGGGAAAGGTACAAGACCCCTCACAATCACCGGGAGATGGTCACGAACAATCACCAACTCGTGCCAATCCTCCTCCGCTGCTCCAAGCCATCTAGATGGCGGCAATCACGAAGAGAAACAAGTGAATCCCAGCAGCGAAACACGAATACCAAGTGCCACTCGATGCAATCACTCAAGCAAATGCACTTGGAATCACTCTCAATCTCACTATGATGATGAATCAATGATGGAGATGAGTGGGAGGTGTTTGCTTAGGCTCACAAGGATGTCAAGTATGTCAAAAGTGCCAAGAGAGTGAGCCCCAAGCCGACCAAACACTATTTATAGACCCCCCCAAACGAAATAGAGCCATTATGCTCAAAGGGTTGTCTCTGCGCACTGACCGGACGCGTCGGTCGGGTTGACCGGACGCGTCGGCCATAGCGTCCGGTCGCTGGATGGCCTCCACGTGTCGCCCTTTCAAATCTCAGCCACTGGATCTTAACGGCTATTTACAAAATGCGCGAACAGTTAAGTCATGCCCGGACTCAGCGCTCAAGTGACCAGACTCTCAACACCGTGGCGTCCGATCATTTACAGTAAGGTTCCAGAGCCAGAAATTACCGACCGAACGTGTCGGGGACCAATACTAGGGTACCCAAAGAGGAGGAGCTAATAACCATCAGCATTATTCATCCAAGCAGTCAAGAGCGTGACTACAGCTCCAACCCACCCCTAGGTGCGCAAGCTTCGCCTCGCCCGACCCTTGGGTTTGCGCTCTGCCTCGCCCGACCTCTGAGGGCTGGCTCCACCTCGCTCGGCCTCTAAGGGCGGGCTCCGCCTCGCCCGACACTGAGGCCACAGGCTCCGTCTCGCCCGACCTCTAAGGGTTGGCTCTGCCTCGCCCGACACCGAGGTCGTGGGCTCCACCTTGCCTGACCTCTGAGGGCTGGCTCCGCTTCACCCGGCCTCTGAGGGTGGGCTCCGCCTCGCCCGACCCTTGGGGTTGCGCTCTGCCTCGCCTGACCTTGGATGGCGGGCTCCGCCTCACCCAACACCGAGGCCACAGGCTCTGCCTCGCCCGACCTCCGAGGGTGGGCTCTGTCTCGCTCGACACCGAGGCCACGGGCTCCACCTCGTTCGACCTCTGAGGGCTGGCTCCGCCTCGCCTAACCTCTGAGGGCTGGCTCTGCCTCGCTCGGCCTCTGAGGGCGAGCTCCGCCTCGCCCGACCCTTGGGTTTGCGCTTCGCCTCACCTGGCCTCTAGGGGAGGACTCCGCCTCGATTGACCCTGAGGTCGGGGGATCCGTCTCGCCCAACGGAGACCCATACCGCCGCCAACCACTTCAGGTCCAAGCGAATGGGCCTGGGTCAAAGCTCTGACACCAGGAGGTGACCGGCATGCCTTGATATAACCCGTGGTCGTGATGGGTCATACCTGGGAATTCACATCAGGAACAACATTGGGCGTACCGATGCTGTTCTACCTAACCCTTGTACGAGGGCTGATAGACGCGTCAGTTCACCACGATGTCCACCAGGACAGAGTGGAGCGCCACGATCGGGAGACGACGCCTGCGCATGGCACTAGTGACGGACAGGGCTGCGACGTGGAGCTGTCTCTATTGACGTCTACAGGGTCAATGGGACCCACATGAAAGAAAAGAAGGACCCATCGATCCTAGAGGACTTCTTCTCCTTCTCATTCTCATCTTTTCCCTCCACTATAACCTGTGCTTTTCCTTGGCCTATAAAAGGGAAAGCAGGGCATCCCTTGAAGGGGACTCGAACACATCAAACCCCGAACCGATTAGAACACACAAGCACATAGCTGAGAAGCTACCGAGCTCTCGGCACCCGTTTGCTCCTCTCACCAAAGACTTGGGACCTATCCCTCTCTCGACCATTTGTAACCCCTACTATGAACTTTCAGTGCTAGTAACACGAACAACAGCAACGAACTGAACATAGGGACATTCTACCCGAACCAGTATAAACCTCGTGTCCTCTTAGCACACCATCCGAGCCAAACGTGCAATATTAGAAATTTACTAGTCGGTGGCAACTCGAAACACCGATAGTTGGCGCATCAGGTAGGGGCCTTTTGCGCGTCTTAACACCCACACCAGGCCTTGGATGGCTAGTCGCAACGTCAGCTGGGTCCCGGGCATGCACGTGCGCTTCGGAGATCTAGAATTCATCGTCATGATGGAAGGAGAGTTGGTGCAGGCTCCCACCGCCATCCAACCTCTCCACTCCGCCAGCCTCGGTGCGATCGCCGAGGCGCTGGAGGAGCTGTGGCTACACGCATTGGAGGCCCACACCCCCAGGAGCGACCAGCTCCTCAGCTTCGATTACGGGAGGTTAGAGCGCCTGCTCGGCGCCTTCCTAGGACCCCGACCATCCCGGGAGGACCTGCACCACCTCACCTTCTTGTTCGCCAACATCATGGCACAGCTTGCCGGGGGAGAGCCCCTCTCCTTGAAATACCTCCTCCGGAGCATCACGACAGCGCTCCCATTCAGTCTCCGCAACGCCACAGAGACCGTTGACAACCCTGTGGCGCAACGCACGCCTCCATCCCCCATGAACGATGAGTTCGTGGGGATGACCGAATATGTCACGGAGTCTTTCCACGACCTCCTCATAGGAGAATCGAAGTCGCCCTCTAGCTCTGACTCCAGTAGGGGGAGCCATCACCCCTCTCATGAGTGTTTCAAGGCGAGTACCCCCGAGGGACACATCGAAAGCATCCATGAGAAAGAGGCTACCCCAACGAATGGCCTCGATGATGAGGTCGGGGGGATGCAGGGGCCCCACCTCGCCTACGGGTGGAGCAGCTGAAGGCCTGACACTAAGAGCTCGAGGAAGCGCGACTCCAACTCGAGTAGGAATGCGCAGAGCTCGATCGAGAGATCGAGCGCCATGGGGACGGTGGGCGTGCACGCGCCATGGCCCGCGATGTGAACCGAAGGATCGTTGATGATGATAAAGCACTCCCGCACTTCGCCCGGGCGAGCCAGAACATCGCAGCTGCGGTGCCCTTGCTCTGGGGGTTCCGAGGACCGCAACGCCCGAAGACCGTCGGGCCCATCGTGAGATTCGCACGCTACTTGAGCGTGCGGTGGCACAGCAGGCCAAGAACTCGCTGTCTTGGTGACACGAGCTCGACGCCAGCCAGCGCACGCCCTTAGAGTGATCCGACAAGGATGCGTTAGTGCACTAGGTGCCACAAGGTGGTAGGCTACGCACCATAGTCTCGGTACATCAGCATCTCAGCCACAACCGTGACACGCGTGACACCCATAGGCGTGTCCATGGCGATCCAAGGGAGGGAGCTAGCCACGGCTACCACCCTCGTTGTGGTAGACACTATGACAGTGGCGAGGACCAAATCCCAAGACCTGGTCTGCTAGGACCTTAGGCCTTCGGTCGACACGTCCTCAACGCCGCTTTCCCGTCATGGTACCGACCACCAATGAACATCCTAAAATACTTCGAGGAAACGAACCCCGGACTGTGGCTCAACGATTATCAACTTGCTTGCCAAGCTAGTGGAGCGAATAATGACGATTTCATTATCTCCAACCTTCCATTGTTCCTGGCCGATTCGGCACAAATATGGTTGGAACACCTTCCGCCCAACAGAATCCAAAGTTGGGCGGACCTGAAAAAGATCTTCATGGGAAACTTCCAGGGCACGTACAAGCGTCCTGGGAACCCATGAGATCTCAAAAACTGCTGACAGAAGGCCAGAGAAACCCTTCATGGATACATCCGGCGCTTCTCCCAGCAGTGCAATGAGCTGCCCAACGTCGCCGATGCCGATGTTATAGGAGCCTTCCTGTCTGGGACCACCTGGGAGTCCCTAGTTCACAAGCTATGACGTAAGGGTCCGTGAACCACCAAGGAGCTCCTTGACATCACCACCCGCCACGCCTCTGGTGAGGTGGCGGTCACAACGATCTTCGACCGTCTCAAAGGCAAGGCAAAGCGGGATGAAGATGTCGAAGAAGGCGCCTCCAACCGTCCCGGCAAGAAGAAGAACAGGCAGCGGAGTGAGGGCTCACTCGTGGCCACCGCCGACTATAAAGGGAGTCGGAAGCCTACCAATGGTACCCTAAACCACTTCGAGAAGCTGCTCAAAGGGCCATGCTCGAACCATTATTTCCCAGTCGAGCACCTATACAAGGACTGCAACCTCTTGAAGTAGTTCTTGTTCGGAGGCTCCAACAAGGGGGAGCACAAGAAGGAGCCTAGCTAGATGAAGCGTGCAACATCGCCCTCCACCACTCAGCCAACTACCAGCAAGGATTGCGCTAGTACCCCAGCCGTCGAGTGCGGGGTCGGGCCTTCAACGTTGGGGACCTGGTGCTCCACTTCGTCCAGAGCAACAAGAACTGCCACAAGCTCTCTCCGCCATGGGAGGGACCATATGTCATCGTGGAGGTGCTCCGATCAAGCGCCTACAAGCTCAAGGCCATTGACGATGAAGTTTTTGTCACTGCTTGGAACATCGAGTAGCTACATCGCTTTTACCCTTAATATATGCACACTTCCTCTTATCAGTTTTGCTATCAACTCCCCGATCTTTAGGTGATGCACGACCCCAGCAACGGCAAAGGGTTGGGCCTCACTCGGGGGCTAATAAGAGCATATCTATCTGGTAGACAGTCTCTACGTCTGACCCTTTCTCACGATTAAGACCCAGAAGCAAAGTTTGTAGAAACAAACGCTGTGTAAAACTAGTCGGACTACTAGAAACCTACGCCTCGGTGGCTACGGCGTCTTTGCTCACCAGTGTGATTAGAGTTTTTTCCGCACCCCGGGCTTTTTGGCCTTAGCCACAGAAAGAGTCGATACACGTTTAAGAGTCTATCCGTCTGGCAAACATTCTCTATGCCCGACCCTCTCTCACGTTGAGACCTAGAAGCTAGGGTTGCGGAAACGAACGCTGAGTAAAATTGGTCGGACTGCAAGCAACCTATGCCTCGGCGGCTATGGTGTTTTTGTTCACCAGTGTGATCAGAGTTTGTTCACCCGCACCCCGGGCTTTACGATCTTAACAATGGAAGGGGTCAGAATGCACTAACCTTTTTATACGAAAGGGGGAGAAGGGCTAAAAAACTTTTTGGCTATAACGAAATCTAAGAGCTTGTCCATTTATTACAAGTTCACCTCCAAGCTTATCTACCTAACTAAATTCTTGTGTGGGATGCTCTCATCCTCTATCTCCGCAGGTAAGTCCTATCCCAGCGGGGCAATACAAGTCGATCGGACGGCTTAGCCGATGTCGAGGGACGGGTAGGGAGCAGCAGGATGCCCTACACGGGTTATGCAGACCCCATTGCGAACGACAGACCTGGATTTTGCTCAAACATATCTGGTAAGAGTTCCCTGAACCCATCACTCATGCCATCGAGGTAAGTCCTATGCCAGTGGGTCACCCAAGTCGATCGAACGATTCGGGCCGCTGCCGAGTGACGGGTCACCCGTACTTTACGCGCATTACTTTCGCTATCGAGCCCCTGCCCCCAGCAATGGCAAGGGGTCGGGTCTCGCTCGAGGGCTGGCAAGAGTGTCTATTCGATAGACATTCTCGAAGCCCGACCCCTTCCTCGCGCTAAAAACTAGAAGCAAGGTGTGCGGAAACAAACTCTGAGTAAAACTGGTCGGACCGCACAAAACCTATGCCCCAGTGGCTACGACATTTTTGCTCACCAGCGTGATCAGAGTTTTTGTCCCCACACCCCGAGCTTTAGCCTTTGCCTTCTCGGGAAGGGTTTGGAGGGGCCCAACTACGGAATCTCCATCGAGGAGATGCTGGTAGGTCGCCCAAAGTCGATCAGACGGCTTCGGCCACTGCCAAGAGATGGGTAGGCAGCAGCGGGATGTCCCATGCAGGTCACACCAACTCCATCATGAATGATGGACCCAGACCCCACACGAACATATCTAGTAAGAGCTCCCCGAACTCGTCACTTGAGCCATCGAGGTAACTTTACCAACCCCCACTTTACTTCTCCAACACATGAGCATTGATTCATCCATTCTCATGCATGCATTCATACATTCATCCATACATTTATCTCATACATCCAAGCATTGCATATGCAATTATTGTATCACAACGCTTTGCCTCGCGTCTCGAAGCGGTAGTCGTCTCATTCGACATGAGTGGCGACTGACCGAGGTTCGAAGGCCGTCCTGCGAAGGGCTCAAGGCCACCTCGCATCAAACAGAGCTAGGGTAGAAAAACAAAGATGAGCCCCAGTGGCCCTTGCCTGACCCCACTTAGAAGCGGATAGGGACATCTCGACCTTTCTCGTTCGATCCTAACCTCGAGCCAAGCCCATAGAATCTCCATCAAGGAGAGGTCAGTGGGCCACCTGAATCGCTCTTCGGAGTGACATGGGCATCTGCCGGGAGGTGGGTTAAGGAGCAGTGGAATGCCACATGAGGGCTATGCCGACCCCATCAGTGAATGATCAGACCCGGATTCCACTCGGTCAAGCCCGTTAGCGAGCTCATCTAGCGTGACACTCGAGCCATCAAGGCAAGTGTCGTTAGCTCAGCCCCTCTGGTTGCAAAAACCATGGACAGGGTGACTCATGAAACATGGCCAACCCCCACCAAGCTCCATGGGGCTTGGGGGCTTGAGCCGCCCGACCCAAACTCGGGAATCCACCTGACCGGGGTTCAAAGACCGGCCCACGAAGGGCTCGAGGCCGCCTCACATCGAACAGAGCAAGGGGAGAAAATGCAGATGAGCCCCAGCGGCCTTTGCCCGACCCACTCAGAAGCGGACAGGGTCATCTTGACCTTCTCATTCGATCCTAACCTCGAGTTGAGCCCATAGAATCTCCATCGAGGAGAGGTCAGCGGGCCACCAGAGTCGCTCGTTGGAGCAACATGGGCATCTATCGGGAGGCGAGTTAAGGAGCAGTGGAATGCCACAAGAGGGCTATGCTGACCCCGTCATGAACGATGGACCCGGATTCCACTCGAACATGCCCGATAGGGAGCTCAACGAGCACGTCACTCAAGCCATCGAGGCAAGTGACGTAAGCTCAACCCCTCCGGCTGCGGAAATCGTGGATGGGCGACGATCACAAAGATGAGCCGGCCCTCGACTGGACCCCGACTATGGGTGGGGCTCGAGGAAAGTTGCACTCGCAAGGAGACCGAACGCGTGGGCACAGAACAATGGTTCTGTAACACCTCGGCCCAGGACTTAATAGGATTAATAGAATACTCGTACCAACAAGTTGCAATTTCTTTTCTGGAAGCCCATCTCTTAAGAACTCCAAGGTTAAGCGTGCTTGGCCTAGAGCGATGGGTGACTGACCGGGAAGTTCTTCCCAGGGGCGCATGAGTGAGGACAAAGTGCGCAGAAAAGACTGGTGTTGGTTTGTGAGGACAGTCTATATCCTAGAAAAGCTATCAAATGTAAGCGGGCCTGGCCTCAAGGAGGCAGGACGTTATAGGTTTAGATCCTAGGGAGGGGGTACGCATGAAAACAAGAGACACTTTCTCCTATTAATTTCGCTATCCTCTCCTCGATCTTTAGTGACACCTGACCCAGCAACAGCAAGGGTCGGGTCTCACTCGGGGGATGATAAGGGTATACATACACCCTTTCTGAAACAGTCGCCATGTCCAACACCCTTCCTCACGTTAAATCTAGTAGCAAGGTCTGTGGAAATGAATGACTAAGCAAGGCTGGTCGGACTGTGAGAAACCTACGCCCCAGCGGCTATGGCACTCTTGCTTACCAGCGTGATCAAAGTTTCCCGCCTACACCTCGAGCTCTACGGTTTTAACAAATGGAAGGGTCAGAACCCATGAACCCCTTTTCACACATAAAAAGGGAGGAAAAACAAACCCAATCGCACCAAAACAAAATAACAAGTTTGTTTAAATGATACACAAGGGTCGGCACTTGTCCGCTGATTACAAGAATAATCGACTGACCTATTGAACTAACTAACCCCTCTGGGGGAGAACTATGCCTTTGATCTTGTCCGCCAGGTCCTATGAAACGGGAGCCACTGCCGCTTCCATCTTCTCTAGCTCATGGACTTCATAGCCAAGTGCAAAGCCATGTCTCATCATCTCCAGATCGATGTTGTCTCCATAGTGAGAATGAGCAATCGCTAAGGATTGATTGACCCCGGCATGAAGGGCATTCCTCTCAAGCTGGCGCACCCACGCCGTGATCTCGATGGCACGGCCGTGAGCGAACTGGTCCCCTCTCGACCACACCACCTCAAGGTCATCCTAGACCACTCCGAGGGCGGCGCTCAGGATACCGAGCTTGTCGCCGTGATCTCGATGGCACGGGCCGTGAGCAAACTGGTCCCCTCCAACCGCACCACCTCAAGGTCATCGTAGACCACTTTGGGGGCGGCGCTCAGGATACCGAGCTCGTCGCTCTCCGCCTAAAGATTCCTCCTCGCCTCGGCGAGGGCCACGGCCAGCTCGGTAGAAACGCTTTTGGACTTTAGCTTCTGGGTCGTCACATTTCCAAACTCGGCCTAGAGGGAGCCAACCTTCTACTGCGCATCATCACGCTCCAGGTAGGCTTGGTCACGCTCTCGGAAGGCCTGGTCATGCTCCTCGTGAGCCGTGCCACGTTATGAGCGGAGCCTCTCTACGGTTTGGAGCAGCTCATCCCGCTCCTTGTGGAGCCGAGCGACCACCATGGTATCTAGGCTCGCCCTCTTCTCTAGGGCCGCAAGCTTCTCCTCAACCCCCAACTTCAGCTCCCTTTCCTTCTCAACCTTAGCCAGAAGGTCGAGGATCCGCTGGCGGGTCTCGGCGTCCTTCAGGAGCAGCTCATCCCGCTCCTTCTAGACCCGGGTGGCCACCTCGTTGTCCCTCCGCAACCTCACCGACAAGGCCTTGAACGCCTTCTCGGCCTCATCAGCCGTCCGATGGGCCTCGGCCACCCGCGGCCAAAGACTGTCTGCTTCCTCGGCGAGGGGAGTTAGCTCGGCCACCCTCTGCTGAGCAACAACAAGCTGAGCGGTCACCTCCCCATGTAGCCACACCTCAACGAGGTGGTCCTAGGTCTCCTTCTATTAATGAAGGAACTGAGACTTCCCCACGCTGCGAGCTATGAGGGACTGCAGGGAAACGATGGTCAGAATACAAAAAGTATATAGAGAAAAAAAAGGGCAAGAAGCAGGATCAGGAAAATACCCAGCCGGATGGAACGACAACATCGCGCAAGGCACCCCTGGCATGGTCCAAGGCTTCCAGCATGGATGCGATCCCCACATCGAGGCTCTCCCGCTCCATGCTCTCGGTGGCGGCATCGAGGGTGAAGAGCGTCGACGCTGGATCCTACGGATTTGTCCACCAGAGGAGGGGCTCACCCCGCGGGCGAGTCACTGCCTATCGACGTTAGATCCAGGGATGACTCCCCGTTGGTCCCAAGCGCTGCCGATCCCTCTCGCCATGACGTCCCCACCAAGGGACCCCCTCCGATGATAGAAGGGGTTAGCGGTGTGGACGCTGACCACTCTGCCACCACCACTACTCTCGGGGATCCCTCGGTCGCGTCCCCCTCTGTCCAGCCCATGCTAGGCACCGTCGCTTGGGCCACCGATGGTGGAGGTCATGCTGGTGCCTCAGGCGCCTCTGTGGTTGCGCTCGGTTGTGACCCGTCTGTCACGGCCGCTGCCACCTCCACTTGCATTAGCAGGGTCACGACCGGCTATGTCGCGCCCACCACAGTTGGTGCCATGAGCGCGGTCGATAGCCTCGTCTGCCCCATCGTCGGCAGTGGTATCGCGGCCATCACCGGCTACTCTGCGACCTCCGAAGGTGCCCCACGTCCGCCCGTCCCACCGAGGGCATGGGCACCACCATGGGCAGCGGCCAACCGGCCGACGATGCGATCATACTAGTGCCGCGTCCACTCGAAACAGGCATGACACCAACCGACGGTTGCCGCCTCAATTGGAGGGCGATGCTCTTCTTTGGACCCAGTGCCAAAGGATTGTGCTGAATGTCGATGCTGCAAGGGACGACAAGCATAAGTCACGACAAAATCCAACTAAAATAGGAAAAAATTGAGGAACTGACAACTCACCTTAGCGCCTTTGGGCGGTAGATGCATTTTGGGGGCAAACCCCCCGAGCTTTGCTCTGCCTCATCGGAACGAGGCCGTTTTGAGCCCGCCCCCGCTCCTAGGCAAAGGGGCTCGCTCCCCATGACTCTTAGGGTGGGACGGTAGAGCCACCCACCTTCGCCGACATCTTAGGCGCGGTAGCAGAGCCACCGCCCCCGTTGACTCCTGAGGGAGGCCAACGGTACGCGCCGCCTCCGCTGGCTCCCTGGATGTACCCTCCCCACCGTGGAACGGGAAGGGTCCCGACTCCTGCAAGGATGAACCAATACCTGTCAGTGCATCCTCATTCTCTAGGATGTCCCACTCGACATCGTTGGCTACCTCATCGTCATCGCCATCATCGTCATCGTTGTCGCTGTCGGTGTCCTCCCCCCATTCCCATGCCTATAGCTTCCGCGACCTCTTCCTCTTCTTGTCCTCCTTCGCCTTCCTCAGCCACTCGCCCTCGGCGTGATTCGCCGCCCTCACGGACGAATCCCTCGGCAACGATGCCAGGTGATCCATGAAGATGAGGTCCCTCGGCTGGTCCCACCCCTCTCAAAGTTAGTATCAAGAGGTCAAGAAATCTATTGAAGAGAAGACATGAGAAAGGTAAACTTATGAAGATGACATGGCCTAGTTCTAGCCGCATTGGAGGATGTCCCGGCATTGGGTAGATGAAATCGAGGGGGGCACCCGCATTGTCCCGCAAGAGCTCCATTGCCTCCTCGATGCATTGTGCGATCACGGAGTTAGGGAGCGTCCCCTCGGTGAGCACCGTTCCATGGAACGACACCTTAGGCGCCATCGCGTACAGTGGGAGCACACGCGTCATCAACGGCGCCACCCTCCTTGCGTGGTAGGCCCCAATGACGCTCGACCCCTTCAAGCCATTCTCCTTGAGGATGTGGATGACGGTGATGTGGTCCCAGATCTTCTTCTTGTCCTTCTCCGAGACACCCCACTTTCTCCATGACTCGGGGCCTCTTTGATTAGGCGCCCGGTGAACTCCGGCAGAGGAGCGGCGGCATCGTTCTTGCGGTAGAACCACTGCGAGTGCCACCCCTTGTTGGACGTTGATAGTCGCATCGATGGGTACTCGCTGACCTAATTGTTCTGGAGCTAGATGCCGGCGCACACCATTGGCATGTGTAGCTCCTGCCTGCCGCTCTTCTCCTTCTAGAGGGTGACGGCAAAGAAGTACCTCCACAAATCAAAGTGGGGGCTGATCCCCAAGAACGCCTCGCACAGGGCGACAAACGCCGCCATGTGTTGGATCCTATTGGGATTGAGATGCTGCACTTTGATCTTGTAGTAGTGTAGTAGCCCCCAAAGAAATATATGGGTGGGGGTCGCAAACCCACGCTCATGGAAGTGGGCGAACGACAACACATAGCCATCGAGCGATGATGGCACGTCCTCCTCACCGGGCAGCAACCACTCCTCGGCCGTGGTCCGCGCGCAGAGAAGACCACGATGGACGATGCCCTCCATGCATTGGAAGGTGATGTCAGAGCGGCACCACAGATCCATTAGAGATGAGGGCGGGTGGATGCCAAGATAGGAAACCAAAGCAATTGGCAGCGGCAGTCGTGGCTGCATAGGCAAGGATGCAAGATATGGAATTCGGGGGTGAACCCTTTGGTTTTATAAGGGCGACGGATGCAAGGAAACCAACTGTCCACCTAGATCTCTGCACCTGCCATGATCTGCCATAACGTCTAGTTGTGGGACGTGCACACGCAATCTCTGTCCGTTCCCTCGAAAAACCCGTCGGACGTTTTGCCTCTCTAGACTGGCCACGACTCATCACAAGTAAGAGGAATATGGATCTAAAAGTGCCTCTACGGCCCGACTAGGCCCAGGAGTTCGCAGGTTGGCCCATCGATAGGTTCGACAACCGCTCCAGATGCCTTTAGGGTGAGAGGTGGAAAGGGATGGACCCGCTAGCAGCTAGTACCTAGGTGCACGAGCGCCACGGGCATCCCAGCCCATGTTCGAGTCTTGGCCGATTACGATCCATGGTTTTTTTTTGAAGAAAGGCACTTAGCCCTCGGGACCGGTCGAACGGACCTGAGAACTATATGGATTGACCGCTTCAAATCTAGGGTCAGTCACCAAGCTGACCCAAGCCAGATCCCCACAAATGGGATGCCGAGGCCCCACTTAGACTAGCCCATTAACAGCTCACTGGGTGCCATGATTCGTCCTTAGAGTAAAATCGTGGCATGGCTCGGCCCCTCTATTTTTATCAGAAAGAACGCTTGAGGGGAGACAATCGCAAAGATGAACCAATCCTCGACCGGGCCCCTGCTACGGGAGGGGGCTCAAGGAAAGGGAATCACTGCCCCTAGGTCGTGCTATGGGCAACAAAAGAAGGCCAAGGCCTTCAGAGTCCCCCAGTTCGAAAAAGCCTCCGAAGGAGTATTCTACTCCTCCGCAGGGTCGGGGCTACTATTAGGGACCAATACTATGGTACCCGAAGAGGAGGAGCTAATAACCATCAGCATTGATTCATCCGAGTAGTCAAGAGCACGACTATAGCTCCAACCGACCCCTAGGTGCGCAAGCTCCACCTCGCCCTACCCAATGGTTTGCGCTCTGCCTCACCCGGCCTCTGAGGGCGGGCTCCACCTCGCCCGACCATTGGGTTTGCACTCCACCTCGCCTGACACTGAGGCCGCGGGCTCCTCCTCACCCAACCTCTGAGGGTGGGCTCCACCTCGCCCGGCCTCTGAGGGTGGGCTCCGCCTCGCCCGACACCGAGGCCATGGGCTCTGCCTCGCCCGACCTCTAAGGGCTGGCTTTGCCTCGCCTGGCCACTGAGGGCAGGCTCTGTCTCGCCTGACCTCTAGGGGCAGGCTCCACCTCGCCTAACCCTTTGGGTTGTGCTCCGCCTTGCCCAACCTCAGAGGGTGGGCTCTGCCTCGCTCGACATCGAGGCTACGGGCTCCGCCTCACCCGACCTTCGAGGGTTGGCTCCACCTCTCTCGACACCGAGGTCATGGGCTCTGCCTCGCCCGACCTCTGAGGGTTGGCTCCCCCTCACCCGACCTCTGAGGGTTGGCTCTACCTCGCCCGACCTTTGAGGGCTAGCTTCACCTCGCCCGGCCTCAAAGGGCGGGCTTTGCCTCACCCAACCCTTGGGTTTGTGCTCTGCCTCGCCCGGCCTTTGGGGGGAGGACTCCGCCTCGACCGACCCTGAGGCCGAGGGATCCGTCTCGCCCAACGGAGACCCATACCCCGAGGCCTAGGTCAAAGCTCTGACACTAGAGGGGTGATCGGCATGCCCCAATATAACCCGTGGCTGTGACGGGCCATACCTGGGAATTCACATCAGGAACAGCGTCGGGCGTACTGGTGTTGTTCTGCCTAACTCTAGTATGAGGGCTGACAGGCGTGTCAGTTCACCACGACATCTGCCAGGACGGAGTGGAGTGCCTTGACCGGGAGATGACGCCTGCGCATGGCGCCAATGACGGATAGGGCCACGACATGGAGCTATCTCTGTTGACATCTACAGAGTCGGCGGGACCCGCGTGAAGGAAAAGAAGAACCCGACGATCCTGGAGGACTTCATCTACTTCTCATTCTCCTCTTTTCCCTCCAATGTAACCCGTGTTTTCCCTTGGCTTATAAAAGGGAAAGCAGAGCGTCCCATGAAGGGGACTCGAACCCATTGAACCCCGAACCGATCAGAACACACAAGCACACAGCCGGGAAGCGACCGAGCTCTCGGCACCCATTCGTTCCTCTCACCAGAGACTTGGGACCGGTCCCTCTCTCGACCATTTGTAACCCCTACTACTAACTTTCAGTGCTAGTAACACGAGCAGCAGCAACGAACTGGACGTAGGGACATTCTGCCTAAACTAGTATAAACCTCATGTCCTCTTAGCACACATCCAAGCCAGATGCACAATATTAGAAATCGACACGGACAGGGAAAACAGTGTAACCAAGATAAGCCCCATGGCCACAGGACACAACTCGTCACACCCACCATAACCCATACCATACCCTACCCGGTCTCCATTTTCCTTTCATCGTTTTTATCATGAGAGTAATTATAATAATCACCTATTATGAGTAACGGCAGGTTACTCACGCTATCAAAAACCTAAGCATAGCAGCTACTCGAACCTGCACTAGTAAGACTCATAGGATAGATATATCTATGCATGTAGTTTCCATAAAATTCCTATAACATAAATGCACATCACATATATATATATATATATCAGTGATTATAAAAAATAAGGGTTATGAACGGGGCTTGCCTTGGGCAGGCGTGGTGTTAGCCGAGTCAATCGGTGATGGCTCCGGGACCTCCTCCTGCATGAGAATCTCCTCCTCGTACTCCTCGATGATCTCCTCAAACTCGTGATCGTCTATGGTCTCTATCTCCATCAACTCGTTCTCTACATACATGCGATGATGATGCAACACTTACCATTTATGCAACAGCAACTCTTAAAATAAGAATACGCATACTAAGCTACTAAGCTAACTCTAATGACTAAGGTACTAAGCTAACTACCTTCTTCATCAAGCAAAGTGTTGGGTTCAACTAACAAACCCTTAGCTTGGCAATTTAAGGATATATCTTTATTTCTACTAGTGATTTAATGTATATTAAAACAAATAGCATTTAACTACCCTAATGCTTAGTCTATTCTAAAGCTACAAAAATTACAGTGAACACATAATAATAAAATAAACTGCTGTAAAAAATTTAAGATCAAAACTATCACCAATTCACCACAAAAATTCCTACAATAATCAACTTAACAATATTAAGCATTCTCATACTATTTAATAGCTCCTAATGTCAACACATATAAACATGAACTAAATATACCAATAGATAGATCACAATTTTAGGAATCTAACAAAATTTGTTTCATAATTTTTCTGACACATACATGATTTTATATGAATTAACAAAGATTAGCTCAGAAATTAAATTAGAAAACTATTTCTAATTCCTTAGGAAAATGAAAAGTGAATCTCCCACACGGCCCACGCGAGGCCAGCCCACGCGCGAGGCGCTTTATGCAAAAGCGGCCTCGAACTTCTTTCAAATCACAACTAAGGACTAACACTATTTTCTCCTCTCATAGGCCTTCTCACTTAACCCCCCGACCTTTTCCTAATTCAGCCGCACAGACCCCCAGTGACGCAGTGCACGGCGACGCGACGGGCGGTGACACGGCGCGACCGCGCCGGCCACCAGAGGCTCGCGCTGGCCCATCCGTCGGGCCAACCTTCAACTATGGTCCAATCGCCTACACCAAGCAGCAACGCGGGGCGGTGGGATGCGCTGGAGCGAGCTGCAGCGACGCGCGGCCGTCTGCAGCGGTGGCATCAGGGGGCTGCTACGGACCTAACTGGATAGCGCGTGAGCATCAGGAGGCTGCCATGGACCAGGACGAGATGACGGTTGGAGAAGATGGTGATGGAGAAGAGCCGGCCACGTGCGGCCGAGCCATGCGGCGACGCACCGCGGTGGCACGGTCGCGTCAGCGGTGACGGGGAGGCGGTAGCAATTTCTCTGGCGTGCGCAAGGTGGAGAGGGAGGCAAGGCGAAGCTAGTAGTGCAGGTAAATTGTTTCGGGGTGGTGGTAGGAGGGCTGCCATCGGCACCTGCCAATCACGGCCTTATCGGCCCGACGACGGGGAAAGCTCCAAATTGGAGCTTGGCAGCGCGTGCTTCGTGGCTGGGTGGGGTTGGGCAGCTGGACAACTCACTGGCGGGGTCGTAGACGGGCGGAAATGATTAGAGATGACCTCTTTGCTATCTAATGTGCTTGCGCGGCTCCGACAACAGCAGCAGAGGGAAAGAGGGATGGGTCCGAGATTTGGCCGTCCTCACCTTGGCAGCTAGCGGTCAGCCGAACTCGCGACCATGCCTGCGCACTCGCTACACGACACGTGACCAGACCACATGCGCGTGCGGGGAGGCAAGTGAGGGCGCAGCCCGTGCGGCCACAGCGCCATTAAGTCGAGGTGACGGCGCGAGCACAGCCGGGACAGCCCAAGTGCCCGTGGTGGCGAGCGAGCATCGTAGCATGGCGTCGCGGTGGCGTCGGTAGCGGCAACGCGAGGCAGGGTAGCAGTGCGCGGACGCGACGACGAGGTGATGGCGCCGGCAGTGGCTTCGTCGCGGCACGGGGCGGGGCAAGCGGCAGCGCAGCTCCGCACGGTAGGGCCAGCGGCGACCGGGCCACAGCTAGGCTAGAGGTAGCCACGGCCGGCCACGCGCAGCAGCGCGCGCACGCTCGACCAGCGCGGTGACGTCGAGCGCCTGAGCTTGCTGACCGCGTCCACCCGGCGAGCCAGCCCGACAACGTGTCGTGCATGCATTTTAAAGCGCCCATAACAACTAAACAGGTGCTTTAGGAACCAAACCATCTTCACCATGCTCAAGATGGCATGTGAGGCTACCAACCCGAGCTAAAACACGACAGCACCGCCTAACTCGATTTCACAAAATAAATCGCCAAACATTGCATTGTCTTGTTGTTTAAAAACTTGAAAATATTCTAAGTCTTTGAGCTGAACTTGATTCCAAGTTGCATTTCTAGGCTATATTAGAAATTTTGGCTAGCAATGTTATTTTTCCACGGCATGTATTTTATTATCATCTATAAAGTTCGTATTCCAAACTTTATTTAAGTGCTACGTGTATGTTCTATAGTGTTTTTTGTTCAATAAAAATTAGTTTTAAACCCTACTTGATACATATGAGTTATGGAATAGCTTCTCATTTAACATTTTTATTGATCATCTTAAGTTACAAAAATGTTATCTACACATTCCATCACATGCATTATCACATAAATATGATGTTCATGACATGATTTGAAAATTTGTTTAGGGCGCAACACTGAGGATGTTACATGTCCACTGGTGTGAATTATTGGGTCAGGTGCGCTAAGATTTTAGTGTCTTGTACCCATGTGCTTGATTAAGATGTCACGTAACGACTCACGTCGTGCACATTGTTTCATTTCATCGTGACATAGGCAAAAAAATTAAACTACACCTATAACAATATCGTTAAAGAGGAATGCATATATGGTAAAATTAATCATCCTTGAAAAAATCTAGAAAAAAACACTTGACTTATATTTAGCAAAAAAAAGAGTAAAATTACTATGGACCTAAAATTAAGTTTCCAACATGCTCAAGTATGTGCTTATATTAGATGGGCATATAAGTGATGATCTATAACTAACGTCAAAATGTCAGGCCTATACTATGTTTTATTTTGCGTTGCATTGTACACTGGACAAGGTTTTTATTTATGGGGCCATGAAAAGGACCTTGCCTTCCCCTCCTCACGTTCACTTTTGAGAGATTCAATTCAAAGCTCAAAGTCACACATTTATGCACTCCAAGGGAGTGAGAGTGAGAGGGAGAGAGAGGGGTGTGGGTGTGGCGCACACAGAAAAAGTAGCTTTAGAGAGAGAGGTGGGTCGTCATGTCAATCGGGAATTCCCCATCGGGGGTTACTGCCCCATCCCCGTCCCCGCGGGGCAAATTTTCCCCGTCCCCGTTCCCGTGAAGACTCACGGGGAGCACTTCTTCCCCATCCCCGCTCGGGGATTTAATCCCCGCGGGGATCTCCATCCCCGCATCAACTCGCCACCTGATGGCCGGGCCACGCGCATCAACTACGCCCCCACGCCGCGCAAGCCGCTGGCCCAACTCTTGCACTACGACGGGCCAGCCCAGCTTCTCCACAACGCCAGCTAGCTTAACCAGCAGCCTCTCCACCGCTCAGCGCCCAGTGGCCCACGCGCTCTCTTTCTTCTCAGCCCAGCTACGCGCTCAGCAGACAGCTTCACAGCTAGCCCAGCTAGCTTAAGCAGCAGCCTCCTTAGTGCATATTTCGGGTCCCCGCGGTGAATGGGGATGGGGGCATGCATACCATCTCCGTCCCCGTCATACCCGATGGGGATGATTTTTTCCCATTTAACTCCCCACGGGAAGAAGATTTGTACCATCCCCGTTCCCTAATGGGTGAATTCCCCGCGGGGAATCGGGGAACGCCCCGTTGACATCTTTAGAGGTGGGAGAGAGTGGCCTGGCCGAGTAGTGTGTGTGTGTTTGGGTGTAGCTGGGTAGTAGTATGGGCGCCGTGTCTCACTGCTGGTGCTGCATACGTACATGCATGCCTGCATATAGACGAGGGGACAGGATGCATGCACGCGCGCGCGCCTTTGCTACTACATTACATGCATGCATGGAGCGGCACGCCGGCCGCGACATATGCATAGGCGCATAGCAAGGCCAAGCAGCAGCACTCGAGAACGAGTTGGCGCCGCGCGCGCGTGTACACGCATGCATGCAGTGCAGCCTCAATGCAAGGTGCATATGCAGGCGCGCACCATGGCCATGCGTCCAACATAAACTCCTGTGCCATAATAGTAAAGCGGATCGAGCAAAAAAGTGTGGTCTTTTATGTATGGAGGATCGATGGCATGCATGCAATGTCGCCCTGCTTTCTTTTTCTTTTTTTTTCTTATTATTATCAAGTTCCATCACTACGTCCACTCGATCGAGAGAACTTCGTAGCGATATGAATCATGGTCGATGATGGATTCGTCTCGTTTGCTGGATGAACCACTGCACGTACAAAATAATGAACTCGGTAACGCATATACTCCTGTCTCTAAAAAAATAGTCATTCTCGCTTTCAAAAAGTCAACAACTTTTAACTTTGACCAAATATATTTAACAAAATATTAATATTTATGATACATAATTAGTACCACTAAATAGATCGTTGAATATATTTTTTATAATAAATTTATCTGGAGATATAAATGTTGCATGCATTTTCTACAAACCTAGTCAAAGTTGAAAAAATTTGACCAGCGCCGTTTCCATAGCGACTCTTCTCAGAGACAGAGGGAGTATATCGGGTGCCACGTAGAGTTCAACGATGGTTTTTGCAATTTTGTCTACAGTTAGGAATAGGATACATGATTGTGCAAATTAAGTTTGTGTCAGCCAAACAACCCAGGCCTTGTTTAGATTGCAAGTTTTTTCACTCACTCTCGATCATATAAAATCTTTGGACACATGTATGGAGTATTAAATGTAGATAAAAAAATAACTAATTACACAGTTTGATTGTAAATTACGAGACAAATCTTTTGAGCCTGGTTAGACCATGATTGGACAATATTTGTCAAATACAAACGAAAGTGCTACAGTGTCAAATACTGATTTCTAACCCCAATCTAAACAGGCCCCAGCACAGATCGCTTAGATATACAATTATAGTCTACAAATATATACAATTATAGTCAACGTAGTATAAAAAATCTGCAGGCAAACCCTAGATAGCAGAGATAGGATAAGGCCCCGTTTAGATCCAAAATTTTTTGGATTTTGGCAACTGTAGCACTTTTATTTGTATTTAGCAATTAGTGTCTAATTATGAACTAATTAGGTTTAAAAGTTTCGTCTCGCGATTTCTCATCTAACTATATAATTAGTTTTTTTTTCGTCTACATTTAGTACTCCATGTATATACCGCAAGATTTGATGTGACGGTACTGTGCAAAAAAATTTGACAACTAAACAGGCCCTAAGCTAAAGCCATCTTTAATAGCAGCTAGACAGGCGCTACTGCTACCTATGCATGCACCGTCCGTCCGTCACCCGCCTGGTCTCCCGGCCCCGGGAGAGTACTACTACCTAGTCACACTCACAGGCAGCTAGCTAGAGAGAGAGAGTACAGGCAGCTGGGTGCGTGCTCTGTTCATCTGTGCTTTAGTACTGAAGTGCATATGTCCAAAAATAATGCAATGGACCCTCAGGAAGGTTATTATTATTAAATCCAAGCGTAGAGAGAGGACTGAGGAGAGAGAGAAGGGCATGCAGAAATGAAAAACAAAGGCGTCATTCACTTTTGGTGATTTGACCTCACCATGCAGTCAGTAGTGGGCAGCGTGCAGCCGCAGGGCCGTGGCAGCAGAGAGATCCACCATCTTCTCTCTGCCCACCCCTCTCCATGCTAGTGTACCATCCTCTGATCCCCTGTCTATAGATGTTTATGTAGCCCGAGCCACGACAGCACAGCACGAAGCCCCTTTTTTTAGCTCGGCCTAGCCTGGTGATATGCGGGCCCGAGCTGGCCGGGCCGGGCCGAGGGAGCAGGCTGTGTCTGGGCCGCTGCTCAAGCTCGTGGGCTGGCACGGCACGGCACGACCTGCGTCGGTCGGCCCGGCAGCGGCCCCGCCTCCCCTCTCCCCCTCCTCACTCCTCCCTCCCCGCGGCCCAGCTGGCCGGCCTCCCCCCTCCCGGCCCACCATCCCCGCCTCATATATAAGCCGCACCCGCACGCCGCGGCCACGGCGGCTCTCCCCCGCGCAGCTCCACGCAGCCACGCTCCCACCCCCGAACCCTAACTCCCCATCTCCATCTCCTCCGCCTCCCCGTCTCCCTGTCTCCATCTGCTCCCCGTCCCCATCTCCCCGTCTCCAGCATCAGGCATGGCTGGCGTTGGGCGGCCCGACCTGCTTGCCAGGCGGCCACGGTGCCTCCTCCATCCCCACCCCAGGCGCGCTCGCGGCACACATGGCGGCCCCTGGAGGCGGCGGCCCCTTCCTTCACCAGCAGCAGCGGCCCCTTCCCCCACCACCAGCAGCGACGGAGGTGGCCCCTTCCCCACCAACAACAGCAGTTGCGGCAGCCACTTCCCTCACCAGTGGCTGCGGCGCCTTCCCCACTGACCGCGAAAGCGATGGGTTCCTGTGCGACGCGGACGGGATGGGGATCGAGGGCGTGGTGCCCGTGGTGCGGGACATGGAGGCTTCCGCTGGGCGAGATCTACACGTCTTGCTTGCCGCCGCTGGCTCATGGGCGCGAGGAGGTCGCCGCGCTCGCCGTCAAGGCCTCCACCGCGCTCTCCTCCCAAGCCGCCTCGACCGCAGCACCCGGCCTACCCTCTCTCCCTTCCCCAGCTGATGCGGGCCTCGGGTCGGCCTGGCCTGTTAAAAAGGTCGTGCTTTCCGGGCCGGCCCGGCATGGAAAGTGGCCCGACGGGCCGTGCCTGGGCCGTCGGCTAGGCACGGTGGACTGGGGCGGCACGGCCCGGCGGCCCGTCGTGCTCTACCGTGTCGTGCCCTACCGGGCCGGGCCGGGCGGCCCGAATGGCCATCTTTACCCCTGTGGGCTCGGCCCTCTCTCTCTCTCTCTCTCTCACCTTGCTATTCATGCAGTCATTCGCATCTCCAACCCTATCTTGGAAATCACCACTGCACACACGAATTTCTGCTCAAATGTCCCGCATGCTTGTTTAAGAGGCCAGAGAGAAAACAATCACAGTTACCGGCAACAGAAAATTTCTACTCAGAAATGGCGTCTCTTCATCTATTTCCATCTCACAGGTACTAGTATTCTGCAACTCAGAATCCTAGCTAGGATGCTAGTTATTGGTCTGATTTTGAGGCCGAGAATGGCCATCATATCAGCATAGCCTTGCAAGTTGCAACAACATCTTTCCTCATAATCAGAAACCAATATCACCAAAGTAGCATACTGAAACGTGAGCAGTGTTGAATGAAAGAAGACAGAAGATAAATTCCCAGCGGTAGTAGTATATACTCACTACCTCTCTTGCACATTGAACGAAGGCAAGAGACAATCTTTGACATCGTGACAAACCTACCTAGAGCTTTCATATATGCAGTTGCATCGCAACTTATAAATACCCCCTCCATGTCCCTAAAAAAAGTCGTTTTGATATCAACACGGTCTTCAAAAGACCGCTACTTTTATGCTATAAAATATTTATAAAATATAATCAAAATACATTTTTATAAAACTACATTTTGAGATGAATCTACTTACATCACTTTCATATTTTCAAACTCAACCCAAAAGAATTTATTTGTATCAAAGTTTAAAATGTTTGACTTAAGACAACCTCAAAACGACTTTCTTTAAGAACATGGAGGGAGTACTCCGTTCCAGATTATAAGTCGTTTTGACTTTTTTATTCCATTTTGCTAAGTATCCAGATATATTATCTAGATGCATAGCAAAATAGATGTATTATAAAGTTAAAGCAACTTATAATTTAGAACGGAGGCAGTAACACGCAACCACGGCAAATTGGAGAGAGAACATTTGGTCATACACTCATAATTCCCCTGCCTAGCTAGTCCAAGAGGTGGGGCACCCCCAACTTACAGATTATTTGTCGTCACCCAGCGACCTCTCTCTATCTCCTCTTCTGAACGGCTTTCTCTCTCTCATCTCATACATGCATTGCACACCCGTACCCTCACTCTCACTCATTCCTCCTCCTCCAATTAGGACATTAGGTCACGGCGGTGTGGGGTCAGATTACTTGAAGCTAGCCAGGCCTGGTCTCCTGGCCTGCCTGCGTACGTCTCAGCACTTCTTTTCTTAAAGAACTGCTACTCAAAATCTCACCATTATATATTCTTGCAATTGATGTCCACTGCATGATGAAGACACCGTTAATGGTCCTTCTGTGTGGAAACTAACGGCATGTTAATTTGGTTTTCAAACAAATGTGCCATGCACTAGCCACTAGCCAAGCCAAAATTTTGCACCAGCCATACTTTGGCGCAAATTAGTGGCCATATATAGTTTTGGCCAAATTTGGTCACCAAAATGAACTGGCATGGCCAAATGGGAGGGCCGCCAAGCCAAAATTTGGCACCCAACCAAATGAAGACAAATTTTGGTCAAAGTAGCCAAAATTTGGCTTGGCATTCTTTGGCACACTTGAGCAACCAAACACACCCTAAAATAGTGTGCTCCCCTTATATCTCTTCTAGTAGGCAGCTAGCCCAACTTTAGCATCAATGCATCTGCTAGGGTAGAATACTCTATTGCCAATTATATTGTTTAGCATTTTGCTTCGGCCTGGAAAGTAAATACTCCCTCCATCCCTAAATAACTGTTGTTCTCGCTTCCCGAGAAATAACTTTGACTACTTTTATATAAAAATTATTAATATATATTTATGATACATAATTAATGTCATTAGATAGATCGTTGAATCTATTTTTATAATAAATTTATTTGGAGATACAAATGCTACACACATTTTTCTACAAATCTAGTCAAAATCTATGGCATGGAAACATGAAAACGACAATTATTTAGGGACGGACGGAGTATAAGAATCATAGATGTCCTCAGCTAGCCATAAAACATGCATGGTTTGGAAATATGGATTAGAGAGGAATGTAGGCTAATATAAGAGCAAGTATAATAGCAGGATGTACACTAGCTAAATGCTGAGGTGGAGGAGAGGGGAGAGGAGAGAGTAGAAGTAGGTTGTGAGCTTACAGCTAGCTTAGGCACAAGAACTATCGACAAAAGATGCTCGGCAGTCCTTCGAGGGGTATCCCACGAAGGTAGATTTGTCGGTGGAGCTGCGTGTGATCAGGAACCAGATGGTGACACAAGGCGCAGAGACAGCGATTTAGACAGGTTCGGGCCGTCTGATCGACGTAATACCATACGTACTGTGTCTTTAGTGTATTGTATTGATCTATAGTAGATAGATCTTGATGGATCGTTGTCCACTAGGGGACCCCTACCTCTCCTTATATACTCTGGAGGGGTAGAGTTACAAGGAAAGTAGCCTATTTGGTACTATACAATATCTTGCGGTGCACGCCGAGCAGCGCTGTGCACGCCTTGATCTTGTAGGCTGGGCCACCTCTGATGGTGCGGCCCATGTCTTGTCTTGAGGATACTGGGGGCCGTACCCCAACAGCTAGTCCCCGAGCTCGACAAGAGGGTGACTTGATCACGTGGTGCTGTGGTCGAAAAGTAGAAGACCAAACCGAACAGTACCAACCCCCAGGCGTAGCCTCGAGATGAGAAAAGCACACATTCACCGCAAGGTGAAGTGTGCCCACTTAGTCCCCGAGCCTGCTGGAAGATGAAGAATAAATCTTGTAGCAGGGTCAAAGAAAAAGAAGTCTGAAAGCTTGCCGACGTCGTCTGACATGCGCGTATCAAGACCCCAGACGTGCTGCCCAAGATCAGCACCCTGATCCGAACAGCATGGAGCAACTCGATAGCACACCGACGAGACGTAGCAAGGTCCGAGCAGCAAGAGAGTACTCGGCGTCGCTGGCGATGTCCGAGCACCGAAGA
Source organism: Miscanthus lutarioriparius (assembly GCA_904845875.1). Lineage (NCBI taxonomy): Eukaryota > Viridiplantae > Streptophyta > Magnoliopsida > Poales > Poaceae > Miscanthus > Miscanthus lutarioriparius. Next base: position 104,078,912 of record CAJGYO010000002.1, on the reverse strand, counting down.
GCAAGGAGTCCCCGGCATCGCTGGCGATGTCCGAGCACCGAGAGGCGAGGAGTCCCCGGCGTCGCTGGCGATGTCCGAGCACCGAGGAGTCCTCGGCGCTGCTGGTGATGTCCGAGCACCGAGGAGCGAGGACTCCCAGGCATCGTTGGTGATGTCCGAGCACCGAGGAGCGAGGAGTCCCCGGCGCCACTGGCGATGTCCGAGTACCGAGGAGTCCTCGGCTCCGCTGGCGATGTCCGAGCACCGAGGAGCGAGGAGTCCCCGGCGTCGCTGGCGATGTCAGAGCACCGAGGAGCGAGGAGTCCCCGGCATCGCTGGCAATGTCCGAAAGCACCAACGAAGCGAGGAGTCCCGGGCATTGGCGATGTCCGAGCACCGAGGAGCGAGGAGTCCCCGGCATCGCTGGCGATGTCCAAGCACCGAGGAGCGAGGAGTCCCCAGCGTCGCTGGCGATGTCCGAGCACCAAGGACCGAGGAGTCCCCGGCGCCTCTGGCGATGTTCGATACCGAGGAGTCCTCGGCGCCGCTGGCGATGTCCGAGCACCGAGGAGCGAGGAGTCCCCGGCGTCGCTGGCGATGTCCGAGCACCGAGGAGCGAGGAGTCCCCGCGCGTCATTGGCGATGTCCAAAGCACCGAGGAGCGAGGAGTCCCGATGTCATTGGCGATGTCCGAAAGCACCAAGAGCGAGGAGTCCCAGCCGCCGTGGCGATGTCCGAGCACCGAGGAGCGAGGAGTCCCCGACGTCGCTGGTGATGTCCGAGAACCGTGGAGCGAGGAGTCCCCGACGTCGCTGGCGAGGTCCGAGCACCGAGGAGTTCTCGGCGCCGCTGGCGATATCCATGCACCGAGGAGCGAGGAGTCCCCGGCGTCGCTGGCGATGTCCAGTACCGAAGAGCGAGGAGTCCCCGACGTCGCTGGCGTTGTCCGAGCACCGAGGAGCGAGGAGTCCCCGGCGCCGCTGGCGATGTCCGAGCACCGAAGAGCGGGTAGTCCCCGGCGTCGCTGGCGATGTCCGAGCACCGAGGAGCGAGGAGTCCCTGGCGTCGATGGTGACATCCGAGCATCGAACAACGAGTAGTCCCCGGCGTCGCTGGCGATGTCCGAGCACCGAGGAGTGAGGAGTCCCCGGTGCCGCTGGCGATGTCCGAGCATCGAAGAGCGAGGAGTCCCCGGCGTCGCTGGCGATGTCCGAGCATCGAGGAGCGAGGAGTACCCGGCGTCGCTGGCGATGTCCGAGCACCGAGGAGCGAGGAGTCCCCAGCGCAAGCGGCGATGTTCGAGCACCGAGGAGTTCTCGGCGTAGGCGGTGATGTCCGAGCACCGAAGAGCGAGGAGTCCCCAGCGTCGCTGGCGATGTCCAAGAACCAAGGAGCGAGGAGTCCCCGGCGTCGCTGGCGATGTCCGAGCACCGAGGAGTCCGCGGCGTAGGTGGCGAGGTCCGAGAACCGAGGAGTTCCGGACAAAGCTGGTGAGGTCCGAGCATCGGCGTAGCTGGCGACGTCCGGCAGTGAAGTGTGCCCACTTAGTCCTCGAGCACGAAGAACCCGAGTGCCGAGGAGTAACCGGCGTCGCTGGCGATGAAGCACGACCGGTGAACAATCCGATCAACTGGTCGGCGACGGAGTCCATGAACCAAGCGGTCCGACCAGTTGATCGGTGGAGAAGTCTGAGCACCAGGTGATCTGATCACCTGGACGATGATCCTGCAATACAAACATGTAGAACGGGTAGTACATGATGTAAAAATATATGAAATCCGGAGAAAAAATAGCGTATGTAGCTCGACGATCAGTTAGAGCGAAGATGTATTTATATTTAATACAAACCGCCCGAACAGTTAGTGTGTAGCTGAGTCTCCAGCCCTAGCTAGCCCGTTAACCATAACGCGGAGCGCGGAGCTCGTGCACGTGTAGGAGGAACAGGCGTGACCAAGGAGCCGCTGCCGACCACCCATAACGTAGAGCGCGGACGCTCGTGCACGTGTAGAGAGGAGCCGGAGACAGGGCCATCTTTGGGGACATCCGAGCATCAACATGACTGTTCAGGGGTTCATAAAATCATTTGGAGAGCAAACATGGAGAAAATAGCTCGGAGAAACATTATGGCGACATACGAAGATTGAAGAATATTTAGAAAAATATTAAAGCGTGACTTAGCTGTAGACAAAAAGTCTGGTCGGCGACGTATGGTGTTATCTAGTCGGCGTTGATGAAATTGCTCGGCGCTCGAACTTTCCGAACTGTCGTCATGGCGGCGGTCGTAGTTGTCACGGCGTCGTTCTTCGCGGCGATCATCATTGCGACGCGGCGGATGGTCGGAGTAAGTAGTCCGGGCGACGTCGTCCTTATATTAGTGGTCGGCAACGCGGGCAACTCGCTTAGCTCATCTCGGCGATCATGTCGGCGTCGGAGGGCTTTGTCGTCACAAGATGCATCGACGTCAAGTCTCATCAGGTAGTCAACGGAGGTCGCCGCGATCAGCAGGCCCTGCTGAAGACAAATCGTCGATCCTGGTGATGACCTTGACGGAGTCTAGGGAATTGGGGTTGAGCAGCAGCAGTGCCTCATGCGCACATGTAGAAATTTGTGCACATCCTGGTAGCCTCTAGATCGAGTAGTCATTGGATGAAAACAGCAAGCAGGATTAGACCGTACGTGATGCATATACACGTATATGCATGATTAGCTTGCATGCCTTCTTCTATCTTGCTCCTTCCTTATTGGCTTGTTGTCGTATATGGAAACTATATTTAGCTTGTATGGTGGCGTAGATCATCACATCATCTATTGATCGAGTCTTGACTCTTGAGGCTACGGAGACCAAGGCATCGTGCATGTTACCGTGCAGTATGACTCCTAGCCGGTTGGATTGTGTGAAGGTAACTGCCACGGCGGCGCTGTTGGTGGCTGCCCTCAGTGTCGTTCCCGGAAATCAGCTAACGCTTGCCAATTCAGATTTGGCATCTGCTGGGACGCCGCAAGATATCGCCGTGGAATCACGTCACGCGGCGCAGTGAGAAAAGCCGATGCTCTGGTTGTTGAAGCTTGTCGCCGTGATCCGTGAGAGTTCCACGGACGATGCAAATCTTGAGGTATGACATCTGGCTCGCCATAGGATCAAGCGCACACCCCCTATCTGGCGTGCCAACTGTCGACAAAAGATGCTCAGCAGTCCTTCAAGGGGTATCCCATGAAGGTAGATTTGTCGGTGGAGCTGCGTGTGATCAGGAACCATATGGTGACACAAGGCGCAGAGACAGCGATTTAGATAGGTTCGGGCTGTCTGATCGACGTAATACCCTACGTCCTGTGTCTTTGGTGTATTGTATTGATTTGTAGTAGATAGATCTTGATGGATCGTTGTCCACTAGGGGACCCCTACCTCTCCTTATATACTCTGGAGGGGTAGGGTTACAAGGAAAGTAGCATATTTGGTACTATACAATATCTTGCGGTGCACGCCGAGCAACGCTGTGCACGTCTTGATCTTGTAGGTTGGGCCACCTCTGATGGTGCGGCCCATATCTTGTCTTGAGGATACTAGGGACCGTACCCCCACAAGAACCAAGAAGCTTTGTGAGAGAGACAAGTGGGCTATGTATTAATAGTGATTAGCTAACTATTGTATGAGTGGGCTAGCTAAGAAAAGGCTATAAAGAAATCTTACAGCCAGCAGCCGGCTATATTATTAGCCTTGCTCTAACATGACTAGTCTTGCAAGGGTAACGGTGTTCTTTGTTAGCCTAGGCTTACTACAACCACCTGTTGTAACTTTCTCTTACTGCTAGTGCCAAATGTGTTTAGGCATGGCCGCAAGAAAATTTAATAATCAAAGCATTTTTCTTGTCTACTACTCCCTCCCTTCTAGATTATAAGACGTTTTGACTTTTTCTAGATACATTGATTTTAATATGTATCTAGACATAATGTTCTTTTAAGAGCATAGCAAAAAACTACTCCCTCTATTCCAAATTATAAGCCGCTTTGACTTTTTTTTGTACATTCATTTTGCTATGCATCTAGATATAACAATATGTCTAGATACATAGTAAAATAAATTAACCAAAGAAGTCAAATCAACTTATAATTTGGAACGGAGGAAGTATCTATCTAGAAAAGCCAAAAGTCTTGTAAAATTGAGAGAGAGAGAGAGAGAGAGAGAGAGAGAGAGTAAGATTTAGGTTCTGTTAAAACATACAAGTGTGTTAAACTATTATTACCAGCAAATTACGTGCATGTACCCTGTATCCCAAACACGCCCTAAACTTGAATCCAAACACAACCAAATACTATGTAAACATTGGAAGATGGCATTGTTAGCACATTTTTAGACTAAATAATAATCTTTATTGGAGTATTTTTTTAATTTAGTTTCTCTAGATTTTACTGTGTCCTATTTTATGTCTTGTGGTGGCAAGGCAGTCACAACAAACCGTTGAGGCAAAGCGACGGTCATGTTCATGATCCCAAGATGGGGACCAATATCCCAATTCCGAGGGCTGCAAAGGGCTTTATTTTTCTGAAAAGAAATCAAAGTGTCACAGTCACAGTACTGCCTGCGACCTGTTTGGCAGATGATGATGGGACACCTGCGATATGGCCGGCCGGCCGGCTGGCTCCCGGTACGGATAGATTGGAACTGATGATTGCTAATGCCCCAATCACGTCATCTCGGAGCAAATCTTCAATTCAATATAATCAATTACCATGAGCGACGCAGTGGGCTCTACTACGTTTGACTATTGCTCTTATACTCCCTTCGATTACTACAGGACGTGTTGATTTTTATGAGTATATTATTTTTACTATATATCTACACATATGTATCTTTTAGTATATAATAATAACAAAAATTTATATATACAGTAAATATTAGACCAGTCTCAGTGGGAGTTTCACTAGAGTTTCATTTTCATTTAATAGCCTGCCACATATGCACTTTTGATAACATGACAATGTTTTAATCAAGAGAGAGAAGAAATGGGTTTCATAGGAATGAAACTCTCTTGAGACAATTATCAACTCTCTACGAGTTATAGAATTAAATGTCTATGAAACTATGGAACGAAACTTCCCATTGAAAGTGGGTGTTTCATCTAAATTTCATTTCATTTTATATGACATGGCAGTTTTGAAAACAACGAAATGAAACTCTCCACTAAGACCGGCCTTATGCTCGGAGTTTGACTGTATTTAGAGGGAGGGGGCACACGATTCGATTCAATAATAATGAAACCAACTCTGCTTCCAGTTTGTAACATCATGGCACATGGATAATGATGGTTCTGCCCTGCGGAACCACGGCGTTTCCGGGCAGGCCGCACCGTATCTGGACCGAGCAAGCAGCGGCAAACGCCAGGCAGCAGGTGCCCCCCGGCGGCCCGCTCGCGGGTGGCTGGGCGATCACGGCCACTCGGCCAGGCCACAGAGAGATAGAGAGAGCGCGCGCGCGCACAGGAGGGTGACTTTGCACGCGATCCCACGGCTGACTGCGCTGCGCCAGCGCCGCGCAGCCGCAGCGTGCGCTCACGCCGGCCGGGTGCGGGCATTTACTAGCTTTGCTCGGACCAAGAAAGGCTGGCAGCGGCCGGCGAGCCCCGGTTGGGGAGCTCAAATCTAGGCCTCGTTTAGATTGGGGTTAACAATCAGTATTTGGTATTGTAGGATTTTCGTTTGTATTTAACAATTATTGTTCAATCATGATCTAACTAGGCTTAAAAGATTCGTCTCGTAATTTACAATTAAACTGTGTAATTAGTTATTTTTTTATCTATATTTAATACTCTATACATATGTTCAAAGATTTGATGTGATGAAAAGAGAGTGAAAAAACTTGCACTGTGCCCTCTCTGCAGATGTCTGTATGCGCATAGATAGCTAGCACATCTCTCATCAGTCTCTCCCCATTCAATCCGTTGAAGCGACCGAGGAGGGAGGGGATCGGAGGCCTTGCTGCGGCTGCGCAGGCACTGACGGCATTCACGCCGCGCGCAGGCGCGTAGCGCTGATGACGCCGCTGCCGATACGCTCGGCCGTAAAGGTGCCGCGCAGTCGTAAGGCATGCGTGCGTACGCGGTCGCGTAATATATACCTACCACAGCACCGCGGCGTTAGGATCTGTGTTAGATTAGATGCCTTAAAAAAAGAAATCAAGGTGGTCGACTCGAACCGACGGTAAAACTATAGAAATCCCTCCATGGAAAGCACTCAGCAGCTAGCAGTCAAAACTGTTGCACGCATGCAGTTGCAAGTGAAACAGGCTGAGTCCCTATATGTCGTCGCTGGCTCGTTGCATGAGTGAGCTCTTAACGGTCTTATTTATAATTATATAAATAAATAATTTCTGGAAGGAGCAAGCTCATCCTATATATGCTGACCAACTCTGTGTCAGAAAGTCATCGACGGGCGTATGGCACGTGTCATGCGTCGACGACAGACAACAAAGGGGAGCAAAAACAAGCAACTCCCCGTATGTAGCCCCATGCTCGTCGACATGGTCGCAGCGGCGCCTTAGTCGATCCGGCGCTTGTATGGATCGGGTGCCGACAGATCATTGATGGTCAGAACCTTAGGTTGTTTCAAATGTAGAATCTCCACGTGAGGATGCTAATTTTCGTACGTACATACATCTATACCAGAGACCACACATTCATCAGAGTTATCACCAAACCGAGAGAGCGAATGCCGAATGGCTCTCTAATTAAGCTCCTGCATCACAAGATGAGATTCCACTAGACCACTAGCAGAGAAACAACATTTCATCCATGGCCAAAAAGTATTTAGTCACGGTTTCAAAATTACAACCGTGACTAAAGGGAGGACTGGACCTTTAGTCTCGGTTTGTAATATGAACTGGGACTAATTCCACCCTTCAGTCCCAGTTGTAACGGTTACCGAGGCGTGTCAGTCGCGAGAAGCTTTAGTCCCGGTTTGAGACACGAACCCGGACTAAAAGTGTGACTTTTAATCCCATTTTGGGACAAGAACCCAGACTAAAGGTACCTTTAGTCCCGATTTGTGTCTCAAACCCGGACTAAAGGTGTCTCCAGAGTGAATTTAAAAGGAAAGTGTATTTTATCTAAGTCAGATGTGTGGTGGGAGGTGAGATGGTAACGCGCGTAAGAGCTGAATTGGAAATGTCTTGGGCTCGAATCTCCATAACCATACATTTTTTCCACCTAAGAAACACCTCAGTCCCTGGCCCAAAACCGGGAGTAAAGAGGGTTAGGGAGTAGGGATCATCATCAAATGAGTAATGCATGTGACAGTAGCTTTTTGCCAGACACCACAGGGACGCCACGCCGGCCTCTACACACTTTAAACAGTCATCAAAAGTAATCTATCCTAGCCATTCTAAGAAATAATAAGCCGGTTGGTGTTGGACTGTCCGTGTTGTGGCTCATGCACGCGCTACGGAGTTCGTAGCTGGGCGGGCCTGCGGCCTGCTCGCTCCGACGGACGTCCAACGCTTGGCAATGGGGTCCAGGTTACCATTTGCCCACGTTTTGAGATGGGCCTCCATTACAGATGAAAGGGACGTCATGGCCCAACGGCCAGAAGTATCCGATCGGACCAAACGGCTATCCCACTGTTTTACTTTGGTTGACACGGCCTAGGTCGGTTTTACAATCGGTCCATGCAATTTTTATCAATCTAAGAAAAGCTCTACGAAACGCCCTAAAAATAGTACCACATTAATTTTCAGGATAAGACCACCTCTACTTCATATAAAATTCAGCCGACTGAAATATCTAACTACATAATCGTCAAAATACACCGTCGTTGTGTGTCTCCTCGACGGGTCTTTCCAGGAGACGTTCGTGGGTTTATTAACGAGCGCCTAATCGGCCGCAATCGGCCACATCGACCTGCTGGTCGGCCTCACCGTTGGAACCTCCTCTGCTGTGTGTTTCGACCGTGTGAGGTCAAAGGGCGATCTAGCACCTACCAGCGTGGTGACCGAATAAGTGTCAACACACTTTTTGACGACTCCACCGTGGAAGAAAGCAAATCAATTTACTACGGCAATGCCTGATGACAAGACCGATCTAAAGAATCAAGACAACATTATCAAGCCCTCGGTCCATCGACTTCCTGAGGAGATTCGCAAGATGCTGGAGGAGAGGGCGAAGGCCCGAGCTGCTGGAGATCTGGAGCATGCCCTAGCATGCTTGGAGGTGGATCGGCGGGGAGCTATCAAGAAGATCCAAGATATCGACTTCGATCCTCTTCCTGCGAAAAGCAGATAAACAACTTTCTATACTAGTGGCCGAGTGCCGGATCAGCAGTGGTCTAGTGTTTAGGACAGCGAAGAAAACAACAGCTCATTGGCAGCCAGCACCGCGGCAGTGAGTCAATCTAGATCTACTCCCAAGCTAGGAGGCGGAACCGGTGCGTTTCCACAGCACGAGAGACGCAAGTACATGCCAGTACGATTCGAGTGGGCAAGTAGCATTATAGTAGCTTCCTATCCGGAGTCCGCAGCAGAGAAAATTCAGACCTGGGAAGCCGGCATCCTGGATCTCGACTTGCGATCGAGCAACGAAAACAACGTGACAGGATCCCCGATCACGCTGAAGCCTAATAACGAATTCAAAAGCCTCAGTTTCGACGAGTGGTCCCGCGTCTCTCACGGCGAAGCGAAAGCGATTGTGGGCACAGTGGCACGCCGATCGCCTCACGCTGCCGTTCACTGCTAGCTGTACCACAAACGGTAAAATGTTCGTGCTGTACCAGTGCACTCATTCTCGTCTCTCGGTACGGCCTCCGAGGGCTATGCAGACCCAGTGACCCGCCCAGCGGCAGCATGATGGAGAAGCCTGCCGCAGCTTCCGGTGTCTCTGGCAGCGTTGCGGTGCGGCAGGCGACCAGACCACCAAAATATGCTCGCCTTGGGCGGCAAGAAGGCACGGGAGTAAAGCGAACTCAAGGAATAACGGGCACGCGCAGTCCGGTGCCGGTGCCGCTGCCGCTGCCGCGAAGCGAGCACGACAGGAATCCGCGAGGTCAGAAGTAAAAAACGCTAGCACACGGGGACAGAGTATCAGAGTCTGCAGAGCCCGGCTGCTGGACTAGAGCCGAAGCAACGAACATGCCACGCCCCACACACACAGAGAGACCCTGCGCCTGTGCCTGGACCTCAGAGCATTCTACAGAGCCAGCTGTGCGTCTTAATCATGTCCCAAGAACAGGCCTTCATTCCGAGCAAGAAATTCGGACGCGAGACGTTTCTATTCTTCGCAACATTCTGAATGTTAGCGCGCTTCGCTCCAAACATGACCCAAACACTGAAACACGTCATTTCTGAAACCTGAAACTGTGGCGGAAGTTGCCACCGTTCTCAGCAAGCAAAGCGACCCATGGTATCGCGTGAACAGACCACCAGATGTGTCCATGTGCCAAACAAGAGCGTTACAACTTGCTGCAAATCTACTGCGTCTTTGTGCGTAGGTGACAAGATCACAAGATGCAGTTAGTGATCGTAGTCCAGCCCAGACAGCTGTGCAGAGTCAAGGATGGATGGGTGCCACTGCGAATCAATGCCCAGTAGCTGCACGAGTACGAAACCTTTTCAATGGAAAAAGAGAACGGCGTGGAAAATTAGCTCGGAGAACGTTGATGATTGTACGCCACGACCACGAGCCCGCGATGGAACTGGCTTTCTGGGAGAACGGACGGAAGATACGGGTGACAGGAGACTGATAAGAATCATTTTTTCTAACGGGCTGAAGAGAAGTGTGTTACCTGACTGAATGAAACCTGAAACCCTTTCTGAAGTTCAACAAGGCTTTAAGCATGTCTTCCGGACAGAAGGTATCTGTGCCACCTGACTCACTTCTCAATCCAAAATGATTTTGCTGGCATTTGGCATGTCTTGGAAAGAACACACTATTGCAACGGTAGTTGCATAACTACCGTAGCAGTATTAAATGGCAAACATGCTTATGCAGTTATGCTACAGTTATGAATCGACCAGACAACAACAGGAAAACAATCTGGAAAGCAATGGCAAGATAACACTCATTAGTAGGACAATGCAGTGACTGGTTTTGTAAATATAAGAGATCGGCGAGCACATACTCATAAATATACATTTACAGATGGAATCGAGCTACACACAAATAAGTTACCGAAGATTAGATAAATAACTCTTCGACTCTGTTAGAACACAAAGCTCTCTGAGCCTCATGACCTTTGTACAGCCCTACACAACACCCCCCTCCTTTCAGCTGAACAAAAAAACTAAAACAAAAGATAAATAGCTTTCTTTATACTCATCATTCAGCAGCGACTTTGATCCTGCAGGTTATTTCCACGCACTGTTCTTGATCGCCTTTACACGACCTCCTTTTGTTTTGGAATGTACAGTTTCTTTCTTTGACTATATGATTTCATCTCATCTCAAATCGAATCTATAATGTCTTCTTCCCTCTTCCCATGATCTAGATACACCCTACACTGGATCACCGTACCTCCAAGCCGGAAGCCCGGCACCACCGTGAACCCGACCTTCGGTCGCACTGGCTTCCCGAGCTCCTTGCTCGCCACGAAACCCTTCGACCGGACAATGTTCTCCATGTACACCATTGAGAACTCTGTGCCCCGGCCAACCTGGAATATGCCGACTGCTGGGTCATACGCCCAGGCTAACCTGTGCAGTGTCCATATTGAGCTTGCCATTGCAACAAACAACTCGTAGAGTGGGCCGGCCACACTCATCACCAGCAATGTCCCGCAGTCTGAATTCCCAAACAGTGAGGATTCAATGCCAGGATGGATCAGCTGTTTGTACTTGCGGTCGCAAAATTGGGCAAACTCGCAGTCCGGGCTTGAATTCATCAGCTCCATCGGGTCTGCATCTGAGTGCTCGATGAATTGCTGCAATGACTCGTTCCTACGGGTTGCCAGCTCCATTCCTCTGAGCTCTGTGGTGCCAGCTGTGGCGCCGAATTGGTAGGAGTCGAATCCGTCAAACATGGAGAGGCAGACGTGGGAGAGGAGCGCGTAGCGGCAGTGGCCGGCCTTGGAGTAGGAGACACCAGGGTAGGCAGCCTCTGCAGCCGCGGCCAGGTCCCACCCAGCGCACCGGAGGACCTCGGCAAGCGCGCGGGCAAATCGGTGGGCGACGCGGAGTGCGTCGCGGAGGACAGAGTCGAAGACGCCCGTGGACAGCATCGTGCCGACGGCGTCGCCGCCCGGCGGAGGCGCGAGCGCGCGGTCGAGGCGGCCCGCGAGCCGCGCGTTGGCGTCGTCGACCGCCTCGAGGTCCAGCCGCAGCGCGGCAGCCGCGGCGTCCTTGGCGTCGAGGGCCGCCTGTAGGCGGTTCACCACAGCGTCGAAGGACCGCAGCAGCGCCTGGTTCTCGCGCACCTGGGCCTCGAGGTGCGCCGTGAGCGTCCCGTCCCCGTCCGGCGAGGGCGGGTCCGCCGGCCCGCCCCTCGCGATCCGCTTGAGCTCCGACAGCCGCCGGAGGTGCGAGACCGCGGCGGTGTCCGCGGCCGCAGCCGCATCGGGCAGGAACGGCGCGTGGGCGGCCTGCAGGTGCAGGTACGCCGCCTGGAACGACGAGGCCGTCGCGAGCGCCGCAGCGACGGTGGCCTCCTGCCCAGACACCGCCTTCCCCTCCCCATCCGCGCTAGGGTTAGGGTTCAGCAGCGGGTCGGGCTTCAGCACGACCACCCGCTGCCGGGCAAGGACCCCATCCGCCCCCGGCGCCGGCGAGCGCGCGAATCGGTCGGCGTCCTCCTCCTCCTCCTCCTCGGCGAAGAACTCGATGGTCTTGGTCTTGAACGCGAGCGCGAACTTGTGGAGCATGGCTACGCCCGCCGCCGCGCGCTCGGCGCGCTCTCTGTCTCCGCCGCCGAGCGGGGCGGGGTGTCGGCGACGCGAATTGCGGGAGTGCGGAGGTGGGGATGGAGGCGAGTGGTGCCCTGGTGGGTGGTGCGGGGCGGTGGACGGCGAGGAGTTGAGGGCGGTGGAGGGAGGACGCGAGCGAGGAGTGGGGGGGATCTGGGAAGGAGAGCTGGAGGCACGAGAGCACTTGAGCAAAAGAAGCAAGGCTGTCTGTCTCCGTCGGGTAGGAATTGGGGGGGAAAGATGCTTCTTGGCTTCCGTGATGAAGGTTTCTGTTTTGCCATACAAGAGGTGCGTGTGTGGGACAGTAACAGTAGGACCGACCCGGATGAAATACCTAACATTTCAGAGTGCAGTCTGAAGTTTGGAATGTTTGTAAAATTGACAGCTCTCCTGCTACTATTTATTTACAAAAAAAAGGAAAGATGGTTTGGTCCATGCCTACTCTATGAAAGGCTCTAATTATATAGTAAAAAAAGGAAAGAAATAATATGTGGACTTCTATAAATCACCACGTATTGAACTGTAAATCCCCTAAATTTCTGCATTCCAAATCTCAAAGAATTTGAATGACGTGTATTGTATATACCGCGCAAGAAATCACTCTTTTTAAAAATTTCAGAGTAGCTTTTTAGCTAATTTTTGAATTGTAATGCGAGTAGGAAAATACATTGTGATTGACAATTATTTCCCCATTTGGCTAACAAACTTGTAAAGCTCAGTAAAATTAGAATGTAACATATATACTTTTGTTCAAAAGTTCGTAAACGTTTCATAATATTTGTCTTGTCTTTGAAGGCATAAAAATCAGCATTTTATGGCAAACCGAATGATTTTGTATTGCATTTTATAGAATGCCTATACCAAATATTAAATATTAAACACTAGCAAAATGACCCAAGCAAATTGTGCGATTAGTTCTGTTATCATCTCATTTTTCTATCTTGAGATTTTATTTCTTGTATCTCCAATTAGAAAAGAATCATTCAATTTTCATTAGCTCTTTATTTAGATATTTGCTTTTTAATCCTAGTAGAAATCAGAATAGAGAATACTATTTTGCCATTGTCTTTATTCTTCCTTATTATGAACTATTTGTTCAGATACTTTGCTTCCTAATCCACATGAGAATCGAAATAATAGTTTTCTTTAATTTTATTCTGAAGGTGCTATTTATTTTTCAAAATATTTGTATTGGTTCGTTATTTAGATATTTTGCTTTCCAATCTAAACAAAAAATCTATCGGTGAACATGTCAATTCGGCAAGAATTGGTTACTACTCCATTCAATCATGCGAGCATCGAGTTCAGATAAAACCTCTAAAAACTCATACACTGGAGTATGAACTCGTGTGAAACCTGATTCCCGTGGTAAAACTCTTGAACTGCTGCCTCACTGCCATAGAGAGCTAACAGGTTCATTGACTACCCCGCCGGGCTGTTTCTCAAAAGGGCGATCTGCCTCATTGGAGTGAGCTGTATTAGCAGTCCAGAAGCATCAACCACGCGTGGCCATGGCCAGGGCAGCAAGCAAGCAATTCACCTAACTGCCTATCTGGCGCTCTGGCCCCAGGTGTCATGCTCTACCAGTTCAACGCTTGGAGCCTACCGCAGCAGCAACTTGGGCGTTCTTTATTAGCTCGTCTCCTTGCCTGGTCTGATGCGGATGGCTTTGTTCCGTTGTGCTCGCGAGTATTCAACTGTCACGGGCGCGGATTTAGGGTGGTGGCCTGGGCTGGGTTGTTAGTCCATGAAAGCGACTCACACAGAGTCTTATGCCAGCCAGTCAGCCACGGTTATGGGGCTCCGCTCCTTTGGTGATCTTGGATCCTAGCTTCCTCCGCTACATGGGCCACTGATGAGAAGTGAAGTGGACCTTGCTGCTACGCACTTCAGTAGAGACTCAAAAAAGTTATACACACCCCTGTCTTCTAGAGTACATGCATTGCATGATTAACAATATGTTATCCATAATCTTGATGAAATGATGAGTGTTTACAAAAATGTCGAAGCTGATCTCAACCGAATAAGAAAAATTATGTATTCTTCTTTCATCCATTTTCTTTGTTTCTTCAGAGAAATGATGAAGATTTGGAAGCGGAAGATGGCATTAGCATTGGTGCCACGTCTTCCTCAATCAGTAATGAAGAAGATTCTTCCCTCTAAATGTCTTGGTCTGCAGATTGAGAGCACACTTTCCCCTAGAAATCCCATCCAAAAAATTCTCTTCTTGAAGATTTGTTAGTGCAAGATGACACCAGCATATAGGTGGCACATCCTTCTCAGCAGCAGTGCAATGCCGTGAGGGTTCTTTTGTCCCTGCAAAAGTGCAAATGGGCAGCGCACTCCTCTCTCTGTAATCCTAATCCCCATCCAGTTGCCCCAGATTCCCTAACCCTACCGCGTCGCTGCATAGACCGGAAACTGATAGAGCGCCGAAGCCTCAGCCCATGGATATGCCGGACTGGCGAGTGGTTGGCATCATCGCACTCCACACATGTGAAATCAAATCATTGTAGGGTAGTGGTAGATCAGATATATGCACTGCTTGCTCCCTTTTTGTGTGTTGTCTTGTGTGTGCTTATGACTTTTTGGTACTTGGTTGGGTTACTTTAGAGTGATGGCCATAATTAAAGGCGAGGGGGACGAGCCGTTGCAGATTTGCTGTAGCTGGGAGACTCTGGATAGAAAGAAAACCTAACCCTTTGACTTGGGATGCCTTGTTTAAGGCAGGCCTGCAGAGTGCAGTGCAAAGAGTGTTTTTTATAGTGCTGAAAATGGAGTCAGGACAAGCAGAAAACTTTCATCAGCTCATCGGTGACTGAGGTGTTCAGTGTCCATATAAAGTTGGCTATATCTTTTTTGTTATCGTCAGAATTGGGTATCTCATCACTGGGGTCAGCTGCAGGCGGAGATATCGCCAAACAAATTGGCTTTTTGCATAAGTAATACAGTTAAAAATGCTTCAATGTTAAATTTGATTAATGACTTATGCAACTATGGATAAAATATGTTTTTTAGCAACGTGGGTTAATGGAGCTAGAGCATGAGTCTTTTGATGTTCTAGTTTCAACCACTGGTTGTTTTTATAATAAAGCTCACAAAAGGCAAAACTAAACGACCCTATCTAAGCACTAAATTTTTAAAACAACAACCACCCATGCTTGATGAAGATCTCCATAGCTAAAGTCTCCTATATACAACAGGTCCACGTCAAAGGTGATTTGTTTCTCTTCTTCCGTGGGATGTTTCAAAAACGACTCCAATAAATTGCTCTGAAAATAACCTACAAATAAGAGTATAATCTTTTTTTTTTTGTCAAAATTCACAGCATTTCTACAAAGTCAAATGGACCATAGAATTGCACTTGCTCCCACACAAATTAAAGAATACATATGTTGGCTTGTTTGTTGAAACCACACTCCAGAGTCCAGATACATCATCTACTTCTGTAGGAGCTTGTAAAGCTCTTCGGACAAATCTTACAATATGACAATCAAAGAACTGATGTTGGATGTTTTTTTTTTTGTCACAAAAACAACATGAGTAGCTGAAATCAGAGCTGACCGAAACTCTAGAAATAGGAATCTGGCCCACGCATCAACGCGTGATCCGCCTAAAGGAGGACTGCACTGCATGCACGGATGCACGCAATGGATCATACAAATAGACTGGGAGTTTTCTTTTGTTAGGTCCATGAAGCTTGTGGGCTTAGAATCAAAGCATATGGGACATTTTTATTTCACAATTCCTATATCTCAGTCGTCCGAGATGTATGGACACGTGGCATGAATCCACGGTGGATGTCCATGGGTGCATGGTGGGGATAGTCCCCACCCCATTTTTTTTTCCGTCGCAGCATTCACGATTTTCTTGATTAGAATTGAATCCCCACAGCCCACATGCTTTACATCGACTAAGGCCATATTTGGTTGCAAGGGATTAATTCTCCAAGTGAAACCAATGCAGGGAAGGATTGAGCGAGGGTATGTGTGCTGCGAGACCAACAATCTTGAGTAGAGGCTCATGCAAGATCTCGTGCCGATGCCATCGTGAGGACCTAGCGCCGCGGCCGTCGCGCTCGCCTCCGCAGGGATTCGATCCACGACTCCAGAGTAGTGGTTTGATTCTTGGCAGGGTGCGGCCGTATAACCAGGTCTTTCTAGGCGGGGTGAGGCCGTATAACCGAACAGACCTCGCAGGCTAACTGAACGGGATTGAATCCAGGCCACGTTGGTCCACAACCGAACATGCCCTATGTTTTTAGCCAACTGAAGAACAAGACAACAGGAGGTGTGAGAAATGCTAAGATCAGAATTATCACGTCGAACAAAAGGGATGAACTAATCAGAGATAAACAATCGACCCTTCCTAACAGGCTAACACACACTAAAAGCGAAGGAAAACTGTACCGTGTGCAATCAGGCGGAGCCCAGCACTACTGGCACATGAACAAGAAAAAATTCTCATATCGACAGGGAAAATGACAATGACAATGACACGGCCTACACCTCTAATCCTAAAACAAGCCTACATAAACGGTGCCGCCTCGGTGCACAAGTAACGGTGCCACTCTACGGCGCCAACACGAAGGATCCTGCCAGGAGCAGCGCCGCCGCGACCAGCTGGCGCGCCAGGGACAACGAGCGCGGCGCCGCAGCAGACACCCCCATCTTGTGGTGCGGAGTCTGCTCCCTGAAACAACAAATCGGAGTGGAGCAGTACAGAGCATTAGCAAGCAATGCAGGATGCGAGAGAGTTGAGCTGACGAAACTGTGCGTACTTCTGGTACTTGTGGAGCTGGCCGCAGTAGAGGGCGTTGTCGGGGATGGCCATCTCGGTCTTGTTGCCGGTGTCCTCAGGGTTGACGACCCTGACGTAGACCTCCTGCCCCAGGTACCACGAGTCCAGGTTCTCGGACCGCACGTTCCAGACGCCGACGTTGTCCAGGGACACCAGCACCGCCGCCCACGCGCCCGGGTACACCTGTATCGTGCTGCGCGCCACGCCGTCTCCCTTGTTGTACGTGCCCCTGCTGTCCTCCGTCCACTCGCCGTAGTCCATCCTGCGCCGACGACGACAAGTACGGACACGGCTTTAGTGTTATGATATCTATCCAAGATGATCGAGCCGAGCCGAGCAACATGTTCGTTGATCGATGGATTGGTTTGGTTACCCGACGACGAAGAAGGCGTATCCGTCCATGTGGTAGCTCTGCATCCTGGTGTCATTGTTCTGGAAGATGAGCTCCATGAACCCACGGTAGGTGCCGTTGATGACGGACCGCGCGATCCTCGGGGCGCCCTTGAGTGGCCGCTCGGGGAAGTCGAGCGTGTACACGCCCTTCACCCCGTAGGCGTCCGCCAGCCGCAGCGGCGTCTCCGGCGGCGCGTAGGAGAGCCCGTTCAGCGTTGCGCGCCGCCTCCCGTCGATGGACACGGGCGCCGTGCTCCGCAGCAGGTACGCCTGCGTCACGTTGATGGACGAGTAGCGGAACGAGCCCTGCGGGTTGGGCCGCGCCGCGCCGGCGCTCAGGTTCCACCGCACGGACCTCGCCTGGTTCATGGAGAAGGTCCGGTCGTTCTGGTCCTGCGGCGGGTCGGGGAGGGGGCCCGACGCGGCGCCCCTGGAGTTGGAGTAGCGGAGCACGGCGACGCCGGTGACGCGGCGCCAGAGGGACTCGTTCACCTGCCGGGCGCTGGCCACGACGTAGTAGTCGGAGCTGGCGTTCTGGTCCATGGTGACGAGGAAGGAGTAGGACTGGCCGACGTGGACGTCCAGGTTCGTGTAGTTCTGCTGCGAGGTGTAGGAGCCCTCCGTCTCGACCAGCACCACGTTGTGCCCCTGGATCCGGAAGTTGAGGCTCGTCGACGTGCCCACGTTGTGCACCCGGATGCGGTACGTCCTGCCTGCACCATCAAACGGCGCAGAATGAAATTACAGCACTAATCACACCAGTTGGGATTTCACTGTAATTATTCTATGGGCTAGATTGTACGTAGTACCGATAATGGTGATGTTTCAAATGTGAATGACTGAATGTATACAAAAAAATGGCGTCAATCACTAAAGTCTACCCACACGTTCAGGAACGTAGAAGAAATTCCCAAATGTCAGTACTCAGTAGTGTACACTTCGGCTCCATATTGATATTCTTCAGTCTGTTGTGTGGGGTTTTAGTTTTGCATTGCTCCTTCATCAGTTGCACGCTCTTTGCATTCAAAACGAATCAACTTTTGTGCAGTAAATTGACCGATAGGATACTGGGAATGAGATGAATTTTTAGTAGTAGTACATTTTGGTGGCAGCGCTGACAACACTCTGCAATCTAACCACTCTCTGCCAACCAAATGTTGATGGTTAGGACAGAAGACTTGCAGTGCTGTGCTTGTGCAGTACTGATACGATTGGAACGTACAGTGACTTTTCAGCTGGATGAACCATTAGGATAGCGACTAACAAAATCAGAGCGCAAGTAGAAGCCGACTACATTCAGCAAAAAAGCTCTGAAGTTACCATATATCTTAACACTCTAGTACGGAGTACAAAGTAAAGATGAATTGCCAGCCCTTGTTTAACCGAGAAAGTTACCATATATCCGAAGAGAAAAAGCGATGCTAGCTACCTGCTCCTCCACTTGCAAGCCCGTTAGCCTTTACGGATTAATGCAGAACTAAGTACTGGAGTACAATGCTAACACGAGGGGCCAGATCGATGAATTACCCGGATGCACATTGAAGGTCTCGTACTCGATGCCGGCCGGCACAAGGCTGTCATTGTACCGGTACGGACCCTTGCCGTTTATCAGCACGCCGTCCGGCATCCCGATGTCCTTCCCCTTGTCCAGCATCTTCCTCAGATCCTACAACACCGCTCACGCACCTCCAAACGTCTCAGGCACAGGCATACAAAACGGTGGCATGCATCGGGCTACCCCATGACTACTAGTTGAGTTGAGTGTCACTGTAAAATACAGTAAGAAGTAGTAAGAACAATTACCGTGTGGTTCTTGTTGTACCAGTCGCCGATGAAGATGGTGATGTCGCCGTCAGGGCGGCCGAAGGGCACGGCGATGACGTCGCGGTTGTTGACGACGATGCCGCCGAAGCCGCCGGCGGCGCGCTGCAGGCCGGTGGAGGGGAAGTAGAAGAAGCTGCCGATCTGGTCCTTGACCTGGAACTCGTACGTCCAGTTCCAGCCGGACGGGATGGGGCAGTTGGTGCCCAGCACCCCGTCCTGCCAGCAGTTCTTCCGGTGCTGGATCCCGTTCCTGCGTTGTTCCGACACACGACGTTCACTCGCTGCAGCGCTAGCTGGGCTGGGCCAGGTAAGTGGGCGGGCTTGCGTGCTCCGCGGTGGCTAGCTAGCAACGTAGGAATACGTACCAGGTGATGAGGAGGGGCTCGTCGAGGTCGTTGAGCACGTTGACGACGACGTTCCAGTTGGTGCTGACGTTCACGACGGGCCCCGGGAACTTGCCGTTGATGCCTATCACCTACCAGCAGAGCAGGCAGTTTCCACCGGCTTGTCAGCACTCAGCACGCGCTGTCTACGCGAGAGCGAGGAAGGAATAGTCTTGGAATGGCACTGGCCGAAAAATGCTTGCCTGCTGCTTGACGCCGAGCGGCGCCGCAGTGACGTAGGAGACGTCCCAGTCGAAGAAGGCGTAGGGGTCGGTGGCCAGCGCCGGCCGCAGCCCCAGCAGGGCTGCCACTGCCACCAGCGCGAGAAGGCGCTGCATCGCGAAGCTCCGGGGCTGGCGGCAGCTCTCGGCTCTCGCTTGGGAAACGAGAGCGCGAGTGGACTGGGAGTGAAGATGGCGGGGAAAGCAAGCGCGAGGCGAGACGCGAATTGGAGCCTGTGAGTGAGATGGACCGCGGGGAGGACGGAGGAGCACTGCTGCACTGGAGCAGAGAAGGTGGTGGCTTGGCCTGGTGGGGGCAAGCAAATCGATGGGTCACAGGGTGGCAGGCAGGATTGGGATCGGGACCGGCCTGGCGTGGCGTCGCGTCGGACGGTTCCTCTCGCGCGGGCGCGGCGGGGCGCGTGACCCGCGGTTTTCGTATGGACTATGGATGGAGTGGTGCCGCAGAAATGTGCCTGTTTCTGTTTGTGCGCAGCGATGGGAGGTGGAAAGCGTTTGCTTTGTAGCGAGTCGGCAGGGGGCGTCGTTGCCTGGTTGGTTGTGAGATTTGTTGGCAGTTTGGGGTCAGGGGCCTCAGGCCTTGATGCTGGATAATGGGTCGTTCGTTTTGAGACGGATAAGATCGGCAGCGTACTACTTACTACTTTTGCCAAGTAGTTGGGACTTGAGAGGTAATAACATTACTAACATGGAGTCTGACACCGGCAACATGGGGGCAAATGAATACGTGCACACCAGAGGACGGAGCGAGAGGAAACTCGCCCATCTTGCCCGGGCACGGACTACAGTCGAGCGAGGCAACGAACCCATGTTGCCCGGCTGCACTCGCACATGCGCCGACCTCGCGACGCGCCCGCCGTTGTCCGAGGCGCCAGCAAACGCTAGCCGAGCGCCTGCGCGCCGGTCGGTTTCGGGCTCGGTCCGCCGACCCAATTCATGAATTCAACCATGGCGGGGCGCGCGCATGGCGTGGGGGTGATGGCCGATGGGGGCCGCGGGCCGCGGCTATTGGCTCCGGTCGGTGCATGCGCGGCTCGACCGTGACAGCTAGCAGGTGCACGTGCATGGGCCCATGGCCGACGCGACGACGCTCCACGCCAAGAATTATTACCCCGGGCCGGGACGGACACGGACGGGTGGTGGATTCCGTTTTTACTGGAGAAAATTGTCCGGCGGACATATAAGGCGACGGTTATTTACAGATATTTCGTTTTGAGCAGTTTGTTAGAAGATATTTTGGTTTATTAAAATTAGGCCACTAAATATTGTGGTTTCAACCGGTTGAGGAAAAAAAAATTATTTTGGATATCCGGTGCCTCTGAGCCACAGTTGGGTCCACGCCCCCAACCTGGTCTTGTTGGAGCACGTAAGAACCGACCGTTTTTCTCTGGCCAGGCCCGAGCCAGCCTCACGCTGGTTCCTGTCGCTGCCCCTGCCGGTACTCTGCTGCTCATCCCCGTCGTTCTCCTCACCTCTGCTACTCCTGTAACACCCAGGTGTTTGTCACTAGTTAAGCTATGAGTTTGAGCTCAAACATGACAGATTAAGTGACGATGAAGATGTCAAGGTCAAACCTATGGAAACGAGCCCCAACCTAAACTTGGATATTGCACCTTTGCTCGCTTATAGACCCCTTTTTCAAGATATATGCTTGGGTAGTGTTATTGGAATATCTTCGTGTGTCTCACATCAATAACCATCTATATTGATCCATGGAAAAGTTTCGTGAAGTTTGGAATCAAGAAGTCACATGAAATGACGAGTTATGTCATTGCTTGAATTATTTTATAAAGTGAAGGGAATTCTCGATCATCAACCAAATCTTGCAACCATGCCCAAATGACTCTAGATGAACTCTACAACAAAAGTCATGAAAGGTTCATGTTGGGCAAATGCCACGAAAACGCTCCAATGGATCAAAAAGGATAATTTAAGCTTCATCGTGATCCTACTTTGGTCAAAGTAGAACAGTAGGTTGTATACCAGTTTTGAGGTTGGACCTTAAATGAAAGTTGTAGTCCATATCATGTAGAACAAACTTTGTTTTTGGACCAAGAGCTAGATCAACTTGGAAATAAGTCAAACAGAGGCTCGAAGTTGGAACCTGCTGCTGATTTCATCACTTAGAAATATTCTAAGTCTGAAATTCATCGACATCGGCATTGACGTCTCGCGTTCTCCAAATTTCGTTAAGTAACTTGACTTGACCCCAAAATAAAAGTTGGAGCATACATCGAGAAGAAGACCATGCAAAAGGATGGCACTCGTTGGATCTTTTTATGACCCTCAATTTTGGAGTTTGCTAATTGCCATCAATGCATTGATAATGCCACTTTGGAGATTAATTACCCACTGTTATGTTGCTCAAATGACTAGAGTGCCTTAATGAAAAATGTAGAGCTGGCCGAGGTGATCAAACTTCATTTTTGGCCCAAGGTTTGATTCGGCCCGGAAGTGGCCCAAATCAGCTCCCCACCTTGTCAACTCCGGCGCACACCACGTGCTCGATGAATTGTCTCCGTGTTAGCCAAGCACCGGAGCGCGCTCCCACCATTGCCGCGTGGCCACAGCTTGCCGACGCGCGTCCTACCCTAGTGCCACGCGCTGCTGCATGCCCTACTCCTCCTTAACCGAGCGCCAGAGCTGTCCCGTTCCTTCTCACTCTCTCGCTCGCGCTCTGGCCGCACCAGAGCGGAGCCGCCATGGCCGCCGCCGCCAAGCTCCCGTGCCACCGCTGCTCCCTCGCTTACAACCCTCCTGCGCCTGCACCGAGCATCGCTACACATCCGTCGCATCACGACACCCCTCCTGCGCCCCTTTTTCGGTCACCGCGGCCGCCGGAGCACCATCGCCGCCAGTTTCGGTGGGCTCAAGCCACCGGCTTCTGTGGCCGCGCCACCACAGGCCGCATCGGGCCAAGCTGGGCAGCCCAGCGTGTGCGCACGGACCCCTTGGTGCTTCCCCATCACTCCCCCGCTGACGACGTACCTTCTCCGGCCGCAACAGCAAGCTCCGACCATCCTCTGCTCTGTTTTTCCGACCAGGGACGTCGCGCAAGAATTCGAGTAAAGGGGAGGGCCTAACTGCATAACATGTGACTCATGTGAATAGTGCCATAAGGACTGGTTTGTAATTATTTTGCAGGAACTTTGGAAATTCATAGTAAATCGTAGAAAATTCGTAAAATAGTAAATGAGGATTTTTTGGAATCCTTGTGAAATTGTCTATGTAGGGGATCTATAATATGGCATGTTTTAGTTTAAATATTTTGCGATAAAAATAGATTTATGCAGTAAGGTTGTAATGATAGTTGAATTTGTTATTTTTCATAACTGTAGATCTATAGCTCCAAATGAAGTGAAATTTTTGTGGCATGCTACTCATGTGATAGTTGATGTGTGATAAAAATTTCATGAGTATTGGATGAAGTATGAGTGAGTTATTGGTTTATCTTGTTCTCACATGATCTCTTGCTTTAGCAACTTGTCTTTTTCATAGAGGTTGCTATACATATTCAAATGGAGTGAAATTTGTACAGTAGACTATTGAGAGGATATGTGAGCCACTGTAATTTTTGTAGAATTTATTGTATACTTTTGGTATATGTTCATTAAGTCACCTTGTTATCTAAAATAAATTAAGAAATGCATTAAAAGAATTTATTTTGTCATGGACACTAGGTTTTCTGGTGTTCTTTAGTCATGTGTGACATGTTGGTAAAGTTGGTTTTGCCTAATTATGTGTTTGCAACATAAGTTAATATTTATTTTCTTGCAAATGTGGTTTTTGGACAGATCTGGGAACTTAGCAAAGTTCTTTATGATAATGTGCTTTGTTGTGAAACTTGTTTATACAAAAGTTGTAGATAATTCATGTATCTAGCTTCTATTAAAATTTGGTGTTATTTGGCCAAGTAGTTTAAGAGTTACAGCTGTTTAAAGTTGGGTTTCAGAAATGGCTGCTTTCTGTCAATTGTGGACCAGTTTCTGTAAATGGATATATTTGACTTAGTTAACTTGAGAATCATGCTAAGATGATTAAAGATGAATTGTATAAAATTTCATAAGCTTTCCATAATGTCTTCTTAAAAGTAATTTGGATTTGTGTAACTCCAGTTATAGCTAAATCTTGTAGCTGCTATTTGCATGTCCGGAAATTGGCAGATTCCAATTATAGTGTTTGCTTGTATATTGTTAAGTGTGACGTATGCTTTGAATGATGATTGAGTTAGAGCACCTGAGATCTTGGGAAAACTTGTGTCATGCTTGATGTTGTCGTCTTCTTTGCCATCTTAGCATGATAGATTGTGTGATATTTAAGTTAAGCATCGCGAAGTACTTAAGTGTGTTAGTGTAAACTATGCTTGTCTTGCTTGCTATTCTGTGATGCGTCTCATGGTACTATTCTTCATATTTATGCACTTGCATATTGCATCTCATCTAGGTACGCTAGATGCAAGGATGAGATGTTAGAGCCAAACCCGAAGACAGTGTTTGATGGATCTATCCCGAAGATGGAAGGACTAAGCGAGTACTAGGACCTGAGATGTCACCAGGACGGTGCAAGCTAACTGAACTGACTTGTGTCGGATCCCAGGCAAGCCCCGGAGCATTATAAGTCTCCTAATTTATAAAAGCAATTCTTTCTATATATATGAGTTTATATATTGTTGCATTAAGTTGTAGGAGTTGATTGAAACCGTTAATTTATTTATACTATCTTTGCCTACCTTATTACCTTATTACCCTGTTAGGTCGGGATCGAATAACTACTTAGCCTTGTTTAGACCGGTAGCAATCGGTGATATCCGTTCACCTACATTATAGGTGGTTACTGGAAGAATTTAGCTATGGAAAGAATGATATCCTGGAAGTAATCATGTGTGATGGATAATTGGAGACCGGACGGAAAAGTTGGAGGCAACCAGACAGAGTTCTGGGGTGCTGTTAGTTTCCGTCTGTGTCGATTAAGGACCGACCGTTGTTGGCCCTCGAGTCATGTTGAACGCATGCCTTACATTTAGCTGGCCGGATAAAGTACCTTCCGATCGCGAAGCTGGGAGATTATTCGGGCCGAGTAAATTGCCCGCAGCGCACTGTGCCGGAGCAGGTGTGGTAGGACACGGGGGCGAGATGATAAGACCAAAGTGCAGTCGGTCGGCCCCCGGGTACATGTGGTTCCTGGCAAACTCGAGATTCCTGGATAGTTGACTCGGTGATCAATATCTCACTTTAGCGGGTGAGTGAGGTTTGTGTAAGGAATAAATCACCAGCTGGTTAGGAATCGATTCGAATCGCCATCGCTCCTGGATAGTGAGCACTTGACTCGAGTTACGACATCGTAGTAATTATTATGGAACAATGATGGTTATCTGGATGATATGGGATATGCTAAATCTAAGTTGGTAGCTAGATGTTATTGGTTAATCAAGTGATTGCTATAGTACAGGTGCTTACCTAGATGGATAGGTCATAATAAAGATGATGCAAAGTACTTAAAATGGTTTCTTCATGATAGCTTATGCTTTTCGCAAACAAGTCAGCTAGCCCACTAAAGAAAGCCTTGCATGATCCTTGGTGTCATTTGTTTTGGTTTCCGATGGGTAAGTCTGGCTGAGTACATTCGAGTACTCAGGGTTTATCCCACCTTGTTGCAGGTGAAGTTCTAGACCTGTTGCTGATGGTGGCTAACCGCCGGTGGGCTCGGTGATTCTATACTTACTTCTCATCTATATGCTTTTGTTGGATGATGTCACTAAGCTAGCAATATATTTAGAACTTATATTAATGTAATCATTTGAAAGCTATGTTGTTTTCACTAAGCGGTTTTGAAACCCAAACTTGTACTATTATTTGTTAACCCCTTTGTAATATTATTTCCGCTGCAACCCGATGTATGTGATGTGTATTTGCTTAATCACACGATCTTGGTTGTGATGTTGATTTACCGAGGTCTTTCGGGACACTCGGCGGACTACCGGGTTTATATAAGTGAAAGTATGGGTGTGTCAACGTGTTAGCGGGGACAACCGTACTTGATCTTGTATAAATTGGGCGGTTCTGTCACAGCTGGTATCAGAGCGAGATTAAGCATAATACTGTCAGGTACATAGTTTTAAAAGTCAAGTTTTGGTTTTAAAAAAGTCTATTTTAACTAAAACTTTAGCTACAGGCAAATTTGTCAAAACTTATTTGCAAAACTATGTTAGCGACATCTTCTTTTATGCCCAGTTAAGGACTATTAGGTGGCTATCTAAGTACTAACTTTGAGGGATGTACTGTATTGCAATTTTTCTTTCGTCGTCCATACGGCGTGCTATTGTATGGATGTCATTCGCTTGAATGGTACTGTATGGATCAATTGCCTCTACGCCCAGATAAGTGTGAGTTGTGAGAGTATGACCGTCCAACTGTCGGTCTAGGAGAGAGTTAGCTGTGGTTACTGGAATATTTACATGTTACACACATGTATATATGAAGGTACTTAATTGTGGATATATGTATCGGGTAGCTATGGATATCAAAGTATATACATCTGGGGATGTATATATGGAGAGTATCTTAGTTTACTGCTTTCATTGTGTGCTTATTTATCTCTTTGTGGAGATGGGCTGCAATGAATTTGCCTGCAGGTACGCTAACCATGAATGCGTAGATTGAATGTAGCTGACAACTAGCTATATATCAAGAGAGTACGTGTTATGCCACCGACATAGAACGTGATTGCCACCTTAGGCTGGCAATTTCGTGAGGACGAATAGGACGAGCATGCATCATGATTGTGCTTATGCATAAATATGCTTCCCTTCCTTTGTTCTAAGTACTAAGTAACTTGTGATCGATGTATTGCACTATCTTCCTTGTGTGGAGTTAAACAAGAATGCCTTGTTCCATGTTGCTTGAATAGGAAGTGCTTGAGAAAAGTGTGTGCTTAGCCTTGCTAGAAATAATTGTGGTTACATGCTTAAACCTATAATGTCCTCTAGTTTAGCCAAGTGGTGGGTATGTATGCTCATTATTTAGGTAGTGCCGTAGTTATCACCCCTTTTGTCCTCGGTAAGCATACGAGTGTTGAAGAGCGCTATCCTAGAACCACGTCCAAGTTTTGGTAATCTCATGGTTGTCATTTTCAATTAAGTTCTCTCTTAGGAGCCTAAGTCTGTATATGTGGTTGCTAGCCTTGAACGTTGCGCTACGAAGACCTTTATCCATGCCTTTGCTTGACCTTAGGCCCAAGCTTGATTCCCTTGAATGCTTGCATGTATCGTGGTTGTCCCGCTCCTGTGTGGGAGGACCTTGCTCAAAAATCCTTGTTAGATCTCATTGCTCCTTCTTCTACTGATGAGCTGGTGCAATGCTAATCGCTATCTACCCTGCTTTGGAACCTTTTCCTCGCAGATCATGTCGTTGCCTTATCAACCGAATCCTTAGTCAGGGTCTTGGCTTTGCCCCTTTGAATCTTGTTTATTTTGTCTCCAACCCTTTCAAGTCTCTGAATATTTATCAGTCTTGATCTCATGTTGCTGCTTGGCAAGACCAAATCTCATGTTAATCTTTACCTGGTGATCACCATGGTGGACACAATGCATTTATGGAAATTCGGCAAGAAGTCCCCTGCTTAGTTGTCTTTGGCAATTAGGCTATGTTCTCTTGCGCTGTGTTTTGATCTTCAGATCGCCTCCTTGTTGACTCATAACCTTGTGACTACCTTTGTTTGCTATCCCTCCTTCGCATAGTGCTTGCTCCTATGCAACCTAATTTGTGCCATGTGAGATTTCTTGTAGGTTATATGTTCAGTAATGGTGCCACGATTAGCGATCTATGGTGCCGCGATGAAACCGAGAGCCTCCTATGGGCGCGCACACAAGGTGGTGCTGCTCGGCATGCGCTGGTATCGAGGTTTCTAGTCATGATCCATTGCAGAACTGCACCGATGTGTTATTTTCACGTGAGCTCTTCCTTGGTTATCTCTCCTTATCATGTCAAGAGATCTATATGTCGAACTAGATGCAATAGGACTCCCTTTTTAAGTCATCCAACGGTTAACCTTTGAAGAACAGGTCACTAACAGGAACATAAACAGACTGCAAGAGGGTAGACAAGTGACTCTAGTCGACGTGACTGTCCCTGTAATGACGTCGATCATCTAGTGAGCAACTTATGTCATTTTCATTGGATCAGAAAGGTGCACCACACTTAAGGTTGAACAAGTTATCAGTCGGATGATAAATGGACCAGGAGATTATGTGCTATAATAGGTCACCTGGTATATATGAGATTCCTGTCCAAGTCCTCAATCTTTAGGTGCATAAGGATGACGTAGATGAACCGACCTTCTTTGGTGTGACCCCTTTCTGCTGACTTCAATGGCGACCATCTGTAGGCTTCGACCATAATTTTTATTATCAAGAGTGAAGATTTGGAACCTTTTTAGTGTTGAGGGACAACTGATTTGTTACCAGTAGGAAAGTTAGTCTTCAGTTAGGTAACGACTATTTGGTAACTATGAAGGCCAGATCTCACAGAACAATGTTGATCAAGGAAACAACAAACCTGGGCCCGCAATGCAAGTGCTACTTCTTCTCCAAATGTGCTATCCAGTCAATTCCATCTTTGACAATCACGTATATAGTACAAGACATTGTATCGGCTAGGTAGGAGCTGGTGAAAGCACGTCCCTGATTTTAGTCGGCATCTTTATGCCCCAAGGCGCCAATTACACATATGCCCAGACTCTATTGGATGAAGTGCCGAAGGATATATAGGAATGGTTCCTTGTCAATGTAGAAATGCCCTACATGTGGAATAATGTTTTGTGCCCTGTAAAAACAGCCACAAGTCCAATGCTTGTGTATCGTCAAGTTGGTATCTAGATCAACGGCGGAAATTGTTACCTAAGAAGCATGGCAGGAAGACTATAGCCTCCATCCTTGGCTAGAGAAAAGCTGCTGCTACTATGAGAAAGATTAGAGAGTGCCAAACACACACCTCAACGTGTGGAGCAAAGAAAATGGAGGACACAAAATCTGTCCAGATTTTGTGGCACTCAAACAAAGTTGGATTGACCCCAAACTTGGTGATCTCATTCCTTGCTTAGGGCCCTTCAATGTCTCAAGTTTGTTTGAGTATTGGTTGAGTAAAACATCGGATTCGAGAGATATCTTGTCGGCTCGGTTTGCTGCCATTTCACAACACAACAGTTTTGGTAGATGAATTGTTTGGATGGTCAAACGGTGTCCGTTTGAGTTGAATTTTGGTGAGTAGTTAGAAGACCCATGAATCTACCTGTCCACCCAAATTTGTGCATATTGGAGCAGTAGTTTGTGAGATATGAATAGAAAACAAAAGGGTATAGAATCTGCAATTTCGCTGTGACTGCGATCATCATTTGTATTAGACGGTTGTGTTTGTAATTCATGCCAAGGAATTACAACTTGTAGGTGTATTGCTGTTAGACAACCCTCCATACCCTTGAGAAGACTAATTGCACCCCTATGTGCCTTTCCTTTGCCCTCTTAGATCAGCAATGCGTGAGTAGTCAAGGTGTTCTACAAGTCAACTTGTGCCCTTGCAATTCGAAAGCAATGGGAAAGGTGTCAAACCGCAGATTTTCGGATTATGGTTTTTGAGATATTGATTGGCCTTAGAATGGAAGCCTCGACGACAAATGTAGTAAGAAAGTTGGTTTTGCTATGATGCAAGTCAACCCAACTCGCTGTGCAACTGCACCACGAAGGCAAATTGTACTCAACCTGCTTGGTAGTGAACCAGTCCCTAGTTTTGTGATTATTTGCAATTTGTGTTGTCCTCCAAGCCTCACTAACATCCTTCTACGTCAATGGTTCTCTAATGCTGACATGCCTTTGGTACCTTATATGTGTTTTTACCCAAGAGGTTGCATCAGATTCCACCCAGATCCTTGTTGCAACCTGGATCCAAAGGCTCCCTAAGGAATGATCATCAAGAACGTTGAGCCGACAGAGTCAGCTATTACGTTTACCACTCACTCGGCAGACTCAGACCATACAATATTGTTATCAAAGAAAGAGCACTGCGCCCATGGAACATTATGTAGCTTTCCATCAGTTGACATTTGAGTAATTGCACCGCTACAATCAGTTTGGATATTGGTTAACTTGCTTCTCATACCCTCAAAGGATGTTTACCTGTTTATGATCACATCCTTTACGAGAAGTTGTGCTCAAGCCACTTTAATAGAGAACTGCTTTTCAAACCTTGGGAGCAAATATAGCACCGTTGCAAGGAATATCCATCAACCGACTACGGTCTAGTGCAAAGTCCATAAGGTCTGTGCTATATCCACTTAGAAAGTAGATGCTGCAAGTATTTAGTCTACGTTTGTATCGCTCTTCGTACATCAAGGACGAAGTACGTAGGACATTGCTATCTTGGATTCCTCCCAAAGTAACAATACATCATGAAGGCCAACGAAGGAAATTCTTTAGACAAAACTTACTACAAAGGACAAGTATCAGAAAGTGTCTTGACCAAATTAGCCTCTCTTATGCTTGAAGCTAGGTAGCCTAATGCTATCACTGATGTTGGAAACTGGATGACATGTTTCTCTTCCCTTAAAAGTCTTTCGCACCGAATCTCGGGATGCGATTCCTTTAAGGGGGGAGGACTGTAACACCCCAGGTGTTTGTCACTAGTTAAGCTATGGGTTTGAGCTCAAACATGACAGATTAAGTGACGATGAAGATGTCAAGGTCAAACCTATGGAAACGAGCCCCAACCTAAACTTGGATATTGCACCTTTGCTCGCTTATAGACCCCTTTTTCAAGATATATGCTTGGGTGGTGTTATTGGAATATATTCATGTGTCTCACATCAATAACCATCTATATTGATCCATGGAAAAGTTTCGTGAAGTTTGGAATCAAGAAGTCACATGAAATGACGAGTTATGTCATTGCTTGAATTATTTTATAAAGTGAAGGGAATTCTCGATCATCAACCAAATCTTGCAACCATGCCCAAATGACTCTAGATGAACTCTACAACAAAAGTCATGAAAGGTTCATGTTGGGCAAATGCCACGAAAACGGTCCAATGGATCAAAAAGGATAATTTAAGCTTCATCGTGATCCTACTTTGGTCAAAGTAGAACAGTAGGTTGTATACCAGTTTTGAGGTTGGACCTTAAATGAAAGTTGTAGTCCATATCATGTAGAACAAACTTTGTTTTTGGACCAAGAGCTAGATCAACTTGGAAATAAGTCAAACAGAGGCTCGAAGTTGGAACTTGCTGCTGATTTCAGCACTTACAAATATTCTAAGTCTGAAATTCATCGAGATCGGCATTGACGTCTCGCGTTCTCCAAATTTCGTTAAGTAACTTGACTTGACCCCAAAATAAAAGTTGGAGCATACATCGAGAAGAAGACCATGCAAAAGGATGGCACTCGTTGGACCTTTTTATGACCCTCAATTTTGGTGTTTGCTAATTGCCATCAATGCATTGACAATGCCACTTTGGAGATTAATTACCCACTGTTATGTTGCTCAAATGACTAGAGTGCCTTAATGAAAAATGTAGAGCAGGCCGAGGTGATCAAACTTCATTTTTGGCCCAAGGTTTGATTCGGCCCGGAAGTGGCCCAAATCAGCTCCCCACCTTGTCAACTCCGGCGCACACCACGTGCTCAATGAATTGTCTCCGTGTCAGCCAAGCACCGGAGCGCGCTCCCACCATTGCCGCGTGGCCGTAGCTTGCCGACGCGCGTCCTACCCCAGTGCCACGCGCTGCTGCATGCCCTACTCCTCCTTAACCGAGCGCCAGAGCTGTCCCGTTCCTTCTCACTCTCTCGCTCGCGCTCTGGCCGCACCAGAGCGGAGCCGCCATGGCCGCCGCCGCCAAGCTCCCGTGCCACCGCTGCTCCCTCGCTTACAGCCCTCCTGCGCCTGCACCAAGCGTCTATATGCTTTTGTCGGATGATGTCACTAAGCTAGCAATATATTTGGAACTTATATTAATGTAATCATTTGAAAGCTATGTTGTTTTCACTAAGCGGTTTTGAAACCCAAACCTGTACTATTATTTGTTAACCCCTTTGTAATATTATTTCCGCTGCAACCCGATGTATGTGATGTGTATTTGCTTAATCACGCGATCTTGGTTGTGATGTTGATTTACCGAGGTCTTTCGGGACACTCGGCGGACTACCGGGTTTATATGATTGAAAGTATGGGTGTGTCAACGTGTTAGCGGGGACAACCGTACTTGATCTTGTATAAATTGGGCAGTTCTGTCACAACTCCTCCCCGTCGGTGGTGTTCCCCTGCTCGTCCTCCCCGTCGGTGGTGGTCCCCTGCTCCGACAAAC
Source organism: Miscanthus lutarioriparius (assembly GCA_904845875.1). Classification (NCBI taxonomy): domain Eukaryota; kingdom Viridiplantae; phylum Streptophyta; class Magnoliopsida; order Poales; family Poaceae; genus Miscanthus; species Miscanthus lutarioriparius. Next base: position 104,047,068 of record CAJGYO010000002.1, on the reverse strand, counting down.
TCCTCGATCCGTGCACACGAGCTTCGTGGACCGTGCCCAGAGTGAAGGGGTATGCCAGAGGGAGAAGAGCGCGGCGGTGCCATGGTCGCCGGCGGCGAACCCTCGCCAGCGCAACCCGATCTCGGGCTACGGAGCATGAGAGACGATGATATCAAGTACGTTGGACTCAGGAGCTCACTATGAAGCCGATGGAGGGTATCTCATCGACGGGAGTGGCACCAAGAGGGGAGGCGCCGCGGAGAGGCGGATGGATGGCAGTGATGTGCTTCAGCGAGCTCGTAGCACCCCACAAAGGCCACGGATTGGCGTCGAAGAGGGTCGCAATGGGTGCGGTGTTCTTCTGCGAGGCCAAGAGCAGCAATAGCGAGGCGAGCGTGGGCCTACAGTGGGAGAGTGAGAGCTCGGATGTGCGCTCGCCAACGGCGGCGACGGCGGGAGGCACTGCGGGATAGGAGAGGGAGCGGGAAGCAGTGGGGCGGTGGCGGTGTGCTTGCATGGGGCCGGGGCTTTCCTTGAATAGGTTAGAGAGGGGAAGGAATGAGTGGTGGGGAGCTCGGTCATATGCCATCCATGACGGCTGCGATATAGAACCGTGCGGAGAGCGTGTTGCGGTGGACTGGGGAGGAGCGGACGAGGTGGAGAAGGGAAGGGGAGGGATGCGGTCCTCGCGGCAAGCTCGGTCGCGTGGAGCAGCCTAGTCACGCGGGAGCCGGTGATGGCGGAGGTTAGGGACGATCGGAGGTGGGAGATGATCCTAACGGGTGGGGACCACACGTCAGAGAGAGGGAGGCACGGCGCAGGCCAACTACGGCTGGGTCTGGACCGTCGGGCGAGCGCGGGAGTAGAGTAGGCCGACTGGATTCGGCCTAGGGAGCGAGAGAAGTTTTCTTCTCTTATGGGGTCCAACCAGACCAGGCTGGGGGCGGACCCAAGTGTGGCTCAGAGGCACCAAATGTCCAAAACTAAATTTTCTCTCTCCTCAACCTGAAACCGGGCCACGGTGTCCTGTGGCCTAATTTCAACGAAACAGAGTGTCTTCTGGTAAACTGCTCAAAACGGAGTGTCCGTCAGCAAACGACCATCACTTTAGATGTCCGCCAGATAATTTTCCCTTTTTACTACCGCATCAGCTACATGCACGTACAATCCGTAGTATAGAAATCGAGGTGTCACTAGTGGTCTCCATCCATTCCACAGGAAAATGGATATCTGAATGGGATGACGAACGCTGGAACGCGTAGTTCTAGCCTCCGATGAGTGGCGGGCCTAGGGCGATGGAGAAGCTATATGTGTGTGCGATTCTTTTGCCCAATGGTAGTAAAGTTCGAACGCGCACCTGCACCCCATTCCCTAGCGCGACACACGCAACTCCCTCTACCCTGCGCCCATCCCGCTTCGAAGGCGACGTTCATCCAAACAGAGCTCCCGCACTTGCGCCCGACGCACATAGTTCTCTCGCCCCGTGCCCATCCCGCTTCAGGTCGAGCTTGAACTGACACAGTGATTTGGAGGGGAGGGAAGGGAGGTGAGGGAGAGGAGAGGAGAGGGTGAGGCGCACCACGTTGTGCGAGGAAGGCATGAGGTAGGAGCCAAAGCCCTGTGGCAGGCCGCTCTCCGCTAGCCACCGGCGTCGTGCAACACTCAATCTATTTTTGAAACATCCAGATAAAACATATGCAACATATGTCTGAAGACAGAGGAAATACTTGAAACATACGTGTATAACTATTGCAACATGTGCAACACCAGATCAACTTTTAAAACATCCTGATGAAACATTTGAAACACATGAAACAATTGAAACATAGGCTTGCAACATGCGTATATTGCCATTACAACATATGCAACATCCCAAATTGACTTTTACAACATTAAGTTGAAACACGTTAGCGCCCATGGCCTACCTAGTGAGGGATTGCGATAGCAAGCAAGCTTTGAAGAATGAGGACGGTGACCACAACCGCAACCGCAAGCACTGCCACATGTCCTCGCACCACCGCCACCGGGACGCAGAGCCTAAGGTGGCGCCCACTACTAGGGACCAGGAGGGAGACATGGGACTGAGCAGCAGTGGTTGAATGATGAGATGGAGCGTCACCGCATCCACATCAAGGACTGGTAGGAGAAGCCGCCGCGAGCAGCAGGGTGCCACTAGGCCCGGGCCTAAGGCGGGCGATGATGCTAGGGCAGAGGAACAAATGGACCTCGGAGGATGAGGGATCTGATGAGGAAGTGGCCAAGCATTATCGTTTGCCAAACCTTAGTAAACAGGCGCGTATTCATTTCCGGATCCAACAGTCGTTTGGTCTTTTTTTATCAAACCATACCTGTATTGAAGTTAAGGATACAGTACAAAGACACATACAAATACAGATATGGTGAGGTAGGATACAGAGGACAGTTGTTCCACCTTAATTACATAGAGGCCCTTAACAAACAAAGAAATTACAAATAGGTCCCTAGGACCTCCACACACTAAAGCTTCCTGAATCATCTGCCTCCAGCCACTGCCATAGGCCACCTGAAGCCATAGCCACCAATCCTAGGTCGGAAGGAGCTCCATCACCACATGGCTTTGAGAAGAACCACAATAGACACTTGTCGTCTTGAACGAGATGAAGCCAACGCTGAAATCCATCGATCGGGGACTGTCGGGGACCAAATACTAGGATACCCAAAGAGGAGGAGCTAATAATCATCAAACGTTGATGGTTCCGAATAGACAAGAATGCGACTACACCTCTTGCCCAATGATCGAGGGTTAACTCCGCCTCATCCGACCTCCTCTGAGGGCTGGCTCCGCCACGTCTGACCCCTAAGGGCTGGCTCCGCCTCGCCCAATGCCCGAGGGCACGCTCTGCCTCGCCCGATGTCCAGGCACAGGCTTTGCCTTTCCCGACGACCAAGGGCAGGCTCTGCCTCGCTCGACGTCCGGGGGTAGGCTCTGCCTTGCTCAAAGTCCGAGGGCAGGCTCCGCCTCGCCCGACGCCCGAAGGCAGGCTCTGCATCGCCCGACGTCCGAGGGTATGCTCTGCCTCGCCTGATGTCCGGGGGCAGGCTTTGCCTCGCCCGACGTCCGAGGGTAGGCTTCGCTTCGCTCGACGTCTGTGCGCTGCTCCTTCATAACTACGCGCGCAGATAAGGTGGGGCACTCAAGTCAACTGCAATACCGAGGACCATACCCTGCACACCTATAGGAAAGTACCATCAGGATATGACCAGACGGGCGCTTTAAGCCCTTCCAGGCATGTCAAAACCTAAACATTGTTGTGGGCACCGACATTTGTCCTATAGTGTTATGGGCGCCGGCATTTGCCCTCAGGCATGAATCCTGACGGAAACATATGACAACCACTACAGTCTAGGAGGAAACTCATGTCATCTACAATAATGAACATGGGGCCTCTACACCATCTGCTCCCCGTGGGGTCGCGGCTCGGCACCCTGGTGCGTCACGCCGTCTGCCGGAGTGGGATGGGACGTGACCACTTGCTGAACGAAGCCAGAGCATGACCCTATCAGGATCAGTGAATGTGCTATCCCTAGCACCGTCTGTCGTGTCAACAGGGTAGGCTCAAAGGAAAAGGAAGACCCGGCACCTTCGAAGGACCTTCTCTGCCTCTGGTTTTTCTTCTTTCTCCCATCTATAATCCCAGCTCCCCCTTGATCTATAAAAGGGAGGGCAGGGCACCCCACTAAAGGGATGGACGGATCAATCAATTCAACACACCACACATCACATAACACACAGCTGAGCAGCAACCAAGCTCTCAGCGCCCTTTCAACCTTTCCATCAGAGACTTGGGACCTGTCCCTCTCTCGACCGTTTGTACCCCCTACTACGAATCTTCCAATGCTAATAACATGAGCAGCAGCAACAAACTAGACGTAGGGACATTCTGCCCGAACCAGTATAAACCTTGTGTCTTTTAGCACACCATTTGGGCCCAACGCGCAATAAATACAAATTTACTAGTTGGTGTTTACTTGAAACACCGACACATGGCGCTCCAGGTATGGGACCTTTGCGCGTTTCGACATTAACATCAGGCCATGGATGGCTAGCCACGGAATCAGTTGGGTCCCGGGCGCACACATGCGCTTCGGTGACATGGACTTCATCGTCACGGTGGGAGGAGAGTTGGCATTGGCTCACGCCGCCATCCAACCTCTCCCCTCCATCGGCCTCGACTATGGGAGGCTTGAGTGCCAGCTCGGCGTCTCCCTAGGACCTCAGCCGTCTAGGGAGGACCCACGCTGCCTCACTCTCTCTCTAAAACACCCCACACGGAGCGCCCGGATAGTGCTTCTGTTCGGTCTTTCCGCAACGCCATGGCGACCGTTAGCCACCTTGTGGTGCAACGCATGATCCCATTCCCACGAACAACGAGTTTGTGGGGTGATCGAACACATCATGAAATCTCTCCACGGCCTCCTCGTAGAGGAGCCGAGGTCGTCCTCTGGCTCTGACTCCAGCAGGGGGAGCCATCACCCCTCTTGGGAATGCTTCATGACGGGTACCCCCGAGGGACACGTCGAAAGCGTCTCCGAGGAGGAGGCTACCCCAATGGGCAACCTCGACGATGGGGCCAAAGGGGAGACAGTGGCCCCACCTGACTCCAGCTTGAGCAGGAATGCGCAGAGCTCGATCGGGAGATCGAACGCCACGGAGACGGTGGGCGCGCACGTGCCATGGCCCGTGATGTAAATCGAAGGATCATCGCCGATGATGAAGCCCGTCCTCGCTTTGCCTGAGCAAGCCAGAACATCGCCGCTGTAGCCGTCCTGCTCCACGGTCTTTGAGAGCTCGTTGTCTCAGCGATGCAAGCTCGACGCCAGCCAATCCATGGGGGGCATCGGTCCTGGGCGTCCTGGCAGGGACGCATCGGTCCACCAGGCACCATAGGGCGGCAAGCAACGCGCTGCGGTCCCGGTGCATCAGTGTCTCGGTCGTAACCGCGATGCACGCAACACTCTTGAGGCTCGCAGGCATACCCATGATGATCCAAGAGAGGGAACCAGTCGTGGCTATCATCCTCGTCGCGGCAAACGCTATGATAGCGGTGAGGACTGGAGCCCAGGCCCCGGCCTATCGGGTCCTTAGGCCTTCGGCCGACACATACTCAACGCTGCCTTCCCATCAAGGTACCGTCCACCAACCAACATCCCGAAGTACTCTAGGAAAACAAACCCTAGACTATGGCTCAAAGACTATCGGCTTGCCTACCAAGCCGGCGGTGCGGATAATGATGACTTCATTATCCGCAACCTTCCACTGTTCTTGGTCGATTCGGCATGAGCGTGGTTGGAACACCTGCCATCCAACAGAATCCAGAGTTGGGCGAACCTAAAGGAGATCTTTGTGGAGAACTTCTAGGGCACATACAAGCGCCCTAGGAACCCACGGGACCTCAAAACTGCCGATAGAAGGCCGGTGAAACCCTCCATGGGTACATTCGACGCTTCTCTCAGCAGTGCAACGAGCTACCTAACGTCGCCGACACCGACGTTATAGGAGCTTTCTTGTCTAGGACTACCTATGAGTCTTTGGTTCATAAGCTGATGAAAGGATCAAGATGCCCAAGAGGGGATGAATTGGACTAATTCTAAAATTCTTTGCAATAATTAAATCCTACACTTAGCCTACTTCACCCCTTGTGCCTAGAATGTGATTCTATTGATCTATCACATAAAAGTTTAACACCCTAAGTTCGAATCCTACTCTAGCATGGCAATTCTAGTAATGTAAAGACAAGAATTGAATTGCTCAAATGTAAATGCTTAAAGTAAAGAGAGGAGAAGGAATGAGGACGATGTTTTGCCAAGGTATCGGAGAGTCGCCACTCCCCACTAGTCCTCGTTGGAGCACCCACGCAAGGGTGTAGCTCCCCCTTGATCCACATGCAAGGATCAAGTGCTCTCTACGGGTTGATTCTTCGATACTCCATTGTGGTGAATCACCCACAATCGCTCACAACTTGAGTTGGGTCATCCACAAGCTCCACCGGATGATCACCAAACTCTCAATCACCACCAAGCCATCTAGGTGATGGCGATCACCAAGAGTAACAAGTAAGAACTCTCACTTGACCACAACAAGCCTAATGAGAAGGGTGGATGCACACTTGCTACTCTCTTTTCACTAATGAGGCCTTAATCTTGGATTCTCAAATCTCAATCACCTCACTAGGCTCTTGCTCTCCTTGGCACTCTCAAGGGTGTTTCTTAGCTATTGAAATGGGCAAGTGTACTCCCTTAAATGAATAGAGGAAGTATTTATACCCCCTCATTCAAAACGAATCGTTATGTGCCTAAGTCAGCATTCTGCGGGGTGACCGAATGCTCCGGTCAAGGTGACCGGACGCTCCGATCAGTTCTCCCCACCACCGAGTAGTTAAGTTGTGACCAGACTCTGACCAGCGTCCGGTCAGCACTGACCGGATGCGTTCGGTCACAAAAACCGCTCTCTAGAACCTTACTGATATTGAGCGGACGCTGGAGCCCAGAGTCCGGTCGCTTCGCTATTCAAAGATCCGATCGAAGAATCGAACGACCGACGGCGTTCGGCCAAGACCGACCGGACACGTTCGATCTGAATTCTCCCTCTTTGGAACCTTACTGGAGTTGACCGGACTCTGGCACCCAGCGTTCGATCACTTTTCTCTCAGCGTTCGGTCTCAACCAGACGACTTCACCTTGATCAATTGAACTGAATGGACTCTACGCCAGCGTTCGGTCACACCGGGACCAGCGTCCGGCCAAGATTTGACCCTCCATTCACTTCCAACTCGAAATCATATGTGAATGAAGTTTGCTCCAATTGATCTTAGGGCTACTTTGGAGCTACCTAGTGCTAGATTTGACAAGTGTGCACCACACCTAACCCACTAGACTCACATAGATCAAGCTACTAGTTCATACCCCCCTTAATAGTATGGCCAAAGGAAAAATAAAGTCCTAAACTACACTAAGTGTCTCTTCAACACCAAACGACACTTAGAACTAGTCCATCATTAACCTTGTCATCCATCCTTTGAAAACCGAAACGATTTCCATCGTAGGGGCATGACAACCATGATTGCCCAATCAATTGCCATTACCATGACCTAACTTAATTGCCTCTGCAAAACACACATTAGTCATAATAATCTCGTATTGTCATTAATCACCGAAACCCAACTAGGGTCCTAGATGCTTTCAATCTCCCCCTTTTGGTGATTGATGACAATACAACCTCGAGTATGTAAAAGAGATGAGGTTTTCAACATGCTTGGATCATATAAGCTTTTGACAATAAGAACAAAAGAGGTAGGCAAGCTTATATGACCCAAGCCAACATGATGTACTCAATAGATATGAAATAAGCATGGGTACAAGAAATAAAGCTCATTTGCATCAAAGTAAAATGCGGAAGCAAAGCAAATGAGCATAACCAAGTGACATGATATATATAAAGATCAAAGTAGAGAGCACACATGTCACATATCACATAAATATCACTATCACATAAATATCACGATCATACGTATGTAGTTCAATGCATGAAAGTAAACATGAATGCATAATAATGTATCACATATAAAAAGCCAAATGTAATAAATAAGCTCCCCCTAGATATATCGCTCCCCCTATACTCAATCCCTCTCCCCCTTTGGCGTTAAGCACCAAAACCTAAGGGTCAGTCGGCGGGGCTGGAGCAGACGAGTCAGGCGCTGAGCGATCTAGAATTGGGTAGCATCATCCTCTGATCCAAAGCTCTGAGCTATTTGACTCTCTATCGCTAGAAGTGACGTTGAAGTGGTCTGTGTTGGATCTGGTATTGGTGTGGCCTATGACTCTGCAGGTATCACTGAAGCAGGTGGCTCTGATGATGCAATAGACGAAGAGAGCGTCTCTATAGTCCTAGTAATAGGAGCAACTATGGAAGGTCCAGGGACATGTAGATCTGGCGGTGTAGGCTGCCCTGTCAACTCGCTGAAAGTGGCACCAAGGCTCCTAGAAATTGGGGTGTCAGTTACAAGCAATGAGGAACTTTGAGCCAGTGTGAAGCCCGTATGTAGAGGTGTAAAGAAAAGACCCTAGGCTGGCACTAGCGAAGCAAACCACTGGGGCACCTGCTCTATAGGTGAAGCGAACAAGGTAGCTGGCTATCCCTAGCTCTGAAGCCCACTAGGCTAAAAAGCTAGAGTCATTGTAGTGGTGGTAGGCTGGCCGAGCTGAGGTGTAACATGTGGCGGTGGAGCCCCAATAGCAGTAACAACATGCTGCATGAAACCAAGTAACTATTGCTGCATTAGGAGCTGCTGCTGCTGTATGGCCTGCTGTTGTTGCTGGAACTCATCCTGTCTGGCCTGAACCTGTGTAAGGGCAGCTACAGTCTCCTGGGCCTAGTGAGCCTGATCCTACCTCATCTGCTCAAGTATAGCAAGAAGAGCGGGGTCTGTCTGTGGTGTCAGTGGAGCTGAGTTGGAGCCACTGGCCTCACCGTCATGTCGTCGAGGAGGCATCTAAGGGATAGTCTGGTAGTCATCATCTGAACTGTCATTGGGGTCGCTCTCGACCATACCCTCCTGCTGAGCATCTAACTGCTCCTCCTCTATAGCTGCTATGCCCCTGATGATCTCATCCTATTGGGCTGCAGTCTCTAGCACCTCTAGGCGATGACATGGCTGGCTAGGTGTCCTCGCCCTGCTATGACGGAGCATCTGGGTCATGTTGTATGAAGGGAACTCGGTAGTAGCACTAGAATACTCTACCAACATCTCAAGAGGCCTCACTGTGACTGCCCTATGAATCAAAAAAGTGATCCAGTGAGTATAAGGCAGCTGTCTGTGACCTCTAAATCCCTCTGCAAGTGTATCCTCCATCTCAGAAAGAATGACATCCTATATATCAAACACTATCTGCTGCATCAGAGAGTTCAGTAGCCATAGTTGAATGCGAGTTAATCCCTCATGATATCCCATCCTCGGAAGTAGGGTCATCTTCATGATAGCATCAAGCAGTCTAGCTATAGAAGTAAGATCCCTCGGTGTCCTGCTTGACCCCTCACCAAAAGGCTCTATGAAGCAGGGTCAGACCAAATCTATAGGAGGCTCTGTATGACCATAGCAAACCTCGTAAAGGCGGATGGGTGACTCCTGTAACCTAAGGATCTCTCTGACCCTAAAACTCATCAGCCTGTAGTCACAACCTCTGAATGCAAAGTGTATGAACCTGTGAGCTGGGTCAATCCAAAGTGTAGCGTAGAACTCACGGACCCAAGATGGAACATATCTGCCTGCCCGTCCAAGTAAGTCTGTCAACCCTGGCAAGTAAGAGAGATGAGGGTAGATCTGCTCTCCAGCTGCTGCTATAATGGCCTCAATGGAACAAACTCTCTATGATATGAAAGCCACACCACTGTTCAGATAAGCATTATAGAAATCCTCCTACAATGGTGTATAGAAACCCTCTAAAGCACGCTCATCCCTCCTTGGCGGGAACCAGTCCTCGAACTACACAAACCTGAGCTGCTGTACCTGCTTGGCCGTGGTGGCCCTCAAGTCTAGATGAGTCACTGGAGGCGGATCCTGTGGTCTAGGAGGCAGATGAGAACCCCTCCTCTGTGTCTCTGGCCTCGGTGTCACCTAAGCACGGGGACGACTAGAGCAGCGTAATTGTGGCTGAGGTGTCTGCTCTATCTCTTCGGTCTGCTCTGCCTCCTGAGTCTGCTCTATCTGCTCTACTGGCTGAGCCTGCTGCTGTGGCTCCCCCTGAGGCTGACTCTCCTCCAAAATGACATGCCATCCTCAAGCATGTCAGTCCCAGCTGGACTACCATGATGACGCTCTATCACCTCGATGGTGGCCCTCTGTGCTAGTGAGAGCTGATATGCAATAACAACACCACTCCAAGCACCTCTCTCTCTCTGCACGCTCTATGACGGCTGCCATAGCTGCTGCTCTTGCTGTATCAGCATCTGCAAACTTCCGCTTCTTTGACATAGTCTTCTTTGTCGCCTTGCCTTTCTCATCAGCAGGCAAGCAAGGCGGAGGCCTCGGATCCTCATCACCTAGACCACCTCCGGTGTTCTTGACACATGCCATTGCTGGAGCTAAAAAGAACAACTACCACTGACAAGAATCAACTGCCAACTGTCACTTCTAAGGCTTGGCCTCGATCTGTACTCACGAGCTTAGCCCTGAGTTGACTGACAACCGCCAAAGTGATATCAACAACACTGACTCACTGCATGATGGAATAGATTGGATATATGAATAATTTCAATATACATATAGAGATACAAAACCCTAAGAAGCAAGTAGTAGATACAAAATTAGAATCGAGGGCTTGCTACCTGATGAACCGGAGAATCGACAAGAAGAGGAACGAATCATGGGGAACCACCGGGAATCGCCTAGGGTTAGGGTTCCAGTGATGCAATTCAGCATTAGATGAACCATGGAGATGCAGGCACGACAATGTGATGTCACGGTGAGGCAGAGGTGCTTATGGGCGGCGCTAGGGTACTGGCGTGGTGTGGATGTGGCAAGGGTGGTGCGGCGCGACAGTGCATGGTCAGGCGGCACGGGCACGGACGGCGCGGGCGTGGCGGTGCAGTACGACGGCATGGGAGGCGGCGCTAGAGAGGGCGCGGCGGATGCGGTGTGAGAGCGGCAAATCAATGTGGCGGCGCTAGCTAGGGCACGGGAGTGCGGCGACTTGGGTGAGCGGTGGCGATGTCGGCGTGGATGAGGGGTTAGGTCAAGGCGCGGTGTGATTATATGGTGGCTCCCAGACATGATGGGTAAGGAAAGTAACAAGAGTTCGAAACCCGCACGATTTCTACTGATCGGACGCTCCGGTGGCAACGACCGGACGCTGCCACCCAGAGTCCGATCGACAACAGAGAGGTCCAAAACCTCCCAAGTCATCGACCGGACACAGCCAGAGTCCGGTCCACCTGGTGAAAATCTCCTTTGCTTGACCGAACGCAGGAACGCCATTTGACCGGATGCAGGAAAGGTACTGTTTCAGCGTTCGGTCACTCCTTCGCAGCAATGGTTCACCTCCTGTGAACTAACCGGACGTAGGAAGCATAGTCCGGTCCAGCGTCCGGTTGCCCTTTTTTTAGCAAATCTTCAAAGTTCCTTCGTGCTGCCTGTTCCCAATCAAGTCCCAACTTCAATAAGACCCAAATAAACACTAATTGGGACTGATGTGAGTGACCTCTCTCAAACCCTCAAAATTTTCAAAGTATTTTGCCTTAGGCTATTATTCCTTTTAAGAAAATAGGCAATAAAAGGGTGATTGAAGAGAAACGACAAAACAACATACATGCATATGCAATGCAATACTTGAAAGTAATTCTAGTTGCTTGTCAAGTTTGATCCATGGTTAAGCTTCTTCACACGCTTTTCGACGGTTATCTTAACCATGTTAGACAAGCCCTAAATGCATTATAAAAAATTAACCATGTTGTATATTACAATGCAATGCAAGAGACAACACAAGCTCATTTCTAGTGAAGTTACTAAAGTCAAGCACATTGAGCTCATTCCTCAACCGACAAAAAGTAGTCTCATATAGCGGTTTAGTGAAGATATCCGCCAATTGATCCTCGGGCCTTACACCTTCTAATTAAATATCATTCTTAGCAACATGATCTCTAAGAAAGTGATGGCGAATATCTATGTGCTTGGTACAAGAGTGTTGAACCGGATTATTTGCAAGTTTTATCGCACTCTCATTGTCACACAAAAGAGGTATTTTTTCTAGAACTACACCATAGTCTAGCAAAGTTTGCTTCATGTAAAGTATTTGTGCACAACAAGCACCCGCGGCAATGTATTCTGCTTCGACGGTGGACAAAGCCACACTATTTTGCTTCTTAGAGGACCAAGACATAAGTGATCTACCAAGCAAATGGCACCCTTCGGATGTGTTTTTCCTCTCAACTTTGCAACTAGCATAATCTGAATCGAAATAGCCAACTAATTCAAATCTAGCTCCTTTGAGATACCAAAGGCCAATGCTTGGTGTGTGCTTAAGGTACCTAAGGATTCTTGTAATGGCAATCAAATGAGCTTCCTTAGGATTAGCTTGAAATCTAGCACATATATACACACTAAACATGATGTCGGTCCTAGATGCGGTTAAATATAACAAGCTACCAATCATAGAGTGGTAAAGAGTTTGATCAACCGTTTTACCTCCCTCATCTGGTCGAGATGTCCATTAGATGGCATTGGTGTCTTGATTGGCTTATATTCATCCATATTGAACCTCTTGAGAAGATCCTTGGTATATTTTTCTTGAGAGATGAAAATCCCTTCTCTCATTTGCTTGACTTAAAAACCAAGAAAGAATATAAGCTCTCCAATCATTGACATCTCGAACTCCTTCAACATCAATTTACCAAACTCTTTTCAAGAATCTTCATTTGATGATCCAAATATGATATCATCAACATACACTTGACAAATGAAGATCTCTCCATCAAGCTTCTTGGTGAATAGTGTGGTGTCAACCTTCCCAATGGTGAAGCCCTTCTCAATAAGGAAATCCCAAAGGCGTTTATACCAAGCTCTTGGGGCTTGCTTAAGCCCATATAGCGCCTTGGACAACCTATAAATATGATTAGGACATCTAGGGTCTTCAAACCCGGGAGGTTGATCAACATAGACTAGTTCATTTATAAAGCCATTTAAAAATGTACTTTTAATATCCATTTGATATAGTTTCATTTCATGATGTGATGCATATGCAAGGAAGATATGAATGGCTTCAAGTCTTGCAACCGATGCAAAGGTCTCTCCAAAATCCAACCCTTCAACTTGAGAGAAGCCCTTTGCAACTAGTCTTACCTTGTTCCTCACCACAACGCCTTGATCATCTTGCTTGTTGTGGAACACCCACTTTATTCTAATGACTCTTGCACCTTGTGGTTGCTCTTCAAGAGTCCAAACTTCATTGCAGGTGAAGTTGTTCAACTCCTCATGCATGGCATTTATTCAATCAAAATCTTGAAGAGTTTCTTCTACATTCTTAGGTTCAACACAAGAGACAAAAGAGTGATGTTCAATAAATGAAGCAAGTTTTTGAGATCGAGTCATTACACCCTTTGATGGACTTTCTATGATGAGATCTTGTGGATGAGCTTGTAGTAGAGGTGAGTTTCTTCTATCAACCACTTGAGAGGGAGGTTGTGGAGCCTCAACATCTTGAGCTTATGCCACCATTTGATCATGGGAGACATGGGTATCTTCATTTTCTATTCTCCCATCTTTATCACCATCTTATGGCACATTTGATGAAGAAGGTGGATCAATCACTTGTACATCATCTTCATCATCTTGAGGTTTGATGTCTCCAACCAGAATGTTCTTCATAGCCTCCCTCAATGGTTCATCACCTACATCATCAAGATTCTCATGTGCTCCTTGAGAGCCATTAGATTCATCAAATTCCACATCATATGTTTCTTTAACCAAGCCGGTGGCATGATTAAATACTCTATATGCTTTGGACTTTGATGAGTAACCAATAAGAAAACCAATATCACAACGTCTTTGAAACTTCCCTAGGTGTTGTCGCTTCTTGTAGATGTAGCATTTACAACCAAACACCCAGAAAAATGAGACGTCCGGCTTCTTCCCATTGAGCAACTCATAAGATGTCTTGTCAAGAAACTTTTGAAGGAATAGGCGGTTGGATGCATAACATGCGGTGTTGATAGCTTCCACCCATAGAGCTTCGGGTGTGTTGTACTCATCAAGCATTGTTCTTGCAAGTGTAATGAGTGTCCGATTCTTTCTCTCTACTACACTATTTTGTTGAGGAGTGTATGTTGCGGAGACCTCATGCTTGATTCCAACTTCATCACAATAGGCTTTAATATTTGTGTTGTCAAACTCTTTACCATTATCACTTCTAATCTTCTTGAGCTTCACTTCAAACTCATTTTGTGCTCTCTTGGCAAATTTCTTGAAGCATGATGCCACTTCGGTCTTGTCATGAAGGAAGAACATCCATGTATATCTAGAGTAGTCATCAACAATCATAAAGCAATAGAGATTGTCTCCCAAGCTCTTGTAGGTTGTTGGTCCAAATAAGTCCATATGAAGGAGCTCTAGCACTCTTGTTGTTGATATGAAAGCTTTTGTAGGATGAGTGTTTGCAACTTGCTTGCTGGCTTGACATGCACTACAAAGCTTGTCCTTCTCAAATTTCACATCCTTCAACCCTCTCACCAATTCATTCTTCATAAGCTTCTTGAGTGAGCTCATCCCAACATGAGCAAATCTTCTATGCCATAGCCACTCAAGTGATGTTTTGGTGAATAGGCATGTCTTCAAGTTAGCATCTTTGGAGGTGAAATCCACTAGATATAGTTGTTGTATCTAAATCACTTGATCATCATCTTTCTTAGATACAACTACTTTCTTCTAGGTAAATAAGCATTCAAAGTCAAGATCACACAATTGTCCAATGGATAGCAAGTTGAAACTCAAGGAAGCAACATATAACACATTTGAGATTGAATGATCATTTGATATTGCCACTTTACCCAATCCTTTGACTTTGCCCTTTGAGTTGTCACCAAATATAATTCTTTCTTGGCCATCTACTTATTCATCTAGTGAGGTGAACATACGAGGATCACCGATCATATGTTGTGTGCAACCACTATCAATTACCCAATGACTTCCACCGGTCTTGTAGTTCACCTACACACAAGAGATCAAGCTTGTTTAGGGACCCAAACTTGTTGAGGGCCCTTGACTTTCTCAACAAGTGACTTTGCTACCCAAATTTTCTTAGGCCTATTTTTGTTTGGAGGTCCTAAGAACATAACTTTTATCTTTCCACTAGAGTCCTTTCTAAGCATGTAATGAGCATTGAAAGCAAAGGGTCTAGCATGCTTGGGCAAGGGTTGTGGTGGTAGAGTTTGACACTCATGGGCAAAGTGACCTTCTTGTCCACACTCAAAACACCTTTGGCTTTGACTTTTGTTGTTGTTGGTGTTGAGCTTGAGCCTTCTTCTCTTGATTTGCCAAATATCCAATTCCACTTCTATCCATCTTCATGACGGTGTTCATGAGTAACTCACTTTGAAGATGTTTGCCTCTTATGAACTTGCTCAAGCCAATCTTAAGATGTTCTTTCTTCAACTTGAGCTTCTTGTTTTCTTCTTTTAGCTCATCATGATTTTCTCCATCTTTAGTTTCTTGTTCTCTTCTTTGAGTTTCTCGTTCTCTTCCTTGAGCTCTACATCATAATCATGATCAAGGTTCTCTAACACAATGGTGTTAGTGGTTGATAGCTTCTCAAGATCTTTCTTTAGCTTCTCATTCTCATTGTTGATCTTGACATACTCATCATAATTATTGGACTCAACCACTTGCTTGCCTTTGCTACTAGAACCTTGCTCAATGCTCTCAATAATCAAATCATCACATGATGTAGTTATATCAATCTTAACAACATCGTTAGTAGCATCATGTGGTTCATTGGATAAAAACTCATTAGAGATAACAAGATTATCATGATTAACCTTGAGGTTGGTATACTCTTCTTTTAGCATGTTGTAGCTAGTGATGAGCTCATTATGTATCCCCTCAAGTTGATCATGTTTTTCTTTAAGCTCTTTCTTAGAAGATTTGAGCTCCTTGAGTTTGGATGACATAGCTTCATTTGCTTCTCTAAGCTCAACACTAGCCTTTTCCGCTATATCACATTTAGCTAAAAGAGAATCATTCTTAAGTTCTAGCTTTTCATTCTTGGCTCTAGTCTTTCTAATGATCTTAATGTATTGATTTAGCAATTTAACAAGATCATCATATAAAGGTGATTCAAATTCATCATCATCACTATCACTATCATCATTGCTAGCATGTTCATAGCCACTACTTTCATCATCATTTGATATCTTTCATTCACCATTGGTCATAAGGCATTGATGTGTAGAGGATGATGGTGGTGGTGTCGGTGAAGATGATGAGGAGTCAATCACAATAGCGGCCACCTTCTCATTCTCACTATCATCATCGAATGAACAACTTGATGAATTAATGTTCATGAGCCAATCACCGACGATGTATGCCTTGCCATTTTCTTCTTCTTGTGGAAGTCCTTCTTGCCATCCTTCTTATTGTATGGCTTGTTTTTCTTCTTCTCATCTTCATCTTCATCACTTGAGTCATCTTTCTTGCCCTTGTTCTTCTTCTTGTATTTGTCTTTCTTAGGCTTGGGGCATTGATGTGCTAGATGACCAAGTTCTCCACAATTATAGCAATCCATCTCGGAGATTGGCTTCCTTCTAGTGCTAGTGAAGAACTTTTTCTTACCATCAAACTTGATGCCATTCTTGTTGAGCTTCTTTAACATCTTGGAGGTTCTTCTCACCATGAGAGCAAGACTTGTATCATCAATTTCATCATCACTTGAGCTCTCATACTCAATTCAAGCTTTGCCCTTCTCTTGGCTAGCCTTGAATGCCAAGTCCTTGTCTTTCTTCTTGGTAGAGGATGAGCCATCTTGTGATGTGATGTGCATGTACATCTCATGAGCATTGATCTTTCCTAAGATTTGAGTTGGTGTAGCGGTGGAAAGATCACCTTGATAAAGCATGGTCACAATATGCCCATATTTGTCAATGGGGAGGACACTCAAGATTTTTCTTACAACATCGGATGGTTGCATTTGTGTAAGTCCAAGCCCATTGACTTTCTCTATAAGAACATTTAAGCGTGAGTATATTTCATTAGCACTTTCTTTCGAAAGCATCTCAAATGAATTAAGCTTTTTCATAACAAGATAATAGCGTTCCTCATGCTCGCTCTTAGTTCCCTCATGGAGCGCACAAATATCCGACCATAGTGCATGGGCGTCCTTGTGGTTCCTCACCCGGTTAAACACATCTTTGTAAAGGCATCTAAAGATGGTGTTTCTAGCCTTTGCATTCTATTTTTCGTAATTCACTTCATCGCCTTGAAGGTGTGTGGGATCCCTAGGTTTTGGGAAACCTTGAGAGGCGGCTCTAAGAATTTCAACATCTAGAGCTTCTAAATACGCCTCCATGAGGATTTTCCAATAAGAAAAATCATCTCCCTCAAAGATAGGAGGAGGTCCATCCCCGTGGGACATCTTTCTCTAGGCGGTTAAGCCTAAATACATGAGCACGAGGCTCTGATACCAATTGAAATGATCAAGATGTCCAAGAGGAGGGGGGTGAAATGGGCTAATTCTAAAATTCTTTGCAATAATTAAACCCTACACTTAGCCCACTTCACCCCTTGTGCCTAGAATATGATTCTATTGATCTATCGCACAAAAGTTTAGCACCCCAAGTTCTAATCCTACTCTAGCATGACAATTCTAGTAATGTAAAGATAAGAATTGAATTGCTCACATGTAAATGCTTAAAGTAAAGAGAGGAGAAGGAACGCGTTGATGTTTTACCGAGGTATCGGAGAGTCGCCACTCCCCACTAGTCCTTGTTGGAGCACCCACGCAAGGGTGTAGCTCCCCCTTGATCTGCGCAAGGATCAAGGGCTCTCTATGGGTTGATTCTTCGACACTCCGTCGCGGTGAATCACCCACAACTGCCCACAACTTGAGTTGGGTCATCCATAAGCTCCGCAGGATGATCACCAAACTTCCAATCACCACCAAGTCGTCTAGGTGATGACGATCACCAAGAGTAACAAGTAAGAACTCTCACTTGACCACAACAAGCCTAATGAGAAGGGTGGATGCACACTTGCTACTCTCTTTTCACTAATGAGGCCTTAATCTTTGATTCTTAAATATCAATCACCTCACTAGGCTCTTGCTCTTCTTGGCACTCTCAAGGGTGTTTCTTAGCTGTTGAAATGGGCAAGAGTACTCCCTTGAATGAATAGAGAAAGTATTTATACCGCCTCATTCAAAACGAACTGTTATGTGCCTGAGTCAACATTCTGTGGGGTGACCGGATGGTTCGGTCAAGGTGACCGGACGCTCTGGTCAGTTCTCCCCGCCACTGAGTAGTTAAGTTGTGACCGGACTCTGATCAGCGTCCGGTCAACACTGACCGGACGTGTCTGGTCACAAAAACCGCTCTCTAGAACCTTACTGATGTTGACCGGATGTAGGAGCCCAAAGTCCGATCGCTTCGTTGTTTAGTGTCCGATCGCTTCATTGTTCAGCGTCCGGTCAGTAACCGAAACCTAACCAGCGTCCGATCAACACTAACCAAACGCGTCCGATCTGGATTCTCCCTCTCTAGAACCTTACTGGAGTTGACCGGACTCTAGCACCCAGCGTCCGATCACTTTTCTCTTAGCGTTTGGTCGCAACCAGATGACTTCACCTTGATCAAATGAACTGACCGGACTCTATGCCAGTGTCCGGTCACACTGGGACCAGCATTCGACCAACATTTGACCCTCCATTCACTTCCAACTCAAAATCATATGTGAATGAAGTTTGCTCCAATTGATCTTAGGGCTACTTTGGAGCTACCTAGTGCTAGATTTAACAAGTATGCACCACACCTAACCCACTAGACTCACATAGGTCAAGCTACTAGTTCATACCCCCCTTGATAGTACGGCCAAAGGAAAAACAAAGTCCTAAACTACTCTAAGTGTCTCTTCAACACCAAACAACACTTAGAACTAGTCCATCCTTAACCTTGTCATTCATCATTTGAAAACCAAAATGATTTCCATCGTAGGGTCATGAGAACTATGATTGCCCAATCAATTGCCATTACCATGACCTAACTTAATTGCCTCTGTAAAACACACGTTAGTCATAGTAATCTCGTATTGTCATTAATCACCGAAACCTAACTAGGGGCCTAGATGGTTTCAGCTAGGACACAAGGGCCCATGAACCACCAAGGAACTCCTGGACATCGCCACTAGCCATGCCTTAGGAGAAGAAGCGGTTGGAGTGATCTTCGATCATCTCAATGGCAAGGCAAGGCGGGACGAGGGCGCCGTTGCCTCGTACAGAGCAACAAGGACCGCCACAAGCTCTTCCCGCCATGGGAGGGACCATACGTCATCACGGAGGTACTCTGGCCAGGCGCCTACAAGCTAAAAACCATTAACAGTGAGGTCTTCACCAATGCCTAGAACATCGAGCAGCGACGTCGGTTTTACCCCTAAATAAATGCATAGTTCCTCTTATCAGTTTTGTCATCAAAATCTCTGATCTTTTGTGACATTCGACCCCTGCAAATGCGAGGGGTCGGGCCTCACTCGGAGGCTGGTATGAGTACATTTATCCTGCGAACATTCTCTGTGCCTGCCCTCTTTTCTCACGGTAAATCCTAAGAGCTAGGATTTCGGGAACAAGCTCTAAGTAAAACTGGGCGGACTGTGAGGCACCTATGCCTCAGCGGCTATGGCACCTTTGCTCACCAGCGTGATCAGAGCTATCTCACCCACACTCCAATCTTTTATGAACTTAACTATGGGAAGGGTCAAAATGCACTAAACCTCTTTTGCAAAAAGAGGGAGAAGAGCTAAAAAGCTGTTTGCTGTAACAAAATTTGAAAGCTTGTCCATTTATTACAAGTTTCGCCACCTAGCTTCCCTGCTTAACTAAATTCTTGCGTAGGATGTCCGCATCCTTTATATCCACAGGAAATTCTTGTTTCAGCAGTGTAGCCCGAATCGACCAAATGGCATGACCATTGCTAGGAAACGGATGGGATGAGCTTCCTCTAACAAAGTAATTTCATCACAAAAAGGGACTGATGTATTCATGAATACAAAAAACTATTTACATGGGGGCTCCCCCACAACTTAAATGGTTACATTTGCTGACCACTTCTACTCTAAATACTACTACGGCCGCCGCGCCACGCTCTCCATCGGTAATGTCCTATCGCTCTATGGGATCCCTAAGGGTGCCATCGTCTGCAATGTCGAGCACCACGTCGGTGACCATGGTGTCTTTGCCAGGGCGTCCGGGGACTACACCATCATGATCAGCCGCAACCCTAACAATGGCACCTCGGGACAAGGCAGCTCCTGGACGAGGGGACGCTGCCCATCGAAGTATGGCCGCCATGGCTGGTGGATGTCTCCGACATCTCATCAAACTTGATGAACTTGCCGACCTGAGCGGCTGCAAGGGTGAAACCCCCATCGACGTAGTCCTGGGTGGATTCCCCACCAACAAGGCTCGCTCGAAGAAGATTCATCGGAAGAAGTCTATGTATGGCTCCATCCCGATGAAGGCCTCACAGACAATGACAAAGTCGGCGACGTGCAACACACCTCTAGTGCGCCTCCTCCTTCGGTGGAAGCGGCCCCTTCTCGGTGAAGGTGGCCAACACCATCTCATCTACGTTGGATAACCTCCAGCTTGACATCGCTCTCCGGATTCATGAACGGTCTATGAGTTCTCCTCTCCCTCGCTTCACCCTCTCTCACTTAGGAACTGCCATGACACACGAACGCACTCAGCAAGAAGGAAGAAGGAGGAGAGGCAGCAGCTCAAGAATAGGTGGAGGAATGGGACGAGAACCCTCTCCCTTCCCCTATTTAAGAAGGAGACAACAGTTGGAGAAAGGTGAAGGATTGGGGCAAAAAACCCTCTCCCTTCCCATATTCAATGCGGATGGAAATTTGATGGGACACATCTTGACCGACGGGACGTGCCCTACTCGATGAGATGGCGCCTAGTCAAGTAGGATGTGGCCTAGGCATGGCCCACCACTACCGCATGCTGGATGCGAGAAACAAGGCGCAGCCGCATGCAGGCGGCTCTCCGCCTTCCTAGACAGGACCTAGAAGGTCCCAATGATGGAACCTCCATCATGGGGAGACCAATAGGCCTTCTGAGTCGATCGGAGGGCCCAGGCGAATGCTAAGCAATAGGGTTGAGGAACCAAACGGCCGTCGAAAGATAAGCACCCTTATTTACTTACTTTACATATCAATTTCACTAATGAGCCTCCAACCCCAGCAACAGCAGGGGCACGGACATCGCCGGGGCTGCCGAGAGTGTCTACTTGTTTAGACATTCTCTTCGCCCATCCCCTCCTTACATTTAAAACCCAGAGGCATGGTGTGCGGGTGTAAACTTTGAGTAAAACTGGTCAAATCGCTAGACCCTACGCCCGGCTACTATGGTGTTTTTGTTCACCAGCGTGATCAAATTCCTTGTCCCCGCACCCCAAGCTTTAGCATCCGCCTTCTCGAGAAGGGTTAGAGGGGTCTACCTGTGGAATCTCCTTCAAGGAGAAGCTATCAGGTCAGTGAAGTCAATAAAATGGCTCGGATCGCTACCGAGAGACAGAAACGAAAAATTGCAATGCTCGTGCAGGTTACACCGGCCCCATCGCAAACGTCGGACCTGAACCCCACACGGACATGTCCGGTAAGAGCTCCCCATCACTCATGCCACCAAGGTAACATCACCGACCCCACTTTCATTTCCATTATATCATACATTCATCCCATATATCCAAGCGTTGCATATGCAATTGCTGCATCTCAACGCTTCATGTCGCGTCACGAAGCAGTAGTCGTCTCATTCGACATGAGTGGCAACTGATTGAGGTTCAAAGGCTGGCCCGCGAAGGGCTCGAGGCCGCCTCATGTCAAACAGAGCTAGGGGAGAAAACCAAGATGAGCCCGGTGGCCCTGCCCAACCCCACTCAGAAGCGGACATGGACATCTTGACCCTTCTCATTCGATTCTAACCCTGAGCCAAGCCCACAAAATCTCCATCGAGAAGAGGCCAACGGGCCACCCGAGCCTATCGAACAGCTCGGACATCTACCGGGAGATGGGTTAAGAAGTAGTGGAATGCCACATGAGGGCTCTACCGACCCCATCAGCGGATGATGGACCCAAATTCCACTCGAACATGCCTGTTAGTGAGCTCATTGAGCGCAACACTCGAGCCATCGAGGCAAGTGTCGTTAGTTCAGCACCTCCGGTTATGGAAACTATGGATGAGGTGACGCATGAAACACGACCGACCCCTATCAGACCCAAGGGGCTCGAGGGGCTCGAGCTGCCGATCCTACATCAAGAGACCGAAGTTCGAAGGCTGGCCCATGATGGGCCTAAGACCGCCTCACGTCAAACAAGAACCAAGGGAGAAAAACATAGATGAGCCTCAATGACCTTCGCCAAACCTACATAGAGGTGGATACGGTCATCTCAATCTTCTCGTTTGATGTAGCCTCTAGCCGAGCCCATAGAATCCCCATTGAGGGAGAATCTATTGGAAGGTGGGTTAAGGAGCAACGGAATGCCACCCGAGGGCTTTACCGGCCCTATCACGAGCGACGGGACTAGATTCTGTTTGAACATCCCCGTTAGCGAGCTCATCAAGCGCGTCTCTCGAACCATTGAGGCAAGTGACATCGCCTCAACCCCTCCGGTTGTGAAAACCATGGATGGGGCGACAGTCACAAAAATGAGTCGACCCTTGACCGAATCCCCACCATGCGTGGGGGCTCGGGGAAGGTTGGACTTGCAAGGAGACCGAACGCATGGTCATAGAACGATAGCTAAAATCCTAAGGAAGGGGTACATGCGAATACAAGAGTAGTTTCGCTATCCTCTCTTCGGTCTCCAGTGACATTCGACCCCAGCAACCGCAAGGGGTCGGATCTCACTCGAGGGCTGATAAAGGTATAAATACCCCCTTCTTTCAAAACAGTCGCTACGTCGGACCTCTTCCTTACATTAAAGTTAGTGGAAAAGTTTGTGGGAACGAATACCCGAGCATGCCTGGTCAGACTGCAAAAAACCCACGCCCCGATGGCTATGGTAACTTTGCTCATCTGCATAATTGAAGTTTCCCTCTTACACACCTTGGGCCCTATGGTCTTAATGAATGGAAGGGTCGGATTGCATGAGCCCCTTTTTGAACACAAAAATGGAAGAAAGCAAATTCAATCAAACGAAACAAAATTATGAATTTGTTTAACGAAACAAAATTACGAATCTATTTTCAAAATACAAAAGTGTCGACACTTGTCCACAAATTATAGATAATGTCCATCAGACCTATTTGACTAACTACCCCCTTCGGGGGAGAACTATATCTTCAACTTTGCTCGATAGGGTTTCCACAAGAGGAGCCACCGCTGCTTCTATTTCATCCAGCTTGGATTCTTCGTAGCCTGGCGCGTAACTGAGGCTCATCGCCTCCAAGTTGATGCTTTCATCATAATGCGAGCGGGCGATGGCGAAGGCTTGGGTGATCCCTGAGCGAAGTGCTTCCTTCTCCAGCTGGCACACTGCGCCATGATATCTATGGCATGGGCCGCAAGTGAGTTGGTCCCCTCTGCCTACACCACATGCAGGTCGTCATAGACTACGCCAAGGGCAACCTTCAGGACATCGAGCTCGTTGCTCTCCGCCTGAAGAAGACTCCTCGCCTCGGTGAGATCCATGGCTAGTTCAACAGTGGCGCCCTCGGCCTCCAACTTCTATGCTTTCATGGTTCCAAGCTTGGCCTAGAGGGAGCCGATCCTCTGCTGCGCCTGGTGGCGCTCTCGGATGGCCTAGTCGTGCTCCTCGTGGGCCGCGCGTGCTCCAAGCGGAGCCTCTCCACAGTATGGCATAGCTCGTCTCACTCCTTGCGCAGCTGAGTGATCGCCTCGGCATCTAGTTTCGCCCTCTTGCTCCTAGGACCATGGACCTCTCCTTGGCTCCTAGCTTGAGATCCCGCTCCTTCTCGGCCTCGGCCAGGAGGTCGATGATCCACTGGCGGGTCTCGGCATCCCGCTGGAGCAGCTCGTCCCACTCACTTTTGTACTTTGGTGGCCTCCTCCTCATCCTGCCGTGCCCTCTCCGATAGTTCATCAAAGGACTTCTCGGTGTCCTCCGTGTCCCGGTGGGCCTTGGCCTCCCGCCATCGAAGATTGTCCGCCTCCACGGCAAGGGGAGTCAACTCGACCACCCTCTATTAGAGCTAGGTGGTCATGTCCCTATGTAGCCATTCCTCATAGACAAGGCGGTCCCAGTCCTCCTTATGCTTGCGAAGGAACCAGGATTTCTCCCGGCCACGAGCAATAAAAGACTGAAAAAAAGTCGGTGGTCAGAAAACAAAAATAGATGAAGAAAGAAGAGAGCGAGAGGCAAGACTAAGTGAACACCCAGCCGATGAGAATGATGACATCTCGTAGGGCACCCCTGGCCTGGTTCAAAGCTTCTAGCATGGTCGTGGTCCCCTCATTGAGACTCTCCTGCTCCATGCCCTGGTGGCATCATCGAGGGTGAAGAGTTCCGACGACGGGTCCTGTGGACTCACCCACCGGAGCAGGGGCTCATCCCGCATGGGCGGATGGTGGCCCTCTAATGTCAGGACCAGGGACAACTCCTTGCTGGTTTCCTCGGCGATCATCATGGTGTCCGGGATCCCTCGGCCATGACCCCCTCCATCCTGCCCACGACGGGCGTCGTCTCTAGGGCCGCCGGTATCACGGGATGCGTCGCTGCCTTAGGCGCACCGCCACCGCAGCATTTGGCTATGACCCATCCATCATAGCCATCATCACCTCCACCTCTATCAGTAGGACCTCGACCGGCTACGCCATGCCTACCATGGTTGACACAACGAGTACGCCCGATAGCTCCGCCCGCTCTGACGTCGGCAGCAAAATCGCTTCGTCGCTGATTGCTCGATGACCTCCGAGGGCGCTCCCTCAGCCTCACCGATCGCTTGACCCACCAAGGGTATAGGCTCCACCACGGGCGGTGCTTGACCGGCCGATGAGGCTATGACATCGGCTCCGTTCTCGCCCAAAACGGGAGCGATGTCAGGCGATGGCCCCCACCTTGCCTAAATGGCAAAGCTCTTCTTGGGTGCCACCACTAAAGAAGTGCCCTGCCTAACCCATCTCTCAACATTGTAGAAGAAACAAAAGGTGTGAGTCATGATGACAACAGGCAAAAATAGAGAAATAGAGAAGCTGGTGACTTATGTTGGCGTTGTTGGGTTGTGGAGACGTTGGGGGACGAACCCCAGGCCTCTACTCCACCTTGTCTGGGTGAGACCATTTTGAGCCCGCCCTGCTCCTAGGTAGAGGGCCCCACCTCCCTTGTGTCAGGGGCATGGTAGCAGAGCCGTCCCCTCCATCGACACCTCAAGCGCGATGACAGATCCATCCACCCCTAATAGCTCTTGAGGTGTGGTGGTGGGGCCACCCCCGCGTTGGCACCTTGGGCGTGGTGGTAGACCTACCCGCTCCTGCTATCTCCTAGGGTAGGCCGATGGTTCAGCCCATCTCCGCCAGCCCCACGGACGTGCTTTCCCCTACATGGAACGGGAAAGGCCCGCTGCACGGACGAGTATATACCTGTCAGCGTATCCTCACTCGCCAGGTCATCCCACTCAATGTCGACAACTACCTCATCATCCTCCTCCTTGTCGTTGTTGTCGTCGTCATCACTATCTGTCTCCTCTCCTCGCTCCCGTGCCCACAACTTCTTTTGCTTCTTCCTCCTCTCGTCCTCCTTGGCCCTTCTGCCACTCGGCCACGGTGCGATTCACCGCCGCCACAAGTGGGTCCTTTGGCAGCAGGGCCAAGTGATTCATAAATATGAGTCTCTTTGGCTGGTCCCCCTATCTCAATATCAACATCAAGGGGTCAGGAGTTCAATTAAAAAGGAGGCATGGGGAAAGTAAACTTACGAAGTCAATGTACCCCAGTTCCGGTCGCATTGGGGGATGCCTCGGCACCGGATACACAAAATCAAGAACGGCGCCTGCATCATCCCGTGAGGGCTCCATCGCCTCCTTGATGCGCTGCGCCACTTCGAAGGGGGAGAGCGCTCCCTCGGTGAGCGTCGTCCCATCAAGTGACGCTTCGGGCGCCATCATGTGCAGGGGAAGCGCACGCCTCATTAGCAGCGCCACTCTCCGTGTATGGTAGGCGCCAATGATCCCTGACCCCTTCATGCCCCTCTCCTTCAGAATTCGGATGGTGGCAAGATGGTCCTAGATTTTCTTCTTAACTTTATCTGGGACCCCCACTTCCTCCACGATTTTGGGACCTCTTCGATGAGGCGCCTGGTGAACGCTGGCAAGGGGGTAGCTGCGTCGTCCTTGACGTAGAACCAATGCGAATGCCACCTCTTGTTGGAGGTCAACAGACCCATCGACGGGTATTCATTTACCCAGTTGTTGTGGAGCTAAATACTGGCGCATCCCATCGGCATGCTCAGCTCTTGCCTCTTCTCCCACTTCTTTAGGAGGGTGACGGCGAAGAAATACCACCACAGGTCAAAGTAGGGACTAATCCCCAAGAACCCCTCACACAGGGCGACGAACGCCGCAATGTGCTGGATCCCATTGGGAGTAAGGTGCTGCAACTCCACCTTGTAGTAATGCAGCAACCCCTAAAGGAACTTGTGGGCAGGGGTGGCAAATCCTCGCTCGTGGAAGTGAGCGAAGGACACAACGTAGCCTTCGGGCGGCGACGGCGCGTCCTCATTACCGGGCAGTAGCCACTCCTCAGTGGCGGTCCACGTGCAAAGAAGGCTATGGCAAATGAGGCCCTCTAGGCACTAGAGGGTGACATCGGATCTACACCACAGCTCCATCAAACGATTGGGGTGGATGGATGCGAACTTGATGGCGGCTGAGATGCGGATGCGAGAGGCTTAGGCGATTGGCTGCGGAGGTTGTAGATGCAAAGGCAAGGAGGCAATGTACAAAACCCTGGGGGCGAACCCTTTGGTTTTATAGGGGCGATGGATGCGAGGAAGGCAACCGTCTGCCTAGATCTCCACGCCTGCCATGATTCGCCACCATGTCACCACGCAGTATATGTGCTCGCAATCCCAATCCTTTCCCTCCGAAAACACGCCGGGCGTTTCTCCTCCTCGGGCAGACCAGGACTCTTTACCAACAAAAAGATATAGGTCAAAAAGTGTTCCTCCGGGCCCGGCTCGGCCCAGGAGTTCAAGGGCTGGCCCATCAACGGTTTCGATGAACCATCCCAAGGCATCCTTATGACAAAGGATGAGCCCTCGATCAGCCAAAACTCAGACACACAAGTCTCACGAGAGTCTCAGTCCACGATCGAGTCTCAGCCGGGCTGACCCTTGATAGATCCCCACTGATGAGATACCAGGACCCAAATTGGGCTATCCGGCTAAACAACCACCAAACCTCATAGCCATACCCGCGAAGGGTTCGAATCACCCCTAGGCGATTCTATCCGAATCACCCAGGGGCTCGGGGGCTACACCGTCGGGTGCGCTCGCGCGCACCCTCTGGCGAGTCAAATCACCCCCGAGCGATTCTATCCGAATCCCTTGGAGGCTCGAGGGCTACTGTCGAGGACCGAATACTAGGGTACCCAAAGAGGAGGAGCTAATAATCATCAAACGTTGATGGTTTTGAACAGACAAAAACGCGACTATACCTCTTGCCCAACGACCGAGGGTTTACTCCGCCTCGTTCAACCTCTGAGGGCTAGCTCCACCACGTTCAACCCCTAAGGGCTAGCTCCACCTCGTCTGACCCTTAAGGACTGTCTTTGCCTCGCCCGATGTCCGGGGATAGGCTCCACCTCGCCCGACATCCGAGGGCTGGCTGCGCCTCGCCCGATGCCCAAGGGCAGGCTCCGCCTCGCCCAACGTGCAGAGGCAGGCTTCGTCTCGCCCGATGACTGAGGGCAGGCTTCGCCTCGCTCGACATCTGGGGGCAGGCTCCGCTTTGCCTAATGTCTGGGGACAAGCTCTACCTTGCCCGACATCCGAGGGCTCCACCTCGCCCAACGCCCAAAGGCAGGCTCTGCCTCGCCCAATGTCTAAGGGAAGGTTCCACCTCACCCAACGTCTGGGGGCAGGCTCCGCTTCGCCGAATGTCCGGGGATAGGCTCTGCCACGCTCGACGTCTGAGGGCAGGCTCTGCCTCGCCCAACGTCCGAGGGCAGGCTCCACCTCGCCCGACGTCTGTGCGCTGCTCCTTCATAACTATGCGCACAGATAAGGTGGGGCACTCAAGTCAACTGCAATACCGAGAATCATACCCTACACACCTATAGGAAAGTACCATCAAGATATGACCGGACAGGCGCTTTAAGCCCTTCCAGGCATGTCAGAACCCAAACAGTGTTGTGGGCGCTGACATTTGTCCTATAGTGTTATGGGCACCGGCATTTGCCCTCAGACACGAATCCTGACGGAAACATACGATAACCACTACAGTCCAGAAGAAAACTCATGTCATCTACAGAAATGAACGTGGGGCCTCTATGACATCTGCTCCCCGTAGGGTCGTGGCTCGGCACCCTGGTGTGTCGGGCCATCCGCTGGAGTGGGATGGGACGTGACCACTTACTGAATGAAGCCAGAGCATGACCCTATTAGGATCAGCGAATGTGCTATCCCTGGCATCGTCTGCCGTGTCAGCAGGGCAGACTCAAAGGAAAAGGAAGACCCGGCACCTTCGAAGGACCTTCTCTACCTTTGATTTTTCTTCTTTCTCCCATCTATAATCCCTGCTCCCCCTTGATCTATAAAAGGGAGGGCAGGGCACCCCAGTAAAGGGACGAACGGATCGATCAATTCAACACACCACACATCACATAACACACAGCTGAGCAACAACCAAGCTCTCAGCGCCCTTTTAACCTTTCCATCAGAGACTTGGGACCTGTCCCTCTCTCGACTGTTTGTACCCCCTACTACGAACCTTTTAGTGCTAATAACACGAGCAGCAGCAGCAAACTAGACATAGGGACGTTCTGCCCGAACCAGTATAAACCTTGTATCTTGTAGCACACCATCCAGCCCAACGCGCAATAAATACAAATTTAATAGTTGGTGTTTACTCGAAACACCGATAGGGACACACCCCAAGCTCCGACAACCTTGGAACCAAACTCGCCAATGATGACTAAAGCCACAGCGGGAAGACCAAGTCTGCTCCACTCTCCAAGCTTTCACAAGATCCAAAGCCATCTCTATAGCTATAGAGCAAAAGGCCGACGGACATACCTCCCACATGGGATGACAAGTCATTGGTGGACTCCTATACAGAGGCTCCACACAGGAAGCCCCTCCTCCATTGGCTCATTAACGGTGCTAGAGTGAAGCACCATCAAGACATGGAAAAACATGAGAGGACCTTATTCCTTATCGTCCGTTGTTGCCGTCTCGACGATGTCGCTGGAAACCTCATGCTAGATACCTTAGGACCAAATCTACACCACCGGACTAAGAGCCACCATTCCCACACACATTTGATGGCCAGAAGGCCACCAGAGGTGGAAGGGAACAACGACCTCACCGGTGGGAGCGTTGTAACACCTCTGTGTTAAACATTACATTTGACATCTACATTTCAAGAGCACAAGCATCATCTAACCATTCATGAACACGAGCATATGAAATTTCATCTCATTTTATACTTTGTCACATGAAATGTTGATTTATATACATGCATATGCTAGGATTTACATGTGACCAATGTATAAAATGTTTGTGGGACCTTAGGAGTACCTTAAACATGTTTAGAATGTCATATGAAACAACTTTGGTATTCATGACTTGGTCCCATTTAGCCTCTAAGTCATGGTTATAGTGTAGGCTTTCATTTTCAAGTTGTATGTTTGACCTAAGTTGAACTATAGTATAGAGTGTTTGCATGGCAGTGCACCCTTAAGCAAAGTTGTAGTACTTGACTAGAGTAACAACTTTTATTTTTAGGTCAAGGTCTAATTCGGTGCATAACATGCTCAAAAAATATCTCACAAGTATCAACAAAATATTGTTTTGGACTTGCAAAAATTTTCTAAGTCTTAGGGTTGTTTACAGTTTTGATGTACCTCAATTTGGAGCAATGTAGTTTATTAACCAGTGAGAATTAGCTAATGGTTCTAAAAGCAAAGTTGGAGATTTCATGTAGCTCTACAATTTTTATTAAGGAAGTTTTTGCTAATTGGCAACGGATTAGGAGTAATTGGATCACCAAGTCGCTCTGTCAGTCGCCGATCGCGACGCCTGAACCGCGCCTGCGCGCCCGGCAGTGGCCGACCAGCCATAGTCCACGATCACCGTGTGGCGGCCGTACATTGATGTTGGCCCAGCTGGTCTAGCCAACGCACGAACTTAAGCATCGTGCACCCACCGTTCACTCCACTTGCACGCATTCGCCTTCTTCTGCTCGCTCCGCCTCACCGCATCACTACACTGAGCTCACCGAGCACCACCGCAGCCGCTCATCGCCGCTATAGCTCCACCGATCAATTCACCTCGGCCACAGCTGCTATGCCATCACCTCCACCTCCTTGAGCCACCAGCACCACCAATTGAACCTAGGTAGAATGGCATTTCACTTCGCCGCGGTCGTTGCCATCACCGGAGCGCCGCCGCGCTGGCGCTCACCGTGGCTCCACCGTTACGCCACACCGCGTGTCTTCATTTTCTTTGATCTAGCGTCATGCTAGGGTCTAGCAGCTTAGGCTAGAAGTTAGGGATGATGCTACCGCATGATGGCGTAGGAACAAGTCATCGCCCCACGCGCGCCCGCCATGGCCGCCGCGGCGCTCGAGCTCGCCGCCGTCGAGTTGGTTCACCATCTCCCTCCTTTCCCACGCGCCTTAGGTCGAGTAACCTTAGGTCTAGTTAGTGGCATGATGGAGACCCACCTTTTGCCGCCGTTTAGCCGGATCAACGTGAGCACAGTCGTTCTCCGTGCGTCGCCGCACGGCCATGCACGCGGCCGAGCTCACCGATGCCACCCCGAGCCCTCACCTGCGTCGTATAGACCTGCTAGGTCACTAGGATGAAGTAGCCATCCTCGCCTGAGTGTACCATAGCGAGAGATGTCCAGCGTACTGCCACCGACCTCCTCCGTCCGCCATGGCCGCTGTCGAGCTTGCTCCGGTGAGCCTCCGAGCCAACCTAGTGTACCCATCGATGCGGGACGTCGAGGCAAAGCCGTCGGTGGTGACCTCACCGCCGGTGACCTCGCCGATGACGAGCTATGGCCGGTCAGCGCCGCGCTCTGCTTCTGTGTGTTTGACAGATGGGTCCCCGTTGACCGCGGGCCCCGGCTGTCAGTGTGTATAGAATTGATTTTCTGATTTATTTCACATATTTGAATGCATATTTCAAAAATTCATATCTCAAACTAGGAGTGTCCAATTTTGGTGAACCAAATTTTATTGGATTCCTCATGAAGTGTAATATTTGATAAAAATATGATATACATTGTTCTTAGTATTTTCCTATGAGAATAAAATGTAGCTAGATAAATGCTTTTTAAAAGGTTTCTATTTTGTAAATTGCATAACTTGAGCTAAAAAGTGATAAAATTGTGATTCCAATTCTGCTGGTCTTGTGTTGGTATGCTCTAGGTAGAAAAAATATTAAACCTATAGTAAACATACTTTTAATATGGTCTTCATATTTAATCCAAATTAATTGCTAGTTTCTAGTGAAATTAATTGAGATAAAAATACATAACATATGATCGTGCAAATTTTTACACAGTATTTTTATGCTTGTAGGAATGTAAAAAAATATTAAATCTATTATTTGACACATTTCACTATGCTAAACTATTTTTGCTAAAATCAGCCTATGTAACTTGTCATTTTTGTAGAGGTAGTTATACTTATTCAAATGGTACGAAATTTGTACAGTGGACTATTAAGGTCATTTGTAGGCTACTATAATTTTATCATAATTTATTATGCACTAGAATTATTTATCCTTTAAATCACCCTATTATTTAAGGAAAATAATAAATGGATATAAATGAATTAGTTATGTTTAACCATTATGTTTTCTATGGTGCTTGTGATTCATATGATCTTTTGATGTTATGAGTTAGTCTTAAAAGCAATTGGTTGTATGCAACTAGTTAATTATTGCTTTATAATTCAACTAGATGGCTGCATGTATAGTTTCAGTTGAGTTGATAATTTTATAGTGATAATGGTCTTTTCTATAAAACTTGTTAATAACAAAGTTGTAGATAACTTAGTTATCTATCTTGTGTTAAATTTTTATAGTCATAGGCCTTATGGTTTAAGAATTATGGCTTTAAGAATTCTGCTGCTAGGAATGCTTATTCTCTAGACAAATCTAAAGGATTGATTTATTTGACATAGATAACTGTCGAATCATATTACGATGATTAAAATAAAGTTGTAGAAAATTTCATAAGCTTTTTAGAATGTCTACAACTATATTATTTTGATGTATATAACTCTAGTTATGGTCAAAACAAGTGGCTGCTGTATTGTGATCCAAAAAATAATTTACATAAGTGTTTGTTTAGTTATTAGAGAAGAGATAGGCACCTACTCAATAAAATAAGATGCACTTGTTATCACTTTAATGCCATGCGATTGAAAACACTTATGAGGATGCATTCATCACATCATATCATATTATACATGTCATTATAAATACATTCGTAATATCTTATTCCATGCTCATGCACATAGGATCATTCAAAGAGATAACTCTCCTAGAATTCAACGAAGAAGAGGAGGAGGATCAGCAGGAGATGCCTTAGGCCGTAGCTCTAGGAGAAGAGGAGCAGACTCTCAAAGATCTCCCTGAGTGCCTGGATCACCAGCCAACCTCTTTCCTCAAAAGCAAGCCCCGAAGCATTCTAAGTCTCCCATGTTTTATAAATATTACTTGAGTCCTTTATGTTTGATGCATTAGGTTATAAGAGTTGATTGCAAACACTTGATGCATAGAACTACATTGTCTAGTTACATATACCTTAACCTAGTGTAGGTCTAGGATCAAATCTATGCTTAGCCATGCTTAGACTGGTAGAAGTTGGGTGATTTCCTGTCACCTGTCAGATATAGATGGATACCAAAGCACGGTTGACTATATTTGCTATCGTGAAAAAGAACCGTGGGGTAATGTAAATGGAGGCCGGGCGGAGTCTATGTGTAGGTTGACTCATATGATTCCGTCTATGCCGATTAAGGACCGTACCATTGTTGACACTTCTGACAAGATTGAACGCATGCCTATCACTTAGCTGACCGAATAACTCATTCCGATAGTGAAGCCGAGTAGCTCAACTCAGGCCGGGCCTCGTTCTATAAAAGTGCGCACTCTGGATGGTAGTAAGGATATGTGGGGAGCCAGACGTGAGCCTAAGGGCAGGCCAGGCCTGAACATCCTAGTAGCTGGTTGTCCCTGATTGTGCGGCACTGGGTGAACCCGTGAAATATAGACTTGAGTTGTACCAAAGGTGACCCAAGGTGACCGTTGATCTAGTTTACCTGGATTTGTGTTAGAAATAAATTCCTAGCTGGTTGAAATTAATTCGAATCATCGTCTCTCTCGGATAGTGAGAAACTTAGCTAGCCCCAACATCGTAGTAATTGTGTTATGGAATATGATGGTTTGGATGAACATGAAATTAATACACCGACTATGGTTACTATTGTATGCTACTAAATGATATACCACATGTTTGACACAGGCTAGTTGCTAATTTAGAGATGAGTAGCTGTAATTAACTTGATGACCAAAGTATAATTGTACAACTGAATTAGTCGCTTTTTATGTAAAATGTTGTCAAGCTACCTCCACTTATAAAGTCTTGCATATCCTTGGAGTCACCTTATTTTGGTTTATGATGGATAACTCTAGCTGAGTACCTTCTTGTACTCAGAGTTTTATTCCCATTGTTGCAGATGGTACAGTTTATCACGGCTATTACAAGAACTGCTTCTGTCCCACCGTGGATGAAGAGTGAGCCCTGGGCATGCATCTCTTATTAATCCTTCTTACATGCTTTTGTGGGAGTGTGATCATGAGTTGGCACTGTATTTGAACTATGATGGCAAATGTTAGCTTCAAACTTTAATTTGCTTCTGCTACTATTTACCAAACTTGGTTTGTAATAACCTTAATTTGTACTCTGATGGATGAACCGTATTTGTGAACCTTATGTAACATGAGACATGTATGTTGAATCATGTACGATCTTGGTTGTATGTTGATGGTTAATCGAGACCTGTCATGGTACTCGATGGACTATCGGGTTTATATGGGCTCAAGTATGACAGTACGACCGCTTACGGGATGCCATTTTACATGTGCTCTTATAAATTGATCGGTTCTGCGACAAGCACGAATCGCCTTCCTTTCTCCTCTCTCAACTGTAGCGGGGTCCGTGTTGGTGTCATTATCCTTCTGATGGCCATGGCCCATACGTATTCACTAGGTATTTTGTTGGCCCAGAGCCCCAGACCAGTTCAGTCAACTCTTCTTTTGATCTCCCTAAAAAATTCTTCTTTTGATCGTTAAGCATATGGCCCATGAATGCGCGTATTTTTCTTGCAAACGACGATTACGCCTTGAAAGGGAGATGAAGCAAAAATTCCTATGAACCAAAGGCAAACAAGGGAACGTCTAGCCAACCGACCCAGGTGGTAGGCAGTCACCCACCGACCAAGGGAAAAATAATTCAGCCCCTCATGCTCTTCAACAAATTGGATCAATTTTAGTTAGTTGTTGGGCCTTCCACGCACCGCTACTTCAGCCCTAGCTCATGAGGACGCTTCCCACATCGCTTCTGGCTCACGCATCTAGCCTCGCTTCTCGCTCCCTCCCATGCATCCAGCCTCGCTTCTCGCTCCCTCCCGCGCATCCAGCCTCGCTTCTCGCTCCATCCTATGAGCGTTTCTCGCGCTTCCATACTCGAGCGAGGAAGGTAGCCACGGAAGAAAAAATAGCACATAAAATAATAGAAAAAGGGTGTATAAAAGAGTTTGAACCCAAGACCTATGACTTAAGAAAATCATTCCCTCACCACTACACCATGTAGATGGATGATTTGTAGTTATGAAAATATTTATAGTATTATATACCGTATGAAACCATTTAAGTAAAAGAATTCCACTTACACAAAGAATATTATTCTAGAAAAAATATACTATGTGACATCATGGAAAATAAAAATCTACATGATAGATAAATCAAAATAAAAAGGATGGAAGTTAAGAATATAGTGAAAGTGCAATCAAGCCCTAATTATGGGTTTTGGTGATAATAACCACGTAATTAGAGAACTAATGAGATTTATCGAGATGATAAGTAGGGAATCTATATTCGAGGATGTTATACGAAACGGAGGAGCCCCCAATTATAAATGTTGATGGCTGCAAACTCAAATAAGGTTTAAATTCTTTTACATTTTGAATTTGAGTATAAGAAAAACCGTACTATAAAGGAGGACACAATGCTTAACCTAATATGTGGTACCAAGTGCTCAATCTTACACATATATTCTCAGTTACTCAACCAAGACAGCCAATACTCTACTCTTACCCTTGTTGAACTTGTCTAGTGCGGCAGTGCCACATCTAGAGAAGGCATTGTCGTAGTACGGCACTACCGCACTTGAGCCATGGCACTATCGCAACTTAAGTGATCATTGGAGCTGGGGGGTACTTATACCTTTTCCCTTCCTCCCCAACGTCTCTCTTCTCTCTCCCACTCATTCAACTCCTCCAAGAACAAAAGAGTGCCCTTCTCTCTCTCCTCCATTGGTGATCTTTGAGTCTCCCAAGCATTCTCCCTTGATTTTTCCATCAATCATTGAGAGAAAAAGGTCCTAAACTCAATTAGAGAGCAGATCCTTTGATTCTCCAACTCAAAAGAGCACTTGGTTCATGTTTTGCCCGGTAGTTGTGTTTATTACTCTTGGAGCTTTGTTCCTAGCTGGCTAGAGCATCGCTCATAGAGCTTGCCAACTTGTGTGACAGCACCGGGAGGTTTGTAACCACCTCTTGAAGCTAATAAACTCACCCATCATCTCAAGAGTTGAGTCTCTTGACTTGAGAACGAGGAAGGGTTGCAAAGCCCTAGGCCTTAGTGTCTAACCTCAACAATGTGAACGTAGGTAAGCCTTGGTGGTGAGCTAAACAACGCGTTAAATCATCGTGTCACCTTTTGTTTGATTTACATCATTTGCATTTCATATTGTTGTTGAGGTGATTTCTAGGGTTTATGGTCGATCTACTTGTGTGTTGTGTTCCTACCACTTCTAGCATCGATCTGTGAATCTCATACCTGCAGGAAGCTAAAAAATTTCTCCGATTTAAGTTTACATTCATTGATTTTGAACTGTGACTCAAAATTGTCTGCAGAAGTCTTGGCAAGATGTCATTTATTGTAGCCCGTAGTAGTGGCGCTTATTCGTTAAAGGTTGTCACGACGAGGTCGAGGTCATAGCAGATGAGTGCATGCATGTTGAATTTGATGAAAGTTTGAGTGTTTGTTTTAACATGCCTATTTACCCCTCCTATAGCCTAACAAGAGATCCTACATATAGTAACAAAAATAATAGATGAAAATAAGGAAAAACAACTGATGTGAAACATCCCATTTATATATATCATAGAACATTATATGTATAATAGGTGAACATCATATATATAACATGACATGTATACTACGTGAATGTAATATAATATCATAAAATACATCATAGAACATCACAAGTATATTACGTGAACATCAAAAATATATGATAGAATATCACATGTATACTACGAGAATATCACAAATTATATCATAGAACATCACATATATACTACGTGAACATTATAAAATATATCATAGAACATTACATATACACTACATGAAAATCACACATATCTCATTGAATGTTGAAAATAAAAAAGTAAATAGTATTAAACTAATTATATAAAACAAATAAAAGTAAAATACGCCCATGAAAAAGAATTAATTATAGTAAAATAACAAATAAAAGGGAAATACGAAATTAATGGGAAATTCTATGAAAAATATAGAAATTAAAATAAATGAATAACTAAAAGTGAAACAAATTAGTAAAAAATAGACATAGCACAAGGGAAATATATCATAGAACATCACATGTATACTACGTGAACATCACATGTATAATGCGTGAATATCACAAAGTACATAGAACATCACATGTATAATACTAAGTATGACAAAATAAATCATAGAATATCACAAAAACATATCATAGAACGCCACATATATACAACACAAACATCACGTGTATTTTGAAAATAAAAGAGTAAAAGATAAAATTATTGAAGTAACTAATTAGAGTAAAATAACAAAAAATACAAATAAAAAACCAAATAACAAAAGCTAAATATATAGAAATAATAAATAAGTAACTTAAATAAGAAGAAGAAAAAAAAGATCACATGTATACTAAGGATATGTATCTCATGTAACATATGAAATAAAAAAACTAAAGCATGAAAACGATTAAAAGAATATAATTAGAGTAAAATAAAAATATAATGAAAAGAAAAAAGTCTACATGAAACATAAAAAAAGAAAAAAGAGAAGTAAATAAAACAAAGAAAGAAAAATAAAAAAAAACATTAAAACATGAAAATAGAAAATAAAAATAAAGACAATTATGTCAAAATAAAAAATAAAGGCAAAAATACTAAAAAGTGAAAAGAAGAATAAAATGCCACATAATAAAAGAAAAAGGAGAAATGAAAAGAAATGAACGAAGGGAAACAAAAAGAAAAATTAAAAACACACAAAGGAAAAAAAAAAATAGACCTACGAGGGTATGACCACCC
Source organism: Miscanthus lutarioriparius (assembly GCA_904845875.1). Taxonomy (NCBI): domain Eukaryota; kingdom Viridiplantae; phylum Streptophyta; class Magnoliopsida; order Poales; family Poaceae; genus Miscanthus; species Miscanthus lutarioriparius. Next base: position 104,009,513 of record CAJGYO010000002.1, on the reverse strand, counting down.
CAGACATTGCATTAAGAAGAAAACCTTCTCACGCAGGCCTAAAAAGAAAAATAAATAATAAAAAAGAAGGAAACAACATAGAAAAAGGAAAAGGAAAAAAGAAATAGAAAAAAAGGAAAGAAAAGAAAAACGATCACTGATGTAGGGATGAAAAAAAGGAAACATGAAAAATCTCTCAACCGTTTTCTACTTCTACACTGAAAACAAAAACGAAAACGAAATAAAACCGAAAAAAATGAAACGAACTACGGAATATCAAAAATTTGAAAACGAACTAATTCAAGCGAAATTATATCGAAATGGTAAAGTATACGGAAAATCAATACGGAATATTGAAGTAGTACCAAGGGCATAACAATTAACAAGTACATAATAATTAACAAGTCCTACAACTTTCTTAAAAAGTATCTCCATTCGAAACGTAAGAAAGATATGATTTAAAGGCAACAAGCGCTTGTATGCATTGATTAATATATCGACATTGTTTAATTTTTTTTGAACATCTTCAAGACATCAAATGAAAAAACTAAGAACTAGAAAGTTGTAGATCTCGTTGAAAGCTACAATTTTCATATAAAATCATCTTCAAGATCGTATGAAAAGATATACTCCCTCCGCCCCGGTTTATTTGCATTTCTAAAATGGCGCAACAACCAAGATAGATGAGAAATTACCAAAATACCCCTCTACCGATGTAGGGCCTACCGCAAAGGTGAACTGATGGCTGTGGGGAGGTGGAAGGAGTTATAGGAAGCGTCATTTCACTTGTTGAGGGGCAGCTTTTTTTACTATTTTATTACGGCAAGGATGGGAAGGTGCTACGAGAAAGATGATGGAGCCCCGTTTATTTGTCTTTTGTGTTTGAGTATTTTTATTGATTTTTTTTTGTCGACACGCTCAAGCGCTGTGTGGTCATCATCGTCTAGACGCATCTTTGCTAGTCTGCTACGATAGTTCACGCCACTGCTACGCTCTGCTACTCCAAACATGATCGATTAATTTGGGAAAAGTTTTGAACTCCAGACGTGTAAATAAACCGGGATGGAGGGAGTAATTTTTTCTAAGGTTGGACTTGCAGTGGGCCAAATTTGGTTTAAACCAAATTTCGAAACCGAATTTCGAATTCGGGATATTCCAAATTAAAAGTAGAAAAGTAGAAATTGGTCGAACAAAGCCGAAACCGAATTCGATCCGATTTCGAATTTGGTGTTCCGAATTTTGAATTCGAATTTAGTATTCCGTATTTTATTCGAAAATACGAATTCGCTCAGGTCAAATATAGAAAACGATACGATTCGGTTCGGGATATTTCCTTTCCGTTTCGATCCTTACAAGGAAGTCAATGCGGCGGCAACGGCGGACATCGCGCGGTTCGACGACGCGCGGATCGGACGTTCTACGTGGGCCTTGTCTGGGCCATCATGCGCTCCTCCGAAATTTGGCCTAACTACACCTTCGGCGGGGGAGGGGGGTCGGCGGGAGGAACCCGTCTCGGCAGCGACGGGTTCCGGGCAAACATCGGCAAGGCTTGCTGGCTTGCTGCAGAAGTTGAACTGTTGAAGAGCATCATTACAAACAAGGACACTAAAAAAGAGAAAAGAAAAGGAATTCCGCATAAACCCTCCCTTCCAAAAAAAACCCAGCCCCCTCCACCCCCGCCGCGGCCGCCGAGCGAGCAGCAAGCAGCCGCCGCACGACGGGAGCGGTATGGCGTCGGCGCCGGAGCCAGAGGACGGGCGGGAACTCTACGCGCTGCTCCACCTCTCGCCGGACGCCTCCGGCGAGGAAATCCGCAGGGCGTACCGCCAGTTCGCGCAAATCTACCACCCCGACAAGTACCAGGACTCGCAGGTAGAGCCGCCGCCCCTTCCCATGCTATTTGATTGGCTTCAACAGTTGAACTACTTGTCTTAGGGTTCCCGCCCGTGCTCCGTTTGGAGCTGGATTGTGGTTCCGGCTCGGTGCGGCAATTACAATCGGCAGTTGCATTCCGGATTTGATCGGTTTGGATTCGTTCAGCTGCTTGTGGGTTTTAACAATAGTTCTCTGTTCCTTTTGAACTGGGGTTAGGTTATTATTAGGGATGGAAGTTCTAATTACTTTGGGTCATTGGGTCGATCCAAAAACTTGCCCAAATGAACTAGAATGCCATTTCACGTAATTTAATTTGAGGGGAGAAATGAATTAGAATGGCATTTGACCGTAATTAGTTAGCTGACCAAAAAACACCATTAGTTACCCACCTGCATCCTTAGTTAGCATCCACTGGCATTGCAAGCTTCCTGTGCCTGGTTGAAATTGTGCGTTTACTAGTTACATGCTTGCAATTCTAGTTATAAATCAAAATGGATTTGTTTTCTCTCTTTTGAGGACACAAAATCAAGGGTAATGGTTTGACAATAATATGTGCCATGACGTGGTCTTAGTCATGTGCCTATTTGATTGCATCTGAAGATATTGTTAGTAGCATCAGAGTAGTGGTAGATGTAGACAGAGCAGTGTGTATAAGCGTGCACTTTGGCACCACTTTTATCTTAGTTTGTTTCCAAAATGTTGGCAGGGCGAATGAAAATCTTTATTTTGTGCCTAGATTAAATTTTGTCAGTTGGCGGTTCATTGGGGGATTGGAAGATATTGCGAATTGTGGGTCGTTTACGTTGCTATTCCCTGAGGAGTCCCCTAGGGTTTAATGGATAGTGTCATGGTTGGTGACTTGGTGTGCTAGACACCATGGGCATATGGTCCTTTTAGAAAACAGGAGGAAAAAAAACCCTTATCCTTTGCACATCCATTTGGTACAAATACGTTAACATCTATAATCGTTTTCTCAGAAACAACCTTTGTTCTTTGATTGAAAGAATGCTAGTTAAAGAATGAATTTATTATTAGCTGATCAAAAGGAAACTTTCAGCTTTTCTAGGATCTGATTCTATGAACATTATTAAGACTCATCCTTCATTAACATTGTCATATTGTTTATCTGGTAACTTGGCAGATGCCATCAGGTATTTCTAGTGCACTACTTGATTCTCCACACCTCCATTTCAAGTAATAGAAAAATAATATGTACTTCCTACATTCCAAATTATAGGACACTCTACCTTTGGCCTAAGTCAAACTTCTTTAGTTTTGACTAAATTTTTAGAAAAATACACTAACATCTAGAATGCTCAAAAAATGCACTATTAAGACATTTCATTGTGGATTTAATGAAACTAATTTGAGGTTGTAGATGTTGGTGTATTTGTGTATTTTTCTATAGACGTGGTCATACTTAGAAAAGGTTGACTTAGGACAAAGCTAAAGTGACCTATAATTTTGGAATGGATGGAATACTTGGTTAGATTTCTTGCATGTGTGAAATCTGTATTTTGTTTAAGTAGTCATCTACTGTTTACTTTAGTGCATTCTTCTGCACTGACTAGTATCCTTCATTTTCATCTGTGATTGTCTAGATGAAGGAAGTAGCAACTGAAAACTTCCAACGAATACGTGACGCATATGAGATACTATCGGATGAGAACAAAAGACAGATTTATGACATCTATGGTATGGAAGGTTTAAATTCTGGCCTGGAACTTGGTCCCAAGCTAACTAAACCAGAGGAAATCAAAGAACAGTTGGAACGACTGCGGCGGCGCAAGGAGGAAGAAAAAATTTTCACGCATGCTCTACCCAATGGCTCAATCATTGCTAATTTCTCAGTGCCACATTATTTAAATGGCGGGGGCATCATGAGAGGGTACATAGTGTTTTCCATTTTAGTATATCTATATGCCTATAGTCTTTTCGTTCAGTCACATCACTGGGAAGCTGCTCAGAATTACGATAATATGGAAACTATTCTCATGTGTAATCCTTGGTTATAATATGCTGCAAATTGCCTAGTAATTTATTTACTCGACCTGAAATGCCAATTGTTATTTTGATGGCGAAATTAGCAAATTGCTTAGTAATTTATTACTTGACCTGAAATATCAATTGTAATTTTGATGGTGAAATCATTGCATGCTATTTTGCATTCTTCAGCATTTGTTTTTCTATGATGGACTATATTTAATTTACATACATTTCCCATACTGGTACATAGAAGTTTTATTTTTAAATGGTTATAGCAGTGTTTCCTAGCTTATGTGCATAACTACCGCTTGCACTCCTTTTGATTCCATTCCTTTTGCATTCCTATTTGCCATACCAAAATATACGTTAGAGTACAAGCAGGGTTTAGAAAACCTTGTCAGGAAACTGACCACTGAGAGATGGGAATCAGCTATGGCTGCATACAGCTTACCTTTAATGTTTCTCTCTCTCTCTCTCATTTTTCTTGCAGTGTTCAACATATTTTTAACTTTCAACAACTTATGGCACTTCAGCAACTTGTTTAGAACCTCTGACGTATCCTGTCCTTCAGTTACTTCTTTAGATTTTGTATGACTAATTATAGACAGTACGGTGATTTAGTCATTTGATTTTGAAATGGCTAGAATGGCGATGTCTAGTGAAGTTGAGTTGCCAGTGTCCAAGCAAAATACTGTCGTTGTTGGTGGGAATTTGGCTGTAAATGGCTCAGCTGGATCTGGAGCAGCAAGCACTGTGCTGCGGCACCAGTTGTCTCCCGTTTCCTCTATCGAGTTTATGGCCACAGCGGGACTACGTTCTGTTATTGGCACGCAGATGTCTCGGTGAGAACGCCATCCCATAATTTATTTCATCTGTTGCTAATTCCGTGCATGTTGCAAATTGTAATTTGTCAAAATTGTGTACTTCAGTCAAATTTCACCACATTCTACAGCAACTTCTGGACTTGCTGTTTCTTTGAGAGATGGGTCTATCAACTTGTCAAATGCCTGGACTCGCCAATTATCTGATAATGCTGTTGGAAATGTATGACCCCTAAGCTCAAATGCTCTCTTCATCTGCACATGTGAAACTAACTCAGCATTTAACTCTTCAATATAATGATGTACATGATGTTCCTCTGTGATTTGAATAATAGATGTATACATGACTATGTGAACAATTATATTTAGTCTAAACATAGTGTTTTAGTTGAGACACAAAGCTTACAGTTAACAGAATTGCTGGAGCTAAGCAAACTTTTAGACAGAATGAATTCTGGCCATATTAATTTTTGGGAATATTTTCACCTGTACCATCACCTGAGGTGCACTTTCCTCTATACTATCAACTTGTTTCAATGACACATGTGGGACTAGACCCCACATGTCATTCACTAGTTTGGTGCTATAAATAAGAAGTACCCCCTCAAATGGAGGTATGGATGAAATTCCCCTTAATTTAGATTCATGCCTAGTGTGAACATCAACTGTTAATTTTACAGTGGTTCCAGAAAAAAACTGCTAATTTTACAGTTACATCGTTAATGCGTAAGTTTAGGCCTCTTATGGCCCTGTATCTTGGGTCCATGTAAAGAATTAGTTGTCAATCCTGGATAAGTTACAGCAATAACTTCTGAGAATTTTTCAAATGCTATAGATGTTCAAGATGTGTCTTTAGTTTTTCTTGATCTCTAGTAAGGCATTTTAGCATAGTTTTCTCTTACCTGCTATCTTTTTACTTACAGCTGCACTATTAAGTGTAGGATGATAGTTCATCTACTGCATATATATTTTTTTTGTGCAGGTAAAGCTGATGTTCTTTACCACTTGTGTCTGTTGTTTTCTCTTTTCACCAACTTCCAGATACAGCTTGTCCTTGGTGATGAATCAAGTATTTCTGTTGGATGGCAAAAGAAGGATGAAAAAAGTACTGCAACTGGAGAAGTAAAGGTAGTCTCACTTAGAAGCCAACCCAGGCATTAATGAAACAGTTGGAGCTCTGCCAAACAGGGCCATAGTGTCCACACATTTGAATTGATTTTGTGTACTTCGGTTGTAAATCTGCAATGCCTTCTTCCTTCAACAGCTACCTGTTTTTATATATTTTCTCCTCTTATGTCAGGCCAACATTGATGCTTCTCGTTTGGTGGTGTTCAATTATTAATTACCTTTTCTTTTTCTCCTCAGTTTGGAACTAATTTTTTTGGTGCATCTGCTCATTACACGCATCGCTTCTCCTCCAAATCTCATGCACGCATCGCTGGTAGAGTTGGAAGGTAGCTAAAGTTTTGAAATCCCTTGTTTCTGGCTGTATAACATGCATTCTTTTATGAGTTTGTAACCTTCTGTTACAATTTTTTGACTGCTCTATTGCAGCACGGCCCTTGATTTTGAAATTGGAGGAGGGAGGCGAATATCAGAATTTAGTACTGTAAGGATGATGTATAACATAGGAATTCAGGTGATTGCTTGTTTCTAAGGTCCCTTGTCCTATGTGTTCTCAATTAGTCACTTTGCTTCTTGAACTTGCCCTATGTAGACTGCTGGTGCAGATTGCATTAATGCTATTTTCTAAGAGCCTTGACCTTGTCAGTTCAGTTAGACAGATGGTGTTCTATAAGAGATCTTACCATGCTGTTTTTAGTTTTAGGTGCAATTATGATGTGGCCAATGCAGTTTTTTTTTTCATCTTCTGTTGTCATGATATTCAGCTATTGATGTGCCTGAACCGTGACTAGGGGCTCTTGGTGGGTTTCAACTCTAGCTTACCCTAACTTGTTTGGGACTGACAGACTTTGTTGTTGTTGTTGTCTGTTGTCATGATATTGATCATCTTAACCACTTGTCTTCTCATATGATATTTTTGTAGAAAACTTCTACTGTATTGCTTAACATATTTCACCACAACTGATCTTTCCTTGTAGTTTTGACATCTTGTCATATTCTTCCAACCATTTTGTGCTCTGAATTCCTTCGTGTCTGATGTAGGGCGTCTCTTGGAGGTTTGAGTTACATCGTGCTGGGCAAAAGTTAATTATCCCAGTAAGTGGAGCTGTTCCCCCTTGGATTCTCTTCTGGGTTTCATATGTTTTGTTTATCTGATACTCCCTCCGTCCCAAAATATTTAAACGTCTAGGTGGTGGGTAGATTTGTGCAGCTGTAACATTACATTCTTACCCCTATAAAAGGAAGGAACGTTGATTGACTGGTTTGTAAGAGAGGTGGACAGAAGCTTCTGGACTCGCTTTTTTTTCTCAAACTACGCAGGAGAGCTGCGTGTCATTTCATTAAGATAGAAAAGAAAGTACATAGAGAGGGGGAGAGCCCCCAGACTAAGTACCAAACACACCCCCACACTTACAAAACACTACACACCCAAAACAAGGAAAGACTTGACCATAGAGCACCAAACCTAAGATGGTGCTACAAGCGACCTAGCAAGCAGCTCTTTAAGCTTAGAAGCTCCAGCCAAGCACCACAGGGTGCTTTCATTTGTTATGGCCTGCAGGAGCACCTGGGAGTTAGGGAGAACACCTTCAAACACGCAAGAATTTCTATGTTTCCAAATCTCCCAAGCCACCAAAATGATGAGCGAATTTAAACCCTTTCACCACTGATTTGGAGCAGCTCTAATGACTTTGCCCCACCAAGCTGAGAAGCTAGAGGAGTTTACCGGCACATCAACTACCAGATTGAGATGTGAGAAGACCAAAGTCCAAATTTGTCTAGTAAAAACACAAGATAACAGCAGGTGGGGTGCTGTTTCCTGCGCTTGGTCACAGAACAGACATGCCGGGGGGTCCTGCGCTTCTGGACTCGCTGACAGAGGGATAAGGCCCTTGCTTTTTTTTTCTTTGAGAGGGAAATTGTTTTTTTACCGGCAAGAGCAGTACTGCTACACGTTGCCCCACACCCTGGATATGGCTATATCACCTCCTATGTTAGCTTTTATATTGGGACAAAATTTGAATCACAAAGATGCAAATATTTTGGGGGCAGAGGGAGTAGTGTATAATTATGGCACCAAGATCAAAGCTTATTCAACACGATTTTATTTGCTTTCAGTATTGAACTATCGATCCCTACCAACACATGGAGGTTTTGTTAACATGTTTTTCCCACTGTCATTCTCTGTTCAAGTTCCACTGAGTGCTGCTTAATTCTGCAGGTCTTGCTTTCGACTGATTTAAATGCATTATTTGTTACCAGTGCATTTGCTATTCCTTCAACACTGTATTTTCTACTTCAGGTTCTATTCCTGACCTAGTTCTGTTCTTGATATCTTACAGCTCTACTTATGTTGTACTCTTGCTATCTTACTTTCTCCACCTTAACTGCATCTGTTAACTAAAGTCTTGCTGTGGCTTCTTATTGTTTAACAGACATATGTTGTAAAGCCTTACTACCTTAAGCGAGAAAAGCAGAAAACACTACAAAAGATGGAAGGCTTATCTACGCAGGTATCGTGAGGTTATTGTGTGTATTCACATTTCTAAATGGAGGTGGAACTCATTCTACTTTCCTGTTTGAAACTGAACCATTCTAGATGAGGCAGTGCATTCTTAAATTTGGTGGAATGACTCCATTCCTCACACTAGTACTAATTATTAGCTTATGATGAATGAGGCGATGATGAATCAATCCATTCCATTCCACAAACCAAAGAAAAAAAAAGGAGTAAGAAGACGATGGACTAAGTACTAACCCATTCCTTAAACCAAACACCCTATTAATGTATAGTTTTGTTTTGGAACAATCACCCAAATTTGGTTGCCACATACTAGTCTAAATGGTATACAAGCATTTCACCTTTTTAATCAAATCGTGATTTTTCTTTCTTGCGGTATGTAGCTTTGCAACAAGTGATTTTTTTTAAAAACAATTGGCAAGTAATTGAAGATACCATTTTCCTGTATAGCTAACTGAAGCCAGGAAGGCAGCTGAAAAAGCTCAAAAATTACTGGAACCTGTCTCCAATCGTAAGAAGAATAGACAGCTAGAGAACAATGGATTGATGATAACAAAGGCTTTGTATGGCAGTCGCAAAAAAATCAAAGACAGCAGTGAATTGAATGAGATACATAATGACATGGCTTCACAAGTATTTGATGTGACCATCCCACTGAACTTCCTCATTACTGAGGCAGGCCAGCTCAAGGTACATTCGAGTTACATTGGTGACAAGTGTTTTTTATCCAAGATATGAACCTAGTATTCAAGTTCTGCCATATTCATAGTTGATTTCTGTATGCTATCTGTGCTATTTTTACTGGTAGGTTCCATTGGAAGGCCAATGTAGTAGGGGCATTTGCAATTTTGCCACTGGTTTTGCGTTGCAACCTGCAAATGGATTTGAATTTTATATATGCTTGACTTGATTCCACTTTTACTAGCTTCTGTTTCACGTTTCTGCAAGGTAGCAAATAGTTGTCTGGTTATTATTCTACACTGAATTTTCTTGTCTGTTACCTGCAGCTTCATGACGGGATAAAGAAGTCTGGAATAATGGGTTTCTACGATCCTTGTCCTGGAGACCCGAAGCTGTTACTTGTCGAGTACACGTTTCATGGTCGTAAATACAAGGTAGATAATGCTGTAACATCTCCATACGTACTGTCATGTCGCAATTTTTTTTATGAACAATTCTTTTTGACTGCTTGTTTTGTTAACAGGTCATGGTGGATGACTATGAGGCGCTGTTGATACCACAAGATATCCATCAATTTTGAACTGTTCCTGATGTAAAGCTGCATCAAAACGATTTTGGGTCACCTTAGGTCCTGTTTAGTTTCCAAAAATTTTCACTCCAAAGTGTCACATCGAATCTTGCGGTACATGTATGGAGTACTAAATATAGATGAAAAAAAAACTAATTATACAGTTGGGTGAGAAATCGCGAAACGAAACTTTCGAACTTAATTAGTTCATAATTAGACACTAATTATCAAATACAAACGGTAGCCTAAGCCAAAATTTTTTGCCAACTAAATGTGCCCTTAGCTGATAGTTCTCTTCTCGTATTTTGTTCTTTGTGTTGATGAGCTATCTCTGTTTTCCGTTATTCCTTAATGCGCCCTGTATGTTGTATACGCATGTGGATTTGCGCCACCCCGAGGGCATGCACACCCACACCAGCTAATAATTTGCAGTCAGTCATTTTCCAAAAAGAAAAGTACAGTCAGGTGGCGTTTGAATCCAGGCTACATCGGCCAGCCCTCAGTCTAGAAGATACGTCATGTGCTTTTGAACATGGCGAAAGTGTCTGGGCAGCAGCTCCCCAGGATTTCCAGGGCTGGCCGATGTATGGACCTGCCTAGGCGAGCGGCCCAAGGCCACGCTGCCAAGAAGGCCCAGGCAATTTTGCCATCAGTTTCTCTGCATACAGCACAGCGTGGGGTCGGTGCTTGATTCTCCGACCAGCGTCTCCGTGCCCATTCATCAGTACGTACGTAGTAGTAGTTCATTTTTTTTAATTACCAAGTGTGCCCGTGTGTATAGATACGGGATAACTAAATCTTTTATACTAAAAACATACGGATTGTACGATAAGATAATAATACTGTTAAATTAAATACCGACGTTAAAGTGACATTTAATTCAAAAAGCAAAGTTCGTGAAATTAATACAGTCACAAAAAATGTGGCGTCGCAGGCTCACAAACTCTACTGTATAGACTTTTTCGTGATATGGCTAAGTAATATTTTATATCGGCAGAAAGAATTCTCCGATATCCATTTCTTTCATGCGCCAATAAATCCATGAATAAGTTCCGCTGTATCTTCGTATAATCATGTACACACAGGTTCGAGTATATATGTAAATATTAGTGCATGTCACATGGATAATACTGCGTGTCTTAAAAAATCTCTCATAAAATTTTAAAACAAAGTATGTTATACTCACCGTATAAATATATGTGGCTTTAGGACTATTCCACACATGCATATATTGTAGAATAAGGTATCCACTTTTGCGTCTGTTCAAGATGTTGAATTAGGTGTTGTAATTTTTAATTTTGACATATTTTTCAGGTCAAGGCAACCAATGGTGACACTTTTCTTAGTGGTGTATAATTTTATGGTGCACCTCTTGACTATCTGAGTAAGGACAAGTTAGCACTGCAAAGGCTCAGAAATGTTGCTGAGAAGGCCAAGGTTGAGTTTTCCTCCACTATACATACTAAAACCTATGTCCTCATTTATCATTGCCGATGCTTTTGATGCAAAGCAATTCAATATTACCATGATCAGATATAAGTTTGAGTCTATTGTGAGCAATCTTATAGAGGGACTCTCATCCTTTATGTGATCTACCTCAAAGATATTGGCAAGGCGATGGACCCATATTGGAATATCGTACCAAAAAGTGTCCACGTTTTGTCCACAATTTATTTCTCATAAATACATGCGGGTACTATGATAACACTAACTACACCAAATGAAAGATTAGAGAGATTTGCATTGCCTCCAGAAAGATTTATTTATTAAGTTCTCTGGACTCTACAGGTAATTTTGAAATATCTGTTTGCATGTCTTACCTCATATCCTAATTTAAAATTTTGTAGTTTAATTAGAATATGGGGAAATGATTTAAAATGAACACACACAATGGCAATTTCAGCAAGAAACAACAAGCGAGGGCGATGGAACATGTGAGCGTGAAACCAAATGAAAGGAGAAAAAACTGTCCCTTGCAAATGCAAAGAGGGGAAGTAATTAAATATAGGCAAATTTGGTAAGGTTCTCAGAAATACAAAGATGTTCCTTTTGTCTTAATTCTCTTTTCTTCTGTGTTAATTCTCTTTCCTTTTGCTCGTTGTCATGTATGCTGGTGCATGCAAACATACAATGTGTATATGGATAGCATAATAATTTTCTACTTTATATTTTGCCGTGATTCCTCTATCACATGACAGGCAATATTCAATCAAAGAGAATCGCACCAAATGACGCAGCATGCGGGAGATGTCGTGGGATTGCAGACGTGGATAAACGAACGAACCAAAACAAATGTCGCATCAAAAAAATATTTACACTTTATTCTTTTTAGTTGTAGGAGACCTGATAAAACACAAAGCAACCGCCGAGTCGTTAGGAAGGCCGGCAGCTCCTGGCCTCTCGCTCTGCCCGTTGCGGGTCACCAACCTTGCCAACGGTGTGAACATGCAGCTGCCGGCTCAGACGATGCTATACCTGATGCGCCTGTGCTGCCGCCTGCCGGAGCCGTGCCCCTGCTTGGTTCCTGTCTCGCACGAGAGCTCGGGAGCCCTGAGCCCTGAGGTACCTGTGCTCCGCCCCCTCCGTCGTATAAGGGCACCCATGATTCATAAGCTAGCTTTTAGCATTTTTTTATATTAATAGAATAGAGAAAAACTAGCTCTCGATCAAAAACTAGGCTCATACACATATTCTAAAATCATATGAGAGTGTTATGTGGATCTAATCATACTATGAACCATTGCTAAAAACTAGCACTATTAGATAGGTTAGCTTAAAACTAGTAACTGACTTATACCATTGCGGGTGCCCTAATGGACATGCTGCTGCTGCTGCTGCAGAGACAGCCAAGGACGTGATGAAGCCTGCATCTGCCTAGCATCCATGTCCATGTCCATAGCAGCTGTGACATTTAACCGCCAGTAAGGTTTCTTTAGTGAAGAAGATGCCTTTCTGGCATGGGTAGACCCAAGCTTAGTCCCGGTAGTCCTAGGTTTGCCCAAGTCTAAATTTAACAAGTTCAACATTATTAAGTACTTCAATCTTCAGACTCTCTCTCCTCTTGGCTGGTGCTCGCTTGTGCTTACTATCCGCTAGGTATAGATTATATCTATAATTATATCATACTGAATGCGAGATATTTGTGCTAGGCATACTTAGGTTCAAATCCTGGGTCCACCGCTCCTTTTCGGTGATCGATGACTTGGGGTTTTAAGCAAGTGCTACTACTACTGCTGCTGTAGTAGTCTAGTAGAAGCAGCTTAATAACGAAGGCAACAAAAGCTGGTGAATTTTAGTGGTGGCAGCGAGTGATATAGCTCAATAGTTTTATCCTCCGTTAAAGTGGCATGAAAAGGTGTCTTTAATTTAACCTTGTTAATTTGGCCAATTCCGCATCGCATCGGAACATTGGATCCGGATCCAAAGAGATCCTATGCAGCTTGGTGGGTGACACTGCAACGCTCATATGATTATCATTACTAGTTATTGCTACATGAGTTCCAGACTAGCGCAGACCCATGTAGCCACAAGTTCAATCACGAAGACGTGAAACGTTGCAGCTGGCCGAGCAGGGGGTCTTTTAAAATCGTATGGTCCATATCCATACGGCCGGAGCAAAGTAGGCGCTGCATCAAACCCTACAAAAACTTGTGCCCAACCACATGAAAATGGAAGCAATGATAATACAGAAACTTGTGCCCAGCCACATGAAAATCCCGGAGTATCTGCTAGTACTACAAGTGGAGTGGGAGACTGGGAGGGGAAAAAAATCTCCACTACTATGCCAGTTAGCGCAAAAACTTCTCCCGGGTGAACCTTCACCGCATGGATCCTCCACTGCTACTGCAAGTTTTCAGCCTGTTCGTTTCGTCGTAAACGATCATGAATTATTTACTGCTGGATGGTTTAGCTGATTTGGTGTGAAAGAAAAATACTGTTCCAGCTTATAATTCACGATCGTATACGATCGTATAGTTTGATTTCGCGTTGGCATGGACCACCGGATCAAGAATTTCTCCTCGGGATGCTTACTCTGCAGGAACGAGAAAGATTTCCTAAACCTTGTGACATGGCGTATTGCTCTCGTTCTGCACTCTGCACTCTGCACTCTGCACTACTATATAGATCTCACGATGGCATGGACTAAAATCTAATAAAGTGGGAGGAGCAAAAAGGTGTGTCCCATGTCCTGCGCACGATTTTTTTTAACAAACTAAGCAAGGTGTTGTACCGTTTTATTCTAGAATTATTCGCTCCATTTCATTAGTCCCTAAACTTTCACAGTTCATAGATGAAATTGACACTGTAAAGTTTGAGAACTAAAATGGTCACTTTAATAATTCTAGGATGAAACTAAACCTAAAATAAAAGTTAATGACGAAAACAACCATTTTAAGAGTTTAAGAATGAAATTGAATATTAGATGATAGTTGAAGGACCAAAATGACTATTTTGCCACTTTCTTTGTAGGACCTCATCAAGAAAAGAACTCCATGGAAAATGTAACCGCCAAAACACTGCAAACCGTTTTTTTTCTTACTATTATATACCCACGCTCACGTGGTGCTACTGCCTAGCATAATAGGTTTAATCCAGCACAACACGACCACTCGAAGTAAAGTGGCTGGAAAAGGATCCCTGGGAAGTGAAGATCCGGTGCAGTTTTTGGTGTGCACATGATCTTTTCTGTTGCAATGTAGGAGTACTCCGTAATTACTTCCATAAAGCTAGTAGCACGGAACTCTGTACTCTGTAGCCACAAATTCATGCACAAGGCCGTGATGAAAAGCTGCAGCCGAAGATCAGGACTCAGGAGAGAGCTCCCCGGCTACGCCAGACAGGGTAGCTCTTTCAAAACGCGTGTTCGGACTGGGACTGGGACTCTGGGAGGAGTGGACGACAGGACGAGCGAGTGGTTTGCTTGGGTTTGGGTGCTCGTGACTCGTGATCAGCTACGCCACAGACCGTCCTGCACGCTGCAGCCGCTTTGACGTCGACAACGGTCAAATGCAGGCGCCAGGCGGCCAGCTGATCCGCCAAACACTTGTTGGGAGTTGGGAACAGTGCCGCACTGCAGCAGCGCCCGGTGTTCCTGGAGTGGTAGGCTGGTAGCCGACCTCTTGTGTTTGGTGCAGCGGTGCAGCCTGGAAGTTGCAAACATTCTCCCGGCGGCCAAAATGAAATTGGACTTAGACGACGACTAAAAAATTGGTTTCTTTTTCTTTTATCCGTAATTCAAACTGTTTATGTCATGTGTCACTCCAAATCTCCTGTCAGAATTCACAGTTGGGATATCATACAGTGCAATCACATCGCACGCCCAAGATCTGCTCGCCTTTACTGCTGCAACAATCATCGCTACTGGAGCAAAGCTCATCGCGCTCCTCCTCCTACCTAGCAATCCACACAACGTAGCAATAGCATTGCTTCCTCCTGCAACACACGCAACCACTCGGCAGCACAGCTGCAAATGGATCACAGCCGGGAGCCGGGAGCCGGGAGCGCTACCCGGGACAGCCGCCCGCATCCCACCCTCCCCGAGACAATCTCCCCCGATGCCGACCTCCTCCCGCCCAACCACCCAACCAATCCAACGACAAGCAAGCAGGGCAGCGCGCGTTGCACTTGCATCGCCATCGCATCGCAGCAGAATCCCGTCAACACCCAGCTCACACCATCTCCATATTCATCAGATTCTCATGTGCCAGCCGGACACACACGAGACCTTGGTCCCCTAGCTTCCATCTCATTCCGCCAGCTGACTGCCAATATATATACCAACCCCACGCTGTTCTCGTCTCGCACACAAAACTCTGGAGCTCCTTGGCATTGCCACCTTCGCAACTGTGCCAATGGCGAGCCGCTGCAGCTCCTTGTCATTGCCATGGCTGCTCTTCCTCGTGCTGGTCCTTGGCGACGCTGCGGCTGCGATGGCGATGCCCAGGCCGCTGCTGGGCATCGCCGAGCCGCCGACCGCCGCCGCGCCAGGCACGGCAGCGGGGCCCGCCGGCGCGTCGCGGCCCGGGGGAGGCGGGAGGCCTGACCGGTCGGTGGCAGGCGCGGAGGTGATCCTCGCTGGGTTCGCTGCCGCGGTGATGGTCATCATCTTCTGCTATATCAGAGTCACCAGGAAAAACAGCAGCAGCAGCAGCGGTGTGGGAGTGGGATTGGGATCGGGAGGGAAGCAGCAGGGCTTGTGAGGATTGTTCTGAGCTTCTAATGGGCGGATAGGTCTTCATAGGATCTTCTTTCTTTCAGTTCAGAGTTCAGACTTAGAGGCTTGTAAAGGGGATGGGATGAGAAGACGATAGAGAATTAGAGATAGCATATCAGATAGCAGCTGTTTCAGGTTCGTCAGATCAGTCCATCCATGAGGAGACTGATCTGTGGTGTGTATATGCAGGGTATTTGTTTGATGAAATTAGGTGACGTGTAGGAGAAAAATGTCCTCTAATGAAAAGCTTGTGCCACGGCACATGTTCACGAAAAAAAAAGGAGAAAATAAAAGGTCGAAAGAAGCATCAGGTTTGTTGAACTCCTTTTAGTCTCAAAACAATCCTTACTCCTTACTGCTCTAGCGCAATCTGCCTGTATGATTTTCTGACTGCTGTGGTATCCGGTACACCCTCCGTCCCACAATCCTAACACAATAGCATGTTTTAGTATCTTATAAGTTTGATTAATTATAAATAAAAATACTAATATTTATAATATCGAATAAATACCATTAGATTAATTACGAAATGTATTTTCATAATAAATTGATTTAGAACCATAAATTTGAATATTATTCACTAGAAACTTGATCAAATATGAGTCATTTTAATTGGCACGTAACTCATACTTGCATTCATTTTGGAGACAGAGAGAGTACGATCGAAGCATGAACTATATCCACAATTCCATTTGCACACGCCGGGGATACCATTTGCAGTTTGTGAACTCGTGCATGTATTTTGTAGGGATAAGATCCGATCAAGCTCACGGGCGTATTCATGAGATTTATTTATCTTGTAGTGCGAAGCAGATCTTATCCAGATCGCAATACCCACGAGCCGGTATCCCTTTTAGGCCTAGGTCCATCGGAGTCCACATCATATTAAAGCCTTGGGCCTAATTCAACCCAAAAACTAGTCTAATAGGTGAGAGCTGTCCTGCCTTATATATTGTGCGTTGTGCCCCACTACCATCAATTTTCGATGTGGGACTAAACTTAGAGAGTTAGAGTGCACGGTTAGATCTAGATCCCATCGAATCCTAACCTAAGAGTGCGAAGCATAGCACCATACAGAAGAAAATATGCAAATGAGAACGATAACAAGACATGTTTTTTAACGAATAACACCCTATAAAAGAAAATATGCAAACGAGAACGGCAACAAGACACGTTGTTTTCTTAACGAGGTTGGACTCCAATCCTATACAACTCAAGTCCAACTATAATCAAACCGTACACTCGACACATGTCTAATAATGTATCTATTGATATCTTAGACTGAGATCTAGATGAAACTTGCATACGCAAGTAGATACATGTATGAATAAAATGTATCAGTGTATTAAAACTGAGATTGACACTAGTACAGAAACAAGCTGTACTCCCGGTTGGGAAATCCCTTCAGTCTTGGTTTCTCAACCGGGAGCACGAATTCGGGACTAAAGGGCTCCTCCTTTAGTCCCGGTTTTTCGCTCGGGACGGTTGGTATTACCAATCGGGGCTAAAGAGGCCTCCCGGCCTAGCCACGTGGGATTACCAACCGAGACTAAATGTTTTTTTTCTTTTTTTTTGTTTCTATTTTCAATTGATGATTCGTTTTGGTATTACCAACCAAGACTTCCAAAAACCGTCGCTGGCCATGCGAACAACTACTAGCAAACACACTGTGGGTTGCGAGCTCATCGCTGCAGCCGGAATCCATTGATGCATCCCCCGCACAAAGAATTGACCAATCTGCATAGAAGGATTAGCGCAAAGAATTAACCAATCTCCCCATAAAAATGAATAATCTTTCTTGTTCTTCCCATTAAATGTTTCATTCATTCATGCAACCGCAATAAGAATATAAAGGAAAAAAATACATTACTCTGATAAAGTTTCAAAGTTTTGGCCAACAAGATTAGGAATTTTACTGGTGTACTCACCTCACTTATCCAAGCACGACTTCAAGGCTCCACGGGGCTTTGTCTTCCTGACTTGCCGCAAGCGCTGCATGCATGGACTCGTGAGAGCGACCACAGCGCACATCACCTGGCCGGAAATAGCCAGATCCACTACACCTAGAGTGCCGCTGCCGCAAGAGCTTGCGCCACGAACTCGCTGGAGACGCAGCTCCTAGGCCCGCGTGACGCCACCGCCGCACGGCCGGTGTGTCGCAAGCCGACGTGCGGCGATCATCGCAGCTCGGCTCGCACAATGGCGCACAACTTGGAAAAGGAGATCCGGTGGATTGGAGATTGAAGAGAGAGAGTGAAGACTGACGAGAGGATGAGATGCAGCACTGGCGTGAGGATGTTGAGAAGATAAGGATGAAGAAGAGGAGAGAAACTGTTGGAGGCGGTAAAATTTTTGCCAAGGAAATTTTTGGAAGTCCCACGTTCAACATAAACTGTTGGAGATAGCAACCGGAATTAAAGGTCCCTTTCTAGTCCCGGATGAAGCCTCTAGCCGGAAGTAGACTTTTACTCCCGGTTGGAGGACCAACCGGGAGTAAAAGTTAACCTTTAGTCTCGGTTGGAGCTTCCAACGGGACTAAAGGTCCCCTACAGCAAAAGCCTCCGCAGTAGCCATTGGGCAGGGACCTTTAGTCCCGGTTTGAGCTACCAACCGGGACTAAAAGTTTCTCTAGTCCCGGGCGCGAAAAATACTGGAACTAAAGCCAAATTTCGAAGTGGATCAAAAGTCGTTTCTCTACTAGTGTGATGATCAAATAATACATATCTTCGTACAATATTTTATAGATTTTAAAAAGCTTTTAATAAGTCTAAAATCATCCAAATATGAGAGCCAAAAGTATATCAAAAATACGAAATGCTGCTATGCTGAAATATGCAAGTAACAAACCGTCTGTTCCTCACAAAAACGAACCTTCTCGTTGATTCAAAGTACCTACATGTGGACGAGTAGTTAGGCATATTACTTTATGCCATATAAAAAAATGCAAGCAATCAAACATTGCAAGATTAATTTCAGCATATAGTGGAGAAATAATCAGCCGTCACTTCAGATCAGTGCTCAAATAACGAACTTACACAACTCACATGCAACTATACGCGGTTACCTTCTCTACAGCAGCATGCATAGGATTTTAATTAAGACAACCTAAATTTGCTCCATATACTTCTAGGTAGTCTATTTTTTATTGGGTTCGTTCGGCTTACCCCATATTCGACTTGTTCGGCTTGTTTTTTCAGTCGGAACAGTGTTTTTCTCTCACAACAATTCAGTTAGAATAGTGTTTTTCAGCCAGTTTCAGCCAAGTTTCAAACCAGCGAACGGGGCCAGTGGTATATCAAGGCAAATGCCACGTACGAGAAGCGACGATCGCACGGAGAAAGACAAGAGTAGGAAGAGTCGAGAGGAGGGAGAGCAGCGCACATGCGTTACCTTGGGTCCGAGTGGATTTTCTTAGTTTCTGCGTTATGTGTACGGGCTTGCTAGCGCGTCCGTCGTGTAAACTATTTCCCGTGCCATTTCACGCACTCACGTGAGGCCCACGCCGCTTCGAACATCACTAGCATCAAAGAAGAGGAGGAAAGGACGGTGGATGTCCAGCCGGCGCTGGGAGGAGAAAGAGACACCGAGGCGAGGGAGTAGATAGCGAGGAGGGAGATGCAACACCCGATCTATTTTTGAAACATCAAGATATAACACTTGCAGCATACGTCTAAAGACAGATTAAACACTTGAAACATGCATCTAAAACACTTGAAAAAACACCTGAAAAACACTTGAAAATTATTATAAAACATATGCAACGTCCAGATAAAATATTTGCAACATAGGTGTAAAACATACGCAACATTCAAATAAATACACTTGCAATATACGTATGAAAAAACAGAGAAAATTACAAATAAAAGCTTGCAATATATATGTACACTCATTAAAACATATGCAACATCATGACATAACATAACGCTTAGAGCAGCTACAATGTTGTATCAAACTGAACCATGGGGAGAGAGAAAAGAGAGTAAAAATCGATTGCACACTGGAGCAATCGAACCATGCCAAAAGATCGTTTAGTTCGACACTCAAACTTGGTTCGAACACAGGGAATAAAATATTTGTATCGGCCGCTGAGATATGACGCATTGATTGAAGGATATGAGTTAAAGTTGGAGAGAGAAATTTAACAGCCGATGCTCACACTATAGGGACCGAACCGTTCTCAGAATCGTTTTTTGCAGCTCCCATCTGTCAGGTTCGGTTCGAACCGAGTAGCGGAGGTGATATCTCCGAAACATGAAACATATGCCTGTCATATTCGTTTTTCACTTCTTACGATGCCGCAAAGCGAGGGATAGGCAGGCGCCTTCGCGGCCCCTTCTGAGGCGAGCGGAGGATGCGGCGAGGACAAGCCGCCGGCGAGCTTTGCCCAAATAAAATAGGAGGCGTCTTAAAAAATCGTTTTTGTACGGAATCTGACATCATTTTTGTTCGGTTTTTCTTCTTCTCAGTCAAAACCAGATTTTGAGTTGATTTTTATGTATTGTTGGAGATATACTCAGGCTACATCACTGGGAGGCCAGATATTCACCATGTTCGCTTGTTGGTTTCAGCTAGCTCAAACCAGCCAGCCATCAGTGTTTTTCTCTCACAAGAAACTAGCACCAGCCAGCCCAAACCGACTCAGAAACCAACCAGCGAACATGCCGATTGTCTTAGCCTGGTCTTTAATTCAGTAATACTCAACTGCACCAGATAACTCTGTACTCTGTACTCTGCACCACACAAAGTTTACGCCTGCAACTTTTGGACTACAACAGAGCTATTAGCCTATATCAAATGCGGAGAGAGGCTGCTATCAAACCGTCGCAACGTAAATGCGGAAGGAAGCTGAGAAAGACGGGCGCTGTACCATACCGTCGCCCGGACAGATGGTTCCCTACTGATGACTCAATGGGTTAGAGATGGGCAGCAGCCAGCCTTGTTAAGGTTTGGTCCAATTTTATTTTCTATCAGCTGAAACGGCCCAAGCAATGCAAACATTCTCATATCCTCGCACTGCCACACATCGATCGTGTGTAGCCAGGTGGACGTTGGAAAGGTTTCACCAAGAAAGTTAATGATGTCTTTTATACGTACGCACCAAGTTCCTTTCATGGTTTCTTGAACATGGTTGCAACCAAAGAATTTGTCTCACGCATTGACATGATCTTATGCCTACCATCTCATTATCTCAAATTCTCAACTGCCACAACACAACCACTCGAGGTAAAGGACAGTGGTAAAGAAATCACACAGACACAGCCATGCACGAGGGGCTACCCCAGGGCCCAGGTTGCCGAGGACAGCGTCCACCAGGTCCAACCTCCCTGAGACAATCTTCCCCGATCCCGACCTCCTCCCCGGTGGTCCGCTCCCTTCAACCAAACCAATACTTTTCAAAAAAAAAAAAGTACTCCTACCAACCAAACAAGCAGGGGCGAGCGCCGCAGCGTCGCATCAGCGCAGCAGAATCCCGAGGAGACCCAGCTCACCGTCTCCCCTCGCCTCGATTCTCATGTGCCAGCCAGGCGCGCAAGACCACGGTCCGACGGTCCGACCCCCTTGCTTCCTTCCTCTCACTTCCACCTCACTCCCGTCACTCGTCTCACTGCCCATATATATCCATCCCACCGCAATGAGCTCCCTCCACTCCACCCTCCTCGCAATTCCCACACAACTCTGGAGCAAAGCTCAGAGAGACCTCTAGAGGAACAGAGAGTTGCGAGCGGCCTGGCTTGCAGCAGTACAATACAATGGCTAGCCGCCGCATCTTCTTGTCATTGCCAAGGCTGCTCCTCCTGGTGGCGGCGGTTCTTGGCGCTGTTCTTCTTCACGGCGAGGGAGCGATGGCCAGGCCGCTGCTGGGCATCGCCGAGCCACCGGCCTCGCCAGGCGCCGTGGCGGCGGCGGGACCGGGGGCTGCCGCGCAGGCCGGTGAAGGCGGCAGGCCCGACATTTCCGAGGCCGGCGCGGAGGTGATCCTCGCCGGGTTCGCAGCAGCGGTGATCGTCGTCATCTTCTGCTACATTAGAGTCACCAGGGAGAGCAGCAGCGGTGTGGGAGTGGGAGAGAAGCACGAAAGCTTAGGAGGGTTCTAAGCTTTGTCGAGTGCGTAGAAGAAGAAGGATAGATGTAGCAGTAGGCAACTACTTGTAAAGAAGATGAGATTAGAGGGTTGATATAGTCTATTAGCAGTTGTTTCAGGTTTGTCAGTTCACTGATCTGTGGTGTGTTCTGTACATATCTGTTAGAGTCTTAGAGGTGAGGTGGGATGTAGGGAGAAGATCAGAAGAAGCATCAAGTTTGGTGAATTCTTGATTTTTTGGAAACATTCTGTGCATCATGTACCGGGCATTATGTCTAAGCGAAATCTGCAACTGAATTTGCTCCGGATCAATCTGCTCCTGTGGTTTCTGACCGGTAGTAGTACTATGAACCATGAACTGTGCAGAGTTTGCTACTCCGTATTTAGTTAGCCCATCACTCATCATTACATATGTGACCACACTCGCATGGTGTTTGGTTTGAGAAATTAAGTCGTTTTGATTATCCTATGAATTTTGATGGGACAAAGAATCTATGACCATTTGCTGAATAGGCTGGTCCATCGTGAGATTATCACATGAATTTTGATGTGAAGAAGCACTTATGATCGTTAACTAATTAACTACGTGCTTGTGAGGAATGGGTGGTGAACTGGTGATGAAAGAACCTATTTCATTCCACAACTTAAATGTACAGTATTAGTTAGGTTCAGAAGATCCATCGTCAACCCACTCAAATCAAACACCTATTAAAAGCATGCCTATATAGGTCACTTAAGTAGAACAAGGCTCTGGGCCTATTTGGCTCGGAGGCAAACTTGCCTTGCCTTGCTGGCGAGGACCAGCCGGCTAGAGCTAGTCAAATTAGCTCTTTTATATCAGCAAGGTATTTTCTTGCCATCACAGATCCCGAGACAAACTAGCTTCTCAACCAAGCCCATGTTTAGTTGCAACCCAAAATCCCAAAAAATGCTACAGTACCTATCACATCGAATGTTTGCGGCTCGTGCATGGAGCATTAAATATAGACGGAAAAAAAAACTAATTGCACAGTTTGGTGGAAATTTGCGAGACGAACATTTTAAACCTAATTAGTCCATGTTTGAACACTATTTGCCAAATAAAAACGAAAGTGCTACGGTAGCCCAAAATCCAAAGTTTCCTCAACTAAACACGGCGCAAACTGCTATCTCTTTTCATTTCCTAGTTATGAGGTGAGCAGAAGAAAGTAAACCAAAGAGCCCCTTTTGCGAAAAAAAATTAGAAGAAAACAGCCCCATCATTTTGCTACACTTTTGGTGTATTACTAGTTTATTACTTCATATTGCTAAGATCGATCTTCTATCATGCATCTCAGTACCAAGTTACCAATGCAACACCAGCAGAAATATTCTCACATTGTTAACCCTCTTTCACTGAACTTCGTCGACCTCCTGACAAATGTTCCAACATTTCCGCTGATCATCAAGAAGTGCAGGCATGACCAAACTGAAATCATATCCCACCCATTCTCAATTGTAAATATTCTTACCATCGCCCACAGAGCTTGATTACTGGACCAGCACTTCAGCAGGGGTGGTACATGTACTCTCTCCAACCCCATGAATCCATCACTGATTCACTGTGCATGTGGTCTCCGGCTCTAGTACGAGCATTGCTCTGCACTCTGCCGGCCAAAACGAGGCCGATCAGAGAGCATGCACCCGCGGGGGACACGGCGCCGCTCGTTGAATGCTCGCCGGCACGTACACCACCCAGCGCACGCGTCTTTCCAGTCCCGGGCAGCCGTTTGGTCCGGTGCACTGCTCCTAAAGCATCCGTTTCAATGCAAAGGGCCAGCGCGGCGGCATCATAAACAGAACTTAATCGTGGTCAGCCTAGTGCTAGCTAGCTGCCTGCACGATGTATCGGCAAAATATGAAATGCATCAGCTGTGGAACTCTTATTGCGCATTCATTCATCGCTAAGGTTAACAGTGAATAATACTCATCAACAGTGCAAGAAACTAATTAATACTAGGATAAACTAACCAACTGTATTTATAGTCATTCATGCATGGAAAGAGGAAGATTAAGAAGATGACATATAACGAAAGGAGAAATATTCATGACAGAAAAGAAAATTTTAATCAGTTACGTAAGGAAACTAATTACTCCCTCCGTTTTTTATTAGATGTATTAGCTTTGTCATAAGTCAAACATATGTATTGTTGACTATTAGTTCCAAAAAAACACACACACATAGATTCGTGTCATGAGATTTATGTTTTAGATTCACTATGAGAAATATTTTCATAATATATAATTCATATGTTGTGAAACTATAAGAATCTTTTAAAATGATTGGTCAAATGTAGTAATGTTTGACTTATGTTAAAGCTAATGTGGCATATAAAAAAGAATGGAGGGAGTGGTTGGAAAAAGCTAGCCCGTGCGTCGGGGTCGAACCTAGAGCTAAAGCAAGATTGGATTGTCACGATATATCTTGTTTCATTTTTGGAACTACAATTAAATTTTTTCCACCAAAATCTCTACTATTAATATAAAAGAATATAAAGAGTTTTTTTTGAGTTTGTGGTGGTGCTACTGTTTTTGTCAAGAAGTTCCGTGAGAAGGATAAAGAAAAGACCAAAAGGTACGCACCTATATAAACAAGGGTAGTAGTGGGTATTTTTTTTTCAAACTCAACGATCAGATTCCAAAGTAAAGTTTCTAGAGTACCCTTTGGGAGCTCTAAAAAATGTGAAGTTGATCATCAATTCCATTTTTACTCGAACATAGTTTGTGGAGTCAACCTGTTTGGCTAGCAAAGTTGAAAGCAGAGTTGAAAAAGGTAGAGCAGGGTAGTCCCAAACAAGCCTAAAACCAAATATCCTACCTTCTCAACACTCGAAACCGTTTAAATTACCTCCATGTCTAGTTAAAAGTGATTTTCAATGCATTTTTTTCATCCTTTTTAAGTTAAGAAATTTTATAAATACCAATTAAGATTTTTAAACCACAAAAAAGTCTCTAAGATTTTAAAACTTCCAAGAAAAAATCAAAGATAGATTGAGACCAGAAAATACAAAATAAAATATTTAGAACTAGTAAAAGTATCTCAAGAAGCTTCCAAAAAATGGACTTAGCTCTAAGAAAATGAAAAATATATAAAAAACTCCCAAAATATTCAAATTGGTGTATACATGTGTTTTAGAAACTTTCCATAACAAAAATATAAGATGCAACCAACAAGAATCTAGCATGTATTTAATGCTAAATGCATTCATATGCTCGTTGCATCTCATGTTTTTACTGTGGAAAGTTTAAAAACATGTTTAGACATCTATTAGAATATTCTGGAATTTTTCTAGATATTTTCCCATTTTTCTACACCTAAAACACTGGAAGCTTTTAGATATACTCCATCCATTCCAAATTATAAGATGTTTTGATTTTTTTTAGATGCATAGTTTTTTGCTATACACTTAGATATACATTATGTTTAGATACATAATAAAAACAATGTATCTAGAAACACCAAACGTCTTACAATATAGAAAGAGAGTACTTTTAAGAGCTCTAAATATTTTATTTGAGTTTTTTGTATCCTAATCTATATTTGTATTTTTCCTCTCAAAATTTTTAGAAACTCATTTATGGATTTTTTTTCTTATTAAAGGTGAAATCGTCGTGAAAACCACGGGGGGGGGGGGGGGGTTGGGAGTACCCAATAAAGATGCAGAGACATGGCTACTTGCCAAATACTTAAAAGGCCTAGAGGTAATTTAAACAATTTTGAGAGTTAGAAGAGTAATAAGATGACTAATTTAGAGTTCGAGAAAAAAAAACTAGACCATAGAAAATAGTTTATGGTAAGATAAAAGAGACTCTTTTTTCCAAAGTGGCCTAGGCTTCAAATCAGACGGGCCAATGATGGGCCTTTTTCTCTATCTTCTTGCTGTTTTTTAAATGTTGAGAGTATTTGAGAATACTGTGCGCGTTTGGCCCACACGAAGTGAAAAAAAAATTTACCTGATGTTTCTATGCAAGTCGTGCTGGATGGATGCCTGGTTCATACGGAATTAAATTGTATGGACCTAGAGTTCAATTCTCTTTTATGCATTCTTATCTTGATTGACGGCACACTTCTCGTAGGATCTGATGCACCCAACTAAAATTTAGCTACCTAAAATTTTAGCCAGCTAAAAATTTCACTACTAAACTTTAGCTAGGGTGTTTAGATGCTTCAGCTAATAGACTTAGCTAAATTTTAGCTGGCCTAGCTGGGTTGAAATAGCTAAACCCAGCTAAACTTTAACTGGTCTTTTAGTTAGGATGTTTGGATGCCTAGCCTAAATTTAGCCAATTAAAATTTAGCTGGTGCATCAAACATGCCCTAAGAATATACCCTAAATATTTTAGTCGAGTATAATCATTAATCAGTGATGAAATTGATACTAGTAACCAGAGTACCTGCCTGCAATGCAACATGAGAAACCATGTGCGATTTGAGGGTTTGGGAAAAAATTGTCCAAGGCACCGGAAAGTGCTCGCTTGACCTATTATATCATGTATGAACACCCGGTTTCTTGTCTCACCCTCTTGAGATGACGTATGAGCACCTTGTATTTATTGTGAAATGCGATGCCATCTTGGACGATAATGACACCGCTAGAACGAGAGTCTATATATGCCCATGATGAGTGGAGGGAATCAGGAAGTAGGATTACCTCTACTGTCTACTGTTTATATATTAATGATATAATAAGGAAACAAAGTTTAGATACAGAATTAGGGCAAAAAAAAAAAGGAAAGTTACGACTGGACTTCTAGCCATTGGGTAATAAGAGGGAAATATTTGTTTTTTGCACAATAGATAACCACGACGAATTCCTGTTCAAGATCATCATCCTGCACCTTTGTAGAGTATATATATGGAGTATGTCGTCACACGTCAGGAAAAATAGAGAAGGCAGTGTGCTGCACTAGCAGTATTATAAGACGATCATTCCATGTGTTGTGTAGACAGTGAAGATATAACTCGTGTTTCGTGGTTTGTGTCCTTTGTTTCGCTATCTTTTGATTTTGATTGAGACAACAAGAGTTAGTGTTTGTGGTACGGTATTTCATCATATTATTAAAAAGTTGTGAGCTTATGGGTGCTTTCCACATTTCATCCTTCTATATAAAAATATATATAATAAGGCCGGATAAAGTGAGAGACATCCCTACAAGGCCATACATATGCCACATGTCTAGAAATTTGGAATTCCACCATTATTAAAATTGTGCTTCTTAGAATGCCATCCCACATTTAGGCTTTGCTAACTGTGTCATTATCAAAGGGTGGTTGCATGCTAGACAGTTTCTAATTCATTTATCCCCTCTTTGAAATGTGATTAGACCAAAATACCCATGCATTCACTAGATTAAATCGATAGAACCAGATTCACCCCCTCTCACTGCTTGTCTCTTATGTTCTTATTTTTCCATGGCCATCCTCTACTCCTTCCATCGCCATAGCCATGACCGTCCTTCTAACAACTTCCTCGCCTTTTCCAAAACAATAAAACAACTCGGCATTGCACGCTTCCTCGGTTCTAACACCTATGCCATCCCCTGCGGGCAATCCTTTTGGAGATGTCATCCTTGGGACCACAATCCTCGTGTGGAGATATGGGTAATTGATGAGAATGGTTGGGATAAGTGTGAGGTTGTTAAGATTAGATATTTACAAGATATTGATAGTTGGGGTTAGCCCACCACCAATATTAGGTTTACCCTTTCCATACCACTTACCTCAAATGCTTCGTGACATAAGGTGGGAATGTAGGCTAATATGAAAAGTACTATGACGTTAAATATAGGTGAGGAGCCCGACTATGACTTCAAGAATAACGTTTAGGACAAGTGATAGGCTTTCATCCTATGCTCAAGGAGCCTAAGGAGAATGACGTTTGCTACACTGTTCTTCGCTATGCTTCATTCTGATGTTATGTGTATGCGATTCAGCCCATGTGGATCCTTTGTGATAATGGGAAACCATGTTATGTGACCCTTAAACAAGTACTCGTGTTGTATGACTGCGGTATTAGTTAGACAGGGAGCAAGTGGCAGTGTTTGTTTCCTAGGACTATCATGATTGGGCTTATTTTATGTGGATTTCCCTTCGAGAAAAATCGAGGTCCATTTAGAAGTGATAATCAAAGAGTTAGAAAATCCCAAACACACACACATATGCAGGGCTCTAGCCATTGATGGGAGAGGAGGGTGGCAACAGATGAGAACGGGGACCTAACGATGAGAAAAATGACAGTGGAGGGGCGGTTGACAAGTGTGCAGGCTCGAGAAGTGGGGAGATGGAGAGGGAGCAGTTAGATGTTTCTAGATAGATAAGATTTTTTTTGCCCGGGCCATGGAGAAAGGAAAAGAGAACCGTTAATTGCAGATCCGATGTCCATAATATTTTTTTGTTGACAGCACGATCAGATATCCCATAATTAGGATGAAGCATGATTATATGATCCAAAGCCTGTATTCGCAAGGAAGCTTATTCTGAGAGCATCACTAGTGGTTGAGTGGATTTATGTCTGCGGTGTATCTCAAAATGGTTTTATTTTGTCCGCTTGCATTGGCTAACCATCGCATAAGTAAGACCTAGTTTCATAAGGAAGAAACTAAAAAAAACACAATCAGCATATTGATTACTTCTATGTTATTATTTAGGTATCTAAAATCTCATGTAAATCGATTCATGTAGAGAAGTTAAAGGGCTGGCTGGTAGAGCTCCACTTTCTAATTTTTTCAGCTTCACTCCTTCGTTCTTTGATTGTGTAATTTTGGTCGGGGAACAAGAGGTGATTTTTTATAATTGAACAAGAAGCAATAAAGACCATTTTTTTTACTTTCAGGATATAGTATAAATGGAGAAATGATTCTCATTGATACTCCACTAAAATTCAATTATTTTTTAATTATTTAATAGGGTTCTATAGAATTCACTCTGAAAATTTGATAAGGTTATGTAGAATCCACTCAGAAAATAGGAACCCAAAATGGGTCCACAGTAATTTCAAAAAAAAAAAAAAAAAAAAAAAGGGTCCACAGTGCCACGGTGCCCCCACGGGGCAGATGACCTCAGGCAGATCAGAAACGTCGCTGTTAAGATGAATCCATTTTTCTTAAAAATAAGGGGACAATAATAAGCATAAAACTTCCAAGAATTTTTTGCAGCCAAAAACAAAAGCAAAACCACGGCCCCAGCGCCTGACTTCCAAAGCCCACCTGCCACCTTTTCCCACCGTTACTTTCCTCACCTCCCGCGACAGCAGCGGCAGCTGCCATGGCCGCCTCCTGCGACCTCCTCGATGTCGACCCTCCGGAGCTCCAGTTTCCGTGTAAGCTCCCCGCTCCTAGCGGGTCCTAGCACCTCCTCATCGTCCTTCTCTCGTTCAGATTCTTGCCGAGTTCTTTCCCCGAATTTTTCAGCTGATTATTTCGCGATTTCTTGGGATGCAGTCGTGCTCGACAAGCAGATCTCCTGCCCCCTGCGGCTCGCCAACAGGACTGACCATACCGTCGCCTTTAAGGTGGTTCACTTGTTGATTTGCGATGCTAAACCCTAAGGAATTTTGTTGTGAATTTGCGGATAGCTCCATGAAGAATTCTTGATTCTCTTGTGCTTTCTTGGCGCCCTTGTGATTTGTGTGGGTAGTAGGTCAAGACGACAAACCCCAGGAAGTACTGCGTGCGGCCCAACAATGGTGTCGTGCCGCCCCGATCCTCTTGCACGGTTGTAGGTACTGTGTTGCTGTTACTTCGACCAGCCAGAGTTCAAGAAACGGCTCAGCTTACAGTAGCCTTTCCTTTTGTCAACTTTGGTGGAGAACTTTGGGGTTTTTACGCATTCTGTGCTCCTGCAGTCACGATGCAGGCGCAGAAGGTGGTGCCTCCGGATTTGCAGTGCAAGGACAAGTTCTTGGTGCAGAGCGTGGTCGTCAGTGATGGCTTGTCAGCCAAGGACATAACCTCTCAAATGGTAGTAGTACGATACATTTTTCCTTTTGGTTTATGGCTATCAGTTTGGTACTAAACTTGTAATCTGGTGCCTGCTTCTTAGTTCATGAAAGAGGGGGGTAATGTGATGGGGGAGGTGAAATTGAAGGTTGCTTATGTGATGCCACCTGAACCGCCATCAGAGATTGCAGAGGAGCACGATGGTTTAGAGAAAGTTTTAGTGCCCATGCAGAGGATTGTGGATAATGGGAGGAGTACTTCAGAGCTATCGAGTGGCTCCGTGTCATTGAGATCAGCTGAGGTGGGGATAGCAAGCGTGCTGTGTCTTATTTTTCTTTCCTTTTTTTTTGCAAGTTTCTAAGAAAAATAATTGACGATTTTCATATATCTTTTCAGGAGGTCAGATCACCTGTTGGTCGAATTGTGAAGAGTGAGGAGTTCCTGAAGGCTGCAGGACCTGCTACGGTATGTAATATATGCATATTCTTTGTTCTACATTTTATATCTTGTGCGATGACCCATGGGTATTAAAATGTCGGTTGTATTTGTATGTCTCATGTGAAATGCTAGGCAACAAAAACATATGCGGGACCTGGTGAACAATCTCATCAGGTAAGCTTGTATTCTGCATAGACTCTGGAATATTGACAGCTTTTCCATTCGGCTAGTTAGAATGCTCATTTAGGTCCTTTCTAGTTCTATCCCTTCATTCATTCATGAGTCTTCGAATTTTATTGCCTAGAAATGGAATAGCAGGTTTTGGAACTTTGGTTTAGAAATTCTATTTCAGTTCGTTTATATTGAGGTTCTTTTCCCCTCTTTTTTCTTCCATAACATAATGATATGCAGCCCTCCTACGTGTGTGAGATTTTTTTTTGTTTATATTGGACTATCTACATGCAAACTTTTCATTGCCACTTACCGATATTTCTGTTGTTCTCTAGCTAATTTGTTTGAGTATAATTAGGTTTGTTTGTTGTGAGCATAATGACATTTTATTTTCATTGTGTTCACAATCTTTGTAATTTGATACAAATCATATAATTGAAGTTGGTGACATGATCTTTTAGTTTAATGTGTTCTGAGTCTTTGGCTATTGATTGTTTCCAGGAATCAGTTGCTTGACGTAAATGTAATACATTTAGCATTTCTCATGTAATTGTTGTTTCTGAGGTGAATGTACACTTGTTTCTTTTCCTCATTCCAGCTTTCAGCTATAATTGCAAAGCTGACTGAAGAAAAGAATTCTGCACTTGAGCAAAACAGAAAGCTTCAAGTAGAATTGGTGAGTATTTGCTTGAAACCATGTGAACCATTGGCACCTTAATTAGTAGGCTGATGTACCTGACCATAATTTTCTCCTTTTGATTAAGCTGAAGATGAATATCACATAAGAATACTTGTTCAACCTCTTAATATAGTCAATCCTAGGAGGTCCCTTTAAAGGTGCTTCAGGTTGCATAGAAGCAGCTGTATACAAACATTAATCAACAGTAGTGTGTACAACTGTTACTTTTCTTCGGTAATAAGGAATTCATTGACAGGCATCCATATATCAATATGTATATTTTATTACTGGCCAAAGTAGCATACATTTGGACTTTGAACACAGTCAAGGAACCATTCTAGATGATTAACTATTGGACTTGATGTGCACTGAACACTTATTGGGGTATTACGGATTGAGTTCTATCTAAAACAATCTTTGAATCTAATTAACTTGTGAATATTCATGTTGTAATGGGGCTAATTCATCTTAAGGATGGATTCCAGTTGATTTTTGGTAATCAAAACAACATCCTCTGCTAAGGAGCTAACAGTTTCTGAATTTTTAGATCAGATTTCATCTCAACAATTTAAATAAGCATTTCACCTTAATCGGTCCATGTGTAAGAAATGTTGTAGGAAATTCTGAATTTCCTGATATGTGTAACAGCCATGCCAAAGGGCGCCTAGCTCAAACGGTTAGGTGACCCAGCGGAACTCCTCAGGTCTTGGGTTCAACTCCCCGTGGGAGCGAATTTCAGGCTGAGGTTAAAAAAATCCCCTCGTCCATCCCCATAACCAAAGCACTGGGGGGGCACCGGCCCAATTCTCACTTGGGCGACGGAAAGCCACCTTGTAAGGGTGGGGGCGGGGGTTCGGGGGTTTTCTCGGCCGGGTGGGAAGGTCCTTCTTCTTATTTGAAATGCTGCGGGGGCTGTCTTAACCCCCCGGTCGAGTTTTTTTGTGTGTAACAGCCATGAATTTTGTTGAACTCACTCAAAGATGGTTGCTTCTGTGGCTGTGACATGCAGGAACTTGTAAGGTGCGAAGCCAGGAAACAGCAAGGCGCCTTCTCGTTGGTTCTCTTATTAGCGTTTGGGCTCCTTGGCATTGTTCTAGGTTACATTATAAAGAAATGAGAATTCCATAGTCTAATCGGGTAATCACTATGGTAAATAAAAGGTGATATATCGTGTGATTCTTACATTCATCAGTCAGCTGCCAATGCTACAGAGCCGTGCAACAGTGCAGCCGTCAAATTGACAGAACCGGGAGAGGGGGTAATAGCATCTAATTTGATCCAGATGGTGTACTTTAACTAAATCACTGGAAAAGTGATTGTTCTTATGTTGATTGATTTCTGTTTCTATCCCCTACAAATTTATTATCTCCAAAATTTTGGATTGGGTCCACTTTTGAATGTGACCACGTTGTTAACAAATGATTCTAAATAGTACCATATATGCTGGTCCACTCCAATTAGTCTAAATAAAAATGAAACAGGTTAACCGTGTCACGTGGCAGAGTGATCCGTAGTGGTCCACTCCAATTAGTCTAAATAAAAATGAAACAGGTTAACCGTGTCACGTGGCAGAGTGATCCGTAGTGGTCCAGTCTTGACACTTCAGTCTTCACCATGATTGGTTCTTCCTTGCACACTTTTTACATTACTTTTAGGATGCACGTAGAACGAACGCTTCACAGGTTGCAGCTATCTGACATTCATAAGAGTTCAGAATTTTTCAAGCCAGATTTGTATACGTGAGCTGCTAACTCGCAACAATCTTAGTGCATTAGACGGTATAGGTTTCGGAACTACGATGAAGATTACACACATGAAAATAGTCTTATTGCTATCGATGAGGTTGTTCTTGAGTGCTAATTATAAACCGTCCGTGGCACCTAAACATCATACAAACATCAAACTATTGGCGCCGCATGCATCATGTGCTAGTCCAAAGGTAATTTCTAGTTCTCTGACTCCAGTTCTCATACTAACAACAATGTTCAGCAGATGATCCAAATAGCAGCAAGCCTTCAGCAGAAAAATTCAGTTCTAACGGCAATCACCTAGCAGGTTAAGCACTTAACGAAGACTTCTCAGTTAACTACAAGTTACCCATCAGTCTCGACCTTGATTGTGGCCAGATTGCATTTTTAGTCAGTGTCTAACCATGCACAAAACAACAATCATGCCCGTAGCATGCAATAACTTTTCAGGGAGATGTTTCAGGATGCTCCTAACAGTACTCAGGAAGTTGAAGTTATCTGGCATTGAAGAAATTTAAAAAAGATGGCAAACCAAGTAAATAGCTTTACAATTACAAGCAAACAACGTCTGTGTTACATGTGCTGCTAGCTTCATGCCTTCATTTCATTCTCAGTGCATGACATGGAGTATGTCACAAAGAAGATCCAAATAAATTGATTTCCAACAAAGAATGCAATCTTCTTGTTACTGATAAAGATGCTCTTGGACTGCTCACAAGTATCCTTTCCTTGGCAACTGAACGGCGTAATTATTCCAGCCACATGCATCTGCATCTAGTTGGTAAGGTAGTCAGGCCATGCCTGGTTCAATGACTTATACTGTGGAAGGGAAAGATCAGTCACAAGAATAAGCCATTCTTCCGTGAATGTTTTGTTCCAAGGAATAAACGAATAAACTTGGGAACATTCTCTCCAAGAGTAAGCAATTATTATTTTTTTCAAAAAACAAGCAACTAGAATATATGTAAAGAATGTTATCCAGCCGACATTTCAAGTACAAGCAAAGTTCTCAAAAACTTCAGTGCAAGCAAACCATCATAAGGAAGTCGAGTAAAGTTCTAGCCCCAACCACACAGGAACAGTATTGAGAAGATCTTGTTTTAAGCATAAGATACTCAATTATTCTGAACATAGACACAACCCAACTATTCCAACCCAAGATAGAAATTTCTAGCTATCAATTAGAAGAAAAAAAACTGTTCACAATCAGCTACCAATAGCAATGTCCACTTTTCGGCAATATAACATGAACCAATATTATGTTCTGGAACCTGGAGCCTATAGCATCTTCCTAGTTATTAACACTTGTACAATATTATGGGTTAATTATCACAACAAAAACTAACAGTATGACAGGAGCAAACTAGTAGCACATATAAAAGAGGAACCAAACACAACTTTTCACAAACATCATCCAACATGATCAGGAGTTGTTAGAGCAGCAAGCAAAAAAAAAAAAAACTAACAGTATAAAATCTGAAGTACACATGCCACAAGCCCATCTTTACACACTCATTGTTCTATCAAAACGACCAAAAGCGTGTTGACAGTCATGACCAATCAGCCATCTATGTCACTCAAATTAGAATAGCATTCAGTATGCACAAAAACAAAACTAGTTTCATGTCAACTAATCAGGAACTGCAATACTTTACCTTAATTCAACAAACATCCTTAGCAATCTTGGACATTATACCATGAAAATCCTTACATCACCGTGCCCATCTGCATTGAAGGAACACAGAAACAGTAACCATCATACATCTAAAAACAAGCCCAGAATGCAAACTAGATCATCAGAACAAATCTTCCACCATGACGCTACCTTGACGGGCGCCCCCGATCCGCCTGTCTCTCCTTCCTTCCGGCAGCAACCAGGACAGCACGCTCGCGCTCCTTCTCCTTGGCCTCCCTCTTCTTCCTCTCCTCCCTCAGCTCCTCGATGCTCTTCTTCCCTTCACTCCTCTTCACCCCGTTACCTTCCCCTGCATCTCTGCCCCTCCCCTCCTTGGCCGCAGCCGCTGCAGGGCTCGACATGTACCAGGGCACCGCCACGCCCTTCCCGGCGAGGCCGTAGCCCAGCCTGTACTTCTCCTCATCGGGCCCCACAACCCTCACCTCCTCTTCCTTCTTCTTCCGCTTCTTAGGGTTAGGGTCGGCGTCGGGCTCCCGCTCCCGGGCCGCGCCCCTCCCACCACTGGCCGAGGCAAGCGCGGCGAAGTCAGCGGCGACGCCGGATCCACCCGAGAAGAGGTTGATGTGGTCTCCGTCCGAGGACGGGGGCGGGGAAGGAAGGGCGTCCACCGGATAAGCGGGGCCGGCGGGGTGAGGTGGAGGAGTGGCGGGCGATTCCGCCTGGACCAGGCCGCGGTTACGGCGCAGCGCAGCGAGGCGGAGGTCGGACTCACGGCGGCGTTCCGCCTCGCGCTGGAGCTGCTCCTCCCGGGCGGCGGCGGCCTCGTCTTTTTGAACCTTCTCGCGGTTGTCGAAGTTATAGACGTTCCACCGCTTCTGCGGCAAGATGTTCAGCCCGCCGTGCCCTCCCATGATTGCCTGCTGGGGTCGGCGGTCAGGTTACTCGTCGCCGCCGGTGGGAGGCCGGGAGAGGAATAGGATCGGGAAATAATTTAGGTCTTGGTTCTCCGGATTCAGCCTTAGCCGGGCGCCGCAGGATGCAGCGACACGTAACCGATTGGGGGCTCTTGCCTCTCGGGACTGTAAAAAAAAAAAAAAACAACAACCACCACGCAAACCACCTACTACCTCTGTCCGGAAAGAGAACCTAACTATGGGTTGTGTGTAAAAAAAACTTGTTAATGTTTGACTAAGTTTTCAGTGACTAATATTTACGGTTATATCTTTAAATTAATTTATTATAAAAATATATTTCATAATTAATTTGATGGTATTTATTTGGTATCATAAACATTCGTACTTTTTTATCTATAATTGATCAAACTTAATGTACTAAAACGTGACACTGTTATACAATTGCATTTTTTTTGGGGACGGAGGTAGTATTCACTATTGAAAGTTTGAAACATGAGCTTCGCAAAATAGAAAACCAGATTCCCCGTGCAAACTTGTAAACCTGGTTAATCTCAAATTTACCGATGCAGTGGCAAAGCCTTTCTTCAGGTGCAGCCGCACAAACCATATGGGCTCCGTAATTAGCAGAGACCACGGGCTGGCGACCACACTCCCAACCCCGATCTAGTCGTCGACCTCCGGTGAACTAGATCGGCAACGCCGACGGCCACCCCAGCCACGGTGTCCACGCCCCGCTGCCGACCCTAGTTGGAACCGGCCACCTGCAGATCGACGGTTAGCCGTTCCGACGCCGTCGACCACAGACTTCCCGTTTAGGGGTTTTAGCACCGCTAGAAACCCTAGGTCGGGACCTGATTTGTGCATGTCGCCTATTGTGCGTGGCATACCTACTTTGATCCCCAACAATATGCAACGATGGCTGCGATTGGAGGTGGAAAACCGGTGAACCTGGACGACAACGTCCCTGATATGCTGCAGAGCCTGAACCTCACTGCGGAAGAAGGGGACATGGTGGCTTTCAGCAACAATGAGGAAGATGGGGAGGTCTCGGTTGTGGAATGGACCCTTGTCGAAAAGTTCTCTCACCAGCGACGGTACATGCCACCACGATCTTCCAGCGATGAAACCTAACTCGTACGGTTTAAAGGTGAGGACTATTGGCGAGAAGGAAGATAACCTTTTCGTGGTAGAGTTCAGTCACCAACAAGACATGGAGTGGGCGCTAGGCGGCTCGCCATGGATGGTTGGAAAGCACACCTTGGTCCTACAGCACTATGGCGAACGTCTTAGGTCATTGGAGATTAGGTTCGACAGCATGGACATTTAGGTGTGGATCCTGAACCTTTCGCTGGGATGGATGAATCGACATCGAGGTGAAAGGGCCATGAGCTTGATCGGTGAAGTGAAGAAGATGGATGTCGATAGAGATGGGGAGGCCAAGGCCCATATCTTCGTGCACGTGTTGCCATTGAGGTGGCGAAGGCGCTACGCAGAGGGGTGCTTCTGAAGACAAGAAAGGACGGGAACCCTGAATTGTTTGACATACACTATGAGAAACTTCCTTACTACTGTTTGTCATGCGGGATTATGGGTCACTCAGAACTAAAATGTGAACAACTAGTAGTTCACAATGATAGGGGTAAGCTGCCTTATGATCTCAAGTTTTGAGTTACCACCGACAAGTAAATTTCTAATATTCTCCTCCTCGGATGGTGTGCTAGAGGACACTCGATGTCTCTACGTCTATGGTTGAAAACGGAACGGAAATTCCCACCTCTCGACCCGAATACCGAAAATCCCGACCGAATATCGCTTTCTGCGGAATCGGGAAGAAATCCAGAAAATACGGCCGAATCCGGTGTCGAAATCGGTTAGAGTGATTTTCTGACCAATTAGCGGATCCCGTATTTGTTCAGGAAACTACCGCAGAAATTCCTGTTTTCAAGGCTCTGAACAAACGGCCCAACTCACCCCGCCGGCCCACCCAACCCACGTCGCGCCGCCACGTCCGTCGCCCAAACCCCGAACCCCACGCGGCCATGCCGCATTGCATAAGTCTTTCAACTCGCTCGCCAAGACGCCCCGCCGCCGCCCCCGCAACTCACCTCGCATTCCTCCTCTCCGGCTCTCCCTCTCGACTCTCGGTCTCTCTCAACTCTCAAGCGCCTCTCGGCTCTCCTCTCTCTGGGCTCCGGCGCTGGCGGCGCCTCCCTCGGTCCCCCCTGGTGCCTTGGCCGGTGGCCGCGCGGCGACAACAGATCCACGACTTGGGGGCTAGGGAGGCGGCCGGACGCCAAGATGAAGCCACCACCAAGTGAGCAAAGAGGTTGATGTGCCTCATCCGCCTCCAAGCGCCGCCAGGGGGGCGGGAACCACCTCCGTCGGTGAACAGCGTCCGCCTTTTCCAATGGTAGGTAAAGATGTGTGAATTAGTGTATGTTTCATTTATTGGCAAAGATGTTAGATGTGTGAATCACTACATGGGATTGCTTGTTGTTAGGGATGAAACTAACATATGAATATTGTCCCCTTGTGTTTTATTGCTTGTGTGTTAGATGAAACTATCAAACGGCGATGCATGAGTAAAAGTAATTGAGTAAGGTCCGATTGCTACTATCATTTTGATTCCCAAATGAATGTTTTAGATTCATATTGCAATTGCAACCCGGGATGCATGAGTAAAAGTAATTGAGTAAGGTCCAATTACTTTGGTCATTTTGATTCATCTTTGGTGTCTTAGATTCATATTGTTGTGTTCTATTCTTGTCTTAAGATCTAAGAGGTCAAGTGAAAGCCCTAGTAATTGTGGTAAAGATCTTGGTATATCTGTTCAGATCATCCGCAAGTGCCCATCTAGTCCAAGTCAAGGTTGCCTGCTGGGGTCAGTTCGGTCAGGGTAGTGGTGGCGGTGGTTCTGTGGTCTGCCTAGAAGGTGTGGTGGCGATTGGGGTTTGCCATTGCAAGTGACATATGTGAATCTTGGTGCGAGTGATCTAGGTGTCTTTGCTGCTTGCAAGTGACATAGGGGCTCTTGGTGCAAGTGATAGAGGTTTTGTTCTTCTTTGGAACTTAGCCGCAAGGCGCCGTTGGATGCGAGCGACACAAGAGGGAGATGTACCTTGTGGAAAGAGGCATAAGAGGTGCACATCTAATGTATGGCAAGACTTTACCAAGAAGAGAGTGGTCATTGAGGATAATGGCAAGACATAAGATGTGGGCTTATTGCGATTGGCCCAAATGCAATCACAAGGGATGATGAGAGCAACAACACGGAACAACTGGATTTTGGACCCATCGAGGGTGGCACATAGTATAGTGAACCTAACTAAGACTCAAAGTGGAAAAAAGATGGGGGAAAGAAATGACTATTTTGTGGTACCAACAGGTATGATGAAGAGGCTAGCTTGAGAAAGTTTTACTTGGCAATAGTCATGCATGAGTACTCATTTAATATATCTCGAGCATGAGTATTTTGTTGATTTCATCAAATCCCTCGTCCTACCTTTCCAATAGATTAATTTACCATTAGAAAAGAAATTATGAACATGTTCTTAGCTGAAAAGGAGAGGTTGTATAGCATGTTCAAATCTGTCTCTTGTCGGTTTAGTGCCACCATGGACATGTGGACTTCAAATCAAAGTCATACATGTGTGTAATCGTACATTGGATAGATGACAATTGGCATATCCGTAAAAGGATTGTGAACTTTTTGCATGGGCCATCACATTGGTACAAAGCTCTCTCGAGACATTTTTGAACTTATGGTTAAGTGGTATATTGACAAGAGAATGTTTGCTCTGACCTTGGACAATGCATCAGCAAATGAAGTAGCAGTCAAAGACATCATCTCTGATCTAAGGGCCAATGCTAGTTCAACGACTTTGATATGTGATGGACTATTCTTCCATGTGAGGTGTGCTTGTCACATACTGAACCTTGTTGCTAGGGATGGTTTGAGTGTAATCACACCCACAATTGAGAATATTAGACAACTAGTTCTTGCTGTCAAGGGATCCCCATTGCAATGGGAGGAGCTCATGAAGCGTGCAACTGAGTGTGGGCTGGATACAAACAAGGGTCTTTCACTTGATGTGTCAACCAGATGGAATGGTCTGTTTGTCAAGATATAGAGGGTTTTGTGAGATAAAGATTTTACTAGATGAATGGTCTGTTTGTCAAGATATCACTATTAGTGCAATGGCTACTTCTATGAGTAGGAAGTTTGAAAAATATTGGAAGAAATCATCCACTACACTTGCTGTTGCCTGCTTTCTAGATCCTAGATATAAGAAAAGGCTTATCGAGTTCTACATGAGAAAATTCCATGGCGTCTCATCTCAAGTTCATGTTGATGAACTTGTTGATGTCATGAAGAAATTGTACCAGTTCTATGCTGCTGCTGCTCCTTCATCTTCAAGGCCTAAAAGTGGATCAAATGATGCTAAGGATACAGA
Source organism: Miscanthus lutarioriparius (assembly GCA_904845875.1). NCBI lineage: Eukaryota > Viridiplantae > Streptophyta > Magnoliopsida > Poales > Poaceae > Miscanthus > Miscanthus lutarioriparius. The sequence goes on along the minus strand of CAJGYO010000002.1, from coordinate 103,969,665 downwards.
TGACATGTTAGTGGACAGTGGAGATGATGAACTAGAGAACTTCTTGTATGAGTCTAGTGGGCATGGTCTTGATGATATGAATGAGAAATTTGGACAAGTACATGGCAGATCCGCCTCGAGGCTCAAAGTGGTCAATTTGATATCTTGGCATGGTGGAAGAACCGGACCGATGAGTATCCTATTCTTTCAAAAATAGCTCGTGATTTGCTAGCTGTACAAGTCTCAACTGTGGAACGAGTCGCCTTTTGCGGAAGGTGGGGCGTGTTGTTGATCCTTTCGTAGCCGCCTTGACCCTGAAATGGTTGAAGCTTTGATATGCATGAAAGATTGGGTTCTTTGCGAAAGAAGAGGTTAGAAAAGCATCTTAGTTTTAATTGTACAATATTTTATCATAATCATATTTGTCGATATATGAGTCTTGGCTTACTTTGAATTTCGGATAAGAAGATTGGTTCTATTGTTGGTGATCTTGAAGTTATTGAGGCCCTTGTTTCAAAGTGAACATTGAGGTATTGTCAATTAAGTTATCTAGTCATTTGGCTACATTGTTTGTTATATATATGTTGTTGTTGTAGTGGTCAATTTGTGTAGTGTACTAGACTACTAGTGTTTACTCTAGAGTTCTAATCTAGGGAAAGGATAATAATTCTAGTATTTATACATCACTTGATAGACTATTAGCAACCTGAACGAAGGTTAGCTTCAAGTGTGAGTTGGTAATCAGGTAAAAGTTCAAAGTAAGAAACAAACTGTTAGGAGTTTTTGGGAAATCTAAATAAGCACAACTTAGAAATCAAGTAAGTATGAAAACAAAAAAAACTTACCTAGAAGTGAATTAACACCCTTAAAATTAAAGCAACTTAAAAATAAAGATTCTATTAAACTTAAGAACTTTATGTGTCATGCATGTGTTACATATGCTTCCTACATATATCTTGATTGGATATTTAGGGTGAGCTTCACCCTTGTCTATGATTTTGCATATTAGTTAATATGGGCGTGGCTAGATGAAAGTTCTTTCCAACACCGATGCCTCCTATTTTTTTAGGACGACGATGGATGTCGATGAGATGACGAAGGAGATGGACCACATGGAGATGATCTGGGTTTCTTTGACATGTAGTGTTGTCTGCTTATGATATGTTCATCTATTGTGTGTTTTTTGTTGTTGGCACTTGGCGGTGGGCATGTTTTATTTTTAATTTGGACTTGTACTTGTGAGTTGAGTGTTGGAAGAGGGTTGTCTCATTGTCTCTTGTCTTGTGAGTGAGCCGAGTGAACCATTGCACGTGTGTGGTTGCCTTACACTGTGAACCGTGATGTACTGTTGTGACTTGTGTGCTATGTGATTGTTGCCTCATTGCTCGTGGAACTGTGATGTACCGTGTGTGGTTGCTTCATTACGTGTTGCTTTCATCCGTATATGCTTCAATGCATGGTTGCAATTATTACGTTGAGCTAATGATTTTAAGTGGTTACATGTATATCGATGTTTCGCTTTTTTGTGATCTCGATCGTAATTTGACGTTCGATCAAGTATTTCGCCCCGATATCCCGTAATATTGAATTCATTTTCCCGTCTGGCTTTCCCGTTCCCGCCACCGTTCCTGGTCATATAATGCAGGAGCGGGAATGGTTACGGTGTTTTCCCGACCGTTCCCGACCATTTTCAACCCTATCTACGTCTAGTTCGTTGCTGTTGCTCGTGTTACTAGCATTGAAAGTTCGTAGTAGGGGTTACAAATAGGCGAGAGAGGGACATGTCCCAAGTCTCTGGTGAAAGGAGTGAACGGGTGCTGAGAGAGCTCGGTTGCTACTCAGCCGTGTGTTCGAGGTTCGATGGGTTCGTGATGGTTCGATCGGATCTAGCCCGAATCGATGTGATGTGTTGTGATCTGGTTGGTTCGAGGTTCGATTCAAGTCCCCCCGCTTTCCCTTTTATTGACTAAGGGAAAGCACGGGTTACAGTGGATGAAAAGAGAAGAAACAAGAGGGAGAGGACGGCCTTCAGGACCGTCGGGTCCTTCTTATCCTTTAAGCGGGTCCTGCCGACACTATAGATGTCAACAGGGATGGCGCCATGTCGCGGTCTTGTCCATCACTAGCGCCATGCGTAGGCGTCGTCTGCTAGTCATGGTGCTCCACTCCGTCCTGGCGGACATCGTGGTGAACCGATGTGCTTGTCAGTGTTCGTACGAGGGTTAGACAGAATAACACCGGTATGCCCGACGCTATTCTTGATGTGAATCCTCCGGTATAGCCCGTCATGGCGACGGGTTACATCAGGGCGCGCCGATCTCTTCCCTAGTGTCAGAGCTCTGGCTCAGGCCCATACGCTTGGACCTAGAGTGGTTGGCAGCGGTATGGGTCTCCGTCGGGTGAGGCAAAGCCCGCGGCCTTAGGGTTAGGCGAGGCAAAATCCTCCCCCAGAGGCCGGGCGAGGCAGAGCGCAAACCCGAGGGTCGAGCGAGGTGGAGCCCGTGGCCTCAGGGTCGAGCGAGGCAGAGCGTAGACCCAAGGGTCGGGCGAGGCAGAGCGCAGACCCAAGAGTCGGGCGAGGTAGAGCGCAGACCCAAGGGTCGGGCGAGGCAAAGTGCAAACCTGAGGGTCGGGCGAGGAGGAGCCCATGGCCTCGGGGTCGGGTGAGGTGGAGTCCTTCCCCAGAGGATGGGCAAGGTCGGAGCGCAGACCCAAGGGTCGAGCAAGGCAAAGTGCAGACCCAAGGGTCGGGCGAGGTGGAGCGCAAACCCGAGGGTCGAGCGATGAGGAGCCCATGGCCTCGGGGTCGGGCGAGGTGGAGTCCTCCCCCAGAGGACTGGCGAGGCAGAGCGTAGACCCAAGGGTCAGGCGAGGTGGAGCACAGACCCAAAGGTCGGGCGAGACGGTGCCCTCGCCCAGAGACCGGGCAAAGTGGAGCTTGTGCGCCGGGGGTCGGTTGGAGCTGTAGTCGCGCTCTTGACTGCTCAGATGAGTCAATGTTGATGGTCATTAGCTCCTCCTCTTCGGGTACCCTAGTATTGGTCCCCGACAGTAGCCCCCGAGCCTACGGAGGAGTAGAAAACTCCTTCGGATGTTTTTCCGAGCGGGAGGACTCTGATGGCCTTGGCCTTCTTTTGTCGCCCACGGCGTGACCTAGGGACGGTGACTCCCTTTCATCGAGATCAGACCCCTCGAGGGTATAGCCGTGAGGTTTGGTGGGTCGAAAAAGATCCTTCCCTGATTTCGACCCCTTTGGGAGTCCGTCGTTCTGCGACCGCGCGTTCGGTCTTCTGGCGAGTCCAACTTTCCTCGTTTTTGTGATCGTCGCCCCGCCCGCGGTTTTCGCAACCGGAGGGGTTGAGCTAACATCACTTGCCTCGATGGCTCGAGTGACATGCTTGGCGAGCTCGCTAACGGGCATGTTCGAGTGGAATATGGGTCCGTTGTTCATGACGGGGTCGGCATAGCCCTCATGTGGCATTCCACTGCTCCTTAATCCGCTTCCCGGAAGATGCCCGTGTCGCTTCGGAGAGCGATTCAGGTGGCCCGCTGGCCTCCCCTCAATGGAGATTCTGTGGGCTCGGCTCGAGGTTAGGATCGAACGAGAAGGTTGAGATGACCATGTCCGCTTCTAAGCGGGTCGGGCGAAGGCCGCTGGGGCTCATCTGCGTTTTCTCCCCTAGCTCTGTTCAACGTGAGGCGGCCTCGAGCTCTTTGTGGGCCAGCCTTTGAGCCTCGATTAGTTGGATTCCTGAGCTAGGGTCGGGCGGCTCGAGCCCTCGAGCCCTATTGGGCTCAGTAGGGGTCATCCGAATTTCGTGCGTCACCCCATCCGCGGTTTTCGCAACCGGAGGGGCTGAGCTAACGACACTTGCCTCGATGGCTCAAGTATCGTGCTCGGCGAGCTCGCTAATGGGCATGTTTGAGTGGAATCCGGGTCCGTCATTCGCTGACGGGGTCGGCATAGCCCTCATGTGGCATTCCACTGCTCCTTAACCCACCTCCTAGTAGATGCTCGAGTCATTCCAGAGACCGACTCAGGTGGCCCGCTGGCCTCTCGTAGATGGAGATTCTATGAGCTTGGCTCGAGGTTAGGATCGAACGAGAAAGGTCGAGATGTCCCTGTCCGCTTATGAGCAGGGTCGGGCAAGGGCCGCTAGGGCTAATCTTTGTTTTTCTACCCTAGCTCTGTTTGACTCGAGGTAGCCTCGAGCCCTCCATGGGCTGGCCTTCGAACCTCGATCGGTTGCCACTCATGTCGAATGAGACGACTACCGCTTCGTGACGCAACGCGAAGCGTTGTGATGCAATAATTGCATATGCAATGCTTGGATGTATGAGATGAATGTATGAATGAATGTATGAATGCATGCATGAATGTATGAATGCATGCATGAATGCATGCATGAGAATGGATGAATGAATGATCATGCAATGAAAAAGAAAAGTGGGGGTCGGTAAAGTTACCTCGATGGCTCAAGTGACGGGTTCGGGGAGCTCTTACCGGATATGTCCGTGTGGGGTCCGGGTCCATCGTTCATGACGGAGCCAACATAACCTGCATGGGGCATCCCACTGCTCCCTATCCGTCTCTTGGCAGCGGCTCGAGCCATTCGATCGACTTGGGCGACCTGTTGGCCTCTCCTCGATGGAGATTCTGTAGGTGGGCCCCTCCAAACCCTTCTCGAGAAGACAGAGACTAAAGCTCGGGGTACGGGGACAAAAACTCTGATCATGCTGGTGAGCAAAGACGTCGTAGCCGCCGAGGCTTAGGTTTCTCGCAGTCCTACCAATTTTACTCATAGTTTGTTTCCGCACACCTTGCTTCTAGTCTTTTAACATGACAAGGGGTCAGGCATAAAGAATGTCTAGCGAATTGATACTCTCGCCAGCCTCCGAGTGAGGCCCGACCCCTTACTGTTGCTAGGGTCGAGGGCTCGATAGCGAAATTGATAAGAGAAAACGTGCGTAAATTAAGGGCGACCTGCTGGCGCAGGACCTACCTTGATGGCACGATTGATGGGTTTGGGGAGCTCTTACCGGATATGTTCGAGTGGGATCCGGGTTCGTCATTCGTGACGGGGTTAGAATAACCCGCATGGGGCATTCTACTGCTCCTTACCCATCTCTTGGCAGCGGCCAAGCCGTTCGATCGACTTGTGTGACCCACTGACATAGGGCTTTCCTGTGGAGATAAAGGATGAGATCATCCCCCCAAGAATTTAGTTAGGCAGAAGAGCCATGCGGCGAACTTGTAATAGTGGACAATCTCTTAAATTTCCTTATGGCCTAACAGATTTTTAGCCCTTCTTCCCCTTTTTCGTATAAAAAGGTTAGTGCGTTCCGACCCCTTTCGTCGTTAAGGCTGTAAAGCCGAGGTGCGGGTGAACAAACTCTAATCACGCTGGTGAGCAAAAACACCGTAGCCGTCGAGGCGTAGGTTTCTTACAGATCCGACCAGTTTTACTCAGCGTTCATTTTCATAGCCCTAGCTTCTAGGTCTCAACATGAGAGAGGGTCGGGCATAGAGAAATTTTGCCAGGCGGATAGACTCTTAAACGCGTACTGACTCTTTCCGTGGCTAAGGCCAAAAAGCCCGGGGTACGAAAAAAACTCTGATCACGCTGGTGAGCAAAGACAATGTCGCTGCCGAGGCGTAGGTTTGTTGCACTCCAACCAGTTTTACTCAGGGTTCATTTCCACAGCCCTAGCTTCTAGGTCTCAACGTGAGAGAGGGTCGGTCATAGAGAAATTTTGTCAGGCGGATAGACTCTTAAACGCATACCGACTCTTTCCGTGGCTAAGGCCAAAAAGCCCGAGGTGCGGAAAAAAACTCTGATCATGCTGATGAGCAAAGACGTCGTAGCCGCCGAGGCGTAGGTTTCTCGCAGTCGACCAGTTTTACTCAGGGTCCGTTTCCACGTCCCTCGCTTCTGGGTCTTAACGTGAGAAAGGATCGGGCGTAGAGACTGTCTACCAGATAGATAGGCTCTTATTAGCCCTCGAGTGAGGCCCAACCCCTACCGCTGCTGGGGTTAGGTGTCACTAAAGGTTGGGGAGTCGATAGCGGAATTGATAAGAGAAAGTGTGCGTATATTAAGGGTAAAAGTGACGTAGCTGCTCGATGTTCTAGGCAATGATGAAGACTTCGCCATCAATGGTCTTGAGCTTGTAGGCGCCTGGTTAGAGCATCTCCGCGATGACGTACGGTCCTTCCACGATGGAGAGAGCTTATGGCGGTTCTTGTTGCTCTGGACGAGGCGGAGCACTAGGTCCCCGACGTTGATGGTCCGACCCCGCACTCGACGGTAGTGGTATCGGCGCAACGCTTGCTGGTACTTAGCCGAGCGAAGGAGGGCGACGTTGCACGCTTCATCTAGCTAGGTCCTTCCTGTGCTCCCCCTTGTTGGAGCCTCTAGATAAGAACCACGTCACGAGGTCGTAGTCCTTGTATAGGTGCTCGACGAGAAAAGAATGGTTTGGGCATGGCCCTTCGACCAGCTTCTCGAAGTGGTTTGGGGTACCCTCGGTGGGCTTCTGACCCCCTTTGCGATCGGTGGTGGCCACGAGCAAGCCCTCGCGCCGTTGCCTGTTCTTCTTCTTGCTGGGACGGTTGGAGGCGCCTTTGCTTGCATCCTTGTCCCGCTTCGCCTTGCCATTGAGGCGATCGAAGGTCGCCCCGACCGCCTCCTCGCTCGAGGCATGGCTGGTGGCGATGTCAAGGAGCTCATTGGTGGTTCACGGGCCCTTACGTCCCAACTTATGGACTAGGGACTCATAAGTGGTCCCAGATAGGAAAGCTCCTATGACATCGGCATCGGTGACGTTAGGCAGCTCGTTGCACTGCCGGAAGAAGCGCCGGATGTACCCCCGAAGGGTTTCCTCGACCTTCTACCGACAGTTTTTGAATTCCCATGGGTTCCTAGGATGCTTGTACGTGCCTTGAAAGTTTCCCACGAATATCTCTTTTAGGTCCGCCCAACTTTGGATTCTGTTGGGTGAAAGGTGTTTCAACCATGTTCGCGCCGAATTGGCTAGGAACAATGGAAGGTTGTGGATAATGAAATCATCATTATCCGCTCCACCAGCTTGGCAAGCAAGCCGATAATCCTTGAGCCACAGTCCGGGGTTTGTTTTCCTGAAGTATTTTGGGATGTTGGTCGGTGGTCGGTACCATGATGGGAAGGCGATGTTGAGGATGTGTCGGCCGAAGGCCTGAGGTCCCGGTAGGTCGGGGCTCGTGCTTCGGTCCCCACCGTTGTCGTAGCATCCACCACGATGAGGGTGGTAGCCGCGGCATGCCTGCGGGCGTCGAGGGTGTCACACACATCATGGTTGCGGCTGAGATGCTCATGTACTACCGGGACCGCGGTGCGTAGCCTACCGCCTTGTGGCGCCTGGTGGACTGACGCGTCCTTGTTGGGTCGCTCCGAGGGCATGCGCTGGCTGACATCGAGCTCGTATCGCCGAGACAGCGAGCTCTCGGCCTACTGTGCCGCCGCACGCTCGAGTTGCGTGTGAATCTCGTGATGGGCCCGATGGTCTTCGGGCATTGCGGGCCCCGGAAGCCCCCAGAGCAAGGTCGCCGCAGCAGTGATGTTCTGGCTCGCCCAGGCGAAGTGCGGGAGTGCTTCATCGTCATCGATGATCCTCCGGTTCACGTCGCGGGCCATGGCGCATGCCCACCGTCTCCGTGGCGCTCGACCTCTTGATCGAGCTCCATGCATTCCTGCTCGAGCTGGAGTCACGCTTCCTCGAGCTCTTGGTGTCAGGCCTTCAACTGCTCCACCCGCAGGCGAGGCGGGGCCCCTGCATCCCTCCCGACCTCATCGTCGTGGTCGTTCGTTGGGGTAGCCTCTTCCTTGTGGATGCTTTCGACATGTCCCTCGGGGGTACCCGTCATGAAACACTCACGAGAAGGATGATGGCTCCCCCAGTAGGAGTCAGAGCTGGAGGGTGACTCTGATTCTCCCGCAAGGTGGTCGTGGAAAGACTTTGTGACATATTCGGTCATCCCCACAAACTCATCGTTCGTGAGGGATGGAGGCGTGTGTTGCGCCATAGGGTGGTCAACGGTCTCTGCGGCGTTGCGGAGACCGAACAAGAGCGTTGTCGGGGTGCTCCGGATGAGGTATTATGGAGAGAGCAGCTCCCCTCCGGCAAGCTATGCCATAACATTGGCGAATGAGAAGGTGAGGTGGCGTAGGTACTTCCGGGACAGTCAGGGTCCTAGGAAGGCGCCGAGCTGGTGCTCTAACCTCCCGTAGTCGAAGTCGAGAAGCTGGTCGCTTCTGGGGGCGCTGGCCTCCGGTGCATGCAGCTGCAGCTCCTCAAGCGTCTCGGTGATCGCGTCGAGACCGGTGGAGTGGAGAGGCCAGACGGCGGCGGGAGCCATCGCCAACTCATCCTCCGTCATGACGATGAAGTCTAGGTCCCCGAAGCGCACGTGCGCGCCCGGGACCCAGCTGAGGTTGTGACTAGCCATCCGAGGCCTGATGTGGATGTCAAGACGCGCAAAAGTCCCCTATCTGGCGCGTCAACTGTCTGGTGTTTTGAGTTGCCATCGACAAGTAAATTTCTAATATTGCACATTTGGCTCGGATGGTGTGCTTAGAGGACACGAGGTTTATACTGGTTCGGGTAGAATGTCCCTACGTCCCGTTTGTTGCTGCTGCTCGTGTTAGTAGCACTGAAAGTTCGTAGTAGGGGTTACAAACAGGCGAGAGAGGGACATGTCCTAAGTCTCTGGTGAAAGGAGTGAACAGGTGCTGAGAGAGCTCGGTTGCTACTCAGCCGTGTGTTCGGGGTTCGATGGGTTCGTGATGCTTCGATCGGATCTAGCCCGAATCGATGTAATGTGTTGCGATCTGGTCGGTTCGAGGTTCGATTCAAGTCTCCTCCTATGGAACGCCCTGCTTTCCCTTTTATTGAACAAGGGAAAGCACGGGTTACAGCGGAGGAAAAGAGAAGAAACAAGAGAGAGAGGACGGCCTTCAGGACCGTCGGGTCCTTCTTATCCTCAATGCAGGTCCCACCGACACTGTAGATGTCAACAGGGATGATGTCACGTCGCGGTCTTGTCCGTCACTAGCGCCATGCGCAGGCGTCGTCTGCCGGTCACGACTCTCTACTCCGTCCTGGCGGACGTCATGGTGAACCGACGTGTCTGTCAGTGTTCATACGAGGGTTAGGCAGAACAACACCAGTACGCCCGACATTGTTCTGGATGTGAATCCTCCTGTATGGCCCGTCAAGGCCACGAGTTACATCGGGGCGTGCCGGTCTCTTCCCTGGTGTCAGAGCTTTGACTCAGGCTCATACGCTTGGACCTGGAGTGGTTGGCAGCAGTATGGGTCTCCGTCGGACGAGACGGAGCCCGCGGCCTCGGAGTCAGGCGAGACGGAGTCCTCCTCGAGAGGCTGGGCGAGGCGGAGCGCAGGCCCAAGGGTTGGGACGAGGCGGAGCGCACACCCGAGGGTCGGGCGAGGAGGAGCCTGCGGTCTTGGGGTCGGGCGAGGCGGGCGTAGACCCAAGGGTCGGGTGATACGGAGCGCAAACCCGAGGGTCGGGTGAGGAGGAGGCCGTGGCCTCGGGGTCAGACGAGGCGGAGTCCTCCCCGAGGGGACGGACGAGGCGGAGCGCAGACCCGAGGGGAGGGCGAGGCGGAGCGTAGACCCAAAGGTCGGGCGAGGCGGTGCTCTCTCCCAGAGGCCGGGCGAAGCGGATCTTGCATGCCGGGGGGTCGGTTGAAGCTATAGTTGCGCTCTTGACTGCTCGGATGAGTCAATGTTGATGATCATTAGCTCCTTCTCCTCGGACACCCTGTATTGATCCTGACAGCTGCGGACTCCTATGAAAGTGAGGCCTCTCCGGGGTCCAAATAGTCACGGAGCTCAGTGGCATGGTCGGATGATAACTGATCTCATGACTCCAGGAAAGGTGTAGAACGAGAGGAAGAAGATGAAGTGATCTCACCTATGAAAACAGCCGCCCCTGGGGCGAGTGGTGGCAGCAGCTTGGCAGCAAATGCAAATCGTCAGCTATTCCGAGTTCAGAAGGGTGAGGGTCAGTCTAAGGTGCGGAAGCAGAAATCAAAGGCGGGTGGAATCCTCTTTCCCACCGGGCCTCAGTTTACCAGTTATCGACACATCGACCTTAGTTCCGCACGGACTGGTTGAGTCGAGATTTCAGCAGCCGGCAAAGAATGTGGAGGGGGGTGTCTGCCTCAGAGGAGTTGTCAAAGAAACAGAAGCGCTCCACAAACCAACATGATGCAGGATCGGCGGCGGCTACGAGCAGCAGCCCCGCCAGGCACAATGAAACTGATGAGCCTGAACTGCCGGGGCTTGGGGCAGCACGGGGCAGTTCTAGAGGTCCGTAGCCTCGTTCAGTTGCACCGCCCGCTGGTGGTGTTCCTGTCAGAGACGAGATTATTTAGCAACAATGCGGAAGGCCTCCGAAGGAGTTTGGGCTTTCCAAATGGTGTTGGCTTTGGTACTTTTGGCCATGGAGGAGGGTTGGCGCTCCTCTGGATGAATGAGGTCTGTGTGAAGTTGCAATCATATGACAAACTTCACATTGATGTGGTGGTGGTTGATCCAACATCGGATGCTGAGCTGTGGCGTTTCACCGGCTTCTATGGAGAGGCACGGAGACAGCGTCGACACCGAAGTTGGGAGCTCCTGCGGTTTCTAAACGCCCAGAATAGTGCTTCGTGGATTTGCGCGGGGGACTTCAATGAAACTCTGGACGCTAGGGAGCAGTTTGGTGGAGCAACTAGACCTAAGCGACAAATGGATGGATTCTGGGAGGCTGTGAATGTTTGCAGCTTCACGGATTTGGGATTCTTAGGGTTGGCCTACACTTGGGACAACGGACAGTAAGGGGATCAGAACATCAAAGTCCGGCTGGACCGTGCGCTTGCTAACCCAGGTTTCACTGACATGTTCAGGGATATCAAGGTGTGGCACGTGCAAACGACTGATTCAGATCATTGTTGTTTGATCATTGAATGTTGCCAGAGTAGGAGAAGGGGCAGAAGAAGGCGGAGCTTCAAATATGAAAATATGTGGCGTAGAGACCCCTCATACTCACGGCTCGTGGCGGACTCGTGGGGAGATGCTAGTGTTGTTCAGGACCTGAATCAACTACAGGTGGTGCTGGGACGGATGCAACTCTCCTTCTGAAAGTGGGAACAGTCTATTTTTGGCTCAGTCCGAAAGGATTTGGCGCGGCTTCGGCGTGAACTAGAGGATGTGTGGCGGAATTCTTTGTTTGCCGGTCCTTCTCAGCACGAGCACCAGATCATGGCTAGAATCTCTGAACTGCTTGCAAGAGAGGAGACTATGGAGAAGCAACGGTCGCGCATTACCTGGTTCAGGTGAGGCGATTGCAATACTAAACTCTTCCAGGAAAAGTCAAAAGAACGTGCCAAGGTGAATCAAATTTTGGGCCTGCGGTCACCAGAGGGGGTGATGGTCACAGAACAGGACTAGCTGGAGGCTTTGGCCTCTGATTTTTGTAGGGATTTGTTTACGGCTCAGCCGGAGTCATATCCAGAAGAAATCCTGAGTTCCTGACCCAAGTGCCAGTGCGAGTCACGGACATGATGAATGAAGCTTTGGAATCACCATTTAGGGCCAGGAAGTAGAGCAAGCTCTTTTTATGATGGGAGCAAACAAAGCACCGGGCCCCGACGGATTTTACAGCGGGTTTCTATCAAGCTCATTGCGACACTGTTGAGCCTAGTGTTACAAATGCAGTTTTGGACTTCTTGAATGGAGGCCAGTTACTTGAAGGTGTCAACCAGACAACTATTGTGCTTATCCCGAAGATTAAACATCCCAGGACCTAAAGAACTTTAGACCAATTTCTCTTTGCAATGTTATTTATAAAATTTGTTCTAAAGTGCTCGCTAACAGACTTCGGGTGTTTTTGGATGAGATAATTTCTGCAGAATAGAACGCGTTTGTCCCGGGTCGGTTGATCACAGACAATGTGTTCGTTGCGTATGAATGCACGCATTATCTCAAGAGGAAGAAAGGCAAGACCGGGGCATGTGCTATCAAATTAGATATGCCAAAGGCATACGACCGGATAGAATGGAATTATTTAAGGGGAATTATGCTTCGATTGGGCTTTGCAGAAAGTTTTGCCAACACCATTATGAGATGTGTGACTTCAGTGGCCTTCTCAGTACGAGTGAATGGCAATCTATCAATCCCTTTCAGACTGACCAGGGGAATTCGCCAAGGTGATCCTATATCCCCTATTTATTTCTCCTTTGCTCAGAAAGACTTTCTTATCTCCTAAATGCAGTAGGACCATTGTATCTATCAAGAGGAATTCGGGTTGGTATCCATGCTCCCTAGATTTCACTAGCCTGTTCGGCAGGGCTGAAAAATAAACCAAAATACTATTCCAGCTGATTGCTGTGGGAAAAAAATAATATTCTAACTGAAATCACTGTTCACGTGAACAGTGATCCGTGAGGGGGCTGCCCAGCCAGCCGAACAGCCCCCACATCTTTTGTTCGCGGACATTTCAGAGGCCTCACGGAGAGGGGCTGAACGGTTATTGACACCAGATTTAGATCAATATATTGGTGCCCTGGATCTCAAGATTTGTTGAGGAAAAGCCGAAATATCTGCAAAAATGGCTAGCTAAAACACTGTTAGAGTCGGTTGGATTTCATGACATCTGCATCTGTGGGTTTTGCCAGTGATGGCGATGATCAGAAGCAGGAAGGCACAGCAGACTTCATAAAAGGGAAAGATAAGAGTCCAAATTATCTTAATTTAGGATGTTTTGTCTTCTTTTTCATATTTTGTAACTGGTCTTGTTCGACCAGGGCTCATAGTCAAGCTTCGGGTATAAATATTGGACCCCGGCTATTGTAATAGACATCTCTTATCGATCAATCAAACCAGTACATTTACTTTTCAGCTTACGCCACCCTTAGGAGTAGAAGTAGAATAGATCTCGGTGAATTCTTCGGGCAAGCAGGGCTGCATCGCTTCGGCCGACCTCCGGTTTGTTTGTGAGTACCGTCACTACTTATATTTTGTTTATAAGGCTGTATCGGTCCGGCCGACCTCTTGTAAGCTTTGTATAAGTTAGTTATCAACTTTTTATCAGTAATTGTAAGGCTGCATCGGTTCGGCCGACCTCGTACAATTCCTGATTCAAGTTTCCCATCGATTCTTATCAAAATTTGTAAGGCTGCATCGGTCTGGCCGACCTCGTACAAATTTTGATACGATCAGTTATCGGTTAAGTCTATTAAGATTAGTAGAGTTTCCTTGCTGTTTTTAGTAGATTTGCTAGTTATCGATCTTGTTATAATTAGTATTTTTACTATTTGTAACGAAATCACCCCATACCCGATTAAGATTGAAATGGATCGGCTTTACATCTTACCAAACCATCGCCTAGCTGCTCTATCTTGCTTAGATCTCACTTTGACGATCGTTTCGCTAAATTAGTCGTTTTAGTCCGATCTTGATCGAAGATAGCATGTGGTCATGGCATGTTTGGTCTTAAGTGGGCTTGTTGGTTGACGAAATCTAGTCTAGAACTGCTATTATATGGCTACAATCGATCCGGTTGACCCCCCGTTGTTAGCACTATAGATCAGAAATTATCAATTGACAGGTTTCACTTATGGTCAAACATAGCCTCTGATTGCATGCTATGTTCACATCGGCCATTTAGCCGATCGCCCGCGTTTTCACGATCATAACATGTTTTCACGATTTTGTTAAGTATGGATAGATTTGTTTTCCTCGAAGGTTTAATATGTTATCTTTATTATGGCTGTCATCGATCCGGTTGAACCCTACTGTTAGAGATATTAGGTTACACTTGATAGGTTCATAGATCTGTCTATGCTTAATGGTTGATTGCTTGCATATTATGAGCCTACTTTCACACACTTTGGCTGTCTAGCCGATAGTCTAAGCTTTCACATGTACAATGTATACTCACGATTCTATTAAAATATAAGTAGATCTTCCGATTGCTAGTCTTTGATCTAGGTCCTACCGTCAATGCTGCATCAGCTGATTTGATCTATTGGCGGTACAATTGGGTTTAGTCAGTTTGTAGGTTTGTTTATATCCAATGGATGAATGCTTGCATGTCGTACAACTTTATCACTGGAATTGGCTATACTTAGCTGATAGCCCGCTCATTGAGAATACACGGGCTGTCTATATGCTTATGCTTATTTTTATTTTGGTCAAAAGCTAGCATGATGCTCAATTAATATAAATGCTTTCATGTTTACTCATCATGCCTTTACATGCTCTCATGATCATCGGCTGTTAAGATCTATACGCTTGAATACCTGTTTTATTCGCTCTGCATCATGAACATGTTGGGTATCGACTCTTTAGTCGATAGCCTTATCTCATCGGCTACTTAGCCGCACATTTGGAACTATCTGGAGTAACACCGATATGTTCCACCTTAAATTACTGATAAATCTTTCCTCCTTATCAATTACAGAGTCAAATTGACTGGCACGCCTCAGATCACGGCCATCCAGTCCTGTGTTTCCAAAGTCTAGGGAGATCTCAGGATTTGCTCCTCGCAGCTTCTCCCAGCTTGCTGTGCTGACGGCGAGGCGACCGTTTTCGCTGTAAACAACGGTTAGAAGAAGTTATGGAAACATATAGAAGAGGATCAGGACAGTTAGTAAATAAGGAAAAATCGGTTGTTTTCTTTAGCTCTAACTGTGATGAGACTATTAAGCAAGAAGTGAGGACAGTGCTACACATTGATACTGAAGCTTTGGCGGAGAAAATATTTGGGCCTACTGACCGCGTTGGGTCGGACTTCTAAAGAGGCTTTTGAATATATGCCGAACAAGATTAGAGGCCTAGTGGGGGTCTAGAGTGGGCGAGAAGCCAGCTGCGCCGGTAGAGAGGTTCTGCTGAAATCGGTTGCACAAGCGGTTCCTACCTACCCAATGAGTTGCTTTCTAATTCCAAAAGACACCTGTCGAAAGATGAAGACGGTGATCTCGAACTACCGGTGGGGCAGCTCGGCAGATAACAGACATATGCACTGGCAGCATTGGGAATGACTGACAAGACCTAAGGTGCAGGGGGTATGGGTTTTCGTGATCTCAGATTATTCAACCTGGCCATGCCAGGGAAGCAAGGTTGGAGATTAGGGCCGGTTTAGTTTCGCTCCAAAATACTAAAGTTTTCAAGATTTTCTGTCACATTGAATCTTTGGACGCATGCATGAAGCATTAAATATAAATAAAAAATAAAACTAATTACACAGTTTAGACGAAATCCACGAGACGAATCTTTTAAGCCTAATTAGACTATAATTGGACACTATTTACCAAATAACAACGAAAATGCTACAGTAACATTTCGCCAAAAAATTCGGCATCCAAACGGTGCCTTAGTTGAGAACCCAGAATCTTTGTGTGCAAGGGTTAGCATGTTCGTTTGGCTGTGGCTTGTCGTAAACGATCGTAAATTTTCAGTTGGAACAGTATTTTTCTCTCATACAAACCAGCCAGCAGTACTTCTTCACAAACCAGCAACGAAACGAACCAGCCAACCGAACATGCTGTTGAAAGGTAGATATTTCCATGATGCTGATTTCCTAACAGCCACCCGGAAGAGGCATGCCGGCCATACTTAGCGTGCAATCTTGGAGGGAAGGGAGGTGTTAAGGAAAGGTTTGATACGGCGAATTGGTGATGGCACTACAACCAATATTTGGCAACATCGATGGTTACCAGGCCACTTTGGTGGCCGGCCACTCACATTCAACCTGTTCGTTTGTTGGTTTTAGCCAGCCTAAACCAGCCAGCTAATAGTGTTTTCTTCTCACAAAAAATCAGCACCAGCCAGCCTAAACCAGCACCAGCACCAACCAGTAAACAGTAAACAGACCCAATCCTGAGTGGTGGCTGACCAGGTGGTGGCTGACCTGCTGACGCTGAGTGGGGCTTGGAATGAGAATCTCATTGACCACTCTTCATCAGGGTTGATGCTCATGCCATCCTGAGTACACCGATCAGGGGTGCTAGGAATGATTCATCATTCATGGGCCTGGGAGCCGGAACGACATGGTTTTGGTTCGCTCGGCTTATCGCAGATTATATGATGAGTTAGACCAGCAAGGCAATGACGGACGGGCATCAACTTCTGAGTAGAAGTCCTGGAAAAGGATTTGGGGTTTGCGTGTTCCGCCTAAAGTAAGAGTCTTCTGGTGGTGGGTAATCAACGACTTCCTACCGGCCAAAGGAGTCTTATTTCGGAGGCATATTGAGTGGACTCCAAACTGTGAAGTGTCTGCGGGGCGGAAGAAGAATCGGTGAAACGTGTTTTGATGGATTGCACAGTTGCTAAGATTTTTTGGGCAGAGTTGAGGAAACTGTCTGTAAGACTCTAAATTATTTACTAAAACATGTCACGAGCAT
Organism: Miscanthus lutarioriparius; assembly: GCA_904845875.1. Taxonomy (NCBI): domain Eukaryota; kingdom Viridiplantae; phylum Streptophyta; class Magnoliopsida; order Poales; family Poaceae; genus Miscanthus; species Miscanthus lutarioriparius. The sequence continues at coordinate 103,953,236 of CAJGYO010000002.1, read as the reverse complement.
TATATTTATGTGTTAGTGTATGTGATAAAATGTGTAGATCAATTTCTTGTAACCTAAAATGACTAATAAAAATGCTAAATGAAAGTTGATTTAATAGCTCATGTATATTAAGTAGGGTTTAAAACTAATTTTTATTAAAAAAATGCTATAGAACATATACGTGGCGCTTAAATAAAGATTGGTATATAAACATTGTAGATACCAATAAAATACTTGTCGTAGAAAAATAATATTGCTAGCCGGCATTTCTTATAGCCTAGAAATACAAATTGGAATTAAGTTCAGCTCAAAAGACCGAATATTTTCAAGTATGTTGACAGTTAGACAATGCCATGTTTAGCAATTTATTTTGTGAAATCGGGTTAAGAAAAGGTGTCATGTGTTAGCTTGGTTTGGTAGCCTCATATGCCATCTTGAGCATGGTGAAGATGGTTAAGGTCCAGAAGCAACCGTTTAGTTTTTATAGGTGCTTTAAAATTCGTGCACGACATGGTCTCGGGCTGGTTGGCCGCGTGGACGCTGTCACCACGCTTGGGCGTTCGGCGTCGCCATGCTGGCTGTCCCACGCGTAGCCGGCCACGGCTGCTCTGGCCTGGCTGTGGCCTAGACACCACTGGCTCCTGGCGCGTGGAGCCACTGTCGCAGTTTACGTAGCCAGGCGGTGGTGCCGCTGGCCCCGTCGCGCTGCCGCACTACCAACCTGCCCCGCGCCGCAACGTAGCCGCTGCCGGTGCCGTCGCCTCGCCGTCATGTCTGTGCCACCCTCTGCATCTCTGCGCTGCTGCCGGCCCAATGTGATACTGCCTCTGTCGTGCGCATGTGGCCGGGCTCGCTGTTGCCTTGTCATTGATGGCCACGCCAGTCATGAACGCGTGTGCCCGTCTGCTAGCGCCTGGACGTGGGTCTCCATGGTTGTGCCAACCACATCTAACCAAGGCACGTACACGTCGAGCCACCAGCCATACCCCACTGTCTCTCTCTCTCTGCTACCGCCGTCAAGTCGTGCCATCAATTGGCCATTGAGTGATCGCCTCCATTCAATTAAGCGCACCCACGTCTTCACCATCAAGTGCTCTCGCTGCTCAACCCCACCTAGCCATGAAGAAGGCACTGCCAAGCTCCAATTTTAGAGTTTCCCCGTCGCTGTGCCGATAAGGCCACGTCCGGCCGTGGATGTGAACAGCCTTTCTACCATCCCTCCTGAGCCAATTCGCCCGCACCACTAGCTTCGCCTTGTCTCCCTCTCCACTTTGCACATGTCAGTAGAATCGCTACCGCTTCCCCGTCATTGTTGACATGACCGTGTCGCCGCGGTGCGCCATCGCACGGCTCAACCGCACATGGCCAGCCTTCCTCCGTCATCCTCCGCCCCAACAGTCACCTCGGCCTGGTCCATGGTAGTCTCCTGATGCTCACACGCTAACCAATTAGGACTGTAGCTACTCCAGCTCACCAGAACAGTGGCGCCACCATCACGGATAGCCGTGCGCCGCTGCAGCCTTCGCTAGCCAGTCGTGTCACCCCGCACGGTCGTTTAGCGTAGCCGCTTGGGTCGAAGATGGTGACCGGCCCATTAGGTGGTCTGTCATAGGTCCCTGGTGGCCGACGCATCCACGCTGTGTCATCGGCCACCGCGCTGCATTGCGCTGGGTCATCGAGGGTGTGCGTGGGGGAATTCTAGGAAAGCCAGGGAGTTAAGTGAGAAGGTTTGAGAGAGGGGGAAATAGTGTTAGCAATTAGTTGTAATTCATGAGAAGTTCGAGGTCTCTTTTGCTAAATGGCCAACGCGCGAGAGAGGTGCAGCTTGAGGAGTAGCTCTTATGTGGAGGATTCTTCTGGTGGGCATAGACGGATTCTTATATCGTTTCCGCTAGTTGTTTATTTTCATTTCGCTGTTTAATTATCACACTCTAAACTCTGGTATTGTAATAAATAATTTCTAAGAACTCTTGTTGTATGAAATAAACTAAGTATTATAAGCTCATACTCATTATTGGATACTGGATGTAAAATGTGGATTGTTTCGAGTTCTCCCTTGGGGTGTGCTCGACGGAACTATCCGATGTAGCTCACTTTCGAGGTGCTTAGTGTCTAGTGAAAGACGAGCGCCTCCAAAAGCGTGTTATTTTGGGTGGTTCTGCCACAGGTGGTATCAGAGCCAGGTTGAGTCTATGAGTTTAAAAACTCTTTTCAAAACCAAAAATTTGACCAACAAAAGCTTTGCGAAAAGTAGGATGCGATAAATTACGTACATAAGTATAAGCCCTAGTAATATGGTCTATCTAAGATAGTGGCACTGGTTTATCTAATTAATCTTCTGCAGGTACACTAACTTACGCTGCGTAAGAATCATTTAGCGTATGGGAAGTGAGTGTATGCTGTGCCACAAATTTTATACGAATGCTGCTATATTCCGGCTTGAGCGAAACAAATAGGTCGATGCATGCATCATGAAAAGAGAATCTTGCTTAAACTAAACTCCCCCACACGTATAATTTTTGGATAGTAAATTGATAGGATAATAAATAAAGAGAAATGCTTTAACTCTTAAGGAAAGTCTCGCTAGTAACCATTTATTGGGCCATATCATCTCTCTAGCCTTTTATTTCTAAATATGGAGGCTTTGTCCCTAACGGTGGGTTCATATTTGTTTACAGATGAACCTAAGATCTGGTCGCTGGAGCACCAGTGTTGGGACAGGTTGTGGTCTTGGTGAAGACCAGGGCGAAAATGGTCGTAGCGATGATCATGGCAATGCCAACGGGGAGAGCCACGAGGCCCCACTCCTTGGTCCTCCTCCTCCACCACCACCACCTCCTCTGATGACCTATGCCGAGATGATGACTGAGATGATGGCTACTCGTCGCGAGTCAGCCCGTGCCCTGGAGATGCTGGCATAGGCTATTGATGGCTTCGCCCGTGGAGGCCCTGGTGGCAATGGTGGGAACGGGGGTGGTGCTCGTGGTCCCGAGAGGCCCTGTTCCTATCAGGAATTTTTAGAGACACACCCACCCACGTTCATGCCGACTGCTGAGCCTCTGGACGTGAAGCATTGGCTTCATATTCTGGAGCAGAAGTTTCAGCTGCTCAATGTGACTGATGAGCAGAAGATGCGCTTTGCCGCACAATAGCTTCTAGGATCCGCTAGTGTTTGGTGAGACACTTTCAATGCCATGCAGCCTGTGGACCACCATGTGACTTGGCGGGAGTTTACCACTACTTTCCATCAGTACTATATTCCTACTGGTTTGCTAAAGAGGAAGCTGTCTGAGTTTTTGGAGTTGAAGCAAGGAAACATGACTATGATGGAGTATGTGAACAAGTTCAACCATCTTGCACAGTATGTTGGGACTCATGTGGATACTGATGAGAAGAAGATGGATCGTTTCAATCGCGATCTCTCTTGCATCTTGTAAGAGAAGCTATATACAGGGGGCTATCAGACCTTTGGTGTTTTGATAAATGCTGCCATTGTTATGGAGGGACTTCAGCATGACTCTTAGGTTGAGTGGAAGTGCACGAGGGTGAGCACTGGGTCTTCTAGTCATCCATAGTCTTAGAAGGTACAGGTGGTGAGGAGGATGTCCTATCACTCTCTGGGTGGACAGTCGTCTCACCAGACTCAGTAGACTCACAAGGCATCTCCCACTTAGTACCGTGCACCTACTCAGCAGGTGCAGCAACCTTAGGGATAGCAGGTTCTGCCTTGTCAGGGACAGGGGAACAAGCCGAGAGCTTGTTTCAAGTATGTCAAGGAAGGCCACTATACTCTTGAGTGCCCCCAGAACCAACTTACTTAGTCTTCTCAGCCTTCAGCCAACTCTTGTCTTGTCAAGAGGACTATCATCAGGAAGAAGATGCCCGTGAGCCGCTCGGGACAGGTAAACTTCACTAAGGCTGAGGAGATCCCGTAGGGAGAGCCTGTGATGGCTAGTATGTTCACCATTGATTCCCACCTAGCATATGTATTATTTGATTCTGGTGCATCACATTAATTCATGAGTATGGGGTTTGCACAAAGGCATAATAAATCTACTATGGCTATTTCTATTGCCTATAGAATCAGAACCGCGGGTGCACAGTTGTGTGTTAACACTCGGACGGACACAGTGAGATAAGTGCTAGCAAGTCACTCTTATCTTCTCTAGTTCATGTTGTTGCCTAGGCAAGGCATAGATGTAATTCTAGGAATGAATTGGTTGAGAACTTATGGGGTAGTCCTGAACCTTAATAGAGAATTGTTGAGTTAAAGCTTCCTTCTTTTGAGGATAGAATGTCTCTCCTTATGCCCTCAGTCCCCGCCCTGCCAGTTGTTGCTCATGCTGAAGATTCTCCTGATCTTGTCTTTATTCCTGTGGTTTGTGAGTTTCCGGATATCTTTCCCGAAGATCTACCTGGGTTACCATTGGACCGAGATGTGGAGTTTTCCATTGAGTTAGAACCTAGTACTGCTCCTATTTCACGGCGTCCTTACCACATGGCTCTAAAGGAACTAGCAGAGATGAAGAAACAGTTAGAAGAATTATTAGAAAAGGGATTCATCCATCCTAGTTCTTCACAATGGGGTTGTCCAGCTATTTTTGTGAAGAAGAAGGACGGCACTCTTCGGATGTGTGTGGATTATCGCCCTCTCAATGCGGTAACCATTAAGAACAAGTATCCTTTACCTCGTATTGATACTTTGTTTGATCAATTGGCTGGTGCAAAAGTGTTTTTAAAGATTGATCTTTGTTCTGGGTATCACCAAATTAAGATCCGACCATAAGATATACCAAACACAGCTTTCTCTACTAGGTATGGGCTTTATGAATACTTAGTCATGTCTTTTGGTCTCACCAATGCTCCTGCATTCTTCATGTATCTCATGAATTCAGTCTTCATGCCAGAGTTAGACAAGTTTGTGGTGGTGTTCATTGATGATATACTGATATATTCTAAGAACAATGAAGAGCATGCACAACATCTTTAGATAGTCCTGACCTGATTGCGGGAACACAAGCTGTATGCCAAATTCAGCAAGTGTGAGTTTGGTTGGATCGAGTGTAGTTTTTGAGACATGTCCTAACACCTGAAGGTATCTCTATGGATCCTGGCAAGGTGCAGGTTGTGTTAAATTAGAAATCTCCAAAGTTAGTTCATTAGATTCGTTAGTTCCTTGGTCTTGCTGGGTATCATCGGTGCTTCATCCCTAATTTTTCCAAAATACCTCAACCAATGACCAAGTTGCTCCAAAAGGATGTCAAATTTGTATGGAGTCTGGCTTGTGAAGAAGCTTTCCAAGCTCTGAAGAAGTTTCTTACCTCTGCTCCTGTTCTTGCCCAACCAGATATTGATAGGCCGTTTGATGTGTATTGTGATGCCTCTAGGATGGGACTAGGATGTGTGCTTATGCAAGGCAAACGTGTGATCGCTTATGCTTCACGTCAGCTGAAAAAGCACGAGTTGAATTATCCCACCCATGATTTAGGGCTGGCTACAGTGGTGCACGCTCTAAAAATTTAGAGAGATTACCTGTTGGAAAATAAAGTACATATTTTTACGGATCATAAGAGCCTCAAATATATTTTCACTCAATCCGAGTTGAATATGAGGCAACAGAGGTGGCTCAAGTTAATCAAGGATTACAATTTAGAAGTTCATTATCACCGTAGAAAAGCTAATATGGTAGCTGATGCATTAAGTCGGAAGTCGCATCAAGTTGAAGAAGAATCTTTGTCTCTCAACCATTTTGAGGTGTTAGCCCATATTGCCCTAGTCTCGGATCTACTTGAGCAAATTATTATAGAGCAAAGGCAAGATGTTTCAGAAATTCCGCATATCAAGAAGTTAATTACTGAAGGGTGTGGTCCTCATTTTAGTGTTGATGATCAAGGTGTAGTGAAGTTCAAGAACCGATTGGTGGTTCCCTCAAGTGATGAACTTAGGAGGAAAATTTTGGATGAAGCCCACAACTCCAAATTATCCATTCATCCGGAAAGTAACAAGATGTATCATGATTTGCGTCACTTGTATTGGCGGCCAAATATGAAACAGAAGATTACCAAATACATCTCAAAATGTGACATTTGTGGAAGGGTTAAGGCGGACCATATGCGTACGCCTAGATTTCTACGGCCCTTGCTATCCCTGGTTGGAAATGGGAGGATATTTCTATAGACTTTGTTGTGGGTTTGCCCCGCACATCAAAGGGGTATGATTCTATTTGGGTCATTGTGGATCTCCTTACCAAGTCTACTCATTTCCTCCCAGTGGATACAAGGTATTCAACCAATAAGTATGCCAAGCTGTATTTTGATCGGATTGTAACCTTGCATGGGGTTCCTCTTACCATTGTTTCGGATAGAGGGTCAGTTTTTGTCTCTCGCTTTTGGGAGCAACTCTAGAAATATCTTGGTACTCGTCTCCTTAGAAGGTTAGCTTATCATCCGCAAACTGACGGTCAGACAGAAACAATCAATTAGGTACTTGAGGATATGTTGAGGGCTTGTGTCATATCTCTTCTAGAAAAGTGGGACGAATATTTGACTCTAGCTGAGTTTTCTTATAATAATAGCTATTAAGAAAGCATTCGTATGGCACCTTTTGAGGCCCTGTATGGCAAGAAATGTAGACCGCCTCCTAACTGGGTTGAAGTGGATGATCGTGGTTATTTTGGACCTGATTTTATCAAAGAAGCTAGAGAGCAAGTTAGTGTTATTCAGAGTCATTTGAAGGCAGCTCAGAATCGTTACAAAAACTTATGCGGACAAGCGATGAAGACCTTTGTAGTTTGAAGTTGGTGACCATGTGTACCTAAAGGTATCCCCGATGAGAGGTGTGCATCGGTTCGGAGTCCGTGGAAAGTTAGCTCCTCGTTATGTTGGACCTTATAAGATTTTGGAGTGATGTGGTACTGTTGCTTATCATCTCCAACTTTTGAATATTTTGTCAGCAGTACATAATGTCTTTCATGTCTCCTAGCTGAAAAAGTGTTTACGAGTTCCCGATGAAGTGGTGGAAATTGAAAAACTCCCTCTCCAACCTGATCTTTCTTATATTGAGCATCATGTCAAAATCTTGGATGAAAAAGAGAGAGTTACTAGAAACAAAGTGGTGAAATTTTATAAACTCTAGTGGCAAAACCATTCGGAGGATGAAGCAACTTGGGAGCAGGAGAGTTATATTCTGGAGTATTATCCCCATCTTTTCCCCGGTGTGCTGAGGTAATAGTTTATGTTAAAAGCTCACTCTTACCCTTTTTCCTACACTAGGCACTCACATGAAATCTCAGGACGAGATTTTGTTTAAGGGGGAAGAGTTGTAACACCCTCGGTGTTACACCCTAAATTATTTACTAAAACATGTCATAAGCATCATGTTTATGTGTTAGTACATGTGATAAAGTGTGTAGATCAATTTCTTGTAACCTAAAATGACTAATAAAAATGCTAAACGAAAGTTGATTCAATAGCTCATGTATATTAAGTAGGGTTTAAAACTAATTTGTATTGAACAAAAATGCTATAGACCATATATGTGGCGCCTAAATAAAGATTGGAATATGAAATTTATAGATGACAATGAAATACCTGCTGTAGAAAAATAACATTGCTAGCCGATATTTCTAATAGACTAGAAATGCAAATTGGAATCAAGTTAATATTTTCAAGGTATGTTGACAGTTAGACAATGCCATGTTTGGCAATTTATTTTGCGAAATCGGGTTAAGAAAAGGTATCATGTGTTAGCTCGGTTTGGTAGCCTCATATGCCATCTTGAGCATGGTGAAGATGGTTAAGGCCTAGAAGCAACCGTTTAGTTTTTATAGACGCTTTAAAATTTGTGCACGACATAGTCTTGGGCTGGTTGGCCACGTGGGCGTGGTCACCACGCTTGGGCATTCGGTGCCGCCACGCTGGCTGTTCCACGTGTAGCCGGCCATGGGTGCTTTGGCCTGGCTGTGGCTTGGACGCCGTTGGCTCCTAGCACGTGGAGCCGCTGCTGTTGCTTGCGTAGCCAGGCGGTGGTGCCGCCGGCCCCGTCGCACTGCCACACTATCGACTTGCCCCGCACCGTGATGCAGCCGTTGCCGGTGCCGGTGCTGGTGCCTCGCCATCATGTTTGTGCCTCCCTCTGCATCTTTACGCCGCGGCCGGCCTAGTGCGATGCCTCCTTAGCCGCGCACACGTGGCCAGGCTCGCCATCGCACTGCGGTGCGCAGGCCACGCTGGTCACGAACGTGTGCACCCGTCTGCTAGCGTCTAGACGTGGGTCTCCACGGTCGCGCTGACCACATCCAACCAAGGCGCGCACATGCCGAACCACCAATCGTACCCCACCGTCTCTGAAATGACCTGATTTCCGTGAAGGGAAATCCACAGAGTTGAAGTGTATTATGACCGTTATGGATCATATTACCCAAATTCCAGTCGAATACTACATCCATACAACGATAATAGCATAGTATAAATAGTGTGCAATTACATAAATTATTACATCGCCGCATTGGCGGAATCAAAAGTAGCATTCATTCAGAACAGCTTGAAGACAAGATCGCCAAACTCGAGCGTAGGAACGAACCCCTCAACCGTCAAACTCCTCAGAGCTATACTCCTCAGCATAACCTATGTGCCAAAATTTATCAGTACGATTTGTACTGGCCACTCCCACCCTATGAGCATTGCTTTGTGGAAATTGGATGCAAGTTGGATATATTCAAAAGGAACCTATAAGGCTGGGGTTTCCTATGTTTTAGCAGATCAAGTATATATATATTAATAGTTGGTCAACTTTTAACACCATTCCCACACCCATTCCACCCCATTTCCGTCTAGAGCCAGGTTTCGATCCTGGGATCGATACACCACCATCTCCACATCATCACCACATCACAACCATACCATCGCTCAGTCGACAGGCCAACTCCCTCTCGGCACTGTCTCATGGCCCGTAGCCTCTGGCTACGTCCGAACACTCACTCCCAGGGGGGAGAAGAGAAGGACTCATCTCACTATCTAGTTTAAGCGAAACCCAGGAAAGGTCCATAGCCAACAAGTCGGCATATGTATCGATCGATCAACCATACACTCTGCAGAGGTTTTACATAACCACAAGATCCGCCTTCCTCGCTGACCGTCGTCAACTGGGCTGATTCCGGCCGCTTGCTAGCCTAGGATAATGCCACTCTACCATTCAGCCCTGGTACACCCCAAGTCTAGTCTGGGGTGGCTGAAACTGTGAGTTATGAGCCGGGTCCACAAGGTCTCCATTAAGTCTCAGAAGGGTGTGGGGGGAATCCTCCAGGTCCCGTACCTCCCTCGCACTGTCCGCTATCAACCTAGCAGTAGTGGCAATATCCTACCAAGTAGTCCGGCCGTCCCGCACCATATAGGGCGAGTGGTACGTAAGGCTTCCCGGTGAATCTGAGTACTAGTAAGTCCTTAGGGATGACCAAGCCAGAATGTCTTCATCAGGGTTTCCATTTACCGTGCCACCACGGCACCTCCACCTTGGGCTCCTCCTATCACAGGTTCACACCCAGGGCCACCTCATATACCATTTACCCACCACAGGTATCCATTTCCAGGGGTGCCCAGGTAGCACCCCGTGGCAAGACTTGCCCCAGGCTCGTCGTATATTCCAACTTGGTCAACACAACCCTCAGCCTCCACGCACCCAAGTCACACACGCAGCACTCTCCCCATAGTCCAGATAACACCAGTTTCCACCATGCATCAAGGTAGTGCAAGCGTAGTAGAAGTAATAAGCAATGAAATATAGCAGCAAGCATGTGTCTAGCCTAATAGCAGGGTGAGCAGGGGTAAGGTTGCGTCAAGGTAAAGGCCATCAAGTAAGCATACTACCATGCAAGTCCTATCTTAGTGTGAGTATAACAATAAAGTAAAGCAATAGCAGTTCTATATTAGCCATGCGTATTAGGTGCTACGAGGTTGGGTGGGATGTAGCACCTTCAGTGAAGTCGTCTCCGTACTCCTCACGGTACTCTCGGTCCTCGTCCATTTGGTTCTCCTCCGAGTCTACAAACGATCGCATTATAGTCACGTTAGCGACGTCTATAGAATAGCACAAAAAGCAGTGAAAATTCAAAAGAGCCAAATGCACTCAAACATGGGTTCATTGCATAGAGCTCGATTTTAGATGAATTTTGGTCCTGTTCTCATATTTTTCTGAGGTCGTATGAATTAGTTATGAATTTCCAAAGATTAAATCTATTTCTGAAAATAATTAAGGCTGATTAACTCAGGGCTGACACGTGTCACACTGTGACTGGTTTACGTGGCATGTAGGGGCTTGGAGTGGTGTATCAGCTGGTGAGGTGGTCGGAGAGGTCACCGAGGTGGTCGAAGAGATCGCCGACGTGGTCGGATAGATCGCCTAGGTGGTCGGAGAGATCGCCGAAGTGGTCGGCGAGATCGCCTAGGTGGTCGGCGAGATCGCCAAAGTGGTCGGGAAGCTCGCCGAGGTGGTCGGAGAGCTTGCCGAGGTCCCCGACGCTGGCGTGGTCTCATCTTTGGCATGACATGAGCATGGCGTCATCAGAGCTAAACTGCGGCTGACAGGTGGGTCCTGCTGACGTCAGCATGATGTCATCATCTCGGTTGGTCACTGACAGGTGGGTCCGGGGTCAAACGGTGACTGACAGGTGAGGCGCGGTTCATGGTGAACCCGCCTGCGTTGGTCCATAGACCGCAGAGCCGGTCTATGAAGGACTTGGTCCACTTACTCCTTCCTAGGGTTCGATTCACGTGCACCAAGTGCACGGACGTGTGGCCGGCGAGGGGAAAATCCCCATCTTCTTCCCCGGCGTGCTCCCACCGGTGGTGACCTTACCGGCGAGCCTCTCGGGCGGTACTAGTGCGCGATTAGGGTAGGCAATAGCTTGGCCTTGCCATGGTGGGTGCCCCGGTGAAGTTAACGTGGTGGCCGGGCGGCTCTAGTTGGCTGGCCACGGTGGCGGTGGTCCTCGTACACCGGTGAGCGGTGGTGTGGTGGCTGTGGCGGCGGTACCGGAGATTGGTGGTGCGTACGAGCTCCCCGACGCTACTACGGCCATGGCGAGCAGGTCGAAGGGGCTCCGAGAGCTCTCAACGCCTCCGACCATGGTGGTGGGGGCAAAGCGGAGGCGGTGGTGCTCCGACGAGGTGCGGTCCGGCAACGCAGGGCTTCGGTGGGTTTCATCCTCGGCTAAGGTGAGCGCGGTGTGTCTTTCGTCATGGCGGAGCCAGTCGGGGTGTCAACGTCGCCTTTACTGCGACGTAGAAGACGCGATGGTCTCGCCATAGTTGTGCTCTCGGCCATGGCGTGCAGGGTGGTCGTGCCGGTGTTCCCGAGCCGCTAGGGGTCGGTGAGGCTAGGCCTTGGGCTTGTGCGGTGCGGTGCATGTGCAGCGTGTCCAGGAGTGGGAATGCTCCTCCCCTACGTCCCCTAGGTGTGGGAACGCGGTGGCGTGCATGGTGAGTATGGCTAGCGCGGTGAGCAGCGAACGACGTGGCTCACCGTAGGGCTCGTGGCGGTAGGATGGCGGTGCGGTGGCGAGGCGAGGCCATGATGAGGTGCTACAGTGCCGTGCCGAGCAGCTACGTCGCTGTAGCTGATAGGGGCAGCGCTCCTGGCTCCAACGAGGTCCAGTTCCACAGCGGCTTCCTTTTCCTCCTTGCTTCTTCCTCCTCCCTCTCTCTCGGCTTGACGTGGTGTGGTCCTGTGCCACCAGCGGTGGCGGCGAACGGGCTGAGGGTTAGGGCTCACGGGCGTTGGCTTTTATAGCCGAGCTCCAAGGGCTCCAATGACGGATGGCGATCGGGCGGTGGTGATGCGTGCGGCGCATCCGACGGCCCGCGTGCGTTAGCGTAGGCGTGGCACAAGGGGGAACAGGGTCATGCTTCTTGCGTGACCCCCTGGCCCGCGCCTACCACGCTGGTCGGGGCTCAGTCGGGAGGAGAGGCTGGCGTGGGGAGGAAGAAGACCCTGTTGCTGGGGTGGCTAACGCATGGTGTCCAGTTGGCAGCGGGTGCGGCTCAGGCGCATCGCGACGTGGTGAAGCGGTACGGGCTGGCAGGTGGGACCCGGCGGTCGGCGTCTGCGCGCGCGTGGGTGGCAAGGCGAAGCTAGGCTGGCTTTATGGGCTACGCGCGAGTGGGAGGGCTGGCGGGCTCGGCCGGGCTGGCTCGCAAGGCCGAGCAGGCCTAGGCTGCTGCTGCTTCCTCCTTTTCCTTTTCTTTTTCTGTTTGTTTCTCTTTTCTTTCTTTTGCTTCGATTCAAATTTAGTTAGTTTAAACTTGAGCTTCGAGTTATGTAGTGGGTCCCACAAGGTGTTTCAAATGGTGGTCAAAATACATCCCATATATTAGGGATTATTGGCTATTTTTGTTATACAAAAATAGTTGAAGTTTTTATATAGGGGTGTTTTATTCTTCCAACAAATAATTCTTTATTTAGGGTTTATCATAAATATTAAGTAAGTTAGTTAAACATCACATAAGGCAAAAGAATCCAAATCACAAGTGGAATTAAGGATGCATGCATGATTTATTTATTTAGGAATTTAATTACACATGTGGCATAAAAGCAAACTATGCTTTATGATTTTAACCTAGTTGGGTCACATCTAATCCAAAACTAGGGTTTGGCTTCTACATGTGTCACTCAACATCACATAGGGTTTTGAAGAAAAATTTTGTAGTTGTGATTTTTGGTGTGTGGATTTTTGGGTTGTTACAGTCCTACCCCCTTAACAGAATCTCTTCCCCGAGATTAAAGTGTAACGTACCCTTCGAAGAGATAAGGATATTGTAGCCGAAGGTCAGACTCTTTCTCCCATGTTGCTTCTCTCTCAGTGTGATTGCTCCATTGGATCTTGCACATAGGAATAGTTTTGCTTCGAGTCTCTTTGGTATCTCTACCTAGAATTCTGATAAGATGCTCTTTATACTCGAGAGTGTTCTGAATGTCAAGTGTATCAGTCGGGATCGCTTCATCGGGCACTCTCAAACACTTACGTAGCTAGGATACATGAAACATGGGATGTACACTCACCAATTCCTTAGGTAGCTCAAGTTTGTAAGCGAGTTTTCCAATCCTCTTGCAAATCTTATATGGGCCAACAAATCTAAGGGCAAGCTTTCCTTTCACATGGAATCTGACAGTTCCACGTAGCGGGGATACCTTGAGATAGACAAAATCTCCCACATTGTACTCAAGTTCTCTTCTTCTTCTGTCAGCATAGCTCTTGTATCGACTTTGAGCAATTCTCAAATTCTCCTTTACTTAAGCAACTCCTTCTTCGACATCTTTAATCTTAGCGGAGTCAAAGAATGATCTTTCTCCTGGTTGGGACCACATCAAAGGTGTCTTACAAGGTCTGCCATACAGAGCTTCAAACAGTGACATCTTGATGCTAGCCTGGTAACTGTTGTTGTAAGAGAACTCTGCATAGGGTAGGCATTTCTCCCAATCAGAGCCATAATTTAGTACACTAGCACGGAGCATGTCTTCTAAGATCTGATTTACTCGTTCAGTCTGTCCATCTGTCTGTGGGTGATAAGTGGTACTGAAATCAAGTTTGGTTCCGATGGACTTGTGCAGAGCTTCCCAAAATCAGGACATAAACTGAGGACCACGATTAGATACAATACTAGAGGGAGCTCCATGCAGTCTGAGGATATGCTCAACATATAGATCTGCTAACTTTTCAGCATCGGTCTTGGTCTTAACGGGTACAAAGTGAGCAACTTTGGTCAAACGATCAACAATCACCCAAATGGAATCATTGCCTTTCTGTGAACGGGGCAACCCGACTATGAAATCCATAGATATGCTCTCCCATTTCCACCCGGGAACGTCAAGAGGCTTCAGCAATCCTGCAGGCCTTTGATGTTCAACCTTGACTCTATTACAGGTGTCACATCGTGCCACATGTCCCGCAATATCTGTCTTCATGCCTTTCCACCAAAAGTGTTTCTTCACGTCTTGATACATCTTTGAACCTCCAGGGTGAATACAGTACTTAGAATCATGAGCTTCTGATAGAACTTCTTCTCATAGTGCTGGATCGAAAGGGACACAGATTCTGTCCTTGAACCAGATGGTTCCTTGTTCATCTTCATGGTGGTTGGTCTTGTAGCCTAGTTTCATCAGACCACGGAGATACCCAATTTCTTCACAATTTTTCTGAGCATGACGGATGCGATCTGTGGGATCATACTGTATGTGGAGCTCATTCAACAAGCCATGCGGTAGTATCTCAAGTTGGAAATCATCAATCTCTTCCTTGAGCTCAGGTGGTACGAATTCAGTGATCAAAGTGTGATAGTAACTTTTGCAACTGAGAGCATCTGCGACTACATTAGCTTTTCCCAGATGATAGTGAATTTCTAGGTCATAGTCCTTGATCAACTCTAGCCATTGGCGTTGTCTCATATTTAGATCTTCCTAAGTGAAAAAGTACTTCAAGCTCTTGTGATCGGTATAGATATCACACTTGTTGCCTATCAAGTAGTGCCTCTAGATCTTCAAGGCATGTACAACTGCTGCTAACTTAAGATCATGAGTGGAGTAACGGTTCTCGTGTTCTTTCAACTGTCGAGAAGCATAAGCTATCACTTTTCCCACCTTGCATCAATACACAGCCAAGTCCTTGACGAGATGCATCACAATAGACCACGAAATCTTTACTGATATCAGGCAATGCTAGCACAGGAGTTGTGGTAAGCCTCTGTTTCAATTCCTGGAAGCTTCGCTCGCACTCGAGCGTCCATTCAAACTCCTTGGTCTTCTTCAGTAGGTTGGTCATCGGACGGGCTATCTTGGAGAAATTCTCGATGAATCGGCGATAATATCCAGCCAATCTTAAGAAACCACTGATTTCTGTCACATTACGGGGTTGATCCCACTCTTTTACAGCTTCAATCTTAGCTGGGTCAACTGCAACACCTTCAGCTGATAGTACATGGCCTAGGAAGGCAACTTCCTGTAGCCAAAATTCGCATTTGCTCAACTTTGCGTAGAGCTAATGTTGGGCTAGTTTCTCAAGCACATTTCTCAGAAGATGTTCATGTTCTTCAGCGGTGGGTGAATAGACAAGGATGTCATCAATGAATACTACCACGAACTTATCCATATCATCCATAAAAACCTTATTCATCATGTTCATGAAGTATGCGGGAGCATTCATGAGTCCAAAGGACACCACAGTGAACTCAAACTGCCCATACCTAGTCACGAAAGTTGTCTTCGGGATGTCACTCTCTCAAATATTCATCTGATGATAGCCAGATCTGAGATCAATCTTGGAGAAATACTTGGCACCTCGAAGCTGATCAAGCAAATCATCGATCCTTGGCAGGGGGTACTTGTTCTTGATGGTGACTGCGTTCAAGTTCCGGTAATCAATGCACATTCTCATTGAGCCATCCTTCTTCTTAACAAACAGAACAGGGGATCCCCATGGTGAAGCACTGGGTCTGATATATCCCTTCAAGATGAGCTCATCAAGTTGTTTCTTGAGCTCAGCTAGTTCGTCAACTGACATGCGATAGGGTCTCTTGGCAATGGGTCCTGTTCCCGGCAAAAGATCAATGATGAACTCTACATCATGGTCTGGTGGCATACCCGGTAATTCTTCAGGGAATACATCGGGATAGTCTCTAACCACAGGCACATCATGGACTGTCTTCTCCTCTTTTTGTGATTCTGAACTGGCTTTAAGGGCACATAGGATAGAAGTGGACTTTCTGGACTGGGGTTCACATCTAATAACTTGGCCTGATGGGTGGGTCACTTGGACGTATCTAGGTGAACATGATATGATACCTCGGTGAATGGTTAGCTAATCCATACCTAAGATGACATCTAGGCCCGTGGAAGGTAACAGGGTTAGGTCGGCTTTAAAGATAAGACCCTCAATGGTAAGACTCACTTCCTTACAAATGTGGGTGCACTTTAGGTCTCCTAAAGGTGAGCTGGTGATGATAGGCTTCCACGTGGGGTTACAGGCAGGTCATGCTCTCGTGCAAACTTGGATGATATGTAAGAACAAGTTGCTCCAGAGTCAAATAGAACTAATGCAGTATTGCCATTAACTAAAAACATACCGTACACAACGTCAGGGGCAGCCTGTGCTTCCTCGACGTCCAGGTGGTGACCTTACCGGTGAGCCTCTCGGGTGGTACTAGTGCGCGATTAGGGTAGGCAATAGCTTGGCCTTGCCATGGCGGGTGCCCTGATGAAGTTAACGTGGTGGCCGGGCGGCTCTAGTTGGCTGGCCACGGTGGCGGTGGTCCTCGTACACCGGTGAGCAGTGGTGTGGTGGCTGTGGCGGCAGTACCGGAGATTGGTGGTGCGTACGAGCTCCCCGACGCTGCTACGACCATGGCGAGCAGGTCGAAGGGGCTCTGGGAGCTCTCAACACCTCTGGCCATGGTGGTGGGGGCAAAGCGGAGGCGGTGGCGCTCCAACGAGGTGCGGTGCGGCAATGCAGGGTTTCGGTGGGCTTCATCCTTGGCTAAGGTGAGCGCGGTGTGTCTTTCGTCATGGCGGAGCCAGTCGGGGTGTCAACGTCGCCTTTACCGCGACGTAGAAGACGCGATGGTATCGCCATGGTTGTGCTCTCGGCCATGGCGTGCAGGGTGGTCGTGCCGGTGTTCCCAAGCCGCTAGGGGTCGGTGGGGCTAGGCCTTGGGCTTGTGCATGTGCGGTGCGTGTGCAGCGTGTCTAGGAGCAAGATTGCTCCGCCTCTGTGTCCCCTAGGTGCGGGAACGCGGTGGCGTTCATGGCGAGTACGGCTAGCGCGGTGAGCGGCGAACGACGTGGCTCACCGTAGGGCTCGTGGCGGTAGGATGGCGGTGCGGTGGCGAGGCGAGGCCATGATGAGGCGATGCAGTGCCGTGCCGAGCAGCTACATCACTGTAGCTAATCGGGGTGGCGCTCCTGGCTCCGACGAGGTCTGGTTCCATAGCGGCTTCCTTCTCCTCCTTGCTTCTTCCTCCTCCCTCTCTCTCGGCTTGACGCGGTGTGGTGCTGTGCCACCAGCGGCGGCGGCGAACGGGCTGAGGGTTAGGGCTCGTGGGCATTGGCTTTTATAGCCGAGCTCTAAGGGCTCCAATGGCGGACGGCGATCGGGCGGTGGTGATGCGTGCGGCGCATCCGACGGCTCGCGTGTGGTAGCGTAGGCGCGGCGCAAGGGGGAATAGGGTCATGCTTCTTGCGTGACCCCCTAGCCCGCGCCTGCCACGCTGGTCGGGGCTCGGTCGGGAGGAGAGGCTGGCGTGGGGAGGAAGAAGACCCTGTTGCTGGGTGGCTGACGCGTGGGGTCCGGTTGGAAGCGGGTGCGGCTCAGGCGCGTCGCGATGCGGTGAAGCGGTACGGGCTGGCAGGTGGGACCCTGCGGTCGGCGTCTGCGCGCGCGCGGGTGGCGAGGCGAAGCTGGGCCGGCTTCGTGGGCTATGCGCGAGTGGGAGGGCAGGCAGGCTCGGCCGGGCTGGCTCGCAAGGCCGAGCAGGCCTAGGCTGCTGCTGCTTCCTCCTTTTCCTTTTCCTTTTCTGTTTGTTTCTCTTTTCTTTCTTTTGCTTCGATTCAAATTTAATTAGAGTTTAAACTTGAGCTTCGAGTTATGTAGTGGGTCCCACAAGGTGTTTCAAATGGTGGTCAAAATACATCCCATATATTAGGGATTATTGGCTATTTTTGTTATACAAAAATAGTTGAAGTTTTTATATAGGGGTGTTTTATTCTTCCAACAAATAATTCTTTATTTAGGGTTTATCATAAATATTAAGTAAGTTAGTTAAACATCACAAAAGGCAAAAGAATCCAAATCACAAGTGGAATTAAGGATGCATGCATGATTTGTTTATTTAGGAATTTAATTACACATGTGGCATAAAAGCAAACTATGCTTTATGATTTTAACCTAGTTGGGTCACATCTAATCCAAAACTAGGGTTTGGCTTCTACATGTGTCACTCAACATCACATAGGGTTTTGAAGAAATATTTTGTAGTTGTGATTTTTGGTGTGTGGATTTTTGGGTTGTTACAGTCTCTCTCTCTGCTGCCGCCATCAAGTCACGCCATCAATTGGCCATCGAGTGATCGCCTTCCTTCAATTCAACGCACCGACGTCTTCACCATCAGGTGTTTTCGCTGCCCGACCCCACCCAGCAATGAAGAAGGCACTACCAAGCTCCAATTTTGGGGTGTCCCCGCCGCCGTGCCGATAAGGCCATGTTTGGCCATGGATGTGGGCAACCTTTCTACCGCACCTCCCAATCCAATTCGTCTACACCACTAGCTTTGCCTTGCATCCCTATCCACTTTATGCAAGTTAGTGGAATCGCTACCACCTCCCTATTGTTGCTAACGCGACCATGCCGCCGTGGTGCACCGCTGCACGGCTCGGCTACACGTGGCCAGCCTTCCTCCGTCACCCTCCGCTCCAACTGTCACCTCGGTCTGGTCTATAGTAGCCTCCTGATGCTCATGTGCTAACCAATTAGGACTGTAGCTACCCCAGCTCACCGAAACAGTGGCGCCGCCATCGCGGATGGCCGCGCGCCGCTGTAGCCTTTCTCAGCCAATCGTGTCACCCCGCACCGCCGCTTAGCATAGCCGCTCAGGTCGAAGATGGTGATCAGCCTGTTTGCTGGTCTGTCGTAGGTCCCTGGTGGCTGCCTCAGCCACGCTATGTGACCGGCCGCCGTGTCGCCGTGCGCTGGGTCAGCGGGGGTGTGCGTGGGGAAATTCTAGGAAAGCTAGGGGGTTAAGTGAGAAGGTTTGAGAGAGGGGAAAAATAGTGTTAGCAATTAGTTGTAATTCGGGAGAAGTTCGAGGTTTCTTTTGCTAAATCACCCGCGCGCGGGGGCTTTCCCTAGCGCGAGTCGTCTCACGTGGGCC
The DNA here is from genome assembly GCA_904845875.1 of Miscanthus lutarioriparius. Lineage (NCBI taxonomy): Eukaryota > Viridiplantae > Streptophyta > Magnoliopsida > Poales > Poaceae > Miscanthus > Miscanthus lutarioriparius. The sequence goes on along the minus strand of CAJGYO010000002.1, from coordinate 103,934,349 downwards.
ACGCCTGCTGGCCGCTGTGCACGCGCGCTGCGTCGCGTGGGCCGCGCGGGAGAATTCGTTTTTCTTTTTCATAAGGAATTAGAAATAGTTTTCTAATTTAATTTCTGAGCTGATATTTGTCAATTAATATAAAATCATGTAGATGTTCAAAAATTATGAAATAAATTTTGTTAGGTTCTTAAAATTGTGCTCTATTTGTTAGTGTATTTAGTCCATATATACATGTTGATACCAAGAGCTATTAAATTATTTGAGAGTGATCAATATTATTAGGTTAAATATTGTAGGAATTTTTGTGGTAAATTGGTGATAGCTTTAGTCCTGAAATTTTTATGGTAGCTTCATTGTATTATTATGTGCTCACAGTAATTTTTGTAGATTTAGAATAGACTAAACATTAGGGTAGTTAAATACTCTTGGTTTCAATATACATTGAATCATTAGTAGAAATAAAGATATATCCTTCATTTGTAAAGTTAGGTGTTTGTTAGTTGAACCCGACACTTTGCTTGGTAAAGATGATAGTTAGCTTAGTATTTTAGTCATTAGAGATAGCTTAGTAGCTTAGTATGCGTATTCTTAGTCTAAGAGTTGTTGTTGCCTAAAAGCTGAGTGTTGCATCATTATCATATGCATGTAGAGAACGAGTTGGCGGAGATCGTGACTACTGATGATCACGAGTTTGAGGAAATCGTTGAGGAATACGAGGAGGAGATTCTCGTGCAGGAGGAGGTCTCGGAGCCGCCACTGACTGACTCAGCTGACACCGCGCCTGCCTAAGGCAAGCCCTAGTGCATAAACCCTTATTTTTTATAATCACTGAATATATATATGTGATGTACATTTACGTTACAGGAATTTTATGAAAACCACATACATACATATATCTGTCTTATGAGTCTTACTAGTGCAGGTTCGAGTAGATGATATGCTTAGGTTTTCGGTAGCGTGAGTAACCTGTCGTCACTCATAATAAATGATTATTATATTTACTCTCATTATAAAATAATGAAAAGAAAAATAGAGACAGGGTAGGGATATGGTATGGGTATTGGTGGATGTAACAGGTTGTGTCCCGCGACCAACGGAGCTTAGCTTGGTTACACTGTTTTCTCTGTTCGTGTCGATTAAGGACCGACCGTTGCTGTGGATGGTAGTCAGTCACAGACTTATTATCTTGAGCACATACTTCTTATGGGAGCGAAATGGCTCGTTACGCTCTTGTCATGGGTTCCGGCTCTTTCCGGACCGACTGATTGGAGGCGGGGAAATGTGGAGGTCTAAGCACCATATTGAGACCGGGTCTCAAATGTGGGGGCTTGGAGTCCAAATTGGACGAGGACCTGGACCCTTGTGACACGAGTGGAATGGATTAGTCCTGTTTGTGCCTGGGGTACAAACAGGGCGTGTGTTTTGGGGTACCCAGTTGGGATACATTGGTTCGTGAATCGTTATTTTCATGATACGGTATGACTTGTCTATGGTCTAGCAATGTAGTAAGAACTGAAAGATGAAAGATGGTGAAATAGTTCTGATGGCTCAACCCTTGCTTGAAAGTAGAACAAGTGCTTATTTAGAATGGTTAGCTAATGAAATAATCTTTACTGCTAATAAAACTTGACCTTTCGCAAATAAAAAGAAAAACAGCAAACACATATTGCCTATAATACTCCTTGAAAGTCGGAAAACTATTCTCACTAGTCGGGTAAGTCTTGCGAGTACATTGTGTACTCAGGGTTTATTTACCCCTATTGCAGGTGTAGCTTGAGGAGTAGCTCTTGTGTGGAGGATTTTTTTGGTGGGTACAGACAGATTCTTATATCGTTTCCGCTAGATGTTTATTTTCATTCCGCTGTTTAATTATCGTACTGTGAACTCTGGTATTGTAATAAATAATTTTAAAGAACTCTTGTGGTATGAAATGGACTAAGTATTATAAGCTCGTACTTATTATTGGATTCTAGATGTAAAACGTGGATTGTTTCGAGTTCTCACTTGGGGTGTGCTTGACGAAACTATCCGATATAGCTCACTTTAAAAGTGCTCAGTGTCTAGTAGAAGACGAGCGCCTCTAAAAAATGTGTTATTTCAAACGGTTCTGCGCAGTCAAGCTGCCAAGGCTGCATCCGATCACCTGGGCACATCACTTAATCGATCCAGCTCTGTATTCTCCTAGGGATGCGGCCATTATTCTTTGCGGCATGTGGTCGCTGTGGATGGCGAGAAATAAGCGAAGGCATGGTGAAGCAGCTTGTCCTTTGCGAGTGGCAGTGCAATGGGCGATAGATACGGCTTTCGATTTGTGGCAAATGAGTCACCCTCCAAGGATTCAGAAAATTGCGACAACAGATTGTCAGCAATGGCAGAAACCAGCACCTGGGTGGGTAAAATGTAATGTGGATGCTTCCTTCTTTGATGGTGATCGCACAGGAGCGACGGGAGTAGTTCTCCGTGATCATGATGGTCGGACCTGTGGGGGATCGGCGAAATGGTATGAGCATTCCTTAAACGTCCTGACCACCGAAGCCTTGGTGTGCCGGGATGGTATGCAGTATGCGAAGGAACGTGGTGTGCGTAAGCTACTTGTGGAAACCGACTGCCAGGTTTTGGTGGAGCTTTGGGAGAACCGCACAACGCAACGTTCGGAGATTGATCCTGTCCTGTTCCAAATGACGGAACTTAACTGGAGCTTTGAGTATTTCAGTTTATGTTTTGTTAGTAGAACCTGTAATATATTGGCTCATGAGTGTGCTAGGCTAGTTTCTCGTGAAAACCCGGTGGGAGAGTGGCTTATAACTCCACCGGGTCTACGAGATCTCGTCGTTTCTGACTGTAATGCTGCTCATGATTTAATATAAAGCTCCGGTTAATTAAAAAAAATTACCGATGCAGTACCCAAATCCTCAGCGCACCTCGGGGATGGGTCTTATTTGGACAACTTCTCCTATTTGAATTTTTTTTGCCAAATAAATTAAAAAAGATCAGCTTCTCAGATAGAGCTCCTTAAAACTGCTCCCCGAGAAGGTGAGAGCTGGGTGAAGCAGCAGATAATATTGTCCATTTGACGAGTACTTGGCACACCATCATTGTCTTTCTTCACGAGTCTGACTGTCATATAAAACACTAAATAAATTTATGATTCCAATATTCTTTTAAAATTTTAAAGCTTTATTTAAATTATTGTCAATTTAGTTAGAGAAAGAAATGACTTTCTATTTATTTTCAAATTAGTTTGATAGGATTCTGTACTTTAGTTTGATTTATTTTGAAATCATCTCCAACCGTGTCTATCTAGAAGTTTATGTACGAAAAAAGTTTTCCCCCCTTTTCTTGTCCAACTCGGCTTGGTCTTCTTTTTTTTTTCCTTAGAGCAACTCTAAGACACTCTCTATATCTTTTTTTAATTACTAGGAATAGAGATTTTGGTGAAAAAAATGCTTCCAACAACTTTTTTATTTAGTTATCCAAATATAGCATCTTCTATTGCGGATTTCTCGCTAATCACTCTAGAGTGCAAACAAGATATATAAAAACTGTTGGAGTACGAAAAGATATAGAAAGTGATTTTTATAGAAAGAATTTTCCAAATAATAATTTAAAGAGTGAGCTTTAAAAATACTCTTAGAGATGGTCTTAGTCCCGGAGCTCCTTGAGCCCAATGCTTAGCGGAGTCCAAACTGTAGTGAGTTGAATTGAACTTATGCACGGAGCGAACCGTAGCGCCAGCTAGACTTGAGCATTTTGCGGGCCGGGCCAAAAAAGTCGGGCTTTCTTGGGCCAAAAAAATTATGCCCATGACCGTCCCACTGGACGAGTTGGGCCTAGTTTTTCGAGCTGGGCCTGGGCCTGGGTGGGTCACCATCGTGTTTTATAGTCTAAAATAGCTAAAATAAATATTTCATGCCATGCTCATTGATGGCCAATGGGCCGGCCCGGTCCGGCACGGCACGGGCCCGTGCTAGGCACGGCCCGATAGGGCACGGCACGGAAGGCCCATCGGGCCACTGGGCCGTACCGCACCAGTCCATCGTGCCTGGCCAACAGCCCAGGCACAGCCTGTCAGGCCAATTTCCGTGCCGAGCCAGCCCGATGAGCCTGGCCTTTTTAGCAGGTCGGGCCGACCCGAGGCCCACCAAATGCGACAAAGAGGAGGGGGAGGTGAGGAGTAGAGGTGGCGGCGGCCGCCGCCGAGCTCCCCCCTGGATCGTTTGATGCCGGATCTCGACAAAGTAGCTGGCGGAGGAGGCGAGTCCGGCAAAGTAGCGGCCGGATCGAGGGCGTAGAAGGCCAAATCGAGGCCGCTGCAGGGGGACGCGAAGGAGGTGGCCAGACGCGTGGGGGGTCATGGAGGAGGCGGCCGTTACCGTGCTCGACGCCGGCGCTGCTGTCGCGCTGGCCTTCAGCGTGGTCGAGGGACGGGGAGGAGCCGAGGAGGAGCGGGGTTGGCGCCACGAAGGGGATGGAGGCCGCTCTGCTCGAAGCCGTGCGGGGGGGGGCACGGAGGAGGCGCCCACAGCCAAACGCGCGGGGGGCCGTGGAGGCGGCGGCCGCCGCCGCACTCGACGTCGTCGCGTGGTGGAGGTGGAGCTCCGGAGGCGGCGGCTTGGGGATGGAGGAGGCGGAGTGGAGTGAAGGTGGAGGCGGCGGCGTGGCCGGGGATGGGGGAGGCCGGATAGAGGGATTGTGGAGGCGGAGTGGAGTGGAGTGGAGGTGGAGGCGGTGTGGCGGGCATGGGGATGTTATGACTAGCGGGCCTCTATCGGGCCTAAAGCTTTTAGTGGGCTGCGTGTGCCGGCCCACGTGCCTAGGGTAAGGCCCAGGCAAGGCCTGCTCCTCCGGGCCATGACAGCCTGGGCCCACTCGCCGTCGGGCCAGGCCGGGCTTGGACCGGGCAAAAAAACAGGCCTTGGGCCGGGCCGACGGGCTCGGGCTGCATGGCCATATATAGCCATGCTCGGGCCAAAAAAATTCTAGACAGTGAAATCTATGCCCAGGTTCTATCCAGTAAGGTCTATCGGAGGGCCAAAACCCAGCGGGCTCGGGCCGGTCTCGATTTGCTCTAAGTCTAGCGCCAGCCCCTGCCGGCTGTGGCGACTCGCGAGTCACCTCGGCCCATCCCCCGAGGCCGCGACCGCGACTTCGGCGCCGCCGGCCGATGCCTCGTCTTGAGCAAGGAGGACCGACCGTGCGTCCGTGCCCCATCCGCCCGTCGCCGCCTCCACTCTGCGTAGGGATGGCAACGGGGCGGATTCGGATCGGGTGGAGTCTCTATGCACCCGAACCTGAAACCCGAAATCAAAACCCAAAACCGCACCAAACACCAATTCGGGTGATAATCCGTCCTCAAAACCGAACCCGCGGATACCCGAAACCCGAATGGATACCCGAAACCCGCTTTGTATGACAACATAGTAAGAGAAATAAGAACTTTCTATAAACATATGCATGATATATATACACATTCACATGTATAGACAAGAGGCGACAAATAATAAATATTTTCATGAGTGAACTTAGAATAAATTTAATAATATAAGTAAACAAGTTATTATTATCATATTATAAAACATGAGTTTTAATTCCAAACAATTTATTTCAGATATCCATTGGATATCCATGGGTGGAAAACCAAACCGGAAACCGAACCCGATTGATTTCGGGGGCCCGAACCCGAAAACCATGGGTGAGAAATCATCCCCGAACCCGAACCCGCAAGACCCGAAACCCGCGGATATCCGACCAAAACCGCCCCGTTGCCATCCTTGACTCTGCGTCCGCCGTGATACTGATTCGGGGCTACCCTTGCCAGGCCCTGGGCTACCCGCCTGCTGCAGCCGCTGCCGGCCGGCCTCCCGCGCCTAGCGCCTGGGCGCCTGGCGCCACCCATGCTCCAGCGACACTGCTCCGGCGCCCTCTGCTAGCTCAGCCCATCCCAGCTCATAGTAAGACCCGTATATATTTGTTCCTATAGTTCAGTGTCTAATTTTTTATGAATGACATTGCCATTATGCCAATGTCTAGTAATAATTGATTGCCAATCGCAGACATATAAAAAATTTTGGTCATTCGATGCTCTTTCTTTGCTATTTCTCTATCTACAATGTTATACGATTAATTGAGCACGTTGAAATTGATATTGTTAATTGTGTTCTATGTTATATTTATTACATCTACTAGACTACTACTAGAGTACTAGTGTATGGCTAGTGAGGTTTAGCTCTCTGTTATTTAGCCCCCCCTTGCTCGGCTTCTGGATCCGCCACTGCACCTGCCCTAATAACCATCGTTGGGTTCCAACTTCCATGGTAGAAGACGTCCATCGATCTGAACGAACAAAGCAGAAGGGCGGCCGTCACTGCCGTGCTCGCTGCCCGGCACCGAGGCGGGCACATACTCTACCTCGCCGAAGTTCAGTTGCTGGAGATCGACAGTTGGACATAACTGTCATCAACGCCAACCAAGCTGTCGTCATCGAACATCGATCATCTTATGGTCAGACTGCCTGTCGTGGTGACGGTGAGAACTCCAGCTGTAGGAGTAAATTTGACAAGAGCCAGAAAGGCAATTCTGATGGGATCATGGTGACATGGTCTATTTCCAGTGAAACATTTGGAAAGATGGGATATGAGTTGAGCAGAAAAGTGCTAACTCCAAGACAAGTTGTTGTGCCGTGCAAAGATGATATATATTCTTCAATACCTTTTGGCTTTGGCTCTAGCCCATCTTTAGTAGAAACTCGGTAGTTTTGTAACAGCCTCAGTGAACTTTACTGAGTCAGCTCAAGCCCTGTTTAGTATCCATCCTCCTCTCGGCTGACATTTTTTGTTCTTGCAGTCCTTTATAGAGTTTTTTTTCCTTTCTTCTCCCTTTTATGATTAGTGGCTTCACTGACTAGTTGTATGTTTGTTTTGCTCTTTTTATTTTTGCTATCGGCTAATAAAAACTGTGGCAAAACGCTTGCCTTTCCTCGTTAAAAATTTTAAAACACCTCTATCTATGAGCTGTACATGCTCTAAAAGAGAAACCTGAAATTAGTGGTACCAGGATCAGAAGAGTATTTTCAGAATGTATGAAGAGTATCTTCAGGATGCTTATATGATGCAAGAACAACAGAAGAGAAAGAACATAACACTTCTGTTTTCGATAAAGGAAGTTTCATTGATCTTCAAGTTTGCTACATCGTGTTCAAAGAACACAGCGCGAAGTACTTTAGTATTTTTATAGATCTTTGTCGGGACTCGGGATAACAAAGCAAGCTGGGCTAGCTACTTACAAGTCAGCAGAAGCAGACACTTCATGTCCATCAATCCATACTAGTATCCTCTTGATCTTGGCACGATCCGCACTTCCCTCATTCATGCAAGACCGTGCAAGCAGAGGGCAGTTGTTAATGCTCACGACCTGCACTGAGCTAGGCAGGCCTCTATTTGGCAGGGACTCAATGGAACCACAGTCTGAAATCTCAAGTCTTATTAACGAATGAAGACCATCCATGTTCGGACGGTAAGTAAGCTTCCCACAAGAAACAATCTCCATGTCTTCCAATGCTTCCAGGCGTTCTATGCCCCATGGCAGTTCACGAAGCAGAGGACAATGCCTCACAGAGAGGTGAGTCAGATTACATGGTGGCCAATCCTCTGGTATATACTGCAGTTGCTCGCAGTGGCAGATTTCAAGGCGTTGTAAAGATTTATGCAACTGTCCAATTTCTGAGGGCGAGGGGAAGCTCACTGTAGGCATTTTGCAAAGGGTGATGGATATAGGAGAAGAAAGTTTGCGCCATGATCCCCATATCCACTAGCCACTTGCATTTACGTTCACGTGCTTCAGAGATGGGAAATTCCGAAGTCCACGAAAATGAATTGACCCTTCCACTGTTAGCTTCGTCAGTGAAGGAAGGCTGTGAGTCACTTGTTCCAGCTTGCAGCAATTCTCAAGAACAAGCTCAAGAAGACTAGGGAGGGCACATTTCCCATCCCCATCCCAACGTTGCAGTCTGTCCATCCTCTCCAAATGCAGCTTCTTTAGTGATCGGAAGCTAGCTTTCCGTACTCCATCTTCCCCAAAGCAGTCACCACAAAATTCACTGCAGCTGATAGAGACCAAGCTATCCCAACCCTTGAGATGGAGATTTTCCAAATGAGATAATAACCCAAGGCAAGGAAGAGCCCCACACCTCTTAAAATCAGAGGCTCACAGTGACCAGGTTCGTGTAGCCTGCAGAAGCAGAACCAAGCCAGCTAGGGCATGCCATGCCGGTGTAACCTGAAATGGTAAGCTCCTTGATGCTGATGGGTGCCCTTAGGTGATCTAATATTTTCTCATCAGCTTCTTCATTATTGTTGCTGCTAGAGGAAAGCTTTAACTTTTGGAAAATCTTCTTGGAAGCCAACCCGATACTGGTGGGTGTCCCAACTGTTTGCTCAGCTTCGTTGCTCCCTGAAAGCTCCAGCTTCTGGAGGAACCGCTTGGAAGCCAATCGAGCCTGTTTGGCTTCCTGCACATCCTTAACAAGATGCATATTTGAAATGAGAAGTTCCCCACGGAGATCGTTCAACTTGGCCAACTCCCCTATACCACCTCTGTGGGTGTGGACAATAGACCTCTCGCTTATGACGAATCTTGACAGGGTTTGAAGATTCGTCAGCAACCCTATATCCTTGGGCATACACCTCAAGCTGCAGACATTGTGGCGAGGATCACGAGTCATTAGCAGATCAATATGACTTAGCTTGCAAAGGCTCTTTAAATCATGTGGCAACTCTTCCAGATCATAACAGTTTCTGAGTCCCAGTGTTTGGAGATTGTATAGGACACAAATTGACTCGGGTAAGCATTTGATCTTGGTGCCTTGAAGCTGGAGACACCGAAGATGCTTCAGTTTTCCTATCGATTTAGGCAGAATAGTTACACCAAAATGACTTAGATCTAAAGCTCGTAGCCTTGTATATTTCTTATCAATGTCATCAGGGATCTTTAGATTCAAATCCTCAGAACCACCCAAAGCTATCAATGTGTGCAAGAACTTGCCACAGGAAATCACCTGAAACATGTCTTCACTCACATCCTTGTTGAAGACTACTGTTAAATGCCGGACTCTCTCTGGAATGTTGTAAGGTTGTCCCATCACATAACTTCCACAGTCCGCACCTGAGACATGTGAAGCAAGATCGTGCATCATTTCTGACAAGATGTATCTGTGTTCTTCTCCAGTGCGGTCAACATGTCTTATCTGGAAAAAAGATTGACTAACTAAAGATCTGAAGTAAGCTCTTCCAGTGTCCTCAATTGTTTCGTCGCTGGTGTCAGGTATAAAGCCCTGAGCCATCCAATGCTTGATAAGCCATTGCTTATCAAACTGAAACTTTTTTGGAATAATGGAGCTGTATGCAAAACAAGGCTTGAGATGGTAATCTAGCTCTACATAGCTCAGTCGTAGGGCTTTGTTGAAATGACTGGTACTGGAATCCCATTTCTCCTCTCGCAAAATATCTACCCACTTGCTTCTGTCGTTCTCCTGGCGCAGTCTAATGGTGTGTCCTAAACTTGCTGCTATGAAGGGTACACCCTTGCACTTCCGTAAAACTTCTTCCTTCAGTCTGCCAAAACAAACGTTGTTGTAAGTCGTAACACAATTGAAGTATAAATGCATAATGCCACACATGATCTATAAAAGGAAGAAGTCCTTTTACTACCCTGAACTATCTTGCTGGACTGTTGCAAATAACAGAGAGATTATCAGGTGCCTAATTTTTTACATTTCTGATTGTTCTACTCAAAATACGTTTACATTTTTTCTGTTACAAAATAAAGTAAAGTTGTAGCGAGAATCTAAAAAGTACCTTGTGTCTAGGACATTTCCAGAATTATGTGCTTGATGCTCTGTGCCTTGGGCGCACTGGCTGAATAATGACAAGCAGTCCTCTTCTTTTAGATGTTGCAACTTAAGTGGACCCAAACCCAATGTACCAAGAAGTCGAGCAACATTTTCACTCCTTGTTGTCACTATGATCTTGCTTCCTGGATCACCGCTGAGAAATGAACGTTTGAGTTTATCCCAGTCCTGCCAGTTCTCATTCCAGTAGTCATCCAGGACAAGGAGGTACCTTCTTCCTCGCAACAGCCGTTCCAGCCTCGTATGGAGCGTGTTGAGGTTATCACATTGAAATGGAAGGCCTTCTATGGATTCTATGATAGATGAAGTGATCCTTTCTATATTGAACTCATGTGACACATGAACCCACAGCTTCAACTCAAAGTGCTTCGATACACGCTCGGCATTGAGGACTAACTGAGCCACAGTTGTCTTCCCAATATAAGTCTCCCCCACTATTGGCAAGACTGCTGCAACATTGGTGGGCTTCAGATCAGATTGAAGAAGCATCTCTAGAATCTTCTCCTGATCATCATGTCGACCACACACCACGGTTGGAGGAAGCAGGGAGGTCGGCTCATGCCCACCACCACGTGCTTGGAAGGCCGAGTACATTTCTGGTATATTTCTGATACTATCAATTCTCTCGGCGAAATCCTTAATCTTCTTTTCCATGTCATGCCTAAACTGTACACGTAGAGGATTCAAGACAGAAGTTACAGGGCTATTACGCAGATTGGCAAAATGGTGGATCACCTTGCGGCGTTGAACTTCGTAGTAGTACTCATCCAATGCCTCCGTCCCATGGTAGCTAGCATCTTTCAGGCTGGCAAAGAACGCTTCCTCTGACTCAGAAAGCTGTGTCTTCTTCTCAGCTATTCCAAGGGTAGCTTGAATCATGTCCAGTTGAGAAATCATATGTTCCCTCCTTTCCTCAAGATGATGTTCAGACTGCTCCTCCTTCAAAAATTCTGCGATGGCCTGAAAAGGGCTTGCAGAAAGGCTGAGAGTAAAGCATCACCCATTGAGTGGATTGAGTTCCTGAGGAATGAATGTATGATGCTCTGCTCTCACGAGGTATGGAAATGGAAGGATGCTCAAAGGTACAAGAGAGAAGATGGCTGCAAATGCATAGGGACCTCATAAATAGAAAGCTTTGAAGGAAACGCTAACCAATCAAAAATCAGTGAAGACTTCGAATCACAACTACAAAAAGCATTTTTAGAGGCGGCTGGTAACCCTTTGTAGGGGCGGTTTGGCCCGCCGCCCCTACCGACCCGTCCCTACAAATTATGTATTTGTAGGGACGGTTCCTAGGCCGTCCCTACAAATCGATTTGTAGGGGCGGCTGGTGATTGAGCCATCCTTACAAATCGATCTGTAGGGACGGTTCGTATTACCAGCCGCTCCTACAAATTTGTAGGGGCGGCTCAATCACTAGCCGCCCCTACAAATCGATTTATAGGGGCGGCTGTAGTGCCAGCCGCCTCTATAATACTTGTTTATAGGGGCGGTTCAATCTAGAACCGCCCCTACAGTACGTTTTCCTGTCAAAAAAATTTAAATTTATAATTCAAATTTGACCAAAACTGTTTGTTTCCGCGTATTCCATACAGCGTTCGCGTTGCTGAACGCCGCGCGACCAACGTTCGCGTTGCCGAACGCCCCGCGACCAACGTTCCGAACCGCGTTCGCGTTGCCGAACGCCTCATGACCAATGTTCCGAACGCGACTACAAGCACAATAGTATTATATAAACTACAATTACAAGTCCAATTCATAAGAATATATACAATTCATCATTAAATATACACATTGTTATCAACGTCCTAGAGCTAGCCTTTCAGTCTCACGAAGGTGTTGGTACTGAGGATTTCTACCTAAGTCAGACTCTCGATCATGGTAGGCGCCTTTGACGTGTACAATCTGGTCCAATATGAAGTTGCAAAGGTCACCGATGAGCTCTAAGAGTTGGTCATCCTTGTATGAGTCTTTTTTCATTCATTTCTCTTCTCTCCACTACAAGAGATCAAGTTTTGAATTTAGTATTTCATACCATGTACGAAGTTTTTATACTACTGATGAAGAGGTTCAAACTTACTTAAGGGGTGTCTTCTGTAAGCACTGGTGTTACTCATCATAGAACATATATAGTATCCACAATGTACACTCCCAGGCCTCTGCTTGGGGCACTGTGTGTTTTGCATATGAAAATGTTAGGTAATGCTTTTAACATCCATGTAACGAATTACTGAAGAAGTAAGTTACACTTACCGCACATAGTGTTTTTATAGCCAGCTTTTCCTTCCTTGCTGGATCATGCCTTCCGTGATGATGAGTGACATAGAACCTAAATGCCCTGTTCGAATTATTTTAGCAAATACAACTTGTTAGTATCCATAAGTGAACGTTACAAGTATGTATACAAACATATAAGTTAATGAGGATTGTCGATATGTATACGTCTTGAGAATCGATATGAAGTCTTTGTATGTCGCCGGGTCCTTATCTATTGAATCGAAGACCCATGCCATGCTCCTCCCGACATCGACGGCTATACAAATCCAGTCGTTGCTGTATAGATTTAATCATAGAACTAGATAAGCTCTTTTGCATCGAATAAAATATATTGAACAAAGCTTTAAGTATATAGTTGAACTTACTCAAAGTTGTATGGTAGCCATATAGTAGAGTGTTGTTGTAGATTTTTGAAAGCCAGAGCAATGTATGCCGCAACCTTAAGGGACTCTTCCTTTAGTTTCGCCGTACGGATGCGCTCTTTCCCCCCGAAGAGTCTTTGCAGCAGCTAGCTCTTTGGCATCCAGTGTCCATTGTTTAGGGTAATTAAAATTTGTTTGGGCTATAGGTTGAGGGTCTACATACCCAGCTTTCAGACTTGGCATTTGTTTGACAATATGCACTTGCATTCTACAAATCACGGCGTTGGTAAGTTACAACAAAATTCAAAGATTACATTCATATCATATCGAGAGGACAAGGACTTACAAGTACCACGTGCGAATTAGATTCATCTCCATTTCTCCCAGGTGAAAGCATGTGTGCATGTCATTGAAGTCAAAGACAATTTTCTCGGCTGGGCTTCCAAATGTGCCGGTGGGGAAGCATGCTTATACGAGATCTATGCTCGTTGGGAGAACACGCAAGTACCAATCATGGAACCTTCTCATTCCAAGTGGTAGGCGCTGGATGTTCCGGTTTGGTATGAAGGGCTTGCCTCTTTCATATGTTTTCGGGCAATCCTTTGACTATTTGATGGCATCAACATTTGGATACTGCTTTGCAATTTGGTGGAGTTTGCTAGTTACGGCCTCCTTAGAACCCTGTGATGGGACTTTTTTAACTTGGTTCTCAGGCTTGAACTGGTCATGGGAATACCACTTGGACACCGACGAGACGTCTTTCATCGGAACATAAATTGGCCTTATGTTGATTGGAATCTTCTTTCGAAGTTCCCATTCAGGCACGTCCTCGTCTTCTTGTGCATCACCTTCTTCAGGAGACACTCGTTGTTCATATATCGGCTGTGCTTATTGAGAAGACTGTGGCATCTCATCATGCACTTGCTTGGTACGAGCTGGAGAAGGTTGTGGCATCTCATCAGGCACATGCTCGCTAGGAGGCGGGGAAGAATGTGGCATCTCATGTATGTGGTGGTCACGAGACGGTGAAAATATCTCTCCAACCTCAACAACTCGCTCCAAATTTAGGAGAGGGGGAGGCGGCGAAGAAGCAGTCAATATAATGTCCCGTTTGTGCCAGAGGATAAACTGCCCAATAACGTCTCCGAGTAACACTAGCCCCTCGGGAGTTGCGTAGTCTATCCTCCACTGCATGAACTCGGGCTTCACGGTATGCACCTCGACCCTAGTGTAGTCCGGCGGTATTTTATTATTGTGGTGTAAGCCACCAGGAGGATGTGCCACACCCATTGCCACCTCTATCATAGTGTTCTGTCGGCCGCTGAGAAACACCAAGGTGCAACTAGTTGGTTCCCATATGCGATCGACGGAGGTTGTGGCTGTAGTGGGACCTTGGCTGCTAGGAACTTTCGGAGGGCTGCCAACTAATGCCAGTTCTCCCGGCGGCGTCACTAATATCCGTGGCTCCGTAGACAGTCCTTGCTCCTCCAGCGCCTTCGCAACTAGAGCTTTCACTTGGAGCTCAAGACTAGTCTCCCGGTCTCGGCCATGTTTCTTGTACATATGCTTGTCCTCTTCGAATCCTTGCTTCCAGGTCGTTCTTTTCCCTAGCCCCCTGGTGCGGCCTGTGTGCTCCTTGTTTCCCAAGCCAAGGCTAAGCTCATCCCTCTCTCTGGAAGGATTGAATGAGCCAATCTCCTTATCTTCAGCATATTTCAGTATCCTTGATACCGCCTCTTGGGTCTTCGGCTTATCAAACTTAAGATTACTGCCGGATGATTCTGTACTCCTCGCATATATCCAGTTCCTTGAGTGTACCTTTAGATTCGTCACATCGATATTCCCAGCAGCTGCGGCCTCTTCGTCCATCTTCCTAAACTGTTATTCCTTGGCATAGTAGCCACCGGGGCCTAAATGATGGTGGTGTTTGTTCCTCTTCGCTAACTCGGTGTTACGGGCACTGAGCTCCAATGCCTCCGGTTTAGTCTTCTGAGCCACGAGCTCCTCCCATTGACTAGGAGTTATTTTGCTGAACTCTTTGAAGAGAGTTAACCCCTTTTGGATATACTTCGTGTTGAGCTCTGACCTCCAACGTCGGAATGCCTCTCCCATCATCCTAAAAGTATTTTTTTACCAGTTCGTGCTTACCCTCCGAAAATCTAAAATTGACCCTCAGCTTCCTATCCCATAGTTCATTCTTTTTGTTCTCTGGTACCTCTTTTCAGTTAGGGATTGTTAGGTTCAATTTATCTCTTACTAGGGCCCCGATCACATTACGGAATCATCCTCTTAATTCCTTCGGCTCAAGGACATCCCCTGCTGGCCCGACCTCCGTTATCACATAGCATGGCTTATCTGGATATAGATTTACTTTTCTATCCCCTCGTTTCCTCTTAGGCTTGGTAGTCGTGGTTGTGTCTTCAGGTTGTGGAGCAGAGGCATCATGATCTGTCTCTGTGGCTGTTGCCTCTGCTCTCCTTTCCTCTACTCTGTCTTGTCCAGCAAGATGTCGCGGACATCGACGTCGTCTTTTCTGAGTTTCAGGAGGGACCTGTATATACGACAGGTCAAAGTGTTAGCAGAGGTAACACAGCCAAAGCTTTAGCAAAATTTACAAGCTAAGGCTTTTTCCCTACCTCCTCATTCGGGTCAAAGTCCTTGTCCAAATCTTCCTCCGTTGGTCTCCTTCTGGCTTCACGTGGGAAAGGATCCTCGGGACTTACATATCCCTCTTCTGAGTCATCATCATCATCCTCTTCTTCTTCACCTTCAGTAGCCTCTCCTGTTCTTCCTTCTGCTCCCTTTTCCTCCTCGTCACACTGCTCCTGAGTAAGCATCACTTCTAGATCCTTTTCTAACTCATTATCGAACTGGTCCTGAGTTAGCTGGTCCTCTAGTGCTTGCTGCTCATCATGCTCGGGGCATCGGGCTGCACTGTCTGGTATCCGCGACATTATTTCACACTTTGTTCTAATAGATGCAAGAAAGTGTGCTTTAGGTACGTGAGAAGTATAAGAAATAAAAAAGGTCTATAAACAAAAGTAGTCCTATAAAACAACAATATATAAAAAATGAGAAGTAACAGTAGTAGAGGCCTCAGAAATATGTCAATCATCATCTGATCTTGAACTTAGAGCATCAAGGCATCATAACAGAGAAGATGGGAGAATGTAATGTAGGGGCGGCTGCTAATGATGCCAAGTTCCTCACAAGTTTTTGATCATCAGCTCATATTCCATATAATGTATGGACTTAGACAATTTCATCATCGGCAAAACAAAGGAGAGGAGAGGAGAGGGGAGATTTGGCAAAAAAAAAGCAACAGCTGCTTAATAAACATAGAGAGGAAAAAGTGTAAAAATAAGCAGCTGCTGCTTCCCAAACATAGAGGATAGGAAAAATAACCAAAAAACAGTTGACTGCTGCCACGTGTTTGGAAGACCCCTGCAGATCAAAATCTAGTAACTTAGTTCAGTAGAGTAGTCTAGGAGAGTAGCTAGCAGCCAGCTAGTAGTAGTAGGAGTAGCTAGTAGTAGCAAGTAGAGTAGTAGTAGTTCAAGAGAGTAGTCTAGGAGAGTAGCTAGCGACAAGTAGAGTAGCTAGCGACCGGTGGTAGCGATAGTAGTTTCTAAGAGTATAGGGAAAAGGCAGAGAATGTGACCAACACTAGAGTAGTATAGAGTAGTAGTAGAAACGATGGCAAAGAACAAACAACAACAACAGTAGTAGTAGTAGTAGTAGTAGGACAAGAGTATAGAAGTAGCGACCCGGTGATTAGTTAAGAGCAACGACCAATGTGTTCCAGGAAATAAAGCCATTAATAAGAACAATATGATAGAATACAAGCATCAGTACTACCATGTTGACATAAAGCCAATTTGTTGACAGTTTAAATGAGCAATGAAGGAAATAGCTCCAGCAAGGGGTACTTGCTAGCCAATTTGTTGAGAGTAGCTAGCAGCCAGCTAGTAGTAGTAGGAGTAGCAAGTAGAGTAGTAGTAGTTCAGTAGAGTAGTCTAGGAGAGTAGCTAGCAGCCAGCTGGTAGCAGTAGTAGTTTCTAAGAGTATAGGGAAGAGGGCAGAGCAGCAACCAATTTGTTGACAGTTTAAATGAGCAATGGAGGAAATAGCTCTAGCAAGGGGTACTTGCTAGCCATTAAAAAAACTGCACAAACCAGTCTGGCAAGATGCCAAATAGCGGAAGCAGACCTAAAAACCATTGTCACTGAATGACTGAAAGCCTGAAACATGGTGTTGCGCTACTAATTCCTAACAAATGAACCAATTTGCACTAGCATGAGAATTTAGTAGCAAAATCTGAAGAGTAGCTCACCAGGAGAAGTGTCCAATCAGATCAGCCACCTGGGGGAAGTACTAGCCGAGATGCACCAGGGTGAGGCCGGAGTGCTCGGGCACCGTGGCCGCTCGCCACGGGAAGGATCTGCTATATATAAATTGTTGTTAGATAGATCACAGAGGATTCAACTAGGACTAAGAGCAGTGTAAAGAAAGGGTTAAAATAGTGATTATGAATGCCAGCTACAAGACTGAGTAGATTTTATCCCAACACATATCTATGTAACTAAAAGGACAAAAGACATAACTAGAAAATAGCTGAACAAAAATAGATTACAAGTATTTCCTAAATTGTTATTGTTAAGTAAAAGAAATAAAACTTTGTTTCAATTTTCAAGCCATCATTGTGAAGCTCATCAAACTAACTTTTATGTAGTCTGGACATCAATAAAATACGACTGTTAAATCTAGAAACAAAAAAGAGAGTGCATAATTCAGTGTCCTAATTATTGGCAAAAAGATACAGATGCAAAAGAGAGAAAAAATCAACCACCACATCATGCACCACTGCACTAGCTGTTGTTGTCAGCACACAAGACAGAGTGACAGACAGATCATAAAGTAAAGGTTACAGAAACAAAGATGAGTTCATAATAACAATTTATAATGATTCAGCATCACTTAAATCAAATATCAAATGAACTCAAACCAGCTGGGGATGACCAAAAAGTAACATTCACACCAGGACAGGGAGCGAATGCTAGCTGTATGCTGTGTGCATATATATATATATATATATATATATATATATATATATATATATATATATATATATAAAGAAATATCCAGCTAAAACGGGTGGTAACTAACCCAGTCAAAGGTCAACTTCGCAATAAGGCAAAAGCACAGCCATGAGGTGTTTGTATTATAAATGACCAATTCCATAAGATGGTGATATTCGAATTGCTTCTGACTCATAAAGCATATCATAAGCCACTAACATCTACAACTTGTCTTACACCTATAGCCAAATGGACACATGGGTCGCCCTCGCATATTTTCTCTATAATAAACCTTACCAAAAAGAAAAAAGCTCTCCCCAAAAGTCTGCCACTGGGTTTTAAAGCTGACGTCACCAATCCACACTCTCCCTCCGGCCGCCTCCACGGGCTCTCCATGGAGCGGCTCAAATCGGCGGTGCCGACCGAACTCCGGCGGGCCGTCGGCGAGGGCACGGCTGCCGACCTCCCGGCCACCTCCTCTCGCCTGTTCGCCTTCTTCCACACCCTTCCCCTCTTCCACCAGGTAACCCTCGCGCCCCCCCGCCCCTTTAGTTTCTCGATGCCACGGCTCTACCCCAGGAGGCCTGAGTTTGGGTGCTAGGTCGCTGGTTCTGAATGGCTGTTTCCGACTGCAAGGTTATGCAAGAGCTGACCGACCCCGAACTTGCGCTGTGCCGCAAAGACACGGTGAAGGCTGTAGAGTTCAAGGGCCACGGTAATGCGTGCTTCTCAAGGAGGGAGTTTGGGCAAGCTCTCCGGTACTATTCGCAGGTTTGCGTCCACCTACTTATTTGGAACATGCGGATTGAATTTTCACTTTGGTTGGTCGAAATTATATAACGGCTGTAAACTTGATTGATATTATAAATAAGAGCCAGGTGGTTCTTAAATTGAACATCTTTGTTTGTTGCTGTGCCAAGAAAGCATATCAACGGGACAGTTAAAAGAATTACAGAAAGAAACGATAAATATCGCTACATTGGAATTGGATGGTGAGCTTAAATGAGTGTATTGTTTCAGTGTTTCACACCAAATATACAATCTTTTGGATGTAACACTTCAAAAGCAGATGTCTCTGTAGCTCTGATTACATTCAGGGGCGGATCCATGACTCTTTTTATTTATTTATTTATTTATTTATGAAAGCCATGACTGTTTGAAAGGAGGTGCTTTATGCTTACATTCTAGCTAGATCGGTGTTATAACATTCGAATTTAACTTCCCAACTGTTCTTAGGCTCCTGAAAATACATGGATTGCTTAGACATTCATGGGCTCAGGGGGTGCTGCAGCACGGACAGCACCTGTCCTGGCTCTGCCCCTGATTACATTTTTCACCTGTTGTAACACTAAAGTTAAGCAGCTACATCTGCAGTCATCCTAGAATTGAAGTTTGTGGGCAGCTACCAAGTTCAGAAGAAATTGTATTTTTCACCATTGAAGTTTGTGGTCAGTTAGATTGTTAAAATAGTGGCATATTTACACAACCGATCCCCATCCATCCATTTGGAATGGTAATTTTGCTGTGGCTGATTGATGAATATTCTATCATGATAATAACAGATTGTTTGAATTATATCTTGCAGGCATTGCGTCATGTCCCGATTAATTCGGATGGCATGGATGTGAAGTTGGTATCTGCAATATATGTCAATCGAGCCTCCACCATGCATGTTAGTCTTACGTTTACTTGTTTGCAGAATATGAACACGCGGACAAATTTGTGCCCTTTTTTAGTGTCGAGTTTAATAAGTATTTGAGTCTATTATGCTGAAAATAGGACGTGAAGATATACTTGTGGCAGGTGGATAGCAGAACAAGTCTATACCCACAGTTCCACAAAGCTTTAGAGACTGTTGGTTAAGATCTGTGAAAAATATTGAAAAGCTTGGAGTGGATGTACTAAATGTGTTTTCTGCTACTATTTATTTCTGTACAACAACAACAACAACAACAATATAGCCTTTCAGTCCCAAGCAAGTTGGGGTAGGCTAGAGTTGAAACCCACCAAGAGCCCTAAGTCACGGTTCAGGCACTTCAATAGCTGCTTTCCAAGTACTCCTATTCAAACATAGATCTTTAGGTATATCTCAAGCTTTCAAATCTTTTTATTCTCTCCCCCATGTCAATTTCGGTCTTCCTCTACCTCTCCTCATATTATTAGCTTGACTTAGGACTCCACAATGCACTGGTGCCTTTGGAGGTCTCCTTTGAACATGGCCAAACCACCTCAACCGATATTGGACAAGCTTTTCTTCAATTGGTGCTACCTCTAGGCGATCACGTATATCATCGTTCCGAACTCGGTCCATTCTTGTGTGACCGCAAATCCATCGCAACATACGCATTTCTGCAACACTCAGTTGTTGAACATGTCGAATCTTTGTAGGCCAACATTCTGCTCCATACAACATAGCCGGTCTAATCGCCGTTCTATAGAACTTGCCTTTTAGCTTTTATAGTACCCTCTTGTCACAGAGAATGCCAGAAGCTTATCGCCACTTGATCCACCCTGCTTTGATTCTATGGCTAACGTCCGCATCAATATCTCCATCCCTCTGTAGCATCGATCCCAAATACCGAAAGGCGTCCTTCTTATGCACTACTTGACCTTCCAAACTCACATCTCCCTCCTCCTGTACAACTCCGCCAAAGTCGCATCTCATGTATTCGATTTTAGTTCTGCTCAATCTAAAATCTTTAGACTCAAGGGTCTGCCGCCATAACTCTAGTTTCCTATTTACTCCCGCCTGGTTTTCGTCCACTAACACTACATCATCAGCGAACAACATACACCAATGGATATCCCCTTGTATGTTCCTGGTAACCTCATCCATTACCAAGGCAAAGAGATACGGGCTTAAGGCTGACCCTTGATGAAGTCCAGTTTTAATCGGGAAGTAATCTGTATTACCATCGTTTGTTTGAACACTAGTCACAACATTGTTGTACATGTCCTTGACGAGAGTTACGTACTTTGATGTGACTTTATGTTTGTCCAAAGACCACCACATAACATTTCTTGGTATCTTGTCATAAGCCTTCTCTAAGTCAATGAAAACCAAGTGGAGGTCCTTCTTCTGCTCTCTAAACCGCTCCATAATCTGTCTTATTAAGAAGATTGCTTCTGTGGTTGACCTTCCGGGCATGAAACCAAATTGGTTTGTTGATATCTGCGTCGTTCCTCGCAGGCGCGGCTCGATGACTCTCTCCCATAACTTCATAGTGTGGCTCATCAACTTAATTCCCCGATAATTAGTACAACTTTGGATATCTCCCTTCTTCTTGTAGATTGGTACCAATATGCTTCTTCTCCACTCCTCAGGCATCTTGTTCGATCAAAAAATATTGTTGAACATTTTGGTTAGCCATACTATAGCTATATCCCCGAGACATCTCCACACCTTGATTGGGATACCATCAGGACCCATCGCTTTGCCCTTTTCATCCTTTTCAAGGCTTCTCTGACCTCTGATTCTTGAATCCTCCACACAAAGCGCATGTTAGTGTCATCAAACGAGTCGTCCAGCTGAACGGTGTTGTTCTCGTTCTCACCATTGAACAATTTATCAAAATACTCTTGCCATCTATGTCTGATCTCATCCTCCTTCACCAAGAGCTACCCCCTCTCATCCTTTATGCACTTGGTTGAAGTCTCTTGTCTTCCTGTCGCGAGCCCTAGCCATCCTATAAATGTCATTCTCTTCTTCCTTCGTATTCAAATGTCGGTAAAGGTCCCCATAGGCCCGTCAATTTGTCTCACTCACCGCTCGTTTTACAGTCTTCTTTGCCACCTTGTACTTATTTATGTTGTTTACACACCTGTCATGATACAAGCGCTTATAGCACTCCTTTTCCTTAATAGCCTTTTGCATACCTTCATTCCACCACCAAGTGTCTTTCGAGTCGCATCCGCTCCCTTTGGTCACTCAAAGCACCTCTGAAGCAACCTTCCGAACGCATGTTGCAATCTTCTCCCACATGCTGTTTGCATCGCCTTCATCATTCCAAGGGCCTTCTTCAATGACATTTTTCTTAAAAACCTTTGATGCCTCCCCTTCTAATTTCCACCACTTCGTTCTAGCAACCCTAGCTTGTTTGTTCCCACGAGCGTGCACCGGAAAGCGGAAGTCAGCCACCACCAACTTGTGTTGAGCGACCACACATTCTCCAGGTATCACCTTACAGTCCACGCATGTTCGTTTATCCCTCCCTTGTAAGGACAAAGTCGATTTGACTAGAGTATTGGTCGGTACTAAAGGTCACTAAATGGGACTGTCTCTTACGGAAGAAAGTGTTAGCTATCATCAGATCAAAAGCTATGGCGAAGTCTAAGACTTCCTCTCCCTCCTAGTTCCTACTACCATATCCGAAACCCCCATAAACCGCCTCGAAACCTGCACTTGATGTACCTACATGGCCATTAAGATCACCTCCTATAAAATGCTTCTCGCTACTAGGGACAGCTCTAACCAAGCGATCTAAGTTTTTCCAGAAAAGCCGCTTAGCACTCTCATCATGGTCTACTTGGGGGTATACGCACTAATTACGTTTAAGACCATATCACTAATGACAAGTTTAACTAAGATGATCCTATCCCTTTGCCTTCTCACCTCCACCACACCATCGTTTAGGCTCTTATCAATCAAAACTCCTACTCCATTTTTATTTGAAGTTGCCCTGTGTACCAGAGCTTGAAGCCGGTATTGTCCACCTCCTTCGCCTTCTGCCCCTTCCATTTAGTCTCTTGGACGCATAAGATATTTACACGCCTCCTAACCGCTGTGTCCACTAACGCTCTTAACTTACCTGTAAGGGACCCTACATTCTAGCTACCTAAATGGATCCTATTTGGCTCGACTAGCTTCCTTATCCTTCGCACCCGCCGAGGTAGGTGTGAAGACCCTTGCTCATTTTGCACCACACCCGGGCGCCGATGTAGCGCGCCACTAAGGATGGGACGACCCGATCCTTGCTCACTTGACACCGTGTCCAGATCGCGACACGGCACGCGTCAAGGGGTTGACGACCCGGCCCTTGCTCATTTAACACCATACCCGGGTTCTGACATGGCGCGTCGCTAAGAGGGTTACGCCCCAACAGGATTCTTTTGTGTTTCATCTCCATTAAAGTGGCTAAGTTTTTACATTGGCTCGCCGCGCCTAACACAACCCTCCCCCTTTACCAGGGCTTGGGATCTGCTATGCTGGGACACCAAAGGCGCCCCACCATAGGCGGAGTTGCTACTATTTATTTCTGTCACTGGAAATAATATTACTTTGTACTTTTGGCTGAAGAGTTTCTGTATTCTAATCATTCTTCTCAACTATGCAGAAATTAGGTCTGTTCAAAGAATCTCTAAGGGATTGTGACAGGGCCATAACCATTTCACCTAATTATTCTAAGGCATGACATTGCTGTTTCACATAATTATACTGAGGTCTCTGTTTTGAAGAATTCAAGCAAAAGCATGGAGGTTACTCTTTTCATTTCGCCTGTTTCTGCATTTCAGGCATGGTACAGGAAGGGAATGGTAAAAACAGCGCTTAAGAATTATTCATCTGCAGTACATGATTTAGAGGTTGCATTGAGCCTGGAAGTGACTTCTTCAGGGAAGAATAACATAGAACAAGAGCTAAAGTTGATTTTGCAAAAGCATGAAAGTGTCAATGAAGCTGGGACATCAAACTGTGATAGCAAGGATGAATATTTGCCTCTTGCAGGTTAGAACTTCTTATGTGCAGTCCATACTACTTTCTTCTGTTGGATGCGTACTTAGTGACAGATATTATTTGACTAACTGACAGGACAACCTCATAAGGTTGTTATAGAAAGTATCTCAACACCAAACAAAGGTAGAGGAATGGCTTCTACAGATGATATCCCCCCAGCTTCGTTGATTCACGTCGAGGATCCTCTTGCCGCGGTATTAATTAAGACCCATCTCTGTTTATGCCAAATGACATTTCTCCGTCTTCCTATAGTATGTATCGCTGAAGCCACTACAATTTGCATATATGAATGGCCCTAAATATTTGTTTAATGTGCATACGAGATTGCTTTCTGAGGTCTGGTGTTTATGTCATGTCTATGAACCTGTTTTTCCTCAACTAGATGAATAATTATTGCTTCTAATTTCAGTTTGTGTGCATGAACTGAAGGTTTGTGTGTTTCTTACTTGCAACAGTTGAATGCAGATTATCATGAAATCTTCCCGTGAAATACACTGCCACTTTTGCTTCAGTGAAACTCCAGCAGATGTTGTATTCTGTCCTTCATGTACAATACCAATTTACTGTTCAAAAAGGTGCCAGGAGCAATCCGTAGGTGATATTTCTTGTGATGAAGATACTCATCTTGGATATTCAACAAGTATTGCAAACCTGAGTATAACTTCTACTAGTTGCAAGTCTCCAAGATCTAAGCTATTTGCTGAACACAAGCATGAATGTGGAGGTGCCAATTGGGCAGCTGTTTTACCAACTGATGTAGTTTTAGCTGGACGAATAATGGCACGCAGCATAGAAAAAATGATGCTGTCTGGAAAGAGTTTTGCTATCTCCGGCCCAAATTTGGTAAAGTACCTCATTTCTAAATTAGGTTGACATTCTCTTATGCTGTTAGCACCCAAATGTTATGGCATAGATGATATCATATCAGGAATTAATGAGCTAAGTTGGCAATTGCAGGATCTAGTTCACCATTATGATCAACATTCTCCTGCCAACAAGTTGGAATCACAGATATATGCAATTGTCCTATCGTTATGCCTCCAAAATTATTATAGATCAGACCTTTTGTGGACAGAAGATTCTTTATCACAGGTATATATGACATTTATCTTCAGAGATTATCGTTCTAATATACCAGGTTAATGAGTATGGTCTGAAATCTAAAATTGATGGCAATTTGAGTTCCAGGTTTTTGAATTATTATATAAATTTGTCACAATGCTAATTGTTATCAAATGTCTTGATCCATACTGTTTTGATGGAGATAACCAGTCCTCCTTGGAGATTGCCAGTTTCATTTTCCTCAGTAACCTTAATCTCATCTCAACAATACCAGTATTTATTGAACTTCCTTCTGTGTAGTCCTCTTTAGCACATTTTTTATTTGCTTTTATACCTGGAAAGCCATTTTTTTAACATGCAAGAATTTGTGTCATTCCATTTTTAAAAAAGTGGTACAGAACGAAAAGGTCTTTGACTTGCAAACTAAGTAAACACATCAAACCAAACAAAATATGGAAGAAAAGCATAATCAATGAGGATTACTGTTATATAGTCAGTCTTCAACGACTGTAAATAGCCTTTAGATCACTAGCCATCCCGCAATGCAAGTCTGCAACTGTGTCTAGCGTCTTATCTAAAGCCCACTGGTTGCCCTCATGCCAGTCAGACAAGAAATCAGGCAAGCTTGGAACTCAAGCTTCAGTCAGATACCCCTATGGTACTTGGGTTCAAGGATGTTCTTATCTATACCATGGTTTTGTTTCTCGTTACTATGGTTTCCTATATACTGCAATTCCCTACAAACTTTTTCCCTGAGGCATACAAAAATTATAGAGTATCACATTCACATTTTATTTTGGGAAAGAAGAAACTCATGTGTTGATTATCCTCTACAGCTGGTTCTTTTGATATTTCAAATTAAAGTCAATTCAATTGCTATTGTCCGAGTGAGGTCGGTGGATGGAAGCCCAGAGCTCACAGTAAATACAGGTGTTTCTGGAGCTGAAGGTGCAAACATGTGTGGTGTGGAGCAGGTCTGTCTTTTTATACTTTCTGTAATTTTTTCTGGGACTGGGAGCAATCTATCATCCAGCTATTAGAGCTGCAAAAGGTCGTTTGGTTCCTGTTAATCATTGTGCGTTATCTCTCGCTGATAGAACACAATTCCAACCCAGAAGCTCAATACTGGATTAGATTAAAAAAACGGAGAAAGAGGAATTCAAAGTTATTAAAAAAATATTGTATCAATTATCAAGTAACTGTAATCACAGTATATGAGGCTGGTTTATTGGCATAAAAGGCGCCTCGCTCTAAATTGTGGTCTTGTGCTCTGTAACCTTTGTCTTGTGTTTTGTTTGCTCACTGTCAGGTCAGGGTTGCTCAAGCTGTTTATGTATCTGGTAGCCTGTTCAATCACTCATGTCAGCCCAATGTACATGCATATTTTCTTTCACGTGCGCTCGTGCTGAGAACTACAGAATTTATAAAATCCGGGAGCCCAGTTGAACTGTCATATGGTCCACAGGTTTCACTGACCCCCCCCCACCCACACACACACACACACACACAGTTTCCTCCATCTCTCTCTGGTGCAGAGATGAATGCCTTATGCTTTGAACTTTTCATGCTTCTGATTTCTAGGTTGGTGAGATGCAACTTTCAGAGAGACAGAAGTCACTTCAAGAGAATTACTACTTCAGTTGTCAATGTTCAAGTTGCTCAGAACTAAATCTATCAGACCTTGTTTTGAATTCATTTTGTTGTCCACAAAACAACTGCCTTGGTGCCATATCAGAATCAACTTACTACAGGTCCAAAGAGAATTTTGTGAATGTTTCCCTTGGAGGATCTTATGTCTGCAAACTATCATTGCCTGTACGGTTATTTTCGTATACTATGGTTTTTTTAAATATCTTCTCATTTACTCCTCTAGTCACAAATAAGTTACCTTTTAGACTTTAACATGGTCTTCAAAACACAACTTTGAATACTACTTTTGCTACAGAATATTTATGAATCAAAGCAAATTTGTTTACTTTTATGACACTAAATATTTCGTGACACCTGACAAATCTACTCGTGTTATTTTTAAATATCCAAACTCAACATATAAAAAGAAATATGCAATCAAAATTTTGAATGGTTGACTTAAGATAACTTCAAAACATCACTTGTGACTGGAGGGAGTACTTAATGATGATGGATCACAGATGACATGATGATGAGTTTCTTTTTGTTTAGGATGTATCAAAGGTTGATAAGGATATGGAGAATGTCGCCAAATCTCTTTTAGGAAATATTGGTGTCAGTCTGAACATAGATCATGGATGTTGCACGAGTTGTAGATCCCATATTGATGTGTTGTCTGCTCTGGCTACATCACACAGGGAAGAATCTACCATCAATAGGTATGTTCTTCACAATTGCGTATGAAACTTCAAATTTGATTACCTCAACTTCTTGAGTTCTTTTAGAAATTGTAAATTTGGGGTTTCATCCAGACCAGGAATTGTGATAACAACTGCACTTGACAGGTTGAAGAAACTTACATTGCTAGACAAGACTCTCATCACAGAGGCATTACAATCCCTAAAACTACTCAAGAAGCTGAGGCACCCATATAGCAAGGCTCTTGCGCAGGTGAGGTTGCTCATTTGTCTTTATTCAAATTCTGTATCCAAGTCCACTTGCACTTGTGTACAACTGTACACATAAGTCGTGTTCTTATGAACATGTGGAAGTATGTAGGCCGAAGACACAATTGCAGAGGCCTTTGCAAAGGTAGGAGACCAAGAACGAGCAAGAAAGCACTGTGAAGCATCAATTCAGGTAACCATGTTTCTCATCCTCATTTGCCACTCAGGATTTTTACTTGTCTGGGGCCCTCTGAGTATCTGGAACATCTTTCCGCAAAAGGTGAGGTCCATATGCTTTGCATTATGCTGAAGAAGTGACCCCTGTGATGCTGCAGATCCTCGAGAAGCTGTACCACCCGAAACACATCATCATTGCGCACGAGCTTACCAAGCTTGTTTCGATTCTGCTGTCCCTGGGAGATGGGGCAAGCGCAGCAGCCACATTCGCTCAAGCAGAGGCAATATTTTCGCTTTACTACGGATCTCATGTGGAGAAGACTTTGACATACATGGGTGCCCTGAAGAAAGCTGTCAGCGACGTGTAGCATGCTGACAATCCACATGCGGAAATGGCCAGCACGGTTCTGGAATTACCTCACCTTTTGCGCTCCTTCGCTAATCAAGAATTATGTGGCTCTTACCAAGGTGAGCTACTCTCGGGGAATTTTTTTTTTTTACAAAGCAGTGTAATATTGCTTGGTGCAGTTTAGTTTGTTTCTGGACAGGCGGGAAACTATTCCTGGCTGATGACTAATGAGCTTGGGGAATTTTCTGAGTGCTTATGTTAATGACTTGTTTCTGAATTTTATTTCCTATATACTCATTGCCTATTGACTCCTGATACTGGTGCGAAATACTCGAGGTCTCCCAGAAGCGTGGGTGTGGTGGATCTGGCCATCTGGGTCTGCTTCGGCAATATGTTCATTTGCACCGTCACCCGCATCGTCTTGAAATGTATTAAGTCAAACCATCTTAAATTTAACCTAAGTCTATTCAATAAACAATAATTACAATATCAAATGAGCTTTTTTAGATGTAAATGTTAATAATCTCCTCTGCGGACCGGTCAAAACTACCCTTTTCATAATTCACCTTTGTGAGCGAGTTGGTGGGCTCCGCGTACAGTCAAGCACGTTACTTCCTCCGTTCCATATTATTTATCGTTTTAAAAAAGACGTAGTGCATATGAAACAAGGAGAGTGATATAGTATTTGACTAACTGTATAAGGCCAAAATGACTCCTACGAATGGAGGTAGTAACATTTGACAAAATAGTGATGGGCACATAGGTCAGTTGACAAAATAATGAATAACAGAGATTATTAATTACAGGGCCGTAAGACAAGCTTTTTTTTTTTTGAAACTGTAAGACAAGCTATTTACATATTGAAGATACTTTCTTTGTCAGAGTTCCACGAAATCATCCATCCAAACACATGCAAAATCTACGCCAGTGATTCGTATAGCTCGTTCAGAAGAGAAGGCTGATGTGTCAATCATCTAACTTCGTTAGTTGTTTGCGTCTAGCTTACTCTCAACCTCGTCGATGATCTCGAGTTCCCCCAACAAAGTAGCGAATTTCCTCGTATCCTCGTCTTGCTTCCTCTGCGGAGCCTTCTTGCGGTAGCCCGAAGCATTCATTTTCTGCGACAAGGTGTCGTGTTGCCTGCATTTTGGTAATAGAAAAAAAGACCACTGAATACACACTGTGGAATTGCTAAACTAGTCCGATACAGAGATGGTTGAATTGGGAAGACAGATTGTGACCACACTTGCCTTTGGATATCCTCCCTCTTTCTCCTTAGTTTCTCGCGCTCGGCTTCAGTGTTCAGAGCTCCCCGAAGCTGGAGGTACACGGATAGATCCTTGTTTACGATATGTGTGGCACAGTGAGGTGGAGTCGGATCATCCTCTGTCAGGATCTGGTAGATTACCGTTTGGATCAGTGCTTATGTTTTCCAGTGCATCGACGGATTATTAGTAAAACAAATACTGGAAGCATAAAAAATGGATAATGAAATAAATACTGGAAGCGTAAAAAATGGATAATCCATCAAACCTTCAGAGACGATACAGATGTAAGCGTTGTAATTTGGGAATGGTAGCGCTGAATGGTGGCTACAGTCTCGAAGCTTCGGCAGAGCACAAAGGCAGGACGTCTGTTCAGATGCACACAGAAAAATGTGGAATTAGATTCAAATGAAGTAATTCTCATGAATCAGAAGAATCTAATGATATGTCAGAAACAATACACATCGTTCTTGTCAGACCACACACCACTGCTACTCCACGGCGCACTTGATCATTTCAACAACAATTTCTTCCGGCTCGAAAATTTCTGGACCAAGATGGAAGGCTTCCACGAAGTGGTGCAAACTGAATGGGGGAAACCACTCAACACCATGCTACCCATCAAGCGTTTACACATCAAAATGGCTAGACTTGCAAAGGGCCTGAAGAAATGGCGGAAAGAGAAAATAGGAAACACAAGACTCCAGCTAGCCATCACCAAAGAGGTCCTCCTTCAGCTAGAAATGGCACAAGAACTCAGGCCACTCTCAGATCAGGAGAACGAACTTAGGAAACGCTTAAAAGCCCGCAGCACCGGCCTGGCTGTAATTGAGAAGTCACGGATGAGGCAGAGGTCCAGGCTTACCTATATCCGCAGTGGTGACGCCAACACAAAACTTTTTCACATGAAAGCCAATGCACGCCGGAGAAAAAATTACATTCACTGTCTACAAAAAGAGGGTGGGTTAGTCTTCTCCCAGGATGAAAAAGAAAAAGTGGTCGGGGATTATTTCAGCGAGCACTTGGGCACCTCTACAGCAAGGACCTTGTCCTTAAATTGGCAGGCGCTGGGCTATACTCCAAGAAACCTACAGCAGCTGGAGCTACCATTCACTCAGGACGAAGTCCGGCGTACTGTCCTCGAGATGCCATCCGAGAAAGCCCCGGGGCCTGATGGCTTCACGGGGGCCTTCTTCAAGGCATGCTGGGAGATAATCAAAGACGACTTATTGGCTGCGATCAACAATCTCTTCCAACTGCATTCCCAAGGCTTCAAGTTAATGAATTCGGCAAACATCGTCTTGCTTCCAAAAAAGACAGACGCCTTGAGAATCACGGACTACAGGCCAATTAGCCTCATGCATAGCTTTGCAAAAAATTTTGTAAAACTCCTGGCCAACAGACTCGCCCCCCACCTCAACTCCTTAGTCTCCAACTGCCAAAGTGCGTTCATCAAGAAAAGAAGTATTCATGACAACTTCCTATATGTACAGTCAATGGTGAGAAAAATGCACAAGGAAAAGATGCCCACACTTTTCATGAAGCTCGATATCCACAAGGCTTTTGACACGGTGAACTGGAGCTACCTGCTGGAGGTCCTACGCGCTCTTGGCTTCGGCCCACGATGGTGTAAATGGGTATCCATCCTTTTCCGCACAGCCACGTGGAGGGTGCTGCTCAACGGCCTGCTAGGACCGACCTTCCACCACGCCAGGGGGGTTCGCCAAGGCGACCCATTATCGCCAATGCTTTTCATCCTCGCCATGGATCCACTCCAGCGTATTCTTGTATTCGCTACTCAGATGGGCGCCCTCTTCCCGGTCCCCTCATCCACGGCCAGATGGAGAACCTCCCTATACGCAGATGACGCGGCTATTTTTATAAACCCTCGAAAGGAAGACATAGATGCGATCAAGGTGATTCTCCAGGCCTTTGGGAATATATCGTGCCTCCACATAAATTTGGAAAAGAGCTCCGTTCACCCGATCAGATGCGACGAGATAGATCTAAACCATGTTCTAACCTCCTTTGCAGGGATCAGGGGCTCTTTCCCTTGCCGTTACCTTGGCCTGTAGCTCCACACGCGTTCGTTACGGAAGGTACACGTTCAGCCGCTCATCGAGTGGATCGGCCAAAGATTGCCTAGATGGAAAGGAAAATGGCTCAACAGAGCCGGTCGCCTCGCCCTGGTTTCATTCGTTCTCTCAGCAATGCCAACTTATCATCTAACGATATTCCCATTGGCGGCTTGGGCTCGAAAAAGCATCGACAAAATTAGAAGGTCCTTTCTCTGGAAAGGAGAGGAAAACGCCAATGGGGGGCACTGCCTTGTTAATTGGCCGACAGTAACTAGGCCAAAGGACCTCGGGGGGCTTGGAATACCTGACCTTAACAAGTTCAGCAGGGCATTGCGCTTAAGATGGCTGTGGCAAGATTGGGTGGACACTTCTAAACCTTGGGCTGGAATGGAGCTTCCCTGCAACGATCTAGATCGGGCACTTTTCAATGCATCTACGAGAGTCACAATTGGTGATGGGCAAAAAGCTCGCTTCTGGCATGACAGCTGGCTGGACGGTGAGGCTCCAAAGCATCTTGCGCCCAGTTTATTTGAATTAGTGAGATGTAAAAATAGGTCAATCCATCTTGAGCTCCGTAACAATGGCTGGGTCGCCGCTCTGAGGGGCCAGATCACTACAGCATCGCAGGTGGAGGAATTCATCTCGTTATGGATCAGGTTGCAAGATATCCACCTAACGCCGGGCACTCCAGACACCATTACCTGGAAATGGACAGCCAACGGAGCCTATTCCACCCGATCGGCCTACAGAATACAATTCTGCAGTTCCTACAGAGCATTTTGGAGTGATCTCATATGGAAAGCATTCACTGAAAACAAGTGCAAACTATTCGTCTGGACCATGGCACGAGAGAAAATCCTCACTGCGGATAATCTACAAAAGAGAGGTTGACCACACCAAGGCCGATGCGCCCTTTGCAACGGCCCGTTGGAAACGTGCCTCCACTTAGCCTTGCTTTGTCCGTTCACCAGAGCAGTATGGAATCTCATTCTACATTGGGAACACTTCGATGCGAGCATAATCCTCCCGGCCGAAGATCCAACCCATTTCATCTCGTGGTGGGAAGAGGTCCAATCCAAGATAACCAAGGAAGACAGAAAGCGCTTCAATGGCTTGGTAATCTACACCGTCTGGAACATTTGGAAAGAGAGAAATAGAAGAATATTCACAAACACCCACGAAACGGCAATGCAGGTGGCCTCAAGAACGAAAGAGGACATCCTTCAGAAGAAGATGGCTCATTCTTGGGGAGAGTAATCGTCCTAGACGACTGTATAATTTTGTTCACCTCTTTACCCCCCTTGTCCTGCTCGGGGATCTCTACAGCTCTTGTATATAAACTCTCTTTCCTATCTTAATGGAAAGGCAGAGCTCCTGCCATTGCGTTTCAAAAAAAAACACATCGTTCTCGCACACTGCTAACATAGATAACACATTTCTTTAACACAAAAAAAACCTTTCATATGTATCTGTTGATGGCCGAAGTGATCGTAGCTTGTTCACGATATCTAACACAATCTCCATTTCATCCTCAATATTTTCATTTGTCCATTTCTGTCAATCAAAAAAAAGTTTTCTAGAGTGAAATAGGGGTTACAAAGTTGTATTGCAGGATGTGGAGTTATCTAATCTCTCAAACTGAGGTAGATATGCCTTATAAATTTTGTTCGTTTCTATATGTATATTCACTACAATGCTGCTTCCCTCTATTAAATATTTTTTTCTCAAACCGTATAGCAATTTTTTCATTTATCAGACTCCATCTATTTTCGCATACTAAAATAAATCAAATTGGAATTCAGAACATCAAATTCTTGGAAAGACAAACTTGCTATGAAAAGTAGCAACTTTTTTTTTTGGGCCGCAATGGCGGGCAGTTTTGCCCTTCAATTAAGCATGAAAAAGAGAGTTTATGTACAAGAGTTGTGGCATTCCTCCATGCCAAACTCCCGTGCCACAGTAGCAACGCTCAGGGAAAAACTCCCAAGAGCTGAGGCAATTCCTATTCCTGTATTTAGAATGCCCGTCTGTACTGCACTAAACACTCGGGGAAAAGTAGCAACTTACCTGAACAACTGAGGGGTATTCTGATATCATAATGGAATCTTTCCTCCAAGCCTCTTTAGGCTGAGGAAGACGCTGCCAAAGCTCCTCAGTTATGTAAGGCATGAATGGATGTAGCAGGCGCAAACCAATCTCCAAGCATACCCATAGTGTATCTCTACATGCACCTCTTGCAGATTCAAACTCTTGAGATTCATTGAAATAAGGTTTTATTGCTTCAATAAATACATCGCAGAGCTCGTACTGCCACCACGAGTATATAGAGGATGTGGCCTCAGAGAATTTATATGCTTCTAATGATGTCACAGTCTTGCCAATAGCCTTGTTAAGTACTGAGAGTATCCATTTGCAGACTGGTGGCAAAGAACACACATCAACAGTTGCTGGTGGCCTGTACTGCTCTCCAAGCTTGTTCATCGCAAAACGAATGGCATTCCACAGCTTATTGCACCACTGTCGATACCCATGCACTCTTTTGATATCCAGGTTTATCTTGTCAGACTGCAATACAACATATTTTACTACAAGAAGTTTGGCAAAGGCAACACAGAGAATATAAAATGAATTGGAGTTACATATAACCTGAGAAGTATAGGAAATCAGGGCAAAGCGAAGGGCATCAGTACCACATCCTGGAATTCCGTCAGGAAAATCCTTCCTCTGGCCATCTTTTGCCTTCTCTAACTCTTTTGGATCCAGGTTGCCATTTTCCAACTTTTTCTGAAGATTTTCCAGTGATATGCCATTTATTACATCAATGGGATCAATGACATTTCCCAGTGACTTGGACATCTTACGGCCATGTGCATCACGGACAATGGGATGCAAGTAAACCTGATAAATAAACGCAAAAGAAAGTCATTAATCAAGGTTCCATTTTCTAATTGTAAGGCATCATTTCTACTATGTGCGTAAAATGGAGTTTCTGATGGTCACTAGGGAATTGGTGTTCTTCACGTTCAGCACAACTAAAGCTATTGTAGTTGAGTTAGACCCAGAAATCATGTTAGCATTTTAGGTGATTATGTAAACTACACTAGTTTCAAGTAGATGTTGTGACATATAGGTGTAGAAAGTACATCAATTAGTGCAAGGGATTTACATGGAAGAAATGATTTAAAGTGATTAACGCTAGTTAGAATTGTAAGACATAATCTGCTGCTCCCCGTTTCTCCATTGTTGGAGGATGGTCGGCTCGGCCGACCACTCCCTATTGGGAGTTGGAGACCGATCAGCTCCTGTAGCTAGTAAGGCATTAGGCCATAGTAGTAGTGGTTTACTTCAGCCATGTAGAGTGGAGATGGCTGAGCTAAGCTTTGTACTTTAAGAGTAGGAAGTTGGTGTACTCTTGTACCTTAGGAGAAGGTAGTTGGTGTACTCTGTACCTTAGGGGTAGGTAGTTGGTGTACTTTTGTACTTCGGTAGTAGGTAGTTGGTATACTCACCAACAACTATGTACTTGATAGAGGTACAACTACAGTTGTATATATTCTATCCAAAGGCAATACAACAAATCAGTTTAGTTTGCCACATCTAGAAGCAGAACTTTCGGCCAGCGCTGGGCTTATGCAGTGTGTGTGAGCTGTTCTCAATATCTTCTTCTACCTCTAGCCATAGTGAGTGTGCTGGTAAGCTTACTGCTTAATAGTGCAGGGCATCCAAGTGACCAACAAGAATGTTCTCTAACAGACCAAATTGATGGAGGTTTAAATAGCTCAAGCATTAGGCATGGGTTTGCCTAAAAAGGAACTATTAAATATTATTGATTTCTAACCTTTAACTAATTATTATTTTTCTAGAACATGTTGGAGAGCTGCGCATCTTTTATATTAGAGAGAAAAAAGTGTGTGTGTATTGGGGGGAGCCTCATACAAAGCAATCACTTCAGTGTCCTCTAGGAGGCCAAAGAAGATTGCAAAACAAAAAAAAACTAGGACTAATCACCGATAACAAAAAACAACAACGACCTCAGCAGGGGGGGCTCACAACCAGCCTTCTACCCAAACCAACCCCTCTACCCTACCCATGACCAGTTCCTGGAGCTTTGTACCTGTACCCAAGCACCAAAGTCCTGCATCCTCTATGAAGAAATGAAGGGCCAACAAGAAGGAAGGAGAGGCCCCATCAAAGATTCCTTGTTCCTAAAGTTTTGTCCATGCCCCCAGGATCAATGTTAATGTTAAAAGGCTGTTACACTCTCCTGCTTAATGAAAAACGTGCCTAGCACGATCGGAAAAAAAGGCCGTTACACTGTTCTACACAGAAGTGGAATTGGCAGAGCAAGAATTCGGCACGGCTGCAATTGACAAAAGATTGGCACTGCAGTTTTCTCAGAATACTTACCTTCTGAAATGGAACATCCCCGCCGAGTTGCATTCCCATCATCACCATCCGTGCTACCCAAAAGAATAGGATATCGGATCCAGTTTCAAGGACAGAACCAGGGTAGAAAGTACTAAGATCAGGTTTATCATCTGGCCAACCAAGTACACTTAATGGGAAGAGGCCAGATGAAAACCATGTGTCCAAGACGTCAGGATCTTGATCTAACTGATATTTCTTTGCTGGATACCTCTGCTTTGCCTCCAAGATTGCATCATTTTCATTCCTTGCAATAATCCAGTGGTCACTGTAACTACCCATATCTTTCTCTTTGTCATCTTCTAGTGTTACATACCAAGCAGGTATGCGGTGTCCCCACCAAAGTTGTCTTGAAATACACCAATCACATATGTTTTCAAGCCATCTGCAACACCGAAAAGTCATGTGGTATTGATCATTGTTCTATCAATTCTGTAATCCAGGAGGGTGAACATGTTGCATAAACTGACCATAAAAAAGGATGCATGCCTGAAGGAAAAGAAGTGTTTACCTATACCAGTCTTGCTCATATTGTGGTGGAATGATCTCAATCTTTTTGGATTTGACAGCATCAAGAGCTACCTTTGCCATAGAGTTACAACTAACAAACCACTGGGGCCTCATCATTGGCTCCACAACATCTTTAGATCTTGAACAAAGACTCAAGCTTGTCACGGTATTCTTTGTGCCTCGGTACAGATCCTTGATTGACAAGTGCAAACTGTTTACAATATTGCAATTACAATAGCAAAAAAATACAGGAAAAGATGGATAACAACAGCAAGATAAACAAACAGGCAAAACTTTCAATAAAAATAGGAAAACAAATATCAGTAATCTTCACACAAATGTCATATAGTATTAATATAAAACAGGTTTTTCCCACTAACTAAATATTATAGCTGGAGTGGAAAAGATAAAGCCAGTTGAAGAAATAAAACATGTTGGTACCAAGCAACAATCAAGTATTGATGCACCAATTGTAATACAATTAAGTTTACTCTTTGTAACAATTGCTAAGCTTCAGGTTCAAGGAATATGTGCACAATTACTCTATAGATTATTGGAACATACAATCAAACAGTATTCAACTATATTTTTTCCCCTATTTGATTCAACTGAATCGTGAATTTTGGGTATACACTCTAAGATGGTTAAGAAACTTAAATAAAAATAAATTCTAGCAAACCATATTGAATTTCTCGACTACAAGATTGAGGTAGAAATAGAATTAATTATGAATAGCAGCAAAAATAAATCATCTAGCAACACCTTATCCTTCAATGCATCGATAACAGCAGTACGAGCAACAAAACGTGGCATCCCTGCAAATTGTGAGCCTCCCATTTCATTTATGTTCCCATCATCTGTGAAAATATTAATGAACTCAAGGTTATGCCGTTCCCCAACCTTGAAGTCATTGGGATCATGAGCTGGTGTAATCTGCAGGATAGCAATAAATAAACACAATATATATAAAAGAGTGGATACTTATAGCAATATGTAATAAATAGACCAAATAGGAAAAATCAAAATCAAGATATCCAAAACACCACTATGAACACACCAACCTTGACAGCACCAGTACCAAAATTAGGATCCACTAACTCCGCATCACAAATAATTTTGAGTTTTCGGCCATTGAAAGGGTGCAGGGCATATTTTCCATGTAAATGCTTATATCTTTCATCCTGCGGATGAACAGCAATGGCAGTATCACCAAGCATCGTTTCTATCCGCGTTGTTGCGACTATAATTTCACCAATACCTTCTTCTAGAGGATAGGCAAAACATATCAAAACACCAAACTGCACTGGAGATCTATAACCAGGAACCTCTAACAAAGTCTCTCCTGTAAGATCCTTATGGTCAACCTGAAATAGGTAATGGATACATTATTATATTATACTGGAACATGTGGGTGCTGCAGTTATGCAAGGAACCAAACTGTCCGTTCTGTTGGAAATGTGGAAGTCTCATGTACCTCAATATCAGAAATTGCTGTTCGAAGTGCACAATCCCAGTTCACAAGACGATGAGCCCTGCATCAGGGATCAGGGTAATCCATCCAGAAGACATATATCAATCAAGATGGGAAAATTCCAAAATAACACATAATAAGAAAAAATACACACACATTGTCGATGTAGAACCAAATATACCACATACAGATTACAGAACTTTCAAGATTATGGAAAACTAACCTATAAATTAGGCCATCCTTATACAGCCTAACAAAAGCCTCGGTCACAGCTTTTGATCTCTGCTCATCCATTGAAAAACACTGAACATAGATTCCAAGGAAATTTGAGAGTTGAAACAAAACAAAATAGTATTCCATACATAAATGTAGACTTTTCCCAAGCTAAACCATCGAGGAAAACCCCACGTGACCAATCAAGTGAAGCCCCAAGCATGCGAAGCTGTTTCAGTATGGTACCACCTTGCTGGTCTTCCCATTTGAGGACCTGTGAAAGAAACAAATGAAAAAAGGGAACAAGGAAATATAAGAATGAACCGGCAACTTATAATATGGATGATATCTAACTTTTTCACAGGTAATTAAGTTAACTGAGCAATGTATATAATGCCACTACAGACTTTGGGATTTTCTGTGTCAGATGGTAGATTGATTGACGTATGCAAAATTTCGTCGCTGTATGGACATCAGTGCACACTGGCATGAAATGAAAAACATATTTTGGCACTAAATCCTACTTAAGTGTTAAACAATGCCCATCAATGTGGCAATACACCTTGAACATTATAATTCCATTGCCACTAGTGAGGTACGTTATGCTTAAGGAACCAAGCACTTACCTCAGATAAAAAATTCTCACGTCCTATATCATGCCTTGATAGATTCCTCTCACGCATGAGTTTTTTCTCGACCACCACCTGATGGTGCAAAACAAATAATTTAGCTGACGCAAGCTACCATAGAGTATTGACAAAGAGATAATCAGTCCACTCCCATACTTTAAAGAAGAGAATTATCAACCATGGGTGGTATTGCAATAACACATAATTTCTCATGTAGAGGAAACATATCAGCCTGTTCGGTTGGCTGGTTCGTTTCGTTGCTGGTTCGTTTAGAAGTACTGCTGGCTGGTTTGTGTGAGAGAAAAATACTGTTCCGGCTGGAAATTTACGATCGTTTACGACAAGCCACAGCCAAACGAACAGGCTGACTTGTATCCCAACTACTTATAGGCCACTTTAGCTTTGTCCTAAGTTAAATATCTCTAACTTTGAAAAAGTTTATAGAAAAAATATATTAAAATATAAAAGTCCAAAAGAATGCACTATCAAATTGGAACGGATGAAGCATGTTTTATGTGTTGAACTTATTTGATGACAGTAAACAGAAATACCTGTGTAGCTATGCCAGCATGGTCCATTCCAGGAACCCATAATGCATTGTAACC
Organism: Miscanthus lutarioriparius; assembly: GCA_904845875.1. Taxonomy (NCBI): domain Eukaryota; kingdom Viridiplantae; phylum Streptophyta; class Magnoliopsida; order Poales; family Poaceae; genus Miscanthus; species Miscanthus lutarioriparius. The sequence goes on along the minus strand of CAJGYO010000002.1, from coordinate 103,895,646 downwards.
TGACATCCTCCGCCAGCGAATCATAGCATCCTGAATTATTCTCAATGCATCAAAATAAAAGGGCATGAATGGCGACATCATAACACATAGTGAAGAAATAAAAGGACATTAATCAATAGTCACTACCTCAATAGCTGCTGTGATTGCATGGCCTATGTGAAGCACCCCCGTCACATTAGGGGGTGGCTGGACCTGAACAACGTATAAAACATAGATGTGTCAAATGATTCCTATATTGCATAAATAAACAACCTCACTGTGTGAAATCATCTAACTGAACAGCAACATAATGTGTGTGAGCAAATGTTTCTTCTTAAAAGAACCCTTTGGAAAATGAAGGCACACTTACCATTACAAATGGAGGCTTTGAGCTTGCTGCATCTGCTTCAAAATATCTGGATGCTTCCCACCCGGAATACCATCTACATGATAAAAAGGGAAATAAAAAACAATTTATTCACATACTGTCGGGTACCTTAGAACAGGGTACCCCAAGCAAACATCAAAATAAAGCTAGAAGGTAAGCCGTGGGCCCCTCACCTGCCACGACCGAGCCCTCCTCCACCTCGCCTCGAGCCTCGAGCAGGAGGTCTCGGAACAAACTCCGCCTCGCGCGAGGCTCCCCAGGGTAGGCCTCGGCAGGGGGCGCCGAGCCTCGGCAGGGGGCGCCGTCTCCGTCTCGCCCGAGGCTCTCCAGGGAAGGCCTCGGCAGGGGTACATTCTCCGTATCGCGCGAGGCGTCTCGCAAGGCCTCGGCAAGGAACCCGATCTCCGTCTCGCGCGAGGCCCCAGCCTCCGTGTCGCTCGAGGCCGGGTCGCCCGCAGTCCGTCACCCCCCGCCTCGACCGACCCTCCAGACAACGTGTCATGTCCCATTAATGCTTCAACCACTCCCGCAATCTCAGCCGGACGACGGCTCAACGCCACAGAATGGCCGACGCGACCCAAGGTCGCATCAGCGCCATACCGGCTGGGACAGGGTACGGCGGAGATTACCGGCCACTGTGTCCTAACGCTGTATCCACGATCAGCGCCATACCGGCTGGGACAGGGTACGGCGGGAATTACCGACCACTGTGTCCTAACACTGTACCCACGATCAGCCGCCCACTCGAGGCCTCGGCACCGTACACCAAGGTCTCGGCCATCTTGGGGATCGTGCCTGCCGAGACCCCTCCACCATGGTGCAGCCTCGACACCGACCAAGTCTCGGCCTCGCGCGCAGTCCGTCCACAGTGGCTTGCACGTCCACCGCCGCACCCACTCCGAGGCAGTCCCGGGGCTCCCACGACGCACAGGATCTGATAGCACGGCCACGTCGCCCCAGTGCTCCAAGGACGGACCACTCCGACGGCCACACCACCACAGGAACAGGCTACAGGGCCCGGACACGCCGCCTCTGTTCACACGACGCCGTATAGTTAGCTCATGTACCGCCCTAGTCCTCCCTTCATGCTATAAAAGGAGAGGACCTGGGCTGTTTTTAGGGGGAGAGGGACACCTTGTGACACACACACACACACGCACACTCCTGCCGCCTGAGAGCAACGTCTCAAGCGGCCCGCACGACACCCAGCCGAGACCTAGGACCAGCTCCCCCTCTCCTTTAGCTTGTAACCCCCTACTACGAGCACCTCGGTGCAATGAATACAAGATCGATCTCTCAGACTGGACGTAGGGCCTCGATTGCCTGAACCAGTATAAACCTTGAGTCTCTTTGCATCACCATCCGGATCGGGAGCATGCAGAACAAATTCACTGGTTGGTTGAGGACCCCCGGTCCGAAACACCGACAGTTGGCGCGCCAGGTAGGGGCCGCTGCGTGTCGGTTTCGTCATCCCAGCAGGTTCCGGATGGCAGACCACGTACGACCATTGCGTCTCGGCACCGTGGTTTGGTTCGGGAGCCTAGAGTTCATGTCTCTAGGGCATGAGTACGACTTGGTGCTCCTCACTCCTCGAGCCCCACCAACCAACGATGAAGTTACGCCCTGGCAGCCCAGGCGCGGGCGGCGTCCGGGAGGCCGCTCTCGCCGCGCTCGCCAAGCACGGCACGAACAAGGCCACCCCGACGCTACGCGAATCCTGGGCGACACGCCACCCCCCGCCGATATCCTACGACCAGCTGTTGGCACAGGGTCCCTGGCTGGGGACCTGTCTAGCCTGAGCTTGGACAAAGGAAACTTGCCTGTGGCACGCGGCGATGCCCAGTCGTCAAGCTCCGCTCCACCACTCCCTGAAGAGCCGACCCCGGCGGGGCAGAATCTGGAGACGGCACCGTCCCCATACCCCTTTGGGTTGAGAAATGCCGCCGCCTCGTACGCCTACGCTTACTCTGCCGCTCACGAGCACCCCTCGGAACGCCGCCAGCGCTTCGCTCTCGACCTGAGCACCCACTCCGACTCCTCAGACGAGGACGAGGCATGGCCCGGGGTGGATTTTTCCGGACTCCACAACCCTGGGGCTTTGCGCCAGTTCTTGGCTGCAAGCGACTACTGCTTCGGCTACTCCGACTCCGACGACGAAGGCACCTACGACCCCACTCGCGAATGTTTTCATGTCGGGGTCGGGATGCCGAGAGCGGGCGAAGAGGACGAGGGGGCAGGTAGCCGTTCCCCGCTCCGCCCCGGCGCGGGCGTCGCTACACCTCCACGCGCCGTCCTGCCGGCCGCACGAAATGAGAACGTCGCTCTTGCGCGACCTCAGCGCCCAGACCTAGAACAGCTCCGTGAGCTCCAGGCCAAGGTCGAGCAAGACCAACTCCTTCTGCAGCAGCTTCGAGACTCTCTCGAACAGGAACAGCGAGGTCGCGGCGAAGGCGGGGGAGCCCGACGGAGGGCCCTCGACGTGCATCACCGCATCCATAACGACGAAGGGAGTGAGCAACCCCCGATCTTCAATCGCGCTAGCCAGAACGTCGCGGCTGCGGCGATGCTGGTTCGCGCAATGCCCGAGCCTTCTACCGCGGAGGGGCGGCGGGTCCGCGGCGAACTCCGAGATCTCCTAGAGACCGCCGCGGTTCAGCAAGCCGAGAGTTCTGCCTCCCGACGGCACGGGGGCGTCTCGAACCTACCCGCGGCACCACCTCGGCAGGACAGGGAAGCCTCGGCTCGTCCCAAACCTGCTCGAGCACCGATAGCTCACAGGGTCCCCGTGCTCCTTGACCGCCTCGACAATCGACATGAGGGGCAGGGAGACCACGAGGTGGTCGGCCGACGACGACGCCACGACGGTGAGGGGCCCGCCCGAGGCTACCATGTGCACCGAGGTAGCCGCTATGACAGCGAGGAAGACCGCAGCCCTTCTCCTGAGCCACCTGGCCCTCGAGTCTTCAGCAGAGCTATCCGTGTCGCCCAGTCCCCGGCCCGTTTTTGGCAACCAGCCAACCTCGTGAAGTACAGCGGTGAGACCAACCCCGAACTCTGGCTTGCCGACTACCGCCTGGCCTGCCAGCTAGGTGGCGCGGATGATGACCTGCTCATCATCCGTAACCTCCCCTTGCTCTTGTCAGACTCGGCGCGAGCCTGGCTCGAGCACCTCCCTCCCTCACAGATCCACGACTGGCGCGACTTGGTTAGGGTCTTCGTTGGGAATTTTCAGGGCACGTACGTACGTCCCGGAAACTCCTGTGACCTTAAGAATTGCCGCCAGAAACCAGGCGAGTCTCTCCGAGATTTCATCCGGCGCTTCTCCAAGCAGTGCACCGAGCTGCTCAGCGTCGGCGACTCGGAGATCGTCCAGGCTTTCCTCTCCGGCACCACCTACCGGGACCTGGTGCGGGAGCTAGGTCGGAACGTGCCACGCACCGCTGCTGCGCTCCTCGACATCGCCACCAACTTTGCCTCGGGCGAGGAGGCTGTCGGTGCCATCTTCCCCTACAGCGACGCCAAGGGAAAACGGAGGGACGAGGCCCCCGACGCCTCGGCCTCCCACCTCCCTAAGAGAAAGAAAAAGGGGCGCCTAGGGAAGCAGGAGGTCATGGGGGTTGATCTGGTCGGGGCCGTAGAACGCAAGAATCCCCGAGGCCCCAAAGGCCCTAGGCCTTTCGACGACATGCTCAAGAAACCATGCCCTTATCACCAAGGCCCGGTCAAGCACGCCCTCGAGGATTGCTCCATGCTGCGACGTTACTACGCCAGGCTCGGGCTCCCCGACGACGACGCCAAGCAGAAGGGCGCCGGCGACCGGGACGAGGACAAGGACGACGGGTTCCCCGAAGTACGCAACGCCTTCATGATCTTCGGCGGGCCCTCGGCATGCCTTATGGCGCGACAGTGCAAGAGGGAACGCCGAGAAGTCTTCTCGGTCAAGGTAGCCACCCCCAGTACCTTGACTAGTCTCGAGAGGCGATCACCTTCGATCGAGATGACCACCCTGACCATGTTCCGAATCCCGGGCAGTACCCGCTGGTTGTCGACCCAATCATCGGCAACACCCGACTCTCCAAGGTGTTGATGGACGAAGGCAGCGGCCTCAACATCCTCTACGCCAACACCCTGGAGCTCTTGGAGATCGATCGGTCGAGGCTCCGAGGCGATGTCACACCCTTCCACGGCATCGTGCCAGGGAGGCGCACGCGACCCCTCGGGCGCATCGACCTTCCTGTCTGCTTCGGCACCCCCTCCAACTACCGCAAGGAAGTCCTCACCTTCGAGGTAGTCGGATTCGGGGGAGCCTACCACGCCATTCTGGGGCGGCCGTGCTATGCCAAGTTCATGGCAGTGCCCAACTATACCTACCTCAAGCTCAAGATGCTAGGCCCTGGCGGTGTCATCACGATTGAGTCCACGTACGAACATGCATACGACTGCGACGTTGAATGCATCGAGTACGCAGAGGCTCTTGCGAAGGCCGAGACCCTCATCGCCCACCTCGACCAACTCAGTGGCGAGGTGCCTAACTCCAAGCATCGCGCGGGGGCGTTCGAGCCCGCGGAGACCATCAAACTCATCCCGGTCGACCCCGCCAGCCCCGACGACCGGGCGCTGAGGATCAGTGCCACCCTCGATATCAAATAGGAAGCCGTGCTCGTCGACTTCCTCTGTGCGAATGCCGACATATTTTCATGGAGTCCCTTGGACATGCCGGGCATACCGAGGGAAGTCGCCGAGCACTCCCTGGACGTCCGTGCCGGCTCTAGACCGGTAAGGCAACGCCTGCGCCGCTTCGACGAGGAAAAGCGCAGGGCCATCGGTGAGGAGGTGCAGAAACTACTGGCGGCCGGATTCATCAAGGAAGTATCCCACCCGGAGTGGTTGGCTAACCCCGTGTTAGTTAGGAAGAAAAGTGGGAAATGGAGGATGTGTGTAGACTATACCGGTTTGAACAAAGCTTGTCCAAAAGTCCCTTTCCCGTTACCCCGAATCGATCAGATCGTTGACTCCACTATGGGATGCAAAACCTTGTCTTTCCTTGATGCGTATTCTGGTTACCATCAAATCAAGATGAAAGAGTCCGACCAGCTCGCGACTTCTTTCATCACACCATTCGGCATTTACTGCTACGTGACGATGCCCTTCGGCCTCAGAAACGCCGGTGCCACGTATCAGCGGTGCATGACCCAGGTCTTTGGCGACAACATTGGGCGGACCGTCGAGGCCTACGTAGATGACATCGTAGTCAAGACCAGAAAGGCCGAGGGTCTCGTCGACGACTTGACAATAACCTTCAAATGCCTTAGAGAGAAGGGCATCAAGCTCAATCCCGAGAAGTGTGTGTTTGGGGTTCCCCGAGGCATGCTCTTAGGATTCATAGTCTCGGAACGCGGCATCAAAGCCAACCCAGAGAAGGTCTCGGCCATAACCGGCATGGGACCAATCAGGGACCTCAAGGGAGTACAGAGGGTCATGGGATGCCTTGTGGCCCTGAGCGGATTCATCTCGCGCCTCGGCGAAAAAGGTTTGCCTCTGTATCGACTCTTGAGAAAATCCGAGCGTTTTTCCTGGACTCCCGAGGCCGAAGAAGCCCTCGACAGACTCAAAGCACAGCTCACAAATCCTCCCGTCCTGATACCCCCGGCCATGGACGAGACCCTCTTGCTCTACGTCGCCGCAACGACCCAAGTGGTCAGCGCCGCCGTAGTGGTAGAGAGGCAGGAAGAGGGGCACACTCTGCCCACCCAACGACCTGTTTATTTCATCAGCGAGGTGCTCTCCGAGACCAAAGCACGCTACCCCCACGTCCAGAAGCTGGTCTACGCCGTGGTCCTGGCCCGGCGCAAACTGCGTCACTACTTCGAGTCGCACCCAGTGACTGTGGTATCATCTTTCCCCCTGGGCGAAATAGTTCATAACCGGGAGGCCTCGGGCAGGATAGCCAAATGGGTTGTCGAGCTTATGGGGGAAACCTTGACCTTTGCGCCTCGAAAGGCGATCAAGTCTCAAGTCTTGGCCGATTTTGTGGCTGAATGGACAGATACCCAACTGCCACCCACTCAAATTCAGACGGAATACTGGACCTTGTACTTCGATGGATCCCTGATGAAGACCGGGGCGGGCGCGGGTCTGCTCTTCATTTAACCCCTCGGAGTACACATGCGCTACATGGTGCGGCTCCACTTCACCGCCTCCAACAACGTGGCCGAATACGAGGCCCTCATCAATGGCTTACAAGTCGCCATCGAACTTGGGGCACGACGCCTTGACGTCTGAGGCGACTCGCGGCTCGTCATAGACCAAGTGATGAAGGAGTCAAACTGCCTCGACCCCAAAATGGAGGCTTACTGCAAGCTGGTACGACGCCTAGAAGACAAGTTCGACGGTCTCGAGCTAAATCACATCGCGCGGAAGTACAACGAAGCCGCCGACGAGCTGGCAAAGATGGCCTCAGCACGGGTCCCGGTCCCCCGAACGTCTTCGCCAGAGACCTCCACAAACCTTCCATTGGATACACCTCGGCAACAGAGGAGGGCCCACCTGTGGAACTCGCGGTGAAGCTCGACGCCCTCTCTGCTGCCGAGACCCCCTCGACCAAGCCCGAGGTCATGGAAGTCAACGCCGAGCCTCCACGGACTGATCAGGACGCGGATTGGCGAGTCCCGTTCCTCGATTGGCTCGATCGGGGGGAGCTTCCTGACGACAAAACCGAAGCACGGTGGCTTGCGCGGCGAGCCAAGACCTACGCCCTCTACAACGGCGAATTGTACAGGCAAAGTCCCTCAGGTGTCCTCCAACGGTGTATCAGCTCCGAAGCGGGCCAAGCCCTGCTTTGGGACTTACACGCGGACGCCTGCGGGCACCATGCGGCGCCTCGGACGCTTGTAGGGAACGCGCTTTTAAGGGTTCTCATGGTCGAGCGGCGATGTTGGCCGACGCTACCAAGCCTGGTACGCTCTGCGAAGGATGCCAAGATACTATGCCCGGCAGACACATCTCCCGCCCCGCCCCGCAAACCATCCCCATCACCGGCCATTCGCCGTATGGGGTCTCGACATGGTCGGGCCCTCGCAAAAAGGCCCCGGGCTTCACCCATCTATTGGTATCAATCGACAAGTTCTCCAAATGGATCGAGGCTCGTCCGATCAATCAAATAAAATCGAAAGCAGCGGTGGTGCTATTCTTCATCGACATCATCCATGGTTTGGGGTCCCCAACACCATCATCACCGACAACGGACGCAGTTCACCGGCAAAAGGTTCCCGACGTTTTTTGCGGCGACCACCACATCCGTGTGGCTGGTCGGCCGAGGACACCCAAGGACCAACGGCCAAGTAGAGCATGCCAACGGCATGATCCTACAGGGCCTCAAGCCAAGGATTCACAACCGATTGAAAAAGTTTGGCAAAAATGGCTCGCCGAGCTCCCCGCCGGTCATCCGAGCCCGAGGAACACTCCAAGCCGAGCCACGGATTCACGCCTTTCTTCCTAGTCTATGGGGCCGAGGCCATCCTCCCCACCGACTTGGAATATGGTTCCCCGAGGCTACAAGCCTATAACAAACAAAGTAATCGCACCACCCGAGAGGATGCCCTTGATCAAGCTGGAGGAAGCCCGAGACGTCGCGCTACTACACTCGGCCAAATACAGGTGAGAACTCTCAGGGCGCTTATCAGCCCGACACGTCCGAGGCCGAGACTTGAAGGTAGGCGACCTGGTGTTGAGGCTAGCACAGAGCAACAAGGGTCGCCACAAGCTGACCCCACCATGGGAAGGACCGTACATCATCGCCCAAGTGCTGAAGCCCGGGACCTACAAGCTGGCCAACGAGAAGGGCGAAGTCTTCACCAACGCTTGGAACATAGAACAGCTACGTCGCTTTTATCCCTAAATTTCCAAGCATTGTATATGTCATTCCTCGAAATACAATTAAAAAGTATTCTTTAGTTGGTCTAATTTTTTGAGAAACCCCCGAGCCCATCAGAGGCCTCGGCAATCTGAAGAACACGGCAGGAAACTTGGTTCGCCTCGGCGAGAACCAAGCCCCTCGGGGCTAGATAGGGGACCCCTCCCTAGGCATCCCCTAGGTCCCATGCGCCATTCTCCAGTTGTTTTTCGCAAAAAATCCTACGCCAAGTCCCTAGCAGGCTCTGACGAATTAGTTGTAAAAACCCCTCGGACCAAGGTCTGTTTCCTAAGCAAGAGGCCGGTAGAGTCGCGAGGCGGCCTACGCCTCCGGGCTACGGCACTCCCTCACTACCTCTCGCTCAAGGGACGGCTTAGGCCCCAAGGGGGTGTTTTGCAAACGAAATCCGATCAGGAGCGATAGAGGGCAGAGGCTCGGAAACATAAGAAAAACAACTAGGAAACACAAGTACTTCAAAAGTAAAGGCCTCGACGGCCACAAGCGTTACGATACAAAAATAACCCCTATTCTATTTTTACATAGCCCCCGGGGCCCAGATCAAGGCTCAGGGCCTTCAGCATCGGCAGACGGTAGGGGAGGAACCACCTCCTCTTCGAAGCATCGCCAGCGCCATGCCAGGGCCTTCCGCCACCTCCATCAGCTTCGCCACCGCCGCGTCAGCCTCCTCGTCATCATCAGGCAGAACATAGCCATCACTAATGGCCGGGAGGTCGACGCCAAGGTAGTGAGAGGAGATGACGGCCAGCGCCCGCTTGACACCCGTGTGTAGTGCCCCTCGAGCTCGCAGATCTGTTGCTTTCAACGCAATCAGGTGGCTCCCAAGGGAGCTGCCTGATTGAACCCCCTCGACCTCCAAGGCCTCGCAGGCGGAAAGGGCAGCACGCTTCAGCGCCTCGTGCTCCCCGATCTCGGTCTCGAGCACCGTCTGCACCGCGCTGGAAGCCTCGGCGGCCCGAAGGATCTCCGCCTCCGACTCTGCACCACGGAAAACGGAATGAAGTCGAGCGAGAGAAAGGACAACCTAAGTTGGGGACGGAAGCCCACAGAGCTCACCCTTGGCCTTCTGCTCCCAGCGACGGGTCTCGGCCTGACAGGCCTCGGCCTTCTCCCTCAACCGTTGGGCCTCGAACCTAGAGGCCTCGGCCGCCCTGGAGGCTTCACTTCCCAGCTCTGCGTCAGACAAGGAAGTCAGGGAGCAAACATAAGGAAAAGGAAACAAAACAAGGGGACTGGAACTCACCCTCGATTGCCCTCTTCAAAACCACAGCCTTGATCTGCGAGGCCTCAACCGCAGCAAGGGCCTCGTTCAGAGCACCTTTGGTTAGCCGGTGCGCACTCTCCTCTGCCCCCAGCTGCCCGGCGAGGGCCTTGCCTGAGGTCATCGCCTCTTCGGCCCGGGACCTGAAGGCATCCCGATCGCTGACCACACGGGTCAGCTCCTCCTCTAGCTCCTTGACCTGCGCCGCCAAGGGGGCGAGCTGCGCTTGGACCGTGGCCGCCTCGACCTTCGCATCGGCACAGCGAAGACGGAGGTCCTCCACCTCCGCGCTTCGCGCCGACAGAAGCTCGTTAGCATTGGCAAGAAGGCCCTTCTGCCAGTGAAGCTGGTCCCAGACACCCCTCTCCCACCGGAGAAACACCGACTTCCCAAGTGACCGGGTCTCGAGCTCCTGGGGAAGCAGCGCGAGGGTCATTGGTCGCAACAAAGTCAGGAAAGTAAACGTCGCACGAGAAAGAAAAGCACGAACCTGGGTGACTCTGGGCAGTTCGTCGGCCACCACAGATAGCGCCGTCCGTAGCGACCGCTCCGCCAGCTGGCGATACTGCTCGAAGGTGTTCCAGCGCCCACCCTCAGCCGCGTCCTCAAGGGCGAACAGAGGCTCCCCCTCAGGGTCGTCCCGGCTCCGCCATAATACCCGCGGGTGATCCCACCCGCGAAGCTCGGGCCGGACCCGCACGAGGGCCGAGCTTCCCTCGTCCAAGAGCGGCGCTGGCTGCTCCACGGCATTGGTCTCCTCGGCGTCGACCACCTCCCGCGCCCGGGAAGTGTCATCGGAGGAGATCGGATAGACCAACGGCGGGCCCTGAACAAAGGGCACCACCGAGGCGGCCGCCGCCTGCATCTCTGCCTCCTGCACAGACGGCCTCGCCGCCATCACGACGGTCTTGGTGACCTCGGGGGCTCCGGCCTCTGCAATTACGGCCTCGGCGGTCTCGGGGTCTCTGGCCTCCGCCATCGTGGCTTCGGCAGACGCAGAGACGCCGACCACAGCCACCGCGGTCTCGGTGGTCACGGGCGCCGTAGCCTCCGTCGCCTCAGCCTCGGAGACCCCGGGGGCCTCAGCAACAAAGGGCATGCCGGCCCCATCCGACTCGTGAGCCTCGCCCCCACGAGGCCGAAGCGCTCCCTCCCTCGTCTGTGTAGGGGCCGCCTCGGCAGCCCCTCCTTGGGTGGCCGGCCCCTTTGGGTCGACCCTCGCCGACGCCGCGCCGCGTTGGATAGCGGCTTGTGCCTCCGCCACCCAGTGTGCGGAGGAGCCAGGGCTCGCCTTAAGCGCCTTAAGGGGCGCCAAGGGGAGGTCGTCCGCAGGCCGCTTCCGACTAAGGAAAATTAACCTACAGGGTCAACGCAAAACTAAAAAAGCGACTGAAAAACACCACGACCCTGCTAAGAATACACTTGCCTTGATCGAGGCGGCCCCCGCTTCGCCACGGCAAACCTCACCCGCAGCGGCGGAGGCGGCGGCAGAGGCGTCGCTTCCGTATCCATCGACGCCGGTCGGTCCTCAACGGACCCCGGCGCCCCCTCGATCCTCTGCAGGGGCGGCAGCGTCGCCTCCGCCGCCACCCGCTCCACCACGGCCACCGAGCCTACCGGGCTGACGGCGCGTTTGCCTAACGCCCGCGCCTCGGGCGTGTCGGCCTCGGCCCCGGAGCGGGCAACCGTCGGCCCCGGGTCCGCTTCTCCTCCCCTTCCCGGGGGTGCCGGGATGCTTACCGACACCCCGGGCGCCACCTCCACGACATCAGGAAGGTGGTCCAGGGGACCTCGCTCTCCCTCGACCTTGTCGTCCCCGTCCGAGGCCTCTGTCGACAACGACGTCGACGGGGATTCCTCCAGCGAAAGACCGTCCTTCCATTGTTGACGGCGGCGCTTATCCAGCTCCTCGCGCGCGAGGATGTGCTTTGTGCGCTTCGCCGCCTTGGCGTCCTTTCGTCTCTTCTGCGCATCGGCGTGAGCACGGTTGACCGCCCGCCGCCCCGCGTCCTTGGGAACGGGCGGTGGAGAGGAGCGCACGTCCCTCATCCCCTAAAGGAACGACAAACGCACATAAGGGAACAAGGGGAAGGAGGGGACTGAGGAGGTTTAGAGGCTACAGCGGCGCACGACTTAGCAGCGAAAGGAACCCCCGCGATGGCCGCATCGCGATAGGGGTCAAGTTGCCGCCCCTCAGCTTCGCCTCTACCGTCTCCCCCACCCGACGAAGAATCTCCTCCTCGGAAAGGGCGGAGGAGGACATCCGGGTGCCCTCAATGGGCTCACCCGGCTTCATCTCGAACAGCCGCCGTCGCCGAGCCATCAGCGGCAGCACCCTCCGGCATTGAACGCGACCACAACCACAGCCGCGGTGAGGCCGTGGCCCCGCAGCCTCACCAGCCCCTCTAGGAGCGGCTCCAGCTTGGGCTGGTCGACCTTCGGGATGCCCCACTTCCACTTCTCCGGGCAACTCCCCACAATCCACCCGGTGTAGGGGGGAAGCCCTCCGTCGTCGTTACGAAGGTAAAACCAACTCGTGTACCACCGGCGGTTGGAGGACGCGAGTTGGGCCGGGATGTAGAGGTGCAGGCGGTCCTGACGCACTTGGAGAGTGCAGCCTCCGGCCCTCGCCGCCTTCCTCTTGCCCGACGTGCCCGTCGGCTTTGTAGTATGCCCCGCCCGGAACAGATGGAGCCACAACTCCCAATGGGGCGCGATCCCTAAATACCCCTCGCAGACGGCAACAAAGATAGTCGTTTGAGAAACGGAGTTGGGATTAAAATTGTGGAGCTCCACGCCGTAGTAGTGCGTAAGCGCCCGCATGAACCGGTCCGCCGGGACGCCGAGGCCACGCTCGTGGAAGGAGACGAAGCTTACGACGTAGCCGTCGCGAGGCCTCGGCTCCGGCTCGCCGTACGGAGCAATCCATTCCGGCCTGGCGGAGTCAGTCACCGGGCGGAGGAGCCCACCGTCGACAAGCGACTGGAGCATCTCCTCGGTGACGTCCGATGGATCCCAGGGGTCAGCCTCGACGACAACGATATCACCGGCCATGGGTGCGCTGGGGGAATCAGGTGCGGCGGTGAGTCTTTTCTCTCCCTCCCACGCTCTCACTTTTTTCTCGCTTCCTCCCTAGGCTCGCTCTTCCTCCTCTCCTTCTCGGCACTCGCTGCTCTAGCGACGGCTCGGCGGGGGCGGCGCTAATGCAGGCAAGGTAAGACGAGGAGGGGCAAAACTCCCCGGGTATTTATGCAGGGAGGAGGCGAAACGAGCGGGCGATGAAATCGGGGAGATTTCCCCCAATCTGGCGCGGTTAACCACGAGCCGATTTCACCGGCCCACGCGCCCACGTCTCCCGCATTAAATGCGAGGACGGTTACGTCCCATCCACCACGCCATGCTCGGCCACTATGGCAGCAGGTACCATTTCGACTCCCAATAAAACTGCCTCAAAAGGCGCGCCACCCGAGCCAACAGGGAAGATATTCCCTGCGGCCTATTCCTTTCGTATGAAGGAATCCGGCTCTGAACCTATTACGATCTAGGGGTTCGAAGGCTGGACCCCAAAGGGTTTCGACAGCCGCCCCAGGATAACAGAGTCAGGGATGACCGCGGGCGAGCCCATACGGGGCCGAGGCCCAAGCAAGCGAAACGCTTGGGACGCCCAAAGTTGTGTCCGAGACCGGAGGAAAGTCTCCAAATAGGATCCCACCGTAGGGAGGCACCGAGCCACCGAGGCCTAGCGAACGGCCTCGGTACCCACTAGAGACATCCTCTGGTACTCTTGGAGTGTGTCTCTGGACCGCTAGCCGTCCCCTAGCGAACGGGGTACGGGCCTCCACTCGGACTACCCGATAACAGCTCACCGGAAGTACCACCGCTCGTGCCCATCGAGGGTAGCGAGGCACATTCCACCCCTCCTTCCGAGCGAAAAGGAAGCGTGAGGGTCGTACAAAAAGATAGGGGAGTCCCTGACGGCCCTCTCACCCTGTGCAGAGGCTAGGGGGCTCCTCCTGCAAATACGCCGAGACCCCACAACTCGGGCCCATGCCCAAAAGGGGCCTCGGCAAACAAACCCTCACGCGCGAGGGGCGTATAAAAAGTCAGGGGAACTCCCGACGGCCCTCTCGCTCTGCGCAGAGGTTAGGGGCTCTTCCTGCGACCTTGCCGAGACCAGAATGGGCTCGGCAAACAAACCCTCCGTCCAAACGAAAAGGATATGTGAGGGGCGAATGAAAAAGTCAGGAGACCCCCGACCGTCCTCTTGCTCCAGGCGGAGGCTCGGGGGCTCCTCTTGCACCCAAAAACCAAGACAAAAACACGATAAAGGGCACCGAGCCCGTTACGGTCCAGGGGTTCGAAGGCTGGGCCTCCAAGAGGTTTTGACAGTCGCCTCAGGGCAACAGAGTCAGGGACGACTTCGGGGCTTGCCTACGAATGGCCCAGGCCCGAACGAATAGTCGCTCGGGGCGTCCTAAGTCGTGTCCGAGACCGACAGGAAAGTATCCGAATGGGATCCCACCGTAGGGAGGCACCGAGCCACCGAGGCCCAGCGAATGGCCTCGGCACCCACTAGAGAAATCCTCCGGTACTTTTGGAGTGCGTCTCTGGACCGCTAGCCGTCCCCTAGCGAACGGGGCTCGGGCCTCCACTCGGACTACCCGATAACAGCTCACCGAAAGTGTCCACGCTCGCGCCCATCGAGGGTAGCATGGCACATTCCACCCCTCCTTCCGAGCGAAAGGAAGCATGAGGGACATACCCAAAGTCAGGGGGACCCCTGACGAACCTCTCGCTCCGTGCGGAGGCTAGAGGGCCTTTTTTTTGCAACCTTGCCGAGACCCCCGCAACCCGAACTTGTGCTTATGGGCTCGGCAAATGCAATAAGAACTGATCACTCAAACGCGAAAATGGAGAAAGCGCCTGGAGGAGTAACTTCACTCCTCCAGGGGCTCGGGGGCTACACCCGGCGGGTGCGCTCGCGCGCACCCACCGGAACCTCAGAAAACAAACCATTTCCTACGGAGCAGGCATAAACCCAGCCTCGACGAACCCTCAGAGAGAGTGCACGCACTCACCCCGAGGCTCGGGGGCTACTGTCGGGTACCTTAGAACGGGGTACCCCAAGCAAACATCAAAATAAAGCTAGAAGGTAAGCCGTGGGGCCCTCACACCTGCCACGACAGAGCCCTCCTCCACCTCGCCTCGAGCCTCGAAAGCGGGAGGTCTCGGAACAAACTCCGCCTCGTGCGAGGCTCCCAGTGGTAGGCCTCGGCGGGGCGCCGAGCCTCGGCAGGGGGGCGCCATCTCCGTCTCGCCCGAGGCTCTAGGGAAGGCCTCGGCAGGGGTACATTCTCCAGATCGCGCGGAGGCGTCTCGCAAGGCCTCGGCAAGGAACCCGATCTCCGTCTCGCGAGAGGCCCAGCCTCCGTGTCGCTCGAGGCGGGTCGCCCATGATCCGTCACACCCCGCGCCGACCGACCCTCCGGACAACGTGTCATGTCCCATTAATGCTTCAACCACTCCCGCAATCTCAGCCGGACGACGGCTCGGCGCCTGAGAATGGCCGACGCGACCTAAGGTCGCATCCGATCAGCCGCCATACCGGCCGGGACAGGTACTGCGGAGATTACCGCCATCGTGTCCTAACGTCAGTATCCACGATCGGCGCCATACCGGCCGGGACAGGCAGTGCGGGGAATTACCGCCATCGTGTCCTAACACTTGTACCCACGATCAGCCGCCCACTCGAGGCCTCGGCACCGTACACCAAGGTCTCGGCCATCTTGGGGATCGTGCCTGCCGAGACCCCTCCACCATGGTGCAGCCTCGACACCGACCAAGTCTCGGCCTCGCGCGCAGTCCGTCCACAGTGGCTTGCACGTCCACCGCCGCACCCACTCCGAGGCAGTCCCGGGGCTCCCACGACGCACAGGATCTGATAGCACGGCCACGTCGCCCCAGTGCTCCAAGGACGGACCACTCCGACGGCCACACCGCCATTGAGAACGAGCTACTGGGGCCGGACACGCCGCCTCTGTTCACACGACGCCGTATAGTTAGGTCATGTACCGCCCTAGTCCTCCCTTCATGCTATAAAAGGAGAGGACCTGGGCTGTTTTTAGGGGGAGAGGGACACCTTGTGACACACACACACACGCACTCCTGCCGCCTGAGAGCAACGTCTCAAGCGGCCCGCACGACACCCAGCCGAGACCTAGGACCAGCTCCCTCTCTCCTTTAGCTTGTAACCCCCTACTACGAGCACCTCGGTGCAAGGAATACAAGATCGATCTCTCAGACTTGACGTAGGGCCTCGATTGCCTGAACCAGTATAAACCTTGAGTCTCTTTGCATTACCATCCGGATCGGGAGCACGCAGAACAAATTCACTGGTTGATTGAGGACCTCCGGTCCGAAACACCGACACATACTTCTTACAATGAGTTGCAAAGGCTCTAATGTTAGCATTCAGTAAAGTGACAACAAGCAACATACGATTCCTCAACAGCAGCTGGGCTATATTGTTTCGCCATCTGATAAGCCAGCACTTTTTTTTTGTGTGTCGGGGCTACAGCATGGGGGCCATGGGCTAGAGCCCCTTAACCATACCAGAGCCCTGGAGTCCACTGAATTTTTAGGCAAAGTTTTATAGCGTAGGAGGGGCAGCAGTCGGAGGTACAAGACGTGTCGCACTTTTGTTCAGCCCTCGCCTACAAAATTTCCTGCATCCGCCGCTGGTTAAGAGGAAGCTCCACCCAAAAACGTTCGCCGTAAACGCGACTACAATTCCCGCGCAGCCTATAACCAGGGGCGTCGCACTTACACGCCAATCGCGTTCGAGAATTCAAAGCGGAGTGAGAGGAGGTCGAGTCCGCGGGCGGTCACCTTCTCCATGGCGTGGATCGGGCGGCCCCCGCACTCGCCGCCGGCCCCTGCGGCGGCGGTTGTCCGGGTAGAACGGGACGGATGGAGCCCCCACGTCCGCGCCGCGGCGTGCTGGCGTGCTGGAGCTTCTTCCCGGTCCCGGGGTTTAACAGGGCGATCGAAGTCGGAGAAGTGCTCGAGTGGCGGCGCCTGCCGTGTGATCGGTGACCGGGATTTATACGAGGCGGCTTCGTGAGTGGCAAGGCACCCGCCACAGAAGTTGGGCTCCCAATCCAATGGTGGAAGTGGAATCCAGGGAGTGCTTGACGGGTAATCCGAGTCCTCGCACGCGAGGGCTTGATCAATCCGAGTCTCATTTGCTGCCAGGACATATCAATCCGAGTACATAGTACTCCTATTAGAAAAAAGTAAATTTGGAGGCTCTGGTGTTGAACCGGTGGGGTCTCGACCTAAATCTTGGATTCAGTTCTAAATTTGAACTGAGCAGTTCTCCCATTTTGTTTCCAAACACGTCTGGTGGGTTTTGAGACTAATGAAGTCAGTTCAACATCGTTATGGAGGTGTACGTCACCTGTCACTGAGAAAGTGAAAAGGCAACAAAAAAATGCGATAAATTGAAATTGCTAAAATGTTCAGAGCTATCAGAGTGTAAAACACATAGACCACAACGTTGACATGATCTGTTTTTCCTCAAAGAACGCTACTCCCTCAGTGCCCAAATATATGGCGTGCATGTATTTTAAAATTCAAACTTTATTATGTTTGACAATGAGCCTGTTCGTTAGTTGGTTTCTGAGCTGATAAGCTTGGTTGGTGCTGGTTTGTTGTGAGAGAAAAACACTGTTGGCTGACTGATAAGCCCTGGCTGAAAGCAACAAGCGAACAGGCTTAATAATTAGTTTGAGATGTTTATAGTACAAAAGTGGTTATGTTGAATTTATTATATTTAGAAATATCTTTTAATTGTCAATTTTCATCATAAATTATATAGTTGTAAGAGAAATTAACGGACAAAGTTTGATCTTAAGTAAAATCACATTTTATATTTCAGGATAAAGGGACTATATAGTAGGCATAAGGTCAACATAAACAGACCTTAAGAATCGGAAGAAAGGTTTTACCTCTGATCCAGCGAAACTTGAGAGGCAGGTATATTTGGCAAAAAACTTGACAGCCAAGTTTGTTTGAAAAGAACCGTTCCATCTCTAATTAACCCCTCTAATAGAGGGGCCAAATTAAATTGCGTAAAGCAGCATGATCCAGTCTCATTCAAAAGACCAAAATATTTTGGTTTATGGCTTTAACAAGTGACATAGACAATAACAAGGTCTACTTCTTCTTTTTTTTAAGATGAATAAACATGCTGATCTGTCAGGGCATTTCCAGCAGCTCCATGAGTTATTGAGGGGCTACTTGGTTTACATCAATCCTTGCCTCGCCGGGCCCTGACCGAGCAAGCTTGCCTTGCTAGCGCGGGTGAGCCAATTTGGCTCTCCCACAGAAGCAAGGCAAAATCTTGCCTGCATGGACTACAGGGTAAGCTGGCTCAAGATTCAAACACAAGTTCACATCTGATTTCTCACTGAGCAAGGCAACACAGTGGCTAGCAAAGAATCCAAGCAGCCCCTAAGCTGATGATAGCCCAGCCCATATCTGGACCAGTTTGCTGCTGGCACTAGGACAGGCTCCCCTCTAAAAAAAATAAAAAAAAACTGGGACAGGCTTCATCTGCACCGGACTCAACACGGGGTTCACCAGCCCTGCCCAATTGTGCATTGTGCACCGTGCATACCTTTGATGGCTGCTGGCCTGTTGCAAACCAAACAATAAGGCCGTAGCCCAGAGGATATTCCGAAAAGTTTTGTACAGGTATTATAATTTGCAAATTTTAAAGACATAAAAAAGTCACTGGAATGAAAATTTTCCAAGGAAATTTCATCTCAAAACCCCAGTCAGGCGCTAGCACTGCGAGAAGGCCGGAGGCGGAGTCTCTGGATTTTAATCGTTTCCTGTTCCGAACAATTTTAGCCACACGCGTGCAGTTCTTCCGTTGTGCCAAACAACCGGCGAACAACAACCCGCTAGTGCCCATTTTTCTCGCCCTGTGGCCTGCGATGGCTGCCGCGTCAAGCATCATCTAGCGCCTGCGAGACCCCGAGTCACATCACTCTCTCAAAATGGAATCGGATAATCGGATAAAGAAGAATGGTATCACTGTACGTCTGTACCAGGCGTAGTGCCACCGCCCACACCGTCACCACCCCGTCAGGTCGACGACGACGCCTTCGACCGTGACCCCGTGTTGGCACTTGGCATGCCGCATCCAGCCACACTCCTTCTGGTTCCAGAATGAAGTCCGGCGTCTTTTCTGCGTTCGGTGGCGTGGTCGATTAGCGTCGGCTTGTCGCGGGGCCTTCAGTCCTTCCTTCACAGCTTGTGTACACACAGCGCCTGCAAGCACGCAAATTCATTCAGACTGAGGCATGGTTTAGTTGGCTAAATTTTGGAAATCGGGTTACTGTAGCACTTTTGTTTTATTTGGTGATTAGTGTTCAATCATGGACTAATTAGGCTCAAAACGTTCGTCTCGTAATTTCCAACCAAACTATACAATTAATTTTTTTTCGTCTATATTTAATCCTCCATGCACATATCGCAAGATTCAATGTGATAACTACTGTATCACTTTTTTGGAAAAGCTTTTGAAACTAAACAAGGCCATTCAGAACGAGAGACTTCACAACCGGTACCCAAACAGAATAATAAAAAGGTATAACGAAAGAGTGGTATCAATAATCAACCGTCCTTTTCGTACCTCTTCTTGAATGCAGAGTTCTGCGAGGAGGGATTACTAGTCACTGTCAACACAAAAGTCATACGAGCCTGACTGCGCGTCAGCAATGAATCAGGCCGGCCGCACGTACGCGAACGCACCAATATAAAACTGTGGGTTGGCGAAATAGACAACCTCACCTCCTCGGCTCCTCAGCCTGCAGTGCCAGCCAAAAACAGCCCCACTCGGCCTACCCGGCTACTCAGCACCAAGAACAGACGGCCAAGTGCACTCGCGCCTTTATATAAAGGAATACACCAGCAGCATTAGCTTTGGTTTCTTCTCCTTGTATGAACATACCCATCGCAGGGCATTCTCGAGCATAGCGTCTGCCTTTCCCCTCCTATCCTCCACTCCTTTGTCCAGAGCTTTGAGATGGCTCAGGTATGCAGAATTCTCCCTCCTGATTTGGTTCTTCAGTTCCTTCGGTTGCTCATAGCTCTGCGTTGCTTGATCGGTCCGCAGCAGAAGGTGGTGCTCCGGGTTCCAACCATGACAGATGACAAGATCAAGCAGAAGGCCATCGAAGCTGTTGCAGACATTTATGGTAACATTTTGCATCCACCCTCTGGTTGACTGTCTTCCTGTTTTCTGGATGATGGATTGTTTTGCTGTTGAGGCTTGGAAAATATGTTCTGCAAAAGAAGGCATTGGATATGGTATTTGCACAAACTAGCATATTGTTTGTTTCATTGTTTGCCCACCATTCAATCTTTAAGGCACATACTTCCAATGATTAGGATGAGTTTAAGACAGAAGCTTTTTTTTCGAGAACACGACTTCACGTGTATTTCATTAAGTAGAGTTTAAGACAGAAGCTCGAGAGGATAAATCATATTAGGTGGAATTCGCTTATCAAATATGCTAACACAAAGATGAGGACCACTCAGGAAATCTGTGTGTGGTCCGAATGACTCTTCTTTATGCATGAAAGTTGTACAAGGGGTTGGTATATGTTTCACAAAAAGAACTGGGGTTTTCAAATCCAGTACATAAATATTTGAAAAACGTGTAGACTGAAGAAAACTTAGCAACCTGTCTATTCGATTCTAGTTGCTATGAGGATATTTACTTGTTAGCAGTAAGCAGTTATAATCTTCGAAAGAATGTTTTCTCAGTCTGGTTTTTCTTCATGCCATATCTTAACAGCAGTACAACACATAAAATGGAAAAATAAATATACTTCTACAAAGCGCTGAACAAGAAGAAAGAACGATGTGTCAGCAAGAAAATTTGATGATACATACATTCTTCCGTGCACAGGTATTGACTCCATAGCAGCGGATCTGAAGGAGAACAAGATGACCATCATAGGCGAGATGGACGCGGTGGCGATTGCCAAGAAGTTAAAGAAGATTGGGAAGATTGACATTGTGTCTGTTGGACCTGCAAAAGAAGAAAAGAAGGAAGAAAAGAAAGAGGAGAAAAAGGAGGAAAAGAAAGAAGAGAAGAAAGAGGAGAAGAAAGAAGAGAAGAAAGAAGAGAAGAAGTGATAAACCTATAAAACATATAATATCATCACATGGCCTCACCTATCTTCAGTTGCAATAGCTTTGACTTTGGACTGATGTTGCTATGTGGACTTACTATGTAATATTTATACTACAGAGTACATACAGTATTAGTTAAAAATAAAAGTACAATCTGTGCATTGCTTTTAGCATCTACGCTACCTCCTAACCAACTTATGTTCGTAAGTAATTAGATGTTCCCTTCTTTATGCAGCAAAGTGACAGGAGCTCTGTCTTTCAATTAAGGTAGAAAAGAGAGACTAGATGGCTAGATGCTCAATCTAACTAACATTTATCAGGAAACTCAAATATCCTGGCAGACCTGTATAAAAAAAAAATGAATCATATGCATACTCCTTGAAGCAACGGAGGACTGGACAGACTGAATCTTGAAATCTATATGAATAATAATTAATATACTAACTGCCATGTTGCACCTATCGCTATCACTTAAAGAAAAGGTAAACTTTTTAACAGGTATGAGTACCAATCAAGCAGTCAAGTGATCAGATACTGCCAATATCTTAAACAGCACCGGAAAGGGGCAATAATGCATAGACTTCCACCTCTTAGTGCTTAAAGATAATTCACGATGCATTTTACAGGCTTGTCTAATTTCTAACATGTAATCAACAAATCCTATGCTAGGGTTGGTAGAAATGACTTTCTGTGCAGAACCCATACCAGGAAAGGCACTAGTTACTGCAGCGATGTTGCTAACAGTAACAAGTCATGCAACTATCTAGGTATGATTTCTTGAGCATATCTAGTTGAGGGAGCAATATAAATCTTTTTCATTCTATCAGATCAGAGGACCAGGGAATCAAGATTTATTGATTACTCATGACTAGTGTCCGCCACCCTATCTCAAACAAGAACAGCATACAACACTTCTTTTCTGTACTTCATCAACAAACAAAGAATCCCGCAGGACATGTGCTACATCAAGCATAAAAATTATAGTGTAACCACTTCCATAGGATACTCCTTCATAATCCATCTGTCAGAAACGCAAACAGCCAAAAGAAATGAACCTCTGCATCTAACTATAGAGCATCTCATCTCACCATCTTCTAAACCCTCCAAACCTTGACAGCAGATGAAGATAATGACCCTTATCTGTCATGTACTTAATGACATTATTAGCTTGAGTATCCTTCCCAGCAATCCGCAGTCTACTTACTAGACTACTGTACACAGAGAAGTTTGGCGTGCATCCATGTGAGTCCATGTCCTTCAGCATAGTGAATGCTTTATCAAACTCCCCTACTGTGCAAAGCCCCCGTATCATTGAATTGTATGTGTACACATTTGGAAGCTGCCCTCTCACCAGCATATCATCAAAAAACCTCTGGGCTTCCTCAAATTCCCCAGCTGCCACATAGCTTGAGATCATAACAGTATAGCAGACAACATCTGGGTCACACCCTTTCTTGATCATCTCATCAAAGAAATACTTGCAAGCTTCTAGGTTGCCAGCACGGCCAAGACCATCTATCAAATTTGTGAAATGGAGCACATTTGGCACACACCCAACATCACTCATATAGTTCAGCAAATTGAGAGCTGCGAGGGGTTTGTCTCCCTTACCAAGCACATGAAGCAACAGATTGTAAGTATGGAGGTCCGGCGTAAGCCCATTTGTTCCCATCTCATCAAGTAACCGATGGAATTGATCCAACTTCCCGAGCATATACTTTGCACGCATCACCACATTGTATGTCAAGACATCAGGTGAGTACCCCTCAAGGATCATTTTCTCGTGAACCCACTCAATCAGCGAGTACTGCTCTATGGTCAGAAGTGTGTGCAATATTGCATTAAACGCATTTCTGAATGGGCGGTAGTTGAAAGTACTCGACTTGATGAACCTCTCCACCAGCCTCCGCCTCAACCCAACCTTCCCAGATGCACATATCAAGAGGTGGAACGTCCGGGAAGAGACAGGCAGCCCCTTCTCCGTCATCTCCTCAAACAGCCGCCACATCGCCTTGACCTCCCCACATTCGGCGAAAACCTTCATGACGAGGTTGTACATGCTCGTGCCGTGTTGGTACCCTTCCTGCTGCCCCGCCCATATGAAGAACTTATACGCCAGCTTCGGGTACCTCTCACGGTTCACACTGTCCACGGACACAACAATCCTGAACAGTACCTCCCTCACCAGCTCAATGGACACCTTCGGGCGCATTTCATCGAGCGCCTGGCGGGCGCTGAACCCCAGGCCATCCTGCAGCAGTATCCTAAAGATCCTGTCCGCCTCCAGCCTCACATCCTCGAAGAACCGCCTCCTGGAACTGTGTCCAGGGGAAAAAGTTTCACCGTCATCGTCATCGCCCTCCGGCGGGCCTCGGGGCGGCGGCAGCCGGAGGAGTACTTCCCGCGGGAAGCGGCCGGCGTTCAGGCCTGCCACCTCCTCCCCTCCCTCACGGACTCCGTCGCCATTGCGCTGTCCAGTGTCTGGAGGACTCTCACCGCCGTTTCTGGAACCGACGCTGCAGAGACGCCGCGACGGGCAGAGCCGGGCCGAGATCGCCCGGGCTGCTCGGAACGGAGGTAGGTGAGCGCCCGTGATCATAGAGTACGCGCACTCAAGCACATGGCGAGTGAGTGGCTCCACGGGAAGGTGATGGCGCCGAGCTATAGTTCGAAGGGTGGGGCGGCACGGCGGCTCGCCGGTGCCAAGGGAAAGGAGTCTTAGCTGCCTGCTGCCGCCGTGCGCTCAATTCCGCCACGAAATGAACTCACTTGCCAGGGCAGAATCTTTGTTGCCTGCTTATTGGGCTTCTCTGGATATGGCACATGTTGCTGTTGGGCCTCAATCTGGCCTACTCATTCCTTTGAAACATCCACAGATTAGCGACGACCCGCTCTTTCTGTAGTTCAAAAGGTCCAATTTATCTCCTCCAATTATAACGGTCGTTCAATTTCCCTCCCTAATCAGTAAAACCAGTTTTTTAAAACCCCCGTGAGCTTTTGAAAACTAGTTTTAGTTTTTTTTTCTAAAATCATGCTCTATTATGGCTGGTGCCTAGCTTGAATTGTTTGAATCTTGATAAACTTATTTTGACGCTTATTTGCTAGTATAAGCTCTCGTTGTCAATTATAATTAGTCAACGTTGATCGTTTGAACTACAGAGAAGCGTCAGTGAGGTCATTGATCCTAGATAAAAAGTCCTTCCCTAGATAAAAAGTAGTTGTGTTAGCAGTGACTGCACGCATCCTGCCGCACATAGCATGTTCTCATTTCTATTATAACCGGTATACGCTATTGACCAAGTGACTTTGATGACGACACACCATACTTCATAATATTTATTAGTATGAACATATCGTCTTTCGTGTCATTTGATTCTACCCGTATAAACATTTTGTCCCATGTGCTACCATCTAAAATTTCTTGTCACGTTATGCTGGCTTGATGACGCTTCTGCGATCAACGACTAGTATAATAGATAGCGAGAGCTTTTACTAGCAATAAGCACAAAAATGAGCTCATTAAGATTCAGTTTCAAGCTAGACAGTTACGAGCTAGACACCAGCCATTCAGAAATTCATCCATTCAGGAAACAAGCCAACAACTAAATTAGTTCCTGACCATTCAGGAAGCAAGCAATATTTTAGATTTTGGGCTATAACTTAAGTTCATCGGTAGTGGTTCTTACTATTTTAAAACCATCAGATCTATTAAATCTATCTAAATGGATGGCTCTTATTTGCCAGCACTGTAAAAACAGAACATTTGGATGCAGCACGCGACAAGCACGACTGTACGAACGCAACAAAAACGGAACATTTTTTTCAACATATACATATACATACATACAACTACTTGTGGAAATGTTGATACACAATCACACGAACATGTAAAACCAGAGCGCACCACGGCGAACACAACCAGCACGCTTATTCCAGCTTCGGCTCCACATCGCAAACCACATCATTCACGTGTACACAAACCTGACACAATAATCACACAGAGCAGCGGTGCTCTCCAGACTCCATTAGTAGCAGCACTTCACATGGTATTCGTGTTCAGCTTCGCGCTGCCGATCTCTTCCCCGCGGATCACAGGCGCCTCCGTCGCATAGCCTTCCTTCACGTCTTCCCCTGCAACCCGTCTCTCGTCAGCTTTGCTAATGGTTAGTTCCTTCTGGCAAAAAAAAAAAAAAAAGGTAGTTATATTGTTCCAATGTACCTGTGGCTGTGGTTGGCTGTACGGTCTCGGAGACCCGGTTCCCGCCGGTGAGCGACATGACGGCATCGCGCGCTTTGGTGATCACCTGACCGGGCGCCGGCACGCGCTGCGCTACCGTGCCCCCGACGTCCTCCTTGCGCCGCTGCACGGCGCCAGAGATCGCCTCGCTGAGCGCGCGGTCCTCGTCATCCGGACGGAGCTTCTCGGCGATGTACCCCGTGACGGTCACCCCCTTGTCCTGCCCGCCGGCGCCGGGGGTGGCCGTGTCCTGCTGCACGCCGGGCCCGGGCGTCGCCGTGCCGGCAGACTGCGTGGCCTGTTGGACCTTGCCCGCCACGGCGGTGCCGACGCCGGCGACCTTCTCGTACACGGTGCTCGCCAGCTGCTTTCCGTACTCCGTGGTGCCGGCAGCCGCGGACTTGATCTTGTCCGTATAGCCCGCCGGCCCCGACGCGGTGTTGGTCGCGTTCGTGGCAGCTGGGGCGTCCTTCCACTCCTCAGCGCCGGTGTCCGACACCGGCATTGCCTCGCTGTGTGCGCCTTCCGCCTTCGCCGAGCTCTCCTGCGGACGGAGGTTGGGCGCGACGGCGGTGCCGACGCCGGCGTACACGGTGGACGCCAGCTGCTTGCCGTACCCAGTGGTGCCCGCGGCCGCCGACTTGATCTTGTCCGTGTACCCGGCGCCTCTCGTCGCGTCCGTGTCCGTGGCCTCGGGGGCGTCTCTCCACTCCTCCGCGCCGGCGGTGTTCGACGACGGCACCGCCTCCGTGCGTTGTTCGTCGTCGCGCTTCCCCACGCCCACAGCGGTGCCGACGCTGGCGACCTTCTCGTACATCGTGCTCGCTAGCTTCTTGCCGTACTCCGTGGTGCCGGCGGCCGCGTTCTTGAGCCTGTCCGTGTAGCTAGCGCCACCGGCCGCGCCGCCCACCGTGTCCGCCTCTGCCTTGGCGCCCTTCTTGCCCGCGCCCACGTGCGCCGGGTCGTCGGACAAACTCGTCGTCTCGAATTGCTGCACCACGGGCGTCGTGCCTATGTCCTCACCCTCTGCAACGAAAAGGAAACGTGTCAAGTGCCAGGGCAACACGAGCAGAGTGCCAAAAGACATGATCGAGTGGCGTTCGGCGTGTGCCATACCTCGCGCGGCGGGCGTCGTGGAGCGCGGTGCGGCCGGATCCTCGACGACGGGACCGCCGATATCACCAGGCCGGTGCCCTCGCCGACCACCTCCTGCACGGCCGGTGTGCACGCCGGCTGATCGTACTTGGCGACGAGGTCCTGCACGGCCGGTGCCCTCGCCGAGTCGTACACTGCAAACGGGTCGCGCAGACACGTAAGCACACGTGCAACCGAATCAGCCTAGCACGCGGCGCCGGTGAACAGGTGGGAGCACTTACTTGGCGCGCCGCCCTTCTCCACCGCGTCCTCCTCCGCCTCCTCGCTGCTGCTGCTGCTGCCGCGGCCGGTGCCGGTGCCTGCGTCCCCCATGCGCTCGTCGCCGCCGCCGTGCTCACCGTCGTGGCCGTGGCCGTGGCCGGCGAAGGTGTTCTTGATCTTCTTCATCTTCTCCTTCACCTTCGTCAGCACCGGCTTGTGCTGCTTCTCGTCGTGGTGCAGCTGGGCCTGGCCCCCGGCTCCCTCGTCCTCCACTGCACGCGCAGCATCACAGAGTAAGGTAAGAGAGAACGCGTAGTATGTAGCGCAGACTAGCGATCGGCTCGGTGGCCGGCGGGGTCGGGGAGTAACTCACCTTCGCCGGTGTTCCGGAGGCCGACGTCCTCGGGGACGTGCTTGCGCGTGAGAGCGTCCATCGCCGTCGACGTCGACGCGACCTTGGTCCGATCGAACTGGTGCAGCTCGCGATCGAAGGTGACAGAGCCGCTGCTTTTGGGGACCGTGATCGGTGATCCTCAATCTCTGACTGCTTTAGTGAGGGGCTCGACGAGGATATAATAGGAGCGGGCCGGGGAGGCGAGGGCCACCTCGACGCACACGTGGTTATGGGCGGGAGGGCGGGCGGACGCGTGGCGGGTGCAGGAGCTGCCGTGCGCCCGTGCCGTGCTTCGGTTGGGCAGGGAGAGAAGCGACTGGAAGGCTCGCCTATATGGAAATGGAACGAATAATCACGCTTGATGAGATCTCGTGGCCCGTCGGGCGTCAGGTGGCGGGGTTTGGGACGCGGGGCACGCAGCAGTCCCATGCTGTATGTGCTGTGTTGCCCTGCCTATGGCCTAGCTGAGCCAGCTACTTGGTCTGCTACACAGCTGATATATGGGAGAGGTCCGTCGGATCAGAATAGCTACTTACTCTGCTACTGCTGTTTGCCAACCAGAAAGAAACAGACGCGCTAGATGCGCGGACGCGGGCGCTGGGGCGAGCTCCCTGATCGCCGGCGGCCGCGCCGGTGGTCACCGATGAGAAAGAAGGAGGAAGATAGATAAAATAAATTTAATTATTTTTTTAAAATACATATGTATTATATAATATTTCTGTTGGGACGCGGGGCATGCAACCCCGCCGTGCCGCGTGGATCCTTTACCTGCTTCTGCTTGTCGGTGTACCGTGTTTCCCTGGTTGGGTGAGGCCGGTAGAGGTGTGCAGTGTGCACCCAGCCACCCCAAGACCCAGACCCTGACTAGAAACCCAGGGCGCGGCGTTGCCGGCTTGCCGCGCCTACCGTGAGCCTGTCAGTCCATGAGCTGAACCATTTGCACTCTGTTATAGATAGTGTTATATACTCTATATTAAAGTAAAACAGATGTGCCATATATTACAGATTTACAGTTGAATATAATGCAGACTATATATGAATATTTTTATATTCTATTCGTTCCAAATATATTGTCCTATGTCTTATATTTTATCCTATTAGCAGAAGAAGATTGTTGGCATAGCTTACACTGTGTAGTGAGACGAAGTATAAAAAGAAGTAACCTGTGTCTATGACAAATCCTCAAATTCGCATTTCACCGTCCTAAAAAAAATTGTACTTGCTGCATTTGTCGCTACCTAGTTGACTTTGCAGTATTATTTGACATTACGATGTATAGTTATTATTATATAATCGAAGCACTAAGGCCCGTTTAGATCTTTAGAATTGAATTTATTTAATAATCATAATTTAGACATATATTAATTAAGATAATATGATTGTGTATTATATATTATTGTTGGCTATACCATAGAGATAATTATGTGTTGCATTTCTATTATAGAGGAGTGGGTTGAAGAACGTGTCATAAGTTATAAAGTAAAAACATAGAACGATGATCTATAGAATCATTTTCTATCTCCCACCATATGAATTTAAGATAGACTTATATGTGAACTTTGGAAAGCGGTGCAATATCAAATTTCAAGCCAAATAGCCTAATTTATTAAGTAGATTTTAATTTCACCAAATGAAATGATCCAAACGGTCATAAGGGATATTTAAGCTACCGCAACGCCACTTAAAATAGTTGTCGGAGACCAATACTAGGGTACCCGAAGAGGAGCTAATAACCATCAACATTAATTCATCCGAGCAGTCAAGAGCGCGACTACAGCTCCAACCGATCCCCAAGCGCGCAAGCTTCGCCTCGCCCGACCTCTAGGGGGGGCGGGCTCGCCTCACGCCCGACCCGAGGCCGCGGGCTCCACCTCGCCCGACCCCTGGAGGTGGGCTCCGCCTCACCCGACCTCTGGGGGTGGGCTCCGCCTTGCCTGACCCCGAGGTTGCGGGCTCCGTCTCGCCCGACGGAGACCCATACCGCCGCCAACCACTCTAGGTCAAAGCGTATGGGCCTAGGTCAAAACTCTGACACCAAGAAAGAGACCGGCGCGCCCGATGTAACTTTCGTGGCCACGACGGGCCATATCTCGAGAGTTCACATCAAAAACGGCGTTAGGCGTGTGGGTCTTTTACGCCTAACCATCGTCTGACGCTAACGGGTGTGTCGGTTCATCACGACGTCTGCTTTGGGACGAAATGGAACGCCATGACGACCGGGTGACGGCGCTGCGCGTGGCGCCCGGTGTGACAGAGCCGTGACATGGAGCTGCCCATATTGACATCTGAGGTCGGAGGACCCGCATGAAGAAGAAGAAGGATCCGGCGATACTAAAGGACTTATTCTCCTCTCATTCTTCTTTTTTCTCTGCTTTGTAACACGTGCTTTCCCTTGGCCTATATAAAGGGAAGCGGGCGTCCATATAGGGGATCGACCCATCGAGGACCGATCCGATCCGACCCCGAACCGATTAGATACACACAAGAGCAGCAACCGAGCTCTCAGCACCCTTTCACTCCTTTCACTAGAGACTTGTGACATGTCTTTCTCTCGCTCGTTTGTACCCCAAACTATAAACTTGCAGTGCTAGTAACACAGCAAAGCAGCAGAATTTAGCCCGGGCGTAGGGACTTTTTGTCTGAACCAGTATAAACATCGTGTCCTCTAAGCACACCATCCGAGCGGATCAATAATATTAGAAATTTACTCGTCGGTGGTAACTCGAAACACCGACAGTTGGCGCGCCAGGTAGGGGCCTTTTGCGCGTCTCAACGTCCACTTCTGGTCTCGGATGGCCAGTCACGGCGTCAGCTAGATCCCGTGCGTGCATGAGAGCTTCGGGGACTTGGACTTCATCATCACAACGGAGGGAGAGTTGGCGCGAGCTCCGCCACCGTCCAACCTCTCCACTCCGCCCGGCCTCGACGTGATCGCCGAGGCGCTTGAGGAGCTGTTGCATGCACTAGAGGCCCGCGCCCGGGGCGACCAGCTCCTTGGCTTTGACTACGGGAGGTTAGAGCACTAGCTCGGCGCCTTCCTAGACCCGACCATCCTAGGAGGACCCTCGCCCCTCACCTTCTCGTTTGCCAATGTCATGGCGTAGCATGCTTGGGAGGAGAGCCGCTCTCTCTGGAATACCTCATCTGGAGCACCTGACAGGCGCTCCCGTCCGGTCTCCATAACGCCGCAGAGACCGTTGGCCCACCTGTGGCGCAACACACTCCTCCATTCCCGTGAGCAGCGAGTTCGTGGGGATGATCGGAAATATGTCATGGAATCTTTCCATGACCTCCTCATCAGGAGAATCGGAGTCACGCCTCTAGCTCTGACTCCAGCAGGGGGAGCCATCATCCCTCTTATGAATGTTTCATGGCAGGTACCCCCGAGGGATACATCGAAAGCATCCATGAGGGAGAGGCTACCCCAATGAACGACTTCGACGATGAGGTCATGAGGGATGCAGGGCATCACCTCGCTCTTGGGTAAGCGGTGAAGGCCCAGCACCAAGAGCTCAAGGAAGCATGACTCGGCTCGAGGTGGAGCGTCTTGAGCTCGAGCGAGAGACCGAGCGCCATGGAGACGGTGGGCGTGCACGTATCATGGCCCGCGACATGAACCAGAGGATCATCGAGGATGATGAAGCCCTCCCACACTTCACCCGAGCGAGCCAGAACATCGTTGCTGCGGCGGCCTTGCTCTGGGGGCTTCCAGGGCCCGCGACGCCCGAGGATCATTGGGCCCATCGCAAGATTCACACGCTACTCGAGCGTGCGGCGGCACAGCAGGCTAAGGGCTCGCTGTCCCAAGGGGTATGCTACTAGGTTTTATTATTTCTGAGTGTGGCATCAAAGCCAACCTAGAGAAGATGTCATCCATTACGAGGATGGGCCCGATTCAGAACATAAAAGGGGTACAGTGAGTTACAGGGTGCCTCGCCGCGCTTAGCCACTTTATCTCGCGCCTCGACGAATGAGGTCTTTCCCTCTACTGGCTCCTGAAGAAGGCCGACGATTTCAAATGGACGACCGAGGCCGAGGAGGCACTTGACACGGTCAAACAGCTTTTGATGAAGGCCCCGATCCTAGTCCCCCTCGACTGACGGGGAACCGCTTCTGCTCTACATCACGGTCACCACGCAAGTGGTCAGCGCCACCTTGGTGGTAGAGCGAGAAGAAGAGGGACACTCCCTTAAAGTGTAACGTCCCATATACTACATTAGCGAGGTCTTGTCTGATTCCAAGAACCGCTACCCCCAAATCCAGAAGCTCCTATACATTGTCCTCATTGCCAAAAGGAAGTTGCGTCACTACTTCGAGTCGCATCTAGTGACGGGCGTGATGTCCTTCCCTCTCGGTAAGGTCGTCCAAAATAGGGATGCCACGAGAAGAATCACCAAGTGGGCATTCGAGCTGATGGGTCAAGGTATTTCATATGGCCCTCGGACGACCATCAAGTCCCAAGTGCTAGCTAATTTTGTTGCAGAGTGGACCGAGGTCCAAATGCCGCCAGCAGTCATCGACCAAGAGTACTAGATGATGTACTTCGATGGATCGTTGATGAAGAAAGGCGTCGGCACAGGGCTAGTCTTTGTTTCCCCCCTCGGGGTATGCATGAGGTACATGGTTCGCATCCATTTCCCCTCCTCCAACAATGTGGCCGAATATGAGGCACTCATCAATGGCTTGCACATCACCATCGAGTTGGGTATCCTATGGCTTGACGTCCAGGGCAACTCCCAGCTGGTCATCGACCAAGTCATAAAGGAATCAAGCTGCCACAATGCCAAGATGGTTGTGTATTACCGAGAAGTTCACCAGCTGGAGGACAAGTTCGACGGTCTCGAGCTCAATCATATCCCGAGGCGTCTCAACGAGGCGGCCGACGCGCTGGTGAAAGCGACGTCCGGTCGAGAGCCAATGCCGACAGGCATCTTCGCCAGCGATCAGTACAAACCCTCAGTCTGCTATGAGGAGCCGAAACAAGCCAGTGATGGGCCACCTGCCCTGGGCTCGGGGGCTAACCAGTCGTTGGTTCAATCCAACCCTAAAGTCATGGAGCTTGACGAGGATCCAGCGACAGAGCCCGACCCTCTGGCCAACTGGAGGGCGCCTTACCTCGACTACCTCCTCCACAAGGTGCTGCCGACGGACAAAATGGAGGCTCGGTGGGTGGCACATCGCACCAAGTCCTTTTTTGTTATTGATGGTGAGCTCGATGGGTGAAGCCACATCGAGGGTCTCCTGTAGCGTTGCATCCCCATCAAACAAGGGAAGCGGTTGCTGAGTGATATTCACGGTGGGGTCTGCGGTCACCATGCCGTGCCTAGAACCCTAGTCGGAAACATGTTCCGATAAGGCTTCTCTTGGTCGATTGCGGTATGTATTTGAACATATTATGCACACTGCGAAGGGTGTCAATACTACTGTTGGCGGACCACTCCTTGCCAGCCCAAGCACTCAGACAATCCCCATCACGTGGCCATTCGCGGTGCAGGGGCTCGATCTGGTCGGACCTCTCAAGAGGGCGCCTAGGGGCTATACGCACTTGCTTGTCACCGTAGACAAGTTTACAAAGTGAGTTGAGGCTCGACCGATCTCCGTGATCAAGTTCAAGCAAGCCGTATTGTTCTTCCATGACATCATCTATCGCTTTGGAGTCCCGAACTCCATTATCACGGATAATGGCATGCAGTTCACCGGAAAGAAGTTCCTCCTATTCTACGATGAATACCACATCTGCATTGATTGGGCTGCCGTGGCACACCCCCGCATGAACGGGCAGGTCGAGCGCACGAACGGCATGGTCCTACAAGGTCTCAAGCCTAGGATCTTCAACCGGTTGAACAAGTTTGGCAGACGATGGGTCATGGAACTTCCCGCGGTGCTCTAGAGCCTAAGGATGACCCCAGCCGGGCCACCGGCTACATGCCATTCTTCATGGTCTATGGTTCCGAGGCTATCCTCTGGACTGACCTCGACTATGGAGCGCCAAGGGTTAGGGCGTACGATGAACAGGGAGCCGAGGCATCCCTCGAGGATGCCATGGACCAGCTAGATGAAGAGCGTGACATTGCCCTCCTCCGCTTGGCCAGGTATCAACAAGCATTATGTCGGTACCATGGCCGTCAAGTGCAGGGTCAGGCCTTCAACGTCGGGGACCTGGTGCTCTGCCTCGTCCAAAGCAACAAGAACCACCACAAGCTCTCTCCATCGTGGGAGGCACCATACGTTGTCACGGAGGTGCTCTGACCAGACACCTACAAGCTCAAGACCATCGACGGTGAAGTCTTCATCAATGCCTGGAACATCGAGTAGCTACATTGCTTTTACCCTTAATATACGCACACTTTCTCTTATCAGTTTCGCTATCGACTCCCCGGTCTTTAGTGACACCCGACCCTAGCAATGGCAAGGGGTCAGGCCTCACTCGGAGGCTAATAAGAGCATATCTATCCGGTAGACATTCTCTATGCCTGACCCTTTCTCATGTTGAGACCTAGAAACAAGGGTTGCGGAAACGAACGCTGAGTAAAACTGGTCGGATTGTAAGAAACCTACGCCCTAGTGGCTACGGTGTTTTTGCTCATCAGCGTGATTAGAGTTTTTTCTGCACCCTGAGCTTTTTAGCCTTAACTACGAAAAGAGTCGGTACGCGTCTAAGAGTATATCCACCTAGCAAACATTCTCTGTGCCTGACCCTCTCTCACATCGAGACATAGAAGCTGGGGTTGCAGAAACGAATGCTGAGTAAAACTGGTCAGACTGCAAGAAACCTACGCCCTAGTAGCTACGACATTTTTGCTCACCAGTGTGATCAGAGTTTGTTCACCCGCACCCCGAGATTTACAGCCTCAATGATGGAAAGGGTCAGAACGCACTAACCTTTTTATACAAAAAGGGGAGAAGGGCTAAAAAGCTGTTTGACCATAACGAAATTTAAGAACTTGTCCATTTATTACAAGTTCACCACCTGACTTATCTGCCTAACTAATTTCCTTAGGCAGGATGATCTCATCCTCTATCTCTGCAGGTAAGTCCTATGCCAGCGGGTCACACAAGTCGATCGGATGGCTTGGCCGCTGCTGAGAGATGGGTAAGGAGCAGTAGGGTGCCCCATGCGAGTATTGCTGACTCCATCATGAACGACAGACCTAGATTCCACTTGGACATGTCCGGTAAGAGCTCTCCAAACCTATCACTCAAGCCATCAAGGTAAGTCTTGTGCCAGTAGGTCACCCAAGTTGATCGGACGGCTCGAGCCGCTACCGAGAAATAGATCATCTCAAAGTGACATCCGACCCTAGCAACGATAAGGGGGTCGGGCCTCACTCGGGGGCTAGCAAGAGTGTCTATTCGGTAGACATTCTCTAGGCCCGACCCTTTTCTCACGCTAAAACCTAAAGGTAAGGTGTGCGGAAACAAACACTGAGTAAAACTGGTCGGACCGCCAGAAACCTATGCCCTAGCGGCTACGACGTTCTTGCTCACCAGTGTGATCAAAGTTTTTGTCCCCACACCCCGAGCTTTAGCCTTCGCCTTCCCAGGAAGGGTTTGGAGGGGTCCACCGATGGAATCTCCATCGAGGAGAGGCCAGCAGGTCGCCTAAGTCGATCGGACGGCTCAGGCCACTACCGAGAGACGGGTCATCTCTAAGTGACACCCGACCCTAGCAACGACAAGAGGTCGGGCCTCACTCGGGGGTTGGCAAGAGTGTCTATTCGGTAGACATTCTCTATGCCCAACCCGTTTCTCACACTAAAACCTAAAGGCAAGGTGTGCGGAAACAAACGTTGAGTAAAACTGGTCGGACTGCAAGACACCTACACCCTAGCGTGATCAGAGTTTTTGTCCCCGCACCTCAAGCTTTAGCCTCCGCCTTCCCAGGAAGGGTTTGGAGGGGCCCACCTATGGAATCTCCATCGAGGAGAGGCTAGTAGGTCGCCCAAGTCGATCGGATGGCTCAGGCCGCTGCCGAGAGACGGGTAGGGAGCAGTAGGATGCCCCATGCGGGTTACGTCGACTTCGTCATGAACGATGGACCCGGATTTCACACGAACATATCCGGTAAGAGCTCCCTGAACCCATCACTTGAGCCATCGAGGTAACTTTACCAACCCCCACTTTACTTCTCAGTGCATGAGCATTCATTCATCCATTCTCATGCATGCATTCATACATTCACCTCATACATCCAAGCATCGCATATGCAATTATTGCGTCACAACGCTTTGCATCGCATCATGAAGCGGTAGTCGTCTCATTCGATATGAGCGGTGACCGACCGAGGTTTGAAGGCTAGCCCATGAAGGGCTCGAGGCCGCCTCGCATCAAACAGAGCCAGGGGAGAAAACACAGATGAGCCCCAGCGGCCTTTGCCCGACCCGCTTAGAAGCGGACAGGGTCATCTCAACCTTCTCGTTCGATCCTAACCTCGAGCCCAGCCCACAGAATCTCCATCGAGGGGAGGCCAACAGGCCACCTAAGTCGGTCTCTGGAATGATTCGGGCATCTATCAGGAGGTGGGTTAAGGAGCAGCAGAATGCCACAAGAGGGCTATGCCGACCCCATCACGAACGATGGACCCGGATTCCACTCTGACATGCCTGTTAGCGAGCTCACCTAGCGTGTCACTCGAGCCATCGAGGCAAGTGACGTTAGCTCAACCTCTCCGGTTGCGAAAACCACGAACGGGGTGACGATCACAAAGACGAGCCAACCCTCGATCGGACCCCCGCTACGCGCGGGGGCTCGAGGAAAGTTGGACTCACAAGGAGACAGAATACGCGGTCGCAGAACGATGGCTCAGATCCTAGGGAGGGGGTACATGCGGAAACTAAGAATAATGTTTCTAAAATAAGAGACGCCCTCTCCTACTGTTTCGCTATCCTCTCCTCAATCTTTAGTGACACCCGACCCCAGCAATGGTAAGGGTTCGGGTCTCACTCGGGGGCTAATAAGGGTATATATACCCTTTCTGAAACAATCGCCATGCCCTACCCCTTCCTCACGTTAAAAAACCTAGTGGCAAGGTTTACGGAAACTAACGACTGAGTAAGGCTGGTCGGATTGCACGAAACCTAACGACTGAGTAAGGCTGGTAGGACTGCAAGAAACCCACGCCCTAGTGGTTATGGCACTCTTGCTTACCAGCATGATCAAAGTTTCCCACCTACACCTTGAACTCTACGGTCTTAACAAACGGAAGGGTCAGAACACATTAACCCCTTTTCACACATAAAAAGAGAGAAAGAATAAACTTGTTCAACCAAAATAAAAGAATAGACTTGTTCGAACAAAACACAAGGGTCAGAACTTGTCCGATTATTCCAAAAATGATCGTCCGACCTATTTAACTGACTAGCCCCTTCGGGGGAGAACTATGCCTTCTATCCTATCCGCTAGGTCCTATGAAAGGGGAGCCACCGCCGTTTTCATCTCCTCTAGCTCTTGGACTTCATAATTGGTCACGTATCCGTGGCTCATCACCTCCAGATTGATGCTGTCCCCATAATGAGAACGAGCAATCGCGAAGGACTGATTGACCCCGACATAGAGGGCATTCCTCTCGAGCTAGCGCACCCTAGCCGTGATATCGATGGCACAAGCCGCGAGCGAGCTGGTCCCCTCCGACCGCACCACCTCAAGGTTGTCGTAGACCACTTTGTGGACGGTGCTCAGGATACCGAGCTCGTCACTCTCGGCCTGAAGATTTATCCTCACCTTGGCGAGATCCACGGCCATACCGGTAGAAACGCTCTCAGCCTCTAGCTTCTGGGTTGTCGCGCTTTCAAGCTCGGCTTGGAGGGAGCCGACCTTCTGCTGCGCATCGTCGCGCTCTTGGTAGGCTTGGTCACGCTCTCAGAAAGCCTAGTCGCGCTCCTCATGAGCCACGCCATGTTCCGAGCGAAGCCTCTCCGCGGTTTGGATCAGTTCATCCCGCTCCTTGCACAGCCGAGAGACCACCACGGCATCCAAGCTTGCCCTCTTCTCTAGGGCCGCAAGCTTCTCCTTGGCCCCCGGCTTCAGATCCCTCTCCTTCTTAACTTCGCCTAGAAGGTCAAGGATCCGCTGGTGGGTCTCGTCATGCTTCTAGACCAACTCATCCCGCTCCTTCCTGACCCAGGCGGCTTCTTCATCATCCTTTCGTGACATCACCGACAGGGCCTTGAATGCCTTCTTGGCCTCGTCAGCATCCCGACAGGCCTCAGCCACCCGCGACTAAAGATTGGCTGCCTCCTCGGTGAGGAGAGTCAGCTCGGCCACCCTCTGCTAGGCAGCAACAAGCTGAGCTATCACCTCCCCATGTAGCCGCGCCTCCTCAATGAGGCGGTCCTAGGTTTCCTTCTGTTGATGACAGAACCGAGATTTCCCCCAGCTACGAGCTATAAGGGACTGCAGAAAGACGATGGTCAGGATACAAAAGGTATATAAAGGAAGAAAAGTGCAAGAAGCAAGACCAAACAATACCCGCCTAGAGGGAACAACAACGTCGCGTAATGCGCCCATAGTGTGGTTCAGGACTTCGAGCACGGACACGATCCCTACGTCGAGGCTCTCCTGCTCCATGCTCTCTACAGCATCGTCGTGGGTGAAAAGCTTCGATGCCGGATCCTATGGATCCGCCCACTGGAGCAGGGGCTCGCCCCGTGTGGGTGAGCCACTGCCCATCGATGTTAGGGCCCAGGACAACTCCCCACCGGTTCCAAGCGCCACCGACCCCTCTCGCTATGACGTCTCCATCGAGATGCCCCCTCCAGCGATGGAAGGGGTTAGCGGTGCGGACGCCAACCTCTCTCCTAGCACCATGACTCCTGGGGACCCCTTGGCCATGTCCCCCTCCGTCTGCCATGCGCCAGGCATCGTCGCTTGGGCCGCCGATGGCACGGGTCACGTCGGTGCCTCAGGCGTCGCTGCGGTTGCATCCGGCCGTGACCCGTCTGTCACGACCACTGCCACCTCCACATGCATCGGTGGGGTCACGACTAGCTGCATCGCGCCCGCCATGGTTGGCGCCATGAGCACGGTCGGTAGCCCCGTCCGCCCCGCCGTCAGCACAGCATCGCGGCCATCACCATCTACTCCGCAACCTCCAAGGGCGCCCCTTGAGCCACGCGTCCACCCATCTTGTCGAGGGCACGGGCGCCACCGTGGACGGCGCCCGACCGACCGATGACGTGGTCACACTGGCGCCGCTCCCGCCCAAAACGGGCATGACACCAGCCGACGGCTGCCACCTCGATTAGAGGGCGATGCTCTTCTTCGATGCCAGCGCCAAAGGATTCCGCTGCCTACCGATGCTGTAAGGGACGAAAAAACATAAGTCATGATGAAATCTAACTAAAATAGGAAAAAAAACAGAGGAACTGAGAACTCACTTCAGCGCCGTCGGGCGGCAGATGCGTTTGGGGGGGCGAACCCCCCGACCCTCGCTCTGCCTCATCGGGACGAGTCCATTTCGAGCCCGCCCCCTGCTCCTGGGCAGAGGGGCTCGCCATCATCTCCTCGTCATCATCACCATCGTCATCATCATCGTCGTCGTCGGTGTCCTCCCCTCATTCTCGTGCCTACAGCTTTCGCCGCTTCTTCCTCTTCTTGTCCTCCTTCGCCTTCCTCAGCCGCTCGCCCTTAGCGTGATTCATCGTCCTCATGGCCAGATCCCTCAGCAGCGTGCTAGGTGGTCCATGAGGATGAGGTCCCTCTCAAAGTTAGTATCACGGGGTTAGGAAATCAATTGAAGAGAAGGCAAGAGAAAGGGAAACTTACAAAGACGACGTAGCCTAGCTCCGGCCACATCGGAGGATGCCCCGTCACTGGGTAGATGAAGTCGAGGGTGGCACTCATGTCATCCCGCAAAGGCTCCATTGCCTCTTAGAGTTGGGGAGCGTTCCCTCGGCGAGCGTTGTTCCGTCGAACGATGCCTCGGGCACCATCGTGTATAGCGGGAGCGCGCGCGTCATCAACGGCGCTGCCCTCCTTATGTGGTAAGCCCCGATGATGCCCAACCCCTTCAGGCCATTCTCCTTCAGGATGTGGATGGTGGCGATGTGGTCTCAGATCTTCTTCTTGTCCTTCTCTGGGACACCCCACTTCCTCCACTGCTCCGGGGCCTCTTCGATCAGGCGCCCGGTGAACTCCGGCAGAGGGGCGACGGCGTCATTCTTGAGGTAGAACCACTGCGAGTGCCACCCCTTGTTGGACATTGAGAGCTGCATGGACGGGTACTCGCCGACCCGATTGTTCCGAAGTTGGATGCCGGCGCACCCCATCGGCATGGGAAGCTCTTGCATGCCGCTTTTCTCCCTCTTCTTCTGGAGGCTGACGGCGAAGAAGTGCCTCCACAAGTCGAAGCGGGGGCTAATCCCTAGGAATCCCTCGCACAGCGCGACGAACGCCGCCATGTGCTGGATCCCATTGGGATTGAGATGCTGTAGCTCAATCTTGTAGTAGTGCAGCAGCCCCCGAAGGAATGTGTGAGCGAGGGTCACAAGCCCACACTCGTGGAAGTGGGTGAACGACACCACGTAGCCGTCGGGCGGTGATGACTGTAACACCCTTGGTGTTAAGCATGCACTTAACCTTGACCTTGCATGATCACAATCATCATTGAGCATTCATGATCATAAGCATATCATGTATTCCATCTTGGTTGGCTTATATTGCATATGATGTTACTTAATTACCTTACTTAAGTTAGGGTTTACATGGAACCAATGTATGAAATGTGTGGGTGACCTTGTGAATGCTTTAAACATGTTTAGAATAGCATAAGAAACCACTTTGGTATTCATGACTAAGTCTTGTTTAGTCTTTAAGTCATGGATATGGTGTATGACATTATTTTAAAGTGCCATGTTTGACCTAGTTTGAATAATGTCATAGAGTCTTTGCATGGCAGTGAACCTTTAAGCAAAGTTGTAGTATTTGAGTAGGGAAACAACTTTTATGTTTGGGTCTTGAGCTAATTCTGTGCATAGCTTAGTCATTTTGTGCTCACAAAAATCAACAATTCACTGGTTTTCAGCACTTAGAATTTTTCTAAGTCCTTCTCGGTTTTCTAGTTTCACAGGCTTGACTTTGGCATGATATTACTCGGTATTGGTTGGGAATTAGGACTCGATCCTTTAATAGAAGTTGAAGATGGTATATAGGTCTACGACTTTGATTTAGATTGTTTTCGATTTTGCTTCACGGTTTAGGAGAACGAACGTCGTCAAATCGTGTCGTCGGGCTGGGATCGCGGGTCTGATGGCCGTAACGGCTCGGTCTTCAGTGGCCGACCATGACAGAGCTTGGCTGCCGCATGGAGGCCACATGTCGCTGACGTCCTGCCGAGCCAGGCCATGTCGGGCTGCCGCGCGCCTCAACACGCCCTGCACTCGCCCGCTCCCTCTCGCGCTCTCATTCGGTTTTCTGTCTTCTCCTTCGTCGCCCGCAGCAAGCATAGCGCAGCGCCGCAGCTCCGCCGGCGCCATTGGCAGCACCAAGCTCGCCCACATCGTGCAATCGCCACCGTACCAGCTTCACCGTACCCCTACCGCACCACCGCAACCGCCTTGCTCCCTCGCCGCGCTTGGTTGAAAGGTCCTTGTTGGTTTTGGTAATTGAGTGACAACCTAGGTGGACTAATTGTGTTTATGTGAGATACACAGGTGATTAGTCCACAGGTACATGTGTATGAGCAACATATGCCATGGAGGTGAAAATGGCTTAGAAATGTTGCAAAGCTCACACATGTGATGATGAAGGAGCTTATTGCACATGAGACATGACATTGAGTCATGTGATCAAGGTGGAGAAGATCAAGACAAGACTTGGCTTGATGGACCGGTTGCAAGCGTGAAGGGCAAGTCAAAGGCTTTGGAGTGATGGACCACGTGGCGGTGAAGCTTGAGCAAGACTTGGTGCCGATGGACGATAGCAACGGTGAGGAGCAAGTAGAGTCAAGATCGATGAACCAATATGATCATGTGATGATATGAAGTGGATCATATCATTGTTGATAGTGTTGGTGCATGTGTTGCATCGACATTGAAGGAGATGGAATGGAATGCGCAAGGCAAAGGTATAACCTAGGGCATTTCATTTCACCGGTCATAGGTGTGTAGAGAAGTTTATGACCGGGTTTAGGATAGATGGCCGTACTATCAAGAGGGGCAAACTTGTTTGCATATCAGTCATCTAGTGCCACTCGAGTGATCTAACTTTGCATTGTCGCTAGGATCGAGTGGCGTGGCAAGTTGAGTGGCTAACATCCTTTGGGAAATGATTGTGAAAATGCTAACACACATACACATGATGGTGTACACTTGGTGGTGTTGGCACATTTACAAAGGAGGTGGTGTTTGCAGGGGTGAGATGGGTTTGGGTCCCTCTCTCCCTCCCGCCGAGCTTGCTCGGCGGGATTTGTCGCTTTCGGGAAAATAGAATGCCTATTTTCTATTGCGCCGGATGCAAGTTCTTGTGGTTAGCATATTGGAGCAAGGGTGAAGAAGTTAGAAGTGAAAACGAGTTGATCGCGAAGATGCTGGCGTCGGTCCACTGACCGGACGCTGGGTCATGCAGCGACCGGACGCTGAAAGGCTGCGTCCGGTCAAACTGACGGGTCTGCTCTGTACCGAGGGTATTGCACCGGACGCTGGTCTGCGTCCGGTCAAGGTGGACCGGACGTGTCCGGTCGAGAAAATACGCCTCGGGGAGCTTACTGGAAACGACCGGACGCTGGGGCTTCAGCGTCCGGTCAGTTTTACCGCTGCGTTCGGTCAGGTCAAGTGACCGTTGGGATCGGGTCGCGTGGCCGTCTGTGGACGACCGGACGCTGAGGTCCAGCGTCCGGTCAACACGACCGGAGCGTCCGGTCGGCCCGACCGTTGCCCAGTGAAGGGGTAACGGCTAGTTTAGCCTTTGGGGCTATAAATAGAAGTGGCCCTCGGCCATGGCTGGTGTAGAGCACCTCAAGGGACTTAGTGTCCATGCTTGTGAGTGCTTGGGAGCCCTCCATCACACACATACTTGATAGCGATCATACGATTGTGTGAGTGAGCGATTCTAGTGCGATTGCATCGTGAGGTTGCATCGAGTGGCACTAGGTGAACGAGTTCTTGAGCCGGTGGTGCTTGTTACTCTTGGAGGTTGCCACCTCCTAGGCGGCTTAGTGGTGGTCTCCGTCGAAGCGCGCAAGAAGCTTGTGCGGGCGCTCGGAGAAGTGCTTGTGAGGGGCATTGTGCTGCTGCTGGAGCCATGAAGAGCAACTCTAGTAAAGCGTGTCATTGAGCTACCCTCACTCAAGGGTAGGTTCTTGCGGCGCGCCGACGTGCGGGCTTAGCGGGTGATGCTAATTAGCCAGCGCCGAACCACCAAGTGAGCGGTCGACACAAGCGGGGACTAGCGTGTTGGCAAACACGTGAACCTCGGGAGAAAAATCATCGTGTCAACCTTGTTCTTCCCGTTGGTTTGCATCCCATTACACAAGCTTGCAATTACTTATATATACATCTTAAGCTTGTGTAGTTGCTCTTGTAATTAGATAGCTTATGTAGCTAGCTAATTACCTTCTTGCTTGTGTAGCATAGAAGTAGCTCCCTTGCGTGGCTAATTTGGTTTTAGTAACCTTGTTAGTCACATTGCTTAGTTTGTGTAGCTAAGTATTTGCGCTCTCTAATTAGGCATTGGTTGCCTTGTTATTGAGCATTGCTAGTGAGCTTAGTTAGCTTTGTGCTTTTGCTTACTAGCATGTATAGGAGCTCCCTTGTTACTTAAAGTACTAGTGGCATAGGTTTGTGTGACCTTGCTCCTAGAATTGTTTAGGAGAGCTCTAGCTAGCCCGGCACCTTAGTTGCTTTATTAGTATCTTTGCAAGGTGCTAGTGAACATATATAGAGGGGTGTAGTCTTGGCTAGACCGATTGTTTTAATTCCGCATTTATATCGGTTAGCCGACGCGATTAAGTTTTAGAAAAGACTATTCACCCCCCTCTAGTCCGCCATCTCGACCCTTCATTGGTAAGGCTGCAGCGCCACGCACGGACCTCGCCGGTGTCCGCCGCCGAGCTCTGTCGCCGTGGCCGCATCGTCTCCGTCCGCCATTCACCGAAATAGTGGGTGCTCTAGCTTCGTAGTCACGTGTAGATGCACGGCGTAGCCCTAGCTTGCGCTTCCATGGCTGGCTCCGGCGTATCGCCGTCGAGCCGCGCTGTCTTGCCGCCATGGCCGCCGCCGTCGTCTTGATCTCCGGCAATAGGTCCAGCCAAGTCACTCCATAGGTTCGGGAGGTCTAGGAAGTCATGGTTGTGCCAATGTAGTCGCCGTAAAAGTCACCGTCGATGAGCTCCGCCGTTTCGGCGTCAATTCCGCGCCGTTGCTCTATTCCGTTTCATTGACATGTGGACCCAACTGGCTGGAGGGTCCCGCCTGTCAGTGTCTGTTGAATAGAAAGCTAGTTCATTTTTACAGATTTGAATGCCTACTTTGAAAAATGATAAGTGGAGTTTGGTAGATCCAAATTGGGTGGTTCCAATTTTGTTAGGATCTTGGTGAAGTGTAGTATTTAGGAAAAATATAATATGAGCACTTATAGTAGAGTTTATGGAAGAATTAAATTGAAACTTGAAATGTGTTTTTAGATGCATGCAAACTTGTGGGTAAGCTATTCTTGCTTAGTAGAAGGTCTGGTAAAAATTTGAGAGTCATTGCATGTACTGTTTTTTAGTTATAGATTTTCCTTTCATCATTGATTGATACTTGTGTGAATTTTTGTAAATTATCTAGGGATCCTATGACCATGAAATTTTGTGGGGAGTATATCAGTACCTTAAGGAGGTTAGGAAAAATATGAAATCTGTTGCTTGA
The DNA here is from genome assembly GCA_904845875.1 of Miscanthus lutarioriparius. NCBI lineage: Eukaryota > Viridiplantae > Streptophyta > Magnoliopsida > Poales > Poaceae > Miscanthus > Miscanthus lutarioriparius. Next base: position 103,852,046 of record CAJGYO010000002.1, on the reverse strand, counting down.
CACTTTTCACTAAGGTTTTCTATTTATGCCTTTTTAAGCAATTATGCCTTGTCATTTTTGTGTAGGCTATTTTACTTATCCAAATGTCATGAAAATTTTATGGTAGTCTACTTAGAGTAGCACTATGCTACTGTAATTTTCTCAGATTTTTATGAGCATTAGAAATATATGTTGTTGTTGTAGCCCTAGTTTAAAATGAAATCAAATAATCTTCTTTAATGCATGGTTAGTTAATAATGTTTGCCTTGGTGTATCTTTGAAGCATCTTAGCTTGCTGTGGTGACTTGACATGTTGGTACAGTGGTTGTAGTAGTAGAATAGTAGTACATGTTCTTGGATGATGTTGGCTACCTTGTAGAAGAGCTTTACTTTTACTATGCCCAATAAAGTTAAACATGCTCATCTACATTTCATGCATCATGATCATTACATGTCATCTCTCCGATGCACCTATGAATTAGCACTTATACATCTGCATCATACAGGATCGCAGGAGGAGTTGCTAGTAGTAGTGCAGGAAGAGCAGATCGGGACAGATCCACAAGAAGTCCAGGCACAGGAGGTGCCAGAGGAAGAGGAGTCGGGAGAGGATTTGCCCGAGTGCGTGGATCATCACCCTAGTTCATTCGAACGAGGCAAGCCCTGAAGCATTCTAAGTCTCCTACTTTATAAAAGCAACTCTTTCTATATATATGAGTTTATATATTGTTGCATTAAGTTATAGGAGTTGATTGAAACCGTTGATGCATTTATTACTATCATTGTCTACCTTATTACCTTTTACCCTGTTAGGTCAGGATCGAATAACTGCTTAGCCTTGCTTAGACCGGTAGCGATCGGTGATATCCGGTCACCTACATTATAGGTGATTACTGGAAGAATTTAGCTATGGAAAGAATGATATCCTGGAATTAACCATGTGTGATGGATAATTAGAGACCGGACGGAAAAGTTGGAGGCAACCAGACAGGGTTCTGGGGTGCTGTTAGTTTCCATCTGTGTCGATTAAGGACCGATCGTTGCTCGTCCCTCTTGTCATGTTGAACGCATGCCTCACATTTAGCTGGCCGAATAAAGTACCTTTCGACCGCGAAGCTAGTGGTACTATTTGGGCCCGGATCTACACGAGTGCACGTATTGGTGCTGATGGGGGTATGACAGGGACGCGAAGAGTGAGCCCAAGGGCACGTGCGCCCTGATTCCTGGCAGTCGGGCGGTCCCTGGGTACTGTGGCTCCAGATTGTCCCGCGGCTACCTGAATAGTGTCCTTGGTGATCTAAGCTACCCTGGCAGGGGAAGCATGGTTTGTGTGAGGAATAAATCACCAGCTTGTTATAAATTGATTCGAATCGCCATCGCTCCTGGATAGTGAGCACTTGACTCGAGCTACGGCATCGTAGTAATTATTATGGAACAATGATGGTTATCTGGATGGTATGGGATATGCTAAATCTAAATTGGTAACTGGATGTTATTGGTTAATCAAGTGATTGCTATAGTAAAGGTGCTTACCTAGATGAATAGGTCCTAATAAAGATGATTCAAAGTATTTAAAATGATGTCTTCCTGATAATTTATGCTTTTCGCAAATAAGTCAGCTAGCTCACTAAAGAAAGCCTTGCATAATCCTTGGTGTCGCTTTATTTTGGTTTAAGACGGGTAAGTCTAGCTGAGTACTTTCTCGTACTCAGGGCGTTGTTCCCACTGTTGTTGTAGATGGTCAAATGTACTACGGCTATTGCATTAACTGCCTGTACCCGGCGATGGGTGACAACTAGGACCAAGGGCAATGGTCACTCCGTATCTCTTATCTGATGCTTTTGTTGGAAATGACTACCTACTGGCATTGTATCTAAACTAAAAGTGTGTGTGTGGCTTTAAAACTATTTGCTTCCGCTATTTCAGTTTGAACTTGGATTGTAATAACTTTATGTTCTAAACTCTAATGTATCCACTGTCATTGTGAACTTTATGTAACATGTGACGGTGACTGCTAAACTTGTACGATCTTGGTTTGTATGTTGATTGGTTTGAAATCCTTCGTGGTTTCACGGACTACCGGGTTATACGGGCTTAAGTTTGCTAAATTATCTGCTTCGACGGAAGATTTCCTTACTTAATATCGTATAATTGGTTGGTTATATTACAACGACAAATCCTCATCGTCGGGCAGCAACCACTCCTTGGCCGAGGTTTGCGCGCGAAGAAGACTACGATGGACGAGACCCTCCATGCGCTGGAAGGTGATGTCGGAATGGCACCACGGATCCATTGGAGGTGGGGGCGGATGGATGAGGGCTCAACTATGGTGGAGATGTGGAGGCAGGAAACCTAAGCGATGGTAGCGGCAGCGTGGCTGCGGAGGCAAGGATGCAACATATGGAACCTGGAGGGCTAACCCTTAGGTTTTATAGGGGCGACAGGTGCGAGAAAACCAACCACCTGCCTTGATCTCTGCGCCTACCACGACCTGTCACCACGTCTCGCCGCGTGGCGTGTGCACGCAACCTATGTCCGTCCCCTCGGAAAACTCGCCGGATGTTTCGCCTCCCCGAATGGGCCACGACCCGTCATAGGTAAGAGGGATACGGAGCTGAAAACACTCCTACGGCCCATCTATGCCCAGGAGTTCGAAGGTTGGCCCACCGATGGTTCGACAACCGCTCCAGGCACCTTTAGAGTGAGGGGTGGAAAAGGATAGGCCCGATTGGCCAATACTCGGGCGCACGAGCGCCGCGGGCATCCTGGCCCATGTTCGAGTCTCGGCCGGATACGATCCATGGTTTTTCCTCGAAGAAAGGCTAAGTGCCCTTAGGACCTATTGAACAGACCCGAGAACTATATGGATTGACCACGGAGAATCTGGAGTCAGTCACCAGCTAACCCAAGCTAGATCCCCGTGAACGGGATGTCAGGGCCCCACTCAGACTAGCCCATTAATAGCTCACCGAGCACCATCATTCGTCCATAGAGGAAATCATGGCACGGTTCAGCCCCTCCATTTTTATCAGGAAAAACGCTTGAGGGAAGACGATCACAAAGACGAGCCGACCCTCGATTGGAACCCTTCTACGGGCGAGGGCTTGAGGAAAGTTGGACTCTCACGGAGACCGAACGCACGGTCGTAGAACGACAGACCCCCGTAGGGGTCAAAATCAGGAAAAGGCCTTTTCCGACCCACAAAATCTCATGGCTATACCCCCGAGGGGTCCGATCATAATGAAAGGGAATCACCATCCCCAGGTCATGCCATGGGCGACAAAAGAAGGCCAAGGCCCTTAGAGTCCTCCCGTTCGGAAAACCTCCGAAGGAGTATTCTACTCCTCCGTAGGCTTGGGGGCTATTGTCGGGGACTAGTTCTAGGGTACTCGAAGAGGAGGAGCTAATGACCATCAACATTGAATCATCTGAGCAGTCAAGAGCGCGACTATAGCTGCAACCGACCCCTAGGCGTGCAAACTCTACCTCGCCCGACCTCTGGGGTGGGCTCTGCCTCGCCCCACCCTTAGGTCCGTGCTCTGCCTCGCCCGACCCCGAGGCCACGGGCTCTGCCTCGCCCGACCCCAAGGCTACGGGCTTCGCCTCGCCCGACCCTTGGGTTCGTGCTCCACCTGGCCTGACCTCTGGGGGAGGGCTCTGCCTTGCTTGACCCTTGGGTTCGTGCTCCGCCTCGCCCGACCTCTAGGGGTGGGTTCCACCTCGCCCAACCTTGAGGTTACGGGCTCTGTCTCGCTCAACGGAGACCCATACCGCCGCCAACCACTCCAAGTCCAAGCGTATGGGCCTGACACCAAGGAAGAGACCGACACGCCCCGATATAACCCATGGCCATGACAGGACATATCTAAGGGTTCACATCAAGAACAGCGTTGGGCGTGCGGGTGCTGTTCTACCTAACCATCGTAGGGAACAGGAGCGTCAGTTCATCATGACGTCTGTCGGGATGAATGGAATGCCATGACCGACAGACGACGCCTACGCGTGGCGCCAGTGATGGACAAGACCATGATGTGGAGCTGCCCCTATTGACATCTACAGGGTCGACGGGACCCGCATGAAGGAGAAGGACCCGGCGATCCTGAAGGACTTCTTCTCCCACTCATTCTTCTTTTTTCGTCTACTATAACCCATGCTTTCCGTTGGCCTATAAAAGGGAAAGCAGGACGTCCTATGGAGGGGATTGACCCATCGATGACTTATCCGATCCGACCCCGAACCGATTAGATCCAGATACACACAAGAGCAGCATCCGAGCTCTCAGCACCCTTGTCGGTGTTTTGAGTCACCACCAACAAGTAAATTTCTAATATTGCGCTTTTGGCTCGGATGGTGTGCTTAGAGGACATGAGGTTTATACTGGTTTGGGCAGAATATCCCTACGTCTAGTTCGTCGTTGTTGCTCGTGTTACTAGCACCGAAAGTTTGTAGTAGGGGTTACAAACGGGCAAGAGAGGGACATGTCCCAAGTCTCTGGTGGAAAGAGTAAACGGGTGCCGAGAGCTCAGTTGCTGCTCAGCTGTGTGCTTGTGTTGTGTTCTGGTCGGTTAGAGGTTCGATGGGTTCGTGATGATTCGATCGGGTCTGGCCTAGATCGATCCGATGTGTTGCGATGATCCTTATGGGACGCCCTGCTTTCCCTTTTATAGGCCAAGAGAAAGCATGGGTTACAGTGGAGGAAAAAGAAGAATGAGAGAGAGAGAGAGAGCCAAAGGCTGCCTCGCCCGACCCTTGGGTCTACGCTGCGCCTCGCCCAACCCTTGGGTATGCGCTTTGCCTCGCATGGCCTCTGGGGGGGGACTCCGCCTCGCCCGACCCCAAGTCCGCGGGCTCCGCCTCACCCGATGAAGACCCATGTCCCTTCTAACCACTCTAGGTCCAAGCGTATGGGCCTGAGTCAAAGCTCTAACACCAGGGAAGTGACCGGCACGCCCCGATGTAACTCGAGTCCTTCTCCATGCGGATCCTGCCGACCCTGTAGATGTCAACAGGGACGGCTTCGCATTGTGGTCCTGTCTGTCACTAGTGCTATGCGTAGGCGTCATATGTCGGTCATGGTGCTCCACTCTATCCTAGCGAGTTACATCGGGGCGTGCCGGTCTCTTCCCTAGTGTTAGAGCTTTGACTCAGGCCCATATGCTTGGACCTAGAGTGGTTAGCGGCGGCATGGGTCTTCGTCGGGTGAGGCAGAGCCAGCGGCCTCGGGGTCGGGCGAGGCGGAGTCCTCCCCTAGAGGCCGGGCGAGGCGGAGCGTAGACCCAAGGGTCGGGTGAGGCGGAGCCCGCGACCTCAGGGTCGGGCAAGGCGGAGTCCCCCCCCAGAGGCCATGCGAGGCGAAGCGCATACCCAAGGGTCGGGTGAGGCGCAGCGTAGACCCAAGGGTCGGGCGAGGCGCAGCGCAGACCCAAGGGTCGAGCGAGGCGCAGCGCAGTGTAACACCTTTGGTGCTACGAGCTCGCTAAGCACTGAGATTATGGCCTGAGAGGTAGATCTATAAATATAGTGAGTTAGTTTACTTAAATGCGCTAAGGAAAACCTAACACGAAAATAGGAAAAGTAGTTTTAATTGTTTGGCATGAAAAGCAATTTCTATAAATAAAGAATAAAACATAACTTGTATTTAGTACTTAAATAAAAATTGAAGTACAAGTTTAGTAGATGGAAATGCAACATTAACTTTTGGAAAATAGATGTTGTTAACTAGTGTTGTGGGAGCTCTAAAAATCTAACTTGACGTTAAGATAAGCTCTTTTCGTTAAATCGGCAAACACTTGAATTTATGTTTAAAGTACCATCTTGGTGAATTATATTGAGCAAAATAGTTAAAAAGTGCTTAAATATTTTGTTCCTATGGGTTAGTATGAAGTATGGACTTCTGCGTGATGTACTTGTTGGGTAAAATTAAAGGGGTTTAGACCATTTAAAAATTATAACAAAAGTGCCGCTGCTCATTGCGCGCGTTCACAGCTGCTCGTCTCACCTACCTCGTTGGCCCCACTCTCGTCCTTTCTGCGCTGTTGCACCCCTCCCGTCCTATCCTACGATGCATTAAGGAGGGCGCCGAGCTGCTATTGCCACGCACTGTATCCATCTCTCACTCGCTCTTTCTCTCTCGGTCTCTCCCTCGCTCTGACCACCGCCATGGCCACCACTAGCTAGGGCTCTTGCCATCGTTGCGCTCCCAGTCGTCCTTGCATGCTCTGCTTACGTCCGCCGTGGATGTTGGGCGCGAGCCCAAGCTCGGCCACCGCTGTTATCGCCATTCTGTCCCTCCGCGTGCTCGATAGCCTGCACCGTCCCCTTCGCCTCGCTCCTCTCCATACCCCTCGCGTGCACGCCAGAGTCCGTGCTGCCTGGAACCGCCGTTTCCTCGTGGCCGCCGGGCTATCACCTCTATGGTTGCCCACGCGTGCAGCCGGATGGCCTCGGGCCATCTTCGGTCGAAGCCGAGCATAGCCTCAGAGCCGCGTGAGTCTGGTGGTGTTCCGGCGCTCCTTCCCAGCTGGCACCATCGCCTGCAGCGCCGTTGCCGCTGTACCGGTCTGCCTCCGCCGCCGCCCTACCGCTGCCGCATATGGCGGGTGCTTCACCGGCCACACTCGGCCGAGCTGTTGCCGCCCACGCGTGCGGCCGACCGAGCTGTTGTCGCCCACGCGTGCGGGCGAGGCCGCTGATGCCCCCACGCGTCGCCCCGCTGTCTCCGTCGACCGCTGCACCAAATCCGCCACGCCCCTACCCTCTGCTCTGCTTCAAGGTGAGGAGAAGGACCGAAAAGTTGAATAGAAGCTTTTCCCGGGTTCTCAATGTAAAACCGTGAGTCACAGGAATAGTGTTCTTGTACTGCGGATTAGTTTTGAGAAAGTTCAGGGGTGGTTTCACAAAAGTGAGTGGGGAGCGGGGAGGGGGGGTCTGCTGGGCCACTTGGGCCGTTGGCCGGCGCCCCGGCCGCTTGGGCCCTCGGCCCCACGTGGGCCACAGCTGCGGGCACGTCCGTTGGGCCACCGATCTCCGTTGGGCCGTCGCACCAGGCCACCAAGGCCGCGGGCCTTCTTTTGTTTTCCACAGGAAACTGTTTTCTTTTATGTTTCTATTGGAAAACTTCTAAATTCACCAAAAAGTGTAGAAAAATCACAAAAATACCTAACCAATTTTGTTAGGATCCTAAAATCATGATCTATCTGCTAGTATATTTTATTCACATAGTTTTATAATATTCTTAGAAGCTATATAATTACTTTGAGATACTTAATATTGTCAAAATATAAATTTATAGGAATTGTTGTGATAAATTGGTGATAATGTTGGCTCTGAAATTTTTACAGTAGAGTCCTAGCAATATTAGGTGCTCACCGTAATTTTTGTAGCTCCATAGGAATTTGTTGTTAAGGTAACTAAATGAGCCCTAGGACGAAAATATATATATTTAATTAATCAAATGTCAAAAATAATTAGGGGTTTGTAGAACGAAAACATTTTACGGGAACGAGCCTTACTTGACGACGTGGATACGTAGACTAGCATGTTAGCGCTATCTCGTTAGCTTGTGAGGCGTAATTGAATTTCTAAGAGTTTCTGTTGTCGTTGATTATTTACATCTACGCGTTGCATCCACGTATATCATAATAGGAACAACGATGGATCGTGGAGATGACCGAAGTAGCGAAAAAGATGGTGCCTTGATGATCGTGCCACCATGATGGAATGCTAACTTTTGGTTATATCTTACCCAGGCAGGTGCATACCTCTATTATTCTGCACTTTAATTTATGCTTGTGCATTAAGTTTAAGGAGTTGAATGAAACCCACTTGCATATATATATATACTTATCCCATGGGTCCTACTAGTATGACATGATCGTGTAGATTGCTATGCTACAAGACTCCAGTAGAAGTCGAGTGATTGCCTGTCACACGCGAGAGATAGGAAAGATATTATTGTTGTTATTATATTACTATCACATGGAATATATATGAATGATAATTAGAGACCGGGCGGGATGGTACTTTGAATCTAGACTTGGTTTGGCATTCGAGCGAGGCTCGGATTGCACTTGTTCCGCCTATGTCGGTTAAGGACCGTCTGTTGCATTGGATTCTAGTCAGGTCACATACTTATTATCCTGAGCACATACTTGTTTATGGGAGCAGGGAAGGCTCCTTGCTCTCTTGTCGTGGGTTTCAGCTATTTCCGGACCGACTGATTGGAGGCGGGGATGGTGGAGGTCTAAGCACCACACTGAGTCCGAGACTCAGGTGTGGGGGCTTGGAGTCCAAGTTTGGATGGGGACCTGAACCTCTTGATAGGAGAGTGATGGGTTGGTCATGCTTGTGTCTGGGGTACAAGCGGGGCATGTGTTTCGGGGTACCCAGCTGGGCTACATTGATTCGCGAATCGCCGGGTAATCCGGTACGACTTGTCTGCAATCTGGCACCGTAGTAAGAACTAGAAGATGAAAGATAGTAAAATAGTCCTGATTGCTTACCACCTGCTTGAAAGTAGCATAGGTGCTTACATAGAATGGTTAGTAAATGAACTAATGATGATTGCTAATAAAATTGAATATAAGGATGCACGTTTAGTAATGCTCCTGCAGATGCAATAAACCCACAAGCCAGATAGCCTTGTATACCCTTGGAGTCTTTTCTTTCCTCCTGACGGGTAAGTCTTGCGGAGTACAATTGATTACTCAGGGTTTGTTCTACCCTGTTGTAGGTGACAGGAACATATGGAGCTGACACTTGTGTGTGGAAACCTCCTAGTGGGCTCAACGAGGATTTCCTTAACGTTCTGGGCATAGCGTTTATTTGAAACTTTCACCCAAAATGTTTTACAATGAAAAACTTATAACCTGTTATGATGTATATAACAGATCATCATGTTAATGTTTAACTTGTCGTTAAATGATTTTATTTCCGCTGAAACTCTGATAGCATGGGTATATTCCGCTGTTATAAACAATAAATATTATACTCTGATGTTGCATGGAAAGTGATGTAAGAAATGACTTAAGAATGTTGTAAGATTTATTCTCTCATTTGTGATCCTGATGAAAAATATGGTTTTTTGGGCTCTCCCTTGTGGTGTGCTCGACGGAACTGCGTAATTTATTGTCCTTCCTTGAGTACTTAGTGCCTAATGGAAGACAAGTACTCCTGGGAGGCATTAGATTGGGCGGTTTTGCCACACGCAGGCCCAAGGGTCGGGCGAGGCGGAGCGCAGGCCCAGCGCAGACCCAATGGTCGGTCGAGGCGAAGCGCAGACCCTAGGGTTGGGCGAGGCTTAGTGCAGACCCAAGGGTCGGGCGAGGCGGTGCTATCTAACTATAGAGCATCTCATCTCACCATCTTCTAAATCCTCCAAACCTTGACAGCAGATGAAGATAATGACCCTTATCTGTCATGTACTTAATGACATTATTAGCTTGAGTATCCTTCCCAGCAATCCGCAGTCTACTTACTAGACTACTGTACACAGAGAAGTTTGGAGTGCATCCATGTGAGTCCATGTCCTTCAGCATAGCGAATGCTTTATGCCTTTATCAAACTCCCCTACTGTGCAAAGCTCCCGTATCATTGAATTGTATGTGTACACATTTGGAAGCTGCCCTCTCACCAGCATATCATAAAAAAACCTCTGGGCTTCCTCAAATTCCCCAGCTGCCACATAACTTGAGCTCTGTTTAGGTGCACCCCAAAATACCAAATTTTTCAAGATTCTTCGTCACATCGAATCTTTGAACGCATGCATGAAGCATTAAATATAAATAAAAAATAAAACTAATTATACAGTTTAGACGAAATCCACGAGACGAATTTTTTAAGCCTAATTAGACTATAATTGAACATTAATTATCAAATAACAACGAAAACGCTACAGTAGCATTTTGCCAAAAAATTTGGCATCCAAACTGGCCCTTGAGATCATAACAGTATAGCAGACAACATCTGGGTCACACCCTTTCTTGATCATCTCATCAAAGAAATACTTGCAAGCTTATAGGTTGCCAGCACGGCCAAGACCATCTATCAAATTTGTGAAATGGAGCACATTTGGCACACACACCCAACATCACTCATATAGTTCAGCAAATTGAGAGCTGCGAGGGGTTTGTCTCCCTTACCAAGCACATGAAGCAACAGATTGTAAGTATGGAGGTCCGGCGTAAGCCCATTTGTTCCCATCTCATCAAGTAACCGATGGAATTGATCCAACTTCCCGAGCATATACTTTGCACGCATCACCACATTGTGTGTCAAGACATCAGGTGAGTACCCCTCAAGGATCATTTTCTCGTGAACCCACTCAATCAGCGAGTACTGCTCTATGGTCAGAAGTGTGTGCAATATTGCATTAAACGCATTTCTGAATGGGCGGTAGTTGAAAGTACTCGACTTGATGAACCTCTCCACCAGCCTCCGCCTCAACCCAACCTTCCCAGATGCACATATCAAGAGGTGGAACGTCCGGGAAGAGACAGGCAACCCCTTCTCCGTCATCTCCTCAAACAGCCGCCACATCGCCTTGACCTCCCCACACTCGGCGAAAACCTTCATGACGAGGTTGTACATGCTCGTGCCGTGTTGGTACCCTTCCGGAAACAAGCCAACAACTAAATTAGTTCCTGACCATTCAGGAAGCAAGCAATATTTAAGATTTTGGGCTATAACTTAAGTTCATCGGTAGTGGTTCTTACTATTTTAAAACCATCAGATCTATTAAATCTATCTAGATGGATGGCTCTTATTTGCCAGCACTGTAAAAACAGAACATTTGGATGCAGCACGCGACAAGTACGACTGTACGAACGCAACAAAAACGGAACATTTTTTTCAACATATACATATACATACATACAACAACTTGTGGAAATGTTGATACACAATCACACGAACATGTAAAACCAGAGCGCACCACGGCGAACACAACCAGCACGCTTATTCCAGCTTCGGCTCCACGTCGCAAACCACATCATTCACGTGTACACAAACCTGACACAATAATCACACAGAGCAGCCGTGCTCTCCAGACTCCATTAGTAGCAGCACTTCACATGGTATTCGTGTTCAGATTCGCGCTGCCGATCTCTTCCCCGCGGATCACAGGCGCCTCCGTCGCATAGCCTTCCTTCACGTCTTCCCCTGCAACCCGTCTCTCGTCAGCTTTGCTAATGGTGAGTTCCTTCTGGCAAAAAAAAAAGGTAGTTCTATTGTTCCAATGTACCTGTGGCTGTGGTTGGCTGTACGGTCTCGGAGACCCGGTTCCCGCCGGTGAGCGACGTGACGGCATCGCGCGCTTTGGTGATCACCTGACCGGGCGCCGGCACGCGCTGCGCTACCGTGCCCCCGACGTCCTCCTTGCGCCGCTTCACGGCGCCAGAGATCGCCTCGCTGAGCGCGCGGTCCTCGTCACCCGGACGGAGCTTCTCGGCGATGTACCCCGTGACGGTCAGCCCCTTGTCCTGCCCGCCGGCGCCGGGGGTGGCCGTGTCCTGCTGCACGCCGGGCCCGGGCGTCGCCGTGCCGGCAGACTGCGTGGCCTGCTGGACCTTGCCCGCCACGGCGGTGCCGACGCCGGCGACCTTCTCGTACACGGTGCTCGCCAGCTGCTTTCCGTACTCCGTGGTGCCAGCAGCCGCGGACTTGATCTTGTCCGTATAGCCCTCCGGCCCCGACGCGGTGTTGGTCGCGTTCGTGGCAGCTGGGGCGTCCTTCCACTCCTCAGCGCCGGTGTCCGACACCGGCATTGCCTCGCTGTGTGCGCCTTCCGCCTTCGCCGAGCTCTCCTGCGGACGGAGGTTGGGCGCGACGGCGGTGCTGACGCCGGCGTACACGGTGGACGCCAGCTGCTTGCCGTACCCAGTGGTGCCCGCGGCCGCCGACTTGATCTTGTCCGTGTACCCGGCGCCTCTCGTCGTGTCCGTGTCCGTGGCCTCGGGGGCGTCTCTCCACTCCTCCGCGCCGGCGGTGTTCGACGCCGGCACCGCCTCCGTGCGTTGTTCGTCGTCGCGCTTCCCCACGCCCACAGCGGTGCCGACGCTGGCGACCTTCTCGTACATCGTGCTCGCTAGCTTCTTGCCGTACTCCGTGCTGCTGGCGGCCGCGTTCTTGAGCCTGTCCGTGTAGCTAGCGCCACCGGCCGCGCCGCCCACCGTGTCCGCCTCTACCTTGGCGCCCTTCTTGCCCGCGCCCACGTGCGCCGGGTCGTCGGACAAACTCATCGTCTCGAATTGCTGCACCACGGGCGTCGTGCCTATGTCCTCACCCTCTGCAACGAAAAGGAAACGTGTCAAGTGCCAGGGCAACACGAGCAGAGTGCCAAAAGACATGATCGAGTGGCGTTCGGCGTGTGCCATACCTCGCGCGGCGGGCGTCGTGGAGCGCGGTGCGGCCGGATCCTCGACGACGGGGCCGCCGATATCACCAGGCCGCACCCTAGGTTCGGCGCCGTCGCCCTCCACCTCCTGCACGGCCGGTGTGCGCGCCGGCTGATCGTACTTGGCGACGAGGTCATGCACGGCCGGTGCCCTCGCCGAGTCGTACACTGCAAACGGGTCGCGCAGACACGTAAGCACACGTGCAACCGAATCAGCCTAGCACGCGGAGCCGGTGAACAGGTGGGAGCACTTACTTGGCGCGCCGTGCACCTCGGGGTCGGACTCCATGACGACGGGCTTGTCCTCGACGTCCTCCATGTAGCCGCCCTTCTCCACCGCGTCCTCCTCCGCCTCCTCGCTGCTGCTGCTGCTGCCGCGGCCGGTGCCGGTGCCTGCGTCCCCCATGCGCTCGTCGCCGCCGCCGTGCTCACCGTCGTGGCCGTGGCCGTGGCCGGCGAGGGTGTTCTTGATCTTCTTCATCCTCTCCTTCACCTTCGTCAGCACCGGCTTGTGCTGCTTCTCGTCGCGGTGCAGCTGGGCCTGGCCCCCGGCTCCCTCGTCCTCCACTGCACGCGCAGTATCACAGAGTAAGGTAAGAGAGAACGCGTAGTACGTAGCGCAGACTAGCGATCGGCTCGGTGGCCGGCGGGGTCGGGGAGTAACTCACCTTCGCCGGTGTTCCGGAGGCCGACGTCCTCGGGGACGTGCTTGCGCGTGAGAGCGTCCATCGCCGTCGACGTCGACGCGACCTTGGTCCGATCGAACTGGTGCAGTTCGCGATCGAAGGTGACAGAGCCGCTGCTTTTGGGGACCGTGATCGGTGATCCTCAATCTCTGACTGCTTTAGTGAGGGGCTCGACGAGGATATAATAGGAGCGGGCCGGGGAGGCGAGGGCCACCTCGACGCACACGTGGTTATGGGTGGGAGGGCGGGCGGACGCGTGGCGGGTGCAGGAGCTGCCGTGCGCCCGTGCCGTGCTTCGGTTGGGCAGGGAGAGAAGCGACTGGAAGGCTTGCCTATATGGAAATGGAACGAATAATCACGCTTGACGAGATCTCGTGGCCCGTCAGGCGTCAGGTGGCGGGGTTTGGGACGCGGGGCACGCAGCAGTCGCATGCTGTATGTGTTTTGCCCTGCCTACGGCATAGGCCTCGTTTAGTTGGTGATTTTTTTTTAAATGATACTATAGTATTTTTTGTTGTTATTTGGTAATTAGTGTCTAATCATAGTCTAATTTGGTTTAAAAGATTCGTCTCGTGAATTTCGTCTAAACTGTGTAATTAGTTTTATTTTTTATTTATATTTAATGCTTAATGCATGCGTCAAAGATTCGATGTGATGAAAAATCTTCAAATATTTTGCAAAATTTTGGGAACTAAACAGGCACCTAGCTGAGCCAGGTACTTGGTCTGCTACACAGCAGACATATGGGAGAGGTCCACCGGATCAGAAGAGCTACTTGGTCTGCTACTGCTGTACGTACACGGCTAGGCCAACCAGAAAGAAACAGACGCGCCAGATGCACGGACGCGGGCGCCGGGGCGAGCTCGCTAGTGGCCGGCGCCGGCGCCGGTGGTCACCGGTGAGAAAGAGAGAGAGAGAGGGAGATAGATAAAATGCTAAAATATATAGGTGTTGTATAGTATTTCTGTTGGTACGTGGGGCATGCAACCCCGCCGTGCCGCGTCGATCCTTTGCCTGCTTCTGCTTGTCGGTGTACCGTGTTTCCCTGGTTGGGTGAGGCCGGTTTGGGTGAGGCCGGTTGAGGTGTGCAGTGTGCACCCAGCCACCCCAAGACCCAGACCCTGACTAGAAACCCAGGGCGCGGCGTTGCCGGCTTGCCGCGTCTACCGTGAGCCTGTCAGTCCATGAGCTGAACCATTTGCACTATGTTATAGATAGTCAGCATGTTCGGTTGGCTGGTTCGTATGGTTGCTGGTTTGTGACGAAGTACTGCTGGCTAGTTTGTGTGAGAGAAAAATAATATTCTGGCTGGAAATTTACGATCGTTTATGACAAGCCACAGCCAAACGAACAGGCTGAGTGTTATATACTCTATATTAAAGTAAAACAGATGTGCCATATATTACAGATTTACAGTTGAATATAATGCAGACTATATATGAATATTTTTATATTCTATTCGTTGCAAATATATTGTCCTATGTCTTATATTTTATCCTATTAGTAGAAGAAGATTGTTGGCATAGCTTACACTGTGTAGTGAGACGAAGTATAAAAAGAAGTAACCTGTGTCTATGACAAATCCTCAAATTCGCATTGCACCGTCGCTAAAAAAAATTGTACTTGCTGCATTTGTCGCTACCTAATTGACTTTGCAGTATTATTTGACATTACGATGTATAGTTATTATTATATAATCGAAGCACTAAGGCCCGTTTAGATTCTTAGAATTCAATTTATTTAATAGTCATAATTTAGACACATATTAATTAAGATAATATGATTGTGTATTGTATATTATTGTTGGCTATACCATAAAAATACTTATGTGTTGCATTTCTATTATAGAGGAGTGAGTTGAAGAGCGTGTCATAAGTTATAAAGTAAAAACATAGAACGATGATCTATAGAATCAATTTCTATCTCCTACCATATGAATTTGAGATAAGCCTATATGTGAACTTTGGAAAACGGTGGAATATCAAATTTCAAGCTAAATAGCCTAATTTATTAAGTAGATTTTAATTTCACCAAATGAAAGGATCCAAACAGTCCTAAGGGATATTTAAGCTACCGCAACGCCACTTAAAATAGTTGTCGGAGACCAATACTAGGGTACCCGAAGGGAAGCTAATGATCATCAACATTGATTCATCCGAGCAGTCAAGAGCGCGACTACAGCTCCAACCGATCCCCAAGTGCGCAAGCTTCACCTCGCCCGACCCCGAGGCTACGGGTTCCACCTCGCCCGACCCCTGGGGGTGGGCTCCGCCTCGCCCGACCCCGGGGTTGCGGGCTCCGTCTCGCCCGACGGAGACCCATACCGCCGCCAACCACTCCAGGTCCAAGCATATGGGCCTAGGTCAAAACTCTAACACCAAGTAAGAGACCGGCACGCCCCGATGTAACCCGTGGTCACGACGGGTCATATCTGAGGGTTCATATCAAGAACAGCGTTGGGCGTGTGGGTGTTGTTCTACCTAACCATCGTACGAACGCTAACAGGCGCGTCAGTTCATCACGACGTCCGCTAGGACGAAATGGAACGCCATGACCGGCAGACGACGCCTGCGCGTGGCGCCAGTGACGGATAGGGCCGTGACGTGGAGCTGCCCCTGTTGACATCTACAGGGTCGGCAGGACCCGCATGAAGGAGAAGAAGGATCCGACGATCCTAAAGGACTTATTCTCCCTCTCATTCTTCTTTTTCCTCTGCTGTAACACGTGCTTTCCCTTGGCCTATAAAAGAAAAAGCAGGGCGTCCCATAGAGGGGATCGACCCATCGAGGACCGATCCGATCCGACCCCGAACCGATCAGATCCAGATACACACAAGAGCAGCAACCGAGCTCTCAGCACCCTTTCACTCCTTTCACTAGAGACTTGGGACCTGTCCCTCTCTCGCCCGTTTGTACCCCAAACTACAAACTTGCAGTGCTAGTAACATGAGCAGCAGCAACGAACTGGACGTAGGGACTTTCCGTCTGAACTAGTATAAACCTCGTGTCCTCTAAGCACACCATCCGAGCCAGATGCGCAATATTAGAAATTTACTCGTCGGTGGTAACTCGAAACACCGACAGTTGGTGCGCCAGGTAGGGGCCTTTTGAATGTCTCAACGTCCACTTCAGGTCTCGGATGACCAGTCACGGCGTCAGCTAGATCCTGGGCGCGCACGAGCACTTTGGGGACCTAGACTTCATCGTCACAACGGAGGGAGAGTTGGCGCAAGTTCCCACCGCCGTCCAACCTCTCCACTCCACCGGCCTCGACGTGATCACCGATCGCGAACTGCACGCACTAGAGGCCCGCGCCCCCGGCAGTGACCAGCTCCATGGCTTTGACAACGGGAGGTTAGAGCGCCAGCTCAGCGCCTTCCTGGACCCCGACCATCCCAGGAGGACCTGCGCCACCTCACCTTCTCGTTCGCCAATGTCATGGCGCAGCATGTCGGAGGAGAGCCGCTCTCTCTGGAATACCTCATCCGGAGTGCCCCGACAGCGCTCCTGTCCGGTCTCCACAACGCCGCAGAGACCGTTGGCCACCTTGTAGCGCAACGCACTCCTCCATCCCCCGTGAACGACGAGTTTGTGGGGATGACTGAATATGTCGTGGAATCTTTCCACGACCTCCTCGTAGGAGAATCGGAGTCGCCCTCTAGCTCTGACTCCAACAGGGGGAGCCATCATCCCTCTCATGAATGTTTCATGATAGGTACCTCCAAGGGACACGTCGAAAGCATCCATGAGGGAGAGCCTACCCCAATGAATGACTTCGATGATGAGGTCATGAGGGATGCAGGGCATCACCTCGCCTGCGGGTAGAGCAGCTAAAGGCCTGGCACCAAGAGCTCGAGGAAGCATGACTCCAGCTCGAGCAGGAACGTGCGGAGCTCGAGCGAGAGATCGAGCGCCATAGAGATGGTGGGCGTGCGCGCATCATGGCCCACGACGTGAACCAGAGGATCATCGAGGATGATGAAGCCCTCCCACACTTCACCCGGGCGAGCCAGAACATCGCTGCTGCGGCAGCCTTGCTCCGGGGGCTTCCGAGGCCCGCGACGCTCGAGGATCATCGGGCCCATCGCAAGATTCACACGCTACTCGAGCGTGCGGCGGCGCAGCAGGCTAAGAGCTCGCTGTCCCAAGGTGTATGCTGCTAGGTTTTATTATTTCCGAGCGTGGCATCGAAGCCAACCTAGAGAAGATCTCATCCATCACGAGGATGGGCCCGATTCAGAACATAAAGGGGTACAGTGAGTTATAGGGTGCCTCGCCGTGCTCAGCCACTTTATCTCATGCCTCGATGAATGAGGTCTTTCCCTCTATCGGCTCCTAAAGAAGGCTGACCATTTCAAATGGACGACCGAGGCCTAGGAGGCACTTGACATGGTCAAGCAGCTTTTGACGAAGGCCCCGATCCTGGTCCCCCTCGACTGATGGGGAACCGCTTCTGCTCTACATCGCGGTCACCACGCAAGTGGTCAGCGCCACCCTAGTGGTAGAGCGAGAAGAAGAGGGACACTCCCTCAAAGTGTAGCATCCCATATATTACATTAGCAAGGTCTTGTCCGATTCCAAGACCCGCTACCCCCAAATCCAGAAGCTCCTGTACATCGTCCTCATCGCCAAAAGGAAGTTGCGTCACTACTTCGATTCGCATCTAGTGACGGGCGTGATGTCCTTCCCTCTCGGTAAGGTCGTCCAAAACAGGGATGCCACGGGAAGAATCGCCAAGTGGGCATTCGAGCTGATGGGTCAAGGTATTTCATATGGCCCTCGGACGGCCATCAAGTCCCAAGTGCTAGCTAATTTTGTTGCAGAGTGGACCGAGGTCCAAATGCCGCCAGCAGTCATCGACCAAGAGTACTGGACGATGTACTTCGATGGATCGCTGATGAAGAAAGGCGTCGGCACAGGGTTGGTCTTCGTTTCCCCCCTCAGGGTATGCATGAGGTACATGGTTCGCATCTATTTCCCCTCCTCCAATAATGTGGCCGAATATGAGGCGCTCATCAATGGCTTGCACATCGCCATCGAGTTGGGTATCCTACGACTTGACGTCTGGGGCAACTCCTAGCTGGTCATCGACCAAGTCATGAAGCAATCAAGCTACCACAATGCCAAGATGGCTGTGTATTGCCGAGAAGTTCGCCAGCTGGAGGACAAGTTTGACGGTCTCGAGCTCAATCATATCCCTAGGCGTCTCAATGAGGCGGCCGACGCGCTGGTGAAAGCGGCGTCCGGTCGAGAGCCGATGCCGACAGGCGTCTTCGCCAGCGATCAGTACAAACCCTCAGTCCACTACGAGGAGCCAGAACAAGCTAGTGATGGGCCGCCTGCCCTGGGCTCGGGGGCTAACCAGCCATCGGTTCAATCCAACCCTGAAGTCATGGAGCTTGATGAGGATCCAGCGACAGAGCCCGACCCTCTGGCCGACTGGAGGGCGCCTTACCTCAACTACCTCCTCCACAAGGCGCTGCCGACAGACAAAATGGAGGCTCGGCGGCTGGCACATCGCACCAAGTCCTTTGCTGTTATTGATCGCGAACTCGATAGGTGAAGCCACATCAGGGTCCTGTAGCGTTGCATCCCCATCAAATAAGGGAAGCGGTTGCTGAGTGATATCCACGGTGGAGTCTGCGGTCACCACGCCACGCCTAAAACCCTGGTCAAAAACATGTTCCGATAAGGCTTCTACTGGTCGACTGCGGTAGCCAACGGTGAACATATTGTGCGCACCTATGAAGGGTGTCAATACTATGCTTGGTAGAACCATCTGCCGGCCCAAGCACTCCAGATAATCCCCATCACGTGGCCATTCGTGGTCCAGGGGCTCGATCTAGTCGGACCTCTCAAGAGGGCGCCTAGGGGCTATACTCACTTGCTTGTCACCGTAGACAAGTTTACAAAGTGGGTTGAGGCTCGACCGATCTCCGCGATCAAGTCCAAGCAAGCCGTGCTGTTCTTCCTTGACATCGTCTATCGCTTTGGAGTCCCGAACTCCATTATCACGGATAATGGCATGCAGTTCACCAGAAAGAAGTTCCTCTTATTCTATGATGAATACCACATCTGCGTCGATTGGGCCGCCGTGGCCCACCCCCACACGAACGAGCAGGTCGAGCGCGTGAACGGCATGGTCCTACAAGGTCTCAAACCTAGGATCTTCAACCGGTTGAACAAGTTTGGCGGACGATGGGTCATGGAACTTCCTGCGGTGCTCTGGAGCCTAAGGATGACCCCCAGCTGGGCCACCGGCTACACGCCATTCTTCATGGTCTATGGTTCCGAGGCTATCCTCCGGACCGACCTCGACTATGGAGCGCCAAGGGTTAGGGCGTACGACGAACAGGGAGCCAAGGCATCCCTCGAGGATGCTCTGGACCAGCTAGATGAAGAGCGCGACATTGCCCTCCTCCGCTCGGCCAGGTACTAGCAAGTGTTATGCCGGTACCACAACCGTCAAGTGCAGGGTCAGGCCTTCAACGTCGGGGACTTGGTGCTCTGCCTCGTCTAAAGCAACAAGAACCACCACAAGCTCTCTCCATCATGGGAGGCACCATACGTTGTCACGGAGGTGCTCTGACCAGGCACCTACAAGCTCAAGACCATCGACGATAAAGTCTTCGTCAATGCCTGGAACATCGAGTAGCTACGTCGCTTTTACCCTTAATATACGCACACTTTCTCTTATCAGTTTCGCTATCGACTCCCCGATCTTTAGTGACACCTGACCCCAGCAATGGCAAGGGGTCAGGCCTCACTCAGGGGCTAATAAGAGCATATCTATCTGGTAGACATTCTCTATGCTTGACCCTTTCTCACATTGAGACCTAGAAACAAGGGTTGTGAAAACGAACGCTGAGTAAAACTGGTCAGACAGTAAGAAACCTACGCTCTAGTGGCTACGACGTTTTTGCTCATCAGCGTGATCAGAGTTTTTTCCACACCCCGAGCTTTTTAGCCTTAACTATGGAAAGAGTCGGTACGCGTCTAAGAGTATATCCACCTGGCAAACATTCTCTGTGCCTGACCCTCTCTCACATCGAGACATAGAAGCCGGGGTTGCAGAAACGAACACTGAGTAAAACTGGTCGGACTGCAAGAAACCTACGCCCCAGTGGCTATGATGTTTTTGCTCACCAGTGTGATCAGAGTTTGTTCACCCACAGCCCGAGCTTTATAGCCTCAATGACGGAAAGGGTCGGAACGCACTAACCTTTTTATACAAAAAGGGGAGAAGGGCTAAAAAGTTGTTTGACCATAACAAAATTTAAGAACTTGTCCATTTATTACAAGTTCACCGCCTGACTTATCTGCCTAACTAATTTCCTTAGGCGGGATGATCTCATCCTCTATCTCTGTAGGTAAGTCATGTGCCAGCGTGTCACACAAGTCGATCGGATGGCTTGGCCACTGCCGAGAGATGGGTAAGGAGCAGTAGGATTCCCCATGCGGGTAATGCTGACTCCGTCATGAACGATGGACCTAGATTCCACTCGGACATGTCTGGTAAGAGCTCTCTGAACCTGTCACTCAAGCCATCAAGGTAAGTCTTGTGCCAGCAGGTCACCCAAGTCGATCGGATGGCTCGGGCTGCTACTGAGAAATAGGTCATCTCTAAGTGACACCCGACCCTAGCAATGGCAAGGGGTCGGGCCTCACTCGGGGGCTAGCAAAAGTGTCTATTCGTTAGACATTATCTAGGCCTGACCCCTTTCTCACGCTAAAACCTAAAGGCAAGGTGTGCGGAAACAAACACTGAGTAAAACTGGTCGGACCGCCAGAAACCTACGCCCTAGCGGCTACGGTGTTCTTACTCACCAGCGTGATCAAAGTTTTGTCCCCACACCCCGAGCTTTAGCCTCCGCCTTCCCAGGAAGGGTTTGGAGGGGTCCACCGGTGGAATCTCCATCGAGGAGAGGCCAACAGGTCACCTAAGTCGATCGAACGGCTCAGGCCGCTACCGAGAGATGGGTCATCTCTAAGTGACACCCGACCCTAGCAACGACAAGAGGTCGGGCCTCACTTGGGGGTTGGCAAGAGTGTCTATTCAATAGACATTCTCTATGCCTGACCCCTTTCTCACGCTAAAACCTAAAGGCAAGGTGTGCGGAAACAAACACTGAGTAAAACTAGTCGGACTGCAAGAAACCTACGCCCCAGCGTGATTAGAGTTTTTGTCCCCGCACCCCGAGCTTTAGCCTCTGCCTTCCCAGGAAGGGTATGGAGGGGCCCACCCGCGGAATCTCCATCGAGGAGAGGCTAGTAGGTCGCCCAAGTCGATCGTATGGCTCAGGTCGCTGCCGAGAGACGGGTAGGGAGCAGCAGGATACCCCATGCGGGTTACGCCGACTCCATCACGAACGATGGACCCAGATTTCACACGAACATATCCGGTAAGAGCTCCCCGAACCCGTCACTTAAGCCTTCGAGGTAACTATACCAACCCCCACTTTACTTCTCCAGTGCATGAGCATTCATTCATCCATTCTCATGCATGCATTCATACATTCACCTCATACATCCAAGCATCGCATATGAACGACGGACCCGGATTCCACTCTGACATGCCCATTAGCGAGCTCACCGAGCGCGTCACTCGAGCCATCGAGGTAAGTGACGTTAGCTCAACCTCTCCGGCTGCGAAAACCACGAACGGGGTGACGATCACAAAGACGAGCCAACTCTCGATCGGACCCCCGCTACGTGCGGGGGCTCGAGGAAAGTTGGACTCGCAAGGAGATCGAATGTGCGGTCGCAGAACGATGGCTCAGATCCTAGGGAGGGGGTACGTGTGAAAACTAAGAATAATGTTTCTAAAATAAGAGACACCCTCTCCTACTAGTTTCGCTATCCTCTCCTCGATCTTTAGTGACACCCAACCCCAGCAACGGCAAGGGTTCGGGTCTCACTCGAGGGCTGATAAGGGTATATATATACCCTTTCTGAAACAATCGCCATGCCTTACCCCTTCATCACATTAAAAAACCTAGTGGCAAGGTTTACGGAAACTAATGACTGAGTAAGGCTGGTCGGATTGCACAAAACCTAACGACTGAGTAAGGCTGGTAGGACTACAAGAAACCCACACCCTAGCGGCTATGGCACTCTTGCTTCCTAGCATGATCAAAGTTTCCCACCTACACCTTGAACTCTACGGTCTTAACAAACGGAAGGGTCAGAACACATTAACCCTTTTTCACACATAAAAAGAGAGAAAGAACAAACTTGTTCAACCGAAATAAAAGAATAGACTTGTTCGAACAAAACACAAGGGTCAGAACTTGTCCGATTATTCCAAAAATGATCGTCCGACCTATTTAACTGACTAGCCCCTTCGGGGGAGAACTATGCCTTCTAGCCTATCCGCCAGGTCCTACGAAAGGGGAGCCACCGCCGTTTTCATCTCCCCTAGCTCTTGGACTTCATAACCGGGCACGTAGCCATGGCTCATCACCTCCAGATCGATGTTGTCCCCATAATGAGAACGAGCAATCGCGAAGGACTGATTGACCTCGGCGCGGAGGGCATTCCTCTCGAGCTGGCGCACCCTAGCCGTGATATCGATGGCACAAGCCGCGAGCGAGCTGGTCCCCTCCGACAGCACCACCTCAAGGTCATCGTAGACCACTTCGAGGACAGCGCTCAGGATACCGAGCTCGTCACTCTTGGCCTGATGATTTCTCCTCACCTTGGCAAGATCCATGGCCATACCGGCAGAAATGCTCTCGGCCTCCAGCTTCTAGGTTGTCACGCTTTTGAGCTCAGCTTGGAGGGAGCCGACCTTTTGCTACGCATCATTGCGCTCTTGGTAGGCCTGGTCACGCTCTCAGAAAGCCTGGTCATGCTCCTTGTGAGCCGCGCCATGTTCCGAGCGGAGCGTCTCCGCGGTTTGGATCAGTTCATCCCGCTCCTTGCGCAGTTGAGAGACCACCACGGCATACAAGCTTGCCCTCTTCTCTAGGCCCGCAAGCTTCTCCTCAGCCCCCAGCTTCAGATCCCTCTCCTTCTTAACTTCACCTAGAAGGTCAAGGATCCGCTGGTGGGTCTCGTCGTCCTTCTAGAGCAACTCATCCCGCTCCTTCCTGACCCAGGCAGCTTCTTCATCATCCTTTTGCGACATCATCGACAGGGCCTCGAACGCCTTCTCGGCCTCGTCAGCATCCCGACGGGCCTCAGCCACCCACGACTGAAGATTGGCCACCTCCTCGGCGAGGAGAGTCAGCTCGGCCACCCTCTGCTGGGTAGCAACAAGCTAAGCTGTCACCTCCCCATGTAGCCGCGCCTCCTCGATGAGGCGGTCCCAGGTTTCCTTCTGTTGATGATGGAACTGAGATTTCCCACGGCTATGAGCTATAAGGGACTGCAGAAAGACGATGACCCGGATACAAAAAGTATATAAAGGAAGATAAGCGCAAGAAGCAAGACCAAACAATACCCGCCTAGAGGGAACAACAACGTCGCGCAATGCGCCCATAGTGTGGTTCAGGGCTTCGAGCACGGACGCGATCACTACGTCGAGGCTCTCCCGCTCCATTCTCTCTGCAGCATCGTCGAGGGTGAAAAGCATCGATGCCGGATCCTACGGATCAGCCCACTGGAGGCGAGCCACTACCCACCGACGTTAGGGCCAAGGACGACTCCCCGTCGGCTCCAAGCGTCACCGACCCCTCTCGCTGTGATGTCCCCATCGAGACGCCCCCTCCAGCGATGGAAGGGGTTAGCGGTGGGAATGCCTACTCTCTCCTAGCACCATGACTCCTAGGGACCCCTTGGCTGCGTCCCCCTCCGTCTGCCATGCGCTAGGCATCATCGCTTGGGCCGCCGATGGCACGGGTCACGCCGGTGCCTCAGGCGCCGCTGCGGTTGGATCCGGCTATGACCCGTCTGTCACGGACACCGCCACCTCCACATGCATCGGCGGGGTCATGACTGGCTGTGTTGCGCCCGCCACGGTTGGCACCACGAGCGTGGTCGGTAGCCCCATCCACCCCGCCGTCAGCACGGCATCGCGGCCATCACCGTCTACTCCGCAACCTCCAAGGGCACCCCTTGAGCGCTCACATCCGCCCATCTCGTCGAGGGCACGGGTGCCACCGTGGACGGCGCCCGACCGACCGACGACACGGTCACACTAGCGTCGCTCCCGCCCAAAATGGGCGTGACACCAGCCGACGGCTGCCGCCTCGATTGGAGGGCGATGCTCTTCTTCGACACCAGCGCCAAAGGATTCTGCTACCTATCGACGCTGCAAGGGACGAAAAAACATAAGTCATGATGAAATCTGACTAAAACAGGAAAAAACAGAGGAACTGATAACTCACTTCAGCGCCGTCGGGCGGCAGATGCATTTGGGGGGGCGAACCCCCCGACCCTCACTCTGCCTCATCAGGATGAGTCCATTTTGAGCCCGCCCTTTGCTCCTGGGCAGAGGGGCTCGCTCCCCTTGGCTCTTGAGGCACGATGGCATAACTGCCCACCTTCGCTAGCACCTTGGATGTGACGGCAGAGCCGCTCACCTCTATTGGCTCCTAGGGCAGGCCGATGGTAAGCCTTGTCTCTGCTGGTTCCTAGGTGACGCCGACGGTATGGCCCGCCTTTGCTGGCTCCCTAGACCTGTCCTCCCCTCCATGGAATGGAAAGGGTCCCGACGCCTGCAAGGATGAACCGATGCCTGCAGCGCATCCTCGTTCTCGAGGTTGTCCCACTCGATATCATCAGCTACCGTCTCTTCTCCCTCCATCACCTCATCATCATCATCATCATTGTCATCATCGGTGTCCTCCCCTCATTCCTGTGCCTACAGCTTTCGCTGCTTCTTCCTCTTCTTGTCCTCCTTCGCCTTCCTCAGCCGCTCACCCTTGGCACGATTCGTCGTCCTCATGGCTAGATCCCTCGGTAGCGGCGCTAGGTGGTCCATGAGGATGAGGTCCCTCGGCTGGTCCCGCCCCTCTCAAAGTTAGTATCACGGGGTTAGGAAATCAATTGAAGAGAAGGCAAGAGAAAGGGAAACTTACAAAGACGACGTAGCCTGGCTCCGGCCGCATCGGAGGATGCCTCGGCATCGAGTAGATGAAGTCGAGGGTGGCACTCACGTCATCCCACAAAGGCTCCATTGCCTCCTTTATGCGTTGGGCGATCTCAGAGTTGGGGAGCATTCCCTCGGCGAGCGTTGTTCTGTCGAATGACGCCTCGGGCGCCATCGCGTATAGCGGGAGCGCGCGCGTCATCAACGGCGCCGCCCTCCTTATAACCTGTTATGATGTATATAACAGATCATCATGTTAATGTTTAACTTGTCGTTAAATGATTTTATTTCCGCTGAAACTCTGATAGCATGGGTATATTCCGCTGTTATAAACAATAAATATTATACTCTGATGTTGCATGGAAAGTGATGTAAGAAATGACTTAAGAATGTTGTAAGATTTATTCTCTCGTTTGTGATCCTGATGAAAAATATGGTTTTTTGGGCTCTCCCTTGTGGTGTGTGCTCGATTTTGAATCTGCGTAATTTATTGTCCTTCCTTGAGTACTTAGTGCCTAATGGAAGACAAGTACTCTGGGAGGCATTAGATTGGGCGGTTTTGCCACCACACGCAGAGCCCAAGGGTCGGGCGAGGCGGAGCGCAGCCTTGAGCCAGCAGTGAGACCCAATGGTCGGTCGAGGCGGGCTTGAGACCCTAGGGTTGGGCGAGGCTTAGTGTGCACCCAAGGGTCGGGCGAGGCGGTGCTATCTAACTATAGAGCATCTCATCTCACCATCTTCTAAATCCTCCAAACCTTGACAGCAGATGAAGATAATGACCCTTATCTGTCATGTACTTAATGACATTATTAGCTTGAGTATCCTTCCCAGCAATCCGCAGTCTACTTACTAGACTACTGTACACAGAGAAGTTTGGAGTGCATCCATGTGAGTCCATGTCCTTCAGCATAGCGAATGCTTTATGCCTTTATCAAACTCCCCTACTGTGCAAAGCTCCCGTATCATTGAATTGTATGTGTACACATTTGGAAGCTGCCCTCTCACCAGCATATCATAAAAAAACCTCTGGGCTTCCTCAAATTCCCCAGCTGCCACATAACTTGAGCTCTGTTTAGGTGCACCCCAAAATACCAAATTTTTCAAGATTCTTCGTCACAAAGAATCTTTGAACGCATGCATGAAGCATTAAATATAAATAAAAAATAAAACTAATTATACAGTTTAGTTCAGCAAATTGAAATCCACGAGATTTAATTTTTAAGCCTAATTAGACTATAATTGAACATTAATTACCAAATAACAACGAAAAGATTGTAAGTAGCATTTTGCCAAAAATTTGGCATCCAAACTGGCCCTTGAGATCATAACAGTATAGCAGACAACATCTGGGTCACACCCTTTCTTGATCATCTCATCAAAGAAATACTTGCAAGCTTATAGGTTGCCAGCACGGCCAAGACCATCTATCAAATTTGTGAAATGGAGCACATTTGGCACACACACCCAACATCACTCATATAGTTCAGCAAATTGAGAGCTGCGAGGGGTTTGTCTCCCTTACCAAGCACATGAAGCAACAGATTGTAAGGGTGCGTTTAGATCTAAAAAATTTTGGATTTTGGCTCACTGTAGCATTTCGTTTGTATTTGGTAATTAGTGTCTAATTATAGACTAATTAGGTTCAAAAGTTTCGTCTCGCGATTTCTCGATCAACTGTGTAATTAGTTTTTTTTTTCGTCTACATTTAGTACTGCATGCATGTGCCGCAAGATTCGATGTGACAGTTACTATGCAAAATTTTTTGGCAACTGAACGGGGCCTAAGTATGGAGGTCCGGCGTAAGCCCATTTGTTCCCATCTCATCAAGTAACCGATGGAATTGATCCAACTTCCCGAGCATATACTTTGCACGCATCACCACATTGTATGTCAAAGACATCAGGTGAGTACCCCTCAAGGATCATTTTCTCGTGAACCCACTCAATCAGCGAGTACTGCTCTATGGTCAGAAGTGTGTGCACGGTAGTTGAAAGTACTCGACTTGATGACCTCTCCACCAGCCTCCGCCTCAACCCAACCTTCCCAGATCTAAAGACAAGAAAGCGTAAAGAGTAGCCGGTCACCCAACGTGCCACGTCGTTTGTATTTCGTGGCTGTTCGATCGGCCGCGCGGACGGGTCAGATCGGGCGAGCCATGGTCATTTTTCAAAAAAACCCTTCTTTTTTCCAGAAATCAACCCGCGCTCCAGAGTCCCTCTCAGGATATTTTGCAAAAAACACTTCAGATTATTTTCAAATCAACCCGCGGTCCAGAACGGATGGCCTCCAGTTTTTTTTCAAAAAAACCCTTATCTTTGTCGAAAATCCGCCCGCGCTCCACAAACCATTTCATCATTTTTTGCGAAAACCTGCTCGGATTTTTCTCAAATCAACATACAGGCTAACTTTGATTATATATTTTTTTTTCAAAAAAACCGTGTGGCCAGTGGCCCGCGCGCATGAGCGCGCCCGAAGGACTAGTGCACATATCAAGAGGTGGAACGTCCGGGAAGAGACAGGCAGGCCCTTCTCCGTCATCTCCTCAAACAGCCGCCACATCGCCTTGACCTCCCCACGCTCGTCGAAAACCTTCATGACGAGGTTGTACATGCTCGTGCCGTGTTGGTACCCTTCCGGAAACAAGCCAACAGCTAAGGCCTGTTTAGTTTTCAAAAAATTTCACCACAAACTATCACATCAAATCTTACGGTACATACATGTAGTATTAAATATAGACGATAAAAAAATTAATTGCACATTTTGGTTGGAAATCGCGAGACAAATGTTTTAAGACTAATTAGTTCATGATTAGCCATAAGTGCTACAGTACTAACATACGCTAATGATGGATTAATTAGACTTAATAAATTCGTCTCGCAGTTTCCAGAAGAGCTATGTAATTAGTTTTTTTTTATTAGTATCCGAAAACCCCTTCCGACATCCCCGAAACATCCGATGTGACATCCGACATCCCCGAAACATCCGATGTGACATCCAAAATTTTTCATTTCGCGAACTAAACACAGCCTAAATTAGTTCCTGACCGTTCACGAAGTATTTTAGATTTTGGGCTATAACTTAAGTTCATCGGTAGTGGTTCTTACTATTTTAAAACCATCAGATCTATTAAATCTATCTAAATGGATGGCTCTTATTTGCCAGCACTGTAAAAACAGAACATTTGGATGCAGCACGCGACAAGTACGACTGTACGAACGCAACAAAAACGGAACATTTTTTTCAACATATACATATATATACATACAACAACTTGTGGAAATGTTGATATACAAACATGTAAAACCAGAGCGCACCACGCCGAACACAACCAGCACGCTTATTCCAGCTTCGGCTCCACATCGCAAACCACATCATTCACGTGTACGCAAACCTGACACAATAATCACACAGAGCAGCCGTGCTCTCCAGACTCCATTAGTAGCAGCACTTCACTTGGTATTCGTGTTCAGCTCCGCGCTGCCGATCTCTTCCCCGCGGATCACAGGCGCCTCCGTCGCATAGCCTTCCTTCACGTCTTCCCCTGCAACCCGTCTCTCGTCAGCTTTGCTAATGGTGAGTTCCTTCTAGCAAAAAAAAAAAAAAAAAAGTAGTTCTATTGTTCCAATGTACCTGTGGCTGTGGTTGGCTGTACGGTCTCGGAGACCCGGTTCCCGCCGGTGAGCGACGTGACGGCATCGCGCGCTTTGGTGATCACCTGACCGGGCGCCGGCACGCGCTGCGCTACCGTGCCCCCGACGTCCTCCTTGCGCCGCTGCACGGGGGTCACCCCCTTGTCCTGCCCGCCGGCGCCGGGGGTGGCCGTGTCCTGCTGCACGCCGGGCCCGGGCGTCGCCGTGCCGGCAGACTGCGTGGCCTGCTGGATCTTGCCCGCCACGGCGGTGCCGACGCCGGCGACCTTCTCGTACACGGTGCTCGCCAGCTGCTTTCCGTACTCCGTGGTGCCGGCAGCCGCGGACTTGATCTTGTCCGTATAGCCCGCCGGCCCCGACGCGGTGTTGGTCGCGTTCGTGGCAGCTGGGGCGTCCTTCCACTCCTCAGCGCCGGTGTCCGACACCGGCATTGCCTCGCTGTGTGCGCCTTCCGCCTTCGCCGAGCTCTCCTGCGGACGGAGGTTGGGCGCGACGGCGGTGCCGACGCCGGCGACCTTGTCGTACACGGTGGACGCCAGCTGCTTGCCGTACCCAGTGGTGCCCGCCGCCGCCGACTTGATTTTGTCCGTGTACCTGGCGCCTCTCGTCGCGTCCGTGTCCGTGGCCTCGGGGGCGTCTCTGCACTCCTCCGCGCCGGCGGTGTTCGACGCCGGCACCGCCTCCGTGCGTTGTTCGTCGTCGCGCTTCCCCACGCCCACAGCGGTGCCGACGCTGGCGCTCGCTAGATTCTTGCCGTACTCCGTGCTGCCGGCGGCCGCGTTCTTGAGCCTGTCCGTGTAGCTAGCGCCACCGGCCGCGCCGCCCACCGTGTCCGCGGCTTGTCTTTCCACTCCTCTGCCTTGGCGCCCTTCTTGCCCGCGCCCACGTGCGCCGGGTCGTCGGACAAACTCATCGTCTCGAATTGCTGCACCACGGGCGTCGTGCCTATGTCCTCACCCTCTGCAACGAAAAGGAAACGTGTCAAGTGCCAGGGCAACACGAGCAGAGTGACAAAAGACATGATCGAGTGGCGTTCGGCGTGTGCCATACCTCGCGCGGCGGGCGTCGTGGAGCGCGGTGCGGCCGGATCCTCGACGACGGGGCCGCCGATATCACCAAGCCGCACCCTAGGTTCGGCGCCGTCGCCCTCCACCTCCTGCACGGCCGGTGTGCGCGCCGGCTGATCGTACTTGGCGACGAGGTCCTGCAGGGCCGGTGCCCTCGCCGAGTCGTACACTGCAAACGGGTCGCGCAGACACGTAAGCACACGTGCAACCGAATCAACCTAGCACGCGGCGCCGGTGAACAGGTGGGAGCACTTACTTGGCGCGCCGTGCACCTCGGGGTCGGACTCCATGACGACTGGCTTGTCCTCGACGTCCTCCATGTAGCCGCCCTTCTCCACCGCGTCCTCCTCCGCCTCCTCGCTGCTGCTGCTGCTGCCGCGGCCGGTGCCGGTGCCTGCGTCCCCCATGCGCTCGTCGCCGCCGCCGTGCTCACCGTCGTGGCCGTGGCCGTGGCCGGCGAGGGTGTTCTTGATCTTCTTCACCCTCTCCTTCACCTTCGTCAGCACCGGCTTGTGCTGCTTCTCGTCGCGGTGCAGCTGGGCCTGGCCCCCGGCTCCCTCGTCCTCCACTGCACGCGCAGCATCACAGAGTAAGGTAAGAGAGAACGCGTAGTACGTAGCGCAGACTAGCGATCGGCTCGGTGGCCGGCGGGGTCGGGGAGTAACTCACCTTCGCCGGTGTTCCGGAGGCCGACGTCCTCGGGGACGTGCTTGCGCGTGAGAGCGTCCATCGCCGTCGACGTCGACGCGACCTTGGTCCGATCGAACTGGTGCAGCTCGCGATCGAAGGTGACAGAGCCGCTGCTTTTGGGGACCGTGATCGGTGATCCTCAATCTCTGACTGCTTTAGTGAGGGGCTCGACGAGGATATAATAGGAGCGGGCCGGGGAGGCGAGGGCCACCTCGACGCACACGTGGTTATGGGCGGGAGGGCGGGCGGACGCGTGGCGGGTGCAGGAGCTGCCGTGCGCCCGTGCCGTGCTTCGGTTGGGCAGGGAGAGAAGCGACTGGAAGGCTTGCCTACATGGAAATGGAACGAATAATCACGCTTGATGAGATCTCGTGGCCCGTCTGGCGTCAGGTGGCGGGGTTTGGGACGCGGGGCACGCAGCAGTCCCATGCTGTATGTGCTGTGTTGCCCTGCCTATGGCCTAGCTGAGCCAGCTACTTGGTCTGCTACACAGCTGATATATGGGAGAGGTCCGTCGGATCAGAATAGCTACTTACTCTGCTACTGCTGTTTGCCAACCAGAAAGAAACAGACGCGCTAGATGCGCGGACGCGGGCGCTGGGGCGAGCTCCCTGGTCGCCGGCGGCCACGCCGGTGGTCACCGATGAGAAAGAAGGAGGAAGATAGATAAAATAAATTTAATTATTTTTTTAAAATATATATGTGTTGTATAATATTTCTGTTGGGACGCGGGGCATGCAACCCCGCCGTGCCGCGTGGATCCTTTACCTGCTTCTGCTTGTCGGTGTACCGTGTTTCCCTGGTTGCGTGAGGCCGGTAGAGGTGTGCAGTGTGCACCCAGCCACCCCAAGACCCAGACCCTGACTAGAAACCCAGGGCGCGGCGTTGCCGGCTTGCCGCGCCTACCGTGAGCCTGTCAGTCCATGAGCTGAACCATTTGCACTCTGTTATAGATAGTGTTATACACTCTATATTAAAGTAAAACAGATGTGCCATATATTACAGATTTACAGTTGAATATAATGCAGACTATATATGAATATTTTTATATTCTATTCGTTGCAAATATATTGTCCTATGTCTTATATTTTATCCTATTAGCAGAAGAAGATTGTTGGCATAGCTTACACTGTGTAGTGAGACGAAGTATAAAAAGAAGTAACCTGTGTCTATGACAAATCCTCAAATTCGCATTTCACCGTCCTAAAAAAAATTGTACTTGCTGCATTTGTCGCTACCTAGTTGACTTTGCAGTATTATTGACATTACGATGTATAGTTATTATTATATAATCGAAGCACTAAGGCCCGTTTAGATCTTTAGAATTGAATTTATTTAATAATCATAATTTAGACATATATTAATTAAGATAATATGATTGTGTATTATATATTATTGTTGGCTATACCATAGAGATAATTATGTGTTGCATTTCTATTATAGAGGAGTGAGTTGAAGAGCGTGTCATAAGTTATAAAGTAAAAACATAGAACGATGATCTATAGAATCAATTTCTATCTCCCACCATATGAATTTAAGATAGACTTATATGTGAACTTTGGAAAGCGGTGCAATATCAAATTTCAAGCCAAATAGCCTAATTTATTAAGTAGATTTTAATTTCACCAAATGAAATGATCCAAACGGTCATAAGGGATATTTAAGCTACCGCAACGCCACTTAAAATAGTTGTCGGAAACCAATACTAGGGTACCCGAAGAGGAGCTAATAACCATCAACATTGATTCATCCGAGCAGTCAAGAGCGCGACTACAGCTCCAACCGATCCCCAGGCGCGCAAGCTTCGCCTCGCCCGACCTCTAGGGGCGGGCTCCGCCTCGCCCGACCCCGAGGCCGCGGGCTCCACCTCGCCCGACCCCTGGGGGTGGGCTCCGCCTCACCCGACCTCTGGGGGTGGGCTCCGCCTTGCCTGACCCCGAGGTTGCGGGCTCCGTCTCGCCCGACGGAGACCCATACCACCGCCAACCACTCTAGGTCAAAGCGTATGGGCCTAGGTCAAAACTCTGACACCAAGAAAGAGACCGGCACGCCCCGATGTAACTCGTGGCCACGACGGGCCATATCTGAGAGTTCACATCAAGAACAGCGTTGGGCGTGTGGGTGCTGTTCTGCCTAACCATCGTACGAACGCTAACAGGTGTGTCAGTTCATCACGACGTCTGCTGGGACGAAATGGAACGCCATGACCGGCAGACGACGCCTGCGCGTGGCGCCAGTGACGGACAGGGCCGTGACATGGAGCTGCCCATATTGACATCTACAGGGTCAGCAGGACCCGCATGAAGGAGAAGAAGGACCCGACGATACTAAAGGACTTATTCTCCCTCTCATTCTTCTTTTTCCTCTGCTGTAACACGTGCTTTCCCTTGGCCTATAAAAGGGAAAGCAGGGCGTCCCATAGAGGGGATCGACCCATCGAGGACCGATCCGATCCGACCCCGAACTGATTAGATACACACAAGAGCAGCAACCGAGCTCTCAGCACCCTTTCACTCCTTTCACTAGAGACTTGTGACATGTCTTTCTCTCGCTCGTTTGTACCCCAAACTATAAACTTGCAGTGCTAGTAACACGAGCAGCAGTAACGAACTGGACGTAGGGACTTTTCGTCTGAACCAGTATAAACCTCGTATCCTCTAAGCACACCATCCGAGCCAGATGCGCAATATTAGAAATTTACTCGTCGGTGGTAACTCGAAACACCGACAGTTGGCGCGCCAGGTAGGGGCCTTTTGCGCGTCTCAACGTCCACTTCAGGTCTCGGATGGCCAGTCACGGCATCAGCTAGATCCCGTGCGTGCATGAGAGCTTCGGGGACCTGGACTTCATCATCACAACGGAGGGAGAGTTGGCGCAGGCTCCCGCCACCGTCCAACCTCTCCACTCCACCGGCCTCGACGTGATCGTCGAGACGCTTGAGGAGCTGCAGCTGCATGCACTAGAGGCCCGCGCCCCCGGGAGCGACCAGCTCCTTGGCTTTGACTACGGGAGGTTAGAGCACTAGCTCGGCGCCTTCCTAGACCCCGACCATCCTAGGAGGACCTACGCCACCTCACCTTCTCGTTCGCCAATGTCATGGCGTAGCATGCCGGAGGAGAGCCGCTCTCTCTGGAATACCTCATCTGGAGCACCCCGACAGCGCTCCCGTCCGGTCTCCGCAACGCCGCAGAGACCGTTGGCCACCTTGTGGCG
Source organism: Miscanthus lutarioriparius (assembly GCA_904845875.1). Lineage (NCBI taxonomy): Eukaryota > Viridiplantae > Streptophyta > Magnoliopsida > Poales > Poaceae > Miscanthus > Miscanthus lutarioriparius. Next base: position 103,818,337 of record CAJGYO010000002.1, on the reverse strand, counting down.
CAACACACTCCTCCATTCCCCGTGAACGACGAGTTCGTGGGGATGACTGAATATGTCATGGAATCTTTCCACGACCTCCTCATAGGAGAATCGGAGTCACGCCTCTAGCTCTGACTCCAGCAGGGGGAGCCATCATCCCTCTTATGAATGTTTCATGGCAGGTACCCTCGAGGGATACATCAAAAGCATCCATGAGGGAGAGGCTACCCCAATGAACGACTTCGACGATGAGGTCATGAGGGATGCAGGGCATCACCTCGCCTGCGGGTAGAGCAGCTGAAGGCCCAGCACTAAGAGCTCAAGGAAGCATGACTCCAGCTCGAGCTGGAACGTGCGGAGCTCGAGCTAGAGACCGAGCGCCATGGAGACGGTGGGCGTGCACGTATCATGGCCCGCGACATGAACCAGAGGATCATCGAGGATGATGAAGCCCTCCCACACTTCACCCGAGCGAGCCAGAACATCGTTGCTACGGCGGCCTTGCTCTGGGGGCTTCCAGGGCCCGCGACGCCCGAGGATCATTGGGCCCATCGCAAGATTCACACGCTACTCGAGCGTGCGGCGGCACAGCAGGCTAAGGGCTCGCTGTCCCAAGGGGTATGCTGCTAGGTTTTATTATTTCTGAGTGTGGCATCAAAGCCAACCTAGAGAAGATGTCATCCATTACGAGGATGGGCCCGATTCAGAACATAAAAGGGGTACAGTGAGTTACAGGGTGCCTCGCCGCGCTCAGCCACTTTATCTCGCGCCTCGACGAATGAGGTCTTTCCCTCTACCGGCTCCTGAAGAAGGCCAACGATTTCAAATGGACGACCGAGGCCGAGGAGGCACTTGACACGGTCAAACAGCTTTTGACGAAGGCCCCGATCCTGGTCCCCCTCGACTGACGGGGAACCGCTTCTGCTCTACATCACGGTCACCACGCAAGTGGTCAGCGCCACCCTGGTGGTAGAGCGAGAAGAAGAGGGACACTCCCTTAAAGTGTAACGTCCCATATACTACATTAGCGAGGTCTTGTCTGATTCCAAGAACCGCTACCCCAAATCCAGAAGCTCCTATACATTGTCCTCATTGCCAAAAGGAAGTTGCGTCACTACTTCGAGTCGCATCTAGTGACGGGCGTGATGTCCTTCCCTCTCGGTAAGGTCGTCCAAAACAGGGATGCCACGAGAAGAATCACCAAGTGGGCATTCGAGCTGATGGGTCAAGGTATTTCATATGGCCCTCGGACGACCATCAAGTCCCAAGTGCTAGCTAATTTTGTTGCAGATTGGACCGAGGTCCAAATGCCGCCAGCAGTCATCGACCAAGAGTACTAGATGATGTACTTCGATGGATCGTTGATGAAGAAAGGCATTGGCATAGGGCTAGTCTTTGTTTCCCCCCTTGGGGTATGCATGAGGTACATGGTTCGCATCCATTTCCCCTCCTCCAACAATGTGGCCGAATATGAGGCACTCATCAATGGCTTGCACATCACCATCGAGTTGGGTATCCTATGGCTTGACGTCCAGGGCAACTCCCAGCTGGTCATCGACCAAGTCATAAAGGAATCAAGCTGCCACAATGCCAAGATGTTTGTGTATTACCGAGAAGTTCGCCAGCTGGAGGACAAGTTTGACGGTCTCGAGCTCAATCATATCCCGAGGCGTCTCAACGAGGCGGCCGACGCGCTGGTGAAAGCGACGTCCGGTCGAGAGCCAATGCCGACAGGCATCTTCGCCAGCGATCAGTACAAACCCTCAGTCTGCTATGAGGAACCGAAACAAGCCAGTGATGGGCCACCTGCCCTGGGCTCGGGGGCTAACCAGCCGTTGGTTCAATCCAACCCTGAAGTCATGGAGCTTGACGAGGATCCAGCGACAGAGCCCGACCCTCTGGCCAACTGGAGGGCGCCTTACCTCGACTACCTCCTCCACAAGGTGCTGCCGACGGACAAAATGGAGGCTCGGTGGCTGGCACATCGCACCAAGTCCTTTGCTGTTATTGATGGTGAGCTCGATAGGTGAAGCCACATCAGGGTCCTGTAGCGTTGCATCCCCATCAAACAAGGGAAGCGGTTGCTGAGTGATATTCACGGTGGGGTCTGCGGTCACCATGCCGTGCCTAAAACCCTAGTCGGAAACATGTTCCGATAAGGCTTCTACTGGTCGACTGCGGTAGCCAACGCTGAACATATTATGCACACCTGCGAAGGGTGTCAATACTACGCTGGGCAGACCCACCTGCCAGCCCAAGCACTCCAGACAATCCCCATCACGTGGCCATTCGCGGTCTGGGGGCTCGATCTGGTCGGACCTCTCAAGAGGGCGCCTAGGGGCTATACGCACTTGCTTGTCACCGTAGACAAGTTTACAAAGTGAGTTGAGGCTCGACCGATCTCCGTGATCAAGTTCAAGCAAGCCGTGTTGTTCTTCCATGACATCATCTATCGCTTTGGAGTCCCGAACTCCATTATCACGGATAATGGCATGCAGTTCACCAGAAAGAAGTTCCTCCTATTCTACGATGAATACCACATCTGCATCGATTGGGCTGCCGTGGCACACCCCCGCATGAACGGGCAGGTCGAGCGCACGAACGACATGGTCCTACAAGGTCTCAAGCCTAGGATCTTCAACCGGTTGAACAAGTTTGGCGGACGATGGGTCACGGAACTTCCCGCGGTGCTCTAGAGCCTAAGGATGACCCCTAGTCGGGCCACCGGCTACATGCCATTCTTCATGGTCTATGGTTCCGAGGCTGTCCTCTGGACCAACCTCGACTATGGAGCGCCAAGGGTTAGGGCGTACGATGAACAGGGAGCCGAGGCGTCCCTCGAGGATGCCATGGACCAGCTAGATGAAGAGCGTGACATTGCCCTCCTCCGCTTGGCCAGGTATCAACAAGCATATGCCGGTACCATGGCCGTCAAGTGCAGGGTCAGGCCTTCAACATCGGGGACCTGGTGCTCTACCTCGTCCAAAGCAACAAGAACCACCACAAGCTCTCTCCATCGTGGGAGGCACCATACGTTGTCACGGAGGTGCTCTGACCAGACACCTACAAGCTCAAGACCATCGACGGTCAAGTCTTCGTCAATGCCTGGAACATCGAGTAGCTACGTCGCTTTTACCCTTAATATACGCATACTTTCTCTTATCAGTTTCGCTATCGACTCCCCGGTCTTTAGTGACACCCGACCCTAGCAATGGCAAGGGGTCAGGCCTCACTCGGAGGCTAATAAGAGCATATCTATCCGGTAGACATTCTCTATGCCTGACCCTTTCTCATGTTGAGACCTAGAAACAAGGGTTGCGGAAACGAACGCTGAGTAAAACTGGTCGGACTGTAAGAAACCTACGCCCTAGTGGCTACGACGTTTTTGCTCATCAGCGTGATTAGAGTTTTTTCTGCACCCTGAGCTTTTTAGCCTTAACTACGAAAAGAGTCGGTACGCGTCTAAGAGTATATCCACCTAGCAAACATTCTCTGTGCCTGACCCTCTCTCACATCGAGACATAGAAGCTGGGGTTGCAGAAACGAATGCTGAGTAAAACTGGTCAGACTGCAAGAAACTTACGCCCTAGCGGCTACGACGTTTTTGCTCACCAGTGTGATCAGAGTTTGTTCACACGCACCCCGAGATTTACAGCCTCAATGATGGAAAGGGTCAGAACGCACTAACCTTTTTATACAAAAAGGAGAGAAGGGCTAAAAAGCTGTTTGACCATAACAAAATTTAAGAACTTGTCCATTTATTACAAGTTCACCACCTGACTTATCTGCCTAACTAATTTCCTTGGGCGGGATGATCTCATCCTCTATCTCTACAGGTAAGTCCTATGCCAGCGGGTCACACAAGTCGATCGGATGGCTTGGCCGCTGCTGAGAGATGGGTAAGGAGCAGTAGGGTGCCCCATGCGGGTATTGCTGACTCCGTCATGAACGACGGACCTAGATTCCACTTGGACATGTTCGGTAAGAGCTCTCCAAACCTGTCACTCAAGCCATCAAGGTAAGTCTTGTGCCAGCAGGTCACCCAAGTTGATCGGACGGCTCGAGCCGCTACCGAGAAATAGGTCATCTCTAAGTGACATCCGACCCTAGCAACGATAAGGGGTCGGGCCTCACTCGGGGGCTAGCAAGAGTGTCTATTCAGTAGACATTCTCTAGGCCCGACCCTTTTCTCACGCTAAAACCTAAAGGTAAGGTGTGTGGAAACAAACACTGAGTAAAACTGGTCGGACCGCCAGAAACCTATGCCCTAGCGGCTACGACGTTCTTGCTCACCAGTGTGATCAAAGTTTTTGTCCCCACACCCCGAGCTTTAGCCTTCGCCTTCCTAGGAAGGGTTTGGAGGGGTCCATCGATGGAATCTCCATCGAGGAGAGGCCAGCAGGTCGCCTAAGTCGATCGGACGGCTCAGGCCGCTACCGAGAGACGGGTCATCTCTAAGTGACACCCGACCCTAGCAACGACAAGAGGTCGGGCCTCACTCGAGGGTTGGCAAGAGTGTCTATTCGGTAGACATTCTCTATGCCCAACCCGTTTCTCACGCTAAAACCTAAAGGCAAGGTGTGCGGAAACAAACGCTGAGTAAAACTGGTCGGACTGCAAGAAACCTACACCCTAGCGTGATCAGAGTTTTTGTCCCCGCACCTCAAGCTTTAGCCTCCGCCTTCCCAGGAAGGGTTTGGAGGGGCCCACCTATGGAATCTCCATCGAGGAGAGGCTCGTAGGTCGCCCAAGTCGATCGGATGGCTCAGGCCGCTGCCGAGAGACGGGTAGGGAGCAGCAGGATGCCCCATGCGGGTTACGTCAACTTCGTCATGAACGATGGACCCAGATTTCACACGAACATATCCGGTAAGAGCTCCCCGAACCCGTCACTTGAGCCATCGAGGTAACTTTACCAACCCCCACTTTACTTCTCAGTGCATGAGCATTCATTCATCCATTCTCATGCATGCATTCATACATTCACCTCATACATCCAAGCATCGCATATGCAATTATTGCGTCCCAACGCTTTGCATCGCATCATGAAGCGGTAGTCGTCTCATTCGATATGAGCGGTGACCGACCGAGGTTTGAAGGCTAGCCCGTGAAGGGCTCGAGGCCGCCTCGCATCAAACAGAGCCAGGGGAGAAAACACAGATGAGCCCCAGCGGCCTTTGCCTCGACCCGCTCAGAAGCGGACAGGGTCATCTCAACCTTCTCGTTCGATCCTAACCTCGAGCCCAGCCCACAGAATCTCCATCGAGGGGAGGCCAACAGGCCACCTGAGTCGGTCTCTGGAACGATTCGGGCATCTATCGGGAGGTGGGTTAAGGAGCAGCGGAATGCCACAAGAGGGCTATGCCAACCCCATCATGAACGACGGACCCGGATTCCACTCTGACATGCCCGTTAGCGAGCTCACCTAGCGCGTCACTCGAGCCATCGAGGCAAGTGACGTTAGCTCAACCTCTCCGGTTGCGAAAACCACGAACGGGGTGACGATCACAAAGACGAGCCAACCCTCGATCGGACCCCCGCTACGCGTGGGGGCTCGAGGAAAGTTGGACTCACAAGGAGACCGAATACGCGGTCGTAGAACGATGGCTCAGATCCTAGGGAGGGGGTACATGCGGAAACTAAGAATAATGTTTCTAAAATAAGAGATGCCCTCTCCTACTAGTTTCGCTATCCTCTCCTCAATCTTTAGTGACACCCGACCCCAGCAATGGTAAGGGTTCGGGTCTCACTCGAGGGCTAATAAGGGTATATATACCCTTTCTGAAACAATCGCCATGCCCGACCCCTTCCTCACGTTAAAAAACCTAGTGGCAAGGTTTACGGAAACTAACGACTGAGTAAGGCTGGTCGGATTGCACGAAACCTAACGACTGAGTAAGGTTGGTAGGACTGCAAGAAACCCACGCCCTAGTGGCTATGGCACTCTTGCTTACCAGCATGATCAAAGTTTCCCACCTGCACCTTGAACTCTATGGTCTTAACAAACGGAAGGGTCAGAACACATTAACCCCTTTTCACACATAAAAAGAGAGAAAGAACAAACTTGTTCAACCGAAATAAAAGAACAGACTTGTTCGAACAAAACACAAGGGTCAGAACTTGTCCGATTATTCCAAAAATGATCGTCCGACCTATTTAACTGACTAGCCCCTCCGGGGGAGAACTATGCCTTCTATCCTATCCGCTAGGTCCTATGAAAGGGGAGCCACCGCCGTTTTCATCTCCTCTAGCTCTTGGACTTCATAATTGGTCACGTAGCCGTGGCTCATCACCTCCAGATTGATGCTGTCCCCATAATGAGAATGAGCAATCGCGAAGGACTGATTCACCCCGGCATAGAGGGCATTCCTCTCGAGCTAGCGCACCCTAGCCGTGATATCGATGGCACAAGCCGCGAGCGAGCTGGTCCCCTCCGACCGCACCACCTCAAGGTCATCGTAGACCACTTTGTGGACGGTGCTCAGGATACTGAGCTCGTCACTCTCGGCCTGAAGATTTATCCTCACCTTGGCGAGATCCACGGCCATACCGGCAGAAACGCTCTCAGCCTCCAGCTTCTAGGTTGTCGCGCTTTCAAGCTCGGCTTGGAGGGAGCCGACCTTCTGCTGCGCATCATCGCACTCTTGGTAGGCTTGGTCACGCTCTCAGAAAGCCTGGTCGCGCTCCTCATGAGCCACACCGTGTTTCGAGCGAAGCCTCTCCGCGGTTTGGATCAGTTCATCCCGCTCCTTGCACAGCCGAGAGACCACCACGGCATCCAAGCTTGCCCTCTTCTCTAGGGCCGCAAGCTTCTCCTCGGCCCCCGGCTTCAGATCCCTCTCCTTCTTAACTTCGCCTAGAAGGTCAAGGATCCGCTGGTGGGTCTCGTCGTCCTTCTAGACCAACTCATCCCGCTCCTTCCTGACCCAGGCGGCTTCTTCATCATCCTTTCGTGACATCACCAATAGGGCCTTGAATGCCTTCTCGGCCTCATCAGCATCCCGACAGGCCTCAGCCACCCGCGACTAAAGATTGGCCGCCGCCTCGATGAGGAGAGTCAGCTCGGCCACCCTCTGCTAGGCAGCAACAAGCTGAGCTGTCACCTCCCCGTGTAGCCACGCCTCCTCAATGAGGCGGTCCTAGGTTTCCTTCTGTTGATGACAGAACCGAGATTTCCCCCAGCTACGAGCTATAAGGGACTGCAGAAAGACGATGGTCAGGATACAAAAGGTATATAAAGGAAGAAAAGCGCAAGAAGCAAGACCAAACAATACCCGCCTAGAGGGAACAACAACGTCGCGTAATGCGCCCATAGTGTGGTTCAGGACTTCGAGCACGGACACGATCCCTACGTCGAGGCTCTCCTGCTCCATGCTCTCTACAGCATCGTCGTGGGTGAAAAGCTTCGATGCCGGATCCTATGGATCCGCCCACTGGAGCAGGGGCTCACCCCATGTGGGTGAGCCACTGCCCATCGATGTTAGGGCCCAGGACAACTCCCCACCGGTTCCAAGCGCCACCGACCCCTCTTGCTGTGACGTCTCCATCGAGATGCCCCCTCCAGCGATGGAAGGGGTTAGCGGTGCGGACGCCAACCTCTCTCCTAGCACCATGACTCCTGGGGACCCCTTGGCCATGTCCCCCTCCGTCTGCCATGCGCCAGGCATCGTCGCTTGGGCCACCGATGGCACGGGTCGCGTCGGTGCCTCAGGCGTCGCTGCGGTTGCATCCGGCCGTGACCCATCTATCACGACCACTACCACCTCCACATGCATCGGTGGGGTCACGACTAGCTGCATCGCGCCCGCCATGGTTGGCGCCATGAGCACGGTCGGCAGCCCCGTCCGCCCCGCCATCAGCACAGCATCGCGGCCATCACCATCTACTCCGCAACCTCCAAGGGCGCCCCTTGAGCGCCCGGGCATGGGCGCCACCGTGGACGGCGCCCGACCGATCGATGACGTGGTCACACTGGCGCCGCTCCCGCCCAAAATGGGCATGACACCAGCCGACGGCTGCCACCTCGATTAGAGGGCGATGCTCTTCTTCGATGCCAGCGCCAAAGGATTCCGCTACCTACCGATGCTGTAAGGGACGAAAAAACATAAGTCATGATGAAATCTAACTAAAATAGGAAAAAACAGAGGAACTGAGAACTCACTTCAGCGCCGTCGGGCGGCAGATGCGTTTGGGGGGGCGAACCCCCCGACCCTCGCTCTGCCTCATTGGGATGAGTCCATTTCGAGCCCGCCCCCTGCTCCTGGGCAGAGGGGCTCGCCATCATCTCCTCGTCATCGTCACCGTCGTCATCATCATCATCGTCGTCGGTGTCCTCCCCTCATTCCCGTGCCTGCAGCTTTTGTCGCTTCTTCCTCTTCTTGTCCTCCTTCGCCTTCCTCAGCCGCTCGCCCTTAGCGTGATTCATCGTCCTCATGGCCAGATCCCTCAGCAGCGTGCTAGGTGGTCCGTGAGGATGAGGTCCCTCTCAAAGTTAGTATCACGGGGTCAGGAAATCAATTGAAGAGAAGGCAAGAGAAAGGGAAACTTACAAAGACGACGTAGCCTAGCTCCGGCCACATCGGAGGATGCCCCGTCACTGGGTAGATGAAGTCGAGGGTGGCACTCATGTCATCCCGCAAAGGCTCCATTGCCTCTTAGAGTTGGGGAGCGTTCCCTCGGTGAGCGTTGTTCCGTCGAACGATGCCTCGGGCACCATCGTGTATAGCGGGAGCGCGCGTGTCATCAACGGCGCTGCCCTCCTTATGTGGTAAGCCCCGATGATGCCCAACCCCTTCAGGCCATTCTCCTTCAGGATGTGGATGGTGGCGATGTGGTCTCAGATCTTCTTCTTGTCCTTCTTCGGGACACCCCACTTCCTCCACTGCTCCGGGGCCTCTTCGATCAGGCGCCCGGTGAACTCCGGCAGAGGGGCGACGGCGTCATTCTTGAGGTAGAACCACTGCGAGTGCCACCCCTTGTTGGACATTGAGAGCCACATGGACGGGTACTCGCCGACCCGATTGTTCCGAAGTTGGATGCCGGCGCACCCCATCGGCATGGGAAGCTCTTGCATGCCGCTTTTCTCCCTCTTCTTCTGGAGGCTGACGGTGAAGAAGTGCCTCCACAAGTCGAAGCGGGGGCTAATCCCTAGGAATCCCTCGCACATGCAGCGATTTAACGCCGCCATGTCTTTGGATCCCATTGGGATTGAGATGCTGTAGCTCAATCTTGTAGTAGTGCAGCAGCCCCCGAAGGAATGTGTGAGCGAGGGTCACAAGCCCACACTCGTGGAAGTGGGTGAACGACACCACGTAGCCGTCGGGCGGTGACGACTGTAACACCCTTGGTGTTAAGCATGCACTTAACCTTGACCTTGCATGATCACAATCATCATTGAGCATTCATGATCATAAGCATATCATGTATTCCATCTTGGTTGGCTTATATTGCATATGATGTTACTTAATTACCTTACTTAAGTTAGGGTTTACATGGAACCAATGTATGAAATGTGTGGGTGACCTTGTGAATGCTTTAAACATGTTTAGAATAGCATAAGAAACCACTTTGGTATTCATGACTAAGTCTTGTTTAGTCTTTAAGTCATGGATATGGTGTATGACATTATTTTAAAGTGCCATGTTTGACCTAGTTTGAATGATGTCATAGAGTCTTTGCATGGCAGTGAACCTTTAAGCAAAGTTGTAGTATTTGAGTAGGGAAACAACTTTTATGTTTGGGTCTTGAGCTAACTCTGTGCATAGCTTAGTCATTTTGTGCTCACAAAAATCAACAATTCACTGGTTTTCAGCACTTAGAATTTTTCTAAGTCCTTCTCGGTTTTCCAGTTTCGCAGGCTTGACTTTGGCATGATATTACTCGGTATTGGTTGGGAATTAGGACTCGATCCTTTAATAGAAGTTGAAGATGGTATATAGGTCTACGACTTTGATTTAGATTGTTTTCGATTTTGCTTCACGGTTTAGGAGAACGAACGTCGTCAAATCGTGTCGTCGGGCTGGGATCGCGGGTCTGATGGCCGTAACGGCTCGGTCTTCAGTGGTCGACCACGACAGAGCTTGGCTGCCGCGTGGAGGCCACACGTCGCCGACGTCCTGCCGAGCCAGGCCATGTCGGGCTGCCGCGCGCCTCAACACGCCCTGCACTCGCCCGCTCCCTCCCACGCTCTCATTCGGTTTTCTGTCTTCTCCTTCGTCGCCCGCAGCAAGCATAGCGCAGCGCCGCAGCTCCGCCGGCGCCATTGGCAGCACCAAGCTCGCCCACGTCGTGCAATCGCCACCATACCAGCTTCACCGTACCCCTACCGCACCACCGCAACCGCCTTGCTCCCTCGCCGCGCTTGGTAAGGCTGCAGCGCCACGCACGGACCTCGCCGGTGTCCGCCGCCGAGCTCTGTCGCCGTGGCCGCATCGTCTCCGTCCGCCATTCGCCGAAATAGTGGGTGCTCTAGCTTCGTAGTCACGTGTAGATGCACGGCGTAGCCCTAGCTTGCGCTTCCATGGCTGGCTCCGGCGTATCGCCGTCGAGCCGCGCTGTCTTGCCGCCATGGCCGCCGCCGTCGTCTTGATCTCCGGCAATAGGTCCAGCCAAGTCACTCCATAGGTTCGGGAGGTCTAGGAAGTCATGGTTGTGCCGATGTAGTCGCCGTAAAAGTCACCGTCGATGAGCTCCGCCGTTTCGGCGTCAATTCCGCGCCGTTGCTCTATTCCGTTTCATTGACATGTGGGCCCAACTGGCTGGAGGGTCCCGCCTGTCAGTGTCTGTTGAATAGAAAGCTAGTTCATTTTTACAGATTTGAATGCCTACTTTGAAAAATGATAAGTGGAGTTTGGTAGATCCAAATTGGGTGGTTCCAATTTTGTTAGGATCTTGGTGAAGTGTAGTATTTAGGAAAAATATAATATGAGCACTTATAGTAGAGTTTATGGAAGAATTAAATTGAAACTTGAAATGTGTTTTTAGATGCATGCAAACTTGTGGGTAAGCTATTCTTGCTTAGTAGAAGGTCTGGTAAAAATTTGAGAGTCATTGCATGTACTGTTTTTTAGTTATAGATTTTCCTTTCATCATTGATTGATACTTGTGTGAATTTTTGTAAATTATCTAGGGATCCTATGACCATGAAATTTTGTGGGGAGTATATGAGTACCTTAAGGAGATTAGGAAAAATATGAAATCTGTTGCTTGACACTTTTCACTAAGGTTTTCTATTTATGCCTTTTTAAGCAATTATGCCTTGTCATTTTTGTGTAGGCTATTTTACTTATCCAAATGCCATGAAAATTTTATGGTAGTCTACTTAGAGTAGCACTATGCTACTGTAATTTTCTTAGATTTTTATGAGCATTAGAAATATATGTTGTTGTTGTAGCCCTAGTTTAAAATGAAATCAAATAATCTTCTTTAATGCATGGTTAGTTAATAATGTTTGCCTTGGTGTATCTTTGAAGCATCTTAGCTTGCTGTGGTGACTTGACATGTTGGTACAGTGGTTGTAGTAGTAGAATAGTAGTACATGTTCTTGGATGATGTTGGCTACCTTGTAGAAGAGCTTTACTTTTACTATGCCCAATAAAGTTAAACATGCTCATCTACATTTCATGCATCATGATCATTACATGTCATCTCTCCGATGCACCTATGAATTAGCACTTATACATCTGCATCATACAGGATCGCAGGAGGAGTTGCTAGTAGTAGTGCAGGAAGAGCAGATCGGGACAGATCCACAAGAAGTCCAGGCACAGGAGGTGCCAGAGGAAGAGGAGTCGGGAGAGGATTTGCCCGAGTGCATGGATCATCACCCTAGTTCATTCGAACGAGGCAAGCCCTGGAGCATTCTAAGTCTCCTACTTTATAAAAGCAATTCTTTCTATATATATGAGTTTATATATTGTTGCATTAAGTTATAGGAGTTGATTGAAACCATTGATGCATTTATTACTATCATTGTCTACCTTATTACCTTTTACCCTGTTAGGTCAGGATCGAATAACTGCTTAGCCTTGCTTAGACCGGTAGCGATCGGTGATATCCGGTCACCTATATTATAGGTGATTACTGGAAGAATTTAGCTATGGAAAGAATGATATCCTAGAATTAACCATGTGTGATGGATAATTGGAGACCGGACGGAAAAGTTGGAGGCAACCAGACAGTGTTCTGGGGTGCTGTTAGTTTCCATCTGTGTCGATTAAGGACCGATCGTTGCTCGTCCCTCTTGTCATGTTGAACGCATGCCTCACATTTAGCTGGCCGAATAAAGTACCTTTCGACCGCGAAGCTAGTGGTACTATTCGGGCCCGGATCTACACGAGTGCGCGTATTGGTGCTGATGGGGGTATGACAGGGACGCGAAGAGTGAGCCCAAGGGCAGGTGCGTCCTGATTCCTGGCAGTCGGGCGGTCCCTAGGTACTGTGGCTCCAGATTGTCCCGCGGCTACCTGAATAGTGTCCTTGGTGATCTAAGCTACCTTGGCAGGGGAAGCATGGTTTGTGTGAGGAATAAATCACCAGCTGGTTATAAATCGATTCGAATCGCCATCGCTCCTGGATAGTGAGCACTTGACTCGAGCTACAGCATCGTAGTAATTATTATGGAACAATGATGGTTATCTAGATGGAATGGGATATGCTAAATCTAAATTGGTAACTGGATGTTATTGGTTAATCAAGTGATTGCTATAGTAAAGGTGCTTACCTAGATGAATAGGTCCTAATAAAGATGATTCAAAGTATTTAAAATGATGTCTTCCTGATAATTTATGCTTTTCGCAAATAAGTCAGCTAGCTCACTAAAGAAAGCCTTGCATAATCCTTGGTGTCGCTTTATTTTGGTTTAAGACGGGTAAGTCTAGCTGAGTACTTTCTCGTACTCAGGGCGTTGTTCCCATTGTTGTTGTAGATGGTCAAATGTACTATGGCTATTGCATTAACTGCCTGTACCTGGCGATGGGTGACAACTAGGACCAAGGGCAATGGTCACTCCGTATCTCTTATCTGATGCTTTTGTTGGAAATGACTACCTACTGGCATTGTATCTGAACTAAAAGTGTGTGTGTGGCTTTAAAACTATTTGCTTCCGCTATTTCAGTTTGAACTTGGATTGTAATAACTTTATGTTCTAAACTCTGATGTATCCACTGTCATTGCGAACTTTATGTAACATGTGACGGTGACTGCTAAACTTGTACGATCTTGGTTTGTATGTTGATTGGTTTGAAATCCTTCGTGGTTTCACGGACTACCGGGTTATACGGGCTTAAGTTTGCTAAATTATCTGCTTCGGCGGAAGATTTCCTTACTTAATATCGTATAATTGGTTGGTTATGTTACAACGACAAATCCTCATCGTCGGGCAGCAACCACTCCTTGGCCGAGGTTTGTGCGCGAAGAAGACTACGATGGACGAGACCCTCCATGCGCTGGAAGGTGATGTCGGAATGGCACCACGGATCCATTGGAGGTGGGGGCGGATGGATGAGGGCTCAACTATGGTGGAGATGTGGAGGCAGGAAACCTAAGCGATGGTAGCGGCAGCGTGGCTGTGGAGGCAAGGATGCAACATATGGAACCTGGAGGGCTAACCCTTAGGTTTTATAGGGGCGACAGGTGCGAGAAAACCAACCACCTGCCTTGATCTCTGCGCCTACCATGACCTGTCACCACGTCTCACCGCGTGGCGTGTGCACGCAACCTATGTCCGTCCCCTCGGAAAACTCGCCGGATGTTTCGCCTCCCCGAACAGGCCACGATCCATCATAGGTAAGAGGGATACGGAGCTAAAAACACTCCTACGGCCCATCTATGCCCAGGAGTTCGAAGGTTGGCCCATCGATGGTTCGACAACCGCTCCAGGCACCTTTAGAGTGAGGGGTGGAAAAGGATAGGCCCGATTGGCCAATACCCGGGCGCACGAGCACCGCGGGCATCCTGGCCCATGTTCGAGTCTCGGCCGGATACGATCCATGGTTTTTCCTCGAAGAAAGGCTAAGTGCCCTTAGGACCTGTTGAACAGACCCGAGAACTATATGGATTGACCGCTGAGAATCTGGAGTCAGTCACCAGCTGACCCAAGCTAGATCCCCACGAACGGGATGTCAGGGCCCCACTCAGACTAGCCCATTAACAGCTCACCGAGCACCATCATTCGTCCATAGAGGAAATCATGGCACGGTTCAGGCCCTCCATTTTTATCAGGAAAAACGCTTGAGGGAAGACGATCACAAAGACGAGCCGACCCTCGATTGGACCCCTGCTACGGGCGAGGGCTTGAGGAAAGTTGGACTCTCACGGAGACCGAACGCACGGTCGTAGAACGACAGACCCCCGTAGGGGTCAAAATCAGGAAAAGACCTTTTCCGACCCACAAAATCTCATGGCTATACCCCCGAGGGGTCCGATCACAATGAAAGGGAATCACCATCCCCAGGTCATGCCATGGGCGACAAAAGAAGGCCAAGGCCCTTAGAGTCCTCCCGTTCGGAAAACCTCCGAAGGAGTATTCTACTCCTCCGTAGGCTTAGGGGCTATTGTCGGGGACTAGTTCTAGGGTACTCGAAGAGGAGGAGCTAATGACCATCAACATTGAATCATCTGAGCAGTCAAGAGCGTGACTATAGCTGCAACCGACCCCCAGGCGTGCAAACTCTGCCTCGCCCGACCTCTGCGGTGGGCTCTGCCTCGCCCCACCCTTAGGTCCGTGCTCTGCCTCGCCCGACCCCGAGGCCACGAGCTCTGCCTCGCCCAACCCCAAGGCTACGGGCTTTGCCTCGCCCGACCCTTGGGTTCGTGCTCCACCTGGCCTGACCTCTGGGGGAGGGCTCCGCCTTGCTTGACCCTTGGGTTCGTGCTCCGCCTCGCCCGACCTCTAGGGGTGGGTTCCACCTCGCCCAACCTTGAGGTTACGGGCTCTGTCTCGCTCAACGGAGACCCATACCACCGCCAACCACTCCAAGTCCAAGCGTATGGGCCTGACACCAAGGAAGAGACCGACACGCCCCGATATAACCCATGGCCATGACAGGACATATCTAAGGGTTCACATCAAGAACAGCGTTGGGCGTGCGGGTGCTGTTCTACCTAACCATCGTAGGGAACAGGAGCGTCAGTTCATCATGACGTCCGCCGGGATGAATGGAATGCCATGACCGATGATGACGACGCCACGCTGCGTGGCGCCAGTGATGGACAAGACCATGATGTGGAGCTGCCCTTATTGACATCTACAGGGTCGACGGGACCCGCATGAAGGAGAAGGACCCGGCAATCCTGAAGGACTTCTTCTCCCACTCATTCTTCTTTTTTCGTCTACTGTAACCCATGCTTTCCATTGGCCTATAAAAGGGAAAGCAGGACGTCCTATGGAGGGGATTGACCCATCGATGACTTATCCGATCCGACCCCGAACCGATTAGATCCAGATACACACAAGAGCAGCATCCGAGCTCTCAGCACCCTTGTCGGTGTTTTGAGTCACCACCAACAAGTAAATTTCTAATATTGCGCTTTTGGCTCGGATGGTGTGCTTAGAGGACATGAGGTTTATACTGGTTTGGGCAGAATATCCCTACGTCTAGTTCGTCGTTGTTGCTCGTGTTACTAGCACCAAAAGTTTGTAGTAGGGGTTACAAACGGGCAAGAGAGGGACATGTCCCAAGTCTCTGGTGGAAAGAGTAAACGGGTGCCGAGAGCTCAGTTGCCGCTCAGCTGTGTGCTTGTGTTGTGTTCTGGTCGGTTAGAGGTTTGATGGGTTCGTGATGATTCGATCGGGTCTGGCCTAGATCGATCCGATGTGTTGCGATGATCCTTATGGGATGCCCTGCTTTCCCTTTTATAGGCCAAGGGAAAGCATGGGTTACAGTGGAGGAAAAAGAAGAATGAGAGAGAGAGAGAGCCAAAGGCCGCCTCGCCCGATCCTTGGGTCTACGCTGCGCCTCGCCCAACCCTTGGGTATGCGCTTCGCCTCGCATGGCCTCTGGGGGGGGGACTCCGCCTCGCCCGACCCCAAGTCCGTGGGCTCCGCCTCACCCGATGAAGACCCATGTCGCCGCTAACCACTCTAGGTCCAAGCGTATGGGCCTGAGTCAAAGCTCTGACACCAGGGAAGTGACCGGCACGCCCCGATGTAACTCGAGTCCTTCTCCATGCGGATCCCGCCGACCCTGTAGATGTCAACAAGGACGGCTTCGCATTGTGGTCCTGTCTGTCACTAGTGCTATGCGTAGGCGTCATATGTCGGTCATGGTGCTCCACTCTATCCTAGTGAGTTACATCGGGGCGTGCCGGTCTCTTCCCTAGTGTTAGAGCTTTGACTCAGGCCCATATGCTTGGACCTAGAGTGGTTAACGGCGGCATGGGTCTTCGTCGAGTGAGGCAGAGCCAGCGGCCTCGGGGTCGGGCGAGGCGGAGTCCTCCCCCAGAGGCCGGGCGAGGCGGAGCGTAGACCCAAGGGTCGGGTGAGGCGGAGCCCGCGGCCTCAGGGTTGGGCAAGGCGGAGTCCCCCCCCAGAGGCCATGCAAGGCGAAGCGCATACCCAAGGGTCGGGTGAGGGGCAGCGTAGACCCAAGGGTCGGGCGAGGCGCAGCGCAGACCCAAGGGTCGAGCGAGGCGCAGCGCAGTGTAACACCTTTGGTGTTACGAGCTCGCTAAGCACTGAGATTATGGCCTGAGAGGTAGATCTATAAATATAGTGAGTTAGTTTACTTAAATGCGCTAAGGAAAACCTAACACGAAAATAGGAAAAGTAGTTTTAATTGTTTGGCATGAAAAGCAATTTCTATAAATAAAGAATAAAACATAACTTGTATTTAGTACTTAAATAAAAATTGAAGTACAAGTTTAGTAGATGGAAATGCAACATTAACTTTTGGAAAATAGATGTTGTTAACTAGTGTTGTGGGAGCTCTAAAAATCTAACTTGACGTTAAGATAAGCTCTTTTCGTTAAATCGGCAAACACTTGAATTTATGTTTAAAGTACCATCTTGGTGAATTATATTGAGCAAAATAGTTAAAAAGTGCTTAAATATTTTGTTCCTATGGGTTAGTATGAAGTATGGACTTCTGCGTGATGTACTTGTTGGGTAAAATTAAAAGGGGTTTAGACCATTTAAAAATTATAACAAAAGTGCCGCTGCTCATTGCGCGCGTTCACAGCTGCTCGTCTCACCTACCTCGCTGGCCCCACTCTCGTCCTTTTCTGCGCTATTGCACCCCTCCCGTCCTATCCTACGATGCATTAAGGAGGGCGCCGAGCTGCTATTGCCACGCACTATATCCATCTCTCACTCGCTCTTTCTCTCTCGGTCTCTCCCTCGCTCTGACCACCGCCATGGCCACCACTAGCTAGGGCTCTTGCTGTCATTGCGCTCCCAGTCGTCCTTGCATGCTCTGCTTACGTCCGCCGTGGATGTTGGGCGCGAGCCCAAGCTCGGCCACCGCCGTTCTCGCCATTCTGTCTCTCCGCGTGCTCGATAGCCTGCACCGTCCCCTTCGCCTCGCTCCTCTCCATACCCCTCGTGTGCAAGCCAGAGTCCATGCCGCCTGGAACCGCCGTTTCCTCGTGGCCGCCGGCTATCACCTCTATGGTTGCCCACGCGTGCAGCCGGATGGCCTCGGGCCATCTTCGGTCGAAGCCGAGCATAGCCTCAGAGTCGCGTGAGTCTGGTGGTGTTCCGGCGCTCCTTCCCAGCTGGCACCATCGCCGCTGCTGCAGCGTTGCTTGTTGTCATCGGTCTCGCTTCCGCCGCCGCTTCTATCACCGCCGCCAGATATGGCGGGTGCTTCACCGGCCACACTCGGCCGAGCTGTTGCCGCCCACGCGTGCGGCCGACCGAGCTGTTGTCGCCCACGCATGCGGGCGAGGCCGCTGATGCCCCCACGCGTCGCCCCGCCGTCTCCGCCGATTGCCGCACCAAATCCGCCACGCCCCTACCCTCTGCTCTGCTTCAAGGTGAGGAGAAGGACCAAAAAGTTGAATAGAAGCTTTTCCCGGGTTCTCAATGTAAAACCGTGAGTCACAGGAATAGTGTTCTTGTAGCACGGATTAGTTTTGAGAAAGTTCAGGGGTGGTTTCACAAAAGTGAGTGGGGAGCGGGGGGTCTATTTGGCCACTTGGGCCGTTGGCGGCGCCTGCCGCTTGAGCCCTCGGCCCCACGTGGGCCACAGTTGCGGGCACATCCGTTGGGCCACCGATCTCCGCTGGGCCGTCAGACCTGAGCCACCAAGGTCATGGCCTTCTTTTGTTTTCCACAGAAACTGTTTTTTTTTGTTTCTATTGGAAAACTTCTAAATTCACCAAAAAGTGTAGAAAAATCACAAAAATGCCTAACCAATTTTGTTAGGATCCTAAAATCATGATCTATCTGCTAGTATATTTTATTCACATAGTTTTATAATATTCTTAGAAGCTATATAATTACTTTGAGATACTTAATATTGTCAAAATATAAATTTATAGGAATTGTTGTGATAAATTGGTGATAATGTTGGCTCTGAAATTTTTACAGTAGAGTCCTAGCAATATTAGGTGCTCACCGTAATTTTTTAAGCTCCATAGGAATTTGTTGTTAAGGTAACTAAATGAGCCCTAGGACGAAAATATATATATTTAATTAATCAAATGTCAAAAATAATTAGGGGTTTGTAGAATGAAAACATTTTACGGGAACGAGCCTTACTTGACGACGTGGATACGTAGACTAGCATGTTAGCGCTATCTCGTTAGCTTGTGAGGCGTAATTGAATTTGTAAGAGTTTCTGTTGTCGTTGATTATTTACATCTACGTGTTGCATCCACGTATATCATAATAGGAACAACGATGGATCGTGGAGATGACCGAAGTAGCGAAAAAGATGGTGCCTTGATGATCGTGCCACCATGATGGAATGCTAACTTTTGGTTATATCTTACCCAGGCAGGTGCATACCTCTATTATTCTGCACTTTAATTTATGCTTGTGCATTAAGTTTAAGGAGTTGAATGAAACCCACTTGCATATATATATACTTATCCCATGGGTCCTACTAGTATGACATGATCGTGTAGATTGCTATGCTACAAGACTCCAGTAGAAGTCGAGTGATTGCCTGTCACACGCGAGAGATATGAAAGATATTATTGTTGTTATTATATTACTATCACATGGAATATATATGAATGATAATTAGAGACCGGGCGGGATGGTACTTTGAATCTAGACTTGGTTTGGCATTCGAGCGAGGCTCGGATTGCACTTGTTCCGCCTATGTCGGTTAAGGACCGTCTGTTGCATTGGATTCTAGTCAGGTCACATACTTATTATCCTGAGCACATACTTGTTTATGGGAGCAGGGAAGGCTCCTTGCTCTCTTGTCGTGGGTTTCGGCTATTTCCGGGCCGACTGATTGGAGGCGGGGATGGTGGAGGTCTAAGCACCACACTGAGTCCGAGACTCAGGTGTGGGGGCTTGGAGTCCAAGTTTGGATGGGGACCTGAACCCCTTGATAGGAGAGTGGTGGGTTGGTCATGCTTGTGTCTGGGGTACAAGCGGGGCATGTGTTTCGGGGTACCCAGCTGGGCTACATTGATTCGCGAATCGCCTGGTAATCCGGTACGACTTGTCTGCAATCTGGCACCGTAGTAAGAACTAGAAGATGAAAGATAGTAAAATAGTCCTGATTGCTTACCACATGCTTGAAAGTAGCATAGGTGCTTACATAGAATGGTTAGTAAATGAACTAATGATGATTGCTAATAAAATTGAATATAAGGATGCACGTTTAGTAATGCTCCTGCAGATGCAATAAACTCACAAGCCAGATAGCCTTGTATATCCTTGGAGTCTTTTCTTTCCTCCTGACGGGTAAGTCTTGCGGAGTACAATTGAGTACTCAGGGTTTGTTCTACCCTGTTGTAGGTGACAGGAACATGTGGAGCTGACACTTGTGTGTGGAAACCTCCTGGTGGGCTCAGCGAGGATTTCCTTAACGTTCTGGGCATAGCGTTTATTTGAAACTTTCACCCAAAATGTTTTACAATGAAAAACTTATAACCTGTTATGATGTATATAACAGATCATCATGTTAATGTTTAACTTGTCGTTAAATGATTTTATTTCCGCTGAAACTCTGATAGCATGGGTATATTTCGCTGTTATAAACAATAAATATTATACTCTGATGTTGCATGGAAAGTGATGTAAGAAATGACTTAAGAATGTTGTAAGATTTATTCTCTCATTTGTGATCCTGATGAAAAATATGGTTTTTTGGGCTCTCCCTTGTGGTGTGCTCGACGGAACTGCGTAATTTATTGTCCTTCCTTGAGTACTTAGTGCCTAATGGAAGACAAGTACTCCTGGGAGGCATTAGATTGGGCGGTTTTGCCACACGCAGGCCCAAGGGTCGGGCGAGGCGGAGCGCAGGCCCAGCGCAGACCCAATGGTCGGTCGAGGCGAAGCGCAGACCCAAGGGTTGAGCGAGGCTTAGTGCAGACCCAAGGGTCGGGCGAGGCGGTGCTATCTAACTATAGAGCATCTCATCTCACCATCTTCTAAATCCTCCAAACCTTGACAGCAGATGAAGATAATGACCCTTATCTGTCATGTACTTAATGACATTATTAGCTTGAGTATCCTTCCCAGCAATCCGCAGTCTACTTACTAGACTACTGTACACAGAGAAGTTTGGAGTGCATCCATGTGAGTCCATGTCCTTCAGCATAGCGAATGCTTTATGCCTTCATCAAACTCCCCTACTGTGCAAAGCTCCCGTATCATTGAATTGTATGTGTACACATTTGGAAGCTGCCCTCTCACCAGCATATCATAAAAAAAAACCTCTGGGCTTCCTCAAATTCCCCAGCTGCCACATAACTTGAGCTCTGTTTAGGTGCACCCAAAATGCTAAATTTTTCAAGATTCTTCGTCACATCGAATCTTTGAACGCATGCATGAAGCATTAAATATAAATAAAAAATAAAACTAATTATACAGTTTAGACGAAATCCACGAGACGAATTTTTTAAGCCTAATTAGACTATAATTGAACATTAATTACCAAATAACAACGAAAACGCTACAGTATCATTTTGCCAAAAAATTTGGCATCCAAACTGGCCCTTGAGATCATAACAGTATAGCAGACAACATCTGGGTCACACCCTTTCTTGATCATCTCATCAAAGAAATACTTGCAAGCTTATAGGTTGCCAGCACGGCCAAGACCATCTATCAAATTTGTGAAATGGAGCACATTTGGCACACACACCCAACATCACTCATATAGTTCAGCAAATTGAGAGCTGCGAGGGGTTTGTCTCCCTTACCAAGCACATGAAGCAACAGATTGTAAGTATGGAGGTCCGGCGTAAGCCCATTTGTTCCCATCTCATCAAGTAACCGATGGAATTGATCCAACTTCCCGAGCATATACTTTGCACGCATCACCACATTGTGTGTCAAGACATCAGGTGAGTACCCCTCAAGGATCATTTTCTCGTGAACCCACTCAATCAGCGAGTACTGCTCTATGGTCAGAAGTGTGTGCAATATTGCATTAAACGCATTTCTGAATGGGCGGTAGTTGAAAGTACTCGACTTGATGAACCTCTCCACCAGCCTCCGCCTCAACCCAACCTTCCCAGATGCACATATCAAGAGGTGGAACGTCCGGGAAGAGACAGGCAACCCCTTCTCCGTCATCTCCTCAAACAGCCGCCACATCGCCTTGACCTCCCCACACTCGGCGAAAACCTTCATTACGAGGTTGTACATGCTCGTGCCGTGTTGGTACCCTTCCGGAAACAAGCCAACAACTAAATTAGTTCCTAAGCATTCAGGAAGCAAGCAATATTTAAGATTTTGGGCTATAACTTAAGTTCATCGGTAGTGGTTCTTACTATTTTAAAACCATCAGATTTATTAAATCTATCTAGATGGATGGCTCTTATTTGCCAGCACTGTAAAAACAGAACATTTGGATGCAGCACGCGACAAGTACGACTGTACGAACGCAAAAAAAAAACGGAACATTTTTTTCAACATATACATATACATACATACAACAACTTGTGGAAATGTTGATACACAATCACACGAACATGTAAAACCAAAGCGCACCACGGCGAACACAACCAGCACGCTTATTCCAGCTTCGCGCTCTCCAGGCTCCACATCGCAAACCACATCATTCACGTGTACACAAACCTGATACAATAATCACACAGAGCAGCCGTGCTCTCCAGACTCCATTAGTAGCAGCACTTCACTTGGTATTCGTGTTCAGCTTCGCGCTGCCGATCTCTTCCCCGCGGATCACAGGCGCCTCCGTCGCATAGCCTTCCTTCACGTCTTCCCCTGCAACCCGTCTCTCGTCAGCTTTGCTAATGGTGAGTTCCTTCTGGCAAAAAAAAAAAAACAAGGTAGTTCTATTGTTCCAATGTACCTGTGGCTGTGGTTGGCTGTACGGTCTCGGAGACCCGGTTCCCGCCGGTGAGCGACGTGACGGCATCGCGCGCTTTGGTGATCGCCGGACCGGGCGCCGGCACGCGCTGCGCTACCGTGCCCCCGACGTCCTCCTTGCGCCGCTGCACGGGGGTCACCCCCTTGTCCTGCCCGCCGGCGCTGGGGGTGGCCGTGTCCTGATGCACGCCGGGCCCGGGCGTCGCCGTGCCGGCAGACTGCGTGGCCTGCTGGACCTTGCCCGCCACGGCGGTGCCGACGCCGGCGACCTTCTCGTACACGGTGCTCGCCAGCTGCTTTCCGTACTCCGTGGTGCCGGCAGCCGCGGACTTGATCTTGTCCGTATAGCCCGCCGGCCCCGACGCGGTGTTGGTCGCGTTCGTGGCAGCTGGGGCGTCCTTCCACTCCTCAGCGCCGGTGTCCGACACCGGTATTGCCTCGCTGTGTGCGCCTTCCGCCTTCGCCGAGCTCTCCTGCGGACGGAGGTTGGGCGAGACGGCGGTGCCGACGCCGGCGACCTTGTCGTACACGGTGGACGCCAGCTGCTTGCCGTACCCAGTGGTGCCCGCGGCCGCCGACTTGATCTTGTCCGTGTACCCGGCGCCTCTCGTCGCGTCCGTGTCCGTGGCCTCGGGGGCGTCTCTCCACTCCTCCGCGCCGGCGGTGTTCGACGCCGGCACCGCCTCCGTGCGTTGATCGTCGTCGCGCTTCCCCACGCCCACAGCGGTGCCGACGCTGGCGCTCGCTAGATTCTTGCCGTACTCCGTGCTGCCGGCGGCCGCGTTCTTGAGCCTGTCCATGTAGCTAGCGCCACCGGCCGCGCCGCCCACCGTGTCCGCGGCCTTGTCTTTCCACTCCTCTGCCTTGGCGCCCTTCTTTCCCGCGCCCACGTGCGCCGGGTCGTCGGACAAACTCATCGTCTCGAATTGCTGCACCACGGGCGTCGTGCCTATGTCCTCACCCTCTGCAACGAAAAGGAAACGTGTCAAGTGCCAGGGCAACACGAGCAGAGTGACAAAAGACATGATCGAGTGGCGTTCGGCGTGTGCCATACCTCGCGCGGCGGGCGTCGTGGAGCGCGGTGCGGCCGGATCCTCGACGACGGGGCCGCCGATATCACCAAGCCGCACCCTAGGTTCGGCGCCGTCGCCCTCCACCTCCTGCACGGCCGGTGTGCGCGCCGGCTGATCGTACTTGGCGACGAGGTCCTGCACGGCCGGTGCCCTCGCCGAGTCGTACAATGCAAACGGGTCGCGCAGACACGTAAGCACACGTGCAACCGAATCAGCCTAGCACGCGGCGCCGGTGAACAGGTGGGAGCACTTACTTGGCGCGCCGTGCACCTCGGGGTCGGACTCCATGACGACGGGCTTGTCCTCGACGTCCTCCATGTAGCCGCCCTTCTCCAGCGCGGCCTCCCTCTCCACCGCGTCCTCCTCCGCCTCCTCGCTGCTGCTGCTGCTGCCGCGGCCGGTGCCGGTGCCTGCGTCCCCCATGCGCTCGTCGCCGCCGCCGTGCTCACCGTCGTGGCCGTGGCCGTGGCCGGCGAGGGTGTTCTTGATCTTCTTCATCCTCTCCTTCACCTTCGTCAGCACCGGCTTGTGCTGCTTCTCGTCGCGGTGCAGCTGGGCCTGGCCCCCGGCTCCCTCGTCCTCCACTGCACGCGCAGCATCACAGAGTAAGGTAAGAGAGAACACGTAGTACGTAGCGCAGACTAGCGATCGGCTCGGTGGCCGGCGGGGTCGGGGAGTAACTCACCTTCGCCGGTTTTCCGGAGGCCGACGTCCTCGGGGACGTGCTTGCGCGTGAGAGCGTCCATCGCCGTCGACGTCGACGCGACCTTGGTCCGATCGAACTGGTGCAGCTCGCGATCGAAGGTGACAAAGCCGCTGCTTTTGGGGACCGTGATCGGTGATCCTCAATCTGACTGCTTTAGTGAGGGGCTCGACGAGGATATAATAGGAGGAGAGAATTTATTATTTGACACTGAAAAAATGAACCGTTCCTTTTTTTTATCCTAAAATTTTCTTCGTTCCTTATTTGACTTGAACTTTCATCCTTAATATGACACCGCAGTCAACTCTATCAGCTAACAGCGTTAAGTGGTGCTTAAAAAGACTTTTTTGCCCATGGTGCTGGCACATGCATGCAGCGGGCGCTGGGCGCATGCAGAGGCACGGGCGCTGGGCGCATGCAAAGGCACGGACGCATGCATGCAGCGTATCTGGCCGTTGGCTGCTCTTTTTTTTTTGTCAACATGTTTTTGCTGAGCTAACCAGTCGGCCGATAGGATGGTAGATCGTGTCATGTGACCTCTGGCATGTCGAGAAAGTAGCTTTTGTGGCCGGCCGGGCCTTTTACCATTTTTCATTCCATGCCTGCTTGTAGTTGCAGCAACACAAACTCGATCGATCTCAGGACCAGCAATCCGGCATGCAGCTGCATGCTTTATGATTTCTAACAACTATTTTTTCAACATTTACACAGCATGATGATGACACATGATATAGCAAGTTCACAGACCAGCACCACATTAACTTCAAACACAAAACGGTTCACATATACATGCAAGTTCACAGGAGTCCAAATTCACATGCAAGTTCACACACAAAGGTTCACGGATACTTGCAAGTTCACACACAAAGCGGAGTCCAAATTCACAGATACATGAGGATCACAGGCTGAACCTCCTCCTTTTGCTTCTTGTGCTCATTGCATGGCTAGCAGGATCGACCTTTTTGCTTCTTGTGCCCATTGCTGGGCTGTCAAGTGGCAGCATAGGAATGGTGGTTTTCTTTTTAGTAGGCTCCTTTTTCTTTTTGCTCTTTGCCTTGACTGGAGCAGCAGTAGGCGCAGGTTCATTTGAATCTGATATTGACCTGTGTACGGCAGAACTAGATTTGAACAAGGGACAACAAAGTAACAGTAGCAACAAAGTAACGGCAGAACTAGATTTGCCAGAAAGGGTTGTATATGTAGCTCCAGACATCTGGTGTAGAAGACTGTTACACTATTGACAATGGCAAACTAGTAGCTCCATCAGGGAGACAGGGAGCTGAGAACAAATCATTCTACTGACATGAATACCATATCAAATGAGGCCAAGAAAATCCAGATTTCAGTAATATTGTGAATGATCATTCTCTTTTAGCATGACAGTGCATAAAATATTCTGTCAATTTTGCCAGGTTGAAAAGTGTTACGCTGAACCTTCACTTATTGAGTTAGAAAACCCCACGAAGAATGTTCAACGAGATACAAAAGTACAATAGCTATATCATGAACTGCGTCTCATTACCTTTTTGATGCTCCAGAACTAGATTTGCCCTTATTTGCCTTTTTCTTGGATGTAATCTCTGCGCTTGTTGATGCTCCAATACTAGAAATGACTTGGTTATCCTTACTCTTTGTACTTGTCTCCAAATTTTGGCTAACATGGCAAAAGTAAAGTGCTTCAAAACTTGCAGGTTGTTGTGGGAAAAAGTGAGACAAAATCATGAGCTAACCTTGGTGGAAAAGACATAGAAGTTGCTGGTGCTTCATTGTCCAAAGGCACAATGGATGACTCTGCTGTTTTGGTTTTCTTTGCCTTCTTCTTAGGTGGTCCTCTACATGATAAAGAAGAAAGTAGTTACAATCTATATTATGCCAAAAGGAAAAGCAATCAACAATAAAGTAGTTAGCATGTATAGTACCTCACAGCCATCATAGCAGCAATGTCCTCTGGATTACCTTTCTTGCAGTTGTGCCAATGATGGCCATAGCCTGTACAAATAGGGCACTGGTGCTGGCCTTTTTTCCTCTTATTCTCACTACAGCCTTTGTACCTCTCAGTTTTTGGCCTACCAGCAGTTGCTTTCAATAGAGGTGGATGCATAAAAAATCCATGTGTAGATTTAGGCCACTGGCGTTTGTCAGTCATAGCAGGGATTAAGTGCTGATATGCTGCTCTAAACTTGTCAATAGAGTAATACATGTCTACATACTTCTCTAGAGGAGCATTGTGAAGTGATGTGATAAATGCTACTGCATGTTTGCAAGGAATGCCAGAAACTTGCCACTGTCTACATGAACATGTCTTATCTTGCAAGTTGACAACAAACCTAAAGCCAGTACCCCCCAATGCTGTAACTTCAGCAACTTCTGAGCATTCAAGCACCTCCAAGTTTAATTCTCTACTCATTTCTTTTAGTTTCTTAATTATGTGGGGCAGAATCCAGCCATCTAACTTCATTGCTATTTTTCTCCTTTGGTTCCACTTGATCATAAGCATTTGTCTTAATTTGTCCATTAAGTCATCCAAGTTCAAGGACTTGTGGTGCTTAATCCAATTGTTGAAGGACTCAGCCAAGTTGTTGGTTACATAATCAACCTTGAAAATGGTTGAGAACTGACTCCTTGTCCACAGCCCAGTGTGCCACTTCCTAAGGTAATTAGTAGCACTTGGCTTTGCTGCCTCCATTGCAGCCCAATGTTTCTCAAACAAATATGGGTTCCATGAGTATGCTGCTGCCCAAAGGTGGTCATCAAAAACCTTGCCATGAAATTTTTTCTTAAAATTAGACACCAAGTGAAACATACATTCCCTATGTTCTGCCTCTGGGAACACATCACCTACCCCTGACATCACTGCTTGGCCAGCATCAGTGCATATGGTTAAACCCCTTGGTGATCCTATGGCCTCTCTAACTCTCTCCATGAACCATTTCCAATTATCATTTGTTTCAGAATCAAAAACTCCAAAGCAAACAGGAAATAACCAATTGTGGCCATCAACAGCTGAAGCACTAGCTAACTGCCCCTTAAACTTGCCTGTCAGGAAAGTGCTATCTATTGCTAAGTATGGCCTACAACCACTTATGAACCCATCAATGCATGGTTTCAAGGCAAAGAAAAAACTTTTAAATCTGATCTTCCCATTTATTGTGTGATGATCTATCACTACTACGCTATCAGGGCAAGTGCTCTCAACTTGTGCCTTAAACCTATACAAATTGTCAAAGCTGTTGTCCCAGTCACCATAAATATGCCTTAATGCTAGCTCTTTACCCATCCACACCCTCTTGTAGTGGACACTCACCTTGTAGTGTTCTTTAAGCTTCTTCTTCAACTCCATTGCACCAAGTGATCCATCCTCAATGAGCCAGTCCTTAACTTTAGCACATACCCAATGCTTGGTGGCATTCTTGACCTTCTTCTTCCTCCTTGTACTAGAGCACTGATGAGCATATGGGTTCTTCTTCACCTACAAAAGATTAACATCCCTATTAAGCTACACCAACATAACAGAATAAATATTTAGAAAAAAAACAGAAATTATTTATGCTGAATAATTACCACTATAGTGCACATATCATCTGTTGTAGAAGCATGTAGTCTCCATGGGCAATTATCTTCCTCCCGCCTTGAACAATAGGCCCTGAATCTAGATGGTGCACTCTTCTCTGTGTTATACTCAAATTCACGTTTGATTGCATGCTGAGATAATGCAATCTTAAACTCTGCCATGCTAGGATATGTTGAGCCAACTACCATTGGAGGGTCTTCTTTATTATATTCCCTGTTTGGAATATGTTCTGCCTCATGTCCTACCAACTCTTGGTCATCCTCTAATTCAGTCCCTGACTCAATCTCCAATTCATCCTCATCCTCATCCTCATCCTCATTCTCATCCTCATCCTCATCCTCATCCTCATCCTCATCCTCATCCTCATCCTCATCCTCATCCTCATCCTCACTCTCAACATTTTCTTTGTCCTGATCCTTATGCACAATCATAGCCATATTTCTATCTTCACAAGGTATCTTCTCTAAGTACATGACCTCATCATCAACACCTACATGCTCATTCTCTGGTACTGGGTTGCAAAGGTACCTATCCTCATCTTCTGCAACATTCTTGGCTGCAGCCTGCTTTTGCACATCACTATGCCACTCTTTGATGGGCTCAAATGGTTCAGAGGGATCACAGTAAGAAATGAACATGTCGACAACCTTTGTCTTTGAATTTTTCTCAAACATAGACAACAAATCTTGGTCAGAATGAACTTCAGGGAATTCTTTCATATCATGGTCATAGTACTGAAGATGAGCTACTTCTAAATAACCTGGCGGGTACTTCTCTACAATCTCTTCAAGTAAATCCTTATAGTTTGTCAAATCTGAATCAATAGTCATATCAAAGCAGAAACACCTAAAATCCTTTCTAACTTTCTTTTTGTTGCCAAACAGTCTAATTTCTAGCAAATATGTTGAATTTGGATCCATCCTGCAAATGAAAAGAACAATCTAAGGAATCAACACTGCTACTTACACATCACTTTTGCACTGCTTAGATGAATCGAAGGCTAGCACTCACCCTTCAAGGAGCCAGTCTGGCTTTGTGCCAGCGTTATCAGACCCTCCATGGCCCCCTAAATCCCGCCCGAGCGTGCTGCCTGGATTTTGAATACAAGTCAATGAAGCTTCAAGTTCATTTTGCTTTGTGCTCAGCACAGCACAAATACGTATAATATGAATGCCTAATCATGTGCTTATATATGCAGCCGATAGCATAAATGTAATCAAATTAGTTCATTTGTATCTCTGTGCCGGTAACTCTAGGGTAGAAGCAAAGATTCTATCTAGTAATAGAATACATTTCACTCTTCGGATCGAAAGCTAACCGACAACATGTATATGTTCTAGCTGTGAAAAGGAAAGGCAAATTACGTGGCAATTTCTTAGAGATCCTTAGTTGCAAAAAATGGGACACCTTTTTTTATTTTAAGAAAGACCACCTTGTCTGGCTAGCACCATTCTCAGACTTTCAGAATTCTAAAAGCACTCATTACTAGTGTGGAAAACACAAGAATGAAAAGCAGCGTGCAAATAGGTACGTACTTCAGACATAAATTCTGTGTTCAACAAGCCAGAGTGGCAACAATATATATGTGTTCTCAGACTTCAGAGTTCTAAAAGCAGTCATCACTAGCGTTTCTCTCATGACAGATAAGTAGAACAATATTTCAGACACAAGATTGTAGATGACAGGAGTTGCACGGGGCAACCAAGCACTTGTGTGACAATAGCTAAATCACTAGTCAGTGAGTTTGCAAAGCACTAGAATGAAGGCCAGTTTGAGCAAATGGGACTTAACACAAGAAAATGACAGTATTCAGACAAACACTCTGCGTTTCAAAAGAAACTCAAGGGTAGAATCAAAGATTCAAATACAAGAATACATTCTCTGATCGGATCAACAAGCGAGTGGTGAAAATATCTCGTATGTTTTAGTTGCAAAAAAAAAAAAGCGATTACGTGTCGACGTCTTAGAGATCTTTGGTTGCAAAAAATAAGAGACATAACCCTTCTTTTAAGAAAAAAGGTCACCTTGCCTGGCGAGCAACGTTCTCAGACTTTCAGATATCACGAATTGAATAATCCATCCATCAATTGGCCGGAAATATATTTATTTTTTTTATCAAAAGAATATAAATAATGAACCAACAAAACAACAGAGGAATGTAGATGACATGAGTTGCACAGGCAACCAAAGTGACAATAGCTGAATCAGAGCAAATGAATTTGCAAAGCAAGATAATTAAAGGCAGTTGAGGAAATGTGTACCTGCTTTACACATGATAATGGCAGTATAGAGACATAAACTCTATGTTTCAAAAAGAAACTCTGTGGTAGAAGCAAAGATTCTATCCAGTGATATAATGCATTCCACTCTTCGAATCAGCAAGCTAACTGATATACATGATTTTTATGATGACTTTTGAAACATTCTATCATGGTATTCTAGTCTTTTAGCTAACGAGGGCGCCAGCCCCCCTGGGTGCCATATGATTTTTCCAACATATATATGTTCTAGCTATGAAAAAGGAAAGGCATATTAAGTGGCAATTTCTTAGAGATCCATAGTTGCAAAAGATGGGACACCTTTTTTGTATTTTAAGAAAGACCACCTTGCCTAGCTAGCACCATTCCCAGACTTTCAGAGTTCTAAAAGCACCCATTACTAGTGTGCACACACAAGAATGAAAAACAGTGTGCAAATAGGTACTTTGGACATAAATTCTGTTTCAAAAGAAAAGGTGTGGCTGAAGCAAAAATCGAAGTACTAGAATATGTTGAACTCATTGGATCAGCAAGCCAGAATGGCAACAATATATATGTGTTCTATTTGCAAAAGGAAAATGCAGATCATATTTCGATAGTGGCAACAATATATATGTGTTCTATTTGCAAAAAGAAAATGCAGATCATATTTCGATTTTAAGTCGAAAAAAAGGAGAGCGGACGGTTTTTTAGGGGGAGGCTGCTGCTGGCACCATTCTCGATCGCAGAGTTCTAAAAGCGGTCATCACTAGCGTCTCTCATGACAGATAAGCGAGATATATATTTCCTATAGCACAAGAGGAGATAATGATATTGATCCACTTGGAGCAGAATTCTCTGACCCCCATGAGCTGAGCGAAATGCAAAATAGCAATTTGAAACTAATAAAGCATTGTGCAAATCAAGGAGAAGAGGTAAGCAGAGGCATGCACACAAGAGTCCGCAGATCAGCTCACCCCAACTCACAGCATGAGAAGAAGAATTTGTGCAAAAGACAGTACCACCAGGGGGGCTCGCCGCCGCCCGCATCACGCAACCAGGCGAGGGGCTCGTGGCAGCTGCACTTGCCTGTGTGCGGCCATTGGGGCTTGCCTTGCAGCCGCTGTCACAACCCAGCTGGGAGCTTCGCATCGGCGCTACTGCGCAACCAGCCGGGAGCTTCGTGGCCGCCTTGTCACTGCTTGTGGCCTTGTTGGGGGGCTTGCCATAAGCTACTGCGCAACCCGCAAGGGAGCTTCATGATCGTGGCTTGGGCTGGCTGTTGTCAACCGCTCTTGCCGCCCGAGGGACCTCGCCGCCGCCGCCAAGCCCCGAGAGAGGAGCCGCCCGGCGGATCCACATCCTCCCCGCCGGATCTCCTTCCATCTCGCTGCTGACGGCGGGCCACCGCCAGAATCTCGCCGCTTCGCTTGGCCGGATCGAGCACTGGGATGAGACTTGCAGGAGAGAGGGACGACGGAGAGAGGGCTGGGAACCGCACGCACGGGAGAGTCGACGGAGGGCAATTTTGACATAATCAAATATCGACGGCAGTGTCCTGTGCTCTCGACGGAAGAAGCTAACGGATCGGACGGTAGTGTCATATTAGGGATGAAAGTTCAAGTGAGTGTCAAATAAGAAACAAAGAAAATTTCAGGGCCAAAAAAGAAACGGCTCATTTTCCCAGTGTCAAATAAGGAATTCTCTCTAGGAGGAGCGGGCAGGGGAGGCGAGGGCCACCTCGACGCACACGTGGTTATGGGCGGGAGGGCGGGCGGACGCGTGGCGGGTGCAGGAGCTACCGTGCGCCCGTGCTGATGCTTCGGTTGGGCGGGGAGAGAAGCGGTGGAAGGCTTGCCTATATGGAAATGGAACGAATAATCACGCTTGACGAGATCTCGTGGCCCGTCGAGCGTCAGTGTGGCGGGGTTGGGGGGCGGGGGCACGCAGCGATCGCATGTTGTATGTGTTGTGTTGTGTTGCCTACCGCCACGGACCTCATTGAAGCCCGGCTATTTGGTCTGCTACATAGCAGACATATGGGAGAGATCCGCCTGACCAGAAGAGCTACTGCTGTACGTAAACGGCTAGGTCAACCAGAAAGAAACAGACGCGCTAGATGCGCGGACGCGGGCGCCGGTGAGAAAGAGAGAAGATAGATGCTAAAAAAAATTATGTTTTTTTTTACTAAAACACATATTTTCTCCGTCCCAGATTAATCGGACGTCTGGAATTGAAGTGGAAAACTTAGTACAGCCGTGAAATTACCATACTGCCCCTATAAAGAAGAGCTGTCAACCATAGATATAAATGTCCATGCAGCCCGAGTCACGACGGCACGGCACGAAGCACGCTTTTTTAGCCCGACACGAGCGCAGCGCGGCCCGATGACATGCGGGCCCGGGCTGGCCCGGCCGAGTAGTGAGAGCCGTGCTGGCTGCTGCCAGCCAGGCCCGTGGGCGGCACAGCCGCGGCCCCGCTGCGTCGGCCAAGCACGCCACCCCCCCCCTCCTCACTCCACTCCTCTCCCGTGGCCCAGTAGTGGCCTGGCCCACCATCCCGCCTCCCCCCTCCATATATATAAGCAGACGCCAAGACACCAGGCCATGTGGCAGCAGCTCTCCCATGAGCCCCACGCTCCGTCGCTCCCAGTCCTCCCACCCTCGAACCCTAACTCCCTTCCCCTCCCCCTCCCCGCCGTCGGCGCCCCACGCAGTCCCCTCCCCCGCACCGCAATCCCGCAACCGCACGCCTCGTCTTCCTCCCGTGACGCGGCGCGGACGGCCTCTCCCTCCCTCACGGCCTCCCGACGGTGTTGAGCTCGGCACTCGGCAGCAGCAGCAGCGTCGAGCGGGCGACCTCCTCCGTCCTCCACGGATCCAGCCTCATCCATCCTCCTCCTGGCTCCTGCCGCCGGATCCGGCGGTTGCCGCCAGCCCGTGACCTCCCACGACTCGAGCAGCTCGCGCCGACGGCCTCCCCTCCCCCGCCTCGCTCTCTCTCTCCTCCTCCTGGCCAACCGCTGTCGCCGCCACCGCCGTTGGAGCACGCGGCCGATCTGAGGACCTCGTCTCCTCCATCCTCTCTTCCTTCCCCTGCTGATGCGGGCCTCGGGCCGGCCTGGCTTGTTAAAAAGGCCGTGCTTTCCGGGCCGGCCCGGCACAGAAAGTGGCCCGACGGGCCGTGCTTGGGCCGTCGGCTAGGCACGGTGGACTAGGGCGGCACGGCCCGACGGCCCGTCGTGCTCTGCCGTGCCGTGCTGGGCCGGGCGGCCCGAATGGTCATCTATAACCACAGAACATGGCGAAGCCAATGACGAAATGACCCTAGTGCACAGCTCAAATGGCATATATAACTCTCTTGAAATATATGGTAAATTTGAAGCTGTTTAGTGGTAAAACTTTTTTTACCCTGGTGCCTGGGCACTCGGCAAGCTGAACCTGGCATCGCCCCTTGCAGTACAAAGTCTGACACAAAACAAACGTGGCAAAGAATTTCATAGAGAAGGAATAGCTACAATAACACAACACGTGTCCACGAATAAGCACTCAGACGCTATTATGAAACTTCTAGCACTTGCGCCATTGCGCCTGCACATCCAAAATTTGAATCAGCAAACTTGGCGCCATTGCCCCACTATAAAATGGCTTCACATGCTCCTGATGAACCCAACGCAAGCCATCCAGAACCCAAATGTGCCAGCATGCAGGAGAGGTCCATCTTCAACCATGGCCATTGATCTAAATACAGTACCAGGTGAAGAAAGTGAAGAGCCCTCCATAACCTGCAGGACACTTTCATCTTCAACCATGGCCATAGATCTAAACAAAGTACCACAGGAAGGAAGTGAAGAGCCCTTACCAGACCTAAATCAACAGCATGCTGATGATGAAGGAGATCAATTTCATCCCATCAAAGAAGCACAAGTGCATCCACTCAAAGGTCAGTCCCACTATCTCCAGAAAGAACAACATGACGGTGTGCATGCTATAGACCTCAATATTCCTGCTTGTGAGGGGCAACAAGAAGAATCTCATGAAGGTAATGTTTCTCTTACTTTCTTTACTAAAACAAAGTGTACTGTGTAAAAAATCAACAATAGTATGTTACTGGTAAAGCAAGCACATATAATAGAAACCATTTTTAATTCCCCACAACAGCAACAACTTTCCTACACTATTTCAAGCAATTTATAAACAATGAAGGGGTACTGCTGCCTCACCTGTTTTTAGCAACAAATTTCAGCATGTTTTTTTTTCGCAAAATCTGGAAAAAAAAACATTTTGCTACTGATATCTCACACTTTTTTTTTCCAGATATGATCGACGACGTGCACGACTATGGTGTGTACGCTGATGTTGTGGACATAGTCTTCGATGAGGAGGAGTTGGAGGACTCAGATGTTGAAGAAGATGAACATACAAACGCAAATGATTCACACAAGTTCAGAAATCTGACAGACACTGAAAGACAACAAATATATGAAGCATTGCTTGAGAGAAGTAATCGTGGAAAATTAAAAAAGAACGCTACGAATGTAGTAGCTCATATGTTTCAGGTCAGTAGGTATCAAGTGCGTCGTGTTTGGCGAAGAGTCAAGCAGTGCCGTGCACAAGGCAGACCAGTAGATGTTAGATCACGGAGGAAGAATTGTGGCCGCAAAAGGATACAAATTGATCTATCAGATGTTCTTAGAGTTCCCTTGCATAGGAGGAGGACTATACGATCTCTAGCTAATGCTATTGGTGTAAAGAAGAGCACCCTGCATAGATGGTTCAAGGACGGCCTGCTACGATGCCACTCCAGCACACTAAAGCCTTTGTTGACGGAAGATAACAAGAAAGACAGGCTACGATGGTGTCTTTCCACACAGGACTGTACACAATAAGAATTGCATTGGCAAAGTTATGTTCTTGTCAGCAGTAGGCAGACCAATATATGATGATGCAGGTAATTGTATTTTTGATGGGAAGCTAGGAGTGTGGCCATTTGTTAGAAAGGTACAACATATTACATACACTTGTTTCACTTTCTTCCATAGGTTTTTGTGCTACAAATTTGTAATCCTTACTTGGTTTCATTTACTATAGGAACAAGCAAGAAGAAGTCGTAATAGAGGAAGGGGGGCCGAAGTTACCAAACCTATCAAGGTAGATCGGACTACTATGAGGTCATGTTACTCATGGGTGGTAGTGCTTTCAATTTGCAAACCGTATAATGTGTGGTTGTTTATGCTAATCATGTGTCCTGGTGCCACTACTATGAAACCAGAGTAGTCACAAACCGCAATGCAAAATTACCAACTAACAATGGTGGTAGCAAAATTGCCTAAGAGCTCCTAAGTTCACTTGTATGAAGACTTATTAACATCATCACAGAACATAAGCAGTCAGCATCACACATGTACATTAATTATCAGTTGATCACACAAAGCACACTTCATAATTACACTAACAGTAGTTCATCATGGGACCAAAAGGTCGTCATGTACAGGAAGTGACAACCTACAGCTAGTACACAAAATCACTTGAGCTATACAAAGTGATAGCGTACACTTCATCGCACAAACGTCAGTTCATAATGACACCAAAAGCACATCATCTACTCGCATCAAGACGATTTCAATTTATACTTAGCAGCAAATAAACTAGGGGGCGGGGGTGAAGAATAGAGGCACCATAACCTTGCACGCGTCGATGAACCATTCATGGCAGAAAGGTTCAATCCTAGAAAGCACCTCGGCCAGGCGCGCAACCACCTCTGGGTGCAGGTCCTCGCCAAGCACCTTTTTGGCCAGACGTGCAGCTGCCTCCGGGTTCATGTCCACGAAGGATGCCCCATCTACGGCCACCGTAGGGGCCAGCTGCACGCCAGCAGCCCCATCCGCGGCAACCGCAGGGGCCAGATCCGCGCCGGACTCATCATCTTCGGAGTCAGGGACGTAGACGTCGCCCTGGGAGTTGAAGCGCAGGCCAGACCTCTTGATTCGGCACCCGCGTACGTAGATCCACACCTCCTCAGTTGAGTCGGTGCTGCTTGGCTTGACCTCTGATTCGACGGCGCCTGGCTTGATGACGTGGCCGACGTTCCCACTAGCGCTGGCGGGCGTTGGAATCCCGCGGTCACCAGAGTTGCCGCTGCCGCGGCCAGACTTCAGGAGGCAGCGGATCCCACGTCGAGGCTTCATCAGGTCAGCACCGCCGGCACTAGCCATCTTGCTACCTTCACGCATCCGCCGGCTACGGCGGCACATCCTGCCGTCTGCAGCCATGCCTACGCAGGGGGCGAGATTTGGAACAGAAGGGAAAGATCGATCTTGCTGTTGGTGCGGGGTGTGCGAAAGGGGACGGAGGGAGGCGTGAGGCGTCCGCTCGGCGCTTGCACAGATGAGGCTCGGTGGGGAACGGCAACGAGTGGACGAGAGCAATCTAGAGAGCCCCATCGGGGTTTTTTTTATTTTATTTTAATATACCATGGTCGCACTCGGTCCACGGAAACAGCAAATAAAATAATATGTACTCCGTACTCTGGGACGGACTGCATGCGTCCGCCAGGTTCAAGGCTTCAGGCCTACGTGACCGATCAAGGTCTTTAGATTGTAAGTTTTTTTACTCTCTCTTCGTCGTATCAAACATGTAGACACATGCATGGAGTATTAAATGTAGATAAAAAAATAACTAATTACACAGTTTAATTGTAAATTACGAGATGAATCTTTTGAGCCTAGTTAAACAATGATTGGACAATAATTATCAAATACAAACAAAAATACTATAATACCAAATACTGATTCCTAATCCTATTCTAAACTAGGCCTGACGTTGGAAAATTTTTGAACGCGAAACGTCCGATTAATCCGGCAAGGCTGTGTTATATAGCATTTCAGTTCGGACGCGGGGCATGCAACCCCGCCGTGCCGCGTGGATCCTTTGCCTGCTTGTGCTTCTCGGTGTACCGTGTTTCCCTGGTTGGGTGAGGCCGGTTGAGGTGTGCAGTGTGCACCCAGCCACCCCAAGACCCAGACCCTGACTAGAAACCCAGGGTGCGGCGTTGCCAGCTTGCCGCGCCTACCGTGAGCCTGTCAGTCCATGAGCTGAACCATTTGCACTCTGTTATAGATAGTGTTATATACTCTATATTAAAGTAAAACAGATGTGCCATATATTACAGATTTACAGTTGAATATAATGCAGACTATATATGAATATTTTCATATTCTATTCGTTGCAAATATATTGTCCTATGTCTTATATTTTCTCCTATTAGCAGAAGAAGATTGTTGGCATAGCTTACACTGTGTAGTGAGACGAAGTATAAAAAGAAGTAACCTGTGTCTATGACAAATCCTCAAATTCGCATTGCACCGTCGCTACAAAAATTGTACTTGCTGCATTTGTCGCTACCTAGTTGACTTTGCAGTATTATTTGACACGATGTATAGTTATTATTATATAATCGAGGCACTGAGGGCCGTTTAGATCCTTAGAATTGAATTTATTTAATAATTATAATTTAGACACATATTAATTAAGATAATATAATTGTGTATTGTATATTATTGTTGGCTATACCAGAGAGATACTTGTGTATTGTATTTCTATTATAGAGGAGTGAGTTGAAGAACATGTCATAAGTTATAAAGTAAAAACATAAAAGATGATCTATAAAATCAATTTCTATCTCCCGCCATATGAATTTAAAATAGGCTTATATGTGAACTTTGAAAAGCGGTGGAATATCAAATTTCAAGCCAAATAGCCTAATTTATTAAGTAGATTTTAATTCCACCAAATGAAAGGTTCCAAACGGCCCTAAGGGATATTTAAGCTACCGCAACGCCGCTTAAAATAGTTGTTGAGGACCAATACCAGGGTACCCGAAGAGGAGGAGCTAATGATCATCAACATTGATTCATCCGAGCAGCCAAGAGCGCGACTACAGCTCCAACCGACCCCCAGGCGCGCAAGCTCCGCCTCGCCCGACCCCGAGGCTGCGGGCTCCGCCTCGCCCGACCCTTGGGTCCGTGCTCCGCCTCGCTCGACTGCGAGGCCACGGGCTCCGCCTTGCCCGACCCTTGGGTTTGCGCTCCGCCGCGCCCGACCTCTGAGGGCGGGCTCCGATGTAACCTGTGGCCGCGACGGGCCATATCTGAGGGTTCACATCAAGAACAACGTCGGGCGTGCTGCCTAACCATCGTACGAACGCTGACAGGTGCGTCAGTTCATCACGACGTCCGCGCGGGACGGAATGGAACGCCATGACCGGCAGACGACGCCTGCGTATGGTGCCAGTGACGGACATGGCCGAAATGTGGAGCTGCCCCTATTGACATCTACAGGGTCGGCGAGACCCGCATGAAGGAGAAGAAGGACCCGGTGATCCTGAAGGAGTTCTTCTCCCTCTCATTCTTCTTTTTTCCTCCGCAGTAACTCGTGCTTTCCCTTGGCCTATAAAAGGGAAAGCGGGGTGTCCCATGGAGGGGATTGACCCATCGAGGACCGATCTGATCCGACCCCGAACAGATCAGATCCGGATACACACAAGAGCAGCAACCGAGCTGTCAGCACCCTTGTCAGTGTTTCGAGTCACCACCGACAAGTAAATTTCCAATATTGTGTGTTTGGCTCGGATGGTGTTCTTAGAGGACACGAGGTTTATACTGGTTCAGGCAGAATGTCCCTACATCTAGTTCGTCGCTGTTGCTCATGTTACTAGCACCGAAAGTTTGTAGTAGGGGTTACAAACGAGCGAGAAAGGGACATGTCCCAAGTCTCTGGTGGAAAGAGTAAACGGGTGCCGAGAGCTCGGTTGCCACTCAGCCGTGTGCTTGTGTTGTGTTCTGGTCGGTTCGAGGTTCGATGGATTCGTGATGATTCGATCGGGTCTGGCCTGGATCGATCCGATGTGTTGCGATGATCCTTATGGGACGCCCTGCTTTCCCTTTTATAGGCCAAGGGAAAGCATGGGTTACAGCAGAGGAAAAAGAAGAACGAGAGAGAGAGAGAGAGAGCCGAAGGCCTTCAGGATTGTCGGGTCCTTCTTCTCCTTCATGCGAGTCTCGCTGACCCTATAGATGTCAATAGGGACGGCTTCGCGTCACGGTCCTGTCTATCACTAGTGCTATGCGCAGGCATCATATGCCGGTCATGGGGCTCCACTCTGTCTTGGTGAATGTCGTGGTGAACTGACGTGCCCGTCAGTGTTCGTACGGGGTTAGGCAGAACAGCACCGGTACGCCTGACGCTGTCCTTGATGTGAATCCTCCAGTATGGCCCATCAAGGTCATGGGTTCCATCGGGGCATGCCGGTCTCTTCCCTAGTGTCAGAGCTTTGACTCAGGCCCATACGCTTGGACCTAGAGTGGTTGGCGATGACATGGGTCTTCGTCAGGCGAGGTAAAGCCTGCGGCCTCGGGGTCGAGTGAGGTAGAGTCCTCCCCTAGAGGCCGGGCGAGGCAGAGCGTAGACCCAAGGGTCGGGCAAGGCGGAGCCCACGGCCTCGGGGTCGGGTGAGGCGGTGCGTAGACCTAAGGGTCGAGCGAGGCGGAGGGCAGACCCATGGGTCAGGTGAGGCGGAGCCCGCAGCCTCGGGGTCAAGCGAGGCGGAGTCCTCCCCCAAAGGCCAGGCGAGGCGAAGCTTAGACCCAAGGGTCAGGTGAGGCGGAGCACGGGCCCAAGGGTCGGGCGAGGCGAAGCGCAGACCCAAGGGTCGAGCGAGGTGGAGCGTAGACCCAAGGGTCGAGTGAGGTGGAGCGCAGACCCAATGGTTGGGCGAGGAGGAGCGCAGACCCAAGGGTCGAGCGAGGCAGAGCGTAGGCCCAAGGATCGGGCAAGGCAGAGCACAGGCCCAAGGGTCAGGCCAGGTGAAGCGCAAAGCCAAGGGTCGAGCGAGATGAAGTGCAGACCCAAGGATGGGGCGGGGCGGTGCTCTCTCCCAGAGGCTAGAAGAAGCAGAGTTTGCGTGCCGGGGGGTCGGTTGGAGCTATAGTCGCGCTCTTAACTACTTGGATGAGTCAATGTTGATGGTCATTAGCTCCTTCTCTTTGGGTACCCTAGTATTGGTCCCCGACAGTAGCCCCCGAGCATGCGGAGGAGTAGAAAACTCCTTCGGAGGTTTTTCTGAGAGTGAGGACTCTGATGGCCTTGGCCTTCTTTTGTCGCCCATGGTGTGACCTGGGGATGGTGATTCCTTTTCGTCAAGATCGGACCCCTCAGGGGGTTGGTGGGTTGGAAATGGTCCTTCCCTGGTTTTGATCCCTTCAGGGGTCTATCGTTCTGTGGCCGTGCGTTCGGTCTCCTTGCGAGCCCAACTTTCCTTGTGCCCCCGCGTGTAGTAGGGGTCCGGTCGAGGGTCGGCTCGTCTTTGTGATCGTCACCGCATCCACAGTTTCCGCAACTGGAGGGGCCGAGCCATGCCATGATTTTCCTCTATGGACTAGCCACGATGCTCGGTGAATTGTTAGCTGGCTAGTCCGAGTGGGGCCCCGCACCCCGTTCATGGGGATCTGGTTTGGGTCAACTGGTGACCGACTCTAGACCCTCGGCGGTCAATCCATATAGTTCTCAGGTCCGTTCGACCGGTCCCGAGGACCTTCTGCCTTTTTTTGAGGAAAAAACCATGGATCATATCCGACCGAGACTCAAACACGGGCCGGGATGCCTGCGGCGCTGGTGCGCCTGGGTACCGGCCGCTAGCAAGCCCATCCCTTTCCACCCCTCACTTCAAAAAGGCACTCAGATCGGTTGTCGGACCTGTTGGTGGGGCAACCTTTGAACTCCTGGGCCTAGACGGGCCGTAATAGAGTTTTTAGATCCGTATTCCTTACCTGTGACAGGTCGTGGCTCGTCCAAAGAGGCGAAATGTCCGGCGAGTTTTCTAGGAGAACAGACAGAGATTGCGTGCGCGCGTCCCACGACGAGACGTGGTGGCAGATCGTGGCAGGCGTGGAGATCTAGGCGGGTAGTTGGTTTCCTCGTACTTGTCGCCCCAATAAAACCAAAGGGTTCACGGCCCTAGTTCTATACCTTGCATCCTTGCCTCCGCAGCCACGACCACCGACGCCAATCACTTAGGTTTCCTACCTTCGCATCCCCATCGCCGTCGAGCCCGTATCTGTCCGCCCCCACCTCCAATGGATCCATGGTGCCGCTCCGACATCACCTTCCAGCGAATGGAAGGCCCCGTCTGTTGCGGTCTTCTCCGCGCGTGGACCTTGGTCGAGGAGTGGCTGCTGCCCAGTGAGGAGGATCTGCCGTCACCGCCCGATGGCTATGTGGTGTCATTCGTCCACTTCCATGAGCGTGGGTTCACGACCCCGTCCACAAATTTCTTCGGGGGCTGCTGCACTATTACAAGATCGAGCTGTAGCATCTCAACCCCAATGGGATCTAGCACATGGCGGCATTCATCGCTCTGTGTGAGGGGTTCCTGGGGATCAGCCCCTACTTTGATCTATGGAGGTACTTCTTTGCTATCACCCTCTAGAAGAAGAGGGAGAAGAGCGGCA
Organism: Miscanthus lutarioriparius; assembly: GCA_904845875.1. Classification (NCBI taxonomy): domain Eukaryota; kingdom Viridiplantae; phylum Streptophyta; class Magnoliopsida; order Poales; family Poaceae; genus Miscanthus; species Miscanthus lutarioriparius. The sequence continues at coordinate 103,776,806 of CAJGYO010000002.1, read as the reverse complement.
GGCAGGAGCTGCATATGCCGATAGGGTGCACCGGCATCTAGCTCTAGAACAATTGGGTCGGCGAGTACCCACCCATGCGGCTCTCGACGTCCAACAAGGGGTGGCACTCATAGTGGTTCTACCTCAAGAACAACGTCGCTGCTGCTCTGCCGGAGTTCATCGGGCGCCTGATTGAAGAGGCCCCATGAAAGGTCCTTGTTGGTTTTGGTAATTGAGTGACAACCTAGGTAGACTAATTGTGTTTATGTGAGATACACAGGTGATTAGTCCATAGGTACATGTGTATGAGCAACATATGCCATAGAGGTGAAAATGGCTTGGAGATGTTGCAAAGCTCACACATGTGATGATGAAGGAACTTAACGCACATGAGACATGACATTGAGTCATGTGATCAAGGTGGAGAAGATCAAGACAAGACTTGGCTTGATGGACCGGTTGCAAGCGTGAAGGGCAAGTCAAAGGCTTTGGAGTAATGGACCGCGTGGCGGTGAAGCTTGAGCAAGACTTGGCGCCGATGGACGATAGCAACGGTGAAGAGCAAGTAGAGTCAAGATCGATGAACCAATATGATCATGTGATGATATGAAGTGGATCATATCATTGTTGATCGTGTTGGTGCATGTGTTGCATCGACATTGAAGGAGATGAAATGGAATGCGCAAGGCAAAGGTATAACCTAGGGCATTTCATTTCACCGGTCATAGGTGTGTAGAGAAGTTTATGACCGGGTTTAGGATAGATGGCCGTACTATCAAGAGGGGCAAACTTATTTGCATATCGGTCATCTAGTGCCACTCGAGTGATCTAACTTTGCATTGTCGCTAGGATCGAGTGGCGTGGCAAGTTGAGTGGCTAACATCCTTTGGGAAATGATTGTGAAAATGCTAACACACATACACATGGTGGTGTACACTTGGTGGTGTTGGCACATTTACAAAGGAGGTGGTGTTTGCAGGGGTGAGATGGGTTTGGGTCCCTCTCTCCCTCCCGCCGAGCTTGCTCGGCGGGATTTGTCGCTTTCGGGAAAATAGAATACCTATTTTCTATTGCGCCGGATGCAAGTTCTTGTGGTTAGCACCTTGGAGCAAGGGTGATGAAGTTAGAAGTGAAAACGAGTTAGTCGCGAAGATGCTGGCGTCGGTCAACTGACCGGACGCTGGATCTGAATGCACCGGACGCTGGCAGGCTGCGTCCGATTAGGCTGACGTACGATGATGCAGAAGCTGGAGTGTGACCGGACGCTGGCTGCGTCCGATCAAGTGTGACCGGACGCGTCCGGTCGAGGTCGGTACCTTACTGGAAATGACCGGACGCTGGGGGTTCAGCGTCCGGTCAGTTGAAAGCTGCTGCGTCCGGTCAAGTCAAGTGACCATTGGAACTGGGACACATGGCCGTCTACGGGCGACCGGACGCTGAGGTCCAGCGTTCGGTCAACACGACCGGAGCGTCCGGTCGGCTCGACCGTTGCCCAGTGAAGGGGTAACGGCTAGTTTAGCCCTTGGGGCTATAAATAGAAGTGGCCCTCGGCCATGGCTGGAGCTGAGCACCTCAAGGGACTTAGTGTCCATGCTTGTGAGTGCTTGGGAGCCCTCCATCACACATATACTTGATAGTGATCATTCGATTGTGTGAGTGAGCGATTCTAGTGTGATTGCATCGTGAGGTTGCATCGAGTGGCATTAGGTGGTCGTGTTGCAAGCCGGTGGTGCTTGTTACTCTTGGAGGTTGCCACCTCCTAGACGGCTTGGTGGTGGTCTCCGTCGAAGCCCGCAAGAAGCTTGTGCGGTGCTCCGGAGAAGTGCTTGTGAGGGGTACTTGTGCTCGCCCCGCGGGAGTCGCGAAGAGCAACTTTAGTAAAGCGTGTCATTGAGCTACCCTCACTCAAGGGGTAGGTTCTTGCGGTGCCTGACGTGCGGGCTTAGCGGGTGATGCTAATTAGCCGCCGAACCACCAAGTGAGCGGTCGACACAACGGGGACTAGCGTGTTGGCAAACACGTGAACCTCGGGAGAAAAATCATCGTGTCAACCTTGTTCTTCCCGTTGGATTGCATCCCCATTACACAAGCTTGCAATTACTTTTATATATCTTAAGCTTGTGTAGTTGCTCTTGTAATTAGTTAGCTTGTGTAGCTTACTAGTTACCTTCTTGCTTGTGTAGCATAGAAGTAGCTCCCTTGCGTGGCTAATTTGGTTTTAGTAACCTTGTTAGTCACATTGCTTAGTTTGTGTAGCTAAGTATTTGCGCTCTCTAATTAGGCATTGGTTGCCTTGTTATTGAGCTTTGCTAGTGAGCTTAGTTGGCTTTGTGCTTTTGCTTACTAGCATGTGTAGGAGCTCCCTTGTTGCTTAAAGTACTAGTGGCATAGGTTTGTGTGACCTTGCTCCTAGAATTGTTTAGGAGAGCTCTAGCTAGCCCGGCACCTTAGTTGCATAATTAGTATCTTTGCAAGGTGTTAGTGAGCATATATAGAGGGGTGTAGTCTTGGCTAGACCGATTGTTTTAATTCCGCATTTATATCGGTTAGCCGACGCGATTAATTTTAGAAAAGACTATTCACCCCCCCTCTAGTCCGCCATCTCGACCCTTTCACCCTAGAGTCATGGAGGAAGTGGGGCATCCCGGAGAAGGACAAGAAGAAGATCCGGGACCACATTGCGGCCATCCACATCCTAAAGAAGAATGACCTAAAGGGGTCGGGCTTCATCGGGGCCTACCACGCAAGAAGGGTGGTGCCATTGATGACGCATGCGCTCCCGCTATACGCGATGGTGCCCGAGGCGTCGTTCGACGGAACGGTGCTCGCCGAGAGGGCGCTCCCCAACTCTAAGATCGCGCAATGCATCAAGGATACAATGGAGCCCTCATGGGATGATGCGAGTGCCCCCCTCGATTTTGTCTTCCCAGTGCTGGGACATACTCCGATGCGGCCGGAACCAGGCCACGTCGTCTTCGTAAGTTTCCCCTTCTCTTGCCTTCTCTTCAATTGATTTCCTGACCCCATGATACTAACTTTGAAAGGGGCGGGGTCAGCCGAGGGATCTCATACTCACGGATCACCCAACGCCGTTGCCGATGGATTCGGCCGTGAGGACGGCGAATCATGCTGAGGGTGAGCGGCTGAGGAAGGCGAAGGAGGACAAGAAGAGGAAGAAATAGCGGAAGCTGTAGGCGCATGAACGAGGGGAGGACACTGATAGTGATGATGATGATGACGTCAATGATGAGGTAGCCGACGACATTGAGTGGGACGACCTGGAGAACGAGGATGCGCTGACAGGTATCGGTTCATCCTTGTAGGCATTGGGCCCCTTCCCGTTCCATGGAGGGGAGGGTACATCCGGGGAGCCAGCGAAGACGGGCCGTACCGTCAGCCTGCCCTAGGGGCCAATAGGGGCAGATGGCTCTACCACCACGCCTGAGGTGCCAGCGAGGCGGGTGGCTCCGCCATCATGCCCCAAGAGCCAAGGGAAGTGAGCCCCTCTGCCTAAGAGCAGGGGCTGGGCTTGAAACGGCCTCGTTCCAACGAGATGGAGCAAAGGTCAGGGGCTTTGCCTCCCAAACGCATCTGCCGCTCGTCGACGCTGAGGTGAGTTGTCAGTTCCTCTATTTTTCCTGTTTTAGTCCAATTTCGTCGTGACTTATGCTTTTTGTCCCTTGCAGCATCGACAGGCAGCGTAATCCTTTAGTGCTAGCGCCGAAGGATAGCGTCGCCCTCCAATTGAGGCAGCAACCATTAGCTGGTGTCGCGCCCAATTCGGGCGGGAGTGTTACCAGTGTGACCGCGTTGTTGGTTGATCGGACGCTGTCCATGGTGGCACCCATGCCCTCAGCGGGACAAGCGGACGGGAGGGCTTAAAGGGCGCCTTCAGAGGTCGTGGAGCAGCCAGCAATGGCCGTGATACCGCTGCCGATGACGGGGCAGACGGGGCTACCGACCGGGCTCGTGGCGCCGACCGTGGTGGGCGTGACGTAGCCGGTCATGACCCTGCCAATGCAGGTGGAGGTGGCAGCAGCCGTGATGGATGGATCACAATCGGGCGCAACTGCAGCGGCGCCTGAGGCATCGACGCGACCCGCGCCATCGGCGGCCCAAGCGAGGGGACCATGATCAGTGACAGGTCGTGACCCTACCAATGCAGGTGGAGGTGGTGTGGGCCAAATGGAGGGGGACATGGCCGAGGGGTCCCTGGGAGTCATGGTGGTGGTAGAGAGGTCATCGTCCACACCGCTAACCCCTTTTGTCGCCGGAGGGGGTCCCTTGGTGGGGACGTCAATGCAAGAGGGGTCGATGGCGCTTGGGACCGGCGGGAAGTCATCCCTGGCCCTAACATCAGTAGGCAGCGACTCGCCCGCACAGGGCGAGCCCCTGCTCTGGTGGACAAATGCGCAAGATCCAGCGTTGGCGCAATTCACCCTCGACGTCGCTGCCAAGAGCATGGAGCTGGAGAGCCTCGATGTGGGGATCGTGTCCGTGCTGGAAGCCTTGGACCACACCAGGGGTGCCTTGCGCAATGTTGTCGTTCCCTCCAGCGGGGTATTTGCTTGATCTTACTTTTTGCCCTTTTCTTTCTCTATATACTTTTTGTATTATGGCCATCGTTTCCCTGCAGTCCCTCATAGCTCGCAGCCAGGGGAAGTCTCGGTTCCTTCGTCAATAGAAGGATACCTATGACCGCCTCATCGAGGAGGCGTGGCTATGCAGGAAGGTGACCGCTCAGCTTGTTGCCACCCAGCAGAGTGTGGTCGAGCTGACTCCCCTCTCCAAGGAAGCAGACAGTCTTCGGTCGCAGGTGGCCAAGGCCCATCAGGACGCTGATGAGGCCGAGAAGGTGTTCGAGGCCCTTTCGGTGGGTTCACGGAGGGATGAGGAGGAGGTCGCCAAGGTCAGGAAGGAGCAGGATGAGCTGCTCTAGAAGGACACCGAGACCCACCAGCGGATCCTCGACCTTCTAGCCGAGGTTGAGAAGGAAAGGGAGCTGAAACTTGTGTCCGAGGAGAACCTCGTGGCCCTGGAGAAGAGGGCGAGCCTGGATGCCACGGCAGTCGCCTAGCTACACAAGGAGTGGGATGAGATGCTTGAAACCACGGAGAGGCTCCGCTCGGAGCATGGCACGGCTCACGAGGAGCGCGACCAGGCCTTCCGAGAGCGTGACCAGTCCTGCCAAGAGCGCGACGACACACAGTAGAAGGTCAGCTCCCTCCAAGTCGAGCTAGGAAATGCGATGACCCAGAAGCTAGAGGCCGAGAGCGTTTCTGCTGGGCTAGCCATGGACCTCACCAAAGTGAGGAGGAATCTTTAGGCGGAGAGCGACAAGCTCATTATCCTGAGCGCTGCCCTCAGAGTGATCTACGATGACCTTGAGGTGGTGTGGTCGGAGGGGACCAGCTTGCTCGCGTCCCATGCCATCGAGATCATGGCTTGGGTGCGCCAGCTCGAGAGGAATGCCCTTCGCACCAGGGTCAATCAATCCTTTGCGATTGCTCGTTCTCATTACGGGGACAACATCGATCTAGAGACGATGAGCCATAGCTTCACTCCCGGCTATGAAGTCCATGAGCTAGAGGAGATGGAAGCGGCGGTGGCTCCCCTTTCGCAGGACCTGGCGGACAGGATCAAAGGCATAGTTCTTCCCCGGAGGGGTTAGTTAGTTCAATAGGTCGGGCAGTCGTTCTTGTAATAAGCGAACAAGTTCTGACCCTTCTATATCGTTCGAACAAACTTGTCATTTTGTTTCATTTGATCAAATCTGTTCTTTTGTTTTGGTGAGAATGAATTTGTTTTTCCTCCCTTTTTATGTGTGAAAAGAAGGGGTAATGTGTTCTGACCCTTCCGTTTGTCAAGATCGTAGAGTTTGAGGTGTAGGAGGGAAACTTTGATCACGCTGGTAAGCAAGATTGCCGTAGCCACTGGGGCATAGGTTTCTTGCAGTCCGACCAGCCTTACTGAGTCATTCGTTTCCACAGACCTTGCCACTAGGTTTTTTAACGTGAGGAAGGGGTCGGGCATGGTGACTATTTTAGAGAGGGTGTATATATATCCTTATCAGCCCTCGAGTGAGACCCAACCCCTTGCTGTTGCTGGGGTCGGGTGTCACTAAAGATTGAGGAGAGGATAGCGAAACTAGTAAGAGAAAGCATCTCTTATTTTCGTACATACCCACTCCCTGGGATCTGAGCCATCGTTCTACGACCACGCGTTTGGTCTTCTTGCGAGTCCAACTTTCCTCAAGCCCCCGCACGTAGCGGGGGTCCGGTCGAGGGTCGGCTCATTTTTGTGATCGTCGCCCCGTCTGTGGTTTTCGCAACCGGAGGGGTTGAGCTAACATCACCTGCCTCGATGGCTCGAGTCATGCGCTCGGTGAGCTCACTAACGGGCATGTTATAGTGGAACCTGGGTCCTTCATTCATGATGGGGTTGGCATAGCCCTCATATGGCATTCCACTGCTCCTTAACCCGCCTCCCAGTAGATGCCCATGTCACTCCGGAGAGCGACTCAGGTGGCCCGCTGGCCTCCTCTCGATGGAGATTATATGGGCTCGGCTCGAGGTTAAGATCGAACGAGATGGTTGAGATGACCCTGTCCACTTCTAAGCAGGTCGGGCGAAGGCCGCTAGGGCTGATCTATGTTTTCTTCCCTGGCTCTGTTCGACGCGAGGAGGCCTCGAGCCCTTCGTGGGCCGGTCTTCGAACCCCGGTCAATTGGATTCCCAAGCTAGGGTTGGGCGGCTCGAGCCCCCGAGCCCTGTTGGGCTCGGTAGGGGTCGGCCAAATTTCTTGTGTCACCCCATCCGAGCTTTTCGCAACCGGAGGGGCTGAGCTAACGACACTTGCCTCGATGGCTCGAGTATCAGGCTCGGTGAGCTCGCCAATGGGCATGTTTGAGTGGAATCCGGGTCCGTCATTCGCTGATGAGGTCAGCATAGCCCTCATGTGGTATTCCACTACACCTTAACCCACCTCCCGGTAGATGCCCGAGTCATTTCAGAGACTGGCTGAGGTGGACCGCTGGCCTCTCCTCGATGGAGATTCTGTGGGCTTGGCTCAAGGTTATGATCGAACAAGAAAGGTCAAGATGTCCTTGTCCGCATCTGAGCGGGGTCGGGCAAGGCCGCTGGGGCTCATCTACATTTTTCTCCTCTGGCTCTGTTTGACGCAAGGCGGCCTTTGTGGCAGAACCTCCTAAATTATAGGGCCCACATGCACCTGTCACTGTCCAATGACCTCTGACGACTATGCATATGTTCCCGGTAACTTAAGAAGCCTGTCGGGTGTCCTCGGGAACCCTGAATCATCCATAATTTTTTTGAGTAGGATCCATTACAGAGTCATTGCAGTATTACAATAGTTTATTCATTAATTTACATCAGAGAAAAATAGCGAAAGTCTTATAGTAACTTAGTTACAAAACAGTTGTTTCAAACCTTACAAACTAAGTACGATTATTATTACAAACCATAGTAGTGGAGTAGCTTAGTAACATAAAACAAAACACAATAAAGTGCCCTACCCAAGGGCCACACATTTACTTGTCATCTTTGATTTGAAAAACAGTCATGCAGCATGGTCCAAAGCAGACCTGCTCATGAGGCTCACCTGCAACAAGGGTTAAAGAACCCTGAGTACAAAAGTACTCAACAAGACTTAACCGAAGTAAAAACTGATAAGAGTCAGGAATGCAGGCTCAGGGATTCAAGGTAAGGCTTTGTCAAGCAACAAAGTTCTTTTGCATAAAAGCTCCTTAACAAGATTCTTTCTTTCAACATTTAAATTTTTATCAAGATCATATATGAATCGGCCATGATCCGTATTGAGATCATGAACTTTCCGTATTGAGATCATGAACTTCATATCAAACTCTTTCTCCAATCTTCCTCAAGTTTCACTCATTAACTACGATGATGAACAGTGAGTTCAGTCTTCATAACCGAGGAGCAACGACGATTCAAACCGATTATAACCTAGCTGGGGATTCCCAACCACATGACATATGCAGGTCCCTAACCTACATATACCAACCTACCCTCAGGTCCTCTAAAACAAGAACGGGTCCGCACCACCCGAGAGCACAGTACTCCACCAATCCAGCCCATTGCCACGTGGGTACATGCTACTCTCGCCATCTCTCCACTCCCAGTGCGTGAGTAGCCATTCTCGTAATAGAATAGCCAAGTTAAGGCTTACCAGAGTATGTGGTCAGTACTAAAAAGTCTCACCTCATGCAATTCAACAACGGACGGTTCTTAATCGACACAGGCAGAAAGAACCCGCTCACAAGACATCCATGTCTTATGGCTCTCATACACCGAGTCCGCCCGGTCTAGATTTATTACTCCATAAGATTATATCTCATGATAACATAAATAACCAGTCGTATCCAAAAACCCTTTTATATCTCACAGGTGACAGGTAATCACCCGACTTTTATCTGTCTAAGCATGGCTAAGCATAACTAGGCATTCTCAAATTAAAACTGGTAACAATGTTGATTCCATTGTATCTTGTAGAATTTGATTGTCCTCCTTCAAGTGACATGGTCTTTCCGATCTAGAACTCGGATAGGATATTCAGAATAGGTCAAATCAGATTCAAGTTCAACTCCTTCAACCTCAACATTCTAATTAGGCACTCGAAGATATTTCTTTAATTGAGAAACATGGAACACATCGTGTACAGCTGAGAGATGTTCTGGTAACTTTAAGCGATATGCCACCTTTCCACACCTCTCTAAAATTTGAAATGGTCCAATATAACGAGGTGCCAACTTGCCTTTAACACCGAAATAGGTAACTCCCTTCATTGGTGATACCTTTAGATATACAAAATCTCCCTTGTTAAACACCAATAGTCTACATCGTTTATCTGCATAACTCTTTTATCGAGACTGAGCTATCTTCAAATTACTTTGTATCTGCCTAACCTTCTCTTTTGTTTCTTTCACAAGGTCAACTCCAAAGAACCATCTTTCCCCAGGTTCAGACCAATTTAGCGATGTTCTGCACCTACGACCATAGAGTGCTTCAAACATCGGCCGACGTGAAGCCATGTCCTAGTTTGTCATCTGTACCATCTATTGGATTATCCATTAAGGCAAATTTTTAAAGCCGACTACTTGGATCGGCTATTGGCTTTCATTATTGACTCTAATGAAGCCTTCTTCCCATATTTTGCCAGAAAAGCATTCGATGTCTCCTAGTTCCCAAAAGACTGGATCGGCTGTTGCGACACTCACAGATTCATCAGCACGAACCAGCTCAACATCATCTCCATGCCATTGAATCAAACATTGATGCATGGTCGACGACACACAATAGTTTGGATGAATCCAATCACGACCAAGGAGTAAACTGTATGACCCTTTTCCATCGATGACGAAGAACGTGGTAAGCAGAGTCTTACTCCCAATTGTTAGTTCGACGTTCATTGCCTCCTGGGTCTTGGACGTATTACCTCCGAAGTCTCTAAGCATCATGTCGGCCTCAATCAGATCACCTAGTCCCTTGCCTAGTTTACAAAAAGTGGTATAAGGCATAAGATTGATAGAAGCACCTCCATCCACCAACATCTTGTTCATCAGCTTCTCATCAACAAAACATTTTACATATAAAGCTTGTAAGTGCCGATTCCTGACTGGTTTATCAAATATTGCTTGTTGTATAACCGTCAACTTGGCAACTATCTCTTCATATTTCAATTCATCAAAATCTGAGTAAACTTCTTGATCTGCTGGAGCTCTGAACTCTGATGGCAACAGAAAAGCCATTTAAATATTAGCCGATGATTGCCTTCTATCGGCTGTTTGCTTAGCACGCCATACTTGAGGTTTACCAGATGCCTGAGCCTGTTCAACTCTCTATTCCTTAGGCGCTGCACCCTCCTCTTCTGGCTTCTTGTCAAACCTCCGAGGCACCATTGGCCTTCCTGCCAAACATGTTCTTCCTCGTCGCCTTCTTCTTCATAATCAGACCAGTCTTGATCAACAACTCTTTTTCCAAGTCGATTATGAATACTTCCATTTTTTAAGTGCCGATCCATGTTATTATGATGATATGTATCTTGAGCATGGATAGACCGGCGGTTGGTTTGAGATTGCCTAAACTCCCAATATTGATCGTTGCATTCTGAACAGTCATGTCTGGTAAGCAACTTCAAACCTTCATTCTAGCAATGTCTAAAGAAAGGACAATTCCAATGTGATTCGGCTTGTTTCTTTTCATACCTCTCTTTTTCCAGTTGACGCTGGTATTCTTGATCTTCTAACCAACGCTGATAATCCTTTTCCTTTTGTCGGTACCACTTATTCAATAGGATCCGAGATGTAACTCACGGCTTTGTCGCCCCATCTTTTGATGTTTCCCCCTATTCATATCGGCTCTTTTGCTTGTCACGACGTCTTCTAATTTCTCTGTACTCATCGGTCGATATTTGCATCTCGGGATCGACTGTTCCAACTTCTCTTGATTTGGTTGATGTCGGGATCTTGGTCTTTCCTTTGAGCGGCCTGGCATCAACCATGTTTTGATCTCCTAGGAAAGGATTATCATCAACTTTCATCTTTCGAGACGTATCAAATTTGAGTCTTTCTTGCTGAATAGCCCTCTGTATATGCTGTCGGAAAATTCTGCATTCATTAGTGGAATGAGAAGTAGCGTTATGGAACTTGTAGAATTTCTTATTCTTCAACTGATCAGGGGGCAACATAACATGATTATCAGGCAACTTGATTTGTCCCTTCTCAAGCAAGAAATCGAAGAGCTTGTCTGATTTTGTGACATCAAAGTCATAGCTCTCCTCGACTCCTCTTCCCTAAGGATTTGGCACTATTACTGTCTTTTTGCCCCAATTCCATTCAGCCATGGCAATCTCTTCTTCTTCATCTTCATAGCCGTCATCGATCGAATATGGGTTATAAGCTTTGGCTACTGTGGTACTCTTCTGGAATCGAGTATCTCTGCGCATACTTTGGAATTGGCTATTGAGCGCTGCCACTCGTTGAGCCAATTGACCTAAGTTGTCGAATTCTTGTCACAGCATCTTCTCCTTCCATGTTGGCAGCATCCCTTGCACGGCCAAAGCAGCTAGCTGATCATCAGCTAAGTTTAATGAGAAGCACAAATTTCTAGTCTCTCGGAACCTCTGAAGAAACTCAGTGCCTGATTCGTTAGTCTTCTGCCTTATAGTTGCCAAATCGGTTATCTTCTTTTCTCTAGTCCTAGTGTAAAAATATGTATAAAACTTCTTCTCTAGGTCAGCCCAATTGGCAATGGAATTGACTGGTAGTGATGAAAACCAAGTGAAGGCTGGCCCTGACAGGGACAGGGAGAAGAAACGAACTCGATGGGCCTCTTCAACAGACGCTTCGCCCAACTATGTAAGATACCGACTGACATGTTCTATCATGCTTGTGCTGTCTTGGCCAGTGAACTTGGCAAACTCTGGGAGCCTATAATTTGTGGGAAGAGCGACCAAATCATACCATTCTGGATATGGACGTCTGTACGAGAAGGTCAGCCCTTTTGGCTTCAGACTGAACTAATTCTTCATCATCTCGATCACCCTTAGCAACAACTCATCAGCATTCGAATTTGGATTTCTCTGCACCTGTTGACCCATCTGTGGATTGAAATCCCGTGTGCCTTGATACCCTAGATTCGAAATCATGTGAAGGGTGTTATAATCCGTGCCATAATGATACCCCTGTGGAATCTCTATCTGTTGGGTCCTTTGCTGGTTTGCTGCTTGGAGTCTCTGATTGTAGACATGAGGATCCATATCTCTACGGATCCTTTGAATTGACGACGCTATTTTTTGAGCCGACGATGGTATGTGACCTGATGTGTCAAAATTAATCATCTGGTTCTGACCTTGCCCCACCAGCTGTTGCACATGCTGCACTAACGATCCAAGATTATACTGTGTCTGATTTGCAGTAGTACCTTGAGCTTACTTAGATGAACTCTAAACTACCTAGACGTCATTATCACCGGCTGGTGCTGCTTCTTGATGGCTAGTACCGACCTGATTAGTCTCTTGAGTCGACGGATGTGGAATGTTGTAATAAGCTAGCACCATCTGATCAGGAAATCCATGAAACACCTCCTTCATGGTGTTGTGGAATGTATCCAAGAAAGCTTCATCATGGCTTGATATGGCATCACGAACAGATTTGTTTACAGTTTCCGTGAAGAAACGCCTGTCTTCAGCTTCATCTACATCTGTCTGCTCGTACAATCAAACTGTTGGTAGTGGATATTTCTGAATAATTGTGTTGTCACGTGTTTTGGTGTAGGACAACAAACACGTGTTCTGAAATTATTCTGTAGCTTTGCTGATGACATCTTTATCTCCATCAGGTAGGTCTTCGTAATGTACCATAAGGATATCGTTGTTGTTGTAAACTGCCATGACGATTGTGGGGTCCCACCGGGCATGCCAGAAATGTGTGTTGGCACGAAATTTTGTCCCATGCCGAGGGCACACAAGCAAGCCAGAAGGGTCTGCTCGATGGAGCTGTAGATCCGCCTAGCTTCAACGTAGGGGTGGTCGATCCTGCGTACTCCTCCCGAGACATGCCAGACAATTTGACCCTGTAATTGACAAGGAGATAAAGTTTATCAATAATTTAGGGCGGAACGTGCCGATGTTGAAAGACAGTCCCGAATGTGCGGCTCAGAGAGCCGATATGAAAGGAGATCGATTAAATAGTCGATTCCAGCATATTCATAAGAATAAATTAGTTAAAGCTCATAGGGTTGTGTAGGAAAAATCGGTTATCATTCAGGATAAATACCATTATTTGAACAAATATTAGTCAATGGCAATAAGATGTCAACAATGATTGGTTTATGCTAAGCCAATGACTGCAAGTAATCGAATCCTTTTTTATATAAAAGAAATAGCTCAACACCATTTAACCATTTAATAAAGATAAATCTAATGAACATATTAGATCTCATCTATCGCTATGACCAGTGGGGCATGAGGCAGAATCATGCAGGCCGTAGAAACAACAATAGACTCGACGACCCTAACTTATTACTAATATCAGTGGGGCATGTGGCAGAATCATGTAGGCCATAATACAATAATAAGATCATGAGTCTAACACATCTTTCAACCTATCTTTACTTCAACGGTCTCATGACATGAACTGTTCATGAAAGCACTCGATATCGGCTAAAACAGCTGATTCAGGCATAGCACACAGTTAAAGTCATGCCCTATTAGGAACAGATCTACCGAATAATGATCCCCACTCCACGGTGCTAACAGTGGAGTGTGAGGCAGAATCACACAGGTCGTGATAATGGGCCATGAAACGGTTCTCATTAGCCAATAGATCTATTTAAGACTAGACATGCCTTAACCGCACGCTATGCATGATTAAGATTGGCATCAAGCAGCCGATAAAACATAACTCATCGTTTAAAGTGTAGATTAGATCAGTTTCAGATTAACAAACGATGGGCTAAATAAGATATAAGACCATTCTAGATCAATCTCAATCGGGCGAAGTGATATTGCTGTAATTAAATAAATAATGGAAGCAACAAGCAATATCGGTAACTTAATGAATCTATTCGAAGGAACGCCACCCTTAGATAGAGCCGATAACTTGATCTTAATCTAGTTCAAGCAGTGGAGGTCGACCGGATCGATGCAGCCTTACTTGAACTAGACAAGAGTCGATCACTAGCTTATACCAGAGTCGCAGTGGAGGTCGACCGGATCGATGCAGCCGTACGAACAGAAGTATAAGCCATGATGGTGAACTCGCCGAGATCTACTCTACTTCTACTCCTAAGGGGTGACCGAAGCCAAAAAAAGTAAATAACTTGTATTTGATTGATTGTGTCCTTTACAATAGCCGGGGTTTGATATTTATACCTGGAACCTACGCATGATTCCTATCTAAGCACGACTCATCACAATTTCTAGCCCTAGAGAAAACATTCCTAATTTAAGATAACTTGGACTCTAATCTTTCCCTTTTTGTAGAGTCCATCATGCCTTGTCCCGGTGCTGATCGTAGCCTTTGTCGTTATCTGCTGGCGCTATCTGAAGAAAGTTGATTCCAGTGTTACATTCGAATCAGCTGATACCGACCTGCACGCAATTGATTCCTTGATGATATGATCTTGGGAGCTTTCAAGTCCCTGCGATTGTTCTTCCAAATTTTGGTGTAAACACATCTTCAGCTTTAGGTAGGTGTAGTTGGGGATGACCATGAACTTCGCGTAGCATGGACGTCCTAGGATGGTGTGGTAGGTTCCATGGAACCCAACCACCTCAAAGGTGAGGGTCTCCATCCTATAATTGGATGGATCCCTGAAGGTGATGGGCAGATCGATCTGCCCAAGTGGCACGGCCTACTTTCCAGGCACGATGGCGTGGAAAGGCGCTCAGGTCGGTCGAATGCGCGATCGGTCGATGGCCATGGCGTCGAGCATTTCAGCGTACATGATGTTGAGGTCGCTGCCTCCATCCATCAGTACCTTGGTGAGCCGCTTCGTGCCGATGATCGGGTCAACCACGAGCGGATATCTCCCCGGTTGCGGGACGCTCTCTAGGTGGTCATTTCGATCAAAGGTTATGGCGGACTCCAACCATTAGAGGAAGGCAGGCACGGTTGGCTTGGCCGTATAGACCTCATGGCACGCAAGCTTCTGGCAGCGCTTGGAGTTATAGGCCATCGACCCTCCGAAGATCATGAGGCAGCCATCCCGCATCAAAAAGCCACTGTCATTCCCCTTGGCGTCATCTGCGGCCAGCTTGGGGTCCTCCCTATGCTCCCCCTTGTTGGGCCTCTGGACAAGAACAGCTTCATGAGGCCATAGTCCTTGTAGAGATGCTTGATGAGGAAGGCATGGTTTTGGCATGGCCCTTCGAGTAGCTTCTCAAAGTGGTTCATGATACCTTCTATGGGCTTCTAACCCCCCTTGCGGTCGGCGACGGCCACGAGCAAGCCCTCGCACCGCTGCTTGCTCTTCTTTTTGCTGGGGTGGTTGGAGGCGCCTTCACCGGCGTCCTTGTCCCGCTTCGCCTTGCCCTTGAGGCGGTCGAAGATTGCCCCGACCGCCTCCTCGCCCGAGGCATGGCTGGTGGCGATGTCAAGGAGCTCCTTGGTGGTTTACGGACCCTTACGTCCTAGCTTGTGAACCAGTGACTCGCAGGTGGTCCCAGACAGGAAGGCTCCTATGACGTCGGCATCGGTGACGTTGGCCAGCTCTTTGCACTATCGGGAGAAGCATCGAATGTATCCACGAAGGGTTTCTCCGGCCTTCTGTCAGCATTTTTTGAGATCCCATGGGTTCCCAGGACGCTTATACATGCCCTGGAAGTTTTCCACGAAGATCTCTTTCAGGTCTGCCCAACTTTGAATTCTGTTGGGCGGAAGGTGTTCCAACCATGTTCGCGCCGAATCAGCCAGGAACAATGGAAGGTTGCAGATAATGAAATCGTCATTATCCGCTCCACCGGCTTGGCAAGCAAGCCGATAATCCTCGAGCCATAGTCTGGGGTTCATTTCCTCAGAGTATTTTAGGATGTTGATGGGTGGTCGGTACCATGGCGGGAAGGCGACGTTGAGGATGTGTCGGCCGAAGGCCTGAGGTCCCGATAGGCCAGGGCTCGGGCTTCGATCCTCGCCACTGTCATAGCATCTGCCACGATGAGGGTGGTAGCCATGGCTAGCTCCCTCCCTCGGATCGCCGTGGGCACGCCTGTGGGCGTCGAGGGTGTCACGCGCGTCACGGTTGCGGCCAAGACGCTCATGTACTGGGACCACGGTGCGCAACCTACTGCCTTGTGGTGCCTGGTGGACTGACGTGTCCTTGTCAAGTCGCTCTGAGGGCGTTCGTTGGCTGGCGTCGAGCTCGCATCGCCAAGACAGCGAGCTCTTGGCCTGCTGTGTCGCCGCACGCTCGAGTAGAGTGCGAATCTCGCGATGGGCCTAACGGTCTTCGGGCATTGCGGGCCTCGGAAGCCCCTGGAGCAAGGCCGCCACAATGGCGATGTTCTGGCTCGCTCGGGTGAAGTGCAGGAGTGCTTCATCGTCATCGATGATCCTCTAGTTCACGTCGTGGGCCATGGCGCGTGCACGCCCACCGTCTCCATGGCGCTCGATCTCTCAATCAAGCTCCGCACGTTCCTACTCGAGCTAGACTCGTGCTTCCTCGAGCTCTTGGTGTCGGGCCTTCAGCTGCTCCACCCACAGGCGAGGCGGGGTCCCTGCATCCCCCCCGACCTCATCGTCGAGGTCATTCGTTGAGGTAGCCTCTTCCTCGTTGATGCTTTTGATGTGTCCCTCGAGGGTACCCGCCATAAAACACTCACGAGAGGGGTGATGCTCCCCCTGTTGGAGTCAGAGCTGGAGGGCGACTCTGATTCTCCCATGAGGAGATCGTGGAAAGACTCTACGACATATTCGGTCATCCCCATGAACTCATCGTTCACGAGGGATGGAGGCGTGTGTTGCGCCATAGGGTGGTCCACGGTCTCTGTGGCGTTGCGAAGACCGAACGGGAGCATTGTCGTGGCGCTCTGCAGAAGGTATTCCGAGGAGAGAGGCTCTCCCCTGGCAAGCTGTGCCATGATGTTGGCGAACAAGAAGGTGAGGTGGCGCAAGTCCTCCTAGGACGGTCAGGGTCCCAGGAAGGCGCTGAGCTGGCGCTCTAACCTCCCGTAATCGAAGCCGAGGAGCTGGTTGCTCCCAAGGGCGTGGGCCTCCGATGCATGCAACTACAGCTCCTCTAGCGCCTCGGCGATCGTGCCGAGGCCAGCGGTGTGGAGAGGTTGGACGTCGGCGGGAGCCTGCGCCAACTCTCCTTCCGTCGTGACAATGAAGTCTAGGTCCCCGAAGCGCACGTGTGCGCCCGGGACCCAGCTGACATTGCGACTAGCGATCCAAGGCC
This sequence comes from Miscanthus lutarioriparius, assembly GCA_904845875.1. Lineage (NCBI taxonomy): Eukaryota > Viridiplantae > Streptophyta > Magnoliopsida > Poales > Poaceae > Miscanthus > Miscanthus lutarioriparius. The sequence goes on along the minus strand of CAJGYO010000002.1, from coordinate 103,759,890 downwards.
TGGTGTGGATGTCGAGACGCACAAAAGGCCCCTACCTGGCACGCCAACTGTCAGTGTTTCGAGTCACCACCGACAAGTAAATTTCTAATATTGCGCGTCTAGCTCGGATGGTGTGCTTAGAGGACACGATGTTTATACTGGTTCGGGCAGAAAGTCCCTACGTCTAGTTCGTTGCTGCTGCTCGTGTTACTAGCACTGTAAGTTTGTAGTAGGGGGTACAAACGGGCGAGAGAGGGACATGTCTCAAGTCTCTAGTGAAAGGAGTGAAAGGGTTGTTGGGGACCAATACTAGGGTACCCGAAGAGGAGGAGCTAATGACCATCAACATTGACTCGTCCGAGCAGTCAAGAGCGCGACTACAGCTCCAACTGACCCCCCGGCGCGCAAGCTCCGCTTCTTCCGGCCTCTGGGAGAGAGCACCGCCTCGCCCGACCCTTGGGTCTACGCTCCGCCTCGCCCGACCCTTGGGTCTGCGCTCCGCCTCGCCTGGCCTCTGGGGAGGACTCTGCCTCGCCCGACCCTTGGGTCTGCGCTCCGCCTCGCCCAATCCTTGGGTCTGCTCTCCGTCTCACCCGGCCTCTGGGGGAGGACTCCGCCTCGCCCGACCCCGAGGCCGCGGGCTCCACCTCGCCCGACGAAGACCCATGCCGCCGTCAACCACTTCAGGTCCAAGCGTATGGGCCTAAGTCAAAGCTCTGACACCAGGGAAGAGTCCGGCACACCCTGATGTAACCCGTGACCTTGACGGGCCATACCGGAGGATTCACATCAATAACAGCGTCGGGCATACCGGTGCTATTCCGCCTAACCCCCATACGAACATTGACGGGCGCGTTAGTTCACCACGACGTTCGCCAGGACGGAGTGGAGCGCCATGACTGGCATATGACGCTTGCGCATAGCGCTAGTGACGAACAGGACCACGACGCGAAGCCGTCCCTATTGACATCTACAGGGTTGGCGGGACCCGCATGAAGGAGAAGAAGGACCCGACTGAAGGCCTTCAGCTCTCTCTCTCTCTCTTGTTCTTTTTTTCCTCCGCTGTAACCTATGCTTTCCCTTGGCCTATAAAAGGGAAAGCAGGGTGTCCCATAAGGATCATCGCAACACATTGGATCGATCCATCGAATCATCATGAACCTATGGAACCTCGAACCGACTAGAACACAACACAAGCGCACGGTTGAGCGGCAACCGAGCTCTCGGCACCCGTTTACTCTTTCCACCAGAGACTTGGGACCTGTCCCTCTCTCGCCCGTTTGTTACCCCTACTACAAACTTTTGGTACTAGTAACACAAGCAGCAGCGACGAACTGGACGTTAGGACATTCTGCCCGAACCAGTATAAACATCGTGTCCTCTAAGCACACCATCCGAGCCAGACGCGTAATATTAGAAATTTACTCATCGGTGGTAACTCGAAACACCGACAATAGTCTTGTGATCCAAAACTTACTCTTTTTTTCTGTGTGTGACAGTAAGAGGATATACAACTTGTTTAACCTGCAAGAGCCTCATAATGGTTGCAATATGAATATTGAAGCCATGAAGTATATAAATTGTAAAAGTGCTCATTCTCGGAGTGAACTTGTAAGACAATATAGAATTGTTTGAGAGAGCACTGAGGTCAAGAGCTTCGTCAGTGGCCGCTTCTCTCTCTCTCTCACTTTCTTTCTTTCTTTCTTTCCGAGTAGCCGCTTCTTTTTCACAGATCCAAGGTTGGGCCCTCTAACCTGTCTTGAACATAATGCTTATTGCATGTAGTGAGACGAAGTATAAAAAGAAGAAATAAGTAACCTGTGTCTATGACAATTCCTCAAATTCGCATTGCACCGTCGCTAAAAAATTGTACTTGCTGCATATACTAGGTTGTCGCTATCTAGTTGACTTTGCAGTATTATTTGACATCACGATGTATAGTTATTATATAATCGAAGCACTAAGGGATATTTATGCTAAGACAGTTTGGAACATAGTTCTATCTTGGAACATTTTGATGACCTACACCTCATATCATTGGTGGGAAGAGGCAGCGAGAAGAATACCTAGAACAGAAAGAAGACGATTCAATGGGGTGGTCATATATACCTTCTGGAACCTTTGGAAAGAAAGAAACAGGAGAATTTTCAACAATATTACAGAATCAACATTCCAGGTAGCTGCAGGAATAAAAGAGGACATAGAGCAGAGGAAGAGGGCCTTCGCTAGTGGGGCTAGTGCTCCAGGAGAGCGGTTTCAGTTTTTCACTTATCTCCTGTTTTGTCTGTGAGGGCCGTGTTTTCATCTATATGCTTTGTACATAAACTCTCTTTCTCTATCCTTAATTGAAAGGCAGAGCTCCTGCCATTGCGTTTAAAAAAATAGATAGAAAGGTTGTGTGCAGTTATCTGACTACAATCTGCTAGACTGCTAGTAAGCAAATAAGCATTCATAAGCTACACATCAGCGGTTACTGAGAAGCCTTTAAAATATTTATATAACATGCAAGTAAATCACAACTTACTACAAAAGGTTATGTAACCGTGAATGGACTTACACGATAGAGAGCATATTTTGGCTAATTTGAAGTGCTAGTGAAGTCCAAACAGTTCACCGGAGGGAACCTGTTCCACGGATCTCTATCGCTTTCCAGATTGGGTGTCGGGTGAAGACACTGTCGTACAGCTCATCTCTCTTGTAGTAAAGACAGATAATTGTGTACAACGTACACGTGATGGTTCTTAAACTGAACATATACACACATAGAAATGGATATAAAACTGTTAGATTAACCAGTAAATTTGAACTCCTGAATATAACACATGCAGGGTGCAGTCTAAATGCAAATAAACATCAGTCTAAAAGAATAATTTTGGAGGACCTGTTCTTTATATGATTCACTCAAGCTAGACTTAGTAATTTGTGTACCGTAAATTATTTTATATGTGTTGGTACCATCATCTGAAAGCTGCAATACTTATTTTACAAAAAAAAAGAATCATGGAAACCTGAATGGCCAGCCTTGTACTCCAATCTGGAAACCTGTGGATACTCACCTCACTTGAAGCCAATGTGAACTGTGAATTTGTCATATGCTCTCTAAAACTCAACTCTAAACGAATAAATTTGGACGATCCCTCTTTTGATTAGTTCATTTATATTATGCTGAAATTATTAATTAAGTTGATATGGTAAACTATACGTAGGTACTGACATAACAAGCAACAATTGTTTTATATGTAAGAATAATACAGATAACACCATATGTTGGATAAGATTTTAGGAGAACATGTAACTGCTGGATTTACACCATTTTCCCCCCATTTAACCAACCTTCTATCTTCAGTGAACGGCCCCAAGCCCAGGGGCAAGCTAGCTGAACTTTAGTGAGGATACACCTAGATGTATAATCAATAGACCACTTATATAAATAAGCATGCCTCTGCTTATATGTAACCATAATATTGATTAGCTATCATAATCAACCTTTTTGAGGCAACAGCTATCTCGTAGATAGCACACTTGTGTGCTAATAAGAAAATATTATCCTTGTAGCAATCAATGGTTAAAAATTAATTGGGCAGAAATAATTTTTAAATGTCACTACATTTTTGTAGTATGCAATAAATTGTGATCAGAAATCAAGCAAACACTTATACTAGGTATTTCTCTAGCTATATGACAATCAAATACTTGTACGTGTTCACATGGTACGTGTTCACTAAAAGAACACGGATCGGTGATTACAGAAAAACTTAGGGGTTGATCTGGACACCAATCATTACTAATAACATCATTTTACAGAAGATCCATAATGTTAGAAGCCAACCAAGATAACAAGCTTAATCCACAATATTACAAGCCAACAAAGATCACAAGCTTAAAATCCATAATGTTACAAGGCAACCAAGATCACAAGCTCAGCTTCAGAGAATATGAAATAAGCTACGTGAGTACGGAAAACTCCCTATTGGACAAACCAAACTGTCTAGCTGCAAGAGGCTCAGCCACCTGTTGAGCATGGGCTTTATAGTCTTACTTCATGTGTCCGCTTAGTTTAGTTAAAGCTTCGGGCCTGCTTTGGTTGAATTCCAAAATTTACCATTAGCAATTTAAAAGTTGGGTAAAAAAATTGCCATAGGTTTGGCAAGTCAAATGTGAGAGTTTAGTATGTTTTAGTAGCAAACAAAATACTAGCCAAAATCATGGCTTATCAAATCGTTGACATGGCAAATTTTGGAAGAGAACCAATTAGGCCCTTCATGCGCTCGTCAAGCTTCGAAAACCAAAGTGGACAATTCAATTCTGTCTTGAATCTTGTGTTTATGGGCAGACACCAGTGTTTTGTAGGCCATCAAGCAAGCTGCCTCATTTACCTTACATTTGTACTTATCTGCGTCTTTCAGCAACTTCAATTTTACATCTTGTGTAAAGAAGATCTGCAGGAGACAAGACTCGCCCATTACATTCGTAACAAATGTACACGAATGCACAGCAAGCAGATGTGAACACATCTACATAGTACTCCCTCTGTCCTGAATAAATAGATTTCTAGAGTTGTCTTGAGTCAAACTTTTTAAACTTTGATCAAATTTCTAGAAAAATACATCAAGATTTATGATATCAAATTAGTATTATTAGATATATCATATAATATATTTTCATAATATGCTCATTTTGTGTCAAAGATATTGTTACTTTTTGCTATAATGTTAGTCAAACTTAAAGTTTGACTCGCACGGATTCTAGAAATTGATTTATTTGGAGACAGAGGGAGTAAATACGGTTTACCTCATCAAAATCATTAATTTTATGGGTCAATATGATATTAAAAGCAGCTGCAAGTGGCAGAGCGCCCCCAATTCTTTTAGTCAATGCCTGACAGATCCTTAAGCAAACGACCAATCCTCAAAAAGGCTGGATACTCTTTCTTCTCAACAGCATTACAACGAAACAAGGAAGATGCAGCCAACACAATCTGCTCATTTACCTGGATACAGAGTGTTGTTTTATCACTGGCTTTGGTCTATGAAAATGAAAGGATTGCGTGCACACAAGGTGAAGCAGAAACATTTGCAACTGTAAAACTCACCATCTCTGGTTTGACATGATAGCCATATCCACTCAGGAACATTTGCAGTCCTTGACTCATAGGGACACGGTCCTCTTTAGGCAGTTCTGATTTTTCTCCAGGCACCAACCTGTGCATAAGATGCTGCATGCCCCACATTAGCTCCATCACAATACCATCATAGAGGCAAGGAATTTCCGATAAGAAGTCAAACAAAAATTATGGTCAAATTCGTTCACATATATAAGCAAACAAAGAGCTTATACTCACCAAACTTGATTCGATGATTGATTTATATTCCTCATTTCCAACAACCAATGTATGCCCAGGGCGGTAATATTTCATGATAATCTCGGTAAGCTGACTGTTAACACCAGTATTAACATTAATGGCACTGGACTTGTCATCAAACGTTTGAAATTCCTCCAGAAAAACAATCTGATAAAAGAAATGAACAAACATTAGCAGGTCCAGGGAAAAAAACTGCATTTCGTAAATGTTTTTGATAACTTTATTTGTTAAGGTTTCTTTATTTCATCCAACATATGTCTAAATTTAACCCTGAAATTCCTGTGCCTCAGTCAAGGCAACCTAAACCTACGAGGCTTTTACATGTGTGCCATTAAAAAAATTTGCAATTACGCACAAGTCATTAAAAAAGTTGAGCTCCCACGAGTTCAATCGTTCTGAACCTCTTTGATCTCCAAGTCATTCCGTCTGTGTTCTGTTTGTTTTTTACCATTTGACAGCCCTTACATATGGTCCCGATCAGTGTAAACGTCCAAAATACCCTTCTCTTGTCTTATCCTATTGCTTCTTTCTCTCTCTGTCTAGTGGGGTTAAACTGTCAGCGACCCGGCTCCATCTTACTCTTCGCCGTGCGCCAGCCTCGCGCCGCGCCGATGCCGTGGTGGAGCTCGCTCGCCCGCGCTCGTGCTCGAGCCGGCCGGGCGGAACGTGCAGGCGGCTGCTGAATGAATTGCGCAGGTGCAATTTGGTTGTACCCGCACGAACCGGCTGGAAGGACGCTGCCGAGAGGGGCACGAACTGGAGGTTCTTGAGCCGGTCATGCCGCTGCTGCAGCTCCCCTTTGCTCACCCTGTCCATCACCGCCTTCACCACCACCTCCGCGGTGGCACGTGGGACCATCGTCGGCACGTGGGACCGAATGCTGAGCTGACACTACGGACGGACACCGTGCTCGCGCACGGCACCGCGCAGCGACAAGGAGCGCAGAGCAGAGCAAACTACCTCTTGTACTCGACGTCGACGACGCGCCGGTCCCTGAGCCCCGCGGCCTTGCCGATGCCGGCTCTGGCCATGGCTGCGTACGCCGCGGCGCTGAGCACCAGGCCCGTGCGGTTCAACGTCGTCCGCGCCTGGTCCGTCACCGCCACTTTCGCGCCCGCCGCGCTGCACAGCTCCGTGTCCCTGCACCGCACCTGCCAATGCCATGCCAATCCTTGCTTAGAATCCAACTTCGCCCACCAAGAAAACAAACGAATTGCCGACAGCTCCAGCGAACTAAGAAGGCACAGGAAGCAGGCACCGCAGCCGACGCCGCCCCTGTACAGCTCAGGGCTGGCCGCGGTGAGGAATCCGCCGTTGAAGGACGCGGCCAAGGAGCCGTACCCGCACGAACCGGCTGCGCGAACCGGCTGCGCAATTCATTCAGCGTCCTTCCAGCCGGTTCGTGCGGGTACGCTCGTCCGTCCTCGGCAACTGATGCAATTTGGGAGCAACGTGCAGGCGCAGGTGCCTGGCTGGACTGGACCCTCTTGCTTGCTACCTGTGGTGCCTGGCCATCAAGTTCCCTAGCGTCTCCGCGGGGACCGCCCCCGAGAGCGTCGCCCCAGGGAGCCGCAGCACCGCCACGTGGCTGTTCTCGCAGGAGACCCGTCCACGAGCACGCGCCCGCGGCGTCCGAGGCGTTCCACGTCAAGCGTCGCCCCACGGCGTCACGGAACGCCAGGAGCGCCCACGCGTCGCTCGCGAGGTCGGCCCCCGCCCGCGCCGCCAGCGCCGCGACGACGAGCAGGAGCACAGGGAGCATGGAATGGAGGCGCAGGAGAAAGAGGGAGAGAAGGAGAAAGTTTGGGTGGCTGACAAACGGACCCTACTGTAGGGTAAAATGGTCATTTCACCTGTCTGTTTGACATCGTTAAATAGAAAAGCGGACGGAAGGGCTTGAAGAGCAAAGAAGTTTAGAACGATGGCACTCGTCACTCGTGGGAGCTCAACTTTTTTAATGACTTATGCGTAATTTCAAACTTTTTTAATGGCACACAAATATCCATTGCTCAAACAAACCGGGTTCCTTTCCTTTGCAAAGGCACCCATCAAAATCTTGGCCAACGCTTGGAACTCAAATTTTGTGTTTCTTCCACGTTGAGAAATTCCAACTGAAGGATCGGTAGCTTTGCCCTGCAATCATGATATAATCAATCATATATCCTCCAGAATTATGGTAAAAAAAGATACATAATCAGCAGCAAAAGGACAAAAGTGAGCTCTGAACACTTCAACGATTATATCACCATATATGCAGCAGGTAAGATCGAACTGACTAGCCAAGGTTTGACAGCCATTGTATTATATGCATTGCTATTTGCTCATATGCTGATTCATGCCGTTTCTGGTGTGGCATTTTTATCGACCAAGTGGGTTGCATGATTCCTAACATGTCTCTGCAATTCTGGAGTAACAAAGTGGCGTCTCGCTGGCCTGAAATCAGTTCATGGTTTGACAGCGGAGGCGCAAGCGGGTTCTCTCCTATCGCCGGCGACCTGTTTCATTCACTTCGCTGGACTGTTTCTGCTGTGGGCTGTGTGCCTGTGCGCGACCTGCTTCATGGCTCATGGGGAATTCTTTCCTTTTGATGATACGTATAGGGAATTCTTTCTGTGCTCCCAATTGCGCTTGTCTTGGGTGCCACTGCCACTGCTTCAAGAACCAAGCACCAACGCCCCAAGCAACGAGTAACGGCGTACCAGGGTACGCCGGCCCAATATGCATCGGAGTCACCTACATATATATGATTATTAATTAATAGAGCATGGAAATATCTATGATCAAGTATGCTCTGCCTCAAGTTTTAAATGAAGACAGATGCCTATGTGCTATTCATTCGTACTTTTAGATGAATTTTTATACGCATATAGGGTTGCTACCGTGCATTTGGTAGTAGAATGGCAGCCTAAGGTTCGGTAGCGCTGAACTCTCCCTTTTCCATGAAATTAGTTTTATTAATTTCATCGGGAATATGTCTGGAGTGTGCTTATTGGAAATTGTAAGTGGTGATACTTTTTTTCGAAAACTAGGTCAAAAACCATTTTGACATTGGATGATGCTAGACCTACAATTTGGAATGGAATGAGCTGCAAACAAATTCTATTACATCTAAAGTCTAAACATAACAGATGGTGTCATAGGATTTGTACTATTCAAATCTAAACAGTGTTGAAATTTATATTTCAGTTATTACCTGCTTGTTCCTCTGTTATTTAGTTTGTTAAAAAGGTCCTTTTTCTTATACGAACTATACTAGTATATGTTATTATAAGATAAATATCCCATTCAATATTTGTTCACCGATGTTAGTATATATAGATCGAGAAATCAACATGTCTAATCTTAAACTTTCGAAACTAGAGCCCAAGCTCCGGCATGCTATTGAGCCACGTCGCCTTGAATTATATACCATTGGATCAGGCTGTGATTGGATCTAGAGGTTAGCATTCCCTCTGTCGTCACCCGTCGTCGTCAGGCCCTTTTTTGTCGCTTACGAGATCTAGACTAGAGGACTCGAGTCCAGGCCCATGTCTCCTTCCTGTCACGCCACCGGCTACCGCAAGCACAGCAGCCCTCCGCGTCCGCGTCCTCCTGCTTCGCATGAGCGAGCAGCGGCGCCATGCCACCTAAGAGCTCGGCCGAGAGGTCGAGGTGGCAGGGCGCGGCGCCCTCGGCCACTAGCACGGCGTCAAGGTGGCCCCGGCGCGGGCGCGCTCGGCTCCAAGATGCGAGTTTAAGCCGGCTCCATGGCGCGTGTGCGGGCGGCCTCGCGCGCACGCAACTCTGACGGGGCAAGCTCAGTGGGCCCTCGGCGCGGGCGCGACAGGCTCCCCGACGCGCGTCCGCGCGTCGCTACCGCCCTGCCCGCCTTGCGCGCAATGTCCCACGGCCGCCCCGCCACTCACCTCTCACTCTTGACACAATCTTCTTATCCCTGCACACGAGGATTGCCTTCTCTGCCGCCGGCGTCCACTCCAAGGACCACGCCGCCGATGGCAAGCACGTGCCGCGCATATCATCATGCACAACTGACTATAGGATCTAAGCCCCAGGGCTTCCTCGCCCCATTGCGCTGCGTTCACTTTGCTCCTTCCGCTGCCGATGCTGACATGATCATAACATGTTTGACAAAATGCTCAACCCCTTGGCACATGCAAGCAAGAGGCTGTCGAGTGACTCTGCCTCAAATAGCAACTACTTCGCCAATGATGCTTGGTTGCTGTGCATTGGTCCTATTCGCATCTTTGCCATCATGCACTAGTAATTAAGTACAGAGATCAAATTAATCCATCTGCGTCTTTGGAAAAATGCTTTTGAGACTGAATTTATATGCTTAAAAGCTTACTGCAACATGTCCTGAGAATTACTTATAATTTTCAAAACTCAAACAGTTCTGCTCATATTGAGAAAAATAAAAGGCATGTAATGTAACTTATGTCATTTCCAGAAAAATCATTTTCAGAGCTATGTAACTTCTGTCATTTCCAGTACACAAAATCATTTTCAGAGCTATGTAATTGTATGGTTTTGTGTACTGGAAATGACCGGACAACAAACCTACATATAAAGAAATGATTCTTTTTTAAAAATTAGTGAACTACTAATATCATCTTATAAAGCTGAGCAATGCCTAGCCGACTTCACTGCCTCTATATTACTGAATGTGGTAATATGATGATCTTTTACCAGAGACTGCATCGTCCATGTCTGGCATCGTGGGCCTGCTGTACAAGCTTGAAGTATCGGATTTGTCACTGCCTTATAAATCTTGTGGTGCCTGCTGCTTTATCAGAGCAGGAGGATGATCCACAGGCTCACTGTATTTTAGGAGGGATTCAACGCTATAACTGTACATTTGGTGGAGTACCACAGCCTGACTCAGGTTGGTACACTGTCCAAGAAAGTTGATGTCTTCACTATGCTTTCAAGAATAAAATCAACACTTGAGATTGGTAACTATTGCTGTGTTTGATATTTTCATACTGCTACTATTGTTAGAGTCGTGAAAAAAAAAAACAGTGGCTAAACTCGTTGATAAGCAAGCTCCGAGAAGAGGTTTCTGCTATTTTTGGTAGCTATCAGTATAGGGAATAGGGATTAGCACTAGTACCTATTAAATCACTCAATACTTATGTAGTAGTAGTATGTCAGTTTGAGTCTCTATTTGCAGGTGACGTTACAGTCCATGATTTAACCAAAATTCAGATTATCCATCTAAACTTATATTAGCTACATACATCGCTAATTTTTAAGGATATAGTGTTTATTATTTATGTGCTTAAAGCTTCGAAACAAGTCATAAGCACATTGGCCTATCTGGATTAGGTCCATTTGTTGTCATTGCCGATATTCAATTATATTATATGAACATTCCTTCCCCTCTCATGGCTTGTAGAATATATTTTCTTCTTGATAAAAAGAATACTACAAAGTAATACTGAAGTAGCTAGGAGAACTACCAAATATTTCTCATGTGAGGACTCATGGCTGAATGTGTACTAAGATGGTGGGTAACTTGGCACTTTCTGATGTCTCTCTAACCATGATGTTCTATATTTTGTAGTAACATGATTTTCTTCTCTTTGCAGGCATTTTCTTATCTGCGGAAGGATCTAGCACAATTTTTGACACTACTACCAATGGAAGTCCCACTCATGACGTAGTCCCTTTCTACTTGAGTTTATATTTTAGTCAACACATCATATTTACATGATTTTTCTTATTAGTGATTGCACATTTCCAGAAGCTAAATATTTTTGTGTTTTTTTGTGGATGAGTTGTTGCTGAAAACATAGCAGACATGGATATACAGGGTGTTCTATGTGAAACTTACTTGTAGTTATTGCGCATATTAATTTTCTTGCCTTTGGAAACGAGGGGGATATTAGTTTGGTTGCATGTTGTAGTTGGCAGAGTAGAATGCTTATGTTCATATTTTTCTGTGCTCATTTTATCGATAAAATTTTTGGATTCCCGTTGCAATGGAAGGGCCATTAATACTTGGATCAAGATTCATCAAACAGCATAAGAATATAAGATAGTGTTCAACGAAAAAAATTAATACTGTGCACTTCCTTTCCTTTCCTTTTTTTTCCTTATGAGTTTTCCTTTTTTCTAAATTTAACTTCAGTTTTTATTAGTTTGTGAGAAGCTCATGACATCAAATGTCCAGGTTTACCGTGCACGACGAAGAGGCCTGCGATCCCTGTGCTCGTGCTGAAATTTGAATTGTCAATGTATTATTTTTACCCCAACTGTCCAGGCCTACCGTCACAACAAAGAGGCGTGCAATCCATCCGGGCTGAAATTTGAAATATCATGATATTATTTTTCTGATATTATGTATTCCCGTTGCAACGCACGGGCATGATCCTAGTGATTCATTACATATTCATCTTTGGTGAATTGCAGCTCAAGAATGAACTTCCTACATGAATTGGATCTGCATGTAGTTTATACTGTCTCCTGGTATTTTCTTCGGATTATTAAAAATTGTTTCCATGTCTGATATCACTTCGATGTTCATTGAAAAGATGATGTATCAATATTCGAAGCAATAAATTTCACTAAAAAGAATGACAATTCTTTGTAATCTTTAGTTTACTACATTGCCGCAATACATATATATATCTTCACAATTTTAATGCTAAAAAAAGTAATGATACAATGCATTGTTGTTCTCAACTTTAAAGCCAACCGATATTTGCATTAGATGAAAAAACAATCCCATGAAAGACAATGAACAAACACTCTTATTAAGCAAGGCTAGTTTTGTAAATACTATAACAATAAATTTGTAGACCTCTATACTTCACCTTGGCTCACGTGTTCATTATCTATAGCCTATCAAATACTTGTTCAACTCTGTTATCACATTGCCTCACCTACTCCATAATAAGCACTATTTCGAGAAAAATAGACCTAAGACAACGAGCTCGATCTTTTGTTGTATATAAATTAGACCTGATGGTACCTCTTTTTCCAGAGAGATGGTTTAAACTCTAAGCTCTAGTGTTATATCTCAACTCTGCTAAGGATATTGATAGTTTGTTTGTCAAATGAATCCATGAGCTTACAGATCTCACGTTGTTGGCATCTTTGCCAAGCGTGAGATTTTTGCCCTTATATCAGTAATCCGATTTATTTTCTATAACATAGCCAATACAAATACTACTACTCTTACATTCTCATTTTTCTCATCTGCAAATTGTAAAGTTCTTAAATCCCTACAAAATCACCACAGGCAATATCAAACATGGCGTGGCAACGCCGCGCATATGTTTTCTAGTCTATCAATGGGAACGACCACCCCATCCGATCAATCATTTGTAGTCAGCGCGCCGGCCGGCGGCATCGATGGATGGAGATCGGCATGGTCCACATGCAAGCGGTGCTTGTCGCGGAGGAGAGGGCAGCGCAGAATAAGAGGCTGGCGGAAGCGGAAGGGGGTTTAGAAGAAGTAAAAGAGGAAGTGGACGAGGACGACTGCTTCGCCGTGGAGGCTAGTGAGTTTAGGGATACATACATGGAACCGGCGATATTCGCGCTACTACGGTTGCTTCGAAGACACTAGTACAGCCTACTCGGTTGGTGTCGTCAGTCGATACATAAGCAATCCAAAGAAGCCTCACCTTGATGTAGTACTAAGGTATGTCAAGGGCACCATCAACTTTGGCATCTTATATAAAAATATAGGGACTACCAGGTGAATGGATACTGTGATTGTAGGATCTTTGATTGGCTTAGAGGGAGGGTGAATAAGCCTATCAAAATAAACACTCAAACTTTTATCAAATTCATCCTGCGGCACTGCCGTTCTAGAGGGCGGCACTGCCGGACCAGAACAGTGGCACTGCCGTACCTGCAGACAACTTCGAGTCACAATTCAAAATTAGTAAACGAAAACTTAGATCGGAGAAAATTATTAGCCTACTGCAGGTATGATAGTCACAGATCAAGAGCAAGAAGTTGTAGGAACACCACACACAAGTAGGGGCTTGTTTAGTTCCCACCAATTCCAAATTTTGGCACTATGCAAAAAGAAGATTCCCCGTCACATCAAACTTGCGATATATGCATGGAGTACTAAATGTTGATGAAATCAAAAACTAATTGCACAGTTTGGTTGTACTTTACGAGACGAACGTTTTGAGCCTAATTAGTCAACGATTGGACAATTATTACCAAATAAAAACAAAACGCGCTACAGTGCGCTACAGTATATCCAGAATTCAGTCGGCGCCAACTTTGTAAGGAACTAAACGTGGCCTAGATCGACTAGAAACCCTAGAAATCACCTCAACCAACAATATGAAATGCAAGTAATGTAAATCAAACATAAGTGACACAATGATTTATCCCGTGGTTCGGCTCGCCACCAAGGCTTGCCTACCTCCATGTTGTTTAGGTTAGCCACTAAGTCTTGGGGCTTTCCAACCCTTCCTCGTTCTCAAGTCAAGAGACTTAACTCTTGAGATGAGGGGTGAGTTTACTGGCTTCAAGAGATGGTTACAAACCTTCCGGCACTGCTACAGAAGTTGGCACGCTCCACGGGCGACGCTCTAGCCGGCTAGGAGCCAAGCTCCAAGAGTAACAAACACAACCGTCAGCCAAAACATGAACTAAATGCTCTTTTGAGTTAAGGAATCAATGGAGCTGCTCTCTAATCGAGTTTTGGACCCTTTTCTATCAAGGATTGATGGGAAAATCAATGGATTTGCTTGAGGGCTCAAGGTCACTAATGGAGGGAGAGAGACAGAGAGCTCCTTTTTTGTTTTGGACTAGCTGGAATCAGCAGAAGGAAGAAGATAGCCGTTGGGGAGGAAGAGGATGGGTATAAATACCCCTTCAGCCCCAACGGTCACTTAAGTCGCGGCAATGCCACGGCTTAAGTGCGGCAGTGCCTCTCTTCAGGTGCGGCAGTGCCACACCATGCAAGACAGCAAGGGTAAGAGTGAAGTGTAGGTTGTCTTGGTTGTGAATCTAAAGATGCATGTGTAGGTTTGAGCACTTGGTAGCACATGTTAGCTTAAGCATTGTGTCCCCCTTTATAGTACGGCTTTTCCTATACTCAAATTCAAAATATAAAAGAATTTAAACCTCCTTTGAGTTTGAAGCCATCAACATTTGTAATTGGGGGCTTCTCCGTTTCGTATAGCATCCTCGAATATAAATTCTCTACTTGTCATCTCGATAAATCTCATTAGTTCTCTAATTGAATGGTCATTATCACCAAAACCTATAATTAGGGCTTGATTGCACTTTCAATCTCCCCCTTTTTGGTGATTGATGACAACCCAATTAGAGTTCACAAAGATATAAAATAAATACTGAGATTTTTCAAGCCATGGGTGTAGAGCCTCCCCTAAATCTGTGAATAGAGAATTGAATTCTCAAATTAGCATAGGAAGCCAAGATTCACATTTTAGTGAAAGTGATGGGCTCCCCATACATCCATGCTCCTGTGGGGTGCTGCATACTATGTCAGATATGTAAAACGTGATGTGAATGACAGTTTATGCACAACATGTTTTGCTGTTACAACTGGGTGCGGCACTGCCACACCAGAGTACGACACTGCCGCACTTGCTGTAACAACACAGATCAGAACAGACACCACACAGCATGTGATACATATAAAGATATACATTCTAGCACAATTGTATCACAAGCGACAGCATAGATTAATATATGTCTAGATCCTACACATATATAAAGTACTTAAGTAGCATTATTACATAAATAGAGTTTCTAATGGACTCTCAAACTCTCACCTAACAAAGACTACTCTAAACAGATACAAACATGACTCTAGCTGCAGCAACCTCCTCTCCATGGCGTCGAAAAAGTTGTTGATCCCTTTAATTTTCTCCCCCTTTGGCATAAAGCACCAAAAAGACAAGAAAAGAAGAAAGACCAACACTCACTCCTCATCCTCTTGGATGGTGTCCCAATCGACATCATCCCCATTAGCAGCTCCACTAGCACCTACAACGTCCTCCTCTCGACCACCGTCATCGGAGGAGGAGGAGGAGGAGGAAGAAGAAGACACCACCGCCCTCCCTTGGTGATGAGTGGTCGAAGTGTGGCGCTCACGCCTAGTGCTCCTCCTCATGGACTGCAAGGTGGACCTCAAACTCATGTGAGGATCAAGCTCTGGCTGCTCCTGCTCCTGCTCCTCCTCCTCATCCTCTGAATTTGTCTTAGAAAGACTAGGGAGGTCATCAAACCGCGGCGGTGACTGAACTAGAGAAAGAGGTGGCAGCCCTGCACGCTCTCTAGCCTCCTGGTTGGCTTTACGGTTCTCTAACCGGTCCTAATATACAGTCCTCGCTGCATAGGTGCATATGGTGAAAATAGCCTTGATCCACTTCCCAAACTTCTCCATCTTATTTTCCTTGCAAGGCCTAGAGCGGGACGACTCAAGCACGTCCACAACTGATGGAGAGCATCTCACTGCCCTACTAGTACCTGCTCCTCGGGTCTTCTCAATCTTGTAGACGATGTGAAGACTATCTTTCTCAAATCTGTAGCCAGTGACCCTCTCAATCATAAACATGAGATAGGGGGTATAGGGTATCCCCTTTCTCCCATCCTCCATGGTGTTCCTCAGCTCATGCCACATGAACCGAGGGACATTAAACCTGTCACCTCCAGGAGCAAATCTAGCAAGCACATTCCTCACATATCCATTAAGATCAGAAGCGCTCCATCCTTGGGATTGATAGTGTGCCTGATCAAATTGTTCAGAATGTAATAATAACTCTTCAGGCCACTAACCTTCCCATCTGCACTTCTCCTGTCAATCCACATATAGGCAATATCATGTATCTCAGCTCTAGCCTCATCATGAATGTAAGTGAAACCCCTCTCCTCCTCTCTAAAACCAAGGATCCGGCTGAAAGTCACAAAATCAACCCTATAATACCGTCTCTCAGTCATCCAGTGAATCTCATCAGTGTAGATGCTATAGAAGAAAGTGGCATGGAACTAGGTAGCACTTCCTCATTCCAATTATATCTGAAGCTCATAATATCAGTGAGGCCAAATAACTCACAAGCCTTGATCACATTATTGAACTTAGGCTCATTCTTTCCCTTCATCTCCTCCCAATCAACATACAGCATCTTGACTACCTTGGATTTCTTAGAGTTGAAGTTCACAGATACATAGAAGTTGGAATGAAACTCATTCCAAAACCTATAGTCAATCTCCAAATCCTTTGGCTGCTCATAGGGATTGTTTTCCCGTGCTTCTTCCACCATCTTTAGTTTTCCTGCATAATTGAGCACGGGATGAGGATGTGTCAACAGGACGCCTCATAACTACATCTTCAGAATACTCTCTGATGTAGCTCCTATCAAACTCCTCAAGATGAAGTGGAGTATCTAGGCAATCACCTGGAGGAATGGTGCGGCCAGCCCTCTCTAGGTTCTCCTCATCCTAGATCATCTGATCTCTCCTCCCCATGTGTCTGGTAACATCTCTGCCTACTGCACTGCTGCTGCCCCCTATGGTCCTGCCATGACCACGACAAGGCATCTGCTTATCCCGAGGCTCGGTCATCTTCCTCTTCCCCCTCCGGTCATCATCACCTCTAGAGGCCATCTATGAAACAAATATAGATCCAAATGAGAAACTGTACATAAGGGGTATAGAAGAACACTTGTAAAACACTCTGGATAGATGAGATGATTCAAATCTCAGGTTAGGAAACCACCCTGTACTAATCTGGTCAGCGGGTACGGCATCGCCGCACCTAGTGCTTGACCTCTCCCACGATTCATTTCTTCTCAACTATTCAGACTATTTCTCAACCATTCTCCTAAACCACTAGACAATCTCAGAATGAGTAGACCTAAATAAATACATGGAGTTGTCTACAATGTAGGTAAAGTAGCTACATGTTTAAGATAGAAATACATCTGATGTACAAATCCAATCAAAATAGAGAGTCGTCGATGGAACAACATCTGTATTTATATATTCATTCTGTTGAGTAGTGCCGCACCCAACATGCGGCACTACCATGGGTACAGATGAGGCTCAACCAATGAATCTTTGTTTTGATTCAATTCATTCATCAAACTAGTTTCTACCCTAATCATGTAGTCACTAGAAACCATCATTCAACAAAGATAGAGCTCCATGGCATAGATCGAGACTAGGTTAGGATTTCACCTTGATTTATGCGGATTGAGGAGGAAAGGAAGAGAATGGCTCCATCCACGAACTTCGGCTGCTGCTGGTGACGATGAGGAAGAGCACCAGCAGGCCATGACAGTGCTGAAGGCGGCGGCACGGCGCAGGACAGTGGGCGACAGCGGCTGCTCTGCGCGGGCGACAGAGAAGAGAGGCAGCGGCTACTGGGGTGAGAAAAGGAGAGGGTTACCCTGGGGGGCCAGGTAAATAAGAGATAAGATGTGGGCCCCCACGGTAACAGCTGATATGGGCTGAATTTCTAGTTGAAATTCAAAGTGCGGCACTGCCGCTCGCCACACGCGGCGCTGCCACAGTGCGGCACTGCCGCACGGCAGGCGCGGCACTACCGCACTCCCCAGTACAGCAAATTTAGCTACTAACTAAATATCTCTATATATATAGGATATGGACACATATCTCAAGCACACTATGATCAGCAACAAATAATCAATACAAACAATGATCATAATGCACTTGTTTCTTATGATAAATATTTTGAAGCATAATATTTAAACCTTTCCAATTCATTTCTCCTATCCATGCTAGTTCATCAATCAAGGTGTGCTATAGTTCAAACCACATTATGAGAATCAAGTATATTTAACTCACTACGCAAAGCACAAAACCTTGACTCATCGAGAGGCTTAGTGAAGATATCGGCTAGTTGCTTTTTGGTGCTCACGAGGTGAATTTTGATATTTCCTTTGGCTTCGTGGTCTCTCAAGAAATGATATCGGATGTCTATGTGCTTAGTTCTTGAGTGGCTTACGGGATTATTGGCTAACTTTATGGCACTTTTGTTGTCACACAAAAGTGGGATTTTAGTGAAGTGACATCTGAAATCTTGAAGGGTTTGCCTCATCCAAAGTAGTTCAGCACAAAGTGCACCGGCTGATACATACTTGGCCTCGGCGGTGGAAAGGGCTACATAATTTGGCTTTTTAGAACTCCAAGACACTAGGGACTGTCCAAGAAATTGACATATCCCTGAAGTGCTTTTTCGATCTACTTTGCAACCGGCGTAATCGGAATCCGAATACCCAAGTAGATCAAACCTAGAGCCCTTAGGATACAACAAGCCAAGGTTAGGAGTGTGTACTAAATATCTCAAGATTCTCTTAACAGTCACTAAGTGACACTCTTTCGGGTTAGCTTGAAATCTAGCACACATGCACACACTAAGCATAATATCGGGCCTAGATGCGCACAAATAAAGTAGAGAGCCAATCATGGAGTGATATACCTTAGTATCCACGAACTTCCCTTTGTCATTGAGATCTAGATGTCCATTGGTTGGCATGGGAGTTTTGATAGGCTTGGCATTCACCATGTCAAACTTCTTGAGCATATCATGGGTGTACTTCGTTTGGCTAATAAAAGTTCCATCCTTCACTTGCTTGATTTGAAATCCAAGGAAGAGCTTCAATTTACCCATCATGGACATCTCAAATCTTTTGGTCATGATCCTACTAAATTCCTCACAAAAAGAATGATTAGTACTACCAAATATTATGTCATCGACATATATTTGGCACACAAATATATCTTTGCCAACTTTGTGAGTGAAAATGGTAGGATCAGCTTTGCCTATTTCAAAGCCTTGTTTAAGCAAGAATTCCTTAAGGCATTCATACCATGCTCTTGGTGCTTGCTTAAGCCCATAGAGCGCCTTTTGGAGTTTGTAGACATGGTTGGGAAACTTGTGATCTTCAAAGCCCGGTGGTTGCTCAACATAGACAAGTTCTTGAATAAGGCCGTTGAGAAATGCACTCTTCACATCCATTTGATATAGCTTGAAGTCCTGATGAGCGGCATAGCTAGAAGCATTCGAATTGCTTCAAGTCTTGCCACCAGTTCATATGTTTCTTCAAAGTCCAAGCCCTCTACTTGAGTGAAACCTTGAGCAACCAACATTGCCTTGTTCCTTGTCACCACTCCATTCTCATCTTACTTGTTGCGGAAGATCCACTTGGTGCCAATGACATTGGTATTGGGTCATTCCACCAAAGTCCACACTTGGTTTGTTTTGAAGTTATTAAGCTCTTCTTGCATGGCCATCACCCAATCAGGGTCTCCAAGTGCTTGTTCTATCTTAAGAGGCTCCAAAGAGGAAACAAAATGAGCAATATTAACAAAAGTTTGCTAAATGTGAATGAGTTGTTACCCCCTTTCGAAGACTCCCGAGGATGTCATCAACGAGATGATCCCGTTGTATTGTATGCCTTAGCCTTGGATGCTCAATGGTCTCTTGTTCATCTTCTGGATCTTCATCATCATCTTGCTCAAATATGGGTTGTAGGTTTTGTCCATGAGCTAGAGTCGAATCAGCTACTGCTAACTGTGTAGGTGCGGCACTGCCACGTGTAGGAGTTGCAGTAGGTGTTTGCTGTAGTGTAGCATCAGGTATGTTAGCGGAAATAGGTGCAGCAACAACTTGAGGAACCACCACTTCAGTGACTTCATCTTCTTATGGTCTAATATCACCAATAACCAATTGCTTGATTACTTCACAAGGTGGATCCTTCTTTCCTACAACACTTGAATCAACTTGCTCCACTTGAGAGCCATTAGATTCATCAAATATCACGTCTACCGCAATCACAACTCTCCCAGAGGTTTTGTTGAAGACACGGTAGACATGTTTATTTGATCCATAACCAAGAAGAAAACCTTCATCAACTTTAGGTGCAAACTTAGAGGTTTTGGGTTTCTTGTTAAGTATAAAACACTTGCACTCAAATACTCTAAAGTAAGACACCTTAGGCTTGTTACCGGTTAGAAGCTCATATGAAGTTTTCTTCAGCATCTTGTGTAGGTAGAGGCGGTTGATGGCATGGCAAGCGGTGTTGATGGCCTCACACCAAAAGATGTCCGACATCTTGTATGCATCTAGCATTGTCCCTTCCATGTCAATGAGTGTACGATTCTTCCTCTCTACTACATCATTTTGTTGAGGGGTGTATGGAGTTGAAACTCATGCTTGATGCCCTCTTCATCAAGAAACTCCTTAGCTAGAGTATTCTTGAATTTGATCCCATTGCCACTTCTCACTTTCTTGATGGGAAGACCGAACTCCTTTTGAGCTCTTCTAACAAATATCTTCACCTTCTCTTTAACTTGGCACTTGTCATGCAAGAAAAATACCCAAGTGAAACAGGAATAGTCATCAACAATAACAAGAACATATTTGTTACCCCCGATACTTAGGTAGGTGACCAGTCCAAAGAGATCCATATGTATTAGCTCCAATGGTTGCTTGGTGATCATGATGCTCTTTGGTGGGTGAGGTACCCCAACTTGCTTTCTGGCTAAACAAGCGCTACAAATCCTATCTTTCTCAAAGTGAACATTTATTAGTCCAAGGATGTGTTCATCTTTTAGAAGTTTAGCCAAGTTTCTCATCCCAACATGGGCTAATCGGTGATGCCAAAGCCAACCCATGCTAGATTTTGCCACTAAAAAGTCTCAAGCTTAGCTTTACTTTTATTGAAATCAAGTAAAGCTTGTTCTTTAATCGACCCGTAAAGACAATAGAGGAATCCTCCCTTCTAAAGACTTCCACACCCTTATCCGTAAAGAGATAATTATAGTCCATCTCACACAATTAAGAAATGGATAACAAGTTGTAACTTAATGAATCAACATGTAATACATTTGTAATTGAATGCTCAAGGGTTATAGCAACTTTACTGAGACCAATCACATCCCCCTTTGAATTGTCTCCAAAGACAATATTTTCATTTGAGTGCGTCATCAGGGAATATGATGAGAACATAGTCCTTTCTCCGGTCATATGATTTGTACATCCGCTATCAAGCACCCAACTTGATCCATCGGAGGAGTATGCCTACAAAACAAGTTTAGTTGCTAGGTTTAGGTACCCTAAGCAATATCCATCGGAGGAGTCACAAGAAACTTAGGAACCCAAATAGAAGTTGTCGGATACCACAAGAAGGGGTACCCTAAGCAAGAACCGAAAATATTGCTTAAGCCTTGTAAAAATCAAAGCCAAAGGACGACCACGAGGTCTCGGCAGATTCTCCGACTCGCCCAAGGCTTGTGCCGAAGCCTCAGACGAAAGGCCAAAGCCCTCCGCCCCGTCGAGGCCCTCTCGCCGAGGCCCCCTCGCCGAGGCCCCGCCCCGCAAGGCCTCGGTTGGGATACCAATTCTCCGTTTCGCCCGAGGCTGGGCTCGGCAAAAAACCTCGTCACCTCCGTCCCGACCGACTCCCCTAACAGAATGTCACGTCCAGTTAATGCGCCCCACTACTCCCGCAATGTCAGCCGCACGTCGGCACTGTACAGGCAGAATGACCGATGGGACAGGGGACCGGAATACTGCCCTGTGCTGCCTAACTCCTGCGCTAAGGACAAAATGGCGTGGAGGGTCAAGTCCGGGTCCCAGTAGTCTCGGAATCTGCATGAAAGACCAACCGCTCGTCCTCCGCCTCGTCCGAGACCCCCCGGCAGGGCCCCGGGGTACTTTTCCTTCTCCGCCTTGGCCGAGACCCCCATTTCGCCGGGGCCTCAGACGTACTATTCCTTCTCCGCCTCGGCCGAGGCCAGGCTCGTCCCGCATCCTCGTCGCCTCCGCCTCAACCGTCCCTCTGGCAAGCCATCACATCCGTTTAAAGTGCACCCGGTCGCACCTACTACGTCAGCCACGACTGATAGGGTACAACAATAGGGGCGATGGGACAGTGGTCAAATCTCCTTTTTACCATCCCCTACTAATGGTGCAGGGGTTACCGTGCCCTGTGGACACATGCTCCGCACTTCTCCGCCTAAACCGGGTACGACGCAGACCACCGAGACCCCCGCATCATACACGAGTCACCTTCGAGGCCTCGGCAAAGCAGGCCTCGGCACGATCAGCCACAGCACCCGCCAGGCCTCGGCACTCCACCTAGTCAAAAACACACAAGGCACGGCATGCCTCCTACAGTGGAAGCCATACTGACTAGACGTCAACAAGGACCCCCACGACCTCAACAACCTCGGGCCTGGCCAGCACGGCGCGCCAGTGATCAAGTACCAATTGCCATTCCCGGCACTATGCTGCTACAGGGATAGAGTACTAGATCTTCCTTCTAAGGCTCCACGTATAGCTCTCTCATGTATTACCGGCTCCCTCCTTACAGCTATAAAAGGGGGCAGCCAGGGCCATTTCGAGAGGGGAGAGAAGAAGAACACCTGATAGCACACACACATACGCATCCCAGCCGCCTGAGAGCAATGTCTCAAGCCGCCCACACGACACCTCACCGAGACCTGGGATCAGCTCCCTCTCTCACTGTGCTTGTAACCCCCTACTACTAGCACTTTGGTGCAAGGAATACAAGATCGATCTCTCAGACTGGACGTAGGGCATCGATTGCCTGAACCAGTATAAACCTCGTGTCTCTTTGCATCACCATCCGGGATTATGGGCACGCAGTTCACATTTACTGGTTGGTTGAGGACCCCTCGGTCCAAAACACCGACAGAAGTATTCCTATATATGTTGGTTTTCTTTCCAACATATTTGGCAACCACTTTTCCACTGCTATTGTTCTTCAAAACAAAGCATGATGTCAAGCTTTGTCGAGGTGCATAGGTCTTTGGTTGATATGCATACTTGTTCTTGTTGCCCCACATTGATTCCTTGGGCTTCTGGAAAACCTGTTTCTGCTAGAACACCTTCTTCTTGGGCTTAGTTTGATCAGGAACAGAATTGGTAGACTTTCCATTTTTGTGGGGCGTGGCACTGCTGCCCTTCACCACGGCACTGCTGCTCGGGGATGTTGCACTGCCACGGTCTGTGCAGGCTAATCTGTACCAATTTTGCCCTTCCTCTCAAACTGCACACACTCATAGACATTCACTATCCTTCTTCCATTTGTCTTGGCTCCTTTTATGTGTCCAAGCCCATGCTTGATTGAGGGATGCCTTCCTTGCTTGAATTGTGGCCCTTTTCATTCATCATTCTTCTTGTCATTAGATTGGGTCTCACCCATCCACCCTTTTTTAATGATTTCATTGAGCCTAGCAATCTCCTTTCTCATAGTCTCCATGTTTGCAAGGTTAGTGGAATAGGCATTCAAATCAAGATTTAAATATTTTCCACAACCTTGACTAGTGGAGGGAGTAGAGATTTCCTTTGCCTTAGGGAGATGTGAGTTGTTGTCCCAAAGAATGCCATATTGCATCTCAAGTTCTTTGTTCTTTTCATCTAAGTCACAATACTTTTTCTTGAGAGCTTTATTTGTTTTCTTTGTAATAGCATGGTACTCTTGCTCTTTGGCCAAAGCCTTCACAAGGATCTCACCTCACTTCTCTCTAATGCAAGAGCTTCTTTGCTAGCAATGTAGAGATCCTCTTGTTGGATAAGAGTCTCTTCTCTAGATTCTAGCTCGGTTTGGACACTCTCTAAATCCTCCATTAGCTTAGTGATGAATAATTTAGTCTTTGCATCCAAATTTTTAGTTATCATGTTTATTTCTTAATCACTAGATTCATCATCACTAGAGCTATCACTAATATCACTACTAGAGATATCACTATGAGGTGGAGGAGATTTGGCCTTCGATTTGGATTTTACCTTCTCACGCTTTGCTATAAGGCAAATGTGAGAGGAGTAGTAGTCATCATCGGACATGTTGTTGAAGAGCCTTGGTGTAGGGGATAACATGTGAATAGCAATAGTTGCAACCTTCTCATCCTCTTCACTTGTGCTCTCTTTAGTTGAGTCCCATTCATACCCAATGTGAGCCTCTCCCATGTTCTTCTTGCTTTTCCTACGTTCGGCCTTGTCCTCTTTTTTGTCCTTCTTGTATTTGTTGTCCTTGATCTCATATGGACATTTGGCAATGAAGTGATCGGTGCTTCCACAATTGTAGCATGTCCTCTTTTTCTTGTTTGGAAAGCTTCTCTTCACTATCTTGTAGCCTTGCTTCTTTAGCCCCTTGTGAAACCTCTTCATAAAGAGAGCAACATCATCAATCTTCTTATATTGATCATCATCATTTTCACTTTTACTTGAAGATGATGTAGTCTCTACTCTTTCTTGAACTTGCTTGCTTGCTTTGGGCTTGCTAGTTGAAGCTTGTTGGTTGATCTTGGACTTGCTTGTAGAGCCTTGCTTGCTTGATTTGTTGGCCTTGAGAGCTACATCTTTGATCTTGATGCCCTCTAGCTTTGCTTGCAATTCTCTAAGTTTCTTCCTCTCATTTGCTTCTTCTCTTTGCATGTCAAAGGTCAAGATCCTCCCAAATACATCATTTGGTGTGAAGTACTCAAACTTCTTCTTATCTCTAATTAGAGTGACTACAGTCTCATTTCTAGGTGAATAAGCTTCCAACATAATCTTGACAACTTTGTGATCATCTAACTCATCACAACCAAAGCCTCTAATCTTGCCCACCATTGTCATCAACCTATCAAACATCTCTTGTGGCCCCTCTCCATCCAAGATTACAAACCGGTTGAGCTTTGACATCAATAGGTCAATTCTTGCCTTTCTTACTTTGTCAACCCCTTCATGTGCTAGGTGCAAAGTGTCCCATATTTGCTTGGCAACATCAACTCCAATCACTCTATTGTACTCATCGCCATCCAAGGCACTAAGCAACACACTTGTGGCTTGACCATTGAGGTGAATGATTCTCATCTCTTCTAGTGTTGGGTTCTTGGGATCAACCAGTGGCTCAAATCCATTGCAAACAATCTCCCAAATGCCGAGGTGAAGACATATAAGATAGACTCTCATCAAGTGCTTCCACTTGGCAAAGTTAGTCCATTGAAATGAGGTAACTTGCCCATGGGCACATTGATGAAAGACCTCCGATCATGGTTAGTCGTAGGAATAGAAGAATAGTTAAAGGATACGGCGACATATTTGTTGTTGTCAGCCTTGCCCTTTTCTTTCTTCTCCTTCTTGTTCCCCTTCGACACTTGGTATGACTCATCATCATCTCCATCTTCGAAACTACTTGATATGCTTGATGATGTACTTGTTGCCTTCTCTTCTTCTTCCTTCTTCTTCCTAGCTTCTCTTCTTTTTCTTCTTGCTTCTTGCTTGAGCCTTCTTTCTTCTATTCTTTGCTTCTTGTCCTCTAACCACTATTCCTCCTCCTTCTTCTCTCTTGCTTCTCTTTTTAGCTTTCTTGTCCCCTTCCTTCTTCTTCTCTCATTCTCATTGAGAGCTCTTTCAGCATCGGTAGCCTCAAGATGTGGTAGTGTGGTGTTGTTTGCTGTCGACGCACTCAGCTCACTGCTGTCCGTGTCGACATCCACCCACTTCATGCCACTAGTTCCTCCTCCGGGCTCCATACCTCACGCGGTAAAGCGTATATGAGGTAACTCGCTCTGATACCACTTGTAGGATCTCTGGTTGGCCTAGAGGGGGTGAATAGGCCTGTCAAAACAAACACTCAAACTTTTATCAAATTCACCCTGCGGCACTGCCGTTCTGGAGGGCGGCACTGCCAGACCAGAACAGCAACACTGCCGCACTTGCAGATAACTTCGAGTCACAGTTCAAAATCAGTGAACGAAACTTAGATCGGAGAAATTTCTCAGCCTACTGTAGGTATGATAGTCACAGATCAAGAACTAGAAGTTGTAGGAACACCACATACAAGTGACAATGATTTATCCCATGGCTCAGCTCGCCACCAAGGCTTGCCTACCTCCATGTTCTTGAGGTTAGCCACTAAGGCTTGGGGCTTTCCAACCCTTCCTCATTCTCAAGTCAAGAGACTTAACTCTTGAGATGAGGGGTGAGTTTACTAGCTTTAAGAGATGGTTACAAACCTCCCGGGACTACCACACAAGTTGGCAAGCTCCACGAGCGATGCTCTAGCCGACTAGGAGCCAAGCTCCAAGAGTAACAAACACAACCGCCAGCCAAAATGTGAACCAAGTGCTTTTTTGAGTTGAGGAATCAATGGAGCTGCTCTCTATTCAAGTTTTGGACCCTTTTCTCTCAAGGATTGATGGGGAAATCAATGGATTTGCTTGAGGGTTCAAGGTCACTAATGGAGGGAGAGAGAGAGCTCCCTTTCTGTTTTGGACGATCTGGAATGAGCAGAAGGAAGAAGATAGCCATTGGGGAGGAAGAGGATGGGTATAAATACCCCTTCGGCCCCAACGGTCACTTAAGTCGTGGTAGTGCCGTGGCTTAAGTGCGGCAGTGCCTCTCTTCAGGTGTGGCAGTGCCGCACCAGGCAAGATAGCAAGGGTAAGAGTGAAGTGTAGGCTGTCATGGTTGTGAATCTGAGGATGCATGTGTAGATTTGAGCACTTGGTAGTACATGTTAGCTTAAGCATTGTGTCCCCTTTATAGTATGGCTTTTCCTATACTCAAATTCAAAATATAAAAGAATTTAAACCTCCTTTGAGTTTGAATCCATCAACATTTGTAATTGGGGGCTCCTCCGTTTTATGTAGCATCCTCGAATATAAATTCCATACTTGTCATCTCGATAAATCTCATTAGTTCTCTAATTGAGTGGTCATTATCACCAAAACCCACAATTAGGGCTTGATTGCACTTTCAGTGATGCCGATTATGCTGGAGACTATGGGACGCGATGGTCGACCACAAGATACTTTTTCAGTATTGGATCAGGCATCACATCATGGTGTACCGTGGCTCTTTCTAGTACTAAAGCGAAGTATTGGTCAGTGTCAATGGGAGCACAAGAGAGTACTTGGCTCAAGCAATTAATGGAAGACCTTCATCAACCAACAGATTATCAAGTAAGGATTTTCTGTGACAACTTATCTTCTATGCGTCTAGTAGAAAATCCCATCTTCTATGCAAGGACCAAGCGTATAGAAGTTCACTACCACTACATAAGAGAAAAGGTTCTTGAGGGAGAGATTGAAATGGTACCCACCAAGACAGATGAGCAAATTGTCGATATACTCCTGAAAGGACTCAATAAAGCCAAGTTTTAAAAATTTCGAGAGGTGCTCGGCGTGGTCTACAAGACTACAATAGAAGGAAGTTTGCATTGAGGGGAAGTGTCAAAGATTACATTTAAAACTTCTAGAAGTTTCTACACTTCTTGTGATGCTAGATATTTGGCATGAAGCTACTAGCTATTATCACCATGGAAAATTAGAATATTATAGAACATAGATATTCATCTTGAAACTATCTAAAAGGGGGACACATGTCATCCTCCTATGAACTCCCATAGCCTATAATAAATAGAGGCACCCCTCCTTGCATGCCATACCATCCAAGAGAATGGGATGTGAGAAGGGTGATAGGTGCTAGGATAGCCACTTAAAGGTGTGTGTTCTTGTGTAACTCTTCGACATAGTAATAAAGAGTGTTTCTCTTGTATAAGTGCTAGTCTTCCAGTTAGGCAGTATAATATCTAGCTACTAGTGCATAAGTTATGATCCATCAAAGGTTGACTCAGCCACTTGGGATCATAAAGGTCTACACTTCATTGTAGGATAGCTCTGTCAACCGAAAGCCGGCTTCATCATAGGTTGGCTCTGCCACTCGAAAGTAAGAAGGCGGCTCAAAAGGAACCACGCAGTAAGTAACTGAAATTAAAAGGCTCACTCACACTAAGTAACTAGAAATTAAAAGGCTTAGTCTAATGGGCCTTAGAGCCAATTTGTTACCATCATACCATCTCGTTAGAGCCTCACCTCATGGCTCTCCTCGTCCGTGGCTTCTTCCTCTTCCCCTCCTCTTCCTTCCTCTTCTTCCTATGTTGGTGATGACATATTCTAGGTTTAGTAAGCACATCTACTTGCAAAAAAAGGTTTTGGCAACACATCGTCAACTCACCATCTGCCCCAATTAGATCGTTAGTGTGTTGAATGCATGTTGTGTGTACTGCTCCTTCTGTGTCAGGTACTATTTAGTGTGAATTCTCTTTTCCTCCTCCTCAATAGAACCTCAGTAGAAAATGCCTCGTCCTCCTCAATAGAACCTCAGTAGAAAATGTTCCCCATGAGTGAATGAGGTCCTACAACCTATCTGACATATCAATGGCATAGTCATTGCCCTTAAGCGACTAAATCACCTCACAACAAATTGATCAACCTTAAGGCTTCACAAAATACCACAATAGCACTAGTTGCCGCCGATGTCACGGATTTTTTTTCACCCAATTCTATCACCTTTCTGATGTCATTTTTATTTATCTTGATTTCCACATTATCTTCAAAATGTGTCAAGGTATAAAACATGTCACCATGGCTTGTGGCCGAGGAAAATCACTGCACATTTTAACAAGTAACATAATATATAGCAAAAAAATAGAAACAAATAAGTGTCTGTCTTACCCTTTTTGAATGAGCTGATCCTATACCATCTTCATTTGCTTAAGGGATGTTGTAACATCATGGTACAAATTGTTGAGCACAAATAATGTGCCCTAGTGGTCTTCTTCGTCGATCACCATGCAACACTAATGAAAGGATCAAGATGCCCAAGAGGTAGGTGAATTGGGCTAATCTAATATTTCTCGCAACAATTAAGTCCTACCGCTTAGCCCATTTCACACTTTATGCCTAAGTGTGATTTCTACTCTTCCGCACAAATAGTTTTGCACCCTAGGTTTCAATCCTCTAGAAAATAGCAACCCTCTAGAAATAAATGGCGGTGCACACCGGACACCCTGTTGAAAGCTCTAGTTTAGTTTTGGTGAATTTATGAAACCCTAAGTGCTAACCTAGTTTATCAAAGTGAATACGAGATAGGTTATGCACATTCTAAGTGATGGAGCAAATGAAGATCATGATGATGGTGATGGCCATGGAGATGATCAAGTGCTTGGGCTTGGAAAAGAAGAAAGAGAAAAGCAAAAAGCTCAAGGCAAAGGTGAATTTTGATAGGAGCTTTTTGGTTTGGTGATCGAGACACTTAGTGAGTGTGATCACATTTAGGATCGATAGCCATACTATTAAGAGGGGTGAAACTCATCATGAAATATGGTTATCAAAGTGCCACTAGATGTTCTAACTCATTGCATATGCATTTAAATTCCAGTGAGTGCTAACACCCTTGAAAAATGTTTGTGAAAATATGCTAACACACGTGCACAAGGTGAAACACTTGGTGGTTAGCACATTTGATCAAGGGTGGCGAAGGTGGTGAAGAGGGGTGATGTTTTGCACTGATCGGACATTGGTCACATAGTGACCGGACTCAACGTTGGGTGCATCCAGTCATCAAAGTAGAGAGGCGCGTTGTCGGTCTGTTGACCGGACGCTGGCGCGAAGTGGTGAACAGACGCGTAGGGCCTGCGTCCGATCCCCTATGACGTATGATGATGTAGGGCCATTTGAACTTGGTGTGCAGCGGAGGAAGGATCGGACACTAGCCTACGTTCGGTCATGTTGCATCAGACGCGTCCGATCGAGAAAGTGCGGCTCTAGATGCTCTCTGGAAGTGACCGGACTCCGCGTTGATGGAGCGTCTGGTCATTCCATTGGTGCGTCAGGTCGCTGGGTTGGCGCCTCGGGTGAAAGCGTGAACGGACGCTAGGTGGCCACGTCAGGTCATGGCATGGTGCGTCTAGTCGTCACTAACACGTGAGCGCGGGAGAATCTAGCCGTTGGTGATCAGTGGCTCGAGTTTAAAGGTAGGGATGTGTGGCAGCGTCTGGTCACCGCGTAGTGGGCTGCCTGTTGATCCCAACGGCTCTATTTTGAGGGGCCTCTATTTAAGCCCCTTGGCCAGCTCTAGCTCACTCTCTTGGCCATTTGCATTGACATAGCAACCTTGTGAGCTTAGCCAAAGCCCTCCCACTCATCTCCATCATTGATTCATCATCTTTGTGAGATTGGGAGTGAATCCAAGTGCATTGCTTGAGTGATTGCATCTAGTGGCACTTGGTGTTCGTGTTTCGCTGTAGGATTTGCTTGTTTCTCTTGGTGGTTGCCGCCACCTAGATGGCTTGGTGCAGCGAGGATCGTCGAGCGGAGGAAGGTGGTTGTCTCCGGATCCGATCATGGTGATTGTGAGGGGTTCTTGACCTTTCCCTAGCGGAGAGCCAAAAGGTACTCTAGTGGATTGATTGTGGCTTGTGTCATCCTCATCTTGTGTTGGTTGTGCGGCACCCTATTGTGGGTTTGGCGTGTGATGCCAATTAGCGCGTGAACCTCCAAGTGAGTGTATCGCCACAACGGGGACTAGCTTGCCGGCAAGCAAGCGAACCTTGGTGAAAAATCATTGTGTCATCTCTTGTCACTGGGATTCTATTGTGATTGGGTCACTCCTCTACATGGCGGTATAAACATCTCTACCACTCTAGTATTTACCTTCTTAGTGTAGCTAAGCTTTTTAGTGTAATTAGTTTTGAGAGCTAACTTATGTCGGGTCTAGTGGTTGGTGAGGCTCTTTAGTTAGTCTTTGAGAGCTCACTAACTTAGTGGTAGTGACATAGCTTCTTGTGTGTGAAATAGAGATCATAGCATTGCATTTTTAGTAGGCTAGCACAACACTCGCTTCGCTTCATATTTGTCTAACCACATCGCTTAAGTGTTGTTGTAGAAATTTTTATAGGCTATTCACCCCCCTCTAGCCATTAGGACCTTTCACATGTCCGGTGCACCGCCCTTGTCCGGTGCCTGATAGGGCGGTGTACATACACCACCCTGTCCACCGCCTTGTCTTCTGCAGTACATCCAATTCAATTACAATTTGAATTGAGTTTCAATCTTCCGATGATCTTGGGATTCATCTGAGCTACCTAGCGCTAGATTTCAAAAGTGTGCACCACATCCACTCACTAGACACACCTACCCATCCATGCCCCCATTTATAGTATGGCAAAACAAAAAAAGCAAAATCCTAAACTACTCTAAGTGTCTCTCAACGCCAAACGATACTTAAAACTAGTTTGTGCTTAACCTTGTCATCCATCCTTTAAAAACCGAAACAATTTCTATCGATAGGGGCATGAAAACCATAAGTGCCCAATCAATCATCATTACCATGACCTAACTTATATTGCCTCAGCAAAACACATGTTAGTCACAATAATCTTGTGTCATCATTAATCACCGAAATCCAACTAGGGGCTAGATACTTTTAGCTGAAAACCCACCAAATAGAGATTGGTGTCACTGATAAACAATTCTACTATCAGATATGGGGCTTCATCACAATGTAGTCGGATCCTGTGGTGACTAATTCTGATCAAGGGATTTTCTAGTTGTTATCACAGAGCCCAACCCAATAGCCAAAAAGCCCATCAAGTCCGTAAGGTGGGCCTAGTCGGCTTTGAGTTGGCCAGTATGAAAGGTCCTTGTTTGGTTTTAGTAATTGAGTGACAACCTAGGTGGACTAATATGTGTTTAAGTGTAATACACAGGTGAATTAGTCCACAGGTACGTGTGTGTGAGCAACACATGCCATGGAGGTGAAAATGGCTCAGAGATGTTGCAAGGCTCACTCATGTGATGAAAGAGCTCATTGCATATGAGACATGACATGGAGTCATGTGATCAAGGTGGAGAAGATCAAGACAAGACTTGGCTCGATGGACCGGTTGCAAGTGTGAAGGGCAAGTTGAGTGATGACTTGACGCGATGGACCGAGGCAATGGTGAAGAGCAAGTGAGGTCAAGATCGATGAACCAATATGGTCACGTGATGATATGAAGTGGATCATATCATTTGTTGATCGTGTTGGTGCATGTGTTGCATCGACATTGGAGGAGATAGAATAGAATGCGCAAGGCAAAGGTATAACCTATAGGGCATTTCATTTCACCGGTCATAGGTGTGTAGAGAAGTTTATGACCGGGTTTAGGATAGATGGCCATACTATCAAGAGGGGCAAACTTATTTGCATATCGGTCATCTAGTGCCACTTGAGCGATCTAACTTTGCATACATGCTAGGATCGAGTGGCATGGTGAAATGAGTGATTAACAACTTGAAAATGATTGTGAAATGCTAACACACATGCACATGGTGGTGTACACTTGGTGGTGTTGACACTTTTGCAAAGGAGAAGAAGTTGGAGTTGGAACGGATCAACTCGGAGAAGAAATGGAGGTGAGAAGGTGTCACTGTGAGTGACCGGACGCTGGCCTCGGCAGGACCTGCGCATCCGGTCAGTAGCAGCAGTAGGGCGCAATCTCGATCAAGTGACCGGACGCAGGCTTGGAGAGGTGACCTGACGCGTAGGGGCTGCGTCCAGTCGCAGTGACGTACGCTGACATGGTGGCATGAGGCGTGGCGGTGACGCGTGGTAGGCGGAGAAGGACCGGACTCGGGCGATGAGTCCGGTCATGGTTAACCTGACACATCTGGTCTCAAAATGGAGGCTCTGGGAGCTCTCTGTTCTACACCAGACTCTAGCTGGCCCAGTGTCAGGTCGCATGAGGGCGCGTCCGGTCATGGTGCTGAGGGAGGCAGCGCACAGGCGATCGGACTCCGTGCAGGAGCATTCGATCAGTGAACCTATGCGTCCGGTCAGGCGGCGCACACGCGCGAGTGAGCTAGCTGTTGGTGGCAATGGCTACTTTCAAATGGTAGGGACACATGGCTGTCCAGGAGCGACCGGACACAAGGGCCTGGTGCGTCCGGTCATAACGACAGGTGCGTCCAGTCGCTACGGGTTTTGCCTAGTGAAGGGGCAACGACTCTTTTAGCCCTTGGGCTATAAATAAAAGTGGTGGCTGGCCTTGGGCTGGTTGCTTAGCACCCTTAAGTTTTGGGGGCTTGTGTAGGAGTGCTTGGTAGCCCTCTAACTCACATACGCTTGATAGTGATCATCTGATTGAGTGTGAGTGCGATTGCATCATGAGGTTGCATCGAGTGGCACTAGGTGATCGAGTTGTAAGCCGGTGGTGCTTATTACTCTTGGAGGTTGCCACCTCCTAGATGGCTTGGTGGCTTGTGACTCCGTTGAAGCACGCGAGAAGATTGTGCGGTGCTCTGGAGGAGGATTTGTGAGGGGGATTGTGTTCACCCCGTGGGGGTCGCAAAGAGCAACTCTAGTAGAGCGTGTCATTGAGCTAGCCTCACTTGTGGGTAGGTTCTTGCGGTGCTCAACGTGTGGGCTTGGCGAGTGATGCCAATTAACCACCGAACCACCAAGTGAGTGGTCAACACAACGGGGACTAGCATGTTGGCAAGCACGTGAATCTCGGGATAAAATCACCATGTCATCCTTGTCTTTCCGTTGGTTTGCATCCCTTTACACAAGCTTATAATTACTTTCATATACATTGTGCTTGTGTAGTTGCTCTTGTAATTAGCTAGCTTGTGTAGCTTGCTAGTTACCTTCTTGCTTGTGTAGCATAGAAGTAGCTCCCTTGCGTGACTAATTTAGTTTGAGTAACCTTGTTAGTCACATTGCTTAGTTTGTGTAGCTAAGTAATTTGCGCTCTATAATTTGACTTGTGTAGCCTTGTTATTGAGCATTGCTAGTGAGCTTAGGTGGCTTTGTGCGCTTTGCATCACTAGTTGTGTAGGAGCTCTCCTGGTTGCTTGAAGTACTAGTTGCATAGGTTTGTGTAACCTTTCAAGCTAGGATTGTTTAGGTGAGCTCTAGCTAGCCCGGTACCTTTGTTGCCTAATTAGGATCTTTATAAGGTGCTTGTGAACTTAGATAGAAGGATGTAGTCTTGGCTAGACCGATAGTTTTAATTCTTTATTTGTTTCGGTTAGCCGACATGTTTAAATTTAGAAAGGACTATTCACCCCCCTCTAGTCCGCCATCTCAACCCTACACGTGGTATTAGAGCTAGGTCTCTCATTTGTGGTCTTCACCAACCCGAGAGGATGGCGAACTTCGGGCTAGATGTTGAGTGTGACACACACATTTTTGATGGCACACGCTTTGCACGGTGGAAACATCATATGCTTGATCGTTTTCGTGCAATAGGTCCAAAGGAGTGGTGGATCATTGTTGTTGGCTTTTCTCTTGATGCTTTGGATAAGAGAAATCTAACCCAAGCTCAAAAGGATTGCTTACAACTTGATACACGTGCTCAATATTATCTAACGTGTGCTTTGCATGAAGATATTTTTAGACGTGTGTGGGACTTGGAGAGTGCTCATGATATGTGGATGGCACTCCTAGCCTTCTTCGGTGACTCCTCCACAAGTGATGATGGAAAGTTCAAGAAGGAGGATGATCACAAGGAGGAGGTGCATGAGTGTGTCGAGCATGACCATAATTTGCTGATTGTGGAAGATTGTTCCACCTCATGGTCAAGTGATAATGATGAAAGATCTACCACAAGTTCACTTGACAAGGTTGATGATGATGCCTCAAGTGATGCAAATGATGATGCTACCCCATGCACACTTGATGGTGATGATGATTGTTCATGCCCGAATGATATTGCTACAACAAGCTCTCCAACACCTCTACATTGCCTCATGTCACAAGGTGACACTAAGGTATCAAGTTGCAATGTAATTGGCCATGATTCATATGATGAGCTTGTTAGTAGACTTACTAGCATGAACATAGCTTTAGAAAATGAGATGGCTAAAACAAGTAAATTGGAAAATGAAAACTTATTTCTAAAGAACACATGTGAACAACAAAAGCATCTACTTTATGTCATTATTTGTTCACATGAGGAGCTAAAATTAGCTCATGAGGAACTTAGTGTTGCTCATGATAACTTGGTACAAGACCATGCTTTTCTCACTAAAGAGCTTTCAAATGAAAAAACTAAGACTAGTGAGAGCTCATCATATGGGTCAATTGATCGATCATATATTGTTACTAACCCTTGTGATATAGGCAAGAAGAATGTATCCACCTCTTGTGATGATTTATTAGCTATGCCATATTCTTCACATATAGATGCTTGTTCTACTTCTATGTCTTGTGAGACTAACCTTTTGAAGGAGAACAATGAGCTCAAAAATGAAGTGAAGAATTTGAGCAACAAGCTAGAGAGGTGCTACAACACCAAAATCACCTTCGAGCATATGTTGAACAACAAAAGAAACTATGGTGACAAGAGTGGCCTTGGCTTCAATAAGAGCATGACCAAGGGAGAGAGAAAGGGAGAAAGAAGGATGAAGAAGTTACTACAAAAGAAGCTCTCTCATTCCATGTTCTACAGATGCCATGAAATGGGACTTCTTGAAAAGGGTTGCCCCAACCTTGAGAAGCTCAAGTTGAAGAAAGAAGAGAGGCTCGAGCATGTCAAGTGCTTCAAGTATCGCACATGGGGTCATCTCACCTCTATGTGCCCAACTAAGCAATTGGTGAAGGAACAAGTCAAGCCTCTACCAAAGCCACAAGTTGAGCAAGAAGGAACACCCCAAGAGAAAATCAAGATCAACCATGAAGATGGTGGTGACTTGATGATGAAGAAGAAGAAGACAAGAAGGGGTGGAAGAGCAAGGCATCCAACGCAAAATCAAGATGCCAAGATAGTGAGCAAGAATCAAGAAGAGAAGAAAGTCTATGCTCACATCAAGAGCTTCAAGTGTGAAGATATGGGATACTTTGCCTCGAAGTGTCCTACCAAGCTTGATAAGAAGGATCAAGTAACTCATGAGAGGCAAGGCAATGAAAAGCAATACAAGAGCAAGGAAGAGAAGGCTCTAACCAAAAGAAATTGTTACTCATGCTAGGAAAGGGGACACATGGCATATTCATGTCCTCTAGGTAACACTCCTAAGCCTATTTAAATTGATGCAAATAGTATGCTTAGGAATGATGGGGATGGTACCTCTATGGTTGCAATTGCAAAACATCCCGCTACTCATACTAAGGCTATGCCTAAGTATATTGCTCCTAACTTAAGAGGACCCAAACAATTTTGGGTACCATCAAAAAGTGGAAAATTGTCTGTAGATACCATGGGCATTGGAGGCTTGGTTCAAGTGGTATTCATTGTGTTGATTATGTGATTGAGCCAAGTATTGACAAGTGATGATTATTATCCCAATGCCATGACAAGTTAGTGAAGTTCAAGTGCTACAACATACAAATGCATTGTGTCGAGTTGTTGGTGATTTATTAGAACTATTTGATGGCTTGCAAGAATATGAGTTGAAGCTTACTAATTGGATGATCATAAGCCAACCAAGGTATATCTCTTGTTGATCATTTCATTTGGGTGCATATGAGTTGATTGAATTGGATAAATATACAATGTTGCTTACTATAAGATGATTGAATGGATAAATACTTAGAAATCAAGTTTGGATTGATTTGTGTTGGATAAATTTATGAGATGACTCTTAGTAAGTGGATTGAATGGATATAGGTCTTGTGAAAGTATTCAAACAAGTTAGTTTCAAGTTTGATTCACATTTGATAAAGTATAGCTCAAGTGATTGAAATTTGTCCTATATTTGAAAATCTGAGTGAGCTGTGATCTTAGCCATGTTTGAGTGACCAAAACTTATTTTATTAGTATGAAAATTGGTGTACATGCTCTAGACTTATGTTATAAGATGCTTTGCAAATTTCATGAGAATTGGATAAGAATTGCTTCGGTTTTGGAATGGATCTTGTCAACTATAGTGCAGCAGTTTTCAACATTGAGCAGTGGTGAAAGATTTGATTGCTGGCAATTCATATGAAGTCAAATGAAGCTCAAATTTTTAAATCTGCAAGTTAACTTAGTGAGTCACTTCTCCACCAAATTTTGTGGTATTTGGATCTGTACATTGTAAGTTATGGATTTTTCTTTGGAGAGTACAGAATCTGCCAGAAAAATGATAATTATTGGATTGATCAAAAGTCACTTTGATTGAAATGTCCTCAAGTTAGAATCATGTTTATAAGTGGTTGAGGCACCTAAGTTTGGTTTTGGATTGATATAGAAGCATTACAAGCAAAAAGTACAAGGCCATTTGATTGTGGAGTGTACTTGGCACACATTTGGTACTCTAATTGAAGATCAAGATCAAACTCAAGATGAAAATGAAGTTTAAGTTCTAGTGACAATTGAAGATTATTTGGTAGAAAGAAAAGGACTTAAACAAGTAAAAAGAAAAGGACTTAAAGAAGGATTCATGGTTACTCATCAAATTAAGTCCATCACTTGGATCAATCAATCAAGATATTTCAAGTGAGTTTTAAGAATTGTTCTTTAGAGAGAGGTCACTTCTCCCTAGTGTAGGGGTGTGCTGCCTTTTGTAGGTAAACCAAGTGTGGTGCTTGGAAGGCTAACATAGAAGTGGTGATCCAAGGAACATTTGAGATGTTTAGTTGAAGCAATCAAAAGGGTTGATCAAGAAAAGCAAGCAACACCCAAAAGAGAGCTAGTCATGATATTTCAAGTGGTATTCTCACATTGATGCTCTCATGCAAGCAAAGATAAAATGAAGAAGCAAGCCAACCACAAAAAGAAAGTGCACTTGATTATTAGTGGTTCTTAAATCATATGGGTGAAGAATGGACTCTATCTATGATGATTGGTCTTTACCAAATTATAAATTGGACTTCACATTGCTATTAGAGTAATGAATTGGAATCTATGTGACTATCCTCTACTCCAAGATAGCAAAGGTATCATTGTAATGTGCATGATTATTTTCATCCCTTACTACTATGCGATTGTGAAAGCTCTAGTTTGGTTTTGGTGAATTGATGAAACCCTAGGTGCTAATGATCAAGAGATAGGATGGCACATTCCAAGTGATGGAGTAAATAGAAGATCATGATGGTGGTGATGGCCATGGTAATGATCAAGATGCTCGGACTTGGAAAAGATGAAACAGAAAAACAAAAAGCTCAAGGCAAATGTGATATCCATATGAGCTTTTGTGTTTTAGTGATTGAGACACTTAGTGAGTGTGATCTCATTTAGGATAGATAGTCATACTATTAAGAGGGGTGAAACTCGTATCGAAATATGGATATCAAAGTGTCACTAGATGCTCTAACTCATTGCATATGCATTTAGATTCTAGTGAGTGCTAACACCCTTGAAAATGTTTGTCAAAATGTGCTAACACACTTGCACAAGGTGATACACTTGGTGGTTAGCACATTTGAGCAAGGGTGGAGAAGTTGCGCTTGAGGAGAAGTGAAACAGGGGCGTCGGACCCTGATCCTCGAAGCGTCGGACTAGCCTCTGGCCGGGTCTGATGGCTGACCCTAACTTAGGCGCACTGACGCGGGGGCGTCAGACCCGAGCGCCAGGTGCGTCGGACGGGTCGTGCGCCCTATTCATTCATGTGGGAAAAGGGTGATTTGACGCGGAGCTGACACATTGCAGCGTTGGACTCGCGACCAGGTCTGACGGTGGGCGTCGGACCGGGGTCCGACCGGTTTTGAGCTCTCTGGACCTTATTGGACCGCGTCGGACCCTCCTTGAGTGGAGTCCGATGGCGGGTCCAACCGTAGTGAATCAGCACGTGACTGCTTGATCGTTGGCGCAACAGTCGGCTCGTTTGACTAGGACGCATGGCAGTGCATGTTTGGCCTCGGAAGGCGTTGGACCCAGGCGTCGAACGGTCGGACGACCCCATAAACGTGAGTCCAACGGTCACTTATGTGACCCAACGGCTCCATTTCGTAAGGGCTTCTATTTAAGCCCCTTGGTCGGCTCTAGCTCTCTCTCTTGGCCATTTGCATTGACATAGTGAAAGGTCCTAATGGCTAGAGGGGGTGAATAGCCTATTAAAAACTTCTACAACAACACTTAGAAAACCGGTTAGACAAATATGAGGCGAAGCGAGTGTTGCGCTAGCCTACTAAAAATGCAAGCCACCTACCACAATTGTAGTTTCTATAGACTCTATCCACACAATGGCTATGTTGCTATACTAAGTTAGTGTGCTCTCAAAGGCTAACTAAAGAGCCCCACTAACCAAACTAACAAGCTCTCACGACTAGCTACACTAAAGAGCTTGACAACTAGTTTGCAGTAATGTAAAG
The DNA here is from genome assembly GCA_904845875.1 of Miscanthus lutarioriparius. NCBI lineage: Eukaryota > Viridiplantae > Streptophyta > Magnoliopsida > Poales > Poaceae > Miscanthus > Miscanthus lutarioriparius. The sequence goes on along the minus strand of CAJGYO010000002.1, from coordinate 103,720,513 downwards.
AGATAGAGCAAGATGGTTATACCGCCGAGTCGAGGAATGAACCAATCAATCACAAGAATGAATACCAATGAATACCAATCACCTCGGAATCAAATGATGACACAATGATTTTTACCGTGGTTCACTTGCTTGTCAGCAAGCTACTCCTTGTTGTGGCGATTCACTCACTTAGAGGTTCACGAACTAATTGGCATCACACGCCAAACCCTCAATAGGGTGCCGCACAACCAACACAAGATGAGGATCACACAAGCCATGAGCAATTTACTAAAGTACCTTTTGGCTCTCCGCCGGGGAAAGGTCAAGAACCCCTCACAATCACCACGATTGGAACCGGAGACAATCACCAACCTCCGCTCGACGATCCTCGCTGCTCCAAGCCGTCTAGGTGGCGGCAACCACCAAGAGTAACAAGCGAATCCCGCAGCGAAACACAAACACCAAGTGCCTCTAGATGCAAACACTTAAGCAATGCACATGGATTCACTCTCAATCTCACAAAGATGATGAATCAATAATGGAGATGAGTGGGAGGGCTTTGGCTAAGCTCACAAGGTTGCTATGTCAATACAAATGGCTAAGAGAGTGAGCTTGAGCCAGCCATGGGGCTTAAATAGAGAGGCCCCACGAAATAGAGCCGTTGGCTCCTCAGTCCACTGAAAATCGAGGCTACCGAACACGTCGGTCAGATCGACCGGACGTAGGACCCCAGCGTCCGGTAGCACGATGCACACCACGTGGCCCCTGCTTCAAATGCTGATCGCCCGATCTCAATGGTCATCAGTGCACTTAAGTTGTGACCGGACGCTCTATAGTGTAGGACCGGACACAGGACCCCAGCGTTCGGTCACTTCCAGTAAGGTTCTAGTCGCGACCGAACGTGTCAGTTTGATCACGACCGGACGTAGGATCCCAACGTCCGGTCACTTCCAGTAAGGTTCTAGAGGTGGAAATTCATGATCGTACGCGTCTGGTCAAGCCCGACCGGACTCTCCCAGCGTCTGGTCACTCATAGTCTTCTCTGTACGCCGCCACATCAGCAAGACTGGACGTTGAACAGTGTTCAGACAGAGTTTGGTCGCCTACGTCCAGTTAAGAGACCGAGGGTGGCCTTCACTGCGCGCCACTGACCGGACACAGACCCCAGAGTCCGGTCACTGCGTGACCAGCATCCGGTGCACTCTGTGAAACCCTGTCTTTTATGTATAGGGCGCCGGTGGCACCGTCGGACTGTCCGCACTCTACGGGCGGACACTCCACCGGTGAATTTTCGAACCCTTGCTCAAATGCGCCAACCACTAAGTGTATCACCTTGTACACATGTGTTAGCATATTTTCACAAATATTTTCAAGGGTGTTAGCACTCCACAAGATTCTAAATGCATATGCAATGAGTTAGAGCATCTAGTGGTACTTTGATAACCGTATTTCGATACGAGTTTCACCCCTCTTAATAGTACGGCTATCAATCCTAAATGTGATCACACTTCACTAAGTGTCTCGATCACCAAAACGAAAAAGCTCCTATCAAGTTTCACCTTTGCCTTGAGCTTTTTGTTTTTCTTTCTCCTTTTTCCAAGTCCAAGCATTTGATCATTACCATGCCATCCCATCATCATGTCATGATCTTCATTTGCTTCACCACTTGGAATGTGCCACATATCTCATAATCACTTTGATAAACTATGTTAGCACTTAGGATTTCATCAATTCACCAAAACCAAACTAGAGCTTTCACATAACAACTTTGTGAGCTTAACCAAAGCCCTTCCACTCATCTCCATCATTGATTTATCATGTTTGTGAGATTGGAAGTGAATCCAAGTGCATTGCTTGAGTAATTGCATCTAGAGGTACTTAGTGTTCGTGTTTCGCTGCGGGATTCGCTTGTTACTCTTGGTGGTTGCCGCCACTTAGACGGCTTGGTGCAACGAGGATCGTCGAGCGGAGGAAGGTGCTTGTCTCCGGCTCCGATCGTGGTGATTGTGAGGGGTTCGTGACCTTTCCCCGGCAGAGAGCCAAAAGATAGTCTAATGGATTGCTCATAACTTGTGTGATCCTTATCTTGTGTTGGTTGTATGACACCCGGTTGCGGATTTGGCATGTGATGCCAATTAGCGTGTGAACCTCCAAGTGAGTGAATTGCCACAACGAGGACTAGTTTGTCGGCAAACAAGTGAACCTCGGTAAAAAATCTTGTATCATCATTGTCCGAGGATTTCATTAGTTATCTTGTGATTGATTGTGATTATCTTGTGATTGGCTAACTCCTCGACACGTCGGTATAATCATCACCGCCATCTCTTGTATTACATTCTTAGTGTTGCTACGCTCTTTAGTGTAATTAGTTTTGAGAGCTAGCTTGTGTCAGGTCTATTAGTTAGTGAGGCTTTTTAGTTAGTTTTTGAGAGCTCACTAACTTAGTATAGTGACTTAGCCAATTGTGTGCTTAAAGATCATAGTCACTAGGATTGTGGTATGTGGTTTATATTTTTAGTGGGCTAGCGCAACACGTGCTTCGCCGTTTAATTATCTAACATATTTGCTAAGAAATTTTAAATAGGTTATTTACCCTCCTCTAGTTCGCCATCTCGATCCTACACCGTAAGGTCCTGCTGGATGTGATTAGTAAAAAAAATATCATCCTTGATTTTTGAGAATTCAAATATTTTTAATTTTGATCAACTATATATAAAGAGTAATAATATTTATATAACATAATTAGTATCTTTAGATATATCGTTGCTATTATTTTCTACAAACCTAGTTAAACTTACACGAATCCCATAGAAACGATTTTTCGCCCTGTTCGTTTGGCCTTGTTTGGCTGATAAGCCATGGCTAAAAGTACTGTTGGCTGATTTGGTGTGAGAGAAAAATATTGTTCGTTGACTGATAAGCCATGGCTTATAAGCCAAACACGACCAAACGAACAGGCTGTTTATAGAACGAAGGGAGTACATGTGGAAGAATAAGAAAATACTCTCCATTTTAAATTACAACATATTTTAGTCTAGATACATATAGTAATAGTAATGCATATAGAAAAGCCTAATATCTTATAATTTAAAATGAAGAGATTAATTTTTAAGGTTATAGACTAATCACCTGCTTCTATAAAAGTTTCATTCTTAATCCGGTTCTTCGAGTTACCTCTCTGCCGGCTATCTACTGCTACCTCCCAAGTTACACCTATCCGCCACCCCGGCCTCGGGTCCGGTACGGCTGCTGCTACTCATGCACACGCGAGGGGGAGACGAGGGAGACACCTTCTGGCATAACAATTGTTGCAGAAGTTCAGAAGAATTCCATTGTTCCAAATTAAACGAGTTTAGATGCTGGTCTAAAACTACAAGGATTCCTTCAGATGTGTGCAAATTTGTTTACCCGTGCATGGAAGTGGCGTTCATTATTGACCATCGGTGCATCACAATTGTTATCTGTTTGTTGTTCGGATATATCTGGCGTCACACTCTCTGTGTCACGATGAGCTGGCCTGCCTGCCTATCACATAACAGGGAGTAGTACGTCGTTTCCGCTTTCATTTCAGACACGGCTTCCCGAGTCATGATCATACAGCGAATTCGGGCACACAGGCCTGTCAGAGCACATGTGGTTTGCTGAAGGAGTAGTGCACCGATCTTGTTGGCAACTGACTAATTAGCACGGGCATGTCTAATAGTAGTCAGCATGTTTGGTTGGCTGATTCGCATTATTATTGGTTCGTTTATGTAAGAAAAAAATACTGCTGACTGATTCATGTAAATAGTATCATGTGAGGGGCTGGCCAGCCAGCCCAGCCAGCCGATCGGGGGCAATAACCTCGTAATAATCTCATCACAGGTGGATAGGCACGGGCACCTGTAGTAGAGCCGATCGATTTGTCCAGGAACAGCGTCACGTTTGTTTGTGTAAAATTCCTTCCCAGGTGGGCTAGCTACAGGGCACTCCTCCAGTCCTCTGTCTGTAGCTAGTAGTAGTAGTTGAGCATAAGCAACGCCCACAATTACTTGCAGCCGGCGAAACTAATGATAATCAGATGCAGCCCTCCAGGTCATGTAGACGCGCGGCGGGAGCAGAGCACTTCGTCAGGTTCTCTCACGAAAATAAGCAACAGCGACTCCTGTATCCATCTACCTACTGTTTCTGCCGTCGTACACATGCTTTCAAGTTTTGATCGACTGCGTACGCTGCATGCTTTTTGCTCGAAGCTGCACTGTGATCATGCGAAGTTTGAGCCGCCAGCCTGCAATCTACCACTGACAACATTCAGTGTGCACCCAGCTTGGCCACTCTGCGTTACTGTATGTTTGAGGTCGCAAAAATGTGCACGGCGATTTTAGTTTGCAAGCTGAAATTTGAATTCCACACTCCACCAGATACGTATTCTACCGTTCTAATTAATATCGGTCAATTTAGCTTTGATCAAGTTATAGAAAAATAAGCGTACATATATAACACTAAATTGGCTCCATTAAATCTGCCATAAAATATGTCTTACCTCTACATTAATTTAGTATATTTTTGTGTTTACATTTTTATGCTAGCAATACCTAACTTGAAAATTCTGACTCTGTCACTGCTATTTGCACAAATATATTTTTAAATAAAAAATCATAAATGTTACAAATCAAAAAACGCTAGCAGGTTGCGTCATTTGCGCAGGTCCTTGTAAGTTAGAAAAAATTAAAGCGACCTACTACTATAAATTTATAATAAGGTGTATGGTTCGAGGAATGATTTAATCCATCCTCTATCCATTTCTTACTTTTTTGTTTTGTTTGTGGGATGGAAATAGATTGATGAATCACTATCTCATTCCTCGTAAGCTAATAATTACTACTATTATAAATAATGAAGTCATTCCACCAAATTTAAAGAAATGAGCTCATGATGTACCACATCACCAAGCGTAGAACAGTTCATTGAACCAAACACGCCCTTAGAACAGAGTGAATCTCTACTGGCCACGCTACTACAGCTGGTATATGTCTAGTTCTTAGGACTCGCTTCCCTATATGACCGAACAACGGTTTTAGTGACCCTTTTGGCATGTGGTCCGCCGTGAAGCTGTACCAGCACCCGATCGACGATCGAAGGACGAATTTTACCTCCAGTCAAATGTAGAGCACATTCACGCAAGAAGCATTGTCTTGCAACGACGAGTCGATCGACGTTGGTGAAATTTTTGCATTTAGTCTCTTTTTTAAACAATATTTTATAGATAGACCCTCTACGAAACTTTTTCTGAAAATAGACCGAAAGCTCGGTGTGCAATAATACTACGCTGAGATATGTGGCTCGGCACGGTACAATTGAACGCTAAACTTGCCACATAAGCGCCAACGTGTCGATCCGGTCCGAAAGCTCGGCGTTTAATCATTTAACGCGGAGGTTAGGCACGTCAGTGTTTAATGAGTTCACGCCAAGGTACGGTTTGGTTATGGTACTTTTGTCTACGGGGTATCCTTTTCTAAATTTGGTTTGCTTTTTGACCGTATGGTTGCTAACAGTTGATTAAGATCACATAGTGCACCTAAGTCCATTGTGATTAGTAATCTGTAAGTTGCGAGCATTGGTTCCGTCATGTTTAACTTGGTTGCAGTGAATCAAATCAAAGGGCTGTACATACATAATTATTAATAGGAACGGAAAAGTCAGGTTGGCGTCTTTCTTTGTTTTGATATAGTCGTGTTACTCTTGTGAACATTAACCTTAGTTGCGGCTGCTTCCTTGGGCATGATCAGAGTTATTATGTTTCTGCCTTTCAGGTAGTTGTAGTTGCTGGTCCGAAATTTCTTCCAATTTGGCCAAAACAATATGTTGACAGAGCTTGCAAACTTTTATTACTACTAGGAACAATATTGCCCTCGGGATGTTCTCTACACAGCACTTATGGGTAAAGATCTGCTTACATGAAGAATGAATTCATCTGTAGTTCACCTGATTCATTGTGCCTGATGCGACTTCGATCGGATTTTCTTTTCCATATTTTGAAACAAAGAATGGAACATGATAGCAATTTAGGCTTGGTTGCACCCTGTACTTGGAACGGGGCACTTTTATTACTTCGTGTTTAACTAAGCTTTTCACATCTCAATTGCTCTTCATACTAACTATTTAGAATTGTATCAACAGGGGAACTAGAAGCAAGGCGTCCATGGCAAGGGTTGTTCGGAGCAAAATAACAACCGAGCAGAAGAAAACTTAGTTCTAAATTTAAGAAAACTCATTAGTTCTAAATTTTTTGTACAGAAACCTTGGGCACTTTTGTTACTTTGCTAAAATAATAACTCTTTGCATTTGGATGTTTAAGTGCAACTAATCACCCTTGGCTTCACAGGGCGAATGTTTTAATATGAACATCTTATTGGTTAATTTCATTTCCTGCATTTGACTGTTCATGTGCTATGCTGCACCTTACTACTCCTAGCTTTCAACATCCGAGCTCATCACTGCATTTTGGAAATATATTTATCTCGAAAGCCAAGGCACAACACAGCATCAAGGCTAGCCCAGATACATGACACTTCCATGTGTGTATTCTTTTATTTTACTTGCTTCTATTTCGCACCACCAAAAAAATGACTTGCCAAGTCCAACTATTTATACAAGCATGGGTGTGCTCCCAATTAACACCGGAATTCACAAAAATTATTTGTATAAATATTGGCAAACAATTTATCAATCCATGTATTTTTGTCCCGTGGAGGGTAACCTTATGGTTATATTGAAAATGATCTCATGTCAAGGGGACTTATATTTATTTTTTATGGATCTTCAAAAGATATTGAATGGACAAGTACATCATACACTTGGGCTATTAGCTTGTAATGTAGCAACACCCTACCTTGGCGTGAACTCATTAAACGCAGACGTGCCTAACCTTGGCGTTAAATGATTAAACGCCGAGCTTCGGCCGGATCGACACATTGGCGCTTACGTGGCAAGTTTAGCGTTCAATCGTAGCACGTCGAGCCACATACATCGGCGTAGTATCAATGCACGCAGAGCTTTTGACTATTTTTAGAAAAAGTTCCACGGAGGGTCTACCTATAAAATATGTTTTAAAAAAGGACTAAAATGCAGAATTTTCACTCGACGTTGGCCCTCTCCGCCAAGGCCCAAGGCGCCTATAAATACCACGCCACAGCGCGCTTCATTCCCGTGCACCACCGGCCCACAACATCTCAGCCTTCATCACTCTCTCCACTCAGATCGAGGAAGGCAACGAGCGAAGAAGCGGTACGTAGTGCCATGGCGAAGCAGGCGGTGGCGATGCTGGTGGCCCTGGCGCTGGTCGTGGTGGCGGCGGCGAGCGCCGGCGGGGCGTCGGCGCAGCAGTGCAACGCGTCCCAGCTGGCGGTGTGCGCGCCGGCGGTCATCATCGGGTCGGCGCCCTCGGCGCCGTGCTGCGCCAACCTGCGCGCGCAGCAGCCGTGCTTCTGCCAGTACGCGCGCAACCCGGTGTACAGCAGCTACATCAACAGCCCCAACGCCCGCCGCACGCTCTCCTCCTGCGGCATCTCCATCCCGAGCTGCTAGGCGGCCGGCGGCCGGCGGTCGCGTTGCGTGCCCGGGCGCGCGCGCGCTTTGCCTCGCTCGCTCGTGTATGGCGTGGCGTATGAATAAATCGTGTGAATCAGTTGGTCCTCGTGGTGTGCGTACCTTGTTAACCGACTGAAGGTGCGCTTATGCATGTCAATCGGTCTACTATCTACTATATTATATCGTATTTGTGCCTCATCATATGGACAACAATACCAAGAGTGATGGTGTATTTGTGTCATGAATGAAGATGTTCTTCGTTTGCCGGGAGCATTCATGCCCGACGGCGATGGCGTAGCCCCAGCGCCGCGCCGCTGCAAGCCGGAAAACCATCAAGATTTCCATTTAAGTCCGAATAGCATGCATGTTCATGGCGTCTTTATTACTTACTGGACGTGCTTTCTACAACTTGGGGGCTCCAAGATTTATTTAACAATCACGTCGTAATCATTCATCTTGGAACGGACGGCGTGCACAACCCTAACTCGTATGAACATTAAGGCTTAGAAATTCATCAACGGTCCCATCATGCATTTCCATTCATCTTAGATCTATCGGACTCCGCACGGTACTTATTAGACACTCTAACTCGTATGGGCACCGAAGAGCTAGTGCCAAACCAGGGAAGGTCACGTTCGCTTGTCTTATCATTCGTACTTTTCAACTTATTTTTTCAGCCGGAACGGTGTTTTCCTCTCACGACAAATCAGCCAGAACAGTGTTTCGGCTTGTTTTTTTAGCGAAGCGAACCGGGCCGAAATGTTCAGGTTACAAATAGTATTGAGTCAAGCTCCACACAATGCCTGACATGCCACTCTATCACGTCGAAAGCATGAGTGAATGACAACAGAAATGGGAGCGCCAGGGTCCCGTCACTCGGACCGTAACCCCGAGTTCCCAGGGTAGGTAGGGAAGAAAACGGTCGGGAACGGTCGGGAAAATGTCTTAACCATTCCCGCTCCTATATTTTTTTGCCAGGAACGGGAAGGCCGGACGGGAAAACGAAACCGGTATTACAGGATATCGGGAATGGAATATTTCGAACGGGAACGTGTCGATTACGATCGGAAAGCGGTAACACAAAACGGGAACATCAATACATGTAACCACTTAAAACAATGAGCTCGATGCAACAATAGCAACCATATGCAAATAAGTGGACAAGTTCATAACGTCCTGGAGCATTGTTATATTGTTAATAGAGGATGTGTTGTCAATAGTCCAATCCTGGGCATTTATTTTCTCTGTGGAGGACCAACTATATATGGAAGACAACAGAGGATACATTGTCAATTTTCTTACCCAAACCTATTCTGACTTAATTCTCTTTCATTGTGGAGTAGCTATAGTGCTGTACTGTAGTTCATTTAAGTCGACAACAACAGTAAGGTAGCATATTGTGTACACGCTTGTACAGTTTGGTCTAAGCCGCCTGCTGACCGGCTTATTGCAGGGCGGCTTACTGATTTCAAGCCCTTTTCTACAAGTACTAACCAGCTATAGTTAACACACTTCAGTGGCGTCATTATCAGTATTAATATTTCTTGAGAGAGGTGACGATGATTATAGGTGTACAAAATACAGAAATACCGCAGGGAATTTTCCTGCCCGAATACGAAAACCGTGAATACGGTTGGAAAAATTCCTTAACTGATTTTGTTCCCGTTCCTACCTAAAATACGGTGTCGGTTTCCCGTTTCCTGTTTTTCCTACAAAAACGGTATGTGATCGGTTAATGCGGTATACGGTGTCGGTCGGTACGGGAATTTCCCATCCCATTTTCATCCATAAGGGTAGGTAGCGCGGGAGGATGCTTAGCGTCAGCAGTTAATTTGCGCAGGCTGGCCCATCGCGCGGGGCCCACCTCACCCACGTCACTCTCATCTCACGCAGAATAAAAAAAATCATAACTCCTAGACCAAACATCCAAATTAAACCCCGATTACAGCACCGGGTTTATTGCAACAAATCATTCAAAACAAGACCCCACATGGATATATTTAGATAAAATTTTATTAACAAACATTTATTTTATGAAGATAGAATATTTTCTTTTATTGAGCAGAGATGATGTTCTAGATTCAGAGAACAATGTTTCGTTTTCGTAAGAAAAATGTTCTCGATTTAGAATAACAGTATTCTAGTTTTAGGTTCATGTAATTGGTATTATGATATACATAAAAATAAATAAACACATAACATTAATAAAAATAATAATAAAATCTAGAGCAAAGCCTAAGGAAAAAAAATAAAAACACCTAATAGAAAAAAATTAAAAGAACATCACATGGATACTTTTCAAACATCTTAAAATATATTATAAAACATCACGTGTACTAAGTGAACATCACTAAATACACCATAGAACATCACTGAATACTCCCTCCGGTTCTCTAAAGCAAGTCGTTTTGGACATCGACACGGTCTTTAAGAAACGACTTTGACTGTAACTTTTTGCTATAAAATATTTATAAAATATAGTCAATATATACTTTTATGAAACTATATTTCGAGATGAATCTACTTATATCACTTTCATATTTTCAAACTCAACCCAAAAGAAGATATTTATAGTCAAAGTTTAAAATGTTTGACTTAAGACAACCTCAAAACGACTTGTTTTAGAGAACCGGAGGGAGTACATATAGAACATCGTATATATATTACGTGAACATCACTAAATACATCATAAAACATTATATGTATACTGAGTGAACATCACTAAATACGTCATAAAACATCACTAAATACATTATAGAACATCGCATATATATTACGTGTACATCACTAAATACATCATATAAGATCACATGTATACTAAGTGAACATCACAAAAAATATCATAGATGTGATGTAAGGTAAAATAGAAAAATAAAAAAAATCAATGGATAACATAAAAGACAAGGAAAAAGAAAGAAAAAACAAAAAAGAATAAAATATAAAAGTAAAATAAAATAAGACAAACAAAATAACTAATTATAGTAAATGCAAAAAAGAAATAAAATAAATAAAAATATAAAAGTTGAAAAGAGAAATGAAAAATCACATGAAACAAAAAAACAAAAAAAATTGAAGAAAGGAAATAAAAATTCCCTGCGGTATTTAAACTTGGTTTATGAAAGCTTCAGAAGCTCCTTTTGGGGAGATAAGTTTCTACAAAACCGATTTGATCTCTCAAAAAGGACCTCTTTCCATTTTAAAAAAAATAAAGTTTCTCCATTTTAAAAAGTCATATGTGAACAACTTTTTCCAAAAGCCCCTCTTCAAAACTTCAATCGCGAAACAAATGCGTTGGTGCATATGACTTGACAACGAGGACCCCTCTTCTCTAGTGACACTAACCCCTAAATCTCGAGGACGAGATTCCTGTAAGGAGGGTGGACTGTAACAACCCGGATTTTTCTGGAAACCAAAAATACGAACTTTTTAAAAAATTTCTTGTAATGTGTGAAGCATGTAGATGCTAGGTCAAACTAAGAACACTTTATAAATAAATTGTTGCATGCATATAGAATTACTTGTAGGAGTTTGCCAGAGTTCTTTTGTTGGTTTAGTGTTTTGTGTTGGAGAGCACAAGTCCATAGCAAATCCTTTTGATCCCTTCAAGAATATCTTATGAATCCCTTTTTCTCTCTCTCAATTCATCTTTTTGCCTTCGAACCTCATTCGAATCCCTTGATCTAATTCATAAAGTCAATCGACCTTCCTTGTAAATCAATGCCCATCGATGTCAACCCTTGGCATTGGATTCCAAGACCCGTAGTAGACCCTAGTGGACCCCACCTGGGTGAGCACGTGATAGGCGGCACATGTATACCAACCTAGAACTCTCGGAAGTAAATATAAAGGAGCAAGAAATAGAAAAGAAATAAGAAAATGGGCATCGGGCCCGAGTAACCGAACCAGCCCAGCCTGGCCTCCTGCCTTCGGCCCACGCAGCCAGCAGCAGCAGCCCAACCGAGCCCCTCTCTCCTTGCCCCACCGGCCCAGCTCGCCAGCCGTGTGGCCCCGCCAGTGCCTTGGCCCAACCAGGCCGCTGCCACCGCATGGCCCAGCCTGGCCAGCAGCTGAAGCCTCCACTCCAACCCTAGGGCGCACGCGCCCTGGCCTCCAGCGCCGTCGCCGCTCGTCCGCTGCAAGCCTGCGTGCGCGCAACGCCAAGCCCCATGCCAAACCTGCTCTGCTCCTCGATGTGCGCCGCATGCCCCTTCTCTGCACGGAAGCCAAGGATCACCGTCCGTGGCCCCTGGCTGCCCTAGCCTGCGAGCATAAATAGCCGAGCCGCCGCCGCCCCTCCTCATCCATTTCTCAGCCGCCGCCGCCATCCCTCTCCCTCTTCCTCTGCATGAGCCGCCATCTTCCGACGCGCCACCAGTCGCCTCGCCACCGCAAGCCCCTACTCCACCATGTCGTGCCCGCATCTCGCCGAAGAGCCCGCCAAGACGGAGCCGCGGCGCCGCCCACGACGCCGTGATCCCCGGCCGCCCGCAAGCACCATCTCGGACTTGAGGGTGAGCCCGAGGCGCCGTCCCCCGTCCGCCACCACGCGTCTGCCTCTTGTCCGCGAGCACCACCTCGCCCCTGCGTTGTCCTCTACGTCGTCCGTGGCCGCGTCTCCGCGGGCGCGTCCGTGACAACCACCGCAGGCCGAGCCCGAGGACCCCGCGACGTCCACGCAGCTGCACCACCTCGTCGACACCCACCTCGAGCCTCTGCTCCATGCCTCGTCCACTGCCGTGACCATGCCAAGCCCCGACCCTGTCCCGGCCTTCGACGCCGGCTTGACCCCGGAGCTTCTCCGCTCCAGGACACACGCGCACTCACATACACGGCCTAGCCAAGCCCACTAGACCACGGTGTCAGGAGGACACCGGATCTGCCGCCACCTTGACCGCCCTTGTTGCCATGCCGAGCCACCACCAGGCGCCTTTGCGCGAGCTCGCCTCCGGCAAGCATGCTGCCGCAAGAGTAGCAGAGGAGGTAGGGAGAAGAAGGAGCAGCAGCCGTCTGGACTTGTTCCACCATGAGCCAGGAGGGGAAAAGGAGGGTGGACACAGTCCATGGACCCAGTGTGCGGTCCATGGACCCACACCACCCAGACCACCGTGAGCCGCTCCCACGCCCACAGCCTGGACCCGAGCCCGATAGGGGCCCAGACCGAGCCACGTGGATGACCTCCCCGCGCGACACGTGTCCAGGCCGGCCCGGCCCAAATTCAGCCCAGTCCAGGCCCACCAAAGCCCAGTCGAGACCCAACCAGTTGACCGTTGACCGGTCAACGTTGACCATTGACCAGGACCCACATGTCAGCGACACAGAGCCGCTGGACCCACTTGTCAGTAGGTGACATCATGCTGACGTCATAATGACGTCATGTGGGTTCCACCTGTCAGTGGCCCAAGATCCCCGGTCCCACCTGTCGGACTGATGACGTCGTGCTGACGTCATGATGACGTCAGCGGAACCCCACCTGTCAGCCACTGTTATAGCTGGACCAATCCTACGCTGCCATGTGTCAAGCCCTGGAGTAACCTTCCTTTTTCTTTTTCAAGAAAAGGAGTTAACCTTTGAAAATTCATAGAAAATTCTTACGACCTCAGAAAAATGTGAAACCAGTTCCCACATTTTTCTAAAATCAAGCCCTACATCATGGACCCATCCGTGAGTATTTCTGACCCCTCCAAATGGTAAGCCATCACAATGCTTGCGCTCACTCACGTTCGCGCAGCTCACAGACTAACTTTGGATTGCCACCACAGGACCCTAGCACCTGACGGCCATGATATATGCCTAAGCCAAAGACTCGATGCTCGTAGCCAACCCTTGGCCACCTGTAGCCATGACCGGCCAACCACGGCCCACCATAGCCCCACGAGACTGGCTAACTAAAGCCGTACCAAGCCATAGCGGGCCATTGTTGGCCAGATGCAAGCGGTGACCCCGTCTACTACGAGTTGTACCCTCTAGACCATGGACCCTAGTCGTATGTCTTACCGAGACCTTGGAAAGCCCCATCTCACATCTTTTCCGTATACGCATATCTACCTTGATGGGCCCTATTCTTACAACCTATCTGTCCATGACTGTCTTACAGGAATTCACCTATCACCCAGCTATGGAATGTGCTACTCCGTAGTCGTGTCGAGTTGTTGCGTCTTTCGGTCGTGTTTGGTTCTTATCGCTGGTTGTTGGTGTTGTTGCCTGTGTGCCGAGCCTTTGAGCCGGCTGAGGGATCGTACCTCATTCAGATGTTACGATCGCGGGATCCGTCTCGCCATGACCGTGATGCCGAGTGTGACTCGACCCCTCGCCTTTTAGTTGACCTCATAGTACCATGAGTGTTAGCTCCTGCCTTCGGCCCTAGAACATGGTCGTGATGGATTCGATGTCGATACTAACATCGATGCGGATATCACCCGCACGCTTTGAGCCCTCCATGACCAAGTCCTGTGGGAGATGACCTAAGAGATAACAATCATAGAACTATGGATGCCAACTCGTCGGTGTAGCTTGTGGCCGTGAGTTCGCCTCGCCATGACCATCGGGCTCTACCTCTTTTTGCCAGTGTTTATCCTAACCACCTTATATGATGGCACCACCTTGACCATAGCATTCCTTCGGATCTAAGCGATGACAACCGCACTGCTGCGAATCGAGGGAATAGCAATGTGCCATTAGTTGCACGGCCGTGATGCCCTATGAGCTGGTTTGGATCGTGGGACTGTATCTCTTCTCTCCAACCTTCGTCCGTTCCATGACAAGTTGGTCAAAAGAGTACAGATTCCATTCTTCTCTCTCCTTGGTTCTTAATCCTCGTCAATCCAGTAAGATGTGGATTGAGCCCCTTGCTTGTTTGGTGTTTATTGCGCTCTTGATTCCATTCCTTTGATTTTCGTCGGCTTCTAGGACGAGTGGATCAAAGGAAGGCGAATCTCGTGTTCTTCTCTTTTGGTTCTGTCGTGCTTAAGCCCTTGTATGTTTGTACCCAATTGGACTGTAGCATTTCTGTGGTTCTTGTAGTGACAACCGCACCGCTAAGAACCCTAGGGATGTCTTAGTGCATTTAGTGCACCTAGGTCGGGTACCCTACGAGTGGTTTGCGCACTTGGTGTTTGTCGCTTCCTTCCAAAGCCCCGTCCTTCGTTGTGGCACGAGTGTTGGAAGAAGTAGACCTTGTCCCTTGTTGTTCTTGCTCTTGTTGCACCGATAGCCACTCTGTTCGATCCTGTCTTGCCCGTAACGATTGGATCAAAGATCGGACTATTCCCTTTTGTTAGCGAAGCTATGGTCTATGTCGTACCTCGGACCCGTGCGTGTTGACTCGATCGACCGTCTAAAAAAACCATCTTCCCCAAAGATGTGTCTAGGAACATAACATGGACATGCCTAGCTAACCCCGCATCTTTTGCCATGTTGAACGACTCTCTACTTGGCTCCCGACGTTATTGTGTCGTGTGGGTCGAGGGGAACCGTTGATGTCCAATCTCCTTGCGCTACCGCTTTCTACCATAGCGGGCGAGCCGAAGTACATTGGAGCCAAGTCACAATAGTGTTAATCGTTCGTGTTTGCTACTCGTGTCCAATTGTGACTCGCGGGATAAGGCTATAAGAGCCGAACCCCGTCGTTCTTCTTTCTTGGGGCCCGACTTCCAATCCCCGTCAAGTCAATGACGCCGGATCGAAAGATCGTGAGTCATGGTGTTTGGTCTAGATAAGCTCTGGCTTAAACCGTTTATCGTAAAGCCATACCGGCTTGGCCATGACTTAAGCTTGTGCTTAGCAAACCACCACTTGTGATTCTTGGCATGGGGAAATCGGACAACCGCCGAGAGGGCTAAGCCGTGTATCTCTTATTGCCTCGCTGGTGTTATTGGATTTTCCTGCGTCTTGTCGTCTTTTCGAGTGTTGAGTGCTCTCTTGCCTTGCGTGTCGCTTCACGAAGTAGCTGACGATCGGACCAAGAGAACGTGGACGACGACAAGGACTGCGGAATGGAGTCAACGCAGGAGGAGGTGACCCCGCTAATGGAACACCAACGAATGGAGAATTGTACCACTACTACCTCTACATCGCAGGTGTCATGGCAGCACCCTCTTTTAGAGAATCCTATTAGACATTGCATAATATCTAGAACTGCTAGCGCTTTATAAATTATTCCTTTGCTAGTACTTTGATGCATGCTACTACCTGAGCCATTATTACCCTGATGCGACCCACTCTACCACATCACCCTGCTTTGCGCATTCGCTCGCTTATATATGCTTACTTGCCTGCTTGCTTGCATATTACACCACTATACCTGTTATTAACTCCACTTCGCATTATATCAGGGATGTGATGCTAGTTGTGAACCCCCTGGGAATGGTTTGGCTATGGGTGCCGGACTTGGTGGTGTGTGAGCGTGCTGCGTGTGTCTTGGGTGCGTGGAGAGTGAGGGTTGTGTCGACCGAGCTGGAATAACGACGAGCCTGGGGCGAGTCTTGCCATGTGGTGCTACCTGGGCACTTGGATATGGAATACCTATGGCGGGTAAAGGGTAATTAGAGGTGGCCCTGGGTGCAAACCTCGAAGAGGTGGAGCCCGGGGTAGAGGTGTTGTGGTGGCACGTAAAATGGAAACCCTGATGAAGACGTTCTGGCTTGGTCATCCCTAAGGATTTAATAGTACTCGGATTCACCGGGAATCCTTTACATCCCACTCGCCCTATATGGTGCGGGACGGTCGGACTACTTGGTAGAGCGATGCCACTACTGCTAGGCGAACGTGTGCAAGGAGGTACGGGGCGCGCGGTTTCCCCCCACACCCTTCCGAGACTTCAGGAGGCCTTGTGGACCTGGCTCTTGACATCCGGTGGGCCCCGGCTCTGTCTACGACTCACAGTATCAGCCATCCCAAACTAGACTTGGGATGTTCCAGGGCTGAGAGGTAGGGTGGCATCGTTCTAAGCTAGCAAGCGACCGGAATCTGCCTAGACGGGGCACCGTCGAGGATGGCTATCTTGTGGGTATGTGAAACCTCTGTAGAGTGTGTGGTTGATCGATCGATACATATGCCGACTTGTCGGCTATAGACCTTTCCTAGGTTTTGCTTAAACTAGATAGGAGATGAGTCCTTCCTTCCTCCCTCCAGGGTTGGGGTATTTTTCCGGTCGTGAGCCTAGGGGGCTGCGGGCCGTTGAGATAAGGCCGAGAGGGAGTTGGCCTATCGACCTGAGTGTGTGAGATGAGATATGGTGTGGTGGTGTGGAGATAGTTTGGGATGGATGGATGGTGGATGGACATGGATGGTGTGGTGGTGAATGTGTTAAAAACTGGATATTATTACTATATTAATAATGTTATATACTTCTCATGCGCTAAGGATGCAAACCACAGCCAAATATTAGGATCGCCAGATTCCTTGTTTATCTTTTTCACTAAAGCTCATCGGTGCTGACCATGGCCTGCACACATCTGGCGGTGTGCAGATTTCCTGCTTCTCAGAGATGCCGACTTTAGCAGGATTAGAAGATCTCGTGCCTATGCTCAAGTTTGGTTCGGAGATGGAATCTAAGCTGCACTACGCCAACTCTGATGATGCCCGTGAAGGAGGAGCCTTCACTCGATAGTCTTCCACTAGATTAACTCTGTAATAGGTGTGTTCCCCAGTGATGTAATATCTTGTATTCTTGTAATCTTACGATGTATGACTGTGACATCGACTGAAATATGATAATATGATGGAATCAGTTCTTGGTTTCATCATATTATAATTCATTCTGTGGAATTTTCTCTTCGCGGAAAATTGAGGATGTTTCAACATGTACGAGGGAATTACAAGCCTGATAGCATTCACTTGCCTACCCCTCTCCCCAACTAATAACTACAAAGAAACAAAAAAACGACTCCCTGAAAATCAAAGTAATTACAGCATTGCAACTAGTCGGCTGATGAAAGGGACAGGAAACCACAACAAAGGAGAAGGAAAAAACATGAGCAGAGGTACTAAACTCCTATTCTATTGAGTCCCCTGTTCTTGTGGTACCATCGCTAAGCAATATTGTGTGATATCATCCTTACATAGGTAAGCCACTTGTATCAGTTGTAGGTTTTGCTGTTGAAAAATCCTTCTATTTGGCTCTTTCTATATATTCCACCAGAAGTAGATTAGAATTCCGTCCACTTCCTTTCTATGGTTCTTATTAATTTTACGCCGGCATCTCAACCAAAAGGAATAGATTGAACCTACATCGCTCACTGTATCCAACACCGATAGATTGAACCATTGCTTAATAATGCCCCATACCTCCTTAGTGAATGGGCAATCTTTGCAAAGGTGGGCTGGTGTTTCCAAATCATTATCACATAGCTTGCATTCTGTGTCTTCAGTCCACCCCCATTTGAGTAGATTATTTGCAGTTAGGATTTTCTTGTGCATCAAAGTCCAAGCAAAGAAACGACATTTATGTTCTGCTTTAGCCTTCCAAATTGGAGTTATCTTAATCCTGCTGTAAACTCCCACAAATTGTATCTGATAAGCACTTTGTGTGGTATAGACGCCATCTGTAGTCCACGCCAAGTAATATCATCTAGTATCGTCTCATTGAGAACAACACACTATAACTCTTCCCAGAGCCGCACAAATTGTCTCACTTCTTCCTGCGATGTCGGAGGATAAATATGATCAATCCACTTGTTATTAGTTAGCACCTGCCGAACTTTAATTTTCTTTCTTCTCATCTTTTCAAATAGCAAAGAAGCAATCGACTTTGCCATGGAGCCGTTAATCCAGTTAGAGGACCAAAAAGGTGGTTGTGTTTCCATCCCCCACTGTCACCACAATTGACACATAGAAAAGGTCTCGGTCTACCTTGTCACATGGGATTTTCAAGTTGTTCCATGCCCTTTGTTTTTGCTTCCATTTGAACCACAGCCATCTTAAGCCATCTTAGTCTGAGAGCTCTAGTGAACCTTTCCAGGTCTAAAATTCCTAGGCCCCCTTTTGTCTTTGGAAGGCACGTTGTTGGCCAGTTGAGCAAGGAATGTCCACCACTAACTTTATCCGGACTTTCTCCTCTCCACAAAAAACTCCTTCTGATTCTATCAATTCTCTTTATAAGTCATTTTTGTGCATGGAACACTGTTAGGTGATATATGGGTAAACTTGACAGCACAGTTTTAACCAATGTCTCTTTTCCTGAAGAAGATAGGAATTTTCCTTTCCTGATGAGGACATCACTTCCATTGATACAACCACACCTGCTGCACAACAAGGTCCGATGACAAGAGCTCGAGCACAACAACTTAATTATCAGGTAAAGTTGTTCCTCGCTGTTCATACAAACTCGTCTCAGAATTGGATGCTACTAAATCATGGTGATGATTGTCTTATTCTTAGGAATGTTGGTCAAGACCCCATTGCCTCATGTTTAGACCCCATGATGAGGATGGAGCAGCCGAACAAGTGGGAATCATCATTAATGGGGCGCTCAGCTCATCTCGAGACAGCAGGAAACACTCCATCAAAAGTACCATAACTCCTTGATACGAGATCCAATGAAGCTGGTTTTTGACTTGTTGGAAAGAGCGTGTCGTTCTCTTTCACATGGGTCCAACCCCACTATCGAGAATCTACCAAAGCTGTGCACT
Source organism: Miscanthus lutarioriparius (assembly GCA_904845875.1). Lineage (NCBI taxonomy): Eukaryota > Viridiplantae > Streptophyta > Magnoliopsida > Poales > Poaceae > Miscanthus > Miscanthus lutarioriparius. Next base: position 103,701,338 of record CAJGYO010000002.1, on the reverse strand, counting down.
GACAAGCCAAAGGACGCATAGGCGTACAACTTGGGCTGGGCCTTGTCTTGACTACATCCCATTGAGGGACGCCCAGATTAGGGTTTCCCACTCCCCTTGTGCTCTCCTCCTTATAAATAGAGCCAGTGACCATCGAGAATGAGGGTGGGTTTTGTTTAGATGCAAGATAGCTTTTGCTTCTTCCTTGTAAGCGATGTGTCGGCGGCTAGACCACCCGATTTGCTTGTTTCAAGACCCCAACTTGTGATTCAGATTCACCTTTGGCTTAAATCCGTGAGTTATTTGCTTGTTCATCTTGTTCTTGCTTGTTCTCGGTTGCTTGCGGGTTCATGGTGTTCTTGGCACGGCAAGAACATCACAATCGGAGTCGGTGTACTGTTGCTAAGGCGTAGCAACCTTGTGGTCGTTGTAGTCGGACAACCAACGTCGAATCCACCCCAAATCGAGTTTATCCACACTCACCAAAAGATCAGGAAGAACCCCTTGTCCCATCATGTGGTAATCAGAGCAAGGTTCTTTGGTGAGTGATTTACCGTTCATTACTTTACCTATAGTCTAGAAATATAAAATAGGATAGAACTGAAATTCCAAACACAAGTTTGAGCCTTCTTGATCTGCTTAGTTCTTTGCTTGTTGAATTTGTGGTTTACATCGTGGTGTCAAGTCTTTGGTTCTTAGGTTCTAATCCTTTAGAGTTTCGAGTTCTTGTCACGTTTGAGTCTCCACACAATCCATTGTTGCCTTTCCCCCACTTCAGCCGCTACAATCTCCACCAATACCACCACCACCACCACCACCAAAAGCACCGCTGCTCTCTCCACCTTTTCATTTGAAACCCTCACCACCATCACCTTCAGTGGCGCCTACACAAACACTACCTTATACTGTCCTTTTGGTGCAAATCTAAAGTACACTCAGTTCGAAAATAAGAGAGTTCAAATTGCATATTTGTACTACTTGTTGCAATCCTTATCCCTAGTAAAAGAAAGTCTATGCTACTTCTTTGCATTCTTGTTATAATCATATTGCAAAAGTTCAGTTTGTGCTACTTTGTCGAAAAGAAAAGAAAAGAAAAGAAAAGAAAAGAAAAGAAAAGAAAAGAAAATAGAAAAGAAAATAAAGGAAAAGGAGGAAAGAAAGAAAGAAAGAAAAAAAGAAGGGTTAAGTTGATGCTATTTACTCTCATCATTTCCATTGTTTACTCTTGTCCGGTGACAACATTTGTGTCTAGGCTCGCGTCTCTAGCACGGGTTAGCCTAGGACCAACCACAGTACTATCTTTGAACACTTATTCAACTTGCATTGACTAACGTGGTTCCAATTTGTACCTTGATTTTTTTAAGCCACCTCTGACTCCACAAATTATCTACAACGTCACGGGGTTCTACTTGCTACTACTTGTGTTGTTCTTGTCGTCGCCAACACCATCTCGCATAGCAAGGTAAGGACATGTAAGAACTCGGTTGCCTGAGCGGAGAGAATGAAAATTGTTGCCACCTAATTCAGTTAGTTGGTAGGACATATTTTCTTGTGATTCCCTTGCTACATACTAACCATGGCGGGGAGAAGGTGAAAGGACCCTCCACAATCACCTCGATCAAAAGCCTTTTTGCAACACTTTGAACGCATAAAGTGAGGCTCCATCTTTGAACACCTTGATGAGGATGTTCGTGTCACCAATGAGCACCTTGGTCAATTGGAGATGGCTCAGATTGAGACCAACACCAAGTTGGCTTCCTTGGAAGGCACTCTTGGTTCTGTTAATACATCTCTTGTAGGTGTCTTGGAGCGATTGGAGAGGATGGAGCAGAATCATTGTGTGATGGTTTCGAACAGCAATAACAACAAACAACAACACCATGGGCGAGTCTTCTGGTCATGATGAAGAAGAATATGCAGCGGACCTTTGAGCTAGATGAGGAGGTGAATGGTCATCGACGCATCGAACAACATCGCCGCCGCCATGAGATAGGTCCTCGCCCACCACGACAAGAGTGCGTGCCAATGACTCATTTGGAAAGATTAAATTCACCATACCTACTTTTGATGGCGGTATAATCTGATATATACCTTAGTTGGGAATTAGCTATTGATCAGAAATTTACTTGCCATGATTTCCCTGAGGACAAACGTGTTAGGGCTGCAACTAGTGAGTTTACTGACTTTGCCTCTGTTTGGTGGTATGAATACCATCGTAAGAACCCAAATAACACACCAATTTGGGATGCTTTGAAACGGGTCATGCGGACCAGATTTGTTCCTTCTTATTATGCCCGTGATCTTTTACATAAGTTGCAACAATTGAGGCAAGGATCCAAATCTGTAGAAGAGTACTATCAAGAGCTACAAATGGGCATGCTTCGTTGCGGGATAGAGGAAAATGAGGATGGTGCCATAGCTAGATTTATGGGTGGGCTGAACCGGGAGATTTAGGACATTCTAGTTTACAAGGAATATAATTTTGTCAATCGTTTATTTCACCTTGCTTGTAAAGCTGAACGAGAAGTGTAGGGACGACGAGCTAGCATGAGGGCTAACATTCCTGTAGGTCGTGCTAGCCCGTGGACACCCTCCAATGCAGCTGCACCATCAACACGTGCTCCCCCACAATCTTCCTCGACCATCAAGCCACGCTCCTCTACAACAAAATATGTACCATGCCCAAGCGAACCAACTAGAGGAGCAATGGCTACATCTACCAAGAGTTCATCCTTGGTGGTATCCACAGGGAGAACAAGGGATATTGAGGTGCCTACTGTTTGCAAAGGATATGGCCACGTATGCAAGGGACCGCCCAAGCACACGTGTGATGGTTGTGCGAGGTGATGGTGGGTACTCCTACGCTAGTGATTTTGATGAAGAAACATATACTTTGCTTCTTTGCGCTAACAATGTAGCGGAAGGAGATGATTTCCAACAAGGCGAAGAGCACATTGGGGCTGAAAGCTGCTTGAGCACTATGAGAGCCTCATGGTGCGCAGCGGGTGCTAAGTGCGCAAATGGAGAGGGCTGAACAAAATCAACGCCACACTTTGTTTCAAACCAAGTGTGTGATCAAGGAACGCTCTTGCCGTGTGATCATAGATGGAGAAAGCTGCAACAACTTGGCAAGTCTTTGAAATGGTGGAGAAGCTTTCGTTGAGCACAAAACCACACCCGTAGCCTTACTACATTCGGTGGCTTAACAAAGCAATGGCAAGGTGAAGGTAACACGATTGGTAAGGGTAGAGTTTGCCATTGGTTCTTATCATGATTCCATTGGCTGCGATGTTGTGCCTATGCAAGCATGCTCTATGTTGTTAGGTAGACCATGGCGGTTTGATAAAGATTCCTTGCACTTTGGTAAAACAAATCAATACTCTTTTATGCATAATGACAAGAAGATTGTGTTGCACCCCATGTCCCCTGAGGCTATTCTAAGAGATGAACTTGCTAGAGCTAGCAAACTTAAGAATCAGTGTTGCTAGTGAAAATCAGATTGTCGCTAATGAACTTGAGAAACATAAGAAGAAGTCTAGCAAACTCATTCATCATAATAAAAATGAGATCAAGCTGAAAGGCTCTTGTTACTTTGCCACCAAATCTGATTTGGATGAGATTGATGCTAGTACTACTGTTTGCTATGCTTTGGTTTGCAAAGAAACTTTATTTTTACTCGAAGATACATCTATTTCTTTGCCTCCTGCTTTGTCACTAATCTTTTGCAGGAGTATGCCGATGTTTTTTCAAAGGAGGTACCTTTGGGGCTGCCACCAATTCGAGGATTGAACACCAGATTGACCTCATCCACAGGGCTTCCTTGCCTAATGGTGCGCCAGTATAGGACCAACCCGGACAAGACAAAAGAGATTGAGAGAGACAAGTACAAGAATTGCTCAACAAAGGTTATGTGCGTGAGTCTCTTAGCCCTTGTGTGCCGTTCTGTGCTTTTTAGTTCCTAAGAAGGATGGATCATGGCGCATGTGTGTTGATTGTAGAGCGATAAACAACATCACAATCAGATATCGTCATCCTATTCCAAGGTTAGATGATATGCTTGATGAATTGAGTGGCTCAATTGTGTTCTCTAAAATTGATTTGCGTAGTGGTTACCACCAGATTCGTATGAAGCTAGGAGATGAATGGAAAACAGCGTTTAAAACTAAGTTTGGTTTATATGAATGGCTTGTCATGCCCTTTGGATTGACTAATGCACCCAGCACTTTCATGAGATTAATGAACGAGGTTTTATGCTCTTTTATTGGCAGATTCGTGGTGGTATACTTTGATGACATCTTGATATATAGTAGATCATTAGAGGAACATCTTGATCATTTGTGTGCCGTTTTCAATGCTCTACGGGATGCACACTTGTTTGGCAATCTTGAGAAGTGCACCTTTTGCACAAATCGAGTCTCTTTTCTTGCATATATGTTGTGACACCGCAGGGAATCGAAGTTGATCAAGCCAAGGTTGAGGCCATACACGGCTGGCTGTTTCCTGCGCAGTCACACAAGTGCGGAGTTTTCTAGGACTTCTTTGGTTTCTACCGTCGATTTGTGAAGGACTTGACACCATTGCAGCCCATTGCATGAACTCACCAAGAAGGTGCAAGCTTCACTTGGGCAGTAGCCCAACAGGATGCTTTCAACACGCTCAAAGATAAGTTAACTCATGCACCTTTACTCCAACTTCCCGATTTCAACAAAACCTTTGAGCTTGAATGTGATGCTAGTGGAATTGGGTTGGGTGGTGTCTTTGTTACAAGAGGAAAAACTTGTGGCGTATTTCAGTGAAAAGTTGAGTGGCCCTAGTTTGAACTATTCTACTTATGATAAGGAATTGCTTGCTCTAGTTCGGACTTTGAAAACATGGCAGCATTATTTGTGGCCCAAAGAGTTTGTCATACATTACGATCATGAATCTTTGAAACACATCCGTAGTCAAGCAAAACTGAACCGTAGACATGCCAAGTGGGTTGAATTCATCGAGTCCTTTCCTTATGTCATCAAACACAAAAAGGGAAGGAAAATATAATTCTTGATGCTTTGTCTAGGCGTTACACCATGCTTTCATAACTTGACTTTAAAATCTTTGGTTTGGAAACTATTAAGGAACAATATGCACATGACAATGATTTCAAAGATGTATTCTTTGAATTGCCAAGAGGGAAAACATGGAGCAGATTTGTCCTCACAAGCGGGTTTGTCTTTAGAGCTAACAAGCTATGCATTCCAGCTAGCTCTGTGCGTTTGTTATTGTTGCAGGAAGCGCATGGAGGAGGACTCATGGGACATTTTGGTGTGAAAAAGACAGAGGACATCCTTCTTTGGTCATTTCTTTTGGCCCAAGATGAGGAGAGACGTGGAGAGGTTAGTTGCTCATTTGCACAACATGCCGAGAAAGCTAAGTCACGCCTTAATCCTCATGGTTTATACATGCCTCTTCCTGTTCCAAGTGCACCGTGGAAAGATATTTCAATGGACTTTGTTTTAGGACTGCCTAGAACAAAGAAGGGGAGGGATAGTGTGTTTGTTGTTGTGATGATTTTCTAAAATGGTACATTTCATACCATGTCATAAGAGCGACGATGCTACACATGTTCTTTGATTTGTTCTTTCGTGAGATTGTTCGATTTACGGTGTGCCTAACACCATTGTTTACGATCGGGATGCAAAATTTCTTAGTCATTTTTGGAGAACTTTGTGGGCTAAGCTAGGGACTAAGCTTTTATTTTCCACTACTTGTCATCCCCAAACCGATGGACAAACCGAGGTTGTCAATAGAACATTATCTACTTTGCTTAGGGCTGTTTTGAAAAGAACATAAAAATGTGGGAAGAGTGCTTGCCTCATGTTGAGTTTGCTTATAATCGTTCTGACAGATTCTACCACTAAGAAAAGCCCTTTTGAGATTGTTTATGGGTTTGTGCCACGTGCTCCTATTGATTTGTTACCTCTTCCGACCTCGGGAGCGAGTGAACTTTGATGCTAAACAACATGCTTTGAACTGATCTTAAAATTGCATGAAACCACTAAAGAGAAAATAGAGTCCATGAATGCAAAGTATAAACTATTTGGTAGCAAAGGGAAGAAACATGTCATTTTTGAACACGGTGATCTAGTTTGGCTCCATTTGAGAAAAGATAGGTTCCCCGATTTGCGAAAGTCTAAGTTCTTTGCCTAGAGCCGATGGTCCTTTTAAAGTGTTAGAAAGGATTAATGATAATGCGTACAAACTTGAGCTACCTGCAGACTTTTGGGGTTAGCCCACATTTAACATTTTGATTTGAAGCCATATTTGGTAGAAGAGGATGAACTAGAGTCGAGGGACGACTCAAATGCAAGAAGGGAGGATGATGAGGACATCCCTTCCATTGATACAACCACACCTGCTGCACAACAAGGTCCGATGACAAGAGCTCGAGCACGACAACTTAATTATCAGTAAAGTCGTTCCTCATTGTTCATACAAACTCGTCTCGAATTGGATGCTACTAAATCATGGTGATGATTGTCTTATTCTTAGGAATGTTGGTCAAGACCCCATTGCCTCATGTTTAGACCCCATGATGAGGATGGAGTAGCCGAACAAGTGGGAATCATCATTAATGGGGCGCTCAGCTCATCTCGAGACAGCAGGAAACACTCCATCAAAAGTACCATAACTCCTTGATACGAGATCCAATGAAGCTGGTTTTTGACTTGTTGGAAAGAGCGCGTCGTTCTCTTTCACATGGGTCCAACCCCACTATCGAGAATCTACCAAAAGCTGTGCTGACAAGCCAAAGGGACGACAGACGTCTGCTTGGGCCTGGGCCTTGTCTTGACTACATCCCATTGAGGGACGCCTAGATTAGGGTTTCCCACTCCCCTTGTGCTCTCCTCCTTATAAATAGAGCCAGTGACCATCGAATGAGGGTGGGTTTTGTTTAGATGCAAGATAGCTTTTGCTTCTTCCTTGTAAAGCGCGTGTCGGCTAGACCACCCGATTTGCTTGTTTCAAGACACCAACTTGTGATTGATTCAGCCTTTGGCTTAAATCCGTGAGTTATTTGCTTGTTCATCTTGTTCTTGCTTGTTCTCGGTTGCTTGTAGGTTCATGGTGTTCTTGGCACGGCAAGAACATCACAATCGGAGCCGGTGTACTGTTGCTAAGTAGCGTGACAACCTTGTGGTCGTTGTAGTCGGACAGCCAACGTCGAATCCACCCCAAATCGAGTTTATCCACACTCACCAAAAGATCAGGAAGAACCCCTTGTCCCATCATTTCCATCCGGGTAGTCTTGCACCAATCTTGTCTATTAATGGTTGTACCTATATCCTTCTTAGCTTTTTGGTATGCAAAGGGAGCCCTAGGTACTTTCCCGGAAAGCTGCTGATCTTGCTCGGGAAGTTTTGAACAATTGCATGAATAATATTGGCTTGCATTCTAATTGGAAAATTTTCCGTTTTGGATAGGTTCACTTTTAGTCTGGAGCACTCACCAAAAACAGATAATATTTTCTGTAATCTTGCCAACTCAGTCGATGTTGGGTTTGCAAATAGGGCTGCATCATCTGCGTAAAGAGAGCACCGTAATTTTGCTTTCTTTGATAGTACCGGTTGTAATAAGCCCTGCTGGGCCGCCTGCTCGATGATTCTTTGCAGCGGGTCAATTGCAATTAAAAAAGAGTAACGGGGACAGGGGGCCCCTTGCCTCAATCCCTTTGCATGTTTGATGTTCTGACTTGGTCTACCATTGATAAGGATTCTGGAAGAAGACGATCCAAGGATGGAGGATGTCCAGTTGCGCCACTTGGTACTAAAACCCAAAGTCGTTAGAACGTCCAGCAGATATTGCCATCCTATGGAATCAAACGCTTTTGAGATATCCAATTTGACGAATAGAGCCGGTTGTTTTTTCTTATGCAAGAACTGGATCACCCTCTGCACATACAGAAAATTATCATGTATACATCTTTTTTTTATGAAAGCATTTTGTGCCTGTGAGACCAACTCATTCATATGGGGTGCCAATCTTGTTGCAAGCAACTTTGTAATGATCTTCGTGAGGCTATTAATTAAGCTAATCGGTCTATAATCTGCAATATTGAGTGGGTCTTGCTTTTTTTGTTGCAACACGATATTAGCCTCGTTGAACAAGTGCATTTTGGAAGTCTTGTGATTGTAGAAACCCATCACGGCCTCATATAGATCATGTTTGATTATCTCCCAACATTTTTTGTAGAACACCCCAATGAAACCATCTAGCCTCGGGGCCTTTTTAGAAGGTAGGGATTTGATGATTTGGGAGAGCTCTTGAATTGTGAATGGCACATCCAAATCATCTAGATTGAAAGCTGAGTACCCCAAAGCACTCCAGTTTATACGCCGTGATCTCACCATGCTAGTTCCCATTGCTTTACTGAAATAATCCATCGCCACTTTGATTTTATCCTGCTGTGTAGTTGCTATCCCATCCTCAGTGTGCAATGCACTTATGTACGTCTTTTTTCTTCTTGCGTTTGCATAGATGTGGAATAGGCGTGTGTTTGAATCTCCCTCCTAGATCCAAGTTAATTGGGAGTGTTGCCTGGCCTTCGCCTTCTGCACCGCCGCCATCCCAACTGATCTTGTCTTGAGGAGTTTTTTTAACGCTACTTCCTCCACCGTCAATGGCCGCCTCTCTTGGGCCTTTTTGAGCTCTAGCAGGACAATCTGCAGTATGGCTGCCTGCAATTTGTAGTTGCTGAACTTTGCTCTCCTCCAAATTTTCAGGGCTCTTGCTGTGCGCAGCAATTTGACATGTAGTTTGAGCAATGCGTTCTGCGTGTTTACCGGCTGCTCCCATGCTGTATGAACCATTTCCAAAAAGCCCGACATATTGACCCAATACGCCTCGAAACATAAACCTCGGTAGAACTCGAAAGACGTATCTCCTTATAGAAAGAGTGGGCAGTGGTCTGAACCCAAGGATGCCAGGGCCTGTAGGTCTGTCCGAGGAAACATTTCTAGCCACTCCGCCGTAGCAAGGAAATGGTCTATCTTTGTCACTGTTGGGTTTTGCTGATCATTGCACTAGGTAAATCGCCTTCCAAAAAGTTCTAGTGGCACCAACCGGAGGTTGTCCATTGTGTTTTTGAATCTATTCAACATTGGAATATTAATTCTGTTGTTGTTCTTGTCTTCCACTCGATAGATTAAATTGAAATCTCTAAGCATTAGCCACTGGTCCATCATATGTTGCTTGAGGTCCGATATTTCTTACATGAATGCGATCTTCTCTGGGTCTGTCTGTGGCCCGTAAACTCTAGCTATGCACCAAGAAACATTCTCTTCCAACATGGTGATCTTTGCGGACACCGAGTGTCTGTCACCTGTGTGGGCGTTAGCTTGAAAAATCTCTCAGATGCCGCCAATAAAATTCCCCCCGCAGTTCCTACCGCAGGAAGAATGGCGTAGTTTGATACCAAATCCTGGCCGACTGATTCATTCAACAATTGTTGGTTCCAGTTCTCAATTTTAGTTTCCTGGAGGCATACTATTGTTGCACCAGAGGATGTAATTAAATTACGCACGCTTACTCTCTTTGCCCCATCATTGAGCCCTCTAACGTTCCAACGTAGTATTGAACAATCTTTTTGCGCCATTTAACACGGTAGCACCACTATCGACTGTTGAAGTAGTGAAACAAAGTCTTCAATTAGTTGAACATAGTCTTGGATCTCACATGGCTCGAAGGCCACACCACCAGCAGGTCCCTTACAGTCTTCAAGGTTGGCCGAAGGCAACAAAGCCAGCAGGCCCCAACAATTCCCACACCCAAATCACAAGTCTGAATAAGTCTGATGCCAAAGGCAACATGGCCAGCAGGCATGAAAGGTCCTGAATCATTAAGATACATGGGCATTGATACCCCCATGACGGCCACGTAGGGCCCAACTTCGCACGAAGCTACTCCTTCTGGCAGATAGGGCTGTCATTGGAGACACCGGCCCTACTACGGCCAAGGCCCCTCGCCTCAGGCCGCTCTCATCTTCTTCGCAGCAACCTTGTTCTTGCCAGTCTTCTTCTCCAGCTTAGCGCCATGCTCAATCAGCTCCTGGATGGCGTCCATCTCTGCCTTGTTGAGAGGGTTGTCGAGATGCTGTGAAAAACTTTCAATGTTAACTTCATTGGCATCATCTTGCCGTGGGGTTAGATCTCCTAGCTTTTTAATGAGTAGGTCCTGTGCTATCGTGAGAGTGTCTTTACCAACTCTAGATTTCGCCTTATTGGCAAGCCGACTACTTTTCCTTTGTGTGAACTCAGCCATCGCAACGTCCTCTAATAGTTCTATTTGGCTAGCCATCGCAGCAAAGGTTGTTCAATATGGTTTGTGACAGAATGCAAAAACGCATCCATAGGGTCAATTATGTCTTGACTGCCCTGTGATGTGTGCTGCCCTACGTGATCTGAACCCACGCTATTCTGTTCTTGGTTCAGGCCTATTCTTGGTGATGGATTAGCTGATGGTAAGAGCTGGTTACATTCCTCTATAACTACATTGGGCTCAATGGTTTCTGTCACTTCTGATAGATTGGCAAAATTTAAACTAAGACTAGTGACCGGGCTTGCCTCAATAGATGGGACGACTTCATTAGTTGCAATTATTTACTCTCTTGAGTGCGTCCCTTGTTCATGATAATTGGACTCTAACCCCAACACTCTAGTCAACTGAAATGAGACTTGCTGGACTGTAGGGGATTTGTCGAGACTTACAATCAGGTGTAGTGTGAGCTCCTTGTTGACCATAGCCTCTAGGTTCTTTGTTGCTACCGTGTTCTGCTTCATTTCCTTCCTGATCTCCTCTGCCCTGATGCTGTTGGGGCGCATGTACTTCTCCCGTGCAGCTGCATGAGAGGCACATAGCATAAATTCATCAAGCATCGGGTGAACTGTGGGCAGGCAACATGAAGTAGACAGGATGATAGAATCTTGCAAAATAATGGGGGACTTTATGTTCTCACATGCAACTTCAGGGGGCTCCTCCAGGACAGAGGCGACTGGATCAGCGAAAGAAACACGTTTCTTAGTCATACTCTGAGCTGTCGGCGTCGGAGCGACATTGGCGTTGATCTTAGCCTTCTTGGGCTCCCACTTTGAGGCCCCTTGAACGGTAGGATCTGCCATGGTGAGGGTTGGAAGCCCGGATGTTGGTGTTGTAGCAGTCGGCTGCTCCGTTGCGGCACCTGGTGACGCGCCCCCAAGCCGAGGCACTCCTGTGCCTCCTGTGGCGCCCGCCCTAGTTGTCATCGTCATCTTCCCTTCTGCAACGGTCTTCCCTTCCGCGGTCCGCACCTCCGCGACCACGAACTTCCCCCTACGAGTCAGGTTGTCCATACCTCCAAATGAAGTTCTGTCGGGGCTTGCGATTTGGCGGCCTATCCCGGACACCATCCTCATTGAGGAAGGTGAGGTCCTCCACCACAGCCACGTGAGGGAACACCTCATACTTCAGCCCGTGCTTGACACCAGTTGGCTCATCATGATGAACTTGGACGAGGGGGAGCTGGATGTCCACCGGCGGCTGCTCAGCATCGGGATCAGTGATGGTGAACCAAACCTTCTTGGGGATCTTGCAGGGATCCACACTCCATGCCCACAGGTCGTAGGTCCTTGTACGCTCCTGGCGACGAGTGTGCTCCTCCACATAGTGGATAGCACAGGAGCGACCAAGGATCAAGGCCGCCACATCCTACCCCCAAGCATGAGGCGGGATCCCCTCAATGCGGACATTGACCCGAAACTCCAGATTGGTGTCCACCGCCTCCCGGCCTTCACTCCATGATACGAAGTTGAAGATGTGTCCTTCATCTTCAAGATACTGCTGCCGTGTAGCCCGCTGCCTGAGACGCTCATTGGCGAAGATCACCAGGTACTGCTCCGGGTAATGCTTGACCACCTAGAACTCCATAAGGTCCATGCCTAACTTGGACCTGAGAGCATTAGCCACATGGTAGGTTTGGGAGTCGTGACTGTTACCCTGCAGCCAGCATACCGCCGCCCTGCCCACTAGTGCACCGCGGCGTCTCTTGATGTCGCCCGTGGCGGTGATGAACACCGAGTCGCTTGCCAGTCGAGCCCTTGGGTCTCCAGGGTAGGCCGCCATGGAAGCAGGAGCAGGCGCTCCCCGAGCCGCCTCTAGGTAGGAGCGGCGCCCTTCTCCGGTGATTGCTGATGAGTGTGTTGTTGCTGATGGGAGTGGTGGGTGTTGGACTTGAAATGAAGCTCTGTTAGGCTTGTGCTCCTTATATCCAGACAGAGGCAGCCTCGCTCCACACTGATGTGTGTGGTGGTCTCTCCCTCCGCAGTGCCAGCACTGGGTAGTTGAACGGCAATGGCGCACTTTGATGGTCTGGAGCAAAGCAGTTGAAGCATTTACCATAGGCGTGTTGTTTGAATCGCTCCGTTCCTTGGGATGGCACTGACCTATGAATCGTGCCGGCTGACGAGCTTGCAGATTGCTGTTCTCGACGCCACCAGTAAGGGGCTTTTACTTCCGTCCACTCCCCGGCTGTGGTGTGCTCTGTGGCCTCCATGAAGACGTACACACTCTAACTCGTATGGGCACGGAAGAGTGCCAAACCACGGAAATGTTTCATATTACAAGTAGTATTGAGTGGAGCTCCACACAATGCATTGACATGCTGCTCTAAGGCGCCTATAAATACCACGCCAGAGCGCCCTTCATTCCCGTGCACCACCGGCCCACGCATTTCAGCCTTCATCACTCCCTCCACTCGACCACTCAGATCGAGGAAGGCAACGAGCCAAGAAGCGGTACGCGCACCAAGTGCTATGGCGAAGGCGGTGGCGATGCTCGTGGCCCTGGCGCTGGTCGTGGTGGCGGCGACGAGCGCCGGCGGGGCGTCGGCGCAGCAGTGCAACCCGACGCAGCTGGCGGTGTGCGCGCCGGCGGTCATCAACGGGTCGCCGCCAACGGCGTCGTGCTGCTCCAACCTGCGCGCGCAGGAGCCATGCTTCTGCCAGTACGCGTGCAACCCGGCGTACCGCAGCTACATCAACAGCCCCAATGCCCGCCGCACGCTCACCACCTGCGGCATCGCCATCCCGAACTGCTAGGCGGCCGGCGGCCGGCGGTCGCGTTGCGTGCCTGGGCGCGCGCGCGCTTTGCGTTGCTCTTGTGTGCGGTGTGGCGTATGAGAATAAATCGTGTGAATCAGTTGGTCATCGTGGTGTGCGTACCTTGTTGACCGATTGAATGAAGTTGCATTTATGCATGTCGATCGGTCTAGTATGATGATTATCGTATTTGTATCTGGTAATGTGGACAGTATTACCAAGAGTGATGGTGTATTTGTATCATGATGAAGATGCTTTGCATTTGCCCGGAACATTCATGCTAGACAGCGATGGCGTAGCCCCAGCGCCGCTGCTGGTTTACTGGGCAGCAGCACGGTGTCACGTACGGGAGTCCTGTACCCAATTTTTTTTCCCACTGCGAGCCTGCAAACCATAAGATTTTCATTTTAAGACCGAACAGGATCGTGTTCGTGGCATCTTTTATTATATTATTATAAATTTAATGGATGTGGTATTCATCTAATAATCACGTCATGTGTTTCCATTCACTCTGGATCAAACTCCGCACCGTGCCATATTCTAACATGTATGGGCACCAAAGAGTGCCAAACCACGTAAATTTTCTGTACTCCAAATTGTCTTAAGTCTAATTCCACACAATACCTCATACATGAGGGAGTGAAGGACCACATAAACGCTTTGTACTCTAATATAAAAAATACAGATATAGATATAGACAAAAAAAATAGATATAAATATAATACGATACAGATATAGATGATATAAGATATACGCATCCATGAGGGAGTGAAAGACCACATAAACGCTTTGTACTCTAATATATAAAAAAAGAATAGATATAGATAAAAAAAATAGATACAAATATAATACGATACAGATATAGATACTGATATAAGATGTACGCATACATGAGGGAGTGAAAGGCCACATAAACGCTTTGTACTCTAATATAAAAAAATACAGATACAGATATCTAGACCAAAATATAGATACAAATATAATACGATACAGATATAGATACTGATATAATATATACGCATACAAAAGGGATTAAAGGACCACATAAACGCTTTTACACTAATATAAAAAAATACAGATATAGATATTGTCGGTGTTTTGTAAACCAAACTAGGAAACTTATACGCCGCGCTGCTCTAGGAAGACGATGGTAGCATCCAATAGACACGAACATTTATACTGATTCAGGCTGGAGCCCTACGTCTAGTCTCAGAGATGATCGAGTGCGTGTTCCTCGCTTGAATGCTCTGAAATTCTTACAATTGGGAGCGAAAGAATGGTGCAACAGATGGAAGGACCTATGCTAGGCGAAGGACTGCCCAAAGAGAAGCTCCAGGAGCCCTACTATGATGGTGAATGGTAGAGGATTCAGAATGTTTCGAGAGGGTGCCCTGGCTTCCCTTATATAGAGTTCGGGGTCAGGGCGCATACAAAGCAGGAGGTTCTCCCGACCGAAGGGTCGAGAACCTGAGGGGGGTCCTAGCTAACTTGGCTTGCAAGCTATGCCATCTTCTGGTGCACGTCGGGTCGTGGCTATCGTCATGGTATTCTGGCCACGATGCGGCGGGATGTGACGTGGCACTACTGTGCCGGCCGTGGCGGCACTGTAGCCTCGATGGTGGTTCGTCAGCCGTCCTGTGCAACGCGGTGTCCGTCGTGGCCTTCGTCATCGTCTCCTAGTTCCCAGGAGCGTCGTACCCGAAGTAGGTAGCCGCCCTGAGTCGTCGTTCGCTTGGTCGCTTAGCGGGGCCGAGGGCCATGATCCCGATCGTCGGGGTCGGGGCACTCTGCTGGTTTGGATGGCCTTTCTGTCGAGCCCCTTGTTGTGGATCCCATCCCGTAGTGGGTGGGATGGTACAAGCGTCCAGTCGGTCCGTATTTGGATGGTGGGTATCGTACCCATTGCCACTGTGGTGCGGTGTTGTCTCGTCGGTGCGGTGTGGCACAGGGATGATGTCTGACTGGGACGAGGTGACCGTTGTCCCCTCGGTCCTTGCGGGGTCAGGGTGGCGTGCTTGCTCTTGTCAGAGCAGGCACGCCGGGCTGGGCTCGTCCTTTTCCGTCCCTTTCAGGGGTCGTGACGAGGGAGAGGTCGTGTGTTTTGCGAGTGTCGTGCGGCCAAGGCTAGGGGAAAGGGGTCGTGGTCGACCTTAGCCTTGGTGCATTCGGCTTAGCTGGGCCTTGGTCATTTAAGCCTTCGTTGACTGACAAGTTATGGGCCACGTGGCCTGCCAACTAATCGGTGCCCTGAGATACCGGGGGTTATAACCTCGACCGATACAGACAAAAAAGATATAAATATAATACCGATATTGATATAAGATATATAATATATAGAAGATATAAAGATAGAGATACATATCCATCAGATAGTGCTTCAACTTTCCCGTCCTCAATTTGCATAGTACAATTTAAGAAAACTCTAAAGTGTTAGCGTCGAGTCGGGTTCTCCGCAACAGCTGCAGCGGCGATCTTTGATGAGTGCTACTGTCTATGGAAGGACCAAGATGCGGCGAGCATGGAGCACTGTGACAGAGATGCAAACAAAGTCGCCTATGAGCTAGCTCGGTAAGCATTTTGCACTAAGGATTCATGTATTTGGGTCGATGATCTCTCTAACTTTATTCTAAATCTCTTGGTGAATGATGTAACCTTTTTATCCATTCAATAAAAGTTTGCCGTTTGGCTCTTCAAAAAAAAATACTCCATCTGTTTTGTAAACTTAGTCAAAATAGGTTGTGTGCCCGTGCGTTACTACGAGACAACTAAATCTTTTGTACTAAAAACACACGAATCGCACAATAAGATAACAATACTGTTAAATTAAATACCGACGTCAAAGAGACATTTAATTCAAAAAAGCAAAGTTCGTGAAATTAACACAGTCACGGAGAGCGCGACGTCGCAGGCTCACAAACTCTACTGTTTAGAGTTTTTCATGATACGGCTAAGATAATATTTTATATCGGCAGAAAGAATTCTACGATATCCATTTCTTTCGTGCGCCAATAAATCCATGAATAAGTTCCACTGCATCTCCATATAATCATGTACACACAGGTTCGAGTATATATATGTAAATAGGTTCGTGCCCGTGCGTTGCTACGGGACAGCTAAACTTTTTTACTAAAAACACACGGATCGCACGATAAAATAACAATACTGTAAAAGTATATGACCGACGTTAAAGTGATATTTAATCTAAAAAGGTAAGTTCGTGAAATTTACACAGTCACAGAGAGCATGGCTTCGCAGGCTCACAAACTCTACTGTGTAGATCTTTTCGTGATGCGGCTAAGATCATTTTTTATACCGGCTGGAAGAGATTTCTGATATCCATTTCTTTCGTGCGCCAACAAATCCACGAATAAGTTCCACCACATCTCTATACAATCCTGTACACGGCGCTGGCAAGCGAATTAGCCACAACTTATGTAATTAGTTTTATAATTAGCTCATGTTTAGCCCTTCTAATTGATATATAAAAATTCAATGTGACATGGACTAAAGTTTAGTCCTGGGATCCAAACACCCCCTAACTCTCGACTCCTGTTGGCTGCTCACTTGCACCACCATGGCTATGTGTCTGCACGTATATACTATAATGCCATAACGTCTAAGATGGTCTTTATTGTCCACCCTTTGAAAATATCATAACTTTAACGTTGCTATTTGTGTATATTGTAGGATTGGGATGCTTTACACTGATCCATAAGGGTGTCCATGAGAGTCGAAATTTTTGATGTCATTATGATGTCTAAGCTTACCAATCAGACAGAGACGAACTTATTGTTAAAATATTTTCAACACTGCTTTCATATACTCCCTCTATCCCAAAATAGAATTCATTCTCGCTTGCCAAGAATTCAACTTTTTTAAACTTCGACCAATTATATATAAAAGAATATTAATATTTATAATACATAATTAGTATCATTACATAGACCATTGAATATATTTTCACAATAAACTTATTTGGAGATATAAATGTTGCACGTATTGTTTTACAAATCTAGTCAAAGTTGAGAAAGTTTGACATGCACACATCCCATAACGACTTATATTTTGGGGCAGAGAAAGTATATGGTAATGGAAGTAGTCAACTGAAAGTCGTGAGAACACAACAATACTTTCATATTATATGCTAATTGGAGTACGAAGAAACGCAGGGGAATGGATCTATATACGAATGGTGGGAATATTCGTTTAGAAAATTGCAGAAGGTTCACCAGTCTCACCATGTATAACATGCACATCTTTTATTTGGCACCACTGATGTTTTCAAGGAGCAACCACTTTTTAATTTCAGGTCTGCATGCTGAAAACACTAAAATTAAGGGCCAACCTCGTTGAGTCGTCTTGCTTGATCTTTGTCAATTGTTTCCTTCCATACATGATTATTGTTTCCTTCTATGCATGTGGCCTCAGGTGATCGATTTGTTTCCTTCAAAGTAGGCGGGGATCACAGGAATGACAGTTTCTTTTTCTATCGCGTGGGGTATCGCATGGCCAGAAGGGAAGAGTCTTGCTTGATCTTTGCCAATTGTTTTCTTCCATGCATGATTATTATTTCCTTCCATGCATGTGGCCTCAGGTGATCGATTTATTTTCTTCAAAGCAGACGAAGATCGCAGGGATGACAATTTATTTTTCTATCGCGCAGGGTATCGCATGGCCGGAAGGGAGGGGCGACAAAAAAATAAATCGTACCAAAAAAATAATTTTACTTTTAAGTCTTTCTAGTCGTAGTAGATTACCTAGCCGCAGCGGCGGTTATGTCTTATGTGGTGCGCGCGCGCGTGTATATATATATATATATATATATATATATATATATATATATATATATATATATATATATATATAGTATTTCTATATTATAACCTGGGTACTGAATATTAATTAGTACCCGAGCCTCCCACCGCGCGCCTGGCTCACCGTCCTCCGCAGACTCCGCGCGCCTACGTCAAGGGGTTTGGGGCGGCCTTCTGGCTCAGCCACCCGGCCCGGCCTTTCGATGACCGCTCCCCAACCCACTGCCCACGTTCTCTGCGGTTCAATTCCAATCAGGTCGATCCCGGCGCCGCTTCCCCGTTCTAATCTCGCACTCGAGTTGGTTTCAGCGGCCTCCGAAGCTCCCGCACGCCCCAGATCGCACGCCCCATATCGCACAACCCGCGCCTCCGCAGCTCGCACACCCCAGGTCGCCGCCGCTCTCGCAGCACGAGTAGCTCGCCGTCGCCCTTCGCCCGTCCGGCGTCCGCTCGGTTTCGCCTGGAGCCGAGCTCACCGTCGCCTTCTTCAGTCCGGCGTCCGCTCGGCTTCACCTGGAGCGCGTGGGAAGCGTGGGAAGCGGCACCGCCTTCTCTCCATCACCGGCACCTCCCTTCCGACGCCGTTTCACCTGGAGCACGTGGTCAGCGGGGGAAGCGGCGCCGTCTTCCCTCCATCGCCGGCACCTCCCTTCCGACGCCTCTCCCGCCGTTCCTCCCTCCAGCGCCGCCCGGTCGCAGAGGCAGCGCGCCCCCCGGTCGGACGTGCTCGGCTGGCCTTCTCCAGCGTCCCGCCCTGCCGTGTCGCCGCTCAGCGTTGTAAGAAGCAGTTCCTTTGCTATGCTGGCATCTCATTGTTTTCTAAAATGCAGTCAGCTGTACATTTTTAAGCTATACCATTGTGAGAAGAGTATTCAGATACATTAGTGCTTCCTTGATATGATCTTGTAAATTACAGGATAAACCAATAATTACCCCTATATCCGCCGTGCCGCCCCCCAGCGCCGTGCGGCCGTAGACGCAGCGCGCCGCCCGGCCGGGCCTTCTTGGCCGGCGTTCCCCAGCGTCCCGCCGCGTCTCCGCTCAGGGCTGTGCGGCCACAGACGCATCGCGTCTCCCGTCCTGGCGTTCTCGGCCGGCTTGCCCCTGCCACCGTACCTGCCGCGCCGCTCCCTGCGCTGTGCGTTCCCAGACTCATCGCGCCGGCCCTTGATTGCCGATTACACTCGTTGATTGCCGAGCTTGCATCATTTGGGATGGAGCCGCCTGGTCCCTCAGGTTTCCTTTATATCCTTATTCATGTATCTCGCTTTGTTGTTCCCATTAATTTTGTGTCAAATTGGTTTCACTATTAGATTCCCTGATATGGGTACTCTTTGTTAAAAGGCAAGCACATTATGGAAGTATGAAACTATACACCATGCTTTGCTGCTCGAAGTCATTGAAAACAATGTGTGTTTCAATATTAGAACTTTAGAAGATGATATTATATTCAACCTCAATCAATTACAGATATCCAGTTTTTAAGAAATAATATATTCTCCATAGTTGTGTTTAATCAGAATCACAGGTCCCTCAATTTCCATGTGAAATATTTTATTTACCATCATGAAGATGATATTATATTCAGCCTCAATCAATTACAGATATCCAGTCTTTAAGAAATAATATATTCTCCATACTTGTGTTTAATCAGAATCACAGGTCCCTCAATGTCCATGTGAAATATTTTATTTACCATCATGAACTAGTTGCTTCATTTGAAAAGAGTAACATATCATGTATTCGTAGTTCAACAAGTGCTCCCATCAGTATTCATGTGTTCAATACCTTGGAATTAATAAACACAATACAGTAAATCCACAAGAAACTGCACAGCAATACATCTACCCTGAGTTCAGACATTAGTCACAGCTGTCTACCTCCAGTGATCTTTACTAAATCAGTAAATCATCTGTCAAATGTACAGGCCCAGCTATCAAATTATGAATGTCTCTGAACGCTCTAATATCCTTTTACAGCGTGGGTTTAGGATAGAAACTCAGCCTCTTAGCCCCTTAATTGAAGAAGCTACAATGTCTCACCCCACACATTGTCTTATAGCATCTATAATTTGAACCCTTCAAATTTATTTCTGAGTACAATATATAACTGCAGTTGTAAGCATGAGGTAGAGGCACAAAAACTTCCTATCGTTACAGTCTCACAAGTTAGATGGTCAAATACATGGATATGAACTTGACAAGATATTCTACCAGCGATCTTTATGTGGCATTCTAGAAATAGCAAGCAGGCTAGGCAGCTGACTTTTGGAAGTGTTTAGCTCTCAACATCAAGGTCTTCATTTTTATCAGTGCGGTGTGCACTCAGCCCACCAGCCTGACTTGGTGCATCAGTAATCAGTTGCAAAGCATGTACCCACACCCTTTGAGACCTTAGATGCCTCTGATAAATTCAGTATTGGGTTTAGGTGCACATGTACATGGGTGGTGATGGTACAGTGTTGTGTGTTTTTGCAAGCGTGTGTATGCCTCATACTCAATTAGTGTCTTAATAAAAAGAAGACATAAGACAGATTAAACACACACATTGATTCAGCTTTGCATTGTTTTTATTTGTTCAGATCATACACGTATTTTTTATTTATGGCGTCATTATAGTTTAATAAAGCAATTCTATTTATTCTGCATTTGCAGACCCATGCTGGAAAAGGTCCTGATTCACATTGACTCAGCAGTTGCAACTACATTGTTCTGTGGAGTGAGCTTGTAAATTTAAGTTGTAGAGTATACGAATGCAGTATTCTAAATGCATTCTAAATCATTGACTTCAGAATCCGGTTGGAGCTAGTTGATAAGATGCCTGACAACCCAAAAAGGCTTGTATTTGAGAGCACTCAACAGCGGTCAGTACATGTTTTTTTTTTTTTAATTTTAGTGGCCTTTTCCATTTGTTGTATCTGCTTTTCTCTCAGTTAATGTGATAATTTCCCATTTAGGTATGAGGTCCCTTTGCCACAAGGCGAGAGGTTACCCTCCTCTCCTGGTAGAACATCTGCATCGGCTTCACGAAATAGAGGTGCAAAGGGGAATGGCTGTACTATAATTTTAATCTGTTGCAGTATGGAGTTAGTATTTTACAAATGACTAGACAAAATTAGATACATTCATTTACAGCTTATCTAATCTTGTTTATGATTTTTTATTTATATTTATATGATCTGATGTATGTACACATAATTTGAGAATAATTTAATATTCATGGATTTTAAATTTTGCTATCTTAAATTTCCATTATTCTTTTGATTCCACTTGGCTTGTCCTTTTGTTAATTAACACTTTTCATCTTGTTCTGAAAGCTCACAAGATTCTTCTATTCTTAAAATCATCTACCTTTGTTGTTTATTATTTTCCTTTCTGGTCCTTTTGGTATTCAGATGCAAGTCATCCCCTTCTAAGAACCCTGCGGTAGCTTTCTACTTCTCGTGACCACTCATAGGAGCATGAGGATCGTTAACTTAATACTACCAAAACAGCTTGAAATTGTTTTTCATTCTACCTTCAAGGTGTTTTCCACTTTTTTAAATAGTTTTACTTTACCTGTGATAATGCACCTAGTCCTATGTCTTCCCATGCATTTCTTGAAAGCTTGAAATACCCATTGAATGTTTCTATTGTCTCATCGCCTAACAGCGCACATCCAAAATATGTGTTCTGTAGGTGATGGTTTACCACCCACAAACATAGCTAGTGGCTTCTCATATATATTTGTCTTGTGCGTGGTGTCGAATGTCATCACATCTCCAAAATCAATATATTCTGCCTGCATGCTAGCGTGACTCCAGAATAAGCTATGAATCATCCCTTCTTTATCGATCTTGACATACCAACAAAATTGTGGGTTCTGCGCCTTGCAGTCTTCAAAGAATTCTAGAAGCTTCGCAATGTCATTGGCATGTTCTGCCCTCACATTAGCCGCCTTCCTGAAAAATTTGTTACTATTACACAGATGTAATCGACAGTACCTATTTACTGGATGGTATAAGAGTTGGCACACACTGACCTGTTCTCAAGATCCCGCCTGGTCATTGGCACGTTTCTCACCTCCCCATGCATGTCCCTAACAATGTTCTGTATACTATGATGCGGGACATCCGCTGCTTGGAGGTCATCAACAAACTCAAGTAATACCGGATCCTTTTCCTTGTGTGATCTCATATTTATTATTTCTTCTTTCTTTTTAAGACATGGATGGTTATGCATTAGATCCACTTGCTCAATCACCACTGATATTTCATTCTTGTTTTCATCATAAATTCTTTTAAGCTTCATCTTCGACATGCAGTGTCTTCTTTGTGGTATTGTTCCTAACACGCAGCTCCTCATTTTTTTTAAAGTAAGTATGAACCCCTCATTGCTGCACTGTATAATATATGAATATGTTTTACTGTTTCCATAGCTCAAATTGAATCCAACCTCCTCGGCGTACGCTTCATAGAAAGCCCTGGCCTCTTTTCGGTTTCTGAATGACATCCCAGGCCTAGGAATGAGGGCAGGATCAATGTCTTCTTTCTGCATACAACATATGCAATTAGATATTTCCATTTTCCACCAAGAGGCAATGCAAAATTGCTCGAATTTTTATCTCAGTCAAAATAGATTACAGTGAATTTCAGCCTATATAAGACCTCAACATGTCTGGTTCCTCAATCTAAATATTGTAAGCATGCACATTACAGCTTATGTCAAGTTTGTACATTTACTTTTTTCATTATTTCTCAAGTCTGAATACTTCTCAGCTCTATTTTCTGAATCCCATCATCACAACTTTGATCATTTGGTAATTTTGAAACCTAATTTTATTTCATATTCACATAGCATAATCTTGAACTTCTTATTCAAATGTCACAAACAAGCTACTCACATGTGTGTACTTCTTTTCGGCATCTGGTGTAGCGTTCTCGCTTTCTGTAACTATTGCCATTGGTGAGAACATGCCTCTGCTGGATGATGTTCCGGCTTCTGAAATGCCAGCCACAACATCCTCGTTACGGCCTGGTGTGCACGATGATGTTCCACCTTCTGAAATGCATGCCGGTAACCCATCGTGATCTTGTTCTGATCTTCCATCTGCCACAGCCACATTAGTTGTGTGCATTGTCTGCGATGCTGACGATTCAGTCACAACCCCTTTACAATTGCTCTTCTCTCCAAACAGCTGCTTCCGGCAACCCATTCTGATTTAATAACTTTACTGACTAGTGGCGAAGCTTCGATTCATTCAAATAATCATTAATCTGAGAAACATCACAGAAACATTTAAGGATTACTGCATAGCCATAAATAAAGGCTATGTGAAACATAAAACAAGCACACATTATTACTTCTGATCCCATCCACTACAAGTGAAGAAGTGAAGACATCACCCGCAGAAGCATTGCTCCACAAGATAAAATTCATCTCGTTCACTCAGCTTGTTTAATTTGGTCACAAATCGTGCCAGGTAGGTCATTAAAAATGATGTACCAAAGAAATCTCAGCTTTCTATGAAGATGATCATGTATCATGAACAGTTAACACCAACTTTGGAACTACTAAACATCAATAATGTTTAACTTATAATTCATCTTGAAGTAACATCCAGTAACCATTCAAATATGATACGACTATAGGACCTTCAAGCTGACATAAATGGGAAATAAGTATGCAAGAATAATTCAGTAAGCCAAGGATACTTTATACATACTATAGAAAATCGTGAAAGATAAACATAGTTACTGAATTAAAGTACATTCTTTTACTCATATAAATGGATCAACTGCAAGTCCGGAACCATCGTTACTGACTTGCAAAAACTCGATACAGAACAACAGCTATATGTGTTTACGTATAGCTGTTCGGAGCACCTGTATCCAATAATGGAACAGCAACAGAAAATGGCAGTAGTCCTACTACTGCAGAGGAAACACCTGCGCCTGAATTGGATTCATCAAGTAAAAGGAGTGCCCGTGAAGCAGTTACTCCCCTTGACCATATGACTTACATTGATCAGCTAGAACACAAAATACAATCGATGGCACAGATACTGAAGAATCTTGTAAGGCCGATTTTCATGTCCTTGTATTGTTCTAAACACTGATAAACAATGGCTTTACAGAAATTTCTAATCTCTCTTTTACTGTTCTAATCTAATGTAGACTCGCAATATACACGCGCCGCTTCTCGTGAGCTCGCGCGTTTCACGCGCCGCCGCCCGTCCGAGGTGCCCCCCAATAGTGGCCTCGTCGGTGCCGTGGCGGGGTGTCGCCGGTGTACGGGCTGCTCGGCGGTCTCTCCTCGCTCGTGGGACAGGGAACGCGGTCAGCGACGGTTCCGAACGTGGGACAGGGAACGCGGTCTTCATTCGTGCGTGCGGACAGGAGGTACTCAAGGGCCGATGCTTGGCTTCGGACTTTCGGGCCAGAAACACAGGCGTAAGTAGGCAACAGGCACGAAAAAAATATCAACGAGCATCGCTTAGGCGGGCCGCGGGCGATCGTGCGTCGTCTGCGGGCGTGGGGATGACCTCGGGTACTGAATAATAATCAGTACCCTAGGTGCTAACTAGCGCAGTCATATATATATATATATATATATATATATATATATATATATAATCGTAAACATTTGCCTAGTCCAGTGGTGGAGTCGCTGCTGTCACAGTGTCACGCCTCGTGGCCAGGGCTCTGGTTCCCATTTTTGCCGGTCGGACCGTAGTCCGTATGTCCGTTCCTATCATCGTGGCTACCGGCGCTGCGAGGCGAGGCGAGACCGTGCGCGTCGTCCGTTGCGCGCGAGGGGGCGATGCACGGGCGGCCGGTTCGGCGCGGCGCGTGTTAACAGCCCGTTGCACGGTGCCGGCATAGTGGAAGATAAACACTCCATCTCACTCGGAAGCCTCGGAGTCGGAGTCCACCTCTCGCATGCAGGCTGAAAGCCCCAAATCCACACTGATGGAATCATGGAACAGTCAGGAACTTGGAACACAATGCAAGCATTTCTGAGATCAAACTGACACACCACTCTTTTCTTCTCATTTTCCTTTCTTCACAACACAATGGCACCATGGAAGTTATACAGCACAACACACTCTAGAGAGGGTAAGACAACTATTACAGCTTATATTACTGCACACACGCCAGCGGGGGAACGAAGAAAACGAAAGAATATTATTGTGACGAGATCTACATGCTGTGTACTGTAACTCTGACGGACCAACCACACCGCAGGCACCCCTGCTACATACCCGGGGTGCCTGTCTGGCCTGGCCTGGCCTCCGCGAGCCTCTGTCTGGTCTGGAGCCTCTCTTCAGAAAAAAGCTCATCCAGTCTTACGCCCACCTGTACAACGCCCACGGGGTATCGTCTAAAATCTTTTTAGCTACAACAATGTGAGTGGAGCGGCATCATATCAGTCACCGCAAGGAGTTCTTCAGCGACCGAACCGTCATCACGAGCTGCTGCCGCTCGCCTTCCACCTCTGCGAACTTCAGGCTAATCTCTGAGTACCGGTCGTGCAGCTCCTTCAGCTCCTCCTCCATCGCCTCGTTCCTCTCCTTCAGTGAGGCAAGCTCCTTTGCTGACTGGTCGGCGGCATTCCTGACACAGATGAGTCGTTGCCAGAAGCAAGAAATGTCAGTCAGATGGCCGTGGTTCATGTGTTTCTGAACTTAAAAGGTGTAGTATGTGTCAGCTGAGTTTAAATGATTGATGTACCTCATGTCATGCCCGTTGCAGTCACCGTCTCCACCCTGTCTGTTGGTGCCTGGCAGTGCAGTAGTGCTCCCAGTGGAGCCGGTATTGTGCTTGATGCGCTTATTATTAGTATGCTGATTGTCCTGCAAAAACAGCACTTTGTGTTACTTTCTGTGCACCAAAGTGTATTATTACAATCTAGTAAGCAGTCCTATGTAAAGGTCGCTCAATGATGTAAAGCAATATAACATGTTCTCATCAGTGGGGCCCTGTATGCAATAAAGCTATTCCATGAGCTATGATGATATGGGAGCAGGTGGATAGAACTAAAGAAAATTTTGTCCTCCCATGTGCAAAGAGACAGAAATCATGACATTTTTTCACAGACATGTGCTCATACTTTTTTTGATGCCTTGTATGACCAATTGCTCATTCTACCGACTTATATGGATAGAAAAAGAAAGTTACAGCTACTGGTTCAGATGGCAATCAGGAAGCAAAAGTTGCAAGAGTTTATGTTTCCATTTTTAGATGGCTTTTGCGCAAATAATGTTTTTGAGCATTGCAGTTATTAACATCTACATTATCACAAGACTTCGGTTATTGATATGCCAAAAGAGAAGAATAGAAAAGTATCTCAGTACACAAACCAATTAAAAGGAGAACTGTCTGCACTGAACTGGAAACATATTTGCATTGCAGAATTTACCTTGACATCTGAATTTTGACCATTTTCCTTTGTCCCTTCCCGGGTTTCAAGGGATCTTCTCAGCTTCAGCACCTGAGAAGCAAGGCTGTCTTTCTCAGACTCCTTCTTGGACAGCAAAGTTTTCAAGTTGTCGCACTGGAGTTTCAGTGACCCAATATCTATTTGCAGCTTTCCAATTGTCTCCTCTTTCTCGTTCTTCAAACGTTTTAAATTGTGTAGTTCGTCCAAATGCATCTTCACTTGGTCCTTGAGAGATACAAGCTCTTTATTTAGTGAAGTAATCTCAGCACTTTTGTCTTGCAATTGCATGTCCTTTTCACTAATTCCAGCTAATTCCTTATCTTTCTGCTCATTCTTTTCAAAGAGGTCATTTCTCTCACTGGATAGCTTGTCAATCTTGGCATTGAGTAGGTCGATTTCTTCTGACAGAGCATTCAGCCTTGCTTCATCGCATCTTTTTTGGTTATGGAACTCCTCACTCTTGCTTTTTAGCTCCATCAGTAGCCTGTCTATCTCCTTTGACTTGAAATCCACTAGGGTTATTAACTGTTGGACCTTCACCCGGTGCTGATCCTGAACTGATCCAAGATCACCTTGGGCCTTCTGCAGTAACTCTTCTAACTGGCTCTTCTGCAGCTGCAGCTCCGCAACCTCTTTTCTTGCTTGCACAAGGTGTCGTTCATTTGCACTGAAAGCAGAAGATACTTGTGAAGACAACACCTTGAACTCCTCCTGAAGTCGTTCTGCAGTAGTTGCATTATTCCATCTTATCTTCCTCAGAGAATCCTCAGCCTTAATGGCCCGTTGCTCTTGTTCCACCCTTGCACTCATTAATTCTGCTATGTCAGCCTCAAACTTTTTAGCCTGTGTCTGGAGTTCATTATCCAAGCTCTCAACATTGGCCTCAAGATCACTTATAATAGCCAAATGAGCTGAACACTCATATTGCATCCTTAGCTGCTCCCTCAGTTGTGTTTGCTCCAGCCTTGTAGATATGTCATGGTTCTCTTGCTTTAGAATCTCATAATCAAGTGCAAGTTGCTCCATTTGCATCTCAATATCCTCACGATCTTTCTTGTACAACTCAATTTCATTGCTCAACTCAAGGATTTTCTTTTCAAGCTCAGAGGTAGAGATGTCATCACGCTTCTTTGCTAGTGCATCCAGCATAAGCTCATCTTCCTTCTCTTGGTATGAACTCGTTTCAGATAAGGCTATTTTGTGTCCAGAATTGTGCACATTTGACAGTGCATGCTCATATTCTGCCTCCTGCGGATCATCCCGTGTATCCTCTTGCAAAATAGAAATCTCTCTGTTCTTTTGCTCCAACATCTCATCAAGATCTTTCACAGCCAGAAGCAGCTCAGAGTTGGATTCCTGCATCTTTTGCAGTTGTAGACGAAGATCTGCATTTAGATTCTTCTCATGACTCAGATCTTGCTTCAGTTCTTCAATCTGTGACCATGGGTCATCCCCATCTGAGACTGAGAGCCGTTTCCCTGAGCCATTTGAATCATGGATCGTCTTCTTTGCCCCTCTGAGTCCTTCACATTCTCTTCTGAGTGCATCCCTCTCCTCCCTTAGGCTACTCATCTCCTTGGAGAGGTCTTGCCCACGCCGACTCTCCTTCACAATTTGCTTTCGGAGAGTCTGCAACTCCATATCTGAGACATCCAATTTCCTGGTTAAAGTGGCTACCTCACTTCTTAGCTTCTCCACGTCATCATCTTCCCCTCTTAACCCTGCCTCACCAGAATTGCTCGTTGACCCATCAGTACTAGCATCAGGAGCTGAGCTTCCTGACCAGTCACCGGAACTGGTCAATGGGTTCCTCACGGTGCCATTGTTGGCAAATGGTGACAGAGCATTGCTACTATCCTGAAGAAATGAGTTGTGCATGCTTGCGCTAATCTTGGGGGTATATCTCCCAGAACTTCCATCTGAACCAGACACCGAGACGGCATCGAAACTGCTGCCATTGTGGAGATGGCCCACAGGGTCAACAGACATAGGCACATTTCTTCTTGATGGAAACCTCATGCCTGGAGGTTTTCTTATCAACAATCCATCCTGTACATTTGTACAAGGGAGATATCAACCATCAGGAGAACACAAAAAAATCAAATCACATCTAGCATGCATTGTTTAGTTCTAAAATGTTCCCATCTACAGTCTACAGGCATGAGAAAATCAGATCTCAAACAAAAAGTGACATACAGCTTATTATCATTCAGATATAACTTAGGCTCCCTTTGCCCCTTTTTATTTTGCAGTGCTCTTTGTATGCCAAAAGCCCTCTTTCTTAGCAATCACAAGATGAAACAAAGCAACCCAATGATGATGAATAGAATTATCGAAACGAGGAAAAGCTCTAAAGAATTCCCCCAAAGACACTTACTTGGACAGGACTCATCGCATCCGTGGCCGCTCTAGCCTTCTCGCCGTCCTCGTCCTCAAACCGGCTCAACTGGTTCTGCAGCGTGGTTCTCTGTGGCGTCTTTGCCACCGGCGAGGCGTCACCGTTCTCGCTGTTGCCACCGGGAGGACAACAATCAGTAACCAAGCAATGCCCCAACCAAGCGAATGCTTAAGACCCAAACCACAATGCAGTAGCAATGACTATAAATCTGGTTGAGATGGCCCAATCCCTAAGGCTCAAATAACAATGCAGCGGCGGCAATGGCTAAATCTGGCTGTGGCGAGACTATCCTTAAAGCTCAAACAAACAACAATGAGCCAGAGATGTGTGCGTAGATTAATACACCACCCAACGCACCTCGCGTCGTCTCCGCACCCACCGGCGTCACCCACCACCCGCTGGATGGTCACCTGTCACAGGAAGCGAAGCACCAGCTAAACATCAAAATCAGATGAGATAACCGCGAGCACGTCGCCGTCGCAGGTCACAAGAAAACGGCACGACCCTTTAAGGGATGCGAGGGTGGGGAGGGGGGAGAGAGAGCAGAGATGGTGATGCTCACGTGAAGCAGCGCGCCGGGGCTGCCCTTGAGCGGGAGCGTCACCGCCGACGGCTTCAACGCGTCGGCGTACTCCGCCAGGTTCACCGTGGCCTCCCCCAGCAGCGCCGCCTTGCTCGACCCCTGCACCGACAGCATTGCCCGAGTCAAGATCGATACCGGAATCACCGCCGTCGGTTAATCACGAATTACTTAAGCGGCGGGCGGCGGCGGCAGGTCGCTCACGGTCTCGTAGACGAGGAACTGGTAGATCTTGTCCTTGCCGGCGGGGAGCTTGGTGGCCTCCATGATAGGGGCCGCCCACCGGCACGCGCCGTCGGTGACCTCCGTGGGCTCCGACCGCGCCGTCGGCCGGCCGGCGTCCTGCGGCGTCACCACCACCATCATTGCCTCCCATCCCAGCTCGGGCACCTGCGGCAAGAACCACCCACCCTCCCCTCAGGCGTCAATCAACAACAAAACAAAATCCGAAGTTCTGCCCCTGCTTCAGGGCTGCGGAGCGACTGAGCCGTGCGTGCCTGCGTGGCGTGGAACTGCAGCTTGAACACGGCCTTGGCCTTGCCGCCGCCGCCGCGCCACCGCGACTTGAACATGTCGGTGGCGCCGCGCTAGGTCGCGCTCGCTCCCGGAACAGAAACTCTGCAAGAACGACCTCCGCTCCGCTCCCCTTCGCCTCGCCCGCTGCCGCTGGGTTAGCTAGCTACTCCTCCACGGGAGCGTCCACCGGTGGCGGCATTGCAATGCCGCGCGCGGAAGAAGCCACCGGGCCGCGTGACGCCACCAGGGTCGGTGGTGTGAGGTGCTGGTGGTGGTTAGTTGGAGCGCGAAGACCACCACCACCGCCACATGGTGGCAGAGCAAGCATAGAACGTGAGAGGGAAGCAGGCGAGTGAGGCCACTGCAGCTGCAAGCGAAGCGAGCACCGAGCAGGCAGGCTTTGGGCAAAGGCACGCACGCAAGCAGCAACGAGGTCGAGGCAGTGACACTAGTAGATCTAGTGAGAGAGAGAGAGAGAGAGGCGAGAACAGAACAGAGCTCAACTTATTTAGATGCTGTAAAGTTTCGGGACGTCACGTTTAAATGTTACGTTAGGATGCTGTTTGCATATTAATAAAAAAAATAAATTATAGAATCCATCCATAAACCATAGGATGGATTTATTAAGTCTAATTAACTCATCATTAACACATGTGTACTGTAGCACTTTATTGTCAAATTATAAACTAATTAATCTTAAAAGATTTGTCTCGTAAATTAGTAGTAAACTGTGTAATTAGTTATTTTTTAGTCTATATTTAATACTTCGTGTATGTATTTAAATATTCGGTGTGACATGACGTAAAGTTCTAGATGGAAAATAGACGAGGGCTCAACGGAACTTTCTCTGCCTCTACCGCTCTGCTTTTCCTGTCTCTTGGTGCTCCCTCACGCTCTTTCTCTCTCTGATTTGGGGGTTTAAGTGGGCTAGAGAGAGAGAGAGGAAAATGTAGTGAGAGAAGGTTGTGATGGAGAGGAGAGGCTATAAAACGGAGGTCAATTGTTTGGGGAAAAGAGAAATCGAATTGATTTCTTGGGTACTCCTGCAGGCGTAGTACAGCTGGGGAGGAGGGCGATTGGGGTCTGGTGGAGAAGTGATGGATTATAAAATCTGAGCCTCCGTCTGCTGCGGCCTTGCTGGGAGTGTTCCGCTGGCATTAATGGGGTACTGTAGCAGCTGGTTTTTATTGTAGCAGCTGGAAAAAATAGCGAGAGAAAAATACTGTTGCTGCCTGCTGGAGCGTGTAGTAGCTACTGTGCCGCGCCATTGCTTGAGCCTCACAACTGCAGCGACCGGCTGCATGTGGGCCTGGGGATGGCAGTTGCTCCTCTGCCTGCTGGATGCTGGATATTCCTATTTATTTTATTATTTATTGGAGTTATGCGTCACTGCATGTTGGATACAGTACTTGGATGAGAAAATTCCTTCGTTGCCACTTAAAACTATAACCATCCCTTCATTACCATCCAAAAATATATTATCCCTTGATTACCATCCATTTAGATTTTTTCTTCCCTTGGTTGCCATTCCCGTCCATTCATACGTAACGACGTCAACTACCCAGTCAATCGGCTGTAGGCACCACCGTTAGTCCCCGACCCCTCACGAATCGGAGCCGACGGCAGGGAAATCTGCGCCCGCGGCATCACGTTCGGTGCCACGCGGAGGCTCCTGACAACGAGGGCGGCAAAGGAATCGCCGGACCCGCACACGCATCGGGATCGCCCTGGCTGCGCTGAGCCAAAGATGGCAATGCGCTAGAAAAAGCCGCAGCGCGATAAGTCCGCTTAGGTTGCTCCGAAACCCACAATGAGCCACCGCCGGTGATGTCGCGGCCGCCGCCGCCGTCTATCTCACCGCGTCCGACGACGCCCATGATTCGCGAGGGCCTTTGGCCGCCGCCGCCACCACCGTATGCGTCCTCATCGTGGGTCCGTAGACGCTCGCTCGTGGGAAGATGCATGCCGCCTCGCCGTCGACCACAGGAGCTCCCAGCGCCGCCTCTGCTGGCCGCGAGCACTGCATGTGACCACCCTCGTGTTGCCCCGGCCGAGAAGCCGCCGTCGCTTTTTCGCGGCTTGTACCTCCCTCGGACGTCGCCTCGCGCGTCCTTGCGTGCCGCCATTGGGGTTGTTTGCGTCGCCTCGCGCACTTCAAGGCGATCTCTGCGCTGTCAGACGCTGTAATCCGGCGCGCGCAGCCCGTGTCCGCCACGGCCAACTCCTCCGCATCCCCCAAGCGCCTGCTGCAGCCACGCGCCGAAGAAGAATCGTGCGCCGCTGCATGGCCTCGGGCTCCATAGCGCCTCCGCGTCTCCGCGAAGCCAAGACCGCTGTCGCGGCCCCACCGGCTCATGACCTCGCGCCACCTCACTGGCGCGCGGCCACTTGCTCGACTCCCACCGTGGCGGCGGCTCCACGGTGTTGGGCGTGGGGAGAAGAGAGAGGCGTGGCGGATCATGATCGCGCGCTAAGCCCGTCGACGACCACAGAGCTCCCAGCCGCCGGTGCCGCCGACCTTCACCGTGTAGATCACGCCTGGGCAGGGTGCCGCCGGCCTGGGCCATCCTCGCCTCGCCGGTGAACGCGGCGGGAGGCGCAAAGACGAGCTCCACTGGTCACTTTGAGCCGCCACTTGCTGGCCGGGCGAAAGTGAAAGCTCTAGTTTGGTTTTAGTGAATTGATGAAACCCTAAGTGCTAACCTAGTTTATCAAGTGATCATGAGATAGGTAACACACTCCAAGTGGTGAAGCAAATGAAGATCATAACATGATAAAGATGATGGCATGGTGATGATCAAGTGCTTCGACTTGGAAAGAAGAAAGAGAAAACAAAAGCTCAAGGCAAAGGTATAATTTGTAAGAGCTATTTTGTTTTAGTGATCAAGACACTAGAGAGTGTGATCACATTTAGGATTGATAGCCGTACTATTAAGAGGGTGAAACTCGTGATCGAAATGCGGTTATCAAAGTGCCACTAGATGCTCTAACTCATTGCATATGCATTTAGGATCTAGTGGAGTGCTAACACCCTTGATAATATTTGTGTAAATATGCTACCACATGTGCACAAGGTGTTTGTAGGGTTGAGATGGGTTTGGGTCCCTCTCTCCCTCCCGCCGAGCTTTATGGGCGGATTCAACGCTTTCGGGAAAATGAAATGTCTATTTTCTATTGCGTCGGATGCAAAATTCTTCGTGGTTGGCACACTTGAGCAAGGGTGAAGAAGTAAGAGTTGAAATGGAGTTGATCGAAATGATCTTTGGCGTCGGTCGATGGACGACCGATATTATTCTTTCTCGTCATACGTGACTTCGTGATGCTGGTTGGCTAAGGTTGAGCACGGACGACTGGTTGCGTCGGTCAAGGTGTGGACGGACGCGTCCGGTCGAAAAATCATGCCTCGGGAGCTTCTTGGGAAACGACCGGACGCTGGGGCTTCGGCGTCCGGCCGCTTTCTCGGAGCGTCCGGTCGGCTCCAGCAGCCTGTTGAAATCGATTTAACAGCAGCGTTTGAAGTCGGTGACGCGTGGCGTCCATCGGGCGACCGGACGCCGAGGGCCGGCGTCCGGTCGATATGATGGATCGAGCGTCCGGTCGAGCTGCGTTTTGCCCAAAGTGAAGGGTATAACGGCTCTATTTGATTGGGGCTCTATTTATAGCCCCATGGCGGCTCAAGGGCGCTTTTGCACATTTTCATTGGCATAGTAACCTTGTGAGCTTAGCCAAAGCCCTCCCACTCATCTACATCATTGATTCATCATCATAGTGAGATTGGGAGTGAATCCAAGTGCATTGCTTGAGTGATTGCATCTAGAGGCACTTGGTGATTGTGTTTCATCATGGATTTCGCTTGTGACTCTTGGTGGTTGCCGCCACCTAGGCGGCTTGGAGCAAGCAAGGATCGTTGAGTGGAGGAGGTGATTGTCTCCGACTCCGATCGTGGTGATTGTGAGGGTTCTTGACCTTTTCTCGGAGGGCCAAAAGGTACTCTAGTAAATTGCTTGTGGCTTGTGTGATCCTCATCTTGTGTTGGTTGTGCGGCACCCTATTGAGGGTTTGGCGAGTGATGCCAATCCGCACGTGAACCTCCAAGTGAGTGAATCACCACAACGAGGACTAGCTTGTCGGCAAGCAAGTGAACCTCGGTAAAAATCATTGTGTTCATCATTTGATTCCAAGGTGATTGGTATACATTGGTATTCATTATTGTGATTGATTGGTTCCTACCACTACACAAGCAGTATAACTCTCTTGCTCACTCTTACATTACAATAAACTAGTTATCAAGCTCTTTAGTGTAGCTAGTTGTGAGAGCTTGTTTGTTTGATTAGTGTTGCTCTTTAGTTAGTCTTTGAGAGCACACTAATTTAGCTAAGTGTCATAGCTATTGTGTGGATATACACTATTCAAGTAGAATTGTGGTAGGTGGCTTGCATTTTTGAGTAGGCTAGCGCAACACTCGCTTCGTCACGCAATAAAATTGTCTAACACATTTTGTTAAGTGTTGTTGTAGAATTTTATTAGGCTATTCACCCCCCTCTAGCCATTAGGACCTTTCAATGAGCTCGACCTCATTGCAAGGGCACATAGCCACCACACAAGGAGGGGAAGGTGAGAAGATGGTGGGAGGAAGGGGATGATCGTGTAGGCCCGCATGTCATTGAGTGGGGGAGAGGGAATTTGACACCGTGATCCAGAAAATTGACAGAATGGCAACCAGGGGAAGCAGAAACATAAACGAATGGCAATGAAGGAAAGGGGTATTTTTGGATGGCAATTAAAGGATGGCTATAAGTTACAATGGCAACCAAGGAATTTTCTCTACTTGGATTTGGATCCATGGAGATGGGGATGGAAGCAGGAGAGAGACATGGCATGTGACGCGAGCAACTTACTTGAGACCAAAGTTTCTTAGGCTTGTTTAGATTCATGGTGTAAAGTTTTGGAGTGTCACATCGGATGTTATATGGGATGTCGTACGGGGTGTTCGGATACTAATAAAAAAACAAATTACAGAATCCGTCAGTAAACCGCGAGACGAATTGTTTAAGCCTAATTAGTCCATGATTTGACAATATGTGCTACAGTAAACATGCGTTGATGACGGATTAATTAGGCTTAATAAATTCATTTTGTGGATTACTGACGGATTCTGTAATTTATTTTTTTTATTAGTATTCGAACACCCCATGTGATCCCCCATGTGACATCCGATGAGACACCTCTTAAACTTTAGTCCCTATATCCAAACACTTAATATCCAATATTTGGTTGAAGGAAAATGTGGTGAGTGGTTGAGTGACGTATATTTGCTCCAAAAATAGCGAGAGGTAGAGAAAAATTATAAAGTTCATGGAGAGTACTCTCTCCGTACTCGAAAATAAAATCGTTTTGGACAAGGCTTGGATTAAACATTGGGAATATAAATCATGAATAACTTTTAAATTGTTGAGTTTGGAAATGTGAAAGCCATGTAAATAGATTTGTCTTAAAAAATACTTTCATAAAAATATACATATATCACTTTTTGATAAACATTTTTTATAAAAATAAGAAGTCAAAGTAATACTTTGGAGACCGTGTCGCTGTTCAAAACGATTTTATTTTTGAGTATGGAGGGAGTATATATTAAGCTAACGATTAGACGATAAAATGATTTAACCTATGTCATGGACTGAGTTGTCTACTATGCTAGTATGATGTGGTGACTATATATGGCCAGTTTCCGTCAACAAAGTCCTAGATTGATGATGTCAAGGAGTTATTTAGTAGTTGAAGGCCTTGTCTGGAATACGAAAAAATCCTATTCCTGCCTTTTTTCTAAACTGATTTCTGTAAAATTTCTATATGATGATTCATGTGAAAGTCTTGTCCTAAAGAGATGTAAATTCTTCACATGATTTCATACCCGACATAATTTTGTATGCATACCGGAAGTCAAAGCAATTATATATTTATATGCTTATGAAATATCCAATACATCTTTATTTGTTAATAAGGATAAACAATATGTTTTGCCGAGCTGAAGATTTTCATAGAACCACATTGTGAGATCATGGTAAAAGGATCTCAACAGTCGACAGGACATCACCCTTAAAGTCTCTAAGAGCGATAATAATAATAAAGAGCTATAAACAGGCTTTACACTAAGGTGGAAAAAGGAGAAGAGAAACATACTTAAGTTTAATGTTAGTTGATGCATGAGCTCTAAAAAAAACTTATACACTAATAATAATGAATCATATCCCGGTTGTAGCCCTAAATTAGATAGGCTAACAAATGAGCTATAATTTACATACAGCCTGTATCATTATTAGCTGTACTCTAACACAACCCAGTCAGTCGTGCATTCTTGCTCACCTGGAGGCATAGAAACAGTCAAAAAACACATCTGGCCTTGCATATGCAAGCAAGCAAACGGTAAAGCACAAGAAGACGCGCTCAGGTGAGGCCACCCTTTTGTCCGTGGCGGCTTTCCATACGTACGCAGCATCTGACGGCGAGGATGCTGTCCGGCCCTCAGAAAGGAGATCGGACAGCCAACGTGACTGCGGCTCTTTTGCGCATGTGGACGGGACGTGCGTGCCGTCGACTCCTTTTTTTTTTCTCCTCTCCGCGGCCTGCGGTCCTCGCGGTTTACAACTTGGCGATGCCCGTGGTGGGGCGTCGGATCCTGCATCCTGGTCCTGGCAACCGTTCCATACGCCCACGTGCGTCCTATTCGTTTGTTTATAAGCCATATTTTTTTAATTAATGAACGATATTTTTTTTATAATAAATCAGCTAATAATACTTTTAGCCATATCTTCGCAGCTAAACTGACTGGCGATGACCTGCCTGTTCTCCCTGGACAGGCTGCACCGTACATCCAACAGGACGTCCCGACAGGCGTATCCTAGTGCTACGCTTATACTCCTCCCTCCAAATTCCAAAACAGGGGTGGTGTGGTGTGGAGCGTGGACATGGACTGGTGGTAGTAGGTACACCGATCAAACTGCCTGGCTAGTACTCCTGATTTTCTCGTTTCTTGTGGATTGATGACGAGGCAGCAAAATATTTTATGGAAACCGCTTAATAGGCTGCGATTTGCGTCCACAGTTTTTCTTTTAGAATACTTGAAGGAATTATCTAGAAACATAGAGTATTGCTTCAGGGGAAAAAAAGTTTTACATCTCCAGTCCCGAAGCACCTCGTGGCTTACATCAAATTCAGAAAAGAAGTCATTCTCTTGACGAAACACGTGCTAATACACGGTCGCTAAAAAAAAAAAGAGTTCAGAACATAAGCAGGCACCACCTCGTAATCCTGAAGTTCACTCAAAAGATACGAAGATATGCAAAAGACATTGCGCCAGAGATTCCAAAGATGACATCCATTTCCACCGCTCAATTTTTTATATCCATTGATTGACTTTTGTTATAGGCTTATACTCCGTAGCTAACAAGGACATTTTTATAAAGGCTAACAAGGATATATTAAAAAAAATCTTGTGACCCATGTTATTATTGGATTCGTTGCAAAACAGTACTTGCCGTGAGAGTGTTATTTTGCTCTCATCCAATTTATTTAGTCGCGGAGAATCGGGGTAGATATGCTTTCTTGCGCACTCCTCTCCAACCATCAGTTGGGGGGACCTGCCATTCCTCTCTATGCTTTTGTTTTTCTCGCTGTTCCTTTGTTATCGTCTGATTTATTTATTTATTTATTGCTCCTTTGTTATCGTCTGACTTTTTTCGCGCCCGGAAAACCCGCATATCTTTTTCTCTCAATCATCCGCTCCATTTTTCTTCGTCTATGGTAATCTGACTTATGGGCCCCAGTTTTTCTTGGAACGAATGCGTTTGCGCATCGTTAAGCACTCGTACAGCTCACACGCGTCGGTGCACGGTGCGATTGCGACGCTGATGACCACTAGTAGTTTCATTTCATTTATTTACTGCACACAGGAAATAACTGTTCGCCCCAAAGCGACTGATCGCGCCTAGGGTAAACCAACCACCCATTTGGCACGGCAAATCTCAGGGCGCGTTTAGATGCAAAAAAATTTGGGTTTTGGCTGCTGTAGTACTTTCGTTTGTATTTAGCAATTAGTGTCTAATTATGGACCAATTAGGTTCGAAAGTTTCGTCTCGCGATTTCTCACCCAACTATGCAATTAGTTTTTTTCGTCTACATTTAATACTCCATATATATGCCACAAGATTCGATACGATGCATACTGCGTAAAATTTTAAACAGGCCCTCAGTCCAATCTGTAGGTTGGGTTATCGCCAGCAGATCAGGCCAATCGCAAAAGAGGAAAGGAAGATCAAGCAGAGGGAGCAGGTCTCCGTCAGCCCAATCAACAGGGAATCCTGCTGTTGCCCGTACAAGATTTCTTTCCGAATTTTTCATCGGAAAAAAGGGGAGATTGCATTGCAACACTCATTCACTCACTCGCATGTGGGCCCTCCGCATTAGGACAGTAGTACGGTGGGTTCACAGTAGCTCTGTTGAAGCGTCGAGCGTCGTCAGAGGCTCATAGCAGCATTAATGTCCCCTGATCTGTCTCCGGCGGCCGGTGACCGGTCGGCCACTGCACTGGTGCGGCACTGCAGCGGGCAGCTCCCACGCCGTCGTGTGGTCCCAGCCGACTCGTACGTAGCCAGCTGCCTGCTGCTCGGATGGTCTGCAGTGATGTTGGGCGCGCTAACTAATTGCATGCCTTGCAGCAGATTGATTGGTTGGTCCCAGCCGGCAGCTAGCCATGATCGGTCGTCTCCTCCAACCTCAGCTCGCATGCCCCGGCTGTATCGGTATCCGTTCGTGTCTGGAGGGAGATCAATTCGGGTAGGGCATGCTTCCTCGTCTGATCGCTGATTGGTTTCTGGGCTGATAAGTCCGACTGGTGCTGATTTATTTTGAGAGAGAAACACTGTTGATTGACTGATAAATTATGGCTGAAATCAAAAAACGAACATGCTGGTAGTCGTTGTTTGAGAAAGTCTATACGTGACAGTATCCGTCCGAGTCAAGACGTACGATGTCAGGAGCTGATAAAACGTACCTCTCTGAAAACTTTGTTGTATGGTACGGTGAGTTTCCTGTGAATGAATTCAAGGTTCTCCTTTTTTTAATGACGTCTGTGAGGGCGAGACTGCCGACAAGCTGTCATCCAGCCCTTTGATGGAGGTCGCAGGACTTCACTGTGGCATTGTCCACTTTTTCTGCGAATAGTTACTCGAGTCGCAGTTGTTATGGCGATTTAATCGCGGCGCGGGCAAACTACCGGTACAACGCACCACGGCGGGGTGGTGAGGGGGCACGGGATACGGCAGCGGCGACGGAGACGCGACGGCATGCAGTGCAACGCAACCCGCTGGTCCAAGAGAAAGAGACAGCGGGTCAATAACCCCACCGCCGTGGCGTCACGTACGCGCCCGCCGCTGCCGCCGTGCCCCGGCCCGCGTCACGTACGCGACGGCATGCATCCGCCGCGGCCCCCGTGCCCCGTGCACGAGCAAATGGGACGGCCGGGGCCCGGGAGCCGCGCTGCCGCGGCAGCAGCGTTCGGTACTCTGCTGTGGAGCTAGCGCGCAGTGGCAGACTCATCCTCCGGTGGCTGGCTGGCTGGTCCTGTTGGTCCGGACTCCCGATGGGGATTGCCGGCCCTACTGAATAATAATTGCCGATTAAGGGGAAAGTTTTAGGTGATCAAGCAGTGTAACTCTTTTTTATAAAGGTAATACTAAAGCATATAGCTCCAGCCGTGCAACATCCGTGGATGGATGGAGTAGAACGGATATGGTATCAGCGAGCGAGCCTCAGTGCCTCACAGATCTGCTAGGCGCTGCTGTGGTGGCATTGCCGCATTGGTGCCTCTACCGACAGTCGGTTAATGTTAGCCTCTGTCTGTCCTCTGCTTTTCTTGTCCAACCAACATGCTCGCCATGTAGCCACGTTACGTACCCATCGTGCTCGAGTGTGGACTACTAAGAGAATGCCTATTCCGGGCATTCTTGTGTCACAGTGACAGCAAGGTCTCGCGCTTTTTTCGTTGTACTGCTTGCAAGAGTGCTCGTATAAATGTACGTGCACTAGTACTACGTCAAACTGTGTCAACTGCATGGACACGGGGTTGCGTAACAGCAGCACGTTCATTTGCAGTGTAGGTGTAGTCTCTCCTTTCCGGTAGCGCGTCTTTTGCCATGTGATCGACCAACGGCGACGAGCACTTGCCTCCATCGGCTTTGCGCGCTTTGGTCCGCTGAGGCATCGCCTTCGGTCTGTTAGCAAGGGGAGTTGGGGTTACTTGATGAAGAATCAAGGCATCGCGGCACATCGGAGACCGAACCACCCCTCGGTCCTGCTGATAACTGCCCACCATCTACTCCTAATCCGCAAGGAGTCTTTCTTCAGCTCGTGCGCATGCGGTGCAGCATAGATATATACTCCATCCAAGGGAAGGGAGAGTATGGCAATTGTCCTCCATACATGAATTTCAGTTCCTGCCAAAATATGAAATCAGCTTTTATTATCCGGTGAGTGCTATATCAGCACTCAGCAAATAAGCTTCTTTTTCACGATATACAACATGTTCGCTTGCTCGTATCTGGCTTATAAGCCATGGCTTATCAGCCAACAAACAATATTTTTCTCTCACACCAAACTAGCCAACAGTACTTTCAGTCATGACTTATAAGTCAAACCAGCCCAAACGAACAGGGCGATAAATGATTAGTGCCCCCATCGCCTTTATTGTTCGATCCTTTGGTCCATAGCATTGCTGCTGTTGGGATGTTGCACACCTCAATAAAGATCAACTACTACTATATTATTATATTCACTTTCCCAAGGACGAAAGATTAATGTACTGTTCTACTTTGTGGTTACGGTTTAGAGCACATACAACGCACCGTTTTGAAACATCTTTGTGTCGCGCATCTTGCAAAAAGACCCCTTAGGGGCTAGGAATAGGGTGAGGCCGTGCTCCAAGGCCAAATCGACGATGCCCCTCCCATTGTGCTGTGAGTTGTCATTGATGTGGCTTGATCCGGTGCTTCGCGCGTCAAGTCATGGCGAAGTTCCCCTCATCGAAGTACTACAACTGCCGCTCTTAGAGCGAGTCCAATGGACGAGGTGTCAGCGGCCGCAAAGTCGCAAGCTCCATCGTCGTCATCCTGACGGACAACGACAACAAGCTGGACTAGTCCATGCCATGCTCGTTGTGGCCATAGCGGAGCCCAAGGTTGTCCTGTGCCTAGAAGGTGCTGACGCTCGCGACACATATATAGTAGTCTATCGTTGTCGTATGTGCCCATGGTGTCCACTGCAAGAACCAATCTTTTCGGCTATGCACAATGATGCCATGGACATAGTGGTGGCACGAGCTGCCAACTCGCCCGTCGGAGAAGGGGCAGATCCAGCGTGGGTGCACAAGCCCCCCTACCCAACTGGATTCCATGGAGCGGAGAGAGAAGAAAGTGAAAAGAAAAGAGGGGAGGAAATGAAGAAGGGTTGGAGGAAGAAGAAGAGAGATGGAGCACCCCTAAACATTAACTTGCATCCACCCTTGTGCCAGAATGTTTGCGGTGTTGTTCTTGGTTGCATGGTAGGTGCTGGAGAAAATTTCCATGAAGTTTTCTAGAAGATTTATTTTCGGAGATGCATGCTTGATGTATGGAGTTCAAATGTAAATAATCATGGCTATATATAAATATTAAATAATTTGCAAACAGTTAAACATACAGTCCAATTGTACGAGTTATCAGTGTGTTAAATTCTAACAACTTGCAAATAATCTTTGTGTGTTGTGCAAGCCCTTATGCAGCTTTGTTTGCCCCATCTGTTTTACTTAAGAAAACCTCAAGTAGAGTACTTAACAACAAAAGAATACGACTTTTTTGGGTGCACATGACTCATATTTTCACGTAGAACAAAAGAAAGGCGAAAAGATGTAAAGTCAAAGCGGTGGGCGTGGATTTTTTGGAGTCTTTCGTCGTTGGGGCCGGCGTGTAGCAGGAAGCAGTCATGCAGAGGCAGGCAGTGGAAGCAGTTCCTGCCAGCCCAACGGTTACTTTTCCAACCGGCACCTGGTGGTGTTTCTAACTGGCTGCTGAGCTTGGAGTACTCTCTCTCTCCCCACGGTCTTAATTTCTAATTATTTTCTGCATTTCACGTTCTGGCTTATTTAGTTGCCAAAAAGTTTCCAAAAAAGTGCTGCACTAGCCATCATATCGAATCCTGCGATACATGCATGGAGCATTAAATGTAGACGGAAAAAAAACTAATTACATAGTTTGGTTGGAAATTGCAAGGCGAACGTTTTGAGTCTAATTAGTCTATAATTGAACACTATTTACCAAATAAAAACGAAAGTGCTACAATAGCTAAATTTTCAAAATTCTGGAACTAAACACAGCCATTGATTGTTATTATTGGAAAAGGATGGCTCACCGACAATCTGCTGTTGGCGGGGTAGTTGCAGAGAATGGATTCGGAAATGTTCGTGTACAATAGCACGAGGACAGACAAAGACAGAAGGGGGGGCTGTCAAGGTTTTGTTTAGGTGCTTCATATAATAAGACAGAAGTGGCTACTTCAGGCAAATCTGCAAGGCATTTTGTTTAGTACAGCGCAAGATATTTTATATTCTTATGATTCTTGTAAGAGTTATTTGACACCTCGAGAAGCTAGTCTTATGATTTTATATCCGTTTCAGAAATGATGCAGATTCAATGTTTTATCAAAGTCAAACTAACTTAATTTTGACTAAGTTTACGTAAAAAAAATAAAATTCATGTGGAGCAGTTTCTCTTAAAAGAGCTCTGACTCTAGCTCCTCATGTGGAGTAGTTTCTCTAGTAGAGCTGAAGTCTTTTTAAAAAAAACATTTGACAGTTTTATAATAATTTGTATTAGGTTTGTAATGAGCAGCCAAAAAAGCCACTTTTTTCAGCTCCAACTCGCCTAAGCTCATTGCAAATAACCTTTTCTTAGAGGGTCATTTAGTAGGGCTCCTTAGTAGGAGCTGTGAGAAGCCACAACCGAAGCCTTGCCAAATGAAACCAAAGTATTACTCTAGAGTTACTTTTTTTGGGGGTCGGGGGAATAATAGCTCTACTAATATCTCTAGTTGCATGAGTAGCTCATCAATTGTACATAAAGGAGTTCTAATTTGCAGTTGTTTAGAAAATCTGTTGTACAAGAACAACTGGATGAGTTATTTTTAAAGAGCCTGAGAATTGTGCAAGGATGTAAGACAGCCGTCACGGAAAAAGCTAGGAATTATGAAAGGAATTAGTTCAAGCGGGAGCCTTTTGGCGCACAGGCAACTGTTCCACTAAATAGAATGGGAAATCAGCTCATGGCATATGACTTTTTGTGAAATTAAAACACTGCAAAATGCATTATTCAGTTTTAGTAGGGATTCCGTACAAAAAAAGTGCAAACTGGAATATCCCCAGTGACATGCATGTGTTATTTACTGCGTCCATAGACCATAGCATGTTCTAGAATTTCTAAGTTAATATGCATCTAATAAAGTCATTGCTGATACTGTAGGTATATCCTTTAACCTTGCACACACACACACACACACACACACACACATATATATATATATATATACTGTAAATTCTCAAAAGAGTATAAACCCGTAGCCGTAGGACTGAACCGAGGCCGAGCCGCCGAGAGGCACGTCTGAGAGCTGATGAAACCGTGGGGGTGTGCGCGTAGCCGCGTCGGCAGGCAAGGCACTGAAGCCGTGCCTGAGCTGGCAGCTAATTTATGGCCCTCCACCTCTACACCGCATGAATTCGCCAGCGGTCTGCGCTGCAGCGAACCCACGCGGCCGCTCTGCTGACTGCACAGCGTCCGCAGGCGCAGGTTGCGTCGGCTCCAGTCCACCACACCTCCCACTCCCATTCCACAGCGTGCAGCGGCGCAGGTGATCTGTTCCCAAACCAACGTTTATTTAGAGAAAAAAGGATGATCCTGTACTCTACACCCGCTGTCCCGCACGTTATAATCCAGCCTGATCAGCAAAAAGGAAGACATCATAGTCCAGGCTTGAGGCTAGTTAATTTACGTCTCCAGTGCAGCGTCTTCCTTGCCCGTGCACCGTAGCCCACCTATTGTCGGTATACT
Organism: Miscanthus lutarioriparius; assembly: GCA_904845875.1. Lineage (NCBI taxonomy): Eukaryota > Viridiplantae > Streptophyta > Magnoliopsida > Poales > Poaceae > Miscanthus > Miscanthus lutarioriparius. The sequence continues at coordinate 103,657,396 of CAJGYO010000002.1, read as the reverse complement.
AGCTCGGGGCACGTCAACAACTAATCATCCGAGCAGATATGGTCTGATCGGACTGGAAACATGCCACGGTCCCAATCTCAAATAAAGATGCCAAAAAGACGATCGGCCGTGGTGTGTGTCCAGCACAGCTCTCCTTACCATTTCGCCCGTCACGTTGCCATCGCGCTGCCAGCCAAGGCCGCAGCCCTTCCTCTCAAGTCCCTTCCATGGACGGCCACTTGCCGGTCGATGCGCTCGCGGGCACGCCGCACGCACGCCCACGGCGTCGGCGCGTGACAGCTGACACGGCGCTGCCTGCCATGGACGGGGCACGTAATACTCCACCAGTCCCACCTGCTCTGCTCATCATCAGCTTCAGCGCGGCGGGCCGCGCTCGCCCGATCGCATCGGGTGGCCTGCCCCCGCGATCATTCACGCTTACTCCTACTGCGGGCCGCCGTACGTTAGTGCGATCTCGCAGCTGGATGGATCGTGGCGCAGCGTGCGTGCCAGGCAGCAGTCAACTCCGGGGATAAGTATGCCGGATGCCTCTTGTTTTTGCCTTTTCCGGACCTGAGCCCGGACCCCGGAGGCGTGCTGGCACGCTGTAAAATCCGTGGACGGTCAAGATGTGACGTAGTGGATCGTACGCGTATTTCTTTCTCCGAATCTCTGAAAAGAAATGCTGGCTCCTCCGATCCGGACATTTCACATTCACAAGGAAGAAAAAAGTCAATGCAAGCAGAGAGAAATTTACAGTGGCAGTAATAAGCACCGAGCAAAGAAGCGTGCCAGGCCAGCCAAGGGCGGGTCTCTTTCCCGTTTCCGTTACGATTATTTCGCTGGCCACATATTCATGATCACTTCTCTTTCACAAAAGGATTGGCCAAAGGGAAAAAGGGTAGCAAGCAAACGCGCAGGCCCACACGGTTCTTTCGCGGCCAAAGTTGACGGTGAACCGCATCGATCGATGGCTCCTTTTCCCGCCTCGCTCTGCAGATCGATCAGAAGGTGGCATGTTATTGTTGCTTTCGTTGGCGAATGGCGATCAAGCTGATCATCGCAAATGGAGGTCGACGCAGCCTTTGTTATGCTGGTAGTTAGTCTTGCGGCTGAATTTTCACGCCCTTTTTTCCGTCTTGCTGGAAAGCGTCATGCATATGCTTTCTGCCAACGTCGTCGTCGTCGGTCGTAGCACTAGCACCAGTGGCTTACCAGTAGGACGTTGGTATCACGGTTGGCTAAACCTCAGATGGCTGGCTGGGAAGCATGAGCTACCGGCCGGGCCTGCTTCAGTTCGTGCTTATGGATGCATGGGAATGTAGCTTGAAGCATCCAGACACATAAAAAATTTGTACACCCTTTCTTTTCTTTTTATAATGTTCTTGTGCTTTTTGCAGAGCTGCAGTTGATCTGCCTAGCTAGCTTGCCGCCAAGGTACAAAAACTCACGTGCGCTGTCACGCGTAGCAAGCTTGCGGCTGGAGTTTTGCATGGTTCCATTCCAAGCATAGAGAGAAGAAAAACGCGAGGTCGAGAGATCTGAGAGGATCGATCTGTGCCTGTGCTTGCTCAGTCGGCATCATGTGCCACTTGTTCGTCGTGGTGGTTTTCAGGCTTTCAGCTCACCCGGCCCCCTGTCTGTCGGAGAAGAGAAGAGAACATTGCATTGAAGACTTGCAGTGTTCCGGGACCGGTTAAAAACTGCAGAACGAAACTTCCTTTCTGTCTGAAAACCTAGTGGTGGCATGGCAATGCATGATGGGTAACCTGCCGTTGCCGAAACCTTATGATTAAATGCTTCCCAGTTGTAAAGGTGAATGGTGGTTGGAATTAGTGTACTGTGTACATTCTGAAGAGAAATTTTCTGTACTGTTACGAGTTAGCTTCTGCCAGGCTGAAAAGGTTAAAAATTGGAGCAGAGGGACGGGTAGCTAGCCGATTGAAGTTGTAAAGTACTAACAACACGAATTGGTCCTTCCTAGCTTCCTTCTGCCAGTAAAATCAATCCTTGCTAAGTTCGTGACTGTAGTTTCCAAAATTTTACAAATTTTTTTAAGATTTTTCGTCGTATCGAATCTTTGACGCATGCACAAAGCATTAAATATAAATAAAAAATAAAAGTAATTACACAGTTTAGACGAAATTCACGAGATGAATCTTTTAAGCCTAATTAGACTATGATCGGACACTAATTGCCAAATAACAACGAAAGTGCTACAGTACAATTTTCTAAAAAAATTCGTCAACTAAACAAGGCCTTCGTATGCATCGCTTTAACTGCAAGGGAACTGGGAAAAGCTTGCCTTTTGTGTGACGTGTGAATGAACAGTGTTAGTAGTCAAGAAGCTGTGTGCTGGAACAGTAGCTCGGAAAAAAGCGTGTAGTGGTAGATGGTACTCTTTGTTAAAGAGAGAAATTTAGAGTTGAGCAGTGATGAGCTGGTGGTGCAGGAGACTGGGCTTAGAAGGTATGGCACTATGTCTCCATTCGCTGAAAAAATAAGTCGAAACATTATTTCGGCTGATTTATTATGAGAGAAAAATACTGTTTCGGTTGAAAAAACAAATTGAAAAGTACGGATTATAAGAGAAACGAACATGACAGTATGGCAGGCGCAGGAAAGACGAAAGAGTATGGGATTCTTGTGAGCCGTTGCGGTTGCAATGTTCCCAAGAAGGGTAAGATGTTCATTGCAAGATGGCGATTACACTTAACTCTGGCATTTCTTTGAAAATGAAGTTTCTAGCTCACTTATGAAGCTAACCATGTTTCCGTGAGAGGACAATGTGCCATACTGTCATCGCCCATCGACGCAATCCGCTGCAAAGTCTCGCGAGAAACGCTAAGCACAGAGACCGACTGATCGAGACTCGGCCGCTGAATTCAACATGGTCGGTTAGGTGCGGCGTCGCGGGCAGTCAGGGCGCTCTCTCGTACGAATCCGTGCCGTCTGTTTCACTTTCGTCACATTTGATTGAAACGCAACACGGAAGAACGGTGCATTGGATGGGGTGGCGATCAGGGGATTTTGGCCCTTAGCACGTCCATAGCCGCGCATCATTAGACACGACTTTTTGTTCGTGGTATATCGTCGTGGATAGTGTTTGTGACACGGGGACAGGAATATGATGCTTCCCTGCTGTGGACAGTGACGGCAATTGACAGGCACCACAATCGCACTACGAAGCAAACATATAAAAGAGAGAGAGAAAAAAAAAACAGATAACGTTTTAGAGGAAAGCGTGTCAATTTGAACCATTTAGGCCCATTTCAGTCCAAGGCCTAATACAGATGTGGCTGTTTTCAGGCCGAGGCCCATATTCTCATTTGCTGGGTCAACTTCGTCGTCCTCTCTGCGGCCCACAGACAAGGACACGGTGTTGACTATCTCATCGAGTCTGTTGACACTGCCAAGGCGGCCGGGCCGAGGCTTTCAAGCGCCGATCCCTCTCCCAACGCCGGAGGAGGAGATGGCCGTGCCGGCGCCCGCGAAGGTGGCGCGCTTGCTCGCGGCCTCTGCGGCGGTGCTCGTGCTGCTGTGGTGTGTCTATTTTCGCGGTGGGCTCTCGCTCGGCTCCCCCACTAACAAGGGCCTCATCTTCAACGTAAGACTCTTTTCTCTGCCGTTTCTTCCCGTGGACATAGGCAGGTAGCATTCGATTTCATGGCTGTAGAGGTCCCCGGGTCCTTGGTTTGGTTGGAATCTGATTGCCGTGAACCCATTCCCGCGTGGCGAACGGGGATCTGCTGTGGTCATACTCTTTTGGGTTCAACTACCACGGCGGAGATCGACCGGTATTAATGCCACATGGCGATTCATGGCTGCTTAGTTGCTTTTCTGTAACTTGCTAGGCTGTGCTGTGCTGTAATTACTGCTTGCTTGGCTCTAGTGGCCCTGGCCTATGGCAATCTAGCGTTGTAGTGTGCTCTCGTAGGTTTCAGGTGTTTGGAATCTAGATGTTATGTTTCACCATTTTACCTTGCATTACTGCTCTCTTGTTATTTGCTAGCCTAACCCAGGGAGGACATGTTTAAGTTGTGACATCCAATTGAAACGCTGAATTTGTTTCGCTTGTTATCCTAACCTATAATAATTTGGTCAATTTAAATTTGCTTATATGTTTAAGAGTAATGATCTGCATATTTTAAATATGACCAATTTCATTAATTTGAGATCGTTTGTCAGACTACAATAGGAATTTGTTAAGACTAGCAATCTGTCTATATCCCTATAGCTTCGGAGTTTTCATCACCAACATGAATGTGATAGGCTGACATCTAATTTATTGTTCTTATTTAGCCATATGTTCTTGAATCCAGAACTAGTATATCAGGGTACATTGCGATGAGAATTGGAGCTTAAGCCCTTCAAAGTTACAACTCTACGGTAAAAAAATCTCATAGACTTTATGAGGCCTGACGTTGTATAAATGTATATCGATTAGGATTTCCATCCAGCATTGTCAAGTTCCTTAGGTCTCTTTTTAACCAAAGTTTGTTACCTACTTTTATTGAAAGCATATGATTTGTTTTAAAACAAAACTGCTGGGGGTACCAGCTTTCAGTAAAGTAACAGAGCACTTGAACAAAATATAACTGGAGCTAGAAAATGTACAGAGGGGGAGCCAGCTAGTAATCATATTCTAAATATAAGAGGTCATATATTAATTGCCAATTATTTTAGCTTGAAAAAAAAATATGTACATTAGAGTTTAGATGAAGCATGAGGGGGGCATGAATCCTGAGATCCAGAGTGTTTTCCAGGACAGCATGGAGCAAGGAAAGCTCTAATTGAGGGCCGGTGTGCCGTAGCACTTTGTCAATTAGGGCAGCAGTAAATTATTAGGCTGAGCTGTTTTACCTTCACAAAAAACCAATGCATGGATCCGCATTGTAATTACTCTGTTTTGTACCTTTGCTACAATGACGCTGGGGCGCTCCTCGTCTTCGGTGCTGATGCATAAGTGAATTATTTTGTACAGAATCTCAGTCACGGAGTTTTAAATTTTATTTTCTGTCACCATCTTGCTGACACCCCAGATTACCCAAATCAGTTACTGCCAACGAAAGAAAAACCTAGATCATTTTCTTCTCATCAATAGGAAGCCAAGAAACCAGAAATCATTCACTGACATGGGGAATCCCTAGTTTTAATTTCAACAAAAAGGATCCTTAGACGCGTATGGTGTCATGGCTTGCCTCCCCCCACCCTGAAGGATAAGGTTCTATTTAAAATGTCCTAATTCCTAATGTAATAAGCCAGGTCTGTGCAGGTGCATCCTGTGCTTATGCTAATAGGATTCATCATCCTAGGGAGCGAAGGTATAGTACAAGTCCTTTTTTATTTACACGATGGTCTTGCCATCATGTGGCAGCATTGAACATTTGTGACCAAGCTGTTGCATTTGTCTGCAGCCATAATGGGCTACAAAATATGGCCATGGAGTCATGATGCAAACAAGATGGTTCACATGCTTCTTCATGCTGTTGCACTCTTCCTGGGTTCTGTTGGGATATATGCTGCCTTCAAGTTCCACAATGAAAGTGGAATTGATAATCTCTACAGCTTGCATTCGTGGGTTGGACTTGGAACTATCTGCCTGTACGGTATACAGGTGATGCACACAAACCCTTTTTATTTTTGTAACATTGTGAGCTATGAGGATCATAAAAAAAAAACTTTTGGCATGTGTAACAATGCAAGTATGATTGACATACTGCTTTATTCATGAGAATAGTGCTTTTTCCAGGTGCAAGCCTTGCACTGCTATAGTGCTATCTGAGTATTTGTCAGAATAAATTGTTCAAACTTTGCAATGGAAATATTATATGAGAATGAAATATATATGGTCATCCTAACTTCTAGCATGGCAATGTGGGCTGCAAACCAAACATCTAGAAATTGAACTCCTTTCCTTTCAGCTGAGCTTTGTAAGCATGCAGTGTTCTGTCCTCGTTCACAAAGGGTGATGTTTTTTGTTTGGTATAGGGCAGTAATTGATTTGCTGCTATTATTTTTTAGGAGAATTTTGCTGCTATTATTATTTGTAAGACATTTATTTATATATACAAAGCCCATTTCAGAATAAACTTGAGCCTTAATGCATTGATTTCATATTTCAGTGGCTACTTGGTGTTACAACCTTCTTCTTCCCTGGTGCTTTGCCAACAGTCCGGCGCAGAATGCTCCCATGGCACATTCGCGCTGGGCTTGTTGTCTACATACTGGCACTGCTTACTGCAGAGCTGGGTTTCCTGGAGAAGCTCACCTTCCTTCAGGCTGCCGGCCTTGGCAGGTACAGCTCGGAAGCTCTGCTGGTGAACTTCACAGCTCTTCTGATCCTACTGCTCGGCGCTTCTGTTGTTCTGTATGTCACCGCTCCAACGCACAACGAGCACACGCAGGGGTATTCAGCAGTGCACAAGCCCTGAACCACTGATACAGCCTCATCTGTTCCAGATTTCCAGTCGGTGTATCCTTGTATGAGTAAGAATTAAATCCAATCAAATTTTGTCCGCCCGAATTATGGAGACCCTTAATAACTAGTTCAGTTTAGTGGCGTGTAAATGTGTAATACTGTAAAATGCATTTCCCTCTTAACAATAGGACGAATACAAAGATCTACAGTGACCTCTTTGGGCCTCTGCCTGTTCCATTCTACCGATCTGCCAATAAAGCCTAGCGAAGAGAAGTACACGGTGACCTGATTTGCTGAAGTTTGTCCTAAATCAGATACGAATCCCTTACGATGATTACTAACTGAAATCTTCCACTAGCACATCCCAAACCAAATGATCCATGAGATTTTACTACATGTGATGGGATAAGGCTCACGACGAAGATGATCGCGTCCTCGACGCGCCCGGCAGAGCGTACGGCGTTGATCTGGCCTTCAATCTGCAAAGGAACCCTAAATTTGCTTTTAAACTACCCATGTTTTTCATTCTAAAAAACATGATAACTAATGCATTTAATTATTATTTAAATTACCCACAGGTCACATCTGCTATTATAGAAAGTAAACTAAAATAAGTTCAAATTTTCTAACTACAAATATAAGCTATCATAAAAGATAATTCAATACCCACAAAATACGTTATATGTATATTTCTAAATTGCACACTACTTCTAACACAGTTAAATTAAACTAATGATATATGTTATGTGCTACCATGTAGACCAAATAAACATGCACATATTAGGATAAATATTTGTTTTAACACTTTTATCAAATGTGAAAAAAGCTTTGTTTGATAAACCACATACCAACGATACTAACAATTTAATTAAGTTATATTAATACTCCAAGATAATAAATATTGTAAGATGTTACTTTAGCTAGGTTTATACATTTTGATGCATTATGTCATATGTAACTTAGTTTTGAGCATTCTATGTTTCGTAAAGCAATACTACTACACATGTGATTCTTCGGTATAGCAAATTCAACATCTTGAGTGTCGTGGTGTCGGTTAAAATGACTATTTATGCCATTGTAGTAATTATTAGTGGAGCCTAGGGAAAAATCTATTTTTAAATAAAATACAAAAAATATAAATAAAGATGTAATAAGCAATGAAGTTCCAACTTAACATATGGGTAAAAGTATACAAGAACTAATAAGATTAAAAGCTGAAAGTCAAAATATAGATTCATCATGTCACATAAATTAATGCAACAAAGCTGATATAACTTATACTCAAGTTTCAACTAAATACACATAAAAAATCCACAAAGGTGTAATACAAAGGATGACAACATATCTTAACACTACTAACGGGAGATCCTCAGAGCCTTCACCTTCGCAAGATTCATTAGAAAAAAGAGACACAACAATGTTCATAATAATTAGAAACATCTAGTCATTAATTTGATTTACTTTAAACGCCACAGAGAATTGCCCTTGAATCAATTCCATCTAAAAAATTTTCACACTTCTTCCACTATGAAAAGACATAAATAGCCCCCTAATCTACAACTGAACCACCAACCTTTATCATTATGTAAGATAATTTAAAGTAATCTTTAAATTTGCTTTTAGATTATCCACCTCTATCATCAAGAAAGATAATCTAAAGTAGAACGTTTAGTTTACATCTAAATTATCCATTTTTATGTTATAAAACATAATACTAAAAATATCCCTCAAACCTACATATAATTATCAATATAAGCTACTATTTGAAAAGTATTAAATAACCATAAAGAGGTGTGTATATATATGTTTCTAGATTACTCGGTTTTATCTAAACTTAAGTGTTATGTGTCACCATGCATGCCAAGTTTACATATGCATATATTAGCAGTAAATATATATTTATATAGTTTATTTATCACCATTGCAATGCAAGGACAATGAGAGTTCATTTTAAGCTATATTAAAACTCTATCTTTGTGACATTAAATTTTGAGTGTTATTTCTTTATATAAGTTTATACATGACTATACATCAACATTGGTAGTCCGACGGTAAGCACTTTATTTTTTTTATACAAATCAATAATACAACACATGTAATTCTTTGATAGAGTAAATTTAACATCTCTGGTGCTGTCATACAAGCTGAAACAACTGTTTATTCTATAGTGGATGAAGGTACAATAAAAATTGACCTAGAATCTAATAAGATATAAAATAAAAAATGAATAAAATAAAAAATAAAAAATGAATAAAAGGTACAATAAACACTAGAGTTTAAACTACGTGGATGAAGGAATACAATATAACTAATAAGATTAAAACTTAAAAGCTAAAATATAGATCCGTGATGTCACAAAAAGATATAACAAAAGCAGTTGAGTTGTGGAGCAACTCTACGTGTGGACAATTTGTTGAAAGTACAGCGGAACAGCGCTGGTCTGAGGTAGTAGTTGCGTGATTGCGTCAGTAGTACACGGCACTATGTATACCTTCAAATTAAGATGACTGGCTGGTTGCTTCATACTCCTTGATATGAATTTCTGTTAGTACTTAGCAGGTAAACATATGCGACGGGACAGGAGTAACACAAAGATGTATACTGCCATGTGAATTTTGGTAACAAGCCTCCCTTGTTCTATCTCTGCGAAATCTGGCGGCCAAAAAAGTTGGTCGATGAGCTGAACTAGCATTGTTGCCCAACAATCACACACGAATCGCTTACACTACTCACAAAGAAAACCTGCCACCAGTAAGGAGCATGGCGAACGCTCCACCAATAGGCAATAGCGATCAACGCAATTGTGCGTGGCATGGCTATTTGCATTGCCTAGCTCGACGCCGACGCATGCAGCGGGACAACGTACGCCTTCCTAAGCCGAGAAGTAGCTGAGAACGGCGTCCTCCCCTACCAGCCAGGCGGCCGAGCCACCGCCGACGTTCGTATCGGCATTGCCGCCGTCGACAGGCCGCTTGCCCTTCTCCGCCCACGCGGCCGCCGTCCACCGCTTCTGCTCGCTGTCCGCCCGCGCCTTCCCCTCTCCGCTGCGTGAAGAAGCCGCGGCAATCCGCGCGGCCCTCCTCTCGGCGCGCCGCTGGGCCACGTACTCCTCCGAGATGTACACGTCCATCGAGACGAATCTTTTGCTAGTTCTCCGAGAGAACGGTAGGTAGCTCGGTAGCCGTTGGGTTTGGGTTTGCCAAGTTTCGAAGGGTAGGGATGTGCAGCTGCAGCATGTGGCGCGGCCGGGATTTATCGGGAGCCGGGCGGGCGTCCAACCGGTGGGCACGGCCACGGTTTGGTTTCTCCGGCCTCCGGGCGCTCTCGAAACCAGCCGCGTCGCGCCACGGGCTTCCGCTCCCTCGGCCTCCGATTCTGCGAGCCAGAGCTGCCGGTTTCCGCCAGATGCGGCGAGGACCCGGGGGTCTCTCTCGAAACGGAACGGGCACTGTGGCAGTCGGGGTGCAGTGGTGAAGCTAGAGCCAAATACAGGGGGTGCAAGTAAAGTTTAAACTTTTAACAAAATTTTAGATATAGTTCGTAAATTTTGACGGTTTCATGATATTTTATAAAATATCATATTTTATAAATGTTACCGTATCCTATAACACGAGTTTGTACATATTTTGGTGATTTTTTTTGAGAGATCCGGATAGAAGCGTACTCTCATATACATGAGCCCACACTCATCCCTATAAACGCAGTCACATATACTTTATCCCTATAAACATCTCTGAAATACTAAGTTGGACTGACAAATCTCGAGATTGACGAAGTCATCGTAGATGTCTTGCTATTGACGTGCACATCTTTTACCAGTGAAGAAGTGGAACGGGAATGTCCACATGCATTATTTATCATGGCTCCAACTGCTTGCTATAGTGCACGAAGGCACCCAAGCCGGTGAAATAAAAAATAGTAGTTCCAATGTCTTCTCTAGTTTATTTTAATAAGATAGATAGAAATGGCTTTCTACTATAGTACACTGAGGAGCCAGATCCATAACTTAATCTAGCTGAAGCTCTGTCAAATGGGAACTTAGAAAAAAAAAGATGGGGTGCATAATTTTTTTTCGGTATATGATTTTGCACTGAAGCTAAAATACAAAAAATACGAGAAAAGCTAAAATACGTTGGTTTCAACAGTGAAGTATAATATACTTTTTTGCATGCAATTATTAGGACTTTGGCTTTGTTTAATCAACTGAGTATGATATGCTTGATAGCTGGTATGGGATTAAAACTCTTCTTTTGCCGCTCAACTTTTTGTTGGATCTGTGGGTGCATTAATTTTTGGCAAGGGGGTGCACATGTGGTAAAAAATAATAGTTAGCACTAAGTTTTAATTTTAGCGTGGGTGCATCTGCACCCAGGCCTTGTTTAGATTGAAAAAAAATTCAACCCGATGAATAGTAGCACTTTCGTCTTATTTGGTAAATATTGTCCAATCATAGACCAACTAAGCTCAAAAGATTCATCTCGTGATTTCCAACTAAACTGTGCAATTAATTATTTTTTTACCTATATTTAATACTCCATGCAAACGGCTAAAAATTGATGTGACGGAGAGAGTGAAAAAACTTGGAATTTTGAGGGTATTAAACAAGGCCCCAGTGTCACATACACAGCTTCGCCACGCGTGTGATGTGACCTGGGTCTCCGAGACGCCGAGACGACGGACGGACGTCTCTAGTCCACCGAGGCACGCGAGCTTGCGGGGCCCGGAGTGACGATTCCCTGTGGCCTGTGGATGCAAGTGAAAAAAAAAATTGCTCTGAACTTGGCGTTCGTATATTCTGCCTTTCCTTCACGAGAAAGAAAGAATCTAGCGTTCGTAAATCGTAATCGTACCAAATGTGGAGGCATCGCGAACTCGAACAGAGCATGTGAGTCGCGAACCATGGGCTCAGGTCGCAGCGCACCGACAGCAGGAAATGCAGAGACGGCAGAATATGCGTGAGACAGGTGTGAAACCCTGCCTAAAACCTGGTGTCAGTGCATGTGATTAGTGCTTCTTGGGCAATTTCAGGGGAGGCTAATCGCTTTTATCAGCGTACTACTACCAGCTAGTACCACCGTAGTTGAGTAGTTGAAGCCCTGTTCGTTTGGCCTGGAACGTAGGAATTTTATAGGAATTACACAGGAATCAGTTCAATTTCACAGGAAAAACGTAGGAACAGGGAAAAAATTCCGCATTCCAAACAGGCTCTTTCAGTCAACGAACATTATTTTTATTTTTCTCTCACAATAAATCAGTCAACAGTACTTTCAGTCATGGCTTATCAGCCAAACGAACAGGGATTAGGTTGCCTAATTCTGCCACAAAATGCAAAAGCATGAAGACTGACGATGACTCGTCTTGTCCATGGTTTTTGTGTACGTGCCCAGCGCCTGAGTATTTGCTGGACTGTGCTCCAAGCTAAAACCGCGAATCCCCGGGCGCTGTTGGGTTCTGACTTCTGAGACCCTCAGCTGACAAGTGACAACCCTTCATATTTCACCTGATGAATCTTCACAAAAAAGAAGTTAGGAATATGTTTGTTATAGGACTCTTATAACATTGGTATTTGCTTATACCCACACCTCAACATTCTTTTTGCTAGAGAGCACTCTTCAGTTATGATAATTAACTATTATTTACACTATATGCATTAAAATAATACTGGTTTCTAGGAGTGCAGGGAGCACTATGCCGTTATCTATTCTACCCTAACCCTTAATAGTTGTCTAATGATTACAAATTTTGCATATAAAGTGAGATAAAGACGAACGCTATATCAGAATTGTAGAGATCTACGACATTATAGTTGACATGTTTTTTTTAAAAAAATATTTATTACCAAAAAATAAGTTCTCATATTTTGGAAATTCAAAAATTAGGATTTTCAAATGACCTTGGATGTTGATATGGTATCTAAAAAAGTTATACTTCCTCTGTTCCAACTGTAAATCATTCTGTTTTTTCTAGATATATAGTTTTTTTTTCTAGATTGAAGGAGTGTACATTCTGCCCTATGAATTGAATACCGTGCTAAAGAGCACATGACAGACAGGTTAAGCCTGTTCGGTTGGCTGGTTCGTATTGTTGCTGGTTTGTGAAGAAGTACTGCTGGCTGGTTTGTGTGAGAGAAAAATACTATTCCGGCTGAAAATTTACGATCGTTTACGACAAGCCGTAGCCAAACGAACAGCTGGTTCCACCCAAATAATTTTCTGGTCTATCCTATGCGCATTACGCCGTTTTTTCAGACTCGGTTTAACTGACAGCATCAGTTGCATGCAAGGTGGTACTGACCGGTGACAGCTGAATTTGGAAAAGGAAAAGAAAACAACTATCATCCATTGTTATAATTAACTGATTGCTACAAAGGACAAAGCGTTTACCGGCATCTCTTATCTCTTATATATACATGAATGCTCGAGTCCGTCACCAACACAGAGACCAGAAATGTACTGCGGTAAACTATAGATCATAGATGGAAAACCGTCGGTACTCGGTACCGTGCGTGGCTAATAATGAAGCCAATCGATCCTTTTGCCCCCATCCTAACTGATTAAGCCATTTGCTCCAGAATAGTTTTTGCTGTGAAAACCAATACAAAAAAAAATTGGCTGTCAGGATAGTAACAGCATGGGAGGAAAGGTCGATGAGCCACTGTAATCTCTTGTTTCAACTGTCGTCAGTCGTCGACGCTCACTATTAACAATGCTCCAAGGTGGGAAGGCAGCGAAACAGGAATAGACTTTTTTTTTGCGAATTATAAGAACAGGAGGGGGAAATTTTGCACATAGTTTTCGGTATGGCCGCGTTTAGATGCCAATTTTTTTTGATTTTGGGTACTATAGCCCGTTTGTTTGTATTTGACAATTAGTGTCTAATTATGGACTAATTAGGTTCGAAAGTTTCGTCTCGCGATTTCTCACCCAACTGTGCAATTAGTTTTTTTTTCATTTACATTTAGTACTCCATGCATGTGTCGCAAGATTCGATGGAATGGATATTGAGTAAATTTTTTTTAAATCAACTCAAAGGAGGGAGGTCGTGAGTCGTGACCTCCCCAGTCAGCAGTCAGTGTCAGTCTGTGACTTGTACCTGACGCCGTTCTGTATCCATCTCGCGCTTTGCTTTCTGCTGCCAACCTTTGTTTCTTTTCAGTTCCCCAAAGGTGTTGTGTCCCGTGTCAATCGAGCAAGCCCCGCATCCGTCTCCAAACATCTTTCTTGGTTTTGCTGGTCGGGTTGTTGAAGAAAGCAGTGGGAGATCATCAGAGATGGCCGAGGAGGCCAAGAACACAGGGGCGGAAGCGGTACCGACCAACGACATCGCCGAGGAGAAGACGGCCGCGCCGGCGCCGGAGGTGACCCTCGTCATGGTGGAGAGTAAGACTAGTTTTTAATTTTGATTGTGGCCACACCGGCTTCCGCAGATCGTATGAACATGATACATGAACTGCACGAGTAGATATGGCCTCGATTGTGTTTCCATGATGAGTTAATTCGCAAGTTTTGCTTCGGAAACAGAGGGTTAGCATTTCTCGTTGAGCTTGAGGAGGGTGCAGTTAGACACTGACGGACCTCTGAATATAGTAGCCATATAAAATTTATGGTTTGGCACTTCATGGCAAGATTACAATTTTTTAAACCGTAAGAATCTGAATTATGACAGTCTAGAAATAAACACTTAAGAATCTTAGAGGATAGCATGAATGCAATGCAGCACAATTTACCTGTCAGCAATACCAAAATATTTCGTACGTTCATTATATTAGCACAATTTATCAGTAGCAATACCACAATTTACCCCTTGATGATAAACGTGCCAACCTCTTCTCTTGCCTTTTGGGACGACAGATGCGGAGACGCCTGCAGCTACAGCCACAGGTGGCTCACGCGACAGAGGTAGTGTGTGCTCTCTACTCTGAATCCACCGAGGAATCGCACGGCGTTGTCCTCACTCTTGTCTCGTTTATATTCAGACGCGTTTCTCACCCGGGTCGTGACCGCGAAGAGGACGTCGTTCATCAGGGCCTGGGAGGAGAGCGAGAAGGCCAAAGCCGAGAACAGGCGAAGTCCTCTCCCTCCCTCTCGTACGGGTCATGAAATGCCTTTTGCAGTCTCCAATCCTTGGGTCTGAAATCTCCGTGTGGCGCAGGGCGGCCAGGAGGCTGGCGAGCGTCACCTCCTGGGAGAACTCCAAGGTCGCGGAGATGGAGGCCGAGCTCAAGAAGATCCACGTGAGTCGCATGCACCAAAAACTACCGTCATGGTTTTTTTTTTTTTTACCGAACCGCCGATGTAAATGTAATGCCTGCGTAGTTCAACGGAAGGAACGGTGTGTGCGTACGTGCAGGAGCAGCTGGAGAAGAAGAAGGCGGCGCAAGCAGAGAAGCTGAAGAACAGCGCGGCGGCGTTTCACAGGGCCGCCGAGGAGAAGCGCGCGGCTGCCGTGGCGCGGCGCGGCGAGGAGGTCATCGCCGCGGAGGAGGCGGCCGCCAGGTACCGCGCCAGGGGGCAGGCGCCCACCAGGCTCTTCAGCCTCGGGCTCTTCGGCAGGGGGTAGCCGGACCACACGCCGCTGCTGATTACGTTGCCTCCTCCGCCCTCGCGGTTGCTTGTCCTGTGTCCTTGCCTCCTTTTGGTGTTGTGGTGCTGGTTCTGGTTCTGGCGCTGGCAGCCTGGCACACAGAAGGTTTGCTTGGGCTTTTGGCCTCCTTGTTCAAACATCTCGTGTACATATATACGTTGCTGCACCTATGATGGCTATGAAGCTGGTACTTTTTTTTAGGTGTGTTTGGTTACTTTCGTGACACTGCATCCTATATCCTATATGAGTGGATGTATTAGTCTGAAAAAATATTATTTGGTTGGTTGCATGGTAAATGTAGTAATCTGCTATGAGGATATTTGGTTGTCTGTGTGGACAGATATGAGGATGACATATGTCAAGCACAAGCTGCATTGTATCCACTAGCTAGGATGGTTAGTGAAGCTCATTTTGAGCATATTTGCCGGGCCGGAACAAAGGACGTATTTTTTGCATTCACTCATGAAGGTGGCATCCACTCAATATGTAAAAAGACATACTTTTTACTTAGATTATATGAATCCACCTGCCAGAATGAAGAGGATACAATCAACCAAACACATCTTTGTGTACCATTAGATATGGATGACGTATGTAGTCGCTAATGCAAGTTGTAGTTACAAGTTACATTATTATAATGCTTTGTAATGAATCTGTCAGGAATGTAGGAGAATTTGAGCGTCTTCTACTTTTGGGGGGCTTGGGTATAGGCTCTATTGTATCTATGTATTTGACCTACATGCATGCACAGTTACTCAGGCGACTTTTTTTTTTTGAGCGAAGTTACTCAGGCGACTTGTGATGGGATACAATGTCAAAACGACACAAAAAAACCATTTGTGGGTTATTTGAACACTATTAGGTGCTTTAAGAGCCACAATATCAGGGGACTATATATGTGGACCTTTTCCTACTATTTGCAGACTTACCATTGTGTCAACACCCATGTAATGTGCCACATGAGTGAAATTGCCTTCAAAACCATCTTATGGGATTATTTATACAACTTTCAATAGTTTAAGGGGTCCAATAGTTATGGGGTTAAGTAGACTTTTTCTTTTACTAACGAGAGAGAGAAGTGAGAAAACAAGAATAAAAAGGAGTCCTCCCACCCGAGGACACACCCAAAATACAAAAACTATAAAAATACTAGAAACAACTGGCTACCCCGAAACTAGAACATACGTCTCTATAATAGCCCTAATTAGGAGCTCTCGGAGATCTTTAGCTCCAGATGAGCACTATAGGACAAACTCACCATCCTCCTACTACCTACAGGATTGTTATGGCATTTGGCCTTATGCCATTAAAAACATAGTCATGCGGTGCTTCCACATTTTCCATACCAGCCAGTGCCGGCCCTAAGGGGGGGCAGGAGGTGCGATTGCCGGGGGGCCAGGCCGAATGGGGGCCCAGGCGGGCAGCAAGCCAGCAGGCATGTTTAATGCAGCAGCCAGGCAGCCAGCAGGCCAGCAGCGCCGCACAGCCCGTCCCCCGTCGGCCTCTCAGTGCGCTGGCCGCTGGTGTTTCTTTTCAGAGCCCGTGGCCTTTTGTCTTCCTTTTCAGCAATCAGGAGTTCAGGACTCAGGAGCCCGCGCCGCCGCCAACGCCGCGCCCGCACAGCGTGACAGTGATTCAGCGAATCAGCGATTGGCCGATCGCTACTTCGTACAGACTTCCGCGAACGGCGAGACGCAGCGTCGATCGAACGATCACCACGCAACAAGGGCACAAGGCAGCCGAGGGCCCGAGGCAGGGCTCGACGAGGACGACGAGTCGACGACATCTGAAGATTTATCTTGGTTATTGCCTTATGCCCTTTTTGTGATTTGTGAATCTTGGTTCTGAATCAGTTCATATCTAAATTGTCTAGGCTCTAGGGTTTTTTTCTTGTTCAAATTTTGTCTAGTACTCTGTACTCATATAGTCATGTTTTTTCTTATAATTTAGGTCAGGTGTAAGAATTTTAGAATGTTACCTAAGAAACATTTATCAGGGGCTGCGAAAAGAAAACGGAAAAGACAAGAAGAACAGTTTGTTCAGTCACAACAAGGTGCTTTAGATAAGTTTTTTTCAGCTTCAAGTAGTGTTGTGCGTGATGACAACCCTATAGATGCACCTGATAATCAAGAAGAAGAGCAACAACAAGTTAATGATAATTTAAGGGAACAACTTGATGCTATAGATAATGAAAATTTACAGCCTTTCTCTCAACCTGAAAATTCAATTGATGATGTGCAACCTTCTATTCATGATGTCTTTGATCCTAGAACTGGGGAGAATCTTAATAATAAGGGTAGAGATATTTTGATTGAAAAAGGACCAATGATAGAATTGAATCTTGAGTTCCCTGTTGATGCTCACAATAGACATTTTTCATATGCTTACTACTCCAGAAAGTTAAGCAATGGTGAGGTGGTTGATAGAAAATGGTTGGTTTACTCTAAACATGTGGACAAAGTTTTTTGTTTTTGCTGTAAATTGTTCAAATCAGATCAGAACAAAAGTTTGGTAGCTCACGATGGATTGAGGGTCTGGAAACATCTTAGTTTAAGACTCAAGGAACATGAGAATAGTGTTGAGCATATAAGAAACATGAATACTTGAAATGAACTTAGGCTGAGGTTGAGCAAAAATAAAACAATGGATGATGATTTGCGACGAGAAATTGCAAAGGAGAGAGAGCGTTGGAGACAAGTTTTAGTAAGAATCGTTTCTGCTGTCAAGTTTCTTGCTAAACATAATTTGGCTTTCCGAGGGCAAAATGAGAAACTATATCAAGCTAACAATGGTAACTTTCTGGGCACAGTTGAAATGATGGGTGAATTTGATCATGTGATGCAAGACCATATTAGGCGGATTCAAAATAGTGAGATTCATCATCATTACCTTGGGCATAAAATTCAGAATGAGATGATTTCTCTTATTGCAGATTGTGTAAAACAAACTATATTAAAGATCATTAAGGATGCCAAGTATTTTTCTGTGATTTTAGATTGTACTCCAGATGTGAGCCATGAAGAATAAATGACTCTAATTATTAGGTGTGTGAATATATCGGGGAATGTTCCAAGGGTAGAGGAGTTCTTCCTAGAGTTTTGAAGGTTGATGACACATCAGGATTGGGCCTTTTTAATGAATTAAAGAGTGCATTGGACTCTCTTGGTTTGAATATTGATGATGTGAGGGGTCAAGGGTATGATAATGGTTCAAATATGAAAGGGAAACACCAAGGTGTTCAGACGCGCTTGCTTAAAATTAATCCAAGAACACTATATATGCCATGTGCATGTCATAGTCTGAATCTTATTCTTTGTGATATGGGAAAATCTTGCAGGTAAACTATTATTTTTTTATATGTTATACATTGTTTTCATATAATATGCCATTATTTGGGATCTTACTATTTGTGATATTTGAAATCTTGCAGGCAAACTATTTCTTTTTTTGGCATTATCCAACGTATATACACCCTGTTTGCAAAATCTACCAAAAGGTGGAAGATTTTGGTTGACAATGTCCCAGGATTGACAGTTAAGTCATGATCTAATACTCGCTGGGAAAGCCGAATAAAAAGTGTTCAAGCTATTAGATTCCAAACTCCTCAAATAAGATCAGCTTTAATAGCGCTAGAGAAGGCTTCAACTGATGACCCAATGGCAGTTAGTGAATGTCAATCTTTGGTGAGTGCAGTTGAGAATTTTGAATTTATAGTTGGTTTGGTTATCTGGCACGATATTTTATTCTCTATAAATAAGGTTAGCAAGAAGTTGCAATCTAAAATTGTGAGTATAGATGCTACTCTCAAATACATTGAAGGTGTCATATCATGTTTTAAGAAGTACAGAGATAAAGGTTTCACTTCTAGTATGGATACAGCAAAAAACATTGCATCTGAATTGGATATAGAGCCAATATTTCTTACAAAACGTCAACGAAAGAGAAAGAAATATTTTGATGAACAAGATGACCAAGACGAGGAAATACAACAGTCTGCTGTGGACTCCTTTAGAAGAGAGTACTTCCTAGTTATGATTGATTCTGCAATTGCTTCATTGACTAGTAGATTTGAGCAGATGACAGCATTTGATAATGTTTTTGGGTTCTTGTTCAACTCAGAAAAATTGAAATCCTTGGATGAAGCTGATCTTTGGTTGCGCTGCAAGATTTTTGTTGAAAATTTTTCTCATGATAACTCATCCGATGTTGAGATCAATGATTTTTTTTCAGAATTAAAGGTGCTGCAAGTGACTTTGTCAGATTCTTTGATGTCGGCGCCAGAGATTCTGAAGTTTGTTATGGATGCAGATTGCTATCCAAATATTTCAGTTGCCTATCAAATTCTTTTAACTGTACCTATGACTGTAGCTTCGGCCGAAAGAAGTTTCTCAAAATTAAAGTTGTTGAAGAACTATTTGAGATCAACTATGTCACAAGAAAGGTTAAATGGCTTGGCTATGTGCACCATCGAGAAGGATATCTTAGACACTATCGATCTCGATACCATTCTTGATGATTTTGCATCAAGAAATGCCCGAAGAAGTATCTTTTTATAAGAAGCAGTGAATATGATGGAGTTCTATTTTTCTTTAAGATAATCATATTAGTTCTAGAAGTACAAATATATTGCTCTTTTAGTCTACGTTGTTTCTCGCTCTCGATAATTATCAGACATATTAAATTAAAAATATATTATTGGATTTGTTTTCCCTATACAAGTAAAATTGGCCTATATATTCTAAAATTTTATGGTCTAGAGGGGCCGCCGCGACGAGTTCGCCAGAGGGCCCTCAAAATCATAGGACCGGCACTGCATACCACTAGGATGATGAGAGAATTGAGGCCTTTTGTGAGTTCATTTGGCAATGTTTTTATTGCTTGGCACCACCAACATGGAAACC
Organism: Miscanthus lutarioriparius; assembly: GCA_904845875.1. NCBI lineage: Eukaryota > Viridiplantae > Streptophyta > Magnoliopsida > Poales > Poaceae > Miscanthus > Miscanthus lutarioriparius. Next base: position 103,637,512 of record CAJGYO010000002.1, on the reverse strand, counting down.
TACCGGTGTTGGCATGAGGCGCTTGAAGTACTAGGCCTAACTTCTAAAGAACTACCGTCCAAGTTTGACGGGCGAAACGCATGAGTCAAGAATGTGTTTGATGGATTCTTCAATTTGATCATAAAGAGGATATACAACCATGCAACAAAGATCACACTTGGCAAGATGATAAAGAATGAAGAACACAGTCCAAGTTTGACAGGCGAAACACATGAGTCAAGAAGGTGTTTGATGGATTCTTCAATTTGATCATAAAGAGGATAGACGACCATGTGAGAAAGATCACTCTTGGCAAGATAATGAGGAATCCAACATGGATTTTTCACTGCAAGCCAAATGAAAATTTTGAAGTGTCCAAAATTTTCAAACGCTATTCTAAGGTGTGAAGCGAACCCTTCTCAAGAAGAAGGCACTATATGCAGACATTCATTCCTCTTAATTAGAGCCACATAGGCAAGCTTAATTTCACTCAAGGAAACATACAAATCCTATAACAATCAATGTGAGTTGAGCGGGTGAGTCCAGTGGTGGACCCAGAAATTTAACCGAGCCTGGGCGAAGTCTAAGACAACTGTCGGATATCTATACCCAGGTATTCGAGCCAAACGATTAAAAAGCATCATGTTGCCTTATCCGATGGTTAAAGACGCAACTACGGCCTCGTCCATCTCCAAGGATGAGGTTCCCGCCTCGTCCAACCCCCGGGGGCCAGGTACTGGCTGACTTTGTGGCCAAATGGACCAGGACCCAGATGCCACCGGTGGTCATCGATCAGGATTACTGGACGATGTATTTTGAGGGATCACTGATGAAGAAGGGCGCCAGCATCAGGCTAGTTTTTGTTTCCCCCTCAAGGTGCGCATGAGGTGCGCAATTCGCATCCACTTCCTGGTTTCAAATAATGTGGCTAAGTACGAGGCACTCATCAATGGCTTGCACATCGGCATTGAGTTAGGCATCAGATGGCTCGACGTCCGAGGTGACTCGCAACTAGTCATCGACCAGGTCATGAAGGAGTTGAGCTATCACAATGTCAAGATGGCCGTATATTGTCATGAAGTCCGGCAGTTGGAGGACAAGTTCGATAGACTCGAACTCAACCATATCTCGAGGTGGGTCAATGAAGCAGCCGACACATTAGCGAAGATGGCATCAAGCCAAGAGCCAGTCCCCACCGGCATCTTCGCTAGCGACCTACACAAACCCTCGGTCTGATACGAGGAACCAGAACAGACCAGCAACGAGCCACCAGTTCTGGGCTCGGGGGCTGACCGACCTTCAGTTCCATTCGACCCAGAGGTCATGGAACTCGTCGAAGACCTAGTGGCGGAGCTCGACCCTCCGACCGACTAGAGAACACCTTATCTCGATTGCCTCCTCCATGAGGTGCTCCCTGCTGACAAGACGGAGGCCCGATGGCTCTCGCGTCGCGCCAAGTCCTTCGTCGTCATCGAAGGGGAGCTCCACAAGTGCAGCCTCACCGGAATCCTACAGCGCTGCATCCCCGCCGAGCAGGGAAAGGACCTGCTGGGAAGACATCCATGGAGGGGTCTACGGACATCACACCGCACCTAGAACCTTGGTCGGAAACACATTCTGGCAAGGTTTCTACTGGCCAACCATGGTGGCCGACGTCAAGCGCTCTAGATGATCCCCATCACATGGCATTCGTGGTCTGGGGGCTCAACCTGGTAGGGCCCCTCAAGAGGGCGCCTGGGGGCTTTACGCACTTACTTGTCACCGTGGACAAGTTCACGAAGTGGATAAAGGCTCGGTCGATCACCGTGATCAAATCCGAGCAGGCCATGTTGTTCTTCACGGACATCATCCACCAATTCAGAGTCTCGAACTCCATCATAACCTACAACGGCACACAGTTCACGGGGAAGAGATTCCTTCAGTTCTACGATGACCATCACATCCGCGTTGATTGGGCTACCGTGGCGCACCCCCGCACGAACGGACAGGTAGAGTGCACAAACGGCATGGTCCTACAAGGCCTCAAGCCTAGGATCTTCAACCATTTGAATAAGTTTGGCGGACGGTGGGTCACCGAGCTTCCTGCGGTACTCTAGAGCCTAAGGACGTCTAGCAGCCGGGCAATTGGTTACACGCCATTTTTCATGGTCTACGGCTCTGAAGCCATCCTCCCAACTGACCTCGACTACGGAGCGCCGAGGGTCAAGGCCTATAATGAGCGGGGAAACGAAGCATCTTTGGAAGACGCCATGGACCTAGTTGACAAAGCGCGTGACATCACCCTGCTTCGTTCGGCCAAATATCAGCAGGCGCTGCGACGGTACCATAGCCGACGCGTGTGGGGTCGTGCCTTCGGCGTAGGCAATTTAGTCCTTCGCCGCATCTAGAGCAAAAAAATCGCCATAAGCTTTCAGCGTCGTGGGAAGGACCATACATCATCGCAGAGGTACTCTGACTCGGCACCTACAAGCTCAAGACTGAGGACGGCAAAGCCATCACCAATGCCTGGAACATCAAACAGCTACGTCGTTTCTACCCTTAGTCTTCCAAGTTCCAATCAAACTAAGTGATGTTTATGCAAAAACCGAAAAATGTTACCTCCTATCGGGTTCGCTTCCGATCTAATCGAACTACAGTAATACCCAACCCCAGCAACTACCCGAGGGCTGATAGGAGTACATATACTCAGTAACATTTCCTCATTCGACACTTCTTTTTTATGACGAGACCTAGAAATAAGAATTGCCAAAAACTAACGATGAGTAAAACTAGTCGGAATGCAAAAAGCCTACACCCCGACGGCTACAGTATCGCTTGCTCACCAGCGTGATCATTACTTAGTTGCTCGCAACCTAAGTTTCTAATGCCTTAACATAAAACAAGGGTCGGATCGCAATGAACTTTATATATATATATAGAGAGAGAGAGGGGCCAAACAACATTTTCGGCCATAATAAAAGTCTTTACAGAAAGACCGACGCCAGACTCACCTATCTAATTAAACATTCTTGGGCAGGATGTCTTCTTTAAACTTCTCCGCCAGGCCCCACGCCGGGAGCTCTGCTTCCGCCTCAATTTCGTCCAGCTCGGCGTCAGTGTAGCCAGGCGCGAAGCCCTCACTGATCACTGGCAAGTCGATGTCGATTTAGAGGGAGCGAGCGATGGCGAACACACAATGGACATCGGTGTGCAGGGCCTCCCTTGCGAGCGTGCTCGCCCGATCCGAGATCTGGGTAACCTAGACTGCGAGCAAGCTCATCTCCTTGGCCGGGGTGACCCCGAGGTCATCGAAGACCAACCTGACGGTAGCGCGTAGGGCCTCGTAGTTGTTGCTCTCCGACTGGAGTTGACCCCGCACCTCGGAGAGTTGCCTCTGAAGGGCTGCCCAAGACAAACACCAAAGGGTGTCAAAAAATCAACTTTGAATGACAACCAAAAAGGTAACCTGAGCCTCACCATTAACTTGCTCCTCGAGGACCATCTTCTCCCTCTAGAGCGCGCCAACCTCCCCGACCAAGGCGGCGCCCAGGCCCTCGGCATCTTTCTTCAACTTTTGCTCATTTTCGAGCGCGCGCCGAGCAGAGTCAAGGGCCGAGCGGAGTCGTCCAAGCTCCATGGCATCCTCCCCGGCCTTGGCGACCGTAGCCTTCAGCTTGTCCTCGGCCTCATCGGCGTGTTGATGGGCTTCCCATTCCTTGGTCTGGAGGCTCACCACTTCCTCCTGCAGCTGTGGTACTTTGGCAGCAAGCCCCTAGACCTCCCTCTCGCGATGGAGGAATAGGGACTTCTCCCGGCTGCGCATCGCAAGGGACTATGAAAAAGTTAGGTTAGAATCATATAAACAAGGCTCGAAAGTAGAAAACGTGAAGACACTGCAAACCTGGCCGGCCAGGGTGATGTCATCCTTTAGCACCCCCAACGCGTTGGTCAGGGAGCGGACTACAGACTCAAGTCCCGAGCGCACGCTTGTCCAGTCCTTCTCCTCCGTCAGGTCATCGAGGGTGAACACTGAGTCGCTCGGGTCCAGCCGCCTGGCCCATCGGAGCCGGCCTCCTCCCCATGCGAGTGGATCATCGCCCAGACGGACAAGGGACCAGGAGGACTTAGCCCCAACCGAGGGGTCAGCCATGGCAACCGTCGGCGGCGGCCCAATGGGGGCCGACGACACCCCCTCCGTCACCAGCGCTCCCTCAGGAGTGGACCCTCCGTTGACTGAGGAGGCTGGTAGCTTAGGATTCGAAGTCCGAGCCATCACTTCTCCCGCAGGGGACGCCTCGGTCGTGCCTCCTCCCGTCTGCCCCACCTCGGGCGCATCGACCGGTGCGAGCACATATTCCACGAGCGCCTCCCCCAGCACAATTGGCGCCTCCGCCTCCCCCGCTTCCTCAGGCCGCGCCGTATCCGCCTCGACGCCATCACGGCGCACCCCCAGCACCACGCCAGCCGGCTCTTAGGGGGTTGGCCGACATGCCAGGATCTTCTATGGCGCCAACGTCAGGGGTCTGTGGGGGCCAGTCCTACGGAAAGCACCAACATCACACAACGAAGCCCGAGAACACAGCAAAAGGACAAAGAAGTCGTTAACTCACCTCGATGCCATTACCCGAGATCATTTCAGGGGCTGGCCACTCGACTCCGACTCTGCCACGTCGGTGATTGGCTGCTTCGATCCCCCGATAGGGTCGGTCGGAGCAGGGCGAGCTTGCTCTCCAACCTCAGGGGCGCCTCCTCCCTCGCCGATCTGGGAGGCACATCGGGGTCAGTCGGAGCGGGGCAGACTTGCTCCGCCAACCTCAGGGGCACATTCTCCCCCGCTGATCTTGGAGGCGCGCCCTCCTCAGTTCGCGCCGGGGCATGCTGTGGAATCAGGGTCAAGTTGACCTACCCTACATCGACCTGCCCATCCTCGAGCACCAGCACGCCCGATGAAATGTTGAGGTCCTCCTCCTCTTCCTCCTCCTCATTGTTGTCGCTCTCCTCCAAGCCTTACCGACGCCCTCCACGCTGGAGCCTCCCTCGCTCCTTCCTCGCCTTCTTCCGATCCTTCTTCGCCTTCACTGCCTCAGCCGCGACATGGTTTGACACCCTCCGCGCCGCGTCCTTTGGGCGATGAGGCCGGGCTGCAAATCTTGGTGGTTAGAATTTGAGAACAGAGGAGGGTCGACCAACAAAAGAAACTCAAAGAAGGCTTACCAGTTCGACGAAACCTGCATCCGATCGCATCGCGGGATGCCCCGGGACCGGGTACACCGGGGCAAGATCCATCGACGGATCCGTCGAGAACTCCATCGCCTCCTTGAGGTGTTGTGCCATTTCGCCGACGCTGAGGGCCTCACCGACGACCATCAACATCCCTTCAGGCACAGAATATGGCGTCATCTTATACATCGGAAGGGCACGCGCCATCAGTGACGCCAGCCTCCTAACGTGGTATGCTCCGATGACACCGGTCCCACGAAGGCCACGGCGCTTCAGAGTCATGATGGCCTTGAGCTAGCCACCGAGCCTCTTCTGCTCCTTCTCGATGGGCCCGTATCTCCACGCCCCCAGCACCTCCTCGATTAGGCGGACGGTGAAGATCGGCAGGGGGGCGTCGTCGGCGTTCTTCAGGTAGAACCAGAGCTTATGCTACCCCTTGTTGGACTTCAACAAGGGGATGAACATATACTCCAACACTCGGCTACCCCACAGACGGATGCTCGCATACCCCATCGGCACTGCCAGGTTTGCTTCTTCTTCTCCTTCTTCTGCAGCTCGACGACGAAGAAGTACTTCCATAGCTCGAAGTGGGGCTCGATCCCTAGATACCCATCGCACAGCGCGACGAAGGCCAAGATGTGCTGAATCCTATTGGGATTCAGATGCTGCAGCTCCAGCCCATAGTGGTGCAGCAGCCCTTGGAGGAATCGGTGGGGAGGAGTCGCGAACCCCCGCTCGTGGAAGGGGATGAAGGAGACGACGTAGCCATCGGGCGGTGACGGCGCTTCCTCGAATCTAGGTACTATCCACTCATTCACCATGGTCCTTGCACAGAGAAGGCCCTTCTTGACTAGACCCTCCATGCGCACATGGAGAACGTTGGAGCGAGGCCACGGCTCCATCGAGGAACGAGGATGGCAATGCAGAAGATTCAGCGGCAGCGTAAGGCTAGACAGCGAGAACTTCACCGGCGGTGGAGCAGAAATAGGGAAACAAAAGGCTAGGACAAGGGAGCGAAAGGCAGAGAGATTGGAAGGGCAAAGGATGTGGCTGCGTGTACGGAGGCTGAGGAGAAACCACTTCGTTTATAAGGTAAGGGCAGAACGGGCAAGGGGCGAACCGTCCACCTAAATTAACGCCCCATACACCCCACCAGATCCATTTCCTTCGGGGCCCGAGCCCTCATTATTTCTCATAGCATCAGTCGCCTCGCCACCTCGAGAGACGAGCACATGCCTATCCCAATCTTCCCCGCGAAGGATCCGTCGAGCGATGGTTCGACTTCAAAGGCCACGGGCCACCGTAGGTAAGAGGTAAGAGGGATACGGAGCTGAAAACGCTCCTACGGCCTGTTAACACCTAGGAGTTCAAAGGTTGGCCCACTAGTGGGTTCACGGCCACTCTAGGGCACCTTAGAGTGAGGGGAGGTTCAGGACAGGCCCACTAGCGGCCAGTACCCAAAGCGCGCGAAGCGCCACGGGCATCCTAACCCTCGTTTCGAGTCTTAGATGATGTAAGGTCCATGATTTTTTCCAGAAAGAAAGGCATCGAGCCCTTGGACCAGTTAAATGGATCCGAGAACTATATGAACCAACCATCAAGAATCTAGAGTCAGTCACCAGCTGACCTCGAACCGGGCCTCCACGAAGGGGTGCCGGGGCTCTACTTGAACAAGCCCGTTAACAACTCACCGAGCACCATGCTCCGTCTAGCGAGGAAAGCACGACCTAGCTCAGCCCCTTCGTTCTAGCGAATGAACACTTGAGGGATGACGATCACAAGATGAACCGACCCCCTGACCGAGCCCCTGCTACGCGTGGGCGCTCGGCATCGCAAGAAGACCGAACACGCGGTCGCAGAAAAACGACGAGCATCATACGCAGCTTGCCATCCTGCAAAACGACAATAACAAATAGTACTCCCATGCACCCTTAGGCAATGGACCGCAAAAAGCCTTTGTAGGAGTGTCTCACTCCTCCAAAGGCTCGAGGGCTACACCCACCAGGTGCACTCGCGCGTACCCGGTGGAAAACGAATTATTGGCGTGTCTCCTCCCTAGTGGCTGAGCACCGTGTCCACTTTTGCCAATCTCCCATGTAGAGGCTTGGTATCTAAATCCTACTCGGTTACCCTACACGGTATAACTAACCAAGGGAAAAAACATCAAAGTTCCAATAACGACCCGCCTCCATGGCACAACGGCCACAGGAGCAACAAATCATGAAAAAAGCCTTTTGCAGGAGTGTCTCGCTCCTCCGAAGGCTCATGGGCTATTGTCGGATATCTATACCTGGGTATCCGAGCCAAAGGATTAAAAAGCATCACGTCGCCTCATCCGATGGTTAAAGACGCAACTACGGCCTCGTCCGACTCAAAGGACGAGGTTTCCGCCTTGTCCGACCCTCGGGGGCCGGGCCACGTCCCGTCCAACTCCGAGGACGAGGTTTCTGCCTTGTCTGACCCCCGGGGGCCGGGCCACGTCTTATCTGACGTCGAGGATGAGGTTTCCGCATCATCCGACCCCCAGGAGCCGGGACACGCCTCGTCCGGTCCCACGGGGAGGACCCCGCCTCGTCTAACCCCCGGGGGTCGGATTCTGTCTCGCTCGGCTCCTAGGGAGAGATTTTCGCCTCGCCCGATCCTTTGGGGATCGGATCTGCTACCGGACCAAAGCAGTGGTCCAGGGGTAGGGCTCGCACCGCTTCAACCACTATGGCATGGAAGCGCACGCCCGAGAGCACGTCTCTAACGTGTCCTGATGCGACTGGTGGTCGCATTGGGCCATGCTGGGAAACTCGTGTCCCCATCGCGTCAACAGGCCGGCACTGTGCTGCCAACTCTCTGCCTGACTACCGTTCAACTTCAGTCAACTGACGTCAGTTGACTGACACTGTACCGCTAACCCCGCGCATAGCTTCTGTCAGGGGACCCTTTGACCATTCTGTCCGCTCGGATGGAACGGAAGACAAGAAAGGCGCGCGCGACGCCCGCACGTAAGCTGCAGCGGCCAATAGGACCCCGGTACGACGCCGCTGCCACCACGATCTATAGGGTCAGCGGGACCCACGCAAAGAGGAGGACGGTGCACCTCCGGGAGCCTTATTTCTCTTTCTTTTTCTCATCTTCCCTTCGGTTGTAACCCCTGCTTTTCCTTGACCTATAAAAGGGAAAGCAAGACGTCCCACTAGGGGATAGACTGATCACACGGTGATTCATCAGACAAACATACCGCATCACATCAGAGACTTGGGAGCTACCTCCCTCTCTCGCCAGTTTGTAACCCCCTACTATAAACTCAGTGCTAGTAACACGAGCAGCTCGAAACTAGACGTAGGGACATTTGGCCCGAACCAGTATAATTCTTGTGTCCCCCTAGCACACCATCCGGATTAGACACGCAATATAGAAATTTACTAGCCAGTGCTTACTCGAAACACCGACAACAACTTTCTCTTTTCATCTCCAACAAAGAAAAGTTGCGACCATTGGACAACGATTTAAATGGTTAACATGATACATATCCAGTGCCGCCCCTAGGGGTAGGGCACGAGGTGCGACGGACGAGGGCTCAAGCGGAGGAGGGGCCCAAGCCCAAGTATACAAACCCCCATATCCTATAGTCTATTAGACATTAGCAAACTAATGAGAAGAGAGACATAGAACTGGCCAGGCGGCCTAAAAAGACAACATCGACATTTCTTTCCTAGTTCATTTCCCCACGGCCCTCGGATAGAGAGGAGGTGAGGAGTCACGCTGCACACAACACACTCTGATCGTGATTTCGCGACGTGCGTCTTACACACGCGGAGCTGGCGAGCCACGCCGCCGCGAAGAGCTAGACTACCGGAGACACAGACAGGGTGCACGAGGACGACAACCAAGCAGGGCTCCACGACGACGACATCTTGATTCTTGGCTTCTTATGAATTACGATCACCGATCAGTTGTTTAGGCCCAAGGTATTTTTCTCTTTTTATTTTTAATCCAAATTACTTATTTGTATAGTATTCCAGACTTCTAGTACTTTGTACCTATATAATCATATTTTTTTTCTAATTTAGGTGTTAGAATTTTAGAATGTTATCGAACAAACATTTGTCGTGGGTGAGAAAAGAAAACGAATATATTGTTTTTTTAATCAACATTGTTCCTCAATAATTATCATACATCTACAAATATATTGCTTAATCTATATTGTTTCTCGATAATTATCAGACATGTTAAATTAAAAATATGTTATTGAATTTGCATTCGTTTTGTAAGCAAAATTAGCGACTATATATTATAAGATTTTATACAAGGTCAAGAGGTGCCGTTCCGATGAGATGGCCCAAGGACCCTTGAAATCCTAAGACCGGAACTGTACATATCAAGCCATTTTGGTGGCGCTCAATCCGCGGCAGCGCCCATGCATATTGCTTCATGGTCCCGTGAATTCCCCCGTTCCAAATAACATGATCGTGTACTATATTTTACGTGCACTACATCACACTAGTCCATCGATTCATTAGCTACCTGCTAGACTCTTCTCGTTGAATAAGTGTGTACTAGGCATGTAACAGTCTAGATACCTTTTGCTAATTAACATTGCGTGCAACCACAACAAACAAACGCATGAAAGATCACTGGTAGTTTGGTAGTACTGTTGTCTAATTCTAGTGAGCGAGTACCCTACATCTCTTCTCAGCTCGCGTTCTTTTAGGACGTCAGAGCAAGCTTACCTCGTATGCTGTGTAGGACTCCGTTTAGCTCCAACCTGGAGCCCGCAGCCGGGCAGGTGCCCAGGGTCGCCGAGCCCCAGGTCCTCCCCTAGATGAGTCGCTGAGAACCATTGCTCCAATAAAGGGGGTGTTTTGGATCCGTGACTCAAATCTAGGAGGTGTCATGTAAAGGTATCGTATGGGATGTTTGATACTAATAAAAAAACAAATTACAGAATCCGTCAGTACACCACGAAACTAATTTATTAAGCCTAATTAACCCATCATTAGTATATGTTTACTGTAGCACTACATTATCAAATCATAGACTAATTAGGCTTAAAAGATTCATCTCGCAAATTAGTCGCAAGCTGTGAAATTAGTTTCGTAATTAGTTTATATTTAATACTCCATGCATGTGTCAAACATCCGAAATTTAGGAGGAGAAACCAAACATCCCCAAAGTCCGGAGCATAGCCTATATATATGCATGAGTAATATACATCGTAGGCCCTTGAACTTGTCTTGGGATGCCACTTAGATCCACAAACTCTCAAATCGTACTTGTAGCATCCTAATATTGTTTAAGTATGCCACTTAGGTCTATGACTCATTGGAACAAGGTTTTGACGGACGTGGCGTGGACAGCGTGGCGCAAGCGCACGTGAGCCACGCGTTTTCTTATTAAAGAAATAGACCTTTCCTTCTCTCTCATCTCTTATGGCCACCATGCGCATCAGCTCCGGGCAGCGAGCGGTGGCCAAAGAGCAGGCCGAGGCCTTGGCGCACCTGGGAGGGCCCGCGGCTTGCCTCACGGTGGCGGCAGGAAGTGGGGAACGCGGTGGTAGACTTAGCAGGTCGGAGGAGGACGGGAAGAGGGAGCTCGACTCACGCCTCCGCTCAGCAGTCAATGGCGAGCAAGGAGTCGGCGATGATTGGCTGCACTGTGCTTTGAGTTGCTCGGTTGGGGAACTCGGGAGGTAGAGTAGGTACAGATGGAGCCTTGGTGGTGAGGAATTGGAGAGTGGCACGCTGCAAAGGCGCTCGTGCCGCCGATGTCGAGTAGCGCGACGCCGGTGAAGCCGTGCAATACGACGACGGCCCCAGGCGTAGATGCGGCGAGGTCGAGCGTGCTCAAGCATGGCATAACCGCCTAGGCAGGTGCATGGCACGCGCACGTGCAAGGGCACCAGCAGCAGCACCACCTGCCCGCCGCTAGGGCCGAGCTCACACGGCCATGCAGCCGCTAGGGGCCCCGAGCTCGAACGCGGACAGTGAGGGTGTGGATGGTGAGGGCCACGACCGCAAGCAGCGGTAGGCGTGCATGTCGCTGCCCCGCGTACAAGTGCAGGCCATCGGCGACATGCCAGAGCTTTTCGGCCTTGTCCGTACCCGCATCCTCGTGTTCCAAGAGAAGATCGAACGGAGACAAAGCAAGGGCTGGGCCGCGACGCCAAGGTGTCGGCCCTATGGCCACCGAGAGGCGAGCGAACGACGAAGAACTCGTATCCGTCCTCCACCACCTGGTGTGCCTTGCACATGAGGTCCAGGTCGTGCCTGCGGAGGAAGTCTGCCACGACGTCGGCGCCGAAGGTCCACCAGGTCGCAGAGCAGGTCCTCGTCGGGCACGTCGCAGGGCCTGGGCAGGCGTCGGATTTGGTCTAGGCTGCGCAGGTGCAGGGACAGCCCCCCGTGCACGCACAGGACGCGGTCGTCCACCAGCGCCGCCACGGGCAGGCAGTTGAAGCAATCAGAGAAGAGGCGCCAGAGGCGGACGCTGTAGCGGCGCTTGCACTCGTCGTAGAAGCCATAGATGCGGTTGATGGAGGCGCACTCGTGGTTGCCCCGGAGGAGGAACAAGTGCTCTGGGTACCGGACCTTGTAGGCGAGCAGCAGGCAGGTGGTCTCCATGCTCTAGTCGCCGTGGTCCACGTAGTTGCCCAGGAACAGGTACTTGCTCCGTGCCGGGAACCCACCCGTGGCGTGGAAGATGCGGAGCAGGTCACGGTTGAAGCGACCTGATTTCCGCGAAGGGAAATCCACAGAGTCGAAGTGTAATAAGACCGTTGTAGTTCATATTACCCAAATTCCAGTCAAATATCACATCCATACAACGATAATATCAGAGTACAAATAGTGCGGAATTACATAAATTATTACATCGCCGCATTGGCGGAATTCAAAAGTAGCATTCATTCAGAACAGCTTGAAGATAAGATCGTCAAACTTGAGCGTAGGAACGAACCCCTCAACCGTCAAACTCCTCGGAGCTATACTCCTCAGCAGAACCTGTGTGCCAAAATTTATCAGTACGATTTGTACTGACCACTCCCACCCTATGAGCATTGCTTTGTGGAAATTGGATGCAAGTTGGATATAATCAAAAGGAACCTATAAGGCTAGGGTTCCCTATGTTTTAGCATATCAAGTATATAATAATAGTGGGTCAAGTTTTAACACCAATTCCACTTCCATTCCACCCCATTCCCGTCCAGAGCCAGGTTTCGATCCTGGGATCGATATACCACCATCTCCACACCATCACCATACCAACGCTCAGTCGATAGGCCAACTCCCTCTCGGCACTATCTCAAGGCCCGTAGCCTCTGGCTACGTCTGAGCACTTACTCTCAGGGGAAGAAGAGAAGGACTCATCTCACTATCTAGTTTAAGCGAAACCCAGGAAAGATCCATAGCCGACAAGTCGGCATACGTATCGATCGATCAACCATACACTCTACAAAGGTTTTACATAACCACAAGATCCGCCTTCCTCGCTGACTGTCGTCAACTGGGCTGATTCCAACCGCTTGCTAGCCTAGGATAATGCCACTCTACCATTCAGCCCTGGTACACCCCAAGTCTAGTCTGGGGTGGCTGAAACTGTGAGTCATGAGCCAGGTCCACAAGGTCTCCATGAAGTCTCGGAAGGGTGTGGGGGAAATCCTCCACGCCCCGTACCTCCTTACACTGTCCGCTATCAACCTAGCAGTAGTGGCAATATCCTACCCAGTAGTCCGGCCGTCCCGCACCATATAGGGCGAGTGGTACATAAGGCTTTCTGGTGAATCTGAGTACTAGTAAGTTCTTAGGGATGACCAAGCCAGAATGTCTTCATCAGGGTTTCCATTTACCGTGCCACCACAGCACCTCCACCCTGGGCTCCTCCCATCACAGGTTCACACCTAGGGCCACCTCATATACCATTTACCCACCACAGGTATCCATTCCAGGGGTGCCCAGGTAGCACCCCGCGGCATGACTTACCCCAGGCTTGTCGTATACTCCAACCTGGTTGACACAACCCTTACCCTCTACGCACCTAAGTCACACACGCAGCACTCTCCCCATAGTCCAGATAACACCAGTTTCCACCACGCATCATTGTAATGCAAGCGTAGTAGAAGTAATAAGCAACGAAATATAGTAGTGAGCGTGTGACTAGCCTAACAGCAGGGTGAGTAGGGGTAAGGTTGCGTCAAGGTAAAGGCCATCAAGAAAGCATATTATCATGCAAGTTCTAACATAGTGTGATTATAACAATAAAGTAAAGCAATAGCAGTTCTATATTAGTCATGCGTAATAGGTGCTACGAGATTGGGTGGGATGTGGCACCTTCAGTGTAGTCGTCTCCGTACTTCTCACGGTACTCACGATCCTCATCCGTCCGGTTCTCCTCCGAGTCTGCAAACGATCGCATTATAGTCGCGTTAGGGACGTCTATAGAATAGCACAAAGAAGCAATGAAAATTCAAAAGAGTCAAATGCACTCAAATATGGGTTCATTGCGTAGAGCTCGATTTTAGATGAATTTTGGTCCTGGTTTCATATTTTTCTGAGGTCGTATGAATTAGTTATGAATTTCCAAAGATTAAATCATCTCTGAAAATGGAAAAAATGATGAATTAATCCTGGGCTGACACGTGTCACGCTGTGACTGGTCCACGTGGCATGCTGAGCGTCAGCATGATGTCAGCATCTCGGTTCCGAGCTGACAGGTGGGGGCCAGCTGACGTCAACATGACGTCATCAACGTCATCCATTCCGATAGGTGGGGCCAGAGGCTCTTGGGTCACTAACATGTGGGTTCGGCCAAAGTCAACGTCAAGTCAACAGCGAGTCAACGGTCAACGGGTCAGGGTCACTGACATGTGGGGCCAGGGCTGCTGACGTCAGCAGTTGACATCATCGTGACGTCAGCATGACGTCACCTCGACTGTGTTGCTACTGACAGGTGGGACCCGTGTGACGTTATCATGACATCAGCATGACGTCACGTACTGACATGTGGGTCCCAAGTCTCTGTGTCGCTGACATGTGGGGCCAGGTCAACAGTCAACGTTGACCGGTCAACGGTCAACACGGACCGGGTCTGAACTGGGCCGGTTGGGCCGGAACAGGGCTGGATTTGGGCCGGGCTCAGCCCGCCACGTGGCATGCTGCGACGCAGCCACGTCACAACCTTGGGCCTTCAATGGGCTATGGTCTACGGCTCGTGGTCCATGGTGGAATTAGGAGCGCTGGTCCATGGACCGTAGGTAGGTCTACGGTGGACCGCGTCCACCCTTCTCTTCTCTCTCTGTGGTCCACGTGCACCGGGTGCATGTGCGTGTGGCCGGCGAGGGGAATTTCCCCTGTTTCCTCTCCCGGCGTGCTCCCGCCGGCGGCGAGCGCCCGATGAGCCTTGCTAGTGGCGCTGGTGCGCAATTGAAGTGGGTGAAAGCTCCGCTGAGCCTCGACATCCTCGTTGGTGGGGTTAACGTGGCGTGCGAGGTCCCGTAGAGTGCCAGCCATGGCGGCGGCGACGGTGAGGTGGCTATGGCCTCGGAGAGGCGACTCGGTGGTGCGTGTGAGCATCACGATGCTCCAGCGGGCTTGTCGGGTAGGTCGAAAGGTCTTCTGGAGCCCCCAGTAGCTTTGGCCACGGCGATTGGCGGCTCGGCGGTGCTCGCCGGTGGTGAGGTCGCGCATGTAGGCTCCCTGGTGGCTCGGTTGGGCGGATAAGGGCTTCAGCGGGTCCATGGGAGCACGGCGAGGGCGTCCAGGGCTCAAGGCGGGGCTTCGGGTCCTCATGTGGCCGGTAGGGGCTCCACGGCGTCCACGGTGGCATGGTGGCGACGGCAAGGCACGCAGGAGCACTACGGGGCACCGGTGGGGCGGTCTTAGCGTGGTCGTGGATGTGTGCATGAGTGCGTGTGTACCCAGAGGCCGGAGACGGCCTTGGCCTACGTGCTCCCAGTGTAGAGCGCCATGGCCGAAGCAGCATGGTCAGGCGGCGAGCAGGGAAGGACTCGGGGGCTCACCGTTGGTGTCGAAGGCGTATGGATGGCGGTGCAGTGGCGGGTCGTGGCCGTGTTGAGTCGATGCTGTGCCGTGCCGAGCAACAGCGTCGACGTGCTTGATCGGGGCGACGTCCTCCGCTCCGGCGACACCAGCGACGTCGCGCGGCTTCGGCACTCCCCCTTCTTCTTCCTCTTCTTCCTATGCTCTCTTGGCTTGGGTGCGCAGTGGACGGCCACAAAGTGGCGGCGGGGCATTGAGAGAGCTCAGGGGCTCCTGGGGCCGGGGCTTTTATAGCCGAGCTCGGCCATGGAGCTCGGTGAACGGTGGATGGAGATCGAGGGGTGATCGGAGGCGCGTGCATCGCATCCAACGGTGGCGTGAGGTTGCGTGAGCGCGGCGCAAGGGGGAACAAGGCCATGCCCCGAGCGTGACCCCCTGGCCTGCTCCTGCCATCGCTGTTGGCCCTCGGTCGCATGGGCGGTTGAGGCGTGGGCGCGAGGAAGATGAATAGGAAAGCTGGCAGGTGGGGCCCGGCAGGCAGCGACAGCAGGCGAAGCGGACGGGCGCGTGGGCGTGAGCGGCGTGCTGGGCCGGCTCGTGGGCCGCGTTCGCGCGCGCTGGGAAAACGGGAAGGGGTTGGCAGGCCGGCTGGGCTGGCTAGCTTGGGCCGAGCTGCTGGCTGCGAGGTCTTCTCTCTTCATCTCTCTTTTTCCTTTTCTATTTTATTTTTCTTCTCCTTTGTTTAAATTTCAAATTTATTTGAAATTTGAATTCAAAATTGGTGTACCTTAGTCATTGTAGTTTTAGATATGAGGCCCACAACATTCTTTCATATATATATTAGGAATTTATTTAGTTATTTTGTATAACAAAAATAAGTATAGTTTTGTTATACAAAAATGAAAGTAGTTTTCTCTTTATACATTTATTCATTGTTTGAGTAATAACTACTTTATGGTTTACTTCTTTAAAGGTGTTGTTGGACATTACATAAAACAAATGAAAATCCAAATTACCATTTGAGTTGACAATGTATGCTATGTTTTATTTGTCAGTAGTTAAACAACCATAATTAACAAATGACATGCCATGCTCATAAAATTGTTTAGTTAGGTTACAACTAATGCAACACCTAGGGTTGGCTTCTACAATGTCACTCATCATCACATGGGGTTTTGAAAAAAAAATTGTAGTTGGAATTTTTGGTGTGTGGATTTTTGGTTTGTTACAACGGTACTGCCCGTGCACGTCGCCACAGATGCTGATGGGCGCGTCCAGGTCCACCAGGTTGGCCTGTCGCATGAACACGTCCTTGGCGGCGGCGCACAGGCTGCGGATCTCACCCTCGCCCAGCTGCGCCTGCGCCTGCTTGTTCCCCGCGCAGGCGGCTGCACCGCGTGTCGTGGAGCAGGAAGCGGCGGATGATGTCGTCCACAGCCGTGCGGCTCATCTCCATCCTCGATCCTCGTACGTAAGTCGGGCGATCCTGCTGCTGCTGCTCCTTCACTCTCCTACTCCTAGCTCCATCACGTGCGCAAGACGTTCGTGGACTGCTGCGCCGTGCGCAGCATCCTGCGCAAGCTACGGCGTGCGCCTAGACGAGCGCGACGTCTCCATGCACGCCGTCTTCAAGGCCGAGCTCGCGGAGCTCCTCGGGCCCGGCTTCGCAGGCGCCGCGCTCCCGCGCGTGTTCGTCGACGGCCAGTACCTCGGTGGCGCCGAGGACGTGCACTTCCTGCACGAGGCGTGCGAGCTCGGGCGCGCCCTAGAGGGGTGTGAGGCCGCGCCCTCGCGGAAGCTCGGGTACATGGAGGCGTGTGCCGCCTGCGGCGACGTCCGGTTCATGGCGTGAGAGAGAAGGAAAGGCCTATTTCTTTAATAAGAAAACACGCGGCTCACGTGCGCTTGCGCCACGCTGTCCACGCCACGTCGGCCAAAACCTTGTTCCGATGAGTTATGAAATTAAGTGGCATACTTAAACAACATTAGGGTGCCAGAAATACGATTTGAGAGTTTGTGGACCTAAGTGGCACCCCAAGACAAGTTCAAGGACCCATGATGCATATTACTCTATATGCATTAAGCAGTTAGTAACTTTATTACATGCTCCTGGACGCACTAACTGTGGAACAGTGTACAAATTGTGATACCATAAACTCACGGAATTTTATAAACAAACGACCAGATCCTAAATTTGCAAAACTAGTACGAAAGTCTGGGCGGAAAGCTTCAAAAGATACCCCGCTTGACGATTTCTCCACGACACCTGGCAAGTGGCAACCTTACCCATTCGAAAGCGGGAACGAGATCCTCTGACTTCGCCCTCTCCGACTGCTGAGTGCAGTCAGGCAATCTCCACCG
Source organism: Miscanthus lutarioriparius (assembly GCA_904845875.1). Classification (NCBI taxonomy): domain Eukaryota; kingdom Viridiplantae; phylum Streptophyta; class Magnoliopsida; order Poales; family Poaceae; genus Miscanthus; species Miscanthus lutarioriparius. The sequence goes on along the minus strand of CAJGYO010000002.1, from coordinate 103,619,990 downwards.
TTGCCAGTAGATCGAAGGCTACCCAACTGGGATCAGGCCATAAGGTGATAAGGGTCACGGGTCACGGCCCAGCAGCGGAAGAAATCATTAGCTTGACATCTTGTTTGCTGAAGGATTCTAATTTACCTGCCTCATCTCGTCCGATTTTTTCTTCTCTGATCTACTAGTGTTTTAACATCTCTAAACTTTTGAAAACCATTCACTTTTACACCCTGAGTGATTTTGATGGTCATTTTGCTGATGTGACGTCACGTCAAATGAGGTAAATTGGACTAAGTTGAAAATTTCAAGGAGATAAATCGGACTAGAAATATTTCTATAAAAGTATAAAAATTTATAAAAATAAAAAAGTAACCAAATATATTTTTACATGAAAAATATATAATTAAAAATCATCAAACCTAGTTTAATCTTGAAAATAACCCAATCAATTATTTTAGCTTGAAAAATTATGAAACTTTTTAAAGATTTTTTAAAATCATCCTCTATGTTATGCTGCCTGCATGGAAAGTGTTTGAATTTTGATGAACTTATTTTGTTACTTATTTTCTAGTAGAAGTTCACGTATCTATTATAGTTAGTCGATATTGATCATCGGAACTACACATAAGTGCCAGTGAAGCATTGTCAGGACCATAGTGGCCATTGGTTCCCTACCCTAGTATTTTTTCCAAAGTACATGTGTTAGCATGCGTGGCTGCATGCACCTTGCCGCACATATGCATACATCCATGGACCCCTTGTTTAATATATACTTAATTAAGTTTTATAAACTATTAAATTTAATTAAGTTTTAGTGCAATGAATTATAGAGCGTAACGTGGCATGAAATCTAGATGGTAGCACATGAGTCATGATATTTGTACACATAGAATCAAGTGTCATGAGGTATTTGAAGCCATGCACCATAACATAGAGCATAATTTTAGAAAAAAAATTAAAACTAGTTTTAAAATTTTTTGAGCTAAAACAAATATCTATGAATTTTCTAAAACCGGATTTTAGGATTTTTAATTATATATTATCATGTAAAAATATGTTTGTTTACTTTTTTGAATTTTTGTAAAATTTTAGATATTTTTCTATTAAAATATTTCTTATCTGATTTACCTCTTAAACTTTCAACTTAGTCCAATTTACCTCCTCAGGCGTGGCGCCGCATCAGGAAAACGACCATCAAAACCATTAGGGTGTAGAAGTGAACATTTTTCAAAAGTTGAGAGATGTTAAAAAACCTAGTTTTGTAGATTTGCAGGAAAACCATAATAGTTAAGGAGGTAAATTAGAATTTTTTATGCAAAAACAAGATGGCGAGCGGATAACATATGGGGCCGCAATATACATCTTCCGTTGTTGCCCCGTGACCCGTGACCGTAATCCCAGTTGGTACGCTCCAATATGCGAAGTCACCCTTTGATCTGCCGGCAACGGTGGAGATTGCCTGACTGCACTCGGCAGTCGGAGAGGGCGAAGTCAGAGGATCTCGTTCCTCGAAAGCGAGCGCTCACGGATCCATCCACCTCCAAAGTCCAAAAAAGCGAACCCCACGCCCGCCGCAACGGCGAAACCGTCGGAACCCTAGATCTCTCTCGCCCGTGCTCCAAAACCCCAGATCCGCCATGCACCAGCCCAGAGCCCGCTACCCACCCGGCTATGGCTCCAGCGGGGGAGGCGGTGCCGGACGTGGCGGTGGAGGCGGCAATGGAGGAGGAGGAGGAGGAGGCGGCGGCGGCGGCGGAAACCACAACTACTACGGCCGGAACCCGCAGCCACAGCAGCAACACCACTACCAGCAGCAGCAGCAGCACGCGCATAGGAACTCCTTGCACCAGCAGCAGTGGCTGCGGCGAGACCAGGCCCCCGCCGTTGCGGGGGCAGCGTCAGGAAACGCTGCGGCTAAAACGGCGCCTCAGCTTGACGCCGTAGACTCGAGGTACTGCTTTTGCTTATCTGCACATCTCCTCTGGTGAGAACCATATTTGTAGACTCTGCTTGGTGCTCTGGCGGTCTCTAGGGTTTGTGCTTTGTTTTTTAGATGTTGAGGCGACATCATGCGGGGTGTCGGAGTGATTTTGGTCGCTTCATTGGTTACATTAGGTCTACTGTTATATCATGCTGACGTGAGTTAATGAGCTTGATGATGCTGACTATCCTTTGGTTATCTCATGTTTCTGGAAAAAAAAAAGAAATACAACCATTGCTGTAAAAATGACTATTGCCGTTGTGAATTTAATCTGCATTTGTATTTGTTTGCCTTATTACAATAGCCTGCCTTCATCTTGTGTTTTTCTATGTATAAGAGTGTGATTTTGACATTTTTGTTTATCAGTTGCTGCTATTCTCTACTTACCCATTATATAAATGATTCACTTGGCACTGTATTGGATTCAGCACTGGCATGTCATGATGCTAATTAAACTTTATCTATTACTAGCATCATTAATGAGCCCTTCATCTGTTTGTTTCAGTTCTCAAGATTGGAAGGCTCAACTAAATATACCAGCTCCAGATACACGCTACAGGACAGAGGTGAATTTTCTTTCTAATACTTATTATCTTTCTGTGTTCAAGTATATATGCACAGTGCATCCTGGTTCCTTTGAATGGTTTCAGAGTAGTTTTAAATGGCTCCCATTTGCTTACATCTACAAGCTATTGATATTTTGCCTCTGATATTTGTGTCGTCGTACACAGGATGTCACTGCAACAAAAGGCAATGAGTTTGAAGATTATTTCTTGAAACGTGAACTGCTTATGGGAATCTATGAAAAGGGATTTGAAAGGCCATCTCCTATTCAAGAAGAAAGCATTCCTATTGCGCTGACTGGAAGTGATATTCTTGCAAGGGCAAAAAATGGCACTGGGAAGACTGCTGCATTTTGCATTCCGGCACTTGAAAAAATTGATCCTGAAAAAAATGCTATTCAAGGTGAATTATTCTTTCATACATTCAAATTGGAATTTAGCATATGGAGTCATTTTTTTAATTACTGCTACCTTGCTACCATAACATGAACAACTTAACTGGCCACAAAATACAAGTTACTGTTTCACCAGTTCCTCTATGTATCCATTTGTTCTCTATTAATATTATAAGCCCACTGAATTATTGTTATTACTTATTACTGTTGGTCACGTTGATGATTCTGATATGGTGAATGAACCAGTCCTTTAATCTGTCTTCCGTATGTACTCCCTCCGCCCCCCAAAAAAGTGTAGCTATGGGTTCCGTGCAGGTCAAACATTCTTAAGGTTTACTGGATTTATAGATAATATTATTAACATTTATATCTCCAAATAAGTTTATTGTGAAAATATATTCAGCAATTAATCTAATGACATTTATTATGTACTATAAATATTGAAAATTCCTTATATGTATTGGGTCATAGTTAAAAATGTTTACTTCTCGGGAAGTGAGAATGACACTCTTTGTGGGACGGGGGGAGTATTAGGCAAATCCACATTCTTGAAATTTTGGTGTGTTGTTTTTATTGACGTGAGAAATAATCACAAAAAAAAATTTGGTACTGATACTAGGTATGAAATGTAGATTTTTTTGTGGAAAATCAGATCATTTGCACTTTTAGCATTCTACTATGGCTGTTTGACAGACTGAATCTGTAATAGACTAATAGTGCAACAACATTCTACTTTGTTGATCACTGGCGCCTTTTAAAAAAATATGTGTTATGGATGATGTTTATGTAGTGCCAGTTTTACTTCCACTAGTGAATTAGTTCATAGTTGGGTTTCATATAGTCTCTCTTATTTTTGTTTTCTGGTTCTGTTGGTCTTTTCTTCAGTTGTTATACTAGTACCAACAAGGGAACTGGCTCTGCAAACTTCACAAGTCTGTAAAGAGCTCGGGAAATACCTGAACATTCAAGTTATGGCTAGCACTGGAGGAACCAGCTTGAAGGATGACATCATGCGTTTATACCAACCTGTTCATTTACTCGCTGGTACTCCTGGCAGGATACTTGATCTTACCAGGAAGGGCATTTGCGTGCTGAAAGATTGTTCAATGCTTGTCATGGATGAGGTATAATTAGAAATAATTACACTTTTTTTCTTGTGCTGTATATATTTTATCATAGCTACATTGGTGTTCTTTTCACAAAGTCTCTCTCCCCCATTTGATTTACGCTAAATCATGTCACTTTGCTATATGATGTTGTGTTCCCTCACTGAAAGAAAAGAATCTGAAATTGCTTTTGTATCTCGTTTCATCAATTTTACTGTGATGTTGACCGCCCTTCCGATTATGCTCCTGATTCTAACATTGGTCTTGATAATGCACACTTGTTGATACATTGCTCAAATAACATTTCAGAACAATGTTGTTCTTGGAGTACTTATATGTCTTAATTTCTACAATTCGATGATTTGCGGTTTTGTGGGTGCATTTGTGCCTTTAAAGTGTGTTCATGGTTTGTTTTTGATAATCCATAGTGTTACAAGCTCATGTGTGGTTTGTCCCAATTTGGTTGGGACTAAAAGGCTTTGTTGTTGATAGTGTTAGTAACTTTTCGAGGTCTATTATTGTTGCTTCTGCAACGATCTGATGCAAATATAGCATCCATTTCGTATGTTAATATGTTTATTATCTGTCGAAAGTTACAAGTTGAACAAACACATTATTTGGGATATCATGCAGGCAGACAAGCTATTAGCTCCAGAGTTTCAGCCTTCTGTGGAGGCACTTATTCATTTCCTTCCGCCTAGTCGGCAACTGTTGATGTTTTCAGCAACCTTTCCTGTAACTGTCAAGGAATTCAAAGAGAAATATCTGCCTAGACCTTATGTGATTAATCTAATGGATGAACTGACCCTGAAAGGAATAACACAATATTATGCTTTTGTTGAAGAAAGGCAGAAAGTTCATTGCCTGAATACACTTTTCTCAAAGGTACAGCAAACATTAACTCTATATTTTCTGTTTCATCCACAGTTGAGTATAAACTGACACATTTCTTTTTTTGTGTGTTTTTGCTAGCTTCAAATTAATCAATCCATTATATTCTGCAACTCTGTTAATAGAGTTGAGCTACTGGCTAAGAAAATAACTGAACTCGGTTATTCATGCTTCTATATCCATGCTAAGATGTTGCAAGACCACAGGAACCGAGTGTTTCATGATTTTCGTAATGGTGCTTGCAGAAACCTTGTGTGCACAGGTCTGTACTGATATTTTCCTATCTTATTAGTCTTTCTCGAATTTAGTAATTACTTTTCAGCATAGTTTCAATTGTCATTTATGAAGGTTTCCTTATAAGAGTGTCATGGCTCTCTTTGTTGCAGATCTGTTTACCAGAGGAATTGATATCCAGGCTGTTAATGTGGTCATTAATTTTGACTTCCCTAAGACATCTGAGACATATTTACACAGGGTACTTTTTTATCTTTTATTCTGTAGAAGCTGTTTGTTTCATAACCTTCAGAATTTAAAATTTATGTGTGTTGTCATGTTCCTAGGTTGGCCGTTCTGGGAGATATGGACACCTTGGTTTGGCAGTGAACTTGATCACTTATGAGGACCGTTTCAACTTGTAAGCTTGCATTAATAAAGTGGTCTGTTTCTCTAGTCTTGCATCAAGATTCCTGATCCTTTTTTCCCCTTTGTTTTGCAGGTATAGGATTGAGCAAGAACTTGGAACAGAAATCAAGACAATACCCCCACAGATTGACCTGGCCGTATACTGCCAATGATGAACGTAACAGTTCCAGTAGCATGAAACACTTTTTTTTTGAGAAACTTATCAGGCAAATACATCTGTACATAGCAACCCATCAAGTGAGTTCTCCAACTAAGGCGCCACTATTTCCGAAGCTACCTAAATGGCTACATTCCTATATCATCACAGATACCAAATTCGCTCCCATTCTTGTAGGGTTTTGTTTTGGCGCCTTGATGACGTTTGTAAGTTTACTTGGATTAGTAGAGGAAGTGTTTCCTGTAGGCACTGATACTAACCCGTTTAGCTGAGGATATGCACACTGGGCTGCTTGGAGGCCCAGAACTATGATGAGACGAGACATTATCTTACCTCACTTGACATTTTCATTCTACTTGTTTGCCAGTCTCAGCTCTAATTGAGTTGCTTGTTATCATTTGATCCATCTTCCGTTTTCGTCTTCTTTCCAAATATTATGTTGCATATGGATGTCTTTCTGTAGCCGTATTCTTTGTTGATTTTGATTTTTGCATGGTGTATGTATACAGTTTGGCTTGAAATTATTTCTGTATCAACTTCTTTGCGAGAATACCCGTCTTTTAGTAGTAGAATCCATACCCATTAGCGGCACTTATACTAGAACTTTGCGTTTAGAAGTATCGCAAGACGACGCCGCGGCCTGCTGGCGTGGCGTCCGGCTGATCCCCCATCAGTCAGTCGCGTAGCTTCTGCAGTTCAGTCGTCCGACGTTGGGGTGTTTGAGCAACTCCAATCAGCCCTTAAATTTTGCTTCCCTGTTCTCTCGAATGAGAGCTCTTTATCCATGTTTCAGCTCAGGAGTATGGTGGAGGATGAGCCATATCAGGAATTTAGCTCAGGTAGGCAGGAGGATGAGCCCTGAGCCCTCCATCCATCGGGAATAGAGAGCTTTTTCATGTGCTCGAATACTCAAGGGCTCAAATAGAGTGTTGGGTGGAGTTGCTCTTACTTCCCATGGAGGGGACCATACGTAGTAGTAGCTCGGACGCTCGGTGTTGTGGCATGCCCGTGCGCCCGCGGTGGAGCCACATAGGCCGTAGCTGTGCTGGCGACAGATGGAAGATGTTTAGCAGTACCCCGGAACCCCCGTACCGGCCGTACCGTACGGCCCGGTACGCAAGCACCACGCGGACCATGCGAGCGTGCCGGTCTGCCGGAGCTGCTGCTACTGCTAGGGCAGCCGATGGAAGGAGCATTTTATCCACGAACCAGCGGTCCTGATACCGAGAACTCTACTGCCGGGAACGGTTTTAAACCTCCGCTCCACTGGGTGGTGTGGCTCTCGCAGCTCCTCTCTAGCAAACGGCAACAAACAAAACCGTTGGCCGATTCGTGAACCGACCTCCGACCACGCTCGTGAACGAACGGTGGTGGTTCAAAGCACGCGGGCCGGGCGCAGCGCACGGAGAAAGGCACGACGCGACCGCGCCTACCACGTTCAAACCGACGCCTTTTTGTCCCTTTTCTCTCGGCCCCCACCCCGGCCCGCCGGCCGGACCATCCACCACCACGCGCTCACCGCTGCCAGCTTCTGCAGCTCGCACCGGCACCGCTCCCGTGTCCCAACACAGCAGGTGCAGCCGACGCCACCCCGGGCAGTCGCCCTCCCTCCCCCCACCGACACCGCGGGCCCGCACGCGGGGCCCCGCATGTCAGCGTCTTCACTCGGTGTCCACCGCGACGGCGCGAGCAGGTGGCCAACCCGCTGCTGAACTGCGCCTGTGCCTGGCTTAGCTTAAGCTGCGACCGTTGCCTTTAAGCTCGCACGCGAACCGACCCACACTCTGCGCGAGCCACTGCCACTGCCGCCGCCGCCTTCGGTCTCCGTCTCCACCGGTGCCCTCGTCGTCTCCCCGGCCGCCCTCTCAGCGGCCGCTGCCTCGCCAGATCCCGTCCGGAGAATCCCGTGGCAATCCGGTTGCTTGGGGACGCAGCGACGGAGGGAGGATGGGCAGCGCCAGCGCGTTCGTCATCAGGTGGATCAACTTCTTCACCATGGTCAGTCAGTCGCCTCGGCCCAGCTCCATCCTTCCTTTCTCCAATCAGAGGAGGCGTTTTCCCTTCCGCTCGGCCTTGCTTCAGGCCGATTCTCGATTCCTGGTGTACCGCATTTGCTCGCCAATTTTTTTAGCTGGTCCGTTTTGTTCACAGAAAAAAAAATTAGCTGTCTGGTTACTTCTTCATGCTCGGAGTGAACTGGCAAGCGTTCAGAATTCATTCCTTGTTCAGCAGCAGTTTCAGGTTTCATTATCTCTATCGCGAATTGGGTTTTTTAGCTTCATTTACCCCCGCTCGGCGGCTGATTGCGGAAGTACACTTTCCCCACCATTTTACTTTACCCTCTCTCTGTTTTTTTCCCCGGAACTTGCACTTTGTCTGAAATTTTTGGGTTGTTCATTTCGTCGTTCTCTATCTGATACTACGTTATATCTTGCATCGCCTCCCAATTCCTCGCGCATTGATGTGGTAATGGTCTTGGCAATTGTTTAACTTCATAGCTCCTAGTTTAAATTAGCATGTGAACATAGGCAAAGAGAGATTGCTTACTAATTTCGTGACAAATAACTTCTCGGTGTAACTTTCTTGCACTGCTGTTCCTCGGACAGATACTGGCACTACTGGTGGTGGGTTTCGGGTTCTGGATGAGCACCCACAACGACGAGTGCAGGCGGTCCTTGACCGTCCCTGTCATTGCTCTCGGTGGAGTCATCTTTCTCATGTGCGCATCTAATCACATCCGCGTCACCAAGCCGTGGTGAATTATGATGCTCTCCATTTAACCGGCTCACTGACAATTTACACTGCAGATCGCTCGTCGGATTCCTTGGTGCTTGGAAGAACGTTTCCTGCTTGCTCTGGACAGTATCCTTCCTTCCCCGTGAACCGGATTAGTAAAGTCACAGTCACATGAGTGGCTACTAATAGTTTTGGTTCCTTATTTTTTGGGGTACTTTTGGAGCTATCTGTTACCTTGACATGTGGGCGCCTAGTACCTAATCATGCTGTTCGTGGTCTTGGTGGCAATCATGGTGTTCACGGTGCTTGCGTAAGTCCCTCTACTTAATTTGTGTTGCGATGGCATTGACACGGCCTTTATAGCTGATGACTTGGTGGCAATGATGGTGTACTTTTTGTTTGAAAATTTGTTGTCGAGCGCATTCATTATGTGATGGTATTATGTTGTACTCCACCATTTGGACTTTGGAGTTACTCCGAACCAAAGTCCTAATTCTCAATTGACTGTTTGACTTTTTTTTAGCAGTTTGTTTGTAGCTATGAGGAACTCATTCTTGGTTTGTACTGCTGCAGGTTTATCATAACAAACTCTGGAAGTGGTCATACTGCTCCTGGGGCTAGGTATGTGACTATTCGTATTTCATAGAAAGATCATGTCCCTGCGAGTTCCAGCTTTAGAGTGTGGAAACTTACAGATAGTAACCTAAACCCTGCTACATCATTAGAAGAAACAAAGAGAATTTTGAGACTTTTCCATAACTTCGAAGTTTTAAAATGCCATCGAAGCGCTAATAGAATAGCCCATGGATTAGGACAGTATGGTAGGAGAGAGTTTTCATCTTGTTTCTTGTCTGAAGGTGTCCTGGCCTGCGGCAGCAGCTTTAGACCTTGATTGTAAACATGATCTGTTAGCTTAATTTAAGCTCCCCCTTTCAAAAAGAAAAAGAAATATACTCAAGCATTTCTTATGTTCTATGTAGGTATAAAGAGTATCGTCTTCAGGATTACAGCTCCTGGTTTGTCAAACAGGCATGCTACGTTTCTTTGTTGGAAAACTTATGTTTTCCGCCATGCAATACAACAGATTTGAATATTCCACTGCGCTACCATAACTCTCTTCATTTATTTTTGTTCAAATATACAGCTCGATGACACAGAGAAATGGGCTCGCCTGAAAAGCTGCCTAGTGAAGACAGATGACTGCAACAACTTGTCGAAAAGATACAAGGTGACTACCTGTTCTTCACATCTTTCACTTGATTTACTCTGTTGGAGTTGCTCCCTTTGCAGTCGTTCCTTTCGTTGAGATCTTATTTATAGTCCCCAACTTTATGCAGACTGCAAGAGAATACAAGCTTGCAGACCTTACTCCCATGGAGTCGGGTTGCTGCCGCCCACCAGCAGAGTACGCACCTGAATGTCCACCTCAACCATTCCCTGTGGTCACCGTAATCTCAGACATTGTCATCATCAGTTCATCACATCGCTCTGATTTTCAGGTGCGGGTACCCAGCTCTAAATGCATCCTATTTCGATCTGAGCTATCATCCGGTGAGCACAAACGTCGACTGCAAACTGTACAAGAACGCCCGTTCTGTCAGGTGCTACGACTGCAATTCTTGCAAGTAAGCCACTCAGACATCTCACCCCCTAACTCCGAAGCATCAAAACCATTTCGGGATGCTAATGCGGCGATACTGTCTTCTAGAGCTGGGGTCGCGCAGTACATGAAGACAGAGTGGCGAGTGGTGGCTATCTTCAACGTGATATTGTTCATCATCCTGGTAAGTCCCAGGCGTCGAATTGGACACAAACGCTTATCTACTACCTGTTTTTTTCTCCGTTGTCGTACTGATCTGCTCACTGTTTTTTCTCTATATGTGCATTATATTGTGGTTAGTCGTTCGTGTACTTCGTTGGCTGCTGTGCGCGGAGAAACACTGGAGGAAGCGATGCGAAAGGTCGTGGCAGGTGACAGAAACACTTCGAGGTGAAGCGCTTGGCCATCCGATGTGGAGTTAGCTTAGTATCCCCCTGTAAAATTGTTCCATCAAATTCCTATTCCTTTGATGAAGTACCTGGACCTATCGCTGCCTAGTAATACTGTGTTGCAAATGGGCTGTGAACACGTTTCTTGGTGGTAAAAATCGCTTCTGATCTCATGCCTATTTTCTGGACAGAGTGAAACTCCGGTGTCTGACACTTACTACAATAATCATGAAAAGTACGGTTCCTGTGGCAGTATGAAGCAAGCTCAACGGACCTCAAAATTGAGCGTTCCCTGGTGACGAAATCATGTCTAAGGAAATGAATGTGGCCATACAATAGCCATATGCGTGGGCATCAATCTCCGCCGAATTGCTTTCTAAATGAGCTAATTTATAAATGGTTAACAAAAATTTGTCAAAATAAATGTCTTAAGTCTGATATATTCCTTCAATGGAACATCGGGAACATCTGCTTCTGTGCAGGTCGTGAGATTTTCGGGTTTATTTGTCGCTCACAAGGGGGCTGTAAATAGGGTACCACATTTTCCGAGCGACGTAGTCCACTGCTTCGGACTGCAACACACGAGGAACATATTTTAGACACTGCAGTAGGTTTTATAAGTTTTAGCAATAGGAATATGACATTTTTTTCCCTATGTAGGGCTGTACCTCTGACATGCTCCCAAGCTCCCTAGGACCCACATCACAACACCCCTCAGCCAGGTCTTCAGCAACAGCAGCACGGACGACTGCAGCGCCGACTTGTGCGGTGATGTGCCTAATACTGCAGGGTTTGGCGGGTGTTATTGGACCATCAGTTGAAATGAAAATGGAAGATAGCGCTTGCATGTGGTGTGGTAAGTGGTAACAGCATTCGGTGGATGTTGAATCCAGCGCAGAGCAGAGCTCACCTGGAGACTGAAGGAAAGAGGATTCCTTTCCGAATTTCATCATCTGTGATGTATGATGCCAGGCTGCATTGCAAAATAAATAGATGCTTATCTAATTTTTGTGATCCTCTCCGGAAGAACAGCAAACAGAATGACTCAAGTGGAGACAACTTTAGTGTAGTTGATATCTTATGCCAATGGAAATTCAGCAAAGCAAGATACAGGGGCACCTAATCAGGTGGGCCAACCATATAATTTTATCAAGCAAAGGCTTACCACTCAGCTGCTGCTTGAAGCATGCCGTCTGAAATATGCCTGGCACCTGAAAGAAGGGCACCTAAACCAATCCTGATTTTTTGAAAAAACTTCTATCAGTAAAACACAAAAGCCAAATACTAGGAAAGGTGAAAGGTTGTCATACCCAGGAAATAGATACATGTTGTTTGCTTGATTAGCATAACCGGTTTTACCATTTCCTAAGAAATCAAGACCCCAGCATTAGCCATCATCTACTAGAAAGTATTGCTAGCAAACAATGTAAAAGATAGCAAGGAAGGAATTACCTAAAGAAACATCACTAAAAGGGCTTCCACTAGCAAATATCGCATTCTCACCAACATGTTTGAATACATCATCAGGAGTGCATTCAGCTGTAATGTAATAAAAAGAGAAGATCAAATTAGTGTTTCATCTTTGGGTTCCCCTCTCTCTCTCAAAAAAAAATAGCATTTCACCATAGGGTGTCCTCAAACTATCTGTAGGTGTCTGTGCACAAACCTTTAGTAGTAGGGTTGGACATTGCAAAAACTGCAGGACGAGGGGAATCGGATTCTTTCATAGCTTTGAGAACCTGGAGATGTATGGATTACCACTCAATTGTAAAAGCATGACCACTTGGAGTATGATTTGACATTTCCAATACGGTCTTATTTACAAAGACAAGGAATGCAGCTTTGATGCTCAACATTCATCAGTATGTACAATTAAGCAATTTAATTAGGACTCTGCTGCATAAGGAAATTTCATAGGAAAAAAAAAATTCCAGTACTTCTCTTAAGTGGTGATGGTGCCCAACAGGCCAACAAGCAACATTACTAAACAAGGCTAGACTAGATTAGGCAAGTACACAACTAGCAACAGCCAACCCACTATTTCTGTTCTGCAGCTCTGGACTGTCAACCAAAGTCCTTGATTGGCCACAATGATTGATAGTGTCCTCACTACTGAGGCCTGAGAAATCTGTCTATACGAGAAAGGTAATACTGACTGTCGTCATCCATGAGATCATTCATGAATCATGTACATGTTCAATCATTCTTATCTATAAGATTAACCAGATCATTTTTAGGATCATATGTTCACCCATAAGGCAGCACTTGATCCAGTCATCCACTGGCATCATAAGAATGCATTCATATGTACCAAAGTTTTTGGTGGTGGGAATATTTTCGAAATTCAGAAAAAAAGAAACTATGATCCCAGTCCTCGACGAAACTTAAATGGATAAATTAGTGCTAACAACGAGCACCGACTGAGGACTACTAAATCAGGACTGGTAAGATAGGAGAAAAAGCATTCAAACTTATTGCAAATCCTGAAATAAGTAATTCTTGGATTCTTATGTTTACCTCCTCGTTAAATATGCCCCCAACTCCAGATAGTCCTAAAAGCACATGAGGCTTAACTTTCTTGACCTGACGATTAGTATCAAACTGAATTAGCCCAAACACAGAAGCATTGAAAGTACTATAGTACTATATAATAGTACTGTCTAAGCTGCAACAGCTGAAAATGTGATTGTAGAAATCATATTATCATACCACTTCAACAAGACTAGCCCCCTCAGGGAGATCTGGGACCTCATCAGGACCAAAACCTCTGGCAAAACGTGCCACTGCAGAATCCAGATCCTTCCTAGCTTTCGTAATAAGGCCCTACAAGTACGGCACAACAAGAGCGCATAATTTATCAGCCTTTGCCATTTAGTTTGAACGCGTATAAAGGACATTTGTTTAGTGTAAAAAGCAGGTAAAAATATATTTGAAAGTTGACTTACATCTTTGTCCAGAACCCAGAATTGATTATGCCCTTCCCCGGTTCTGTGGATCCCAGGCATCCTTAACATTGCCTGTTTAGCCATGCTAAGCACACCTATCCCAGCACTGGATTCTAAAGAGGAATTAGAATGTACGAACCACATTTTTGACAATGAACATGCCATATAAAAAAGACCGAGGAAATTCTACAAAAATGTCAAACATATCAGATACCTTCCAGCTCCCACAACAACTATCTTTTGATTCGTAAAATCCTGGAGAGGACGGCCCTGTGCTCTAACAGCACCGAGTAGGCCAGCTAGAGCAACTCCAGCTGTCCCCTATTTTAAATAGGATAAGCCCATCAAACAATAATATATAAAACTGGACGAAAAGAACTTTGCAGAATAAATTACATAATAATAGTTTGAGAATCAAAATACCTGTACATCATCATTGAACATGCAAAATCGGTTCCGATACCTCTGAAGAGTCCCAAAGGCCCATTTCATTTGGAAGTCTTCGAACTGTGATTTTATCACTTCAGAAAGGGAGCAGTATTTTGAGCGAAAATAGTAGGGGAAGCCCCTAGTGTGGTAAATATTTATTTATACAAGAAAAGCAAAGAAGCAAACAGGTCTCTCTTGAGATAATAAAAGAAGAGCTAAAGGGAAGGCCAAGAAGACCCAGTTCTCTCCAGGAGAGATGAAAGCGGGAAAAAGCAGACAGGAAGAACAACTAACAAGTGATCGGAGCCAAGAGGAAAAGAACAATTCTAACTCAGTGAAACGGAGCAATCTTCAACAAGCACGTAGAGGATGGCCTTAAAGCACACATACCTGAACAACTGCTTTAGGCCAACGTGCATGGACAGCCTCCATGAATTCATCTACAACAGCTAAGTATTCTTCTCCTTCCAGCCGAGGTTGCCTCAGTCCTAAATCTAAGTAAAATTAACTGGATAAGGTATGCAGCCATGGATTTATTTACAAGCAAATACCTCTTATTTTTTTCCTAAACAAACAGCATTCAGACTTTTCATTTAATCAAAGAAATGGTTATAAAAACGTTTTAAAAATAATGTCACAACAAAAACATTTCAGGAATTCGGTTTAATGTATCTCACGCACATAGCTTGTCCTCCAGAAGCTTTTGATTATTTGTTCCCACATCAAGCATTATTGGAAGAACCTGCAAGTATAAACGTATTCTCAGAGATCAGGAAAATATGAAAAAGGTATGCCATAAAGGGCAGGCTATTGAATATAACTGGTGCCTAGTTCGCCGTGTTCTATAAAGTAAACATAAGTAATTTATATGTAACTGATGTCATGCCAGACAGGTATCAGGATGTTCTATACCTTTTGTGGGTTAATACCAGCAGCTGCAACATAAACATCCAGTTTACCAATAGGTATGCCTATGCCCTGAACACCAAGGTCACCTAAGCCTAGAATGCGACTCCCATCAGTCACAACTATCATGTCAACCTGAAAAAAGTGTTCAACCACTTACACGAAGGCACAGCCAGAATTGGAAGAACTCATGCTGCATATTGACATGTCATTTCCATGGTCTCTAAACATAAACACATTAAGCATAACAAAGTTTAACATGAAAATTAATAGTATGTTTAAATGCAAATTACTGTGTGATTGCCATTATGCATTGGCTGATGACATATTGAAATATATTAGCATGCAGTACAGCTCTAGGAAACCACTAGCATCAATCAAATGTTATGATTCGGTTTCAGAAATTATTAGTTGAATCGATACTCAAATAATGTCAACCTTAATCTCTTTACTAGAGGCACTACTTTATGAGGTGCATTCAGACAGCAGTTTCAGATATACCTTCTCTGCTGGCCAGTTGTAAATCATCGACATCATCTCCCCCTTATCCTTTGCACTGAAATACATCCCACGGGGTCGTCTGAACAGACCACTGTAATTTTCACAGACCAAGCCGACAGTGGGGGTGTATATTATCGGTGCAAAATCCTTGATATTGTCAATTAGCACCTGGCAAAAAGAGCACATATTACCATATAAACACTCAAAATACAGGTCAATCGCCAATTAGCCATTGTATCATTTTTTTTCCAAACACGATACTGCAACACTAAGGGCTCACCCTGTAGTACAACGTCTCGTTCCGGTCGTGCAGCCTATTGAGGATCCTCCATTTGGCCAGCGCGACGATGGAGTCTGGCTCGCCCCGCGTGTTGTGCTCCAGCGAACGGAAAGAGTTTACTGCAACGAAGCAAGCACGCGCATATAAGTCATAACGCGTCGCATGAGCAACGACAGATTCCGTGATCCCGCAACCCATTCGGCGCGCCGCAAACGCGACGAATAAGGAAACACAGACGCAAAAGGGAAGGGCGACTCACTGAATCGCTCGTACTGCTGCTCGGAGGACATGACCCGCGGCGGGAGCAGGCCGCGGAGGCCGAGGCGGTCGCGCTCCGTCATGGGGAACGCCGTGTCCTGCGCCCAAACGGAATGGAAGCCCCGGTAAGCTGAAACCGCATCGAGTCCGCGCGCAACCGCGAGATCGGGGGTTGGGGGGACTCCGCGTGTGGCTGGCTACCTACCTTGTTGTACCACGGATCGTGGAGGATGTCGTTGCCGCGCTTGTGCACGATGCAGGGCCCCGGCACGGCGGCGCCGGCGGGCGCCGGGGGAGCGGACGACGACAGGAGGCGCCGGACCTGCGCCGACCGCCGCGCCGTCGAACGCCACATCGCGGGCGAGATCATCTGACACGACGCTCGGTCAGTTGGTCCAAATCCAATGCTCGGCACTGCAGGTCTGCAGCCGCGTCCGACACGGTGCGGTGCGGTGCGATGGTGGTGGCCGAGGCCCCTAGCTCCTGGGAGATTTGAAGGGGAGGCGTCGCAGCGCGGTGCGGGCACCCGCGGTGAGAGCAGGAGGAGAGGAGGCCCCGGTCGGGGCGGGAGGGTATGGGTGGGGTGGGTGGTGGAGGCCTGGAGCCTGGACCCAGGAGGGCGGACTGCGGAGGGGGTGATGCTGGTGGCTGAATCGTGATGCGAAATGCGAACGCGATGCGGCGCGCAAACGTGGCTCGTGGAGTCGTGGAAGTGGAACGCGCGGGGAGGAGAGGGGGCCGGGTCGCCGGGGTCAGAAAGGGGTGAGAGGTGGAGGTGGAGGAGTGGACGCGGGCCGGGACGCGGCTCTACTAGTGAAGGCGTTGTCGGCGACGAGTTCCGCACCGCGACTATGGGCCTACTTGGGAGCGTGGCTGAGGCCGGCTTGGCCCGCCCGTCTGGCCAGGCCAGTCCAGGTTTGCCTCGAGTGGGGCAACAGCTCTGGTTTAGCATCCGGTGTTAAACGGATCAGGCCTACTTGAGATTACGTTTTTTTTTTGCACATATGCAGCAGGCTGAGCAGCCAACTAACTCCAACTAACAAACCGAGATTGTGTTTGGTTGTTGGTTGCCTTAGTCAGGCCTATAGTTAGGATGCACAAATACAGTTATAGCAATGGAATGAACCAGAGTTAGAGATCCATTACAACAGTTTTGATCAAATAAGCCATACAATTAGTGCTGTTAACAACAGTAGGCCTCAGACAAATTAACAGTTGATCAATCCATAACATAGCTGGCTACATGGTACAATTAAAGAAGTAAGCAAGGAAGAACATGTCCATTTACAGCATAGTCAGCCACCAAAGACAAGTCTGTGAAGCCAGCACAGGTAGAAGATCACAGAAATGGATTACACAAACAAAAAGCACATGTAGGCAGCTAATGCATCCATCCATTTTGTCATCATCGGCCTAATTCCCGCAGTTACAAAAGTACCAATGAAGCAAAGCAAAATAACAACATCAACAGCTTAATCAGTAAGCAGCAGACCTTGAACAACACATAAGAGATAGGAAACAGAAATGGATGACTGAAATTAGTAAGACACAACAACAGCTCATCCATCATGCACCCATCATAGGCCTAAGTGGGGCAGTCGTTGCAGCCAGTACTGTCCCCCTTCATCCATATACCAAACACCAAAACAACAAGTGAGGTGATTAACACCTTCTTCCACCAACCAGCCTTACCATTACCATCAGAAGGAGAAATGATTGGAGCAAAAGCATCATGAGGGACAGGATCACAGGGAGGGGAGGTACTGCTCCAAGAGATGGATGGACATCTCTCATGGCTGTCTGAAAATCTCTAACAACATGGTCATAGTTTCTATACTTCTTGTATATAGCATTTCTCACCCAAGAACATGCTTACTGCACTCATTCCAACTCTGGTAAATCCCAGGAGCCTTCCTATTGAAAACAACATAGTACCCTGCCATTTCTGTGAAATGAAACAGTGGTTTAGCCTCAGTCAATTGTAAAGCATGAAACTAGCCATGAGTGTGGAACTTGAAGATCTACGGTTTGCAGTGAACTAAATCGTTGATCTTAAATCCCCTGCTGATGACTAGCATCATCAAGTTAATATGTAAGAGAATTGACATCACAGGCATTATAATAAAAGGTTGGCCTCAGCTTTAGAACGTGGTGGTGTTCTTTCAGTTCGAATCATTGGTGGCTGGCATAGAAAATAAAAACCAATAGTTCAGCAAATCCAAACTCATGGCTGCCATGGAATCCATGTGCACCTCCATACACTGCCATCAGCATAAGGAAGAAGGGGTTGTTGCAAGGGTATGTGTTGGGTTCATAAACCCGGGATTCCTCGGGGACCGACTTCTACGCCAGGGCTCGGCCTAGGAAAACAACATGTAGTTCGTGGGCCGGGCCAAGAGCCTAAAACACAACGGGCCGGAGGGACAATCTAGTCACCGACCGGAAGGTCTACCCAAAAACAAGCGCTCGCTCATCAACTTCTCCGGCCCACCTCTCCGACCGGAGCATTCGCTTTGGGCACCAGCCGCCTCCGGGCGGTCTCTCCGATCGGAAAGGCCTAGCCCAAAACACCGCTTCCTACTCCGACCCTGCGTCTCCGACCGGGGACCCCGTAGGAAGCCTGCTTACCACTCTTCTCCGACTGGCGCGGCCAGGGCCGACTGGGGCCATCCGACTGGGGACGCCCACTCGGAAGGGACCAGGGGCAAACGGAGAAGGCAGTGCACAAAGTCAAACCACGATACCGGTACCATACCCTGTACGCCTGTGGAAACAGTGCTCCTCAACCGCCCTGACACAAACAGTATTGTAGGCGCCGACATTTGTGTCTACAGTATTGTTGGCGCCATTGGGCTTCCATACGGCAAAAAGCCCCCCACATACCTCTGGGCATCGATAGTGGGCGCCATGGTTCACCATACCTGGTACACAGGGTAGGGCTCCTCACATACCAATAGTATTTTGCAGGTACCGACATCTACCCTTCCCAAAGAAACCAACGTAACCTCCCATGTGCACCTGACATTCTACAGTGACATCAACATTATTGTGGGCGCCTACCATCATTGTTACCCTCGTCGGCGTGGGCAACAAGGCTTAGAAACATCCGTACTCTCTCCCTCGCACCTGTAAAGCCATCCCCTTTATCTATAAAAGGGGATGCGCTCCCTCCAACGAAAGAGGCCCACTTCTTCAAGTTTAGACTCACTAGATCGATAGCTCACAAACCCCTCAAGCACACGTTTGAACACCTAGCTCATAGCGGAGTTCCGATCGCCCTCGGCCCTTCCGGTCGGACCCGACCGGGCCTCTCGTACACCCCTCCTTTCTCCTTCTCGTTTGTAACCCCACTACAGACTTTGAGCACCTAGGCTCAGGAATAAAGTCACCGACCGACCCACACTAGACATAGGGCACGTTGCCTGAACCAGTATATATCCTGTGTCATTGAGTGCTAGGCCACCTCCGATCACAACGTATAACAAAACTACAAATATTCAATAGTTGGTCACTTTCTGTACCGACAGTTGGCGCCGTCCGTGGGGAAGACGCTGTACGTTCAACACTTTTTGGTCATCGGATGGCCCATTTTTTCACCACCCCTGCCGTGGCAGGCTTGGGCGATACGATTCGCTTCGGCTCGCTAGTGTATCCCGCACCCTCGCATGCGGGGATGCGGGTTCCACCCGTTTTTGAGCCATCACATGCCTTCCTCTTCGGAAGCCTGGACTTCGTCGCCGACCGGCTCGGCGTACTCCACCTCCGCAAGGAGACACGTGACCCGGCACCCGTCAGAGAGACGTCCTCCATCGACTCCGGGACGCATGACCTCAACGGCGCGGTATCTGCGCTTCATTCTGAGCAAACTCTTTGCTCAAACCCCGCTGTGAGTAATATACATGCCGTTCTTTACTTACTACATTCTATCTTCCGCCAAACACCCGGAGGTCTGCCGTTGTCCCCATCGCGACCACCGTACGGCCAGTTCCCCTATGGCCTCGTGTCTCCCATGGACGCGTACGCTCGGGGGCTCCAAAAGATTATGGCGCCGCCTCCTCTCCCGTCTGAGTTCGTAGGGATGGCGAGCTACGGTCCCACCTGTTTTCTCGACATCATGGACGATGACGTCAGGAGTGACGGCTCCAGCATCGGCGACGTGGCACCCAGCCACCGTCCGTCCTAGGAGTGTGCCATGACGGACGCTCTGGAACAGCCGCCAGGGGCAACGGAGTCCTCACGGACTCACGCCCCTCCGGGCCCTCATACGGAGGCCCCTGAGCACACACGAGAGCACGGGGAGGATCTACGACGACAGTGGCCGCATCAGCCACCGACCGCGCCAGCGCGCTCGGCGCACCACACTGCACCCCGTACGCATGGACCGGTGAATGGCGCTCGGAGCCGCACCCGTCAGGTCCAGCGTAACACCTCGGATAGGGGGACCGATCCCCCACATTTTGCTTGGGCCAGTCAGAACATTGCCGCCGCGGTAATGATCCTGCGCGGCCTGTCCGAGCCAAACGACACTCGCGAATGGGTGATCCACCGGAACCTTCGGGCACTGGTGGAGATCGCCACCGTTTAGCAAGCGGAGTGCTCCATATCGCGATGCCAACTCGCAACCTCGCCCCCTGTCCGGGGAGCAGGGACACATTAGATGGGGCACTACACCCTGTCACCGCAACAACCGCTGAGCGCGGCACGTGAGGCTGCAACGGCACCTCATCTTGACCTGACGACCGCTCCGTGCCAACCGCCTATCTATGCACAGCTCGGACCAAACCGAGGCACATGCAGCGGCGACCAGAGTCCCAGCATTGATGGCCCAGGACCACCGACCTTTGTCCAACTCCCCCAGCAAGCGTTGTTCTTACCGCGCTTCAGCGGAGGCCATGGCAAAGGTAAGGCCAAACGCCAGGATCAAGACGAAGGCCCCTCCACGCAGAGGGGAAAAAGAACAGAAAGGATCGCCGCCGACCGGCCAACTCCGCGTCGATCGCCGCGGACGATCAGCTGGGCACGCAGCCCTAGTAGGACCGATCAGGACACTTTCACGAGCTCATGGAGAGCCCGTGCACCAACCACAACTATCTCATCAACCATTTCTACAAGGACTGCCAGCTCCTCAAGCGCCTGCTAAGGTAGTCTAGCAGGCCAAGGAAAGAAAAAGGCGAAGAAGCAGCAGCAGAAGAAGGGGTCACAGCGGGCGAGGATCCAGACAACTGAAGACTGAAGTGATCCGACCGGATGCTCACCGACGAAAACACAACGACAACGACGTTCTCTCCAAACGCTTGGAACAGCTATGTTGTTTTTCCTTTCCCTAAGTTTCAGTTTTACCATTGTTTACTTAGCGAGCGCTCCTATAAGAGCACCCCGACCCGAACACTTTTTGGCTCGGGGCGCTCGGGGGCTCCACTAGGGGGCTCCACTACCCCTCTGTTTTGTTTTTACCTTGAATACTCTTTTTCATATGGAGAAAACTCCTGACCCGAACAGAAGGGCAGTTCGTTCTTTTTTATTTGCCTTACGTAGCTTTGCTTTAAAACATTCCGACTGATCACACCCCGTCTTTTCCTACGGTTACGAGCAGCCGAGCCTTGCGGGCCATGCCCCGGGCTCACAAGGTTGCAGCCTACGGGACAAACGGGCAGGTACGAGAAAGAAAGAAACAAAAAACAAAATTATGCTAAGGGAAAACCAAGAAACGAAAGGGGACAACCTTCCCCGAATGGAGCAACTACATCACAAAAACAAAAACCAATTGTAGTCATTAAAACACACATGAACGTTTTACACAGGGGCTCCCCCATGAACTTAAACTTTCTATGTTTACTAACTACTTATATTCTGCAAGCTATTAAACCGGCCCGGTGGCATCTACCGGCGGCGCGACCGACGAAGGCGCAGGCTGCTCACTCCCCGGTGGCACGATGTTCGGCTCGATCGAGGCCAAGGCAACATCCCTCCCCAAACCAGGCTCTGGGCTATCCGCAGGCTCGGAAGCGTCCTCTCCACGCATGCTTCGGGCCATGTCTTCACAGCGAACGTCCATCACCCACTCGGTGGAGACTCGCTCTAACACCGACCGCGCGTGCGGCAGCAAGCTCTCCCCGATTGATTAGATGTCCTCCATGCTCAGACCTTCAGCATACCCACTGCAGATAGAGTCAAAGTCTAGGTTTGGGTGGTGTGTCACCACCGAGGTTAGCACCCCCAACGCTCCGTAGAACATCCCGCTCCTGACAAGGTCCCGGACCGCATCCGAAACCTCCGCCAGCTGGACCGCGTGTGCCCTGGTACTTGGCGCCGACCCGAAGATTTCTGAGACGATGAGCCGGGCAAAGTTGCGGATCCAGTTGAGATCCCCTTCGAGAGCATGTCGCTCTTCACCGGACTTGGCTAGCTCCTCAGCATTCTGGCTGAAGCTCGCCTTGGACGTCTCTAGGTCTCGCTCCAGCGCCTTCACCTTTTCACCTAGCTCTGAAGGAAGGGCGACAAGCTTAGAAATAGGCTGAGGGAAAAATAAACACCACGAGAAAATAAAAAGGTACGCACCGATGCGAGAGGCCTCAAGGGTGGAGAGATCCTCTGCCTGCCAAGCCACCTGCTCGCATAGCCGGGCACTCGCGTCCTCTGTCCCCATCACCCGGCCCCGGAGCACGAGCACCTCCTGATCCGCCTCCGACCGAGCCCTCTGCTCCGCCTCTAGGGCCTTCTGTGCCAACTCTAGGGCGGCCTGCTCCGGCTCAAGGGCCACCAAGGCCTCTTGGAGCGCCACCTCGGTGTTCGCCAAGGATGTCCGGAGCCCCGCATCGATCTCCTCCTAGCGGACCTTCACCGCCTTGAGCCCTTGCTCGGCAGCAGTCGCCCGCTCCGCTGCACGCTGCCCCTCTGGCCACGCCGCGACTGCCTTGGTCGCCCAGACCTAGGACTCGCGGCAAGCGGACTCCACCTAACGCTCAAGCTCAGCCATCCGGGCGTGTTTCACTCGGAGGAAGTAAGACTTGCGGGACGACACCTTCCTTATTTCCTATGAAAAACAAGCACACTAAAAACAACCGACAAAATTTGGAGGGCAAGGACAAATACCAGGAACTCACCTCCGCGGCGAGCTGTAGGTCAACCTCAACCAGCTGCCGAGCAAACTAAGCCTACTTCCGGGCATTCTCGAGCTTTGCGGACAGCTTGGTAAGCTCGGACACCGTGGCATGCCCTTGCCCCCCAAAAATGTCCCAGAGCTAACGCTCCCGGGAATCCCGGAGGATGAACTATGCCTTCGATGAGTCCTCAGGGCAGGGCCACTCCAGGTCGCTCTCCGACAAACCAGCAGAGGGCCCAGCCTCCAACTGGACCACCGCCAGCTCTCACGGCGGCACCGGCGGCCCCGCCGCGATATCTGCCTCATCGTCAGACGGGATCTCCACCACCTCATTCGCATGGGACACCGCCGGGCATCCCAACTCCGTCCCGACTGCACCTCCCTCCGGCGCCTTCGGCTCCGACGGCAAGGACAGGTCATGTAGCCCTCCACCCGGCGAGGTAGGGAGCTCGCCCTCCCTTGTCTCCTCCACCGCGACCGGCGGAGGAGGGGTCGCGAGAGTTACCTCCGATGCAACCCCTGCCATCGGCATCGGGATCGCCGCCACTGCCGCCTTATCAGCAGCTGTCCCAGGGGCCACCGCCCCCGGGAGGGAAGGCTTCGCCGCCGCCACCCTGCTGCCCCCTTTGCTCGCTGCAACACGCTGCAGAGTGGGCCTCCAATCCTCCCGCAAGGGGGTCGAGGCGATGCTCAAACCCAGCATCCCCCGGCCGCTGACAAAAACCGCGGGTGAGCCACACTCCAAAACGACTTGACTAGCAAAAATCGAAGAAGCAACAAAAGGAAACATACCGGGTGGCGAGCGGCATGACTCGGAAGGCAGACTCCGATGACCACAGACCTTCGGGATGAGGACCGCTCCCAGGCTGTGACCCGCGCCCCCTCACTTTAGACGGGTTCGGAGCCGTTCCGATCGGCCCCTGTCAGGCCTACGGGTATCTGCGACCTCCGGCTCGAGACTCCCCGACCGGAGCAGCGGGCGGGGCGTCCTCCGACTGCAAGTGACGTGTCGACCAAGCGCCATTCTGCCCCTCAGACTGCCTGGACTGCTCGACCAGACCCATGGCAGGCGGGGCCTCCTTCGGCTGTAAGTCCGATGTTGGCACTGGTCCCGTCGCCGCACGAGCGCCGCTCCGCTCCTCGGACCGCCCGACTCGCTTAGCCGCGTCTGCTGTAGGCAACGATGGGACAGGCGACACCGCCGAGGGCGCGGTGACCATGTCCGCTTTGCCACGTGCTCGCCAACGGCGTCCGCACTCGCCGCACGCTTCCTCGATGTAGGAACCGCCGCACGCCGTGCGGCCTCCAGCTCCTCACCAGCGGATGTCGCTGCAGGGTCACGACGCACCGCCGAGGTCACAACGACCTCCTGACTCTCCTCCTCATCAGAGAAGACCATGTCATCCAAGTCCGTAGGATCATCCGACGTGAGTTCTGACTCAACGTCGCTCCTACGTTCCCCGATCCTCATGCGCTGGGCGACCTCCTTCTTCTTCTCTTCCTTTCGCTGAACCTCCTTGGTTCTGTTCTTCTTCCGGGCGTCTGCCGCCTCCTTCTGGGTGGCCTGCCAGGCCCGGCCCTCCGGCCACTTAGGGAGGTGCAGCCGGGACTTGTATCTCCCGAGCCCCTATGGAACAAATGAACCAAAATCAAAGAAATGGGGAAAAAGCAGAGAAAGAGCATGGTCAAAGTAAAGAGCATACTTGTGTGGGCATGATCGAGGCATTGAACGGTATGGGTTTTCCCACGACCATCTCTCCGGGCCTCAGCTACAGCACTCGGCCGATTTGGCTCCAGATCTCGTCGTCCGGCAGATCCTCCGGCGACGCACGGTCCGGGTCCGACCGACCACCGTACGTCCACATCGGGTGCATCCTCTCCGCCAACGGTGCAACCCGGCGGCGATAAAGGGTGTGGAACACCCGCACCCCATCAAGGCCGCCCCTTATGAGCTTCTTGAGCTCCTCCTCGATGGGCTCCGCCTTGTGCCTCTCTGTGTGAGCGCAACCCCACGACCAACTCTTTTGCTTCACGCTGGAAATGGCGCCTGCGCCGGATTCCTAATATAGAACCACTCCCCATGCCATCCCTGGTTGGAGTCACATGGGGAGTACGCGGGATACGAGCCTCCCATGCTCGGCTTCCTCTGCAAGTCAAAGCCTCCCACCGGTGTGACCTCAGCCGTACTCCAGTCCGCCATAGCTCTCCCAGAGAAGAAAAGACAGAAGAGATCCACGTGTGGCTCTGTCCCGAGGAAGGCCTCGCAAATGACGATGAAACCAGCAATGTGCAGCACCCCCGTCGGGTTGAGATGTTGCAGCTCTAGACGCCACTCGTTGAGGAGCCCGCGCAGGAACCAGTGCGCGGGGTACCCTAGTCCGTGCTCATGGAAAGTGAGGAAAGAAACCACCTTGTCGGGACGAGGTTGCGGGAACTCCTCCTTCCCGGGGACCCTCCAGTGTGCCACCTCCTGCGGCGGCAGAAACCCCTTCACGACGAAAGCCTCCAGCACCGACTTCTTCACGGTGGATGACCGCCAGTCAGACATTTTGCCCCGAATCATGAAAGATCGGTGAGTCCCTCTCTTCTCCCTCGCTCTCTCCCCCTTCTTTCCTAGAAACCTTCGCGGCCCTCAAGAACGCTCACGGCATAAAAGGAAGAGAGAAGGCGGCGGCAGATGAAGAACAGGCAAACGATCGAAACGAAAACCCTCTCCCTGCTCCTACTTAAAGGAAAAGGAACAGCGGTTAAGGAAGGACGCGTCGATCGAGGAAGGCAGAACGGCGAAGTGAGAATTTCTCTCTTCTCCATTTAATGCAGATGAGACGTGCCCTCAATCGATGAGACGCAGCCTACTCGATGGAACGGCTCCTGATCGGATGGGAAGTGGCCTGGCCATGGCCCACCACTACCACACGATCAACCACTACCACACGACGGGCACAGGAACCGAAGCGCCACCACACACGGGCGGCTCCCCGCTTCCCCAGGCCAGGCCTGGGGAGACCAAAAAACGAAAACTCCACCGGGAGACAAACCGATCCCCCAAGCCGATCGAATCGCTCAGGATAAACACCAAGACACAGGTAGGAAGCGAAGGGACGCCCGATGTAGGCCATGCCGACTCCGTCATGAACAACAAGCATGGGTCCCGGTCGGACGTTTCCGACTGAAGCTCTCCGAGCCCCATCATTCCAGTCATCAAGGTAAACATTACCAAAACCCCCTCTATTTCTTTATAAATCATTCATACATCCATACGCGCATTCATTTCATACGCCCGCGCCTCCTGGATGATTCAGGCCTAGAACCGCCCGGGGGCTCAAGAACGAAGCATCGCACGTGCAGCGAAATGCACCAGAACGCTCCGTGTTGCGTCACGAAGCGGCGATTGCCTCATTCGACATAGGGCAACCAACAGAGCCAGGGGAGAAAACCATAGATGAGCACCGTGCGGCCCTAGCCTGGTCCGGCAGACCGGGTCATCTCAACCTTCTCGTTCGATCCTAAACCTCTCGCCAGGCCCACAGAATCTCCATCGAAGGGGAGGCCGTTAGGCCACCTGGGTCGGTCTCCGAAACGACCTAGGCATCTGTCGGGTTGTAGGTAAAGGAGTAGTGGAATGTCACAAGAGGGCTATGCCGACCCCATCACGAACGACGGACCCGGATTCCACTCGATCACACCCGTTAGCGAACTCACCGAGCTAGTCTTCGAGCCTGAGCGATCGAGACAGGTGACGAAACTCAGCCCCTCCGGTTGTGAGGAACCGAGGATGGGGTAATGCACAATACTCACATTGACCCCCACGATGGCCCGATAGGGCTCGGGGGCTCAAGAAAAACGCCAAGCACAGCAACCTCAAACTCGCCAGATCCACGACTCCAACTCGCCCGATCCCATGGCACGCACCGACGCCAGGATCCACGAGCATCACCTCGTCCGATCTTTAACCAACTAACTACGCTTCGGCTTCAAAACGGCTTCAGACGGCTTAACTGCGCTCCAATAACCCTAGGACCGCGACTCCTAAACTCGCGTAACGGCTTCAGACGGCTTCACTGCGCTCCAAGAAAACCTGGGACCGCGACTCCTAAACTCGCGTAACGGCTTCAGACGGCTTCACTGTGCTCCAATAAACCCTAGGACCACGACTCCTAAACTCGCATAACGGCTTCACTTCCGACTGCGCTCCTAGGATCCACGAGCTCCGGCTCGTCCGATTCCTGAACTAACTAAACTAACTCCCTCGATCCACGGTGCGCACCGACGCCTGGGTCCATTCATGGCTCCACCTCGCTCGATCCCACGGCGCGCATCGACGCCAAAGATCAATGAGCCCTGACTCATCTGAACCGAGCTATCACCGTCCATGGCACGCACTGACGCCAGTGTTTTCTCCGAACTAAACCTTCTCACCCGATCCGCGGTGCGCACCAACGCCGGGATCAGTAAGTTTTGTCTCATCCCCACGCCTAAAAATCCCCTCGGCTGCACAACGACGCCGCGGTTAAATGAAAATCCATCTCAAACTAAACGCCCGCTGAAACAACACCCCCCAGGCGGTTCTATCCGAACCGCCCGGGGGCTCGGGGGCTACACCCGCGGGTGCGCTCGCACGCATCCACCGACACAACAGAAAAACCTCCCCCGTTGACAACACAGAAAATCCCGGCCGGTTCTCGCCGCGAACGCCGGGTTACTACACCGCCGGTGCACGCTTGCAGCGCGCACCACCGGCAGAGGACAAAAATCCCCCGCACGATTTTGCTCAAATCGCCCGAGGGCTCGGGGGCTCCTGTCGGGTTCATAAACCCAGGGTCCCTCGGGGACTGGCTTCTACGCAGGGCTCGGCCCAGGAAAACAGCATGTAGTTCGTGGCTCGGCCCAAGAGCCTAAAACACAACGGGCCGGAGGGACAGTCCGGTCGCTGACCGGAAGGTCTACCCAACAACAAGCGCTCGCTCATCAACTTCTCCGGCCCACCTCTCCGACCAGAGCATTCGCTTTGGGCACCTGCCGCCTCCGGGCAGTCTCTCCGATCGGAAAGGCCTGACCCAAAACACCGCTTCCTACTTCGACCCCGCGTCTCCGACCGGGGACCCCATAGGAAGCCTGCTTACCACTCTTCTCCGACTAGCGCGGCCAGGGCCGACTAGGGCCATCCGACCGGGGATGCCCGCTCGAAAGGGACCAGGGGCATACGGAGAAGGCAGTGCACAAAGTCAAACCACGATACCGGGACCATACCCTGTACGCCTGCGGGAACAATGCTCCTCAACTGCCCTAACACAAACAGTATTGTAGGCGCCGACATTTGTGTCTACAGTATTGTAGGCGCCATTGGGCTCCCATACGGCAAAAAGCCCCACATACCTCTGGGCATCGATAGTGGGCGCCAGGGTTCATCATACCTGGTACATAGGGTAGGGCTCCTCACATACCAATAGTATTTTGCAGGTATCGACATCCACCCTTCCCGAAGAAACCAATGCAACCTCCCATGTGCACCTGACATTCTATAGTGACATCAACAGTATTGTGGGCGCCTACCATCATCGCTACCCTCATCGGCGTGGGCAACAAGGCTTAGAAACATCCGTACTCTCTCCCTCTCACCTATAAAGCCATCCCCTTTATCTATAAAAGGGGATGCGCTCCCTCCAACGAAAGAGACCCACTTCTTCAAGTTCAGACTCACTAGATCGATAGCTCACAAACCCCTCAAGCACACGCTTGAACACCTAGCTCATAACGGAGTTCCGGTCACCCTCGGCCCTTCCGATCGGACCCGACCGGGCCTCTCGTACACCCCTCCTTTCTCCTTCTCGTTTGTAACCCCACTACAGACTACGAGCACCTGGGCTCAGGAATAAATTCACCGACCGACCCACACTAGACGTAGGGCACGTTGCCTGAACCAGTATATATCCTGTGTCATTGAATGCTAGGTCACCTCCAATCACAACGTACTGTAAAACTAGAAATATTCACTAGTTGGTCACTTTCTGTACCGACAGTATGGTTGTGTCACATGGATTTGATGACATACATGACAAATCACAATAATCAAGTAAACAGGGCAGACACCAAACAAGTGCAAATCCAGGTTCATGATTGCCATTGAACCCTATTGTGCACATCCATTCACTGCCATCAGCACAAGTGAATGGATGGACACACATAGGGTTCCATGGCAGTGATGAAAAACATAAAGAACTAATTAAACAAGGCAGACACCTTATTGTGGTAGAACCGCCCAAAATAATATGCTTTCGGAGACGCTCGTCTTTCACCAGAAACTAAGCACTCTAAAAGTTAGCTACATTGGACAGTTCTGTCGAGCACACCCCATGGGAGAACTTGAATCAATCCATGTTTTACCTCTAGAATCCAATAATGTGTACGAGCTTACAATACTTAGTCCATTTCATAAAACAAGAGTTCTTGAAAATTATTTATTACAATACCAGAGTTCAGAGTGCCCACCAGAAGAATGCTCCACACAAGAAATACTCCTCAAGCTACACCTGCAACAGGGTAAAATAAACCCGGAGTACACAATATACTCGCAAGACTTACCCGACTAGTGGGAATAGTTTTCCGACTCCAAGAGCTATGATAGGCAATATGGGTTTGATGTTTTCTTTTTGTTTGTGAAAATCATTACTAGAAGTACGTCCTTAAGATCAAGTTTAATTAGCAGTCATGATTACTTCATTAGCTAACCATTCTAGGTAAGCACCTGTTCTACTTTCAAGCAAGGGTTGAGCAATCAGAACCAATTTACCATCTTTCATATTCCAGTTCTTACTATGGTGCTAGACCATAGCCAAGTTGTATTGTCTCACGGAAACAGCGATTCATGAACCAATATATCCCAGCTAGGTACCTCAAAACCTACGCCCCCGTTTGTACCCCAGGCACAAACAAGATCAACCCATTCCACTCCTATTATGGGGTTCACGTTCTAGTCCAAACTTGGACTCTAAGCCCCCACACTTGAGACCCGGTCTCAATATAGTGCTTAGACCTCCACCTTTCCTCGCCTCCAATCAGTCAGTCCGGAAAGAGTCAAAACCCACGACAAGAGCATAACGAGCATTCTCACTCCTATAAGCAAGTATGTGCTCAGGATAATATGTCTATGACCTGACTACCATCCACAGCAACAAACGGTCCTCAATCGACACGGACAGGAAAAATAGTATAACCAAGCTAAGCCTCGTGGCCGCGGGAGACAACTCGTCACACCCACCATAACCCACACCATATCCCTACCCGGTCTCCATTTTTCTTTCATCATTTTTATCATGAGAGTAATTATAATAATCACCTATTGTGAGTTACGGTAGGTTTCTTATGCTACCGAAAACCTAAACATAGCAGCTACTCGAACCTGTACTAGTAGGACTCACAGGACAATTATATCTATGCAGGTGATTTTCATAAGATTCCTGTAACGAAAATGCACATAACATATATATACAGTGATTATAAAAAATAAAGGGTTATGTACCGGGGCTTGCCTTGGGTAGGCGCGGTGTTAGCTGAGTCAGTTATCGGTGGCTCCAGGACCTCTTCCTGCATGAGAATCTTGTAACACCCCTGGTGTTACGAGCTCGTTTAGCACCGTAATTTAGGCCTGAGAAAAATTTCTGAAATGATTTTTTTGGGTTTTTAATTTAAAACGTACTTGAGGCGATAAACGAATCCTGTGTGACTTAGTTTCGTGGACTCAAATAAACGCTCAGATTAAATTACGCAGTGCGTAGAAATATTTAGGAATGTCCGATAACGATTCTAGCAAATAAATGGCGAATAGCTTGTTCTGTTGGATTGAACATGAAAACATTTTTTATAAACAAAAATATGATATGACTGGTATATAATACTTAAGTAAAATTCGGAGCATGATTTTGGTTGCAGTTAAAATATCGAGTAACAAACTTTAGTGCTTTAGCCGTGTTTGAAAATATAAATAGTCGGCTTGGTAAATGAATATTTGAGAGCTGAAATAATAACGAAAGTGCCGCTGACCACTCGCCCTTGCCTCGCCGGTGCGACGCGCATGTTGATGGATGAGTTGGCCGGGCTATTGCTGCTGTGTACTGCTTTGCTTGTTTTCCCTTCCTCGCTGCCAGTTCCGTCGCTTCACCCTGTGCCTTTGGCGTGCTCTCTACTCTATGCTGCCTGCCTCGGCCTGTCTCTGTCTATCTCGACTTTATCTCTGCGCTACACTGCGTTCACGTACAAGTGGAGGCCTTGTCTCACGCTGTCCCTTCTCTCTTGCCTCCTTTTCTCTGTGAGTGCCTTAATGAGAGTTGGCCGGACTGCTACATCTGCTGATTTTCACGCTGCGGTACACGGCTCTGCTCTGTTCCACCTTTGCTCCTCGTATTCACAACCCAGCGCATTAAACCAAGAGTGAGCCCCACAGCTTCTCTCATAACCCCATTCTCCTTTTCTGCCCACCACCACCAATCTCCGCCGCTCTCCTCCTTTTATTGCCGTTCTTGCTGCTAACGCTGACGGTGCCACCCGCCGTCGCTGTAGCAGTTTTTGGCACCAGCGGTGGCCAAGAACGTCACCCTCGACTCTGCCATGCTGTCCTTCACAGACCTCACGCTGCTAGGGGACTCCTTCCTCCGCAATAGCTCCATCGGGCTAACGCGGGTGACCGGTGTGCCTTCCCCCAGCGCCAGCACCATCCTCTATACCAAGCCCGTCACGTTTCGGGGCCACACCGCAACAACCACCGATGTCGCTGCCTGGCCATCGCGCGCGTAGGCGCACCTGTGCCACCGGCGCCCTCCTCTTCCTCCCTACGACACGTCTCCATTGTGTCTCACGCCTGCCGTCGCCCGTGCCTGTGTCGTTGAGAAGCCGCGCCTCGCCAGCCATTGTCCGCGCCCGCCACCGTCAGTCTCCCTACGAGCGTGAGCCCCTCGGCCATGCTAGACCTGCTGCTCCACGGCGCCGTTATTCTCCGGCGCCTCCTTCGCTCCCATCCTGCTCCCAGCGCCGTTGTCGCCGCGTGCCTGGCCGGAGCCGCCGCAACCGCAGCGCCACCGCCTTCCACACTCCTTCGCCGCTACTCGGTCGCCCTGCCTCCCTGCAAGCGCACCTGGGCTCGGGTTGCCACGCATAGCTCTGCCTCGCCGCACCACCACGCGGAGAACCTTGCCGGGGGTCAACTCTTGGTCGCGCCCTCCTCTCCGGCCACGCCTGCTCCTGCGCCTCACTTCTGACACCGTCCGTGCCAGGAGCCACCGATGCTGCCGAGCCACATTGCCGTAGTGTGCCCGCCGGTGCTGCTCTTCCTTCCCCACCCGGGACCGCAGTCCTAGAGCGCGCTGCTCCTCCGCTCCACGCCACCATGCCTTCCCTGGCCCCATCACGCCGTTCCCGCCGTCGGCCGGTGCTCCCCGTCTGCCCTCTGCTTTTGAGGATGAAGAGAGGGGTATGAATCCAAGTAGGAATTTTGTATAGGGTCCTTACTGTAAAATACATGACTCATACGAATAGTATGTGTTGGACTGTAGGTTAGTTTCGAGAAAACGCAGCGACATTTTTGCAAAATGGGCCGCCACCGCTAGCTTTTCCGTCGTGGGCCGGCTAGCTCGCACTAGGCCGCCTGGTCGGTAGGCCGCGCCGCGCTGCTGGGCCGCTCGCCCCGCCTGGGCCGGCATGCTCCCGTGCGCTTGGGCCTGCCTGTGCCGCCGCGCCTGGGCCGCGTGTGTGCAGTTTTCTGCTGGGCCGAATAGGTGGCCTCTGGCCCTTAAAGTTTTCTAAGCAATTGCTAATTTAGTTTCAGAAATAAACTTGTACAATCAATATAAATTTGTATAGTTGTCCAAAAATTGTAAAACCGGTTTTGTTAAGTTTCTAAAATCATGATCTACCTGATAGGGTATTTTGTTCGCATAGGTTCGGTATGTTTTTAGGATTTCTCTAATTATTTCAACATGCTTAATAGTGTTAAAAGGTGAACTTGTAGGAATTTCCGTGATAAATCTGAGATAGTATTAACTCTAAACATTTTACCGTAAAATACTAATACTATTAGCTGCTCACTATAATTTTTGTAGCTCTAGAATAATTAGTTTGCTAGATAGGTAATCATGCCCTATTTCGAATAATGATTAAATCGATAGAATGAAATAAAGAAACAACTTGGACTTATGTAGCCTAAGTACGATCGTTGTTAGAACTAGCTCATTAACTTGAGAGGTGTAAATCGTATTTTACGAATCACGGTTGCAGTTGATTAATGACGTCTTTGCATTGCATCGCATTGCTTATCATAATAGGGACGTCGATGGATCGTGGAGTCATCGGGAGTTGCTGCAGAAATGGTGCTTTGGAGATCGAGTTGCTAGGATGAAAAGCTAACTTCTGATTATATTTTTACCCAGGCAAGCCCCGGTGCATAACCCCTACTTTTCAGCACTTCAAATTATATTTGTGCATTATGTTTTCAGGAGCTAAATGAAATCCACTTGCATATATATATATATATATATATATTTCCTATGAGTCTTACTAGTATTACTTGATCGTATAGATTGCTATGCTACAAGACTCCGGTAGAAGTCGAGTGATTGCCTGTCACTCGCGAGAGATAGGAAATATATTACTGTATTATTATCAATTGGAAAATATAAATGGTGGAAACGAAAATGGTGACCGGGCAGGGACATGGTTTGGGTATTGGTGGGTGTAAGAGGTTGTGTCACCATGGACGTGGGTCATAGCTTGGTTGCACTGCTGTCACTGTCCGTGTCGGTTGAGGATCGACCGTTGCATAAGACTCTAAGGCAAGTCACAGACTTATTATCCCGAGCACATACTTAGGTATGGGCGCTTGGAAGACTTATTGCTCTCTTGTCTTGGATCCGGCTCTTTTCGGACCGACTGTCTTGGTGGTTTTTAGGTTAGGAGGTCCTTGCACCGCACTGAGTCTGGGACTCAGGGGCGAGGGCTTGGAGTCCTAGTTTGGACAGGGACCTGGACACCTAGGACAGGAGGGTGATGGGTTGGTCCTGCTTGTGCTCGGGATATAAGCGGGGCGTGTGTTTTTGGGGTACCTAGCTGGGGGCATTGATTCGTGAATCGCTGTAATTATTTCCGCTGTAATTCTGATCACATATCAATGCTTCATCATGCCATGAATAGATAATTATTTTCATTGTAATTCTGATCACATGTTTATATTCCGCTGTCCAATTAAATTATTCATAACTCTGATAATAGGATTACATTCCGCTATTATAATCAGTAAATATCATACTCTGATGTTGTATTAAAAGTGATGTAAGAAATGGTTAATAATGATGTAAGCTTTATTCTCTAATTTGTGATCCTGATGAAAAATGTGGATTTTCGGGTTCTCCCCTGGGGTGTGCCCGACGGAACTACGTAATTTGATGTTCTCCCTTGAGTGCTTAGTGTCTAATGGAAGACAAGCACTCCTGTGAAGCATTGGATTAGAAGGTTCTGCCACAAATCTTCTCCTCGTACTCCTCGACGATCTCCTCAAACTCATGCTCGCCGGTGGTCATGATCTCCGTCAACTCGTTCTCTAGATGCATGCGATGACTAGGATGCAGCTATTTAGTATTTAGGCAACAATAATTCTTAAAATAAGAATACATATGTCATACTAACAAGCTAGCTCTAATGACTAAGATATTAAGCTAACCATAAGCTCTTTCAAATCAAGTGTCAAGCTCATCCTAACAAGTGCTTAATTTCATAAGTCAATATTAGTCTCTTATTCATATTAAGGTTTAATGGATATTTAACTACCCTAATAAATAGTCTATCTTAGAGCTACAAAAATTACAGTAAGCACATAATAATACAATGAAGCTACTGTGAAAATTTCAGGATTAACGTTATCACCAATTTACCACAAAAGTTTCTACAATAATTACACTTTCAAATGATTTAATAGCCCTTAGTACCATCACAGATATGTATGACTAACTATACCAACAGATAGATAATAATTTTAGAAAGCTAACAAAATTAGTTTCATAATTTTTGGACACCTATATGATTTTATATTAATTATACAAATTTAGCTCTGAAATTGAAATCGAAAGCTATTACTAATTCCTTAAGAAAAAGATAAACGAATTCGACCGGGCGGCCCACAAAGGCACTACCCGCACGGGCGCGGCCCACGCGCGAGGCGACCCACGACGGGAGAGCCCACGCGTGATGGCGCTTTTGCAGAAATGTCCCCGCGCTATGCGATATTAACACGACCGCTTTGCGCACTATTCCTACAGACAACGCTTATGCTAGGAAGCCCTAGCATTAACCCATCTTCGCAACGGAATGGTCCTCGACATCCCTGCACTCGCCGGGGCGGCATTGACCGGCACTGAGCAGCTACACCGGCCAACTGGGGACCCCTACGGCGCATCTAAAGGGCCGTGCTCACCTACGGGCCAACGCACAATGATGGACAACGATTAGGAGACTAGAGACAAACTACAGTGGCTCCTCCACATTGGTGAACAAACCACGGCGATGGCGACGGTGTTCTGGTGAACTAGGACAGCTACCGGCTTCACCAGCTAGCGTACAAGCAACAAGGGCTCACTGTGGACCTAGCCGAAGTGACAGTTGGAGTAGAGGATGGCGGAGGAGGGCTGGCCGCGTGCGACCGAGTGGCACAGCGGCAAACCGCGGTGGACATGACCTCGTCAGCAGCGCCAGGGTAGGGCTAAGGAGCGCAAGGCGACGTAGAGGTGGAAGCGAAGCTAGCGGTGCACTTGGATTGGGTCGGGGTGGACAGATAGAGGACTACCCACAACAATGGCCGAGCTCGACCTTATCGGCATGGCGGCAGGGAAAACTCTAAATTAGAGCTTGGTTGTGCTCGCAAGGCTGGGTAGGTTCAGGTGGCTAAGGGGGTTAATGGCAGAGCTAGGGGCGCGATGAATTGGGCGATGGTGACCTTTCCCTAATGGGTTTATTGATTGGCATCGCATCGAGTAAAAACTATAAGGAGGGGAGGGAGGTCAGCCTGTGCTTAGCGCGACGTAGTTAAAGACGATGGTTGTTGGGGGGTACGGCTATCACGACGGCTTGGCGCATGTGGGAACACCGCGGCTATGAGCACAGGCACTGGCCGGGCAACGAGTGTTCCATGTGCGCACGCGCGACCATGGCAACGCCAACAGACAGGGCCAGGCAGGGGCGCAGAGTTACAGGGGCGCGGACACGATGGCAAGGTGATGGCGATGGTAGCCGGGACAAGCCCACATGCGTGCATGCAAGGAGGACAACAATAGCACCACAGCGCGAGGCGGGAAGGGCGGCAGTGGTGGCAGCAGCACGACGACCAGCAGCTGAAAGGCGATGATAGCGGCCCGCTGGGGCCAGCCACGGCCAACCCACGGCTAGATAGGCCGACCGGGCTTGGCACCACGATGTGCTGGACGTGCGCAGCCGTGTGACGCTGAGCAGCCGCGTGAGGTGACCATGCGCACAGGGCAAGCATATGACATGCATGAATTTTAAAGTGCGTCTAAAAACTAACCTAACACAGATGAAGCTAAACTACCTCGACCATGCTAAAGAGGGTAAATCAGTCTACCATAAGGAGCAAAAACACACCATTGACATTTAGCTAGATTTTCCAGAATTAATTCACCAACATTGCATTGTCACACTATTTTCGCACAAGAATTTCTTTGCCTTGGGCTGAATTTGATTTCAAGTTCCATTTCTAAGCTATTAGAAATACTAGCTAGCAATATTATTTTTCTAAGACAAGAGTTGCATTGTCCTCTACAAAGTTTATACTTCAAACTTTATTTAGGGTCACATACATGTTCTATAATATTTTTACTCAATAAAAATTGGTTTCCAACCCGACTTGATATACATGAGCTATTGAATCAACTTTCATTTAACATTTTATTAGTCATTTTAGGTTAAAAAATTGATCTACACACTTTATCACATGCTTTATCACCTAAACATGATGCTCATGACATGGTTTAGTGGTTTGTTTAGGGTGTAACACTGAGGGTGTCACACTCATGAATATGTTGTTTGCATCATAGGTCTTATAGATTTCCCATAGTTACCACCAATCAAAAGAAACAAA